>JALGQZ010000011.1:27154611-29554611 GCA_023105745.1 Austropuccinia psidii
TCACTGACAGTTATAACAATAAGAAGTGTAAAGCTCTTAATGAGACAATTAAACGTGGAAAATATGAATATTAACCATTTATAAATAATATAAATATTATTTATAAAATAATTAAACACACACTGTGCAGAAATAATTCTTATAGAATAAAAATTCTATATAAAAAAACTAATGCTAGATAAAAAAATATATAGAACTTTAGAGAAAACTTACTTAGAATATTTATTTAATACAACAAGTCAAACAACAACAGTTATTATATTAAATAATAATTATAAGTTAAAAACATGTTAAAAATCAATAATCTTAAAGATAAAACAACCTTTTATAATAAAATTTAAGATTAAAGAGTTTTTAAGAGGAATTTGTGGATTTTAAAAGATATTTAAGATGATAATTTTATATAATAAAATATATTATTGGTGATTACAACAATAATCTACATTCTATGATTTCAATTCTTTAATTTTGATTAATAAAGAATAAAATAACTTAAGAATTACTTTAATAATAAGATTTTATATTTACTAAAACTTTACCTGTTTAAATTTTTAATATGATTGGATTCTTAATTGATGATGGACAAAAACAGTGATGAAAAATACTCTTTTTATGCCTTCAGAGCAGCTCTCATGATTCATAATGGATATAGAGGGCGTGCTCAGGTCAAAACTAAAAAACCATTCTTCAAAATAAAGTTCTTAACTTAAGGTAACTTAATTTTAATTCCAATTTAAAGTTAACAGGGTTATTCTTAACTCCATGTAGCTTTAATCCTCATTTAAGCTAATTATTTTAAGTTTTTAATATAAATAAACTTATTTATATGAAAGTTCATCACATGAAAAACTTAAAAATAGAGTTTCAAGCAGAAATCTCTTAAACTCAATTTTTAATTAATTTTTAAATAAATTATAATTTTCTTTGAGTTTTAATTAAAAGAGTAAATTTCCAAGCTAATTACCCAGGTAATTTATTTATAAAAGATAGATAATATTAAATTATAAGCTGTGTGAAATTTTCAAGAAAATCCATTAAGAATTGGATTTTTAATGAATTTTTGAAGTTAATGCTATTTTTCCACGTAAAATAGCAATACACACCAAACCTTAAGTTTTGATAAGGTTTTAATGCTTGTAACCTTAAAGCTTTAAGCTTAATTAAGCTTTGACAGTTCTTAAAACCTTGATTTCAAGCCTGCCTATTGGGATTTACCCTTTGGCAGCTTGAAATTCCTGTCTAAATTGGGATGAAACCAGTTTAAACTTTAATGTTGGATCAAAGTCTAATCTTAAAGTTTAAATAAGGTTGAAAATCCTCCAATACAGGTGGACAACCTTAATTGAATCCTTGCAGATCCAAAAAGTTCGGTACCCCAGCTCTATTTGGTCTTTTTCCTTTGTCCTACCTTTTTGCATGGATTTTGCCCTTTTATTTATTTAAAGCCATACTATGGCCTTAAACCCTTTTAAATTGAGCTCACACAGGATTTACATTCTGTATGGCAAATCCTTAGCCAATTCAGTAAATATACACCACACCTCAATTTTAACTAAAATTTTGATAAGTTTGCATAAACCTCATGCAACTTTAAATTTAAGCTTATTTAAGCTTGAATTTAACAATTTTAAAAAAATGTTAAAAAAGTTACATTAGTTCTGTGAGATTCTTAAATCTTCTATTGACATAAGAAATAAGTGTTTTTGGGTATAACACTTTATGGATGTACCCTAGGTTATCTTTGGTGTAGAATCCAAAAATGACATAATATTTATAACTTTGTTTATCCAAAAAAAAGTTATACTTATTTTTTGTTATTTTTTATTTTTAATTCAATTAAAAAGTCTATTGAAGACAATTTTAACTGTGTAGAAAATTATTTGTGGCCTTATGGGTATGTTATACATACCTCACAGGCTCACATTCCCTACCACCAAAAAAAATTGTACCACAATTTTCCTTTTGTAGTATACCCCCAAGTTATTTGGGGGGGGTATAGTCCACTGTCCAACCTCTCTACTTATACTTTTCTAAGTATGTAAAGCACACAATTCAAACTTTTCATTGAGCAATTGGTCTTCTCTCATGTCTGAATCTTCTGAGAAACTTTTGGTAATCAGTTATTTTGCTTTCTACAATCCATTCATCTTCATGTTGTGGACTTTTATACCTGACTAAGTATTCTCTTTCATTCTTTCCCCTAAGTCTTCTTTCTTTCAAGACTTTTAGTACCTTTTTCTCCTCACTTTAATCTAGTGGGGATACTTCTAAGGGTGTTTCATTTCTTAAAGGAAATAATTCCTTATCACTTGAAGTGTAATGCTTTACTAGACCAAAAGGGAAAGTTGGATGTTTGTTTTCCAGTTCTCCTGACAGTTCTACCTGTACTGCATTTGTCCCATGAAGGGATTTAATAATGAATGGTCCTGCAAAGGAATCTTTCAATTTCTTTGGGCATTTAATATTATTAAAGTTCAAGGTTTAAACTAGTATTAAATCCCCTACTTTGAATTCTGGGGTCTTATGACTTTTATCCCATTTCTGTTTAGCATATTCAAAGGCATCATTCATGCTTTGATTTGCATGATGTCTCACTTTATCAATCAATAACTTAAAGCTTTAAGCAGTTGGATGAATATCAACCAGATCTTTTTTCAAAGTATCAATTGGAAGTTTGGGGTTCCATCCTTTTTCCAACATTGCAGGAGTTTTGCCTGTTGAAGCATGGATGGAGGTCTTGTAGGCTAATTCCAATGCTGGTATAAGAGTACACCAATCATGGGTAAAGCCATCAGAATCTTTAAACTCCAGTCCATAAGCACAAAATCTTCTGATCATGTCCTCAAGGGTTTGAATCATTCTTTCTGCCAGCCCATCTGTTTGTGGATGGTAGACTGTTGAGAATGATAGTTTTGTACCCAAAAGCTTATGTAAATTAGTCCATAAGGCTGATGTGAATTTTGGGTCTCTATCACTGATAATATCTTTAAAGAGACCAGTATGGGATATGACTCTATTCCAAATCAAAAGAGCTGTATCCATAGCTGTGTCATCTTTATAACATGGTAAGAAGATTGGTGTTTTGCTATATCTGTCCACAATAAAAAGACATGCATTGTAACTTTTATCACCTCCAGGTGGTAAGGCAGTTACCCAATCCATGTGAACTACTTCCCATGGGGTACTTGGCTCTTGAATATGGATCATGAAACCAAATCTCTTACCAGTAGCTTTATTGGCTTTCTGGCATCTATCACAACTGTAACAGTACTCAATGACATCTTTCCTCCAAGATGGCCACCAGGCACATGTCTTAATTCTTTCCATAGTTCTGTCTTCAGACAGATGTCCAGAATATATGTTATCATGGCATTCTAGTAGTATGGTGTTAATTAACATTCTACTACATAAGAACATGACACATGTGTGTTTAGATCTATGATATATTATATCATCAAATAAATGGAATCTTCCATTATCATAAGATGTTTTCCAAATATCATCCAGAGAATTGGTCAAAGCTACATCCTTCCAATCTTTGTCAAGTAGAGCAGTACAAATATGACAATTCTTATCTTTCTTATAGCTTTCTCTAACTTCTTAAAAGAATTCTGTTCCAACATCTGTGATATTAATTCCTTCAATTAAAATTTGAGGTTCTGCACTTGTAGGAACATAGGCAGGGTTATCAGGTGTATTTGGTAATTCCCATCTACTTAAGCCATCAGCATTCTTATGAATATTTCCAGCTTTATGTACTATGGTCATATTGCCTCTATACTCCTGTATAGCAATCTGCAATCTTAACATGTGTCTGTTTGGAGTTTTCATGTTAAGAAGTTATTTTACTGCATTACAATCAGTAATTACTTCAAACACACTACCATCAAGATAGTAATGAAGTTTTTCCAAAGCCTAAACAAGGCAAAGGCACTCCATTTGGCTAGCTCCATATCTTGCCTCAGTAGGTTTAATTTGTCTTGAAATAAAACAAATGGGACCTTCATAAAGTTTGTCATTCACAAATTGAACTTGATGAAGAGCAGCTCCTAAACCTTCACCACATGCGTCAATATACAGCTTGAAAGGAAGTTTCCAGTCTGGCATCAATAATAATGGTGCATTGGTCAAGGCATACTTGATTTTATCATATGCTTGAATCCTCTCCTGTGTCATTTCAAAAACAGTTTGTTGATCACAAATTCTGTATAATGATCTGGCATGGATTGCAAAATCTTTAAGGTGTTGCCTGTAATAACTGGAAAACCCTAAAAAAGACATCATTTCTTTTTTGTTCTGGGGCATTTGCTTCAGTAAGACTGCAGCCACTTTTTTTTTGTCAACACCAAGGCTCAGTCCTGAGAGTACATGTCCGAGGGCTTTTAGCTCATGAAACCCAAAATTACATTTTTTAAGAGATATTTTCATGTTCACTTGAAGAATTTTCTTAAGTACTAATGAGAGTCTCTCTAAATGTAATTGCCAGGTTTCTGAACAAATGATAATGTCATCAATATAAATGATTAACCATCCTTCTGACAATTCATGTGGGAAGATGGTGTTCATCATTCTCTGATAATGAGAGGGTTCATTTTTAATACCAAAAGGCATTTTCTAATACTCATAAATCCCACAATGAGCAATTATTCTCAATAATTTCCTAGCATGAGGTGTCAAAACATTCTGATAGAAGCCTTTCAGAGAATCAATGGAAGTAATGAATATTGCTTTGGATAATTGAGTCAAAGTCTCATGAATTCTAGGGATTGGATACCTGTCTGGAATAGTATAGGTATTCAGTGATCTAAAATCACCAACCATCCTTGATTTATCATTATGCCAAGTAATGATTACTGGAGTTGTGACTTCCACCTCCTCATTGTGTCCAACGTTTCTAATAACTCCCAATTTCATTAGTTCCTTAATATGACTTTCTAATGCTTCTCTAGCCCTAGGGCTAGCTGGGTAATCTGGTCTTTGTAATAGTGGAGGATAAGGCCTTTCCACATTAAGCATAATGTCCACTTCATGGCCTTTTATAGCCCCAAGTGGTTAATTATCTGATGCAAAGGCTTCCCTGTATTGAAATAAAATTTCAATCAGTTCTTCCTTCATTTCTAGATTTAATTCAGGACTAATTTGTGCTTCAATCAATTGACTTGACACAAATTTTTCCTTATTAACATTTTGTACTTGTTTAATGACAGTAATTTCTCTTTTTTCTAGAGGAAAAGCAAATTTTTTTCTTTTATTTTCCCCTATAGTGAAATACTTGTCTTTATGATTATTAATATCAATACCATAAATATTGAGATAATCATTCCCAAGTATAAAGTGTTGTGAAGTACAATTATTCATGACAACAATTTCAACTTTCAATCTTATACTTCCTTCAGGATGAGGGAATATCAATGCTGCTTCAAATATACCCAAGGGGTGCATATTTTGGCTAGCACTGCTGAACTTTATACCTTCAATTGGCATTAATTTGTCTTTCCAATTAGTATAAGCTTTGTCAAGATAATTCTTTCCAACGCAAGTGCAAAAAGCACCTGAGTCAAGGTGTATCTTGGCTTCTGTGTTGTTCATCACAATATTAGTGATACAAGATGAACCAGCTGTATAACCTTTACCTCTGGCAGGTTTGGGTTTTTGCATTTTAGCATCTTGCACATGTATGAGATCCATACATTCATCACTATACTGTGGTAAATGAGTGTGTACTTCAGTGACTTCAAAAGAAACATTAATGTTTTCTATACTAAGCTCCTCTGGTATTTCTTCTTCTTCTGAAGGCTCAGAATCACTTTCATGTAAAGATACATCAGTTGGTTCTTTTGTGTCTTCCACTTTTTCAACGTTTATCTCATTGATTCTTGTCTTTTTTGGATAAGTGTTAGCTAAATGAGATGTACTTCCACATTTGTTACATTTCAAAGGAAGTCTGTCTTGTAACTTATTTGGCTTTGAAATTGGTTTCCCATTAGTCTTGTTGTCTAGTGGGGATTTGGACCAATTTCTTCCAATTTTTGTTTTAGTAGTGATGTCCTCCATAGCATTGATATAATCTTCTGTAGAGCAAGGCTCAATACATCTGCTTCTTATAGCATGCTCAAGGTCACCACCACACTTTCTTAATATCCTTTTATGTACCATTGTTTCAGACATATCAGGATGAAGGGCAGTTAATCTGTCCTTCTGTTTAAGAAACCAAGACATGGGCCTGTCCCTCTCAATATTAAAAATGGCTTCTTCAAAAGAATTTTCCATTCTAAATCTCAAGGAATCATTTTCCCATTTGGAAATGATTTGTCCTTTCCACCAAGGCCAAGAATGTTTACCATGGTCTTGTCTCATTTTGTAATACCATTTCTTTGCTGATCTGGTGAATAATGAGTGTAATCTGGCACTTATGTATTCATCTGGTATGTTGAAGTCTTCTTTGAACATATCAATTGTTTTCATAAATTCCATATGATTATATTCTCCTTCACCATTGAAGGTTGGCCATTCCTCTAATTTTGGAATGTCTTTGAAATTGCAAGTAGTTTCCACCTCATTACTTGAAATGGTATGATGTAAATCATTAAGCACATTTCTGTCAAGAATTGGTGTGGATTGCCTTGGCAATTAATTTTTCAGTGATATATTATTAATACTTGATTGAATGTCCTCTTTCAATTCAAGTCTTGCCTTATCACTTTTTTCCAATTGTTCTTGGAAAAGAGCTGCATTGTGACCAGTTGAATTTTCCAAGTTTTGAACTTGTGATTTCAATTCTCTTAGCTGTCCAGTTATAAAAGAAATTGAATTGTCATCTGGTTGATTGAGCAAAGTAACTTTAGACTCAATTCTTGCACAAATTTGTGTCAAAGACACAATATTGTCTTTATTAACATTTCAAGGCCAATAATGGTCTTTTGTTGTTCTTTCACTTTTAATATCTCATTACCCAACTTTTGTTATATATACTCAAATGTTTTAAACTTTGTTATAATTTCTTTATTACAAGATTCAAATTGAGTTACAAGCTTAACAAGGTCTATTTCTTTGGGAAATATTGGCTCAATCTTTCCTCCTCCTTGTTTTTGAATTCCATCAGAGTTCTTTCCATGTTGAATACATTGTCCATGGCTGTATTTTCTTTCTTTTAAATTCTGTAATTCTGTGGGTAAGGCTTGTTCCACTTTGGCTTTGCCTTTCCCTTTGCCTTTTGCTTGCCTTTCTGGTTGCTCTTTGGGGCTTGCTTGGGCTTGCTTGGCACTTGTTGAGGCAGATTTTTGCTGGTGGATGCTTGGGGAGCTTCCACTTGGCTGTTTTCCTTGCCTTGGGCCAACTTCTTCTTCTGATCCTCTGATAACATGCTTTGGTTTTTCAACCAAGCTTTTATCTGTTGGACTTGTCCTTTGCAAGACATTGGTGTCTAACCCTTCAGAAGTTCTTCTGTCTTTTCTGGCCCCATGAACTTCTTCACTTGAAGATAAGAGTTAATGGTGCCTATCCAAAGACTTGGGAGAAGTTCCCACTCTTTCTGTTTGGCAGCCATAAGCCAGTTCTTGTACTGACACTGGTAAATCTCCACTGCTGCCTGTTGGAAATGGTTCAGGTCTAACAGCAATAGCAGTTATGTCAGCTTCTGGACTCTCAATAAGAGGTTCAAAGGTGCTGGCTAACCTTTGGGAACTGGTGGAAGTTCTGGCATCCTCCATTTGTGCCTCTCCTCTGGGCTGACATTCTTGTCTTTTTGATTTATGACTGGAATTTCCTGGTCCAGATCCATTTGATTGGATGGAGTAATTACTTCCACTTCTATTAGGAGTCATTGCACGTCAATTTTAAGAAAAAATATACTAAGAAGAATAGAATTCACCTGCTGGACCTTTAAAGGGTTCTTTGGTTATCAAGCCCCTTGGTGCTGGGCTGGTTTGAATTTCAATACTAGACTCTGAGGCTTCAGAGTCTGAATAATTGTCTCTAATTGATGACACTAGAGAAAAAAAATATAAGTTATTTTATCAAACAATAAAAATAACTTATAAACTCAACTTATTGAATAAAGTTGTTTTAATGTAATTTATGGCAAATTACGTCAAAAATAAAGAAAAATGTCTAAGATAAAAGAAAAAATGTTTTCAGTAAATATTTTTAATTTTTTAATTTTTTATTTTCTTTAAAGAAATGATAATTATGCAATTAACAAGTTTATTAATCAAAATTGTATTATTATTTACTTTATACTAGAATAACTCAAAGAATAAATTTCAAGTCTGTGATGTGAAAAAGCCACTAGTTAGACAAAAGAAATTTATTCCAAGTCACTCATTAGTATATTTCTTCAAACAATATTCTTAAGAAAAAATAACTTTATTAATATTAGAAAGATTATTTATAAGGGATAAGTCCCAAAAAAGCCAATATTAAGATAAATATGGCAATTTTACGTCAAAAAATAGTAAAATAAGGTCTAGAATATGATTTATGTCCCAAAAATTGGTTAAAATCACGGCCAGGCCCCCAAATGTAAGCTTTGTCTATGAAACTCTTGATAATAGTAGCAAAATCAAGAGTACTGTGACTGTCCTCAGTAGAAATATATAATATAATGAAATATTACAACCACAAATTTGAATATAATTATTAAAAATAATTACAAAAAAAGGAATTTAATTATTATTATAAAAATATAATAATTATAATAAATTATAATTATTCTATTATTGTTATAGTCACTGACAGTTATAACAATAAGAAGTGTAAAGCTCCTAATGAGACAATTATACATGGAAAATATGAATATTAACCACTTATAAATAATATAAATATTATTTATGAAATAATTAAACACACACTGTGCAGAAATAATTCTTATAGAATAGAAATTCTATATAAAAAAACTAATACTAGATAAAAAAATATATAGAACTTTAGAGAAAACTTACTTATAATATTTATTTAATACAACAAGTCAAACAACAACAGTTATTATATTGAATAATAATTATAAGTTAAAAACACGTCAAAAATCAATAATTTTAAAGATGAAACAACCTTTTATAATAAAATTTAAGATTAAAGAGTTTTTAAGAGGAATTTGTGGATTTTAAAAGATATTTAAGATGATAATTTCATATAATAAAATATATTATTGGTGATTACAACAATAATCTAAATTCTATGATTTCAATTCTTTAATTTTGATTAATAAAGAATAAAATAACTTAAGAATTACTTTAATAATAAGAGTTCATATTTAATAAAACTTTACCTGTTTAAATTTCTAATATGATTGGATTGATAATTGATGATGGACAAAAACAGTGATGAAAAAGACTCTTTTTATGTCTTCAGAGCAGCTCTCATGATTCATAATGGATATAGAGGGCGTGCTCAGGTCAAAACTAAAAAACCATTCTTTAAAATAAAGTTCTTAACTTAAGGTAACTTAATTTTAATTCCAATTTAAAGTTAACAGGGTTATTCTTAACTCCATGTAACTTTAATCCTCATTTCAACTAATTATTCTAAGTTTTTAATATAAATGAACTTATTTATATTAAATTTAATCACATGAACAACTTAAAAATAGAGTGTCAAGCAGAAATCTCTTAAACTCAATTTTTAATTAATTTTTAAAGAAATTATAATTTTCTTTGAGTTTTAATTAAAAGAGTAAATTTCCAGGCTAATTACCCAGGGAATTTATTTATAAAAGATACCTAAAATTTGATTTATATGTAGATAATATTAAATTATAAGCTGTGTGAAATTTTAAAGCAAATCCATTAAGAATTGGATTTTTAATGAATTTTTGAAGTTAATGCTATTTTTCCACGTAAAATAGCAATACACACCAAACCTTAAGTTTTGATAAGTTTTTAATGCTTGAAACCTTGACGTTTTAAGCTTATTCAAGCTTTGAAAGCTCTCAAAACTTTTATTTCAAGCCTGCATATTGGGATTTACCCTTTGGCAGTTTGAAATTCCTGTCCAAATTGGGATAAAATCAGTTTAAACCTTAAGGTTGGATCAAAGTCTAATCTTAAAGTTTAAATAAGGTTGAAAATCCTCCAATACAGGTGGACAACCTTAATTGAATCCTTGCAGATCCAAAATGTTGGGTACCCCAGCTCTATTTGGTCTTTTTCCTTTGTCCCACCTTTTTGCGTGGATTTTGCCCTTTTATTTATTTAAAGCCATACTATGGCCTTAAACCCTTTTAAATTAAGCTCACACAGGATTTACATTCTGTATGGCAAATCCTTAGCCAATTCAGTAAATATACACCACACCTCAATTTTAACTAAAATTTTGGTAAGTTTGCATAAACCTTATGCAACTTTAAATTTAAGCTTATTCAAGCTTAAATTTAACAATTTTAAAAAAATGTTAAAAAAGTTACATTAGTACTGTGAGATTCTTAAATATTCCAATAAAATAAGAAATAAGCTTTTTGGGTATAACACCCTGTGAGTGTACCCTAGGTTATTTTTGGTGTAGAATCCAAAAATGACATAATATTTATAACTTTGTTTATCCAAATAAAAGTTATACTTATTTTTTGTTATTTTTTATTTTAAATTCAATTAAAAAGTCTGTTGAAGACAATTTTGACTGTGTATAAAGTTATTTGTGGCCTTATGGGTATGTTATACATACCTCACAGGCTCACAGAATTACAATTCATTGTATTATAATTATTTATAATGAATTTTAATTAATTATAGCTAATCATAATTAATTATAATCAACTCTTGTCAATCTCAAACAATTTGAAGGCCTTTTGATCTTTTTAATTTATTTTCATTAATTTCCATGAATTTTCATATATTTGAATTATGAATCATTGATTTGAATTAATTCTGATTATTTTTGATTAATTTTACTTAATTTTAATTCTTTTTTTATTAATTTTACTTTATTTTAATTGATTTAAATTAATTAAATTCAATTTCCATCAATTTATATTAATTTTACCCAATTTGACTTACTTTGATTTAATTTCAACTAATTTTCTTGCGTTCAAACCAATTAAAATTAATTAAAATAAATTAAGATTTATTTTCATTAACTCAATTTAGTCATAAAAAATTAAAATCAAGTCAAATTGAGTAAAATTAATTCCATTCAAGCAATTGGAATTGATTTCTATTGATTGCAATTAGTTTGAATTACACTTGAGCAGTTTCACCTAATTTTCACAAAATTTACTTAATTTTATTGTGTTCAAATCCATTTCAAGGTAGCTAATTTGAATTAATGTTAATGACTAAATCTTCTCTTAAAGATAAAAATCATGTTTTCAACAAAAAATTTGAATTTTGATTTGGAGCGCAACTATTACACATTTAATTGGAGGTAAGGCTTAATAAATATATAGGGAAGTGCATAGATTATTTCTTGGATTATTTCATTCAAAATATTTTCTTTAAAACTTTTGTATTGTTTTTCATACTTTGAGAGAAAAATATCTCAATTGAATTTGAACATAAAAGTTCAAAATTGCATTTGAAATAAAATTTTCCAAAGCACATCATTTGGATTGGTTTGACACCTAAATTCAAATCAGTTAGTATGTCAGCACAGGATTCCAAAATTAGGCGGCGCTTCATATAACTCCCAAGCTCCCTCATTAAATGTTGGAAAGTATGACTCTGACACCCCCTTCCCGAAATAAGGATAAATTGAGAATATTAGTCAGAGTTTTGAAAAAAAAGTGAACCAAAGAATTAGGAAAAGGTATTTAGTCTTGCTTCATAAAAAAAAGTTGACATGCTTTGGACTTTCGTTGCATGGCTTTCTCCCGTGTTTTCAAGATAAAAAGAACGGGGTTGTGTGCCAAGAGGTGTCCGCATGACTTGAAGAGGAAAATAGAAAACGAAGTGTTATGTAATACTTAATGAACACCAACGCACAGCTTTTTCTTATAAAAATAGAATGAGCTTCTAAACTTGGAAAAACACCGCCAAGCTCAATCATACTCCAATATGCATTTGATATTACAAAATCAACACGTTCGAAGTGCTCTACATTGATGCTTCGTAATCCAAGCGAAAGATCAATTTGTCTAACATCACCAGTGTCAATTTTGAAGGCTTGCCAACCAAAGTTGCCATATTTTTATAGAACGCATGATGCGGTATGGTTGGGATATTCGAAAGATAGAAACAATAAAAAGGTTTTTATTACAAAGAATTACGTGTGCGGATATTTTTGTAATTTTTGTTTCCAAACCATTGAATGGAGCAAGATGACGTAAAAAACCAAGTTAAGGATAAGATTTAGTACATATAACAGAAAGACAACAACCAATTTCATCCTGACCAGTGCCTTCGAATAATTGCAATGTAAATGATAATCTCAAAGCAGTCCAGGTTCTTCCTGTATCCCTTTTTTGATATTTAATAAAATGGCAGTTTTCCAACTATCAAGTTTCATCATTGAGTCAAATTCAGCTACGTGATTGGTAAAGTCTTCCTGATTTCCAGCTTCAACAGCATCAATGATGGCTAATAAGAATTTATACTCTCTTTGCTGTACAAAACTCGGGTCCAATTCAGCATACTTTTCCATGGCTCGCTTTGTGCTAACGAGGTCCTGATTGAAAGCGCAACCCAAATTATAAGCAAGATTATCTAGGCTTTGGCCATAGTTTTTAAAATAACAGCACCAACTTACACCTGCACATAGATGACAAAGGCCAGCTTTAAAGAGATATTCTTTAACACCGTAACGTGTGAGGGCGTTTGAAAGTGAGTTCTGAGCAACTAGTTCGAAATTAGTAATCGCGAGCGAATATTGCTCTAATTGGGCAGCAATGTCGGCAGCGTCCTTGTAGCATGCATTTGCAGTTCTGAATCCATTTAAAACAACCCCAAATGAATATCAGCTAGGAAGATTTGATGACAGGTAACTCAAAGGGGCATGCTTGACGGCACTTACGCATGAGCGTCCTCTTGGGCGTACCACTCAGCAGCTTGCTGGAAAGCATCGAGGGCGCCTTGCAAGTCGCCAGCGTCTTGCTGAAATACACGTCCGATGTCTTTCTGGCGATCAGCCGCTTGCCTAAACCGACCCTTTTCCACCAAAATTTCAACTGTACGACGTAGGCATGCGATTCCGACTAGAAATGCATTCAGCTAATGAGAGTTAGCGTCACCAAAAATTTAGATGGACATAGGTTATAGCTGGCCGCCGAGATGAAGAAACCAACGTTCTGGGTTGCATTTATTGTATGATGTAGCAGCCGACCAAAAGTCATTTCCGGCATCATCTTTTTCGCCAAGTTTCAGGCTGCACTCTGCAGCTTTACAAAATGCGTCGCCACTTTCTTTCCATTTTTTTTCAACTTTGAACTGATTGGCAGCCGCGACATAAAGATCCCGAGCTTCTTCAAGCTTAGAAGACGAAGATCCACCAAAGCCAAAAAATGAGGAGCTAGAAGAATTCAGCTTTCGATCGGCCTTAGCAAGCGTCCTGGTCGGAATGCCGTCAAATGAAAGCTATGGTCAGTAATTGGCAAACCTCGGTAGAGATAATGCAAGACTCACTCGCTGGCATTGGAATGCATGATCAAGTTTTCTATGTAGGATCAATTGACGACAGCTGGCTGGAAATGAACAAGTCAGAGTTCGAGATTTGAAAATGGACCTGCTCTGGATCCGGGGCCAACTCCGACCAGGTTTTATGCGCCCAGGATGCTGTCGAAACCCCGCAGAGCGCTGTCGCCGTCGCCAAGCACAGCGCCAGGGACACTCACTGTTAATGAAATCTAGTCAAAGCTGATGATGGTGGTTGTCAACCTACCATGAATGGAGAAATTCTCCTTGAGAGCTTCAGTTCATCCAGATCAAAATGAATTAATTAGCCAGAAACTGCTCACAACCAATAAATTCCTACTTTTCTGGGGTTTTGATGATGAATACTGGAAAAGTCATGATCTAATTTGCTGTTTTTCGCTCTAATTTGGCTTCTTTTGGGGGGGAGGAAGTTGATACTCAAGATCTCAAAATAACACAGATTAATTAATTTTGTAGCCTTGAAAATGAAGAACTCCAATGTTCAAACATTCAACCCAAAAAAGCAGATACAAAGTGTGGATTCAGATTTGAGATAAAGTGAGAGGTTGGACTTTTTTATTAAGATACAAAAAACTTTCTCTAAAAAATCATGAATATTTTCTCTCTTAGAAAGCTGTAAAATATTTCTTTTATTTTGGTATTCACTCTTTTGCTTCCGAAAAATCCAAAAGGTTTTAGTAGAGTCAAAGATTTGCAATGAATATTTAAAAGAATACAAATCATTTATCTTGATTAGGAATATGTAAGGTTGGAAATGTTATTTAGTAGAGGAAATATTTAGATATTATTATGAAATCATTATTTTACTAAAAAAGGATTATACTCTTGAAAAAATGGAAAATTCAAATTTTCAGTTACTTTGGAGCTCATAAAAGGGAAATTTGAAAAACTTGATTCCTACTTTAACTTGATATTCAAAACTTTCAAGCTCATATAGAAGATCTTTTTATTAATAAAAGCCTTAAGTGGGTTTTTTTTTTCTAAGAATATTTGTAAAATAAATTGTCATCTCCTGTTTATATTTTGTTTTTCTATCAAATATATGACTTCTAGAATTCTTATTTTTCTATGAATTTGTGTATTCTTTTATGGAGTATTTTTTTCAAAGGATAAAAATGTATATTTCTCATCAAAAGAACTTCATGACTAGAAGAAATGGAATAAATTACAAAAATATAAAATAATAAATGTACTAGAAGAGGAATATTATGAAACGCACGAGTTTAAAATAATCAAAATTATATTGAATAAACTTATTTTTCATTTCAAAATATCTTAAGTAAAATATTGTTAATTGATTTAAGCTACTAAAATAAAACCTTAAAGAAAAATCCTATCTCTTTGAAATAAAGTAAAAATTCAAAATCCTAAATATTTAAATAAATGGAAATTGAAATCAAATAATTCTTGCTGAATATTTTTTAATGATGTATAAATTGGTTAGCTTTTATCATAAATTATTAAGTAGTATTCACCACTTACTAATAGTTTATGTGTTGAGTGGGAAAATATTGCTACCCCCCAAAATTGAACCCACACTCACACCAATGTCTCACCCGATAATGTATCAGATGCATTAATTCATCCAATTGTTGTAAGTTGAAATGTATATACTCCAATAGCGTTTTATGTAATGGACCTTCTACATAGGCTATCAATTACCACTGTAATAATATCATATATATTTTTATGCTGAACTAATTGAATTTGGAAAAATATATCACAAAAAATTATTACTCCAGAAATGATATGATCTGCTAAGAGTGATCAAGTATAATTATAATACTATTAAATACTCACTTAAGCTTCATATATGGCTAAACCATTGTCAATTTTCTATCAAAAAAATGACTTTATCCATACTTATATGACTAAATTCACTTTTCTGAGGTTCTTGAAAAAGATTACTTCAGGAATAAAGTTAGTTAAAGGTAAGTGATTCCAATTAAATGATAAAGATAAGCTTAGGATTGAGATTTTTTGAGGCCCAAAAAAAGTTATTGAAGAAAAACTTGGAGTGGGTAATTTGAGCAGTATAAGAAAAGAGAATAAAGCTTACTAACCAAAAGGTAAATTAAGCTCTCTACTAGAATTACATATGTACCATTATGCTGAAAATATGGATCTTAAGATCCATCATATGAATGCACTATCAGCTTGCTTAAACCCAAAGATTCTGAAAATATGGATCTTAAAGTCCATCATATGAATGCGTTATCTGCTTTCTTAAACCCAAAGGGGAAATATTTATGAAAATTCCTCTGTTTTTACAAAGAAACCATCGTGATAATGTATCTATACTGACACAGTCACTAGAACGTCTTAAGAAATAAAGCTGCTCCTGGTACATGGACATTTCCAATTTTCTTCAAATAATTTGAATCCTAGAAAAGCAGATCCTTGCTTATTCATCTAATAGCTTAAAGAATATACTTGCCATGTCTACATTAATGTAAATGATATAACTGCAGCTTTCAATAATATTAAGAGATTTAAGGCACTTATCAACAAATGTTGTTAAATTAAAGAATTTTAACCTGCTTCTTTTTTCCTATGTAGCAAGGTAATTTTCAATAAAGAAGGAATAAGCATTTATTTATCGAAATTTTCTCATTTCCATGAATTTCTATAATAGTATGGGAGGGTATAATTTAAAACAGTCTCCAATCCAATGGTAACTCATACTATACCTTGTGAATCTAGACCTTGTGAACAGGAATGATTTGTTTCAATGAAGAAAAATTATCTGCCGACCACTGGAAGAATAAGCTACCTCCAGGTTTCTAGCAGAGGGGATATTGCTTTTTATCCTCCCAGCTATCCCAATTCCTGGAAAAACCAGGAATCACTCAGTGGTCCGCCTTCAAAAACCTTTTAAAATATCTTCAAGGCAGACAGAGACCTTTTTTTGGGATAGGAGGCAAGTCCCTGGATCTGTAAATTTATTGTGATGAAGATTTTTCAAATTCCAAATATAACGGAATGTGAATCAGGGGCTACATGACTATCAATGGAACATCTTTTATTTCATGGAAGAGAAAAAAACAGACAAAAATCTCAAAATCTTCATGTGAGTCCAAATAAAACGCTCAGTACAATGCTGGTAAAAAAGCTATATGGTGTTCAAATTTACTGAAATATTTGAGCTCATGCAGGTGTTTCTTCTCAGTATTTACATGGATAATCAAGGTGCAATTAGATTGGTTAAGGATACCCTAATAAATTATTGAAAAAAAACATTTTTATAAATTATTTCATTGGAATAAAGAAAAGGTAGCTTCAAATATGTCAATTTTTCAATACATCCCAAAAAGTGACATTCCAACTAATGGTTTGACAAAGGAATTTCCAAAGCTGGCTCCTTTGTGTTTTTCCAAGGGTCTAGGACTATTGAATCGTAAAAGTCAGGGGGAGTGTTAAGAAAAAAGCTAGTTGGAGGAACTCATAGATCCAACAGTAATATGATATTACTACTCATATAAAGTTATTTATGCTCTGGGAACAATGCAAGCACTCAGAGCAATTCCCTCCCAATGAAAGGCTAAAAAGAACTTTGTAATAAGACTCATGTTTTATCCTTAAATATAAAAGAATTTGATGAGCCCTGTCGTTGTTTCCTCATAAATTAATATTCTTTTTTCTTCTACACCGTTAGGTGTGCTACAGTTGTTGCCATTCCCTCCTGCTTGTCTTACTCATAAGGTGTCAATACCCTATTATCAAATTTTCAGTCATTAAATCATTATTTCAAATGAAGCATAATTGACTCTTATTCTTTTTGTCTCCAACACATTTGGGTGTGTTGAATTTGTCTCTTCTCCCTCCTCCTTGTCTTTGTGCTAAAGTGTTGATACCTTTTTCTCAAACTATTTTTACTGTATTATTTTAGATAATAATAATTTTTTAACTGTTTTTTATATTTAGAGACTATTCAACAAATATCAACTTTCAAGGAATGCAGCCTAGAATTTTTCAAATGTTGTGGAAATAATTTTTTTTTTGCCATTTTACACTTTATTCAGAAGGTGGAGTAATATGCTATATGATATCAGCTTAATAACAGATTTTCAGGGGAGTAAAAGGCAGGAGTACCTTATTCTGGGAATGAAATAAAAATATACTGCTACTTTCTCACCACCAGAAAATAGGTGACTTGACCCTGTTCTGACTATTAGTTCAGCAAAGGTAAACCTACATACACTAAAGGCATTTCTGAACAGATTCTGAAGTCGGAGGAGCATAAATGATGGTCCACTTGCTTGAAATGTAAAGGACTTAATAATGAACTACAGTCATAATTTTTTTTTGATTTAAAAACATAATTACCTATGTGAGTTAATGATTATCATAAATCTCAACAAGATTTTTTATTTGAAAGGAGTTGATAATAAAAGTAATAATGCAAATTTCACGGGACAAATTTATTGATGAATCAATTATCTGACGGATAAAAAAACAAACTCAACTTGCAAAGGATAAATTTTAATAAGGAATTAATAAAAATTCAAACGATTTAGCTTTATTGATGGATCATTTATTAGATATCTAGGATCCAACTTTGACGGTTGAATGAGTTAAACAGTCCTTTGAGTTAAATTTAGAATTAAAACTAACTTTCTTCTAGTTGAAATTCAATTTCAGCTATTTTGGACTTAAAATTGAAGAAGACGGTTTCAAAGCTTTGCCTCTCCAAATTATTGTTTTACAACTAAGATTCTTAAAACAATGAAGCAAATATTATTTTAATACTAACTGAATTTTTTTATGCATCAACAATTACCAACTTGAATGAAATTTGATAACTAAAGCCATTACTTCAATGCACTAGTGCCTTCTATAAGTATCAGTTCATTAATTGTTCAAATAATTGATGAAGATATTTTTTCTACTTGGTTGTATATTATTCATTGTTTCATTGGAAGTGATTCAGGATATAAACTTTATTTCTTCAGTAACAAAAAAAAATGATGACAAGAGTCAGAATCATAGTCTGATGAAAATAGCCATAAATTTCTTATACTGATCAGGTTAAATGACTGTTGATCCTTTTTATAATTGAAATAGTTTCTTCAAGACTTTATTCTTGACATAATATATCATTCATCACAACTTATCAGGTGTGAAAATTGATATGATCATTAGTGTTTTTTCATATTTTTTACAATTATTTGGTATTTTAATCTGAAATTTCGGCAAAGGAAAAAAAATTAGGATATGGCTGGGCCAAAAATTACAAACAAAAACCAAACAACAATAAATCACTCAATTTCTAATGAAATATTGATATTGTATTTTCCAAGACAAGACTGAGATGAAAAAAGTGATGTTGCAAGCTTCATTGACTTAAAAGGAGAAAAAGGGTGAATATTTTTTCTATTAAAGTGCCCTGTATAATAAAATTTGAACTATGCTCAATTTGGGTTTGGTTTTGCCATTATATCCGCATGATTTGAGATTCAGGTTTTGGGGGTATTAAGCTTGGACAAACCTTTTCTACTGAAACTTTATCTCACCTTATCATTTTTGTTTTACTTGCTCAATCTTTTTTTTTCATGAATTTCTCAATTTATCAAGTTGGATAATTGTTGTTCCATGATTTTTTTCAGTTCAATTATGATCTCAAGCTGTCAAACCATTCAGTTTGTAAGGTGAAGTCTATTACCATTGGTATGGTTCCTGGGTTTTCCAATTGGCTTGAGAGATCAATCAAGTTACACTTTATAGTTCCCTCCAGAAAAGATCCAAGCACTTTTTTCAGGGGGCAGTCAATTTTTTTTGCTCCCCCATCACTACCCCTAATCCCAATTTCTTTATATTTTTTTTATCATTTATCTTTTTATTTTTCATTTCTGATCCCATTTTTTTTAAAAAAAATTCTGTCTTTTATTGTTCCTCATTTTTTTCTCAACAACTTCTATTGCTGTGATTTCCTTTTTTTAAAAAATAAAACCATTCTTGTTTCATTTTTTTGAATTTGTTTTTATTCTCTTTGAATAAAATTCTTGGGTCATTTCGGACTTGTTCTGACTTTTGAGTAGCTGTCAGATCTATGCTTAACATCATCTTGTCTCCAACCAATCATTGTCAACCATCATAAGATCCAAAATCAAATCGTGTTTTGGGTTCTCTGCAATGATTCCACTATTTGAAGATAGATCTCATATAACATTTTCAGGTAATATACTCCAATAATTTAGTCAGGTTCTATTTATAATTCTTTTTATCAGGCTGCAATCCCTTGATAAAGGAGCTTGGGGTAAAATGGTGGGAATGAGTGCTTCTTGAGCCTCAATGCAAACCATCAGAAAAAATTTAAAAGTATCACCAATGACGGTTCATGATACAATTACTTGTGAATGTGGCTGTCTTAAATTGCTACCAATACCAGGAAGACCAAGAAATATCAACAACCAGGATCTTTGCCAGTTATCCCATGTGGTTCAACATAATCACTGCAAGAAGATAGCTGAAATAAAAAACCTGATTACAATCAATGTCTCCATAAGCACCCTTAACATCTCCATTCCCAAGGACCTCAGTAAGAAATCTTGAATTGCTGGCAAGAAGCCTTATCTCTCACCTGTGCAAATGCAACAAAAATTGAACTTCAGACAGAAATATCTCAACAGGACCATTGAACAATGGTTTAGAATGATTTGGACTTATGAGTTGTCCTTCAAGCCTGGAAAAAGGTTGATGAGGACTCAAGTCTGGCACACACATCAGGAGAAGTTGATCTGGAGTAAGTGACTGTTAACAACTGATCTGGCCAAAGTCCAATTATGGTATGGTTGGCTCTCTGTGGGGCCATTCAATCATAACTTGCTTTCTTACCCCCTGGCCAGCATCCAGAAGTCAAATTCATTTTTAACATTAAAAAAAACAGCCTGCTTCCTTTTTATGATGAAATTATCAATGCTGTAATGGCCAAGAATTACAACAAACTTAATCTCATGGAAGATGGAGCTCCTATACATGTGGCTTAAGTAATAAATTATTGGTGAAAATCAAACAAAATCCAAAAGCTTTAATGGACTGAAAACTCACCTGAATTAGATCTTCTTGAAAATTTATGGTTCAAAATGAAATATATGGTAATAAACCTTTTCAATCCAAAGACAATGGAAGAATTGAAGGCAGAAGTAAAATCTGAATAGGAGGGAATTCCATTTTTGAACTTGGAAAATGTGCTTGTGTCTCTGCCCCACTGGATTAAAGCTGTAGTTAACACAAATGGAGCACCAGTGCAATGGTAAATAAAAAATTATTTGTTTATAAAATCATTAAAGTCTTGTAATAACAAAGTCAAAAATAATTATAAATGAAAGTTTATCTGAATTTTTGGGCCAGCTATGGCAGTGTGAGAACAGCTACAAAAATGAGAAACCAAAAAAAATATTTGAGTTCCCTCCCAAAAAAAAAGTCTAACAACCAACCAACCATGAGAAACAAGAAGAAATTAGTTTTGTCAGGCTGAGTCTATGATAAAGTGATAATAATAGTGTATACAACTTCAACTATGACTGTTAAGCAGATAAAATGATGATAAAGGAGTTCTTGATTGACATTAAGGGATTTGCTAAAATGATCTAGTGGTGGTAAGTGCTGTTGAAAACCCTGGATGCAGCTTTACCAATTGGATTATTATGATCAAGCCTACAATAATTAATATTAGAGTTATAAATGGATATTTTCCAAGAGTATAGCTGTTGTGGAAAGCTGTACTATATAGGAATTTAAGAGAAGGATTGGGATGCCTCTTATGGGAAGAAAAAGAGCCTTTTTTATCCTGAAATTGGGTGGAAAGGTCCTCCAGACCACTTCACATGGAGGAAGTGAATATTGCTCACTTAAGAGAACTGGCTTGTCGTATTAAAAAGCCTGTATGCTCTGTATTGGGCTCAGATGTGGTTTTGAAACCACATCTGGGAAGTTTTCCCCAATACAGGGTTAAAATTTTCATCTGGGGACCACACAGCCCTCTTCTGACATGTATGTCATGTAGAATGCTGTACAGAACCTGTATAGAACCCCAGTATTGACTAAAATATGAGGTATTGAAGTAAAAAAATCTTCTTTGTCTATTTGACACCTCATAATCATAGCTATGGGATAGTAGCCCACAGTAAAGGTGTATTGGCCAAACTTTGGGATTTTAACCTCAAAACTGCTATAGCTTTGTCAGTTTTTGAGGTATGTAGCTCAAATTTGGTTAATTGTGTAGCCCTGAATGAGATCTACACAATGGTACCTCATTTGGTATGTGTAACTTTCAATATGGCAAGTTTATACCATGTACAAGTTTTGTTATTCAGATATATGATCTTCCCAATATCTGTATGAAGCTTGTTTGCCCCATAACTTTTGTTATAGATGAGATATGGTGGAATGAATGGCACCATAAGATATCCCTGATTGTGCTCTTTCCAAAAAGGCCCCACCTTAAGTATCTCACACTCAAACTGTAGAAGTTGAATCAGAGGTGAATATTTTATTCACTCTTATTTGACCTTACTTTGGCCATAGCTTCTGTAGTTTTGGTGTTAGCTCAATTTGGCTAGTACCCTTTGATAGCCCTAATTGAGAGCTTCAATTCTAATACCCATTTTCTGGGGTTAAGCATCTTCCTCTGGATTTCAGATGAGTGGTGAAAATTAAGTTTTATGCTAAGCAACAGCTTTGAGCAGGAATAACTTTGTTACTCTTTGTCCTATGATGATAAGAGTTGTATATTTGGAAAGAGGTAAGTTTCCTCTTTAGTTTGATACCTTATGAGCTGGTTTAGCTCAGCTCCATGTTTTGGTGGTATCTTAGCTTTACCACTGGTTTATGGTATTTGGCTGTCATGCTTGTGCTCTAGTTTTGAGTCACAGGCTGACATACCCACCCTCCAAAAAAGGCTCATCATTGATGAAACTTTTCAGCTCTCCAATAGGCCCTGAACATCCTCAGATGAAGGTTCCCATATGGTATGCCATCCTCTGCCAACCATTTATCTTTGTCTGCTGTCTGGTTCCAACATTCACTGCATTCTTCCCCATCAGTTTAATGATAGTAAAGGATCCCACAAATGAATCTCTCATTTCTTTTGTCCCTTGAGATTATTGAATTTTAGTGTAGACACTAACACCTGGTCCCCTTCTTTGAATTCTGGTTACATATGTTTCTTGTCATACCTCTGCTTGATATACTCCTTAGCTTCAGCTATTCACTTTGAAGCTGTGTCACAAGCTCTCTTCCACATATAATGGAAGTCCTTGGATTTGGGGTGGATAGACAGAAGATTTATCTTCAGGTGATCCACAGGCAACAGGGGGTTCTACTCTTTTTCTACCAGTGAGGGTGATTTCCCTGTGGTAGAGTGCTGGCTTGTGTTGTAAGCCAGCTGGACTGCTTCTAGAAGTGTAACCTAGTCATGGGTATATCCTTAATGGTCTTTATATTCCATTTCATATGCACAGAACCATCTAATGATGTCCTCCATTGTTTTGATCATCCTCTCAGCTAAAGAATCTGTCTGTGGATGGTAAGCTGTAGAAAATGAAAGTTTTGTACCCACCATGTCATACAGGTTGATCCAAACTTCTGATGTGAATTTTGGTTCCCTATCACTAATGATAATTTTTGGGACTCCACCTGTGGCTATAATCTTATTCCAAAATAACAAAGCTGTATCCATTTCTGTGTCCTCCTTATGAAAAGGTAAGCACCTCAAACTTTTTCTATACCTTTTAACTATTACTAGGCAGGCATTGAATTATTTTTGCCTCCTGGGAAAAGTCCTGTGAACCAGTCCATATTGATGGTTTCCCATGGGTGTTTGGGTTCTTCTATGTGTTGCAGTAGCCCTTATTTTTCCCCATGTTTTCTGTTTGCCTTTTAGCATCTTTCACAAGTGTTGATATATTCACTCAACTCTTGCTACAATTTGGGCCACCAAGTTGTGCTTGCTACCCTTTGGTCCTGTCTTCACTCATGTGTCCCATATAGGGGCAGTTATGACATTCCTTCATGATCAGGGATATGTGGTCCCTGTCTATCACTGTGAGGGCACTTGGATACTTCTCTCTGTGATTAAGTAGTCCATATATAAGGAAAAAACTCTTATCCTTATAGTCCCTAAACCAGGGTTCCTCTAAGTTAGATTCCAGCTCTGGGATCATGTATTTCTGTTGAAGGAGTTGCAACAATATGCCACGCTGTTTGTGTTTGGCATAAGTCTTCATTACTACACTGAAAACTCATTGTGTAGCTCTGAGGAGCCTATCAGCAATATGAGAGTTTCTGTTCCTTCTGGTTCAGTGGCTTCACTGTCTGGGGTACCACTTTCTGGTGCCCATTCAGAAAATCTGAAGTGTTTCCTCCTGTCTATTTCAATGAAATGGATAGGGATCTTGGCTGCTACTTCAGGGTGATAAGCTGAGTTTCTTTTGACATTATCCAGCTTCCATCTACTGAGGCCATCTGCATTGATGTGGGTTTTTCCTTCTTTGTATATGATGGTCATGTTACATCTATACTCTTGGATGGCTATTTGCCACCTCAACATGTGTCTATTAGTAGTTTTCATATTAAGTGAAGACTTGAGTGCTGTGCAGTCTGTGTAGACTTCAAAGACTGAAGCTTCCAGATAATGATGGAGTTTCTCTAGGGCCCAGACTAGGCATAAGCATTAAGTCTGGGTTGCTCCGCACCTAGCTTCTGAATCTTTCAGTTTCCTGGAGATATAGCATATTAACCCTTCCCTTGCTTCACCATCCACAATTTGTCTTTGCTGTAGGGTAGCTCCCAATCTTTGACTGAAAGCTGCATCTATGTACAACTTGAATGGTAATTTAAAGTCAGGGAGTATCAGGACAGGTGAATTAGTGAGTTCATGTTTGATCCTCTCATATGCATCTCTCCTTTCCTTGGTAATCTTAAAAACTACATCTCTTGAACATAAATTGTATACACTACTAGCTATGTGAGAAAAACTTTTGATGTGGTTTCTGTAGTAGCTAGCAAATCCAAGGAAAGATTGTATCTCTTTGATATACTTTGGTACTGGCTTTTGCAGTACTGCTGCTACTTTATTTTGGTCTATGGCCAGATTCAGGCCTGAGACTTTATGTGCTAGCGCAAGTAATTCTTTTTAGAAAAAATTGCACTTCTTAAGTGAAATTTTCATATTGATGGGTGTGCATTTACTTATTAGTCTGTCTATGTACTACATATGGTCTTCCCATGTCTCTGAGTATATAATGATGTCATAAATATATACTACTGTGGTATATATATACCAGTTTAGCTTAATGGACCAATACAAATAAATAAATAACTATTATAGTCAAAAGGAACTTATTGTGTAACATTAAATACTCATATTCTATAAAAAAACAAAACAAAACAAGAAAAATCAGTATTCTACTGATTTAATGAATATTTGAATTCAAGAAAAGAAAAACCCTGTTATTTATCTTTTTTATTCTAATTGTGTGTAAGTTTTTGATAAAAATAATAATAATATAAATTATTAGAGCTGTATTATTTTAGTATCACATGGGAATTAATCTCTCTTATTGATGGAAATTGTGCAGTTGTGGTTGGTTTTAATTCAAAATATTTAGTGGAAGCCTTATTTAGTTGCTTTTGTTAAGAAGAGTATTGAGATGAGCTCTAATTAAATTAAAAAAATTATTATTATTATGAGTTATTCAAGATATATTTATCTTATTCTGTTTCATTCGAATTTTTGATATAGAGTAGTAGTAGTGTGGATTATTTTAAGTATTCTATTGAGGTGATGATAGTGGAAAGGAACTTCTTTAAATTTTAATGGTGTAAATTATTGAGTTGATTATGATTAAGAAAAATCAAATTAAGGATGTATAGTGTAAAGGGTGACAAGAGTGATGAGTGGAGTGAATGTATAAAGCCTTATCTTGGTGGTAGTAAATTAGCTATGGGTTCATAAAATGCTTATTAGTCCAAGGGAAATTTCAAAGTAGTTAGTATTCATAGGCATATTCATGAAACAGTTTGTGAAAACCCTAAACCATAACTCTGTTCCCCCTAAAGAATATAAATAGTCAAACCTTTTTCCTCTCCAGACTTTTTCCCATCCTGAAATTGTCAATTCTACTTATTTTTTCCAAATCCCTTATTTAAGAGGTTAAATTAAAAATTTGTTTGATAAATTAAGCTTATTAATTGAGGCTCATTGTTGAAATTGATAAAGAGAACAAATAGTGTTAAAAGATTTTAATTCATCCCTTACTAGCAGGAAGACTAGTAATCATCATAATTAGGATCTTAATACTTGAAGCTCAAGAGTAAGGCATCTCTGGAGTTTAGTAATTAAACCTTAAAAGTAATTTTAGATAGTTTTAAAATAAAACCATCACTTTGAAGTAAGTACTTCAGATTTTAAAATGAAAACTGAATTTTTTAAAGGAATTTTACTAATTTCAAGCTGAATGAGAAACCCCTTAAATCAATACAATTTCATCAAGATACATATACAACTAAAATAAAGCCCATCAACAACCTCAATTAAATTATTTAACATAAGCAACAAAATTCTCACATACCTATTCACATTAATCACCTATCCATTCAGAAGCTATAAGAAACAATTTTCATATTCTATTGGAAATATATTTCTTTTAGTGATAAACTATCACCAAATTGATAACTTTACATCAAATTCATATTACTTCTATTCTACTATCAATATTAAAAACCAACAGCTTACCATTATATTGATAAAAGAGTTTGTTGAAATAATAAGCTACAAACTTATTATTTTCTTTATAACCTCACAAACCTCTTACATATTATTCTATATTAGTTTAATCTTTTTAGGTTATAAATATAACTAAACACTCAGTCAATTTAGCTTATTTTGCCTGAATATATTTCAAGTTATTTTCCCTTAATAATCATATACTGTTATAAGTGATATCAAGTGCTATGTATTTCTCTCTCATATTGCAGCTGACTGAACTATTTCACTTAAAAAAACATAAGATATATATAGCAGAGCTCTTTTGGATTGTTTAATAGTAAGAAGTGTGTGCTCCTTTTTTTTATTTAATTTATTATATTTTGTAAAACTATTTTGGTGTAATCCAACAAGATTTTTTGGAAGTTTTAAAAAGTATTTATTTGTTAAGGTTTTAACTAACCATTGTTTTAAGTAGAGCAAAGTCCAATTAGAGGTTGTTGAGTCAAATATTCTCTGATAAAGCCACTATCAATAATAAAGTTGATTTGGTGAACTCGGTAAAGAAAAACTAGCATATTAGGAAAGGCAGCCTAGATTATTCTAGCACATGAGCAGAGAAAGGGTTACAAGTCTCAAACATCAATTCAAAAATATTTTCTTGTAATTTCCCCTTCCAGGTACTGCCTCATTTCATCCCACATGCAGAGGAGTTCCCACACTACCATCCAGCCTTCTAACATTTCTTCTTGAAATATTGTGTCCATCATCCTTTGGAAGTGGGCTGGTGTATTTTTGATTTCAAATGTCATCCTGGTGTACTCATATATACCCATATGGCATATAATTCTGAGCAGCTTCATGGAGTTTTGTTTAACTCCATTCTGATGGAAACCTTTCATACAATGTATCTTAGTTATATATTTGGCTTTTGCCAGTTCTTCTAGGGCATGGGGTATACTTGGTATAGGGTACCTATCAGCTTTTGTGTAGTTATCGAGGGCTCTGAAATCCCCACACAACCTAGATTTACCATCATACCAGGTGATAAGGACAGGAGTGGTGATTTCAACTATTTCATTTTTTCCTATCTACCTGATGACATCCATGTCTAGGAGCTCATGGATATGTTTCTCAATTTCTTTCCTAGTTTCTAGGATTTCTGTGTGTGGAGGTCTTCTCAGCATGGGTGGATACAGTCTTTTCACATCTAGATATAGTTCTATATCATGGCCTCTGATTTTTCCTAAAGATTCTTTACCAATGGCAAATTCTGGTCTGTTTTTTGTCAGAACATCCAGTAAACTAAGTTTTTGTTTACTAGTGAGGTTGGTGCTTAATTGGCCCTCTTTGACTTCATTCAGTAATTCTTCTAGGGGGTAATGGGTAGACATTTGGTATATATAAAGTGAAAAGTTCCTTTCCTTGTTTGTACCTATGGTAATATGCCTGTTTATACTATTGTAAATATCAATGCCATACATCCTCTGGTAGTCTGTTCCCACTAAAAATCCTTGGATGTGGGCATCTTCAAGCACAACAAGCTCTGGGTTAAGTCTGATATTACCTTTCCTATGGGGTATAATCATCTCTTGGATAATTGTCCCAATGGATGTCATCTGCCCTGATGCACTTTTAATTTTTTTGTCTTGGTTGGCAACAGCTGCTTTTCCCAATTTGGGAAGTGGCTATCCAGATAATCTTTGGCCACTATTGAGAAGTGTGCACCACTGTCAATTATCAATTGGTGTTGAGCATTTTCAATAAAAACGGTCATCCTTGTGGCTTTCTCATTTATATATGCCATTCCTTTAGTTGTTGTAACTAGGAATCTTTTTGCATCTTGGTTTGTTTACACAAGTTTATATATGCAGTGTCCTGTGGCATTTCTGATTTTAACTGTATTTCCTGAATTTCTAGTTGTGTTTTTTCTTGGTAATCTACTAGAAATTCCTCTATTGGGTCTTGGTCTTCGTCAGATTGTTCTCTGATGGCATCACCCATGAGGCTGATTTAGAATCCTCTGTTGGGGATTCTTCCTCTGGGACTTGTTCAATGGCATAGACTTTAATCTTTGCCTTTGAAAATTTATTAGCATGGTGGTCTGTTAACCCACAATTGTGACAAGAGTTTTCCTTTTTGGTCACTTCTGCAGCTCTTTCTTTGGGTTTATTTTGCAAGTCCACCCTGAAAGGTTGTTTCTGCTTGAAACTACTGCTTCTATATTGAGAATATTTCCTAATGTTTGTTCTTTTCCTTACATCTTGTAAGATGTTTTCAATGTCATCTAGTATGAAACTTTTGTTGAAGCTGCATTTTACTACATGCTCTGGTTCTCCTGGTGTTTGTGTCAGGAGTTTGTGATTCCTCATCTGAGTATTTATTTGAGGATCAATGGCTTTAAGTCTTTTAGACTTTCTAAAACACCACTAAGATGGATCTTTGTCCACAGAGTATTTGTCATTTTCAAATGACATGGTCTTTTCCAATATCCAAGTACCATTGCTGTACTTTTGGATTATTTGGCTCTTGCAACATGGCCAGTCTCTTCTGCCATAGATTTCTTTCATTTCTGTGTACCAAATACTAGCATGTCCTTTGAATGCTGTATTAATTATAGAGGTAATCCAGTAATCTTGTATTCTTGGTACATCAATGAGGAGTCCATCAATATAATCAATGAGCTCCATATGATCATATTCTCCTGTGACAGAGAATTTGGGCCAGATTGAGGCCTCTGGAAGCTGTTTCAATGCTTCCCTCTCAGAATATGACATGTTATCTTCATCTTGGTATTGAGATGGAGACCTTTCCTTATTCTCCAACAAGGAATCTGGTTTGATTTCTTCTTGGTGGTATGGATCATCCAAAAAATGGCCTTGTGGTTGGGGTTTCATGTTTTTGTAGACATTAAACAATTTGATTAAGTCTTGATCCAGACAATCCCACCTTTTGCATTGGTGCTGTTCTTCAAAGACTTGATTCAGTCATTCATTGGTTTATTCAGAGTCTTTGCTCAATTGTGCATGGCCTTCTTGAAGTTTTTTGACTATTTTGGCCATTGGGGCTGTTAATTTCTCCATCCTCAAAGGGCTTTCTTGAAGCTCTGCAAATGGTTTTTGAGTTTGCTCTTAAAATGTGAACATCTGTAACTGTAGTGCATCATTGTTCAAGTTACTCTGAGGTGTAACAACACTGTGTTCATTCTGAGTAGGGGTAATATACAACAGGTCTCTGGATCAACCTTACAATCCATTTTTCAAATGGTTGATATATAATGATTTTTTGGAAGAACCTTTAGAGATAATGGATACTGATGGTGTGTGAGCCTTTTAGGTATTAACAAATATCCAAAATGATCATAAAACAACTTTACAAAACTTATTTTAATAATAATAATTGAAATTAGAATCTTAAACTGAGTAAAAGTGCAATAAAAAGGCATAAATTCTTGATTATCTCAGAAAAAAATTAATAAAAGTGTAAAAAAACTACACCATTAAATTTCCAATAAAACACTGCATATATTACTCTTTTATTTCATTTCTGTAAAACCAATACTTACAAAGATAGCCTGGATATATGCACTTCCATTATCAGTGAATATATTCATGGTTTTTAGCTCATATCCTTTCACTTAAAAATGATAAAGAGTGAATTAAAAGAAGGTTGACCACAAAATAGCTAGAATAATCAAGATATGAGCTTTATTTTTCATTATATAAACAAGACTAAAAGTTATAAGACAATATTGGGAAAAATAGCAAGGTCTGCTGACCACTCAAATTCAAAAGTTTTCAAAACTTAAAAAGAAGTAAATCTTCAGATTTTAATAGTTTATAATTTGAGAATGGAATAATTTGTATCATGATATTGAAGGTAAAACCCCATTAAATGATGTTTTGAAATCCAAAATAGTAAATTTTGACAGAAAAGTGGAGTTACAAGAAAAATTATCAAAAATAGATTTTTGATTGTTTGATGGAATACTCATGGCATCTCTGTAGGAACATTCCAAGCTATCATAGTTCAATCTCTCAATCTCTGTAGTGTGAAAAAAATTTAAATGTATTAAGGATTGAAGTTAAATATTAAAAATGATCATTCCTGATCAATAACTATAATCTTGTTTTAATTCTAACTGTTGAATAAGAGATAAAGCTGGCTGATATTGGTATTTTATGATTAAAACTTCTACAATCCACAAAAATGATTCATTTTTCAAGTGTATTATGTGATTAAATCAGAGCTATAGTGATAACTTTAAAAAATAGCATAATTATGAGATAAAAGAATTTAATAATGATTTAATTATCACCAAACCTTAAAATATTGATAAATTCCAGTGGATAGAATAATTAGAAATAAACCAGAAGGAGGGATCTTTACTATAAAAGGACCTCTTCTCCCCCCATTCCCCCCTCAGACTGGACAAATATGATACAAACATTAAATAAAAAGGTAAATTTCTTTATTCTTGAATATATATTTCTTGTATTATTAAATAGAAAGTATTCACCTTTTAGTAATAACTATTTATTAAGTTTCTACCAAAATATTTTAGTGTATGTTGTTCATTTCTCTTAAACATCACCAAAATTATTTAAAAATAGTAAAATTTGTAATTCTCTTTTTTTTATTTTTAAATACAGCTTTAATGAGCTGTATTTATATTCTTGGTTTTAAATTTATTCAAAATTATAATATTTGGCTTTAGAATTAAGCTCTTTTTTTCATATTGTGATATTTTTTTTCTTTCTAACTATTCTTAACAATTCTATTATCAATATAAATAGTATTTATATTAATAAAAAACTTTGAATATTTTTGATATTATTGTTGTAAGTTGCTTTTTATTATTATTCAAAAATATTGTAAAAGTATATTACCTTTTGGTAACAGTAATAAATCTTTTTGAATATATCAGCTTATTATGTAAGGTGTGGATATGAAACTTTGATTAAAGATCAAGTTTCTTTCCTGTCCTCAAAATTTGTATAAGGTAAAATATGATTAGAAATATTAGGATTTAATTTTTTTAAGAGAAAGAATGCCAGTTTCATTTTTTTTAACTCTATAAGTATAAAACAATAATAATATAAAGGCTTATTATTTTACCAACAATAAAAATTTATCCAAAAAAACTCTACAAGAGATACTTAAGGCTACAAAAGAAATTTCTTCAAGAGCAATTTCAATTGGAGTTAATTGATAAAAGAACTGCAGGCAATTAATATAGGAAAAAACTCTTTAAAAAAAATATTAAAGAGCAAAAATTTCCGAAAATGACCAGAGTGAATTTGGAAACAAAGTAACAAAGCTAACAGTGATGAAAGATTGTTTTATTCACTTATGGGGTGGTTCAAGGGTCAAAATAATTATACAAGTTACAAAAAAAGGTTATAGTGATTTTTTTATGTGTTTAAAAGGTTTAAAATGATCTGAAAAGGGTGGTTTTAATCTCTTATTTATTGGTTTAACAGTGTTTAAACTGTTTATAAAAGGAAACAATTCTAACATGAAGAGAAAAGTGGGGCCAAGAAGATATTCTTTTATAGCCACCAATTTTCTTACTCCAAAAGTAAAATTTACTATTTTTGGTAGGGAAAAACACTCTGATTACAGAAAATTAAATTATTGCATCATTGAACCCTGTTTTAGACCAAACAATGGCTGTCTTTAGCCATTTTTTACTATTTTCAGCCATTTTTGGACCCTTAAATCAGCCATTGCTATAGTATTACCTGGTTTTAAGCCTTCAAAACATGTCAAAATGTGGTGAAAAAATTCTAAAATCAGTTAGAACTGTTTTTACTATGAGTTTTTTTTAACTTAAGGGGAGTTTTACCCTCTGGGCAACAGTTAAAACTGCCCTGGTTGGTACCAAAACCTCATCATCAATTAAGACACAGACCCTGTGACTCAATTCCAGGCCAAAAGTGATTAACCTTTGTGTGTACTTTTACGTCTCATGCCTGTCAGCAAGAAATTTTGGGTTCTGGCTCCCTCTTAGAGCCAAGATTTGTTTTTCCACCCAGAATCAATCTTTCCAATTTATTTTTTCTTTAATTCCTCATCACGTATTATACTTGTCATTCAAATATTTGATTCAATTTAGTTTTTACAGTAAAAAACTGTGATAATTTATACCTCATATGTAAATTGAGGTTCACTTATGTAAATCATGCACACATTTTGACATTTAAATTGAAAATACTTCAATTCCTCATAGCTTCTGAGCTACAAAACCCCTCAATTTTAACGCAAAAATTGTTGGTTAACACCACATGTGATGTGAGTTAAACTAAACTTCTGAGGATTTTTGACTTTTGTACAGAAAATACCAAAAACTTAATTTAACCTTATTTAGAGTTGAGTTACAGAATTTTTACTCAAAGGTGACCTCACCTTATTTTTTATGAGGAATCAAATGATGAAATCATTTCCATATGTTTATTCATTTGATAAAAAGCTGTAATAATTTGTTTTTAAATTTTTTTCAGAAATCTTTTACTTTCAATATTTTTGTTAAAAATTCATTTTTACTTAATTTTTTCAAGTAACAATGTATTTTCAACATTATAAATTTCAAAGTAATTTCAATTTTGAATTATAATCAAAATCTCAATTTTGTATATAACTTTCTCTATTTATATCTTAATTTTTTACTTTATAATATAAATAAATTTATTTCATTTATAATTGTATAATTTTTTTATTATTTGTGGTCTTTTGAGTATATAAAAATACCTCTAAGGCTCACATTACCTCCCCTTAAAAATGAATATTACTTTGTAATATTGTTATTTCTAGTGTTTCTGAACCTTCTGAGAAGTCTGGTAGCTTCATGTATGTCTTTTTCTGCCAACAATGTATCTTCACAAGCTGGGTCACTGTACCTGACAAGGTATTCACTTACTTTCTTAGTTCTCAAGCTTCTTTCTTTGAGAACTTTTGTAATTTTCTTTGTGCCAGATGATTAAACAGGAGGTACATGCTGGGGAACTTTATTTCTCAAGGGAAATTTCCAGCATCAATAGATTTATATGGCTTTATTAAGCTTACTGAAAATGTTGGATTCTTATTACTAAGTTCCTCATATAGTTCTACATCAACAACATTTTCTACATTGAGTGCCTTAATAAAGAAGGTTCTGTAAATTAGTCTTTGAGCTTCTTACATCCTTTGATGTTATTGAAGTTAGTGGTAGATACAATTACCAAATTACCCACTTTGAATTCTGGAGTGGCATGTGATTTGTCCCATTTTTCTTTGGCCTATGCAAATGAGTCCTCCATGCACCTTACTGCATTATTTCTACCTTTTCTAGAATTACTTTGAAGCCACTAGCTTTGGGATGTATTTCAACCAAATCTTTCCTCAAGGAATCTTGGGTTAATTTGGAATTCCATCACTTTTCTAGAATATCAGGAGTTTGATTGGTACTGGAATGAATGGATGTTTTATATTCCAATTCCATTGTGGGTAATTTGGTACACCAATAATGGGTAAATCCATCACAATCTTTAAATTCTAAGCCATATGCACAAAATCCTCTGACCATTTCTTCCAAAGTTTGGATCATTCTTTCAGCTAGACCATCAGTTTGTGGGTGGTAAGCTGTAGAGAAAGATAACTTCGTTCCAAACAATTGGTGAAGGTTTTCCCATAGTGCTGAGGTAAATTTGGGATCCCTATCACAAATGATTTTTTTTGGAATATTCCATTCCATGATACTACTCTATTTCATATCAGAAGAGCTGCATCCATGGCTTTATCATCTTTGTGACATGGAAAAAATATTTGAGTCTTACTGAACCTGTCAAATATCACTAGGCATGCATTATAGCTTCTATCACCTCCTTATGGTAGGCCAGTTACCCAATTTTTATGGATAATTATCCAAGGTCTTCTGGGTTCTTGGACTTTGACCATATTTCCAAGTCTTTTTCCAGTGGATTTATTTTCCTTGTGAATTCTGTCACAGGTTTTGCAATAATCTGAAACATCTTTTTGCCACATTGATCACCATATACATTTCTTGACTTTCTCCCTTTTTCTGTCCTCAGGAAGGTGTCCTTAGCAGGGGCTGTCATGGCACTCTTTCAGTACAAGATTTATTAAGGATCTTTGCACAATTTTCATTTCACATGTGTGTCTAGTCCTATGGTAGATTATGCCATCTAGTAGATTAAATCTTCCTTCATCATATTATTTTTTCCATATTTCATCTAAGGAATGTATCAAGGAGTTATCTTTGGAGTCTTTGTTAAGTAATTGGCATAGGTTTCTACAATTCTTATCTTGTTTATAACTGTTCCTTACTTCTTCAAAGAGTGTTGTGTACAGGTCTGTAACACTAATTCCTTCTATTGGGATCTGTGGGGGAGTTTTTTCTGGTACATAATCAGGATTAACAATCATATTTGGTAATGACCATCTTCTCAGTCCATCTGCATTTTTGTTAATATTGCCATACTTGTGCACAATGGTCATATTCAATTTATACTCTTGTATGGTTATTTGCCATATGATCATGTGCCTGTTGGGTGTTTTCATGTTTAAAAGTGATCTAACAGCAGTAAAATCTGTTATTCCTTCAAAAGAACATCCTTCCATGAAGTAATTAAGTTTTTCTAAGGCCCAGACAAGGCATAAACACTTGATTTGACTTTCCCCATATCTGGCTTCAGTTGGTTCAATCTGCCTAGATATGAAACATTTGGGTCCTTCCACAGATTTGTCATCTATAGTCTTGACTTGATGAAGTGAAGCACCCATCCCATCTCCTGATGCATCAATATAAAGCTTAATGGGAAGCTTAAAATATGGCATCAGTAAAACTGGATCAGTGGTTAAAGCTTTTGTCATAGACTCAAACGCTTTGACCCTGTCAACAGTCATCTCAAATACTGTGTCTTTGTCACACAATATATGAAGAGGTCTTGCTATGGATTTAAAATGCTTAATGTGCTTCCTGTAATATCCTGCAAACCTCAAAAATGACTTAATTTCTTTTTTGTTCTGAGGAATAGGCTTCAGTAGTACTGCTTCAACCTTGTTTCTGTCAATTCCAAGGGATAGATCAGATACTACATGTCTCAGAGCTTTGAGCTCTTTAAATGCAAGAATGAATTTCTTTAAAGAAATTTTCATGTTTTCAGATTAAATTTTTCCCAAAACTCTGGATAATCTGTATATATTTTCCTCCCAGGTCTTGCAAAACACAATAATATCATTGATGTAAAGGATTAACCATACTTCTGGAATTTTTTCAGGAAAGATTTCATTTGTCATCCTTTGGAAGTGTGAAGGTGAATTTTTGATACCAAAAGGAATTCTCAAATATTCATACACCCCACAATGAACAATAATTCTCAAGTATTGTCTTGCCCCTGGTGTCACTACATTTTGATGAAATCCTTTAAGGGAATCCATGGTGCTTACATACACTGCTTGAGATATTTGTGTAGGTGCAATTTGTATTTTTTTTATTAAGTACCTATCTGGAACAGTGTAAGTGTTCAGAGCTCTAAAGTTCCCAACCATTCTGGATTTTCCATTATTCCATGCCACTATGACTGGTGTAGGTATTTCTACTTCCTCATTTTGGCCAACCTTTTCTATTGCCCCCAGGTCTAGAGGTTCCTTAATATGGTGTTCCAGTGCTTCTCTTGATTCTGAGCTTTCTGGATATTCAGGTATTCTCAAGAGTGGTGGGTAATGCCTCTCAATATTCATAATAATGTCAACTTCACCACCAACAATTTCCCCTAGTGGTTTTTTATCTGATTCAAAGTCTTCTTTGTGGTCATATAAAAGGGAAGAAGGTTCACATTCCTGTTTATCAGTAAGATGAAGACTTATTTCAGCTTCATTCAACTATTTAGAATTGAATTTTTCTAACTTCAAGTTGACTGGTGATACTTTATTAACTATAATTTGTCTCTTAAGAGGTAAGAAGGAAAATTTTTGATGCTTATTGTCCCCAATAGTAAGCTATCTGTCTTCTTTGTTATGTAAATCTATGCCATACATGATTAAATAATTATTTCCCAATATAAAATGGGTACTAGAGAAATTTTCCATAACAAATTCAACAGTTATTCTTAAATTTACATTGATATGTGGAAATATGAAAGTATTTTCAAATATCCCCAATGCTTTCATTGGATTATTTGCACTGTTGAATTTTATTCCATCAATTGATAATGATTGATCTTCAATATTTGGTACACAATTCTTAAGAAAATATTTTCCAACACAAGAGCAGGAGGCTCCTGGGTCAAATGAAAGCTTAGTGGGTCTTTTTATCAATTAGTACTTTTGTTATACAGGGATTACAAGTTTTATAACCTTTTCCTCTGTTTGGTTTTGTTATCATAAGTTGTGCATCTTTAAGTGTTGATAATTCAAGTTGACTATTACTTAATTGTGGTAAATGGGAATAAGAACCCCTGATGTCAAATGTGACATTGATATTTTCTATATCTTTTGGAGATTCACAAAATATTGATGGTTTATAATCTGAATTTTCTTCAATCACATCCTCTTTTTCAAAATAAGGTTCTTTCTCAATGTTAATTTCATTTATTTTTTCCCTTTTTGGACATGTATTAGCTAAATATGTGGTGCTTTAACAAATATGGCACTTTCTGATTACATCTGCAGATTTATACTTCATATTATTAGAGTCTTCTTTGTGTTTTTTTTCCACAGAATCTTTGCAAGGTGTATTAAACTGAGTTTTGAGATTCACCCTACAAGAACCAATTGTGGTTCTGGTGGTTACTTCTTCCAATGAATTCATAATATCTTCTGCTGAGGATTTTTCAGTAGTCCTGCTTTTTACAGAATGCTCTAAGTCACCTCCACATTGTCTCAGAATTTTTCTGTGAATCATAAATTCTGACATGTCAGGATATAATTCTGTTAATCTCTCCTTCTGTTGGCAGAACCATGGTGAATCTTTGTCTTTATCAACATTAGATTTGGCATATTCAAAGGGTTTTTCAGCTTTAAGTCTCCAAGAATCATTGGCCCATTTGTTAATAATTTGGGCTGTCTACCAAGTCCAAGTTTGGTGTCCATGTGCTTTTCTTAATTTGATATCCCATCTATGGGCTGATCTGGTAGACAAGGTGTTAAATATTTCTGTTACCAACCTGTATGGTAATTGAAAATATTCTTTAATCATTTCAATACCTCTTATTGATTCCATATTGTCATACTCCCCTTCATCACTGAAGTGAGACCATTCTTTAAGTTTTGGTACTTCTTTCATGAGTGCTTAGCCCATTGATGGCTCCAAGCTATGGAAAGAAGTGGAAAATTCATTCTTTTATTGTGAATTTTATAAATCCAACACCTGTGGGTGTGAATTTCTTGTACCCTCATTTTGATTTAGAGGTGTAGACATTCTTGGTAAGGTGTGCAGTAATTGTTCAATATCATTCATTTCAATGGTGGTAAACCTTTGGGAATTTCTTAATTCATGTTGGAAGCCTTGCATTAAATTTTTTACTTCAATTTTATACATTTCTTATTTATTTTTCAATTCTTTCCATAATTCTGTCTGTCTAGTATTATCAGCAGTCACTTGATTCAATTTCATTGTTTATTTTGAGACTTCCTCTTGTGAGGTGTCAAAACACTTTTTCAAGGCAATTGTATATGTCTTTACTTCAGTAAATGAATTTGAAATTTCATCAAGGACTTTCTTTTATCTTCTTTGATGATATTTCTGGTCTGTTTTATTCTTTTTTCAATCATTTCATCAATATTGAATTTGGAATATTTATCTGTTAATTCTTTGATAATGAAAGATTTCTCATTTATTCTATTACCAAATTAATTGTAATTATTGGAAGTTTTGATTGTTCTTAAAGTGTTTTCAAAACACATAAGTGTTTCATTTATTTGGATTGGACTTGATCTATTTGTCTTAAGATTGTTACAAATTGATGCATTTTCAGCAGAAATATGACTTTTTACGTCATTCATAGCTATGTACAAGTTTTGAAAACCAACCAGAATGTCAGGAATAATTTCTGATATTTCAATCTGGCTTCCTCCCTTTTCTGTAATTCCATCATTGTTCTGGCTGTCTGAAATACATTTTTCAGGGCATCCTGCTGAATCTTTGTGATTCTGTAGGCCTGGCTGTATGGTTTTGTGTCTGGTGCTTTTCCTTGGCCCTTATTCTTACCTTGTGGCTGCTTTTCCACATTGGAGTTGCTTCTTCTGGCTCTTGGGGCTGTTTTTAGCACTTTCTTGGGTGGTGGAGGCTTGTTTTTCCTCCATCCTTCTGTTAAAAGCATGTTTTTCATTTCCATCCATTGAGTACCTTACAACTGTTGGGATGGTGCAGAAATTTTCTGACAGTAAGGTAAGAATTCATTCAAATTTTCCACAGATCTGCAAGGATCTGGTACCCTTTTTGCTACAATGAATTGTGGTAAGTCTCCTGGCTGTCTCTGTATATGTCCACAGAGGCTTCTTGTTGCGGTGTCAGCTCTTTTTGAAGGTAAAACATTATTATCATCTTCAGAATGGCATAATTTGTCAGTTTGGGATTCATTTACTTACCCGTGTCCCTCTGTAACTCATTGTCTTCTGCCATAATCATGTCTATAACCTTTTTGAGATCTGCTTGAGGGGCTATAGCCGGCTCCTGATTTGATTGAAGGCATAATTATGATCAAAAAGCTTAAAAGTAGTAATTTTATGTCAAAAAACTCATTATTGGCCAAATTCTTTGCTTTCTGAAGGGTATTAATTATGCCAAAATTAATTAATTCAGAAGAAATTGGCTCTGGTTTGTTATTCTGAGTTTTAATAACAGTACCATTATGCTCAGAATTGACATCACTTGCAGGGATAATACTAGTAATTATCAATGCTTTTTCAATGTTTTCTTGTCTTACCATGTTTTCAGACACTAAAAGTCATGAAAAAAGCAATCAATTAAGTAAAAACAGGTTTTTCAAAAGAGAAATGAAAAAAAAGCCTCACTTATAATATGAAAAGTTTTATTTTTTTATCAATTTTTTGAAATATAATATGAGTGTTTTTTATGAATTTTTTCGAATTTTTCAATACAAGAAAAAAGCTTAAAAAAGTAAAATAATTTATGTCACAGGTGAAATATAATGGCTGGGCCCCCAAATGTAAGGTGTGGATTTGAAACTTTGATTGAAAATCAAGTACTTTTCCTGTCCTCAAAATTTTTATAAGGCACAATATCATTAAAAATATTAAGAATTAATATTTTGAAGAGAAAGAATGCCAATTTTATTTTTTTAACTTCATAAGTATAAAACAATAATAATAAGTATTTAGTTTTTTACCAAAAATAAAAATTTATCCAAAAATACTCTACAAGAGATATTTAATTCTACAAAAGAAATTTCAATTGGAATTAATTGAGAAAAGAAAAGGAAGAAATTGATATAAGAACAAAGTCTTTAAAATAAATATCAAAGAGAAAACAATGCCAAAAGTGACCCGAGTGAATTTGGAAACAAATTGACAAAGTTAACAGCAATGAAAGATGCTATAGTTCACTTATGGGGTGGTTCAAGGGTAAAAATGATTATATTTATTTTTTCACATGGGTAAAAGGTTCAAAATAATTTAAAAATGGTGTTTTGAATCTTTTATTGATTGGTTTGACAGTGTTTAAACTGGTTATAAAAGAAAAAGACTCTAACATAAAGAGAAAAGTGGGGAAAAGAAGACAGCCTTATATAGCCACCAATTCTCTTACTCAAAAAGTAAATTTAACTATTTTCAGTCGTGAAAAAACACTTTGAAAACAAAAACCCAATTATGGCATCATTTAACCGTGGTTTATACCAAAAAAGGGCTGGTTGTAGCCACTTTGGACCCTTAAATCAGCCATTGCTATAGTAATATCTGTTTTCAAGCCTTAAAATCATGTCATAATGTGTGTAAGAGACTTCAAAGCCAGTTGAAAGTGTTTTTACTATTATTTCTATAGCTTAATGGTAGTTTTACCATCTGAGAAACAGTTGAAACTGCCCTGGTTGGTATCAAAAACTCATTATCAATTGAGACAGAGACCCTGTGACTCAATTCTAGGCCAAAAGGTATGAACCTTTGCATGGATTTTGACATCTCATGCCTTCCAATAAGAAATTTGGGGGTCTGACTCCCCCTTAGAGCCAAGATTCCTTTTCCCCCCAAATCAATCTTTCCAATTTTTTTTCTCTTTAATTCCTCATAATGTATTATACTTTTAATTTACATATGTAATTCAATTGATTTTTTACAGTACATAGCTGTAATCATTGATAAATCACATTCAAATTGAATTTCACTTATATAATACACATGCACATTTTGACATTTCAATTGAAAATACTTCAATTCCTCATAGCTTCTAAGCTACACACAACACCTCAATTTTAACACCAAAATTTATGGTTAAAGCCACATTTGATGTGAATTAAATTAAAGTTTTGAGTATTTTCAACTTTTGTACAGAATATTCTGGAAACTTAATTTAAGCTTATTTAGAGTTGAGTTACAGAATGTTTACCCAGAGGTGACCCCATGTTATTTTTTATGAGGAATCCAATGGTGAAAAAATTTTCATATGTTTAATTATTTGATAAAAAGCTATAATAATTTTTACTTAATGTTTTTCCAAAAATATTTTAATTTTAATATTTTTGTTAAAAATTCATTTTTACTTAATTTTTTCAAGTAAAAATGTAATTTCGAAAGTTCAATTTTAAATTAAAGTTAAAATTTCAATGTTATATATAGATTTTATATTTATATTTTAATTTTTTATTTTATAATATAAATAAATTTATCTTATTCACAATTGTATAATTTTTTATTATTTGTGGTATTTTGGGTGTATAAAAATACCTCTAAGGCTCACATATTATATATTAATATATTTATTTTAATAATTTTTATTCCATAATTGTAGTAATTATTTATTATTATAATTAATTTTTCTCTCATTATTCATTCAAATCTGGAAATTCAGAGTAAAATAAGTAAAATAAGTAAAATATCAGTAATTTTTACTTATTGTTTCATAGTCAAACCTTATATGGTGGGTTTAATTTTTGGTTAAAAAGACAATGTGACAAATTCATTCAGGAAAAGGTTTATAATTATTATGTGGTTATTTATTCCTTCAACACATCATAATTTAATTGGTAACTGAGTTGGCCAGATCATTAAGTAAAGATTACTGAGGAAAGAAAAAATAAAATTCCAGGGTAGTTTCTAAGCAAAGGGTTCTAAAGATAGTACTTAGGCCTTTGGGTATGTTAATATTTAGATCAAACTTTCCTCCATAGTGGGAGATTCTTCTCTGTTTAAAAAGTCTTAATGTATTTTGGAGAATCCATGAAGCCTTTCATGGGAAATTATGGCTCTCACAAAGTAGGGCTAAGATGGCCATTGAAATGCTTTGAGGTGATGGATTTTGTTCCTATTAGTATGGATTAAAAATTTTTGAATCAAAATGTGATAAACTTTGTTGTTTCTTATGAGTTATATTCCAATTTTTTGAATCAAATTGTGGTAAATCTTTTTTTCCTGATAAGCTATATTTAGTATTGACATGGGAAACACATGTATCAATAAATTAATATTTTTTGTGTTTTCAGATGGTCTTTTATTAACTATCCTAGTAGATAAAGGCTTTTCCCCCTCAGGATGGTTAGAGTTCCTTTCATTTTAAGCCTTCTTAGCATCCTTGAAAGAAAATTTTGTGCAGAACCTATAGTCATAAAGATTGAATCAAAAAAATATTCAATTTCTCTCTGGTTCAAATGAGTTGCTTTCAATATTATGAAATGAATTTATATTTTATGGCTTTAGATATTTAAATTGAATATCTCAATTTTTATTGAATGGCTTTTTGTTCTAACATGTTTTTAGAATATTGCAAGACAAATCTTCATTTGGGAAAAAAATAAAATTAAATATAAATATTTCTTGAATTAATGATCACTTTAATAATAGGAGGAAAATCTTTTAATAAAAAACAATTTCTCACTAATTTTTCAATTTTCAAAATATCTAATATCATTTCCAATCTTTCTTTGTTAAAAAAACCCCACAATTAGCTTAACTAAATATATTGGCCAAAACAATGTTCTTAATAGGGTGTGTCAAAGTCACCAAATCCTGCCTTAAAATAACGTGGAATTTGGAACCCAAATCCCAACACTAAATCCCAGGTTTTTTATGTGTAAATCACATTGCATTTTAACTGAGTCCCCTGGTATTTTGACCAAATTCCATGCATCTGGAATTTTAGTTTGTAACCTAACCCAAATGAGTATTCACAATTAATAACTGTAAAACATATTCTTCTACACTCCATTTTGGAAAATCTGACCAAACAGCTTACAGTCCATTTATACTTCTTCATCCATATAATGATGCCTTTTTCCAAAGAAAGACACATCAAGTCAGATATTAAGATCACCTCTGGCCTGCCGCATCCATCAGGTCACTCAATACGTACAGATTATTCAGCCATAATTGATTGGCTTTAAGTCAAATCCAATTTGGAGTCATATTTTGGTACTAGTGGTTTAACATCTATTGGAAGACCTACTTCATCAAAGCAGCATGGATTTCAGCTTATGGCCATTGAGGTCAACAAGAAATCATGAAATCTCCTAAACCTTAGCTCAAGCAGCATCTGAGATCAATGGCAAACATATAAAAAGAAGTATATGGCAGCAAAAAAAAATTGAAAATCTAACTGGGGCTGGAATAACAGAAGAAGATGTGAGTAAAAATCTTGAACTTATGTGTCCTTGCTATTCTGAAATGGATGTGCTCTTTGACCACAAGCCCAATGTCACTCCCATTTCAAGCTATGATTTTCAAGAACAAAAATTGAAAAAGAAAAGTGGAATTGTGCATTGGAATTTAAGGAAAAGCAATGCCAGATGGATCTCACTATAGCGGCATTGTCATCAAGAAGGCCAATTGCGGAGCTGGAATACATTCTGACATTAATCAATGAAAAATAATATATTAGGTATACATCATGTTATCATTTTATATGTGGTGTTTTTTTAAATAAAACAGATTTTTATGTGTAATTATTGATCTTATGGCGTGAAATCTAACTGCAATTTTTTGCAAAATTGAAAATTCAATGTTTATGCGTAATTGGGGAACCAACTTGCAATTGATCTTATGTTGTGAAATTTAATTGAATTTTATTACAAAATTAAAAATTTGGGAAAGTTTTGCATCAAGATTTTATTCCAAGTCTGTTCCAATTGAAATTGAAGGCTCCCTCTGTATTTAATTTCTTTTGGATTTTTTGTAAAATACAAGTTGATGGCCACTTTTTCCCTTTTTTTTGAAATTGTATTTTATGTCATTTTTTTATTTTTTTTATTTTTGCTTGTTTTTCTATATTTTTCTTATTTTGAATTTTGAATTTTTTTCAACTTTTAATTTTTCTTTTTATTTTGTATTTTTAATCTTTAATTTTTTATTTTCACCCCTCACTCTTCAATTTTCTTTTTTTTTGGATTATTCAAAAAAAACTCACTCTTCTTTTTTAATTCAGGTAAGTAATTTTTTTTTGTTTTTTTTCACAACTCTATTTTTTTGAACTGATTCTAATGATTTTTTATTTTTTTTATTTTAAAGCTTTCATCCACCTCCAATATACCCCCGCCCATCACCTTCCACCTCCAACATCCCCCCACCCATCACCTTCCACCCCCAAAACCCCCCAGTCACCCTGGGAGGTTCCAGGGTTTAATCCTCTTAAAACCTTCCAAATTGATTTGGAAGGTTTTTTTATTTTTTGATTTTAATGGCCTCCAGAGGCCATTAACATCATTTATTTTATTTTTTTTGATTAATACTGTACTGATGTTGATTTTTTTTGATTTTTTTTTTCTTAAATCATAATCATATTTATGATTATTATGATTATTACTGATTTTTTTGATTTTTTGGTTTTCTTTTTTAATCATCATTCATTACTGAGCTATGGTTTTTTTGTTTTTTTAAATAATCATCATAAATTACTGATGATTGTTTTTTTTAATAATAATAATCTGCTGATGATACTTTTTTTTAATCATGAATCTTCTGATGATTCTTTTTTTTTTAATCATAACAATCTTTATGATTTTTTTCTTTTTTTTTAATCATCATCATGAATCACTGATTTTTTTTGATTTTTTTTTATTTTTTTTAATCATAATTAATCACTGATGTTTTTTTTTTAATCATAATGATCTTTATGATTTTTTTTTGGTTTTTTTTTAATCATAATCATTACTAACCTCCTTTTTTTCCTTTTTTTTAATCATTATCATTAATCACTGATTATTATTCTTTTTATTTTTTTTAAAAATCATAATCATCGGTATGATTTGTTTTTTCTTTTTTTTTGATCATTATGATTACTGACCTCTTTATCTTTTTTTAATCATAATAATGAATCACTGATGATTAATTTTTTTTATTTGTTTTTAAATCATAATAATGTTTAATTTATGATGATTTTTTTCATTTTTTTTTGATTATTATCATTATTCTTTTATTTTAATTTTTGTTTGATGTTTTTATTTATTTGTTGATATAGGGGTGGATTATTCATAAGGGTTTATTGTGCAATGTCATTTTATTTCAGCCTCCTTCCTTCCTCTTTGAAATTCAAAAAGAAACATCCTCCTGCCTCTCACTCTTCAAATCATTCTGATAATGTCATGGTTAGGACTAAACCAGACTCAGCAAATCATCAGAATAATTTGAATGATGTTGAAAGTACTATTCCACCTCTTGATTTCATGGTTAGGACTAAACCAAATATAGAACATCATGAGGATAATAATACCAAATCAAATCATAAAAGAAAACTCACCCAAAGCCAAAGACAACACATCCATTATTCAAAACGAATCATGTCTCACCTTGGCCATTCAAACACAGAATAAAAGAACTTTTCAACCATTTCAGTTGACAAGAAATCAGCTAATGCATCATGGTTAAAACTTCCATCACTCAACACTCTACCCCATCCTTATGTACTCATTGATAAAACCAGAAAGCTACTTTTACCTGTAATAATATATGAAATAACCCCTTTAAATAATTCCTCTGGCCACTCTCAAATGCTGCAAAACCTCATCATGACATTAATGTCCTTATCTCAAAATAGACAAGAAATTAAAACCAATAATCAACTCCTACATGGAATTATGAAAGGTATTGGGTTTTGTCCTGGTTCAGATTCTGGCAAATCTGCAGGTGTGTGATCTTTTTTGCCCATTATTTTAATAATTATTAAGTAATTTCAATATTTTTAGGGGTTTACTCCAGAAAACCTGGCTTTACTCCTCATCAAATTGAATTGTATAACATTTAATGGACCAAACTTCAACAATATGGTAAATTCATTTACTCAATAACATCACATTTTTCAAACGTAGTTGCAAATGAAAGTCATTAATTAATGGAAGCAGCCAAATTACCAAACTTCAGTCAACTCAAATGGACTTCTTCCAATAAAAAGGAAGAATTCAAGTCTTTCAAAAATTTCATTGTCACTAAAGATGGATTTTTCAATAAGCCACACCAAGATTTAAATGATCTCAATGCCTGGACTTATGGTATAATATCTTTTGTATCAAAAACAAATTTCCATCCCCTTCCAACTGTCTTCCCCCCTCTGGGCATGGCTTGCACTTCCCCAAATTGAAAATGGAGATCAATTTTTCAAAAAAAGCCTGGCATCATGGAAATTCTTTAGAAGACATCAACAATGGTTCATCATACAAAAAACCCTCTTCCAGAAATTATCAATCATTACAAAATAACTCATTTTGGATTTTCTTTTCAAATCAACCATAAATTATTCAATTTAGGTGACAAATTCTTGAAAATGATCCCCCACTGAAATTAATTGAAAAGTCAATGGGTATTTTGAAAGAAATATGCATGACCAAAAAAGAACTAAAAAAATATTAATTCTAAATATTTTTATTTTACCAATAACATCTCCAATCTGTTTTATGCCATTAAATTAAATACATAAATAAATTGTCCTGATGAAATTCAAAATTGACTATCTTTCCATTCCAAAGTAATTGGTCTAAGTTTTTGATGCATATTTACCACATCTTTCCCAATGTCATTATTGGACAGATTTTCTGCATGTGGTGGATCATAATCCTCATATAGATCAAACCATTTATCACCAATTTGTGCTAACATATTATGTAAAATCATGCAAGAAACAACCCAACTAACAAAATATTCAATTCATGATTATCCTCCATTTTATTTTGCATTTCCCTTAAATAAAACCACCTCCCCCTCAAAATTCCAATGGCATGCTTGATTCTGACCCTTGATTTTGCTAGACAGTAATTGAGACAATGGTTGGCTTGATTCTGTGCTACAACTCCCTTATATTCTAAATTGGCAAGTAAGTACTGATATTTTTCATAAGAATCTTGAGGTGTTTGTGCTATTTTCATATGTTGATAGACATTTGAATTATTAAGTGACCCAGTAAAGCCAACATGTAGAGTAGTGAACTGTTTGTTTATATTGCAAACCAATTTTATTGACATAGAATACCTTTATTATAAACAATCAGTAAAAATTAAATAAAGAATAAAAATTCAACAGCCTACCTCTTTTAGCAATCAAAATAGGCTTCACCATCATTTGGGGGATGTTGTGATAATGGTATGAGACTCCCATCAATAAGCCCAATTCACCCAGGGAAGCCTTCTGCCTGAACTACTTGAGACATCTCTTATTGTTTTTCTATTGTTGGCCACACAATAGCTTTGCGCTTCAACTTCATTTATATCTGGATCACTCTTTGAGTGTAAAACACAATAGCCCCATGGCTAATTCCAAATAGCATTCCAATCTTTCCCAAAGCGGCCCAATTGCCATTTCATCCTAGCCTTAATAGTGCCACAGCCAATTGGATTGTAGGATTGTGTTGTTGTTGTTTTGTCATGAGTTTTTAAAGGTTTTATCATCTTGAATTTTTGCAACCAATTTTTCAAATGATTCATGTGTGGTCCTAAATAGCTGTCAAAACTTTTCAGATGATAATGTTTGTAAATCATTCATTGTATACATGTAATTTGATGGATATATTCTACGAGGATTGCTGTATCTTTGTGATGTTATCATATCTAATAAGATTATATCTTCCTGGATATCAGAATCACTATTAGAGCTGAGAGCATTGATGAACTGCAGTGAGTTTAATTTCTGAAGCAAAGGTAGCCTTTGAGATGCCTTTGTCATGGTAAAATGAAGACAAGATTTATAGAAAATGCAATTTGAAATCAAATAACTTAATAAATGACCAGTATATTCAGATTTTATGAAAGAGAAGGGGAGTTTTATGCAATTTAACATTCCATTACTGAGTTTTGTGTTGTAAAAATTTCCCTTTAAGTGAAGCTAAAGGTGGGATTTTAGTATCAAAAAAATGGAATTTGGTACCAAAAAACCTGGGTTTTTGTACCTCAAAATACCTCACCTCTTGAGGTGTGGGATTTCCCAAATCCCAAAAAGTTAATTTGGGATTTGACAAAAAAAAAACTTGGAATTTTGAGTGTAGGATTTAGTAACTTTAACACCCCCTAATAGTAAATAGAATGATGATTAATAAATTTAGATTAAATAGTAAATCAATTGAAGATTTTCTGGAGTTCCTATTGAATTTAATTCCAAAAATTTATTTTTCTTTAATTTAATATTTTTCTTTTTTTTTTTTATTTCAATTTCTTAAAACAATTTTTTTTTTTAAATCTTTTTTATTTTAATTAAATCAAATTTTGAATTAAAATTAATTAACTTTTAAAATTTTCTTTTTTTTTAATTTTTTTTTTATTATTAATTTATTTTTTTAATTTAATTTTATGGATTTTTTTTTATAAATAATTTTTCTTTAAATCTATTTAATTAATCTTTTATAGGTTTTTAATGAGTTAATATATCATCACTTAAAAACAAAATGAATTTTTTAAAGATCCCACTCTTATAATTCAAATTTATTATCAAATACCTTTTTTAATTTTCAACTTTATTAATAATGGGTTTCTTATACTGTAAAATTCTTCATAAAAATGTAAATTTCTAGAGTTTGAAATTATTTCAAATAATAACAGAATTTAAATAATTTTTTTTCTACATTCACATCCCTTAATATTTAATAAATTTTAAATGTTTTAAAATAACCTTAAAGACTAAAATTCACTCTTAAATAAAAAATTTAGCAGTAGATTATTGATAAATCCCACCTAAATATAAAATTGAGCTATAATTGAATTACCCATAATATTGGGTAAAAAAAGCTTTTTTTTTCAAAAAACTTATTCAACTTCCTATTAATTAAGAACTTTAATTGAAGTTAAGTTTGCCTTATTATCAAATAAATTATTCATTTCATTATAGATTGGACACATAAATTCCAATTTTTCCCCCAAATGATTTATAAATCCATTTTAATGATCTTCAATCAATTCTGAATTCATGTTATTCTTAAATTTTTACTATTTTTTCTATTCAGCTCAGATTTTGGCTTAAATAAGATTTAAATATTTTTTTACTTAAAAAATTCAAGGGCCATGATTTTAAACAACTTTTTTAATTGATTTAATTTTAAATATTTAGTGATGGTGAGCTACAAGTACTTAAATTTGAATCAAAATTCAATTTTTTTCTTGACCAAGAAATTATACATAAAGAATAATATTAAGCTTTATGACCTCAAGGATTAAAGATTGACCCTATTGATTATTCAAATAAGTAATCTTGTGTTATTTTGATTGGAAAAATTATCAACATAATTAAATTAAAGCTATAAAAGAATTTGTGAAGTTAATTTTAAGGATTTCAATTTCTTTAAAAAATGAATAAAAATTCAAACATTAAAAAACAAATTTTTGTTTAAAAACTTTCAATTTATTTAATTAAAATCATAAAATTTTCAAAAAAAAAAAAAAAATTCAAATTAAAATTTTAATAAAACTCAATCAACGGAGTCAAAAAAGAAAACAATGAAAAAAAAATTTTTTTTTTTTTATGTTAGTTTTTATTAGAAATATATATATATATATATATATATTTCTTTTTATAAAGTATTTAATTTTAAAATAATTTTTAAAAAAATAAAAAAATTCTATAAAGTAAATTTATTCTAATAAAATAAAATTAAAATTTTTAATAATAATATAAGTTAATTTTTTTTTTTTTTTTTAATTTTATTAAAATTTTTATAATTTTTTTTACAATTTTTTTATTTTTTTAATTCTAAGTTTTTTTTTTTTTTTGGTTTTAAATTTAATAAATTAATATTTTTTTATTTTATTTTTTTATTTCTTAAAAAAAAAAAAGATTTTTTTTTTTTTTTGTTTTATATTTTATCAATTTTTTTAAAAATTGTTATTATTCTTATTTAATATAAATTTCATTCAAATTTTAAATTGATTTAAATAAATATCTCAAAAATAAATAAATTAATAATTTAATTTTTTTTTTTTTTTTTTTTACCTTTTTAATGATTTGATTTAACTAATTAATCATTAAAATAATTATTATTATTATTATTATTATTATTTTCATTATTAATATCAAAATTGATATTTAAATTGAAAAATTTAAAATAAAATTTTTATTTTACTTTATTTTTTTAAATAATATAAAAGAAAAAAAAATAATTATTAAGAATTTTATTTTATTTTTTTTTCTTTTTCAATTAAAAGAAAACTTAAAAAAAAACAAAAAAAAATTGAATTATATTATTAATTAAAACAATGTTGTTGTTGTTTTTTCATAAAATTTAATTTAATTTTTTTTTTTTTTTTTTTTTTACTTTTCAAATAATCAATAAATAAGTTTTAAAATTAAAATTATTATTATTATTATTAAATATTTCTAATTAATTTTAACTTTTAAATAAAATTTTAAAATAGATAAATAATTAAATTTAATATTTATAAATTAAGATAATTTTTTTTTTTAGAATAAAAAAAAAAATTCAATAAAGATCAATAAAAATATTTTTTCTTTTGAAATTCTTATTTTAATTAATTCTATAAATAAATAAATAAATAAATATAATTGGGTTCAATTTTTATAAAAAAAAAAAAAAAAAAAAAAAAAACATAAAGTTCAAATATTTCTAAATTTAGATTTTATTAAAAAAATATAATTAAATTAAATTAATTCAAAATTTTTTGAAAAACTCAATAAAAAAAAAAAAAAATAAATCAAATTTTTATAAAAATTAATTTTAATTTAATTATTTCAATAAAAATTAACTTTTAAATTCAAAATTTAAAAAAAAAAAAAAAAAAAACTAAGATAATTTAATTCTTTTCATGTGTGTTTTTTTTTTTATGAAAAAGACAAAACTTTTTTTTTTTGAATATTTAATTATTATAAATTAAAATTATGATCTTGATTATTATTTTCTTTTTTTTGGCTTATTAATATTTTAAATAATTTTCTTCTTTAACTCAATATTTTTTTTTTAAAACGAAAAGAAAAATAAAATAAAACAAAATTTTAGTAATGTTTTATAATATTCATTACTTTTAAAAAAAAAAAAAAATCATAGAATTGAAAAGAAGAAAAAAAAAAAAAATTTAAAATTTAAAATTTTTATGTAAAATGATAAATAAATTAAAAAAAAATCAATTAAATAGTAAAATAGTATTATATAGAAATATATTGTCACCAAAACAAATAATATATATATTTATGATTTATTTATTCATAAATTTATTTTCTTATCTTAAATTGTACCGTACCTTTGGACTGTACAGTACAGTACAAGATGTACAGCCTAATCACTAATAATAATAAGAATTATTTCTTTTCGTTTTCCTTTTATAAAAAGAAGATTCTGATTTTAACTTTTTAAGTTTCTTTTTTAATTTAAAACTAATTTAATAATAAAGCAATATGAGTAATTTACATATTTTTTTTCAATTATTATGTTTTTTTCTTGCGTTTTAAATATTAGCTTATTCAAAGATGTATATATCAAAAAAAAAATTGTTAGAATTTTTATGATTTGATTAAGTTTTTTTTTATAAAGGTTGTGTACTGTACAGAGTAAAGGCTTTACTAAATTGATGCAATCTCAACATAGCCACATTATTGCTGTAATCCCTTTGAAAAAGAAAAAATCTTTTCATAACTGTACAGTAAATTCAACTTGAATAAATACTCTAAATTTCAAAGAAAGTCATCAAAGCGTATTGTACATAATTTTTCTAGCTTTGGCTTGGCTTGATGTCGTAATAAAAGATTTAGTTTTAAATGCCTTTTTGTACTGTTTTTAAGTTGACAGTTTTAGTTTTTATTGAATAATTCTTCAAAATGGGATTATCAATTGGTGTAAGTCTTCGTCCGAGTTTTTTCAAGCACACATATCATCTGGGATGCTCTTTCACTTTGAACCAATTAGGTTTTAAGAAGGTGCCAGATCACTTGACTCAGGTCAATGTCTGATTTCCAAAGAATTTTTTTGTGAGCGCTTTCATTAGCTTTCATCGAATTTGACTTGGTTTATTTGAGGCCTCACTCATGGACTATCAGAGGCCACCTGTTGGTATAAATCTGTGGGAGCCATTATCAGTATTAGACCAATTTTACTGAGAATGCCAAGGGTGGCGGCAAGTTGGGCCATACAGGACACTTGAATTGTGCGCACATTACCGTACGGTTCAGTACTGGAGACTACTTTAAGCTGGTGAGTTATTCGGTTTACAATGCAATTCGCCATAAGGCTCATAAAAGGATAAGAGGCACTGCTGAAGTATTGTCAATTTTGTTACGTAACAATGGTGTCCTTGACAGGACCAACCCTTCACAATCGAATGACAGTTCCTGGACCTCTACCCTTGAGAGGGATTATTCCACACCGGCAGATGAGTGGTTGGCAGGTTGCAAAATAACGCACGGGGGCAGATTATTACAGTGCTTTACGCATTTGGGTGAGGTGGACAGTAAGGGTGAAGGCCAGTAAGAATATCTTTCCGAAAGGATTTACTGACAGACGTAAAATGGACAAAAGGGAACTTGTCATAGGCTTGAAAAAGCTCAAGCAAGAGTCGATTACATTCTGATGATCGCATTGGGTTGAGCGCTGTAGGATGGTCGTTCGACTTGAATTTTGAGTTACTTGTCGATGGCTATTCTGTGTTGGCATATGGGTCGACTACAGTTTTGTTGAGTATGTGCTGGGCCATGGAGGTATCACAAACGAGCTCCTGTTCTGGTGCGCAGGCTGACTTGCCGACCCAAATCGGCGACCTGTCGAGGCCTTCTTGCTGCAGTGCCGCACAGTGGAGTGTGACTGTACAGTACGTACACGCAGGAGCATAGACATTTAGAGATGGTGCTGTAAGATCTTTTCTCTTACTGTACGGCCGTCATGACGCTTCTTGTATGTGAGGAAGAAGAGGGCGTTGTGGTGCAAGGAAGTTTCAGGTGTGCTGTTGATTGTCTGTCTCATACGTAATGAATGAAAAGGCCCAGATGAGCCAGGAAGCTTTCCGTTTGGTTGATTTCGAGTGATGGTGGCTGCTTGGCATGTGGTGAAGCACATGGCCGAGACATTTCCTTTGAGGCTGCTGGATGACACTGGACACAAAGAACTTCCCCGAGCTTCCTGATATCGTCTTCTCATTCCAGACTCTACTGCCCTCACGCCGGCGAGAAATGATGGAGATGGCTGGCTCGATGGATGGAGCGAAGCAGCGTATCAAGCGACGGAGCGCTCGATAGCTCTGTCCCAGCTCCATGCGATGGGTGCAAGGACATTCCTGATGGCCATGAGCAAGCATCCCGTCCGAATCGATGGATGATATCCCGGCAGCCCGGATGAGCCCAGTCCTCCGGCGGCCTGGTTCAGTCACCTGCTGCCGCCGACTGGCTCTATGTGGTATCCATCCGATTCGCACACCGCGACGAGCCAACGCATCCGTCATCCATTCCACGGCCGGCCGGCTGATGGCATGCTGCTTTGAATGAGCGGAGAAGAGCCTGCTGCAGGCAGCCGATTCCATCGCGCTCAGCGTGTCAGGTCTTCATCAAAATCGCAGTTGATTTGTACACCAGTACATACACCAGTACACCCAAGCCATACGCTCCGCCTTCCTGATCGGTAAAGGACCGGAAGACGCCGAACGTCCCGGAAGATGGCCAAAGAAAAGCACGGATGGGGCTGGCTCCATACACCGGCTTAGTTGCAGCGGCACCCTTGGGCGCTTGGACCGCCGCCTAGCTTCGTCTTATCTCCACCATCTTGACGAGACCAGCCAGCCAGCCAGCAGCAAGCCGCCCAGAAGACGCGTCATGGCACTCGTCCCGATGAAGCTTTAAATGCAACCAGGCCGGCACCTCACCTGCTCCATGCGCCAGCCTTAAAGTCAGACCTCTCTCGGCCACAGCCTGTGTCCCCGTCACTTAAAGCCTCACTGCGCTCCAGTGGTTGCCGTACAGGCGTTCGCTGCTTGTTGCTCTCCACTTTGCTGGTCTCCATCCCCAAAGCGTCTTCTGAGCGTCCTCGGCGTGTTTCGGTTTCAGTCTCTGACTTGGCCCCGCTCTCCTCAGCGCCCATCTCCAAATTGGCATACCTTCCACAAGCCTTCTCTGCCGTCCTCCACGCCTGAAGCATGGGCCCTTCTTCCGCGCATTCTTCCGTCCTCACAGACGAAAATCTCAGGTATCCTGACGTCCTTAGGCCCGTCGCCGAGCGTAAGTCTCAAGTTTCCCATGGCAACCTCTTCCTTGATCGGGATCCTTCCTGGCTTGGTCCTGTCCCTTCAGGCGTCATTCTTGTCCTGCATCACCAAAACTGAAGCTTTGCCACCCTTAGAAAAGGCTATCATGCCAGAGCCTCACCCCCCCATCAATCGATACGTAGATCCATACCCTCCCGAATATCTTTCTAGCTCTTATCCGGTTTTGCCTCCAACCCACGACAAGTATGACCCCGGAAAGAATATGCACTTTCTATCTTTTGCCACACCCAACCTCCTTGACGAACCCAAAACCTATTCGCCCAGCCCCACACTCACCCATGAACCCCAAGGTCCCTATGCCGATCCCCCCCTCGAACAGCATTATCGTCCCCCATACTCTACGCCAGTTGTCATGCCTTCTATGTTTGACGACCGCGTCGACTATGCCCAACACGGTTGGCTTTATCGCCCACCCCAGAATTCTCAAGCAAATCATCACATCATCCCCGCTCCCCAGATTCCTGTGTTTCATGAAGTTGAAAGGAGTGCTTTGGTTCAACGTCCCCGGCATAGCCACAGGCCAACCACCTGGCTCACTCGCTTCAATGGTCCCCATATTCCCTACACTCACGCCGATTATCCTGTTGTAATGGAAGAAGCCCGCTATGAGGAATACTGTCCCCCACCCAGGCCACTCCCTCAATCTAGCTACCCTCCTGCGATCGAGTCTCATGGTGGCCGTCCTGCTAAATCAGTCACTCAAGATCGCCAACGTCCTTACACTTGTGAAATATGCGGCTCAAAATTCAACAGGAATCATGATCTCAAACGACATAGTAGGATTCATTTGGAGATTAAACGTAATTATTCTATCCTTCTTTGCTTCAAACCGCCCAATCAGTCTCTAATTCCCCTTCGCCATCTTATAGCCTTTCCTTGCGGTTGGTGTGAGAAATCATTTTCTCGCAAAGACGCTCTCAAAAGACATTTAATGGTCAAAGCTTGCTCAGGCTCTAAGGACGTTTCTGTTGAAGAAAGTGTTAGGAAAGCAGAGGAAGCACGCCGAGCAAGAGCTGCGCTTGCTGCGGCCGCCGAATATCCCCCAAATACCTATTTTGTTCACCAGCCATCTGCTCAAAGTAATGGCAGTGATGAAAGTGATCAAAGTCCTGCAACAGAACCTTTGTACGCTTTTCGCGGCAGCGTCTGTAGCGCCTCTGAGGACAGCACTTGTACAAATGACAGTGTGACTTGTTCCACCTAAAAAAAATTATCTTTAAATAGTCTTATTTTAATGTATTAAATTCAACTTATATTTTGTTCAGACAATACACTCGCATACCTCCTCTGTCGACAGAGCGCCCTATGTTTTATAAAGCTAAGTTGGGAGTTGATTTTTTTCATTCCTCAAACCAACTCTCCCAATTTGATAGAAAAAAAACCAATAAACAATTCTTACTACGTTATTTGACATGAATTATTACGCGAAAAAACCCGTCACGATATTTTTTCACCTTGAATTTGAAAGTTTAACTTTTCTAGTCTGTTTGCTTGGAGAATTAATTTCTTTGTGATAAATCCCATTGAGTGGTGAGATTTTAAAATAGTCATTGTCTGATTTATATCATCATTGATTAATTCCAAAACTTCAAGTTGAGAATACAACTACTATGATCTTTGACAAAGTTCAAGCAAGACTAACGATTCTCCTTAGTAAATATTAACAAACCGTGATGATTTCATTGGTAATTTATGGTACAAGAAAGTTAACGACTTTGAAGCTAATTGAATAACTTGTTAAAAAATAGCCAACCCGAATAATTTCAAAATAAATTTAAAAATGGTTTTTATAATCATATTAAAGCAGAAAGATACAAAAGACTAAAGGTAAAAATCACTTTGAAGTCAAAACGTGATGATTTTATTGGTATTTTAGCTTACAATAAAGTCAATGTCATTTAAACCAATTAGTTAGCTTTATAACAAATAGCTATCTCAAATCATTCAAATTAAAAAATTAAAATGATTATTTTAAACAAAAAAAAAAAAAAATCAAAAAAAAAAAAAGATAAAAAAAAAAAGATAAAAAATATTAAGAATTAAAAAAAATCTTAAAATGTAAAAATTAATTATTATTATTTTTTTTTTCAAGAAAAAAAAAAAAAAAAAAACTAAGAAATTGAAAATTAATAAGAAAATTAAAGGAAATTCAAATAAATATTTAAAGAGATTAAAAAGTTAGAAAAAAAAAAACAACACATAATTATTGAATTTTCTTTCTTTTTTGATAAGGATACTAATATATTTAATAATAAAACTATAAGTCATTAACAAAATAAATTTAAGATTAATAATAATAAATTAATAAAATTATTATTATCATTATTATTATTATTGTAAGGGTTAAAAAAATATATTAAAAATTTAATTTAAAATTTTTTTAAAAAAAAAAAAAAATTAAAAAAAAAATTTAAAAAGAAAATTAATTAAATATTTAATTTTTAATTATTTTTTTTTTTTTTTTTTTTAAATTTTTAATTTATTTTATTTTTAATTTTTTTTTTTTTTAATAAAAAAAAAAAAAAAAAAAAAAAAAAAAAATAAGAAAAATCTAATTATTAATTAAAATTAATTAAAAATTGATTTGAAAATTATATTATAATTTTTAATAAATTTATAATTTTTTAAAAAAAAATTAAAAAAAAAAAATTAATTAAATTTAAAAAAAAATTAAAAAAAAAAAAAAAAAAAAAAAAAAAATTTTTTTTTTTAAGATTTACAAAAAAAAAAAAAAAAAAGAGAAATTTATTTATTTATTTGTTTTTTAAAATTGTTAAAAATAGTAATAATAATAATAATTATTATTATTAAAAAAAAAAATTAATTAATAATTTTTTTTTTTTATTTTTTAGTTTTTTTTTTTTTTGTTTAAATTTAAATATTTTTTTTTTTTTTAAAAAAAAAAAATCAATAAATCAATTTAAAAATTTAAAAATAAAAAAGTTAAAATTTACTTTTTTTTTTTGAGATGTTTTTTTTTTTTTTTATTATTATTATTTACTTTAAATAAATAAATAAATATATATATATTCAAAATCATGATTTTTTTTTTCTTTTTTTTTTGAAAATAAAATAATTCAAATTTTTTTTATTAATTTTTTTCTTTTTTTTTTTTGATATTATAAAAATAAATAAATAAAAAATTATTTTAGATTTTAAAATTAAAAATTTGTAAATAATAAAAAAAATAAAAAAATAAAAAAAAATAAAAAAAAATAAAAATTCATATAAATTAACTTTTTTTTTTAAAAAAAAAAAAAAAATTTAAAACAAAAATATTAATAAATTCAAAATTAAATTAAAATTTAAAAGAGTTTTTATTTTTATTTTTTTCTTTTATTCTTTATTTATTATATGAAAAATGAATTAGTCTCATTTCAATAACATATTTTAAATTTTTTTTTGAAAGTCAAAATTATAAAAAATCTCAAAAGTTTTTCAAAGTTAATCTTTGAGATTTTTGATATTTTGTTTGATGTTTGAAATTATTTTTTAGTTAATTGCTTTTATCTTTCACTTTTCAATTATTACCTCCTTTTTTTGGGAGCTTATTAGCACTACTAATTAAAAAATCTATATTTTTATGATTGTGAAATTATCTAGCAATACCATGTACTCATGAAAATTGGAGTATGGATTTGAATAGACTCTGAAATTCATTCAATTTCAATAGAATGACTCTAATGAGTAGATTGAATATGAGAGCCGTGGTACTACAAGACATAAATTCAATATTGAAAGTTTTGAAATGATTTATTCAAAATTTAAACATAACAAAACCAAAGAGGCCAAATTTAATTAAGTCTCAATATATAAAAATAACCTTAATTACAAAAAAATTGAACCTTTAAAAATAATTTGATTAGTAAGAGAAGAAAAAGTCAAAAATGTACAAAAAATTTCCCCCCAAAAAAAAACAAAACAAACAAAATGCACCACCATTCTTTGGACTCAGGAAAAAACAAAGGAGCTTTTTGTACTTAATTGAACAATAAAATGTGAAATATGACATAAAAAAAATATGATCAGATATATTGTCTGGATGAAGAACTTCAAACAATAATTATAGTTTAAATAAAATTCTTATTGAATAAATGAGATACCATTTGAATCAATAGAATTTCATTGGAAAGATTTAATTCAAAAATATAATGGAAAAAACTCTTTCTGTTTAGGATCAAAATTATGTATTAACTATTGAAGAAAATTAAAGGTAACTAGTTATGAATTTCTAATAACTCTTATATTCAAGGGTGTAATGATTTATTCATTTCTACACATAAAATAATAAACAAATAGTCCTTTGAGGCCACAAATCAAAAATAATTTAGTAAGTGGAGAATGAATTATTGAATAAAAACTAAGTGATATCTCATCCAATATATCAAATAAAAAATTAATTATATCATACCTTTTATATAAATAATAAATTTGATCTTAAAGGGGGCTATTCATTTATAGAATTTTATCATTTGTAAATGATTCTAAGTAGTTTCTCCTTGGTCATAAAACTCTTGATTGACTGATTAATTTAAAAGTTTTAGAAAGTTTTTTAAGTATAAAGGATTAACATTTTGAATATTTTGAATTATTAAAATAGAATAATATAGAATATTAAGAATAATAAAAGGTATGAGATTAATTTATTTTTGATTTTGAATGGTGCTAAAAATTAAAAATATCAATTCCACTGAGCTTAGTTACTTAGAAATATTCAATACTATAAAGTTACTGAGAATAGCTAATGGATAGGTACAAGATAGCTTAAATAAATTGAAATATATCTAAGGTAAGAGCTAAATAAATTCTGTGTTTGGAGGATATAGAGTTCATAGGGCAATTTGATATTTTACAAGGGAGAAGCCCTCCATTTATAGCTTTTGGAAACACTTGTACCCACCATAGAAACCTTCTTTCCCTATTTCATTTGACATTTAAAATATCATGTGAATTTATCTTTTTAAGATGTTTTCCTGTTTATTCAATGAAAAGGAGATTAGGCAATCTTTTTGTTTACTGTTGATCTTATGCAAAGAATATGAATTTGATAAAGTCTTAGTGATTAAATCATATGTTATTTAACAAAAAAAAATTTGGAAGTCTTTTATTAAATAAAATTTCACAGTTATTGTACTAAAAAGTTTATAAACTATGCTACTCGAGCTAAAAATTTCAAAAAAACCATTTTTTACCTTTCATGATACTAATTAAAAGGCTTTTAACTTCAAAATAAGCCCAAGATTAAATTTTCCATTACAAAAAATTAAATCTTACTATAAATAAGAGACTCCTATCCCTTTTCAAAAAAAAAACATAGTTCTAATTCCCTTATTATAATAGATGAAAAGGCTATGAAGGTATTGAGATCTTTATTAGAATTAATAAACTTGTATTTTATTTGAGATTTAAAAGTATTTTAAATTAAAAAAAGATCAAAAAAAAAAAAATTAAACTAAATTAAATAAATTTTAAAAAAATTTAAATATTAAGAAAAAGGTAAAAAAAATATATATAGGGTATTGGTAAAAAAACATAAGCAAATTGGTAAAAACACATAATTTTATGGTAAAAACACATAAGGTGTGGTTTTTAAATGAAATATGGCTATTTATGGCAGTTCTGATGCCATCAATGTCATTTATGGAATCAACAATTCCATTTGTGGCATTAACAATGCCATTTATGGCATTAACAATGCCATTTATGGCATTAACAATGCCATTTATGGCATTAACAATGCCATTTATGGCATTAACAATGCCATTTATGGCATTAACAATGCCATTTATGGCATTAACAATGCCATTTATGGCATTAACAATGCCATTTATGGCATTAACAATGCCATTTATGGCATTAACAATGCCATTTATGGCATTAAAAATGCCATTTATGGCATTAATAGTGCCATTAATGACATTATCAATGCACTATTTCTGATGCCATTAATGCCATTTGTGGCATTAACAATGAAATACTTCTGATTCCATTAATTTCATGAATGGCATTATTAATTCCATAAATGGAAAAATTCTCTCAAAGATATCATATGACTAGAAGAAATTTCAATTGTAAATAGCTTTATTTTCTCCACTTTCTTGGAAAAAAGAAAATCTCACCACCCAAATTATCTCAATGAAAGCATAAGATTATAATGTGAAAGCCACTAATAGCAAATTCCTCTCACCAAACACATAAGAAAGTCACCAAAAAGAAAAATTTTACAAATTAAATTCTCTAAAAGATATCATATGACTAGAAGAAAGCTTCATTGTCAGAATCTGTATTTCCTCGACTTTCTTGGCAAAAAAAATGAACTATTTTGAGCTAAATTATCTCAATGAAATCACATCATTTTGATAAGAAAACCATCACCAGAAAACCTTACTCAGTAAACATGTTGCAAAAACACCAAAACTACACATCTGACCAGCTGAAACATTTAAAGTCTTTTTTTCTAAGTTCCCTATTTTTGAAAGCTCTATGGAGGCCCAGAATTTATAAATAGAGGTATTCTCTCCCTAATTTTCCAAGATCATGGAACAAGTTCCAACTTTCCAGGATCACAGCCATCCCTGATCTAACAGCATATCCAGAGTAGTAGTAGTAGTGTCTTAGTTATTGAAAGATAAGTAGCTTAGTACTATAATAATTGTGAAAATTCAGTAGCTTTGTAGTATTAAATAAAAGCCATAGTGATATCAACATAGTATTGAAAATTGTTTACTAATTATTATTAGTATTAAATCCAGCAGTCTTATTATTAGTATTATTATTAAATAAAATGATTTAATTCAAAGATAAAACACAGAAAAAATTCTTTTTATCAGTCTGATTGAACTAAAATTCAATAGTAATCTTTAGTTCATCAAAGTTATAGGGTTTCATCAGAGCTTTTGCTATAGAGTTATTGATAGGGATTATTTACACACTACTCATAGGTTTTCTCTATCTGTTAGAACCAAAAATATTAGTTAATTTTGTGATTCTCTGTAGGCTGAATATTAAGTATTATTTAGAGGGGCAGCTAACACACCTTAGAACCCATGTTTATTGGACAATTCTGAAATTCAAAACATGTTTACCAATAATTTCCCCCTCAAGTTACTGCCTTATTTAATCCCAAAATGTAAAATTGTTTTTCATTTTTTTACCATTTAGTAAAATATAATTTAAAAAAAACCTCCCTTCAAGCTAAAATTAGCCTTTTGTCTTTATGGAAGGATAATTGAGTTTGAACCCATTTTATGGAGTGTAAGCTGCTGTTTCAGCTTCAAATATTCCTTTTTTGGAAGCATTAATATCAAGAATATTTTGATTAATGATGAGAATAACATTTATTTCAAAAGAATTTGAGACTTTAATAAATATGGGCTGAATTAATAGCTCATTAGAAATGCCAAATCAAGGACTGATATAAAATTATAATGTTAGAATATGAGTAAATTCATATATAGATATAGTTTTCAAAGTATTAATAATACTCCTACCTTGAATAAAGTCAGGAGAATGACCCCATTGAAATATTTCTTCCAATATCCTATTTAGGGAATGAATAATTTGTGTGTTATCCCTTCTGAAGCTAAGTGATTTTGTCACGCTTTATGAATATTAAACTTGTACCCTTGAATATATTGTTGATTTTGCAAAAGGAAGGGAGATAATATATCTAATGTCTAAGCTTATGAATAAGATTTTAAGGGTATTAATCCTTTGATATATCTTGTAGGTGTACTTTTGGAAATATAATATTTTAGACCTTCCAGGCTGAAGACATTTATATCATATCAGAAATATTTTGAGATTTGAGAATTAAATGAGCTTTTCAAAGGATATCAGTTGTACAATTAATGCCAGTTTATTATGTAGATCAAGATATTATCTCAGAATGTTTCTGAAAATTTGGTCTGTCAATAAATCTTTAATTTAGGCTTATTTATTGGATTGGGAATTATTCAATTTAGTATATTAGTCTCACACAAAAATTACATATTTATGTTTGAATATTATTACAAAATTCTTGATTAAGTGCTACGTATCTATAATATTGATTGAATTAATATAATATTTATTTCAAGCTTTGGACAGCTCTAGTTTCTTTGTTTGAAAATTAATCCCAATATTCATAATCATATTCATCTATTTTCTCAAAGGGATATTTTATTTCAATGGATATCCTCAATATATTCAAAATGATAATTATCCATAATGTACCATTATAATCAAGATATAATTTTTAAAAGTTCAAATATAGAATAATTTGTGAAATAAATCTCAAATAATCTTTGGAAGAAATGATTCTCTTAAAAAAAATATATGAGAAAACTGGATATTTATATTGCTAAAATCTATTTTCATAAAGATAATGACTTCCCTCAATTCATATTTAAGCCTATTTTCAACGTTGGAAATTGATTACTTATTTTGATATATTGCAGATATTTTTAAGTACTTTAAGTTGAAATCACATTTTTATTTATATAAATAATTGAAATATTTAAATCTAAAATTTATCCAAAAAAAATTGATATTGATGAAGGACTGGTAATTAATTTACTTGCTTTCAATTTAGCAAAATTATTATAAGCTTTCTTATTTTTGTCTGGAAAATAAAAAACCTTCAAAAACTTAGTGAAACTTTATTTCCTTAAAAAAAGAAGGATATAGTAGTTCTTTTTTAAAAAATATGCTTGTTATGAATTGAATAATATCTCTTAATATATTATTAAAAAGTAGTTTTTTTGAAAATTTTGGGTATTTTGTATGTTGTGTGATATGGAGAGGGACTATTTTTGATCTATAAGAGGTCAACCAGTATTTAAATCATGGGGAAAGGGCTTTCTGGTGATAATTTTCAAATTCTACAAAAGATATAATAATATTTGCTCTCAGGCATCAAAGAAAAAATATTCAAGGGATAAAAGAGATAGAAAACTATACTAAGTGAGTGTTTATCTGGGAAACCTTTATTTTTAATCTCATATTTGCAAATTTTTTTTTAGAAATGTTTCCCAATTCTCAAAGAAGGACATGAAATGGCTTTATTTAGGGTCAATTCCTATAAATAAAAAGAAATTAAGCTTTTGGGAGAAAGCAATAATTAAAATACAATGTTTTTTTTGTGCAACACAAAGAAATTTTAAGTTTGAATCCAAGGAAAATAATTTATTTATATTCTCTTGAAGTTGAAAGTATTTAGGAATTTAGAAAAAATATCAGAGAAAAAAACAGAAAAGTAAGGATATGTGAGGAGAGGAGGAAAGAGGATATTTTAGTTATGAGAAATTTAAAGAGATATAATTAATTCTTAATGGATTAATATCTCCTTTAAAATCATTGTTTTTTATTTCAAGTAGTTTTTTGAAATGAAGGATTATTTAAGAATTTCACAATTATAATAGTTAAATTGATTTTATTTCAAGTAATTCTCAATCTTTAAAATATAGCGTGGAAGATAACCAAATAATAATAGAAATTTGGAAGTCTGGTTGAGCCTGGGATAGACCTGTAATGCCCTCCAGTGAGGGTAGCTTTTCTTAATTGTTACATGTGGTGTGATATGAATTATTTTTGATTTTATTAAAAATTTCTCAGTGAAATTTCATTTTTCACTTTTAATCTTGAAATAATTACGTTATAAAACTTTCACCCAAAGGAGACCCAAAGTAATTTTTCCTGAGGAATTTGATGATGATACAATTTTACATTTATTATTTACTAATCAGAAATATCTTTTAATTTTATGAATATTTTTTACATAAATATTTCATTTTCATGATTTGTATTATTTCTTTCAATTTTCCTCCTTTTTACACGTAAAATTTTAGAAATAAAAGTTTCGAATTCCTAAGTAATTTCAATAAAAAATAATTATTATTATAATTCTATTTCAAGATTTATTTTCACTTTCTTGCATAAAATGACAGAGATAATAATTATAGTTTTGTCTTATATCATTTTTGTATTTTGTGACTGTTTGGGTAATTGAAAGTACCTTCAAGGCTTACAATTTTTTTCATTCACATTTTACTTTCCAAAATCTCTCAAGAGCTTTAGTTTCATAAGAAACCTAAAATTCCTCAGAAATATTTTCAATAAAAAAAAAGTCCTAATGATCTATAGCTATCTCAAGGTGTATCAAGAGATATTATCAGTTTATCTATGTTAATTTAAGATTTTTTCCCATATATGTATTGAGTTTTATGAATATTTTCTGGATATTTTTCAATAATCTTTGATTACCTACAGTATTGATCTCATATTCTCATATTAAATGAATGCTAAGGGAGAGCTTGTTTTTCTATAAAATAATATCATGAAAGTTGCAAACAAATAATAAAATATGCTTGTCACATATCTATATTAATCACTCCTTAAAATTTTAATTTCTGTGGGAGAGTGGGATTTTGAAGTACCTCTTAAAATTCTAAAGCTATAATATTTACTGCCACAATGAAGTACTGATAAAACGTCTTCTACTCAATCCTAAATCAAATGATAACTATATCTCAAATAAATAAAAAACATAAAAAAAATGCTTTGGATTCATTTTTTTCATATTCAAATAAGATTTTTGGATTTCTTATAATGAACTGCATCATTTTGAGCTGGAAAATATCTCTGAAAATTGAATATCAATATCATTACCTTGAAGATAATCACTTAAGGGAAATTTTATTTATAAATTCCCAAGTCCCACTGTGTACTAATTAAAGTCAATCATCATTATATATATTGCTCAGGAAAATCAAATCTTAAGCTTTTCAATGGCATAATGAATAGTGATTACTCAGTAAATCATTAGATAGTTCCTAATGGTAAGACACTTTGGAGGTGTTTTCAGTACATTAATCTTCAATTATAATTATCACTGGAACAAATATTTTGCATTTCATGTGAAATTCCCTTACACTTACTGAAATAAAGTGATATGATGGTTTTAAGGGACTTCCATGCAAGTAACACAACCTTTCCATCAGTGTATGAGTCATAATTTTGTATAGAGGTGTATGTGGGGTACCAGAAAAGTCTTTCTCAATATTAATAACTAACAAAAAGAACAATATAAAAATAAAAAGGTCCTGATTAAGAATTATTATTCATGAAGATAAATATTTTTCAGATTAATAAAAATGGTTTCAGAGAAATGATTTAAATTTTAACAAATAAAAATGACATATTTATTGAAATTTATTTAGGAAAAATGGCGGTTAAGAAGGATGAGCTACAATAAGAAGGAGTAATTTTACATCAAATCTCTGGGTTGGATGTAATCAGGGAGGAGATAAATGAGTATTTTTAATTAAATAAAGCAATTATCAATAATAATGAATAAAGGATCTCTGGAGAAAAAGTAATTCAGGGGATTAAAAATTAGGCTGGGTCAGAAATTGTAATAGTTATTAGAGCTTATGGATAAAAGGTCTCTGAGATAAATCATTAAGCAGGGGATAAACAAGCACAAATTGGTTTTCCAAGATTACATGTCACATGAATTTCTAAAAAGAGAAAAAATATCCAATTTACAAATCAAAATCACTAAAGCTCATTTTTGAGAAGATTCTATGCAATTCAAGATTGAATTAGATTGCGAAAGATTTTACTAAAAAGAAATCTAATTGAAATTATCGCAGATTAAGTTAGTTTTCCTAAAATAAAGACATAATCAAAATTTCAAGCAAAAAAAGCAAGAAAAAAAAATAAATTCAAAACACAAGATCAAATTATCTTTAATAAAGGTGGTTATTCTGTCTATATACCACCCAAAAAATGCTCAAAATTAATTATCCCAAAAATGATTTAGGAGCCTAGAAGTAACTCTTTTTAGATATTCCCAAAAGGTATAAATAAGGAACTTTTTTCATGTTTTCCAGAACTTAAATCCCATTATTTTTTACAAATTCACTCAGAAAGGACCACAAGAATTTCATATAATATAAATCACTTGCTATAATCTTAAGATTCATTGTGGCAATATATGATATTGTATGATAGGGATATTTATTGATAAGTGGATAGATTAATTATTTCTGTATTCAATTTTATTATTAAGATAATCATAATAATGAAATAATTGAATTGTAATCATAAATAAGTAGATTATAAACTACTTTAATCTATTAGTGACCCAAAATATTTAATAAATTGAGTCTTCTGATTACAAAAGCACACTATTTCATATTTATTTATCTAGAATTATAATTTCATTTCTTCTATTATAGAATATCTGTATATTATTACCATACTTTCAGTTTCCTATTAACCGTATTGAGAGCTGGTATACTGTCATAGGAGGTCACTTTGAGGCTTGTCTTGTGCAGTTGTATTTAAACCGAAATAAAATTCATCTAATTGAACATCACTAGTAGTTTTATAGGATTCTTTCTTGTCATAAAAAACAGGTTTAGTAGTCCAGCTAGGATTTCATATTCATCAATAAATAAATAAAGCTAAGTTTTTGATCAGCAATTTCTACCAAGAGATAAATTGAATCCTTATTTACTCTTGTTAAAATGCTATTATTACCCAAAAAAATATAATAAACCACTTGATTTGTGAGCTTGACTCAAGATTAATCTCCATTTTGTAAGGGGGACTCACTCCACTTTGAAGCTTTGAATTCCAAAAAAAATATTAGAGTACTTTCAATCAATTTCTTTTTTCTTCTCCCTTTAACATAAGCCATAAATTCTAAATACTCGGCTGACAACCTTAATAATGGACAATATCTTCAGTTCAATCTATAATAAAAACAATCAGTACATGATCTGCCAGGGATGACGGCAAAAACAATAGAATCTGTGAATTTTTAGATTATTTTTTACTGGATTCCCTAAATTATCAAACAAGAATACTTTATCTTTCAAAATTGAAAGTTTATCCTAGGGTATTGAAAGTTTCAGATAAAATTAAATTTATTGTTTCTGAATTTTTTTATTTTTTGTACCATTTAGACTTCTCCATATTTTTAAGGATCAGAAAAGTATTTTTCTTCCAATTGTGGTAGAGTTCTTTTTTCCAAAATAAATAAATATTTTTATCATTAAGCTTTTAAAGAATGAATATAAATGAATTTTAATGTAAAATTGATGTAAGATATGATTAAAAATGCAAGCTCTATGTCTAAAAGAGAAAAATTGTTTATATACATCTGATATTATCCTTTTTATGGAAGTAAGAATTTTTACATAAAAAATGACATTTTTTTATAATTAAATAGGAATTGTTTTATTAATAAGACTAGAATATCTTCATAATGAAAAAAATATACAACTATCAATTCATAAATACCATATAATTAAAGTAACAAGTCTTTTATCATGAAAATATCAGTTCCTTATTACTAAGATAATAAGAATCCCAAAATAAATAATTCTCCACATTCCATAATCAAATAAATAATAATTTAAGAGTGTTGGTAAAGCCATGAAAGCTTTTAGTAAAAACACATAAGTTACTTATTTTTTCAAAAAAAATTCCTGAGGATTAGTTTTGAGAAATTTTTCTGACATGGTATGTCATCCCCAAATTTTTTTGATTTTTTTCTTGCCAAATTTCTTCAATTTTGCCAATTTGGAAAAATGGCATGTTTTTTTAAAAAATTCATTTCCAATGTTCCCACTAAGTAATTTCCTTCATTCTTTTCTAAAAATGAAGGGTTTACTCTTGAATATAAAAAACTAGAAGCCAATAATTTTGGTGATTTTTTTTTGGTGGGACAAGTGAAGGCCAAAAAGGTGTGTTTTTTTCTAAGATTTTTCTTTCATTTTGGTAATATGACTATTTGTAAGTAAAAAATTGCCACATGTTTGATAAAAAATGAGACTTAGATGGGATTTAAGCAATAAATAGGACTGAAGAGGGGGATAATTGGCATAAATTTTATATACAAAAATCAATCAATCTGAATCAACCTCCAAAATAGTTGGTTTTTTCTGAGGGGGAGAAGAAGATTGGAAAAATATAATTTCCTGGGTTTCTTAAATTTATCTTCCCACCCCAGGGCTTGTGGTTGGGCATGAAATTACAAATACAAAGTAATGGGGGGGGACTGGATAAGATTTAGAAATGATTATATCCAATGGAAAAAAATGAGAACAGCTATCCAAGAAACAGATTAAAATGGGTGGGTTATCATTTGGAGGACAGAAATAAGGGAAAAGGAGAGATATTTGACTATGTGATTAAAAAAACTGGTTGTTGATACTTATTTGCAATTGGATCCCCCATATCAGGAATTGACATCCACTTGACCTTTAGAGCCTGGCTAACATCTTCATACCACTCAATTTTGTCCAAATAAGAGGATACTGAGGGTACCAAAGTGTTCATGGCTTCATAAGGGTCCTGATTTTTCAAATTTCTTCAGCCAAGTCACCTCTGACATTAGACCATTGCTCTTGAGTCTTTTAAATGTAATGGGACACTTCTTTGTAGCCACAGTTTCCATCACCCTGGACATTGATGGGATTGAAGGTGTATTTAAATATTAGTTTTGAAAACTCTTCTGAGCCAGGTACTTAATAAAAATGGGTCAAAAAATTGATAAAAATTAAGAGAAAAAAATAAATTTAATTAAAATTAATCAAAAGCTCACAAATAGCTTGGAGAATTAATTACTTGTGTAATAATTCCTTTGGAAATTCTCACAGGTTAAGTCAATTGCATAATATATCTTCAAAGCTGTTGAGGTCTTGTGGGAATTTCTTTGTGAAGTTTTTGCTACTCATTTCCAATCTTCTGGACTTTCTGAGAGTGACTCCTGACTTGCCATATTCATTCAATTATGTTGCTGAGGTTAGTGAATCTGATGAACTTATTGATTTGGATAGTGAGGCCTCAGAATCTTCAGATGAATCCACTTCCATAACTTTAGAAGGCTCAATTAAGTGTGATCTTGATGTTGTTGTGCTGGTCACTTTTGAGGAGGGTCTTCCCCTTCTCTTGGATTGACTTTCAATGATTTCAAATATTGAGGGATCTCTTTCATTTTCATTTTTATTTTTATCTCCTTGAGGTCTTCCTTGTATATTTTTGCATTCTAGTGGGTCTTCATAATATTGCTCATTCTCTTGACTCTTGGCAATTTTCCAGTCAGAACATCTTTAAAATGCTGAAGAATTGGGTTTATTTCTGCCATCGGTGTTTAAAAAAGGTCTTCCACAATATGTCAACATATTCTTTTGGATGCATTATTTCTTTCTTTCTCAAACACTTTTATCATCACCTAGATAACAAGTCTGAGAAAAATATGACAAAGCAAAGGAATTGAAAATGAAAAAAATCCTAACAGGTAAATTCAAATTACACTGAGGATGGAAGTCTGATAGATGAAGCCTTTGGTGCTTGAAGAATTCCTGTTGGCTCTTTTGCTTGAAAGGTATGCCATGATAATTTTTGTGTTTGTTGGTGCATTTTTTATTGGGGGGAAATTTGGTTTTGAAATTTTCAAAGGCCATCTGAAGGGCATAATGAGACACCTTTCCATTGAGAGAACAGATGTGTGGAGGGAAATTCTTGACATGTAAAATCATTTCTTTGGAGATTCTGTTGATTATTTCAATAAATGTTTCCTGAAAGCCATGTTAAGAGCCCTAAAAACCTCCAGTAGAGTACCAGTGGACTTTTGGAGACAAACTGTAACCATTGCATGGGCATCTTCAACTATTGAGGTGGGGCCCACGCCCAGGTGGCAATGGTAGTTGGTCCAGACTGGCACATAATACTCTGTTAGAGGAAACCATGTTTTTTCCAAATATTGCAAGACTTCAGGATTTTTGACTTTCTTTTGAAGATTCTTCCAGTTATCCTTAAAAGAATTTTTAGGGGATGAATACATAAACTGAGAAATGAATTCCAAAGTCATTAATAAAAACAATAATAAGAATAAAATCTGAAGATGAAATTATATTAATTGATTTAAAAGGCCCAACAAATTTTCAAAATCAGTGTCATGACCAATTTTCTTTATGAAATGGGAATATACATCTTTATTTATGTGCCAAATGCATAACATGACTTTTGAGTCTGGGAAGAGCTTCTTAGAAGAATTTTTCAAGGCCAAATCCCTTTCAATAACAATTACTGAAGGTGGAAGAGTATTGGTATTGTTAAGAACTTTCTATATTTATTGATTCCATTCCCAGGTATATGAGGGTTTGGTTTTGTTCTTGATCAAACAAAAATCCCCAGAAAATGTCTTATTGGTTGAGCTGAATCCAACAATATGTAAAAGGGGAATTTTCTACTTAATTTTTTATAAGTAAAATCCATAATAATCACATGAGGAAAGCCATGAAGGAATTTTATGGAAAGGGGGTGAGTGAAAAACAAGGAGGTAATGTTCCCCTCAGCATCCCTTGCAGAGGACCACACAAAATTCATTTCTTTGAGGGGGTCAATAAGATAATCAATTTTTCACATGGTGGAATGTGATCTACAGCTTGCCAGTATTAAACAATATTTCAACTGGTGTAACAGCCTTTTTGGCAAGATTTCCCTTTTTTGAGGTCTGGCAGACAGAATTGTGACAATAAACCAGTTACCAAAATCATGGGTTTGATTCCGGTTGGAGACAAGTAGAGGTCTCAATCAAACAACCAGAAATTGTGGGGTCTTCCACTCCATTGGTGTACAAGGGTTCTTACCCTTGGGGGTTCCTTATAGGCTCCTTTTGTGACTAATGTAGCTCCATGAGGAGGACATGGGTAATACCATCAGTTACATGCACTTCAGGATGCAGTGCTCTAAACCCATGGGTGCTGTCACATGGTGTAATGTGATCTAAAACTTTCAAGTATTAACCAATCTTTTAACCAGTTTGATAGCCCTTTTGGCAATAGTTCCCTTTGTTGAGGTCTGGCAGACAGCATTGCGACACAATGGGCCTTCTGCCTTGCAGTTTGTCTTTCTTGATTTTCTAGACTTGGTTCTAAATTTCTTGAAGGATTACAGGCCTTTAAGACTCCCTCTAGCTTCATAATTGAGCCTGAATTCTCATTGGCATTAGCAGTTATGCAGACATTTGAGCTATTTGAGATATTTCTTTCTCATTGAATTTTCTGAAAGCAGGATGTGCCATTATATTTTTAATGGCATCATGGCTGTGTTCAGTATTTTAGACCTTAAGACTCCAATTTGTACTCTTGGAATATTTTCTGGCATAAAATCTAAATTAACATTCAATCTTCCTTTAATTGACTGTTTCGGAGGTGACTTTGTGGAGATTTGGGGTCCCAGACCTGTCAAAACCTATTTAAATTTGGATGTGGGTCATATTGGACCTCAAGGTTGACAAAGGATATCCTTTTTCACTGGAAGCATTATGAAAATTCTGCAAAAGAATCTCAAGGGTCTGAAATTCACCTTCAGTGGGGGGTTGAAGAATTATATGGTGAAAGAGATGTATGAATTTCAAAAAAGGGGCATTTTTGGTATTTTCAATGAGGAAAGAGCCTTTTGAAATTTGAAAAAGGGATAAAAGGTGTGAAAAGTCAAACAAAGTTGGAAAAGGTGAAATTAATAGGTTTGAATTTAATATTAATAGAGGAGGGAAGGTAAAAAAGGTAATTTTAAAGGTTTGGAGGCAGGTTGTTTTGGAGGAAAATGCAGTCTTTCAGGAAATAAAGGGAAAAAAGTGTGGAAAGCTTTGAAAAATTTTGTTTTTAATTCTTTTTTTCAAAAGAAAATTGTTTCTTTAGGGGGATAATGTGGATTATTTGTGTAAGGTGTGGATATGAAACTTTGATAAAATATCAAGTACTTTTCCTATCCTCAAAATTTGTATAAGGTAAAATTATTTAGAAATAGTAAGAAATAGTATTTTTAAAGAAAAAACACACCTATTTTATTGTTTTTAGCTTTGTAAGTATAAAAAAATAATATAATAAAAATTTATTGTTTTACCAACAATAAAGATTTATCCAAAAATACTCTACAAGAGATATTGAAGGCTACAAAAGAAATTTCTTCAAGAGCGATTTCTATTGGAATTAATTGAGCAAAGAACTGCAAGAAATTAATTAAATGACAGAGTATTTAAAAAGATTTTTAAAGAGAAAACAGGCCAAAAAGTGACCAGAGTGAATTTGGAAACAAAGTGACAAATTTAACAGTGATGAAAGATGCTTTAATTCACTTTTGGGGTGGTTCAGGGGTAAAAATGATTATAAGAGTTACAAACAATGATTATAATAATTTTTTCACGTGGTTAAAAGGTTTAAAATGATATGAAAAGTGTGGTTGGAATCTTTCATTGATGGGTTTAACAGTGTTTAAACTAATTATAAAAGGAAAAGATTCTAACATGAAGAGAAAAGTGGGGCAAAGAAGACATTCTTTTATAGCCATCATTTTTCTTACTCAAAAAGTGAAATTTACTCTTGTCAGTCGTGGAAAACACTATGACAACAGAAAAGCCAATTATGGCATTATTGAACCCTGTTTTAGACCAAAAAAGGGCTGGTTTTAGCCATTTTAGACCCTTAAATCAGCCATTACTATAGTAGTACCTGTCCTAGAGCCTTCAAAACACGTCAGAATGAGTCTAAGAGATATAGAAACCAGTTAAAACTGTTTTTACTAATATTTTTTTATCTTAAGGGTAGTTTTACCCTCTTGCCAACAGTTAAAACTACCCTGGTTGGTATCAAAACCTCATCATCAATTGAGTCATAGACCCTGTGACTCAATTCCAGGCCAAAAGTGATGAAATTTTGCGTGTATTTTGACATCTCATGCCTGTCAGAAAGGATTTTGGGGGTCTGGCTCCCCCTTAGAGCTAGAGTTCCTTTTCCCCCCCAAATTTAATCTTTCCAATTTATTTTTTCCTTTAATTCCTCATCATGTATTATACTTACAATTTACATATGTAATTCAATTTAGTTTCACAGTACACTACTGTAATAATTGACACCTCATATTTAAATCACAGTTCACTCATGTATTACATGCACACATTTTGACAATTCAATTGAATTCAATTGAAAATACTTCAATTCCTCATAACTTCTAAGATATACACAACACCTCAATTTTGACACAAAAATTGATGATTAAAACTACATGTTATTTGAATTAATTCAGGGTCTTGAGGATTCTCAACTTTCATACAGAAAATACAAAAAACTTAATTTAAGCTTATTTAGAGTTGAGTTACAAAAATTTCACTCAGAGGTGACCCCACCTAATCTTTTATAAGGAATCCAATGGTGAGATAAATTTTATATGTTTATTTTTTAGATGAAAGTTTATGATAAAATTCATTCAGACTATTTCTAAAATTATTTTATTTTGGTTAATTTTGTTAAAAATTCATTTTTACTTAATTTTTTCAAGTAAAAATGTGTTTTTACAATTTTCAAATTTAATGTATTTTTATTTTGAAATTATAATCAAATTTTCGATTATGTATATAAATTCATATTTAATTTTTATTTTAATAATGTAAATGAATTTATTTTATTCATGTTTGTATATCAATTTTTTGTTTGTGGTCTTTTGGGTATATGGAAATAACTCTAAGGCTCACATTCCCTCACCCTAAAAAAAGAATATTACTTTGTAATATTGTTATTTCTAGTATGTCTGAATCTTCTGAGAAGTTTAGTAGCTTCAGGTATGTCCTTTTCTTCTAACCATTCATCTTCACAAGTTGGGTCACTGTACCTAACAAGGTATTCCCTTCCTTTTTTGGTGCTTAATTTTCTTTCTTTAAGAGCTTTAATAATATTCTTAATACCAGATGTCTCAATAGGAGGTATAACTTGGGGAACTTTATTCCTAAAGGGAAACTTCTCAGCATCACTAGATTCATATGGTTTTATCAAGCTCACTGGAAATGTAGGATGCTTATTACTAAGTTCTTCAGATAATTCTACTTCAACAGAATTTTCTCCATGGAGGTTTTGAATAACAAAAGGTCCTGCAAAGGAGTCTTTGAAATTTTTACATCCTTTGATGTTATTCAAGTTGGTGGTGGATACTAGTACTAAATTTCCCACTTTGGAATCTGGAGTAGCATGTGATTTGTCCCATTTGTCTTTAGCATATTCAAATGAGTCTTCCATGAATCTTACTGCATGCTTTCTAGCTCTGTCTAGCATTCCTTTGAAGCTGGCAGCTGTAGGATGTATTTCAACCAAATATTTTCTTAAAGAATCTTGGGGTAACTTGGGATTCCATCCTTTTTCTAGAATAGCAGGAGTTTGATTGGTACTGGCATTAATTGATGTCTTATATGCCAATTCTAATGCTGGTAGAAGAATAAAGCAATCATGAGTGAATCCATCACAATCTTTGAATTCAAGTCCGTATGCACAAAATCTTCTCACCATGTCTTCTAAGGCTTGTATTATCCCTTCAGCTAGACCATCAGCTTGTGGGTGGTAGGCTGTAGAGAAAGACAGTTTAGTGCTAAATAATTGGTGAAGATTTTTCCACAGTGCTGAAGTGAATTTTGGATCCCTGTCACTAATGATAATTGTGAATATGCCAGTCCATGATACTACTCTATTCCATATTAGAAGAGCTGTATCCATGGGTGTATCATCTTTGTGACATGGTAAAAAGATTGGAATTTTACTGAATCCTTCTACAATCACTAGGCAAGAATTATAACTTCTGTCAACTCCTGGTGGTAGGCCAGTTACCAAATGCATATGGACAGTTTCCCAAGGTCTGCTGGGTTCTTGGACTTTTGTCATATTTCCAAGTCTTTTTCCTGTGGATTTATTTGCCTTTTGACATCTGTCACAGGCTTTGAAATACTCTGCAACATCTTTCTGCCACATTGGCCACCATATGCAGGTCTTCACTTTTTCTCTTGTTCTATCTTCAGACAGATTTCCTGAGAAGGGGCTATCATGGCATTCTTTCAGTACAAGATTGATTAATGACCTGTCCACAACTGTCATGACACATGTGTGCTTGGTCCTGTGGTAAATTATACCATCCAGTAGGTGAAATCTTCCTTCACCATAAGATTTATTCCATACTTCATCCAAGGCATGTATTAGAGAGTTTTCTTTACAGTCTTTGTTAAGTAATTGGCAAAAGATGCTACAATTCTTATCTTGAGTGTAACTGTTTCTTACTTCTTCAAAGAAGGTGGTGTTCAAGTCTGTAACACTTATTCCTTCTATTGGGATCTGTGGGGAAGCTTCTTCTGGCACATAAGAAGGATTATCAATATTATTTGGTAATGGCCATCTGCTCAGTCCATCTGCATTCTTATGAATATTCCCATCTTTATGAACAATAGTTATATTGCCCCTATACTCTTGTATGGCTATTTTCCATATGAGCATATGTTTGTTGGGTGTTTTCATGTTTAAAAGGGATTTAACAGCTGTAAAATCTGTTATTACTTCAAAAACACATCCTTCCAGAAAGTAATTGAGTTTTTCTAAAGCCTAAAAAAGGCATAAAAACTCCATCTGACTTGCTTCATATCTGGCTTCAGTTGGTTCCATTTGCCTGGATATGAAACATATGGGTCCTTCCACAGTTTTATCATTGATATTTTGGACTTGATGAAGTGCAGCACCAAGTCCATCTCCTGATGCATATATTCAAAGCTTAAAAGGCAGCTTAAAGTCTGCCATCAGTAAGAGTGGAGCAGCAGTCAAGGCTTGTCTCAGAGATTCAAAGGCTTTGACCTTGTCAACAGTCATTTCAAATACTGTGTTTTTGTCACATCATTTATATAGAGGTCTTGCTATGGATGCAAAATCTTTAATATGTTGCCTATAATATCCTGCAAACCCCAAAAATGACTTAATTTCTTTCTTATTATGAGGAATAGGTTTCAGCAATACTGCTGCAACTTTGTTTTTGTCAATTCCAAGGGATAAATCAGATACTACATGTCCCAGTGCTTTAAGCTCTTTAAATCCAAAATGGCATTTCTTTAGGAAATTTTCATGTTGAAAGATTGGATTTTTGTCAAAACTCTGGATAATCTGTACATATGTTCTTCCCAAGTTTTGGAACAGACAATAATGTCATAAATGTAAATGATTAACCATCCTTCTGAAAGCTCTTCAGGGAAAATTTCATTCATCATTCTTTGGAAGTGTGAAGGTGCATTTTTGATTCCAAAAGGCATCCTCAAATATTCATAAACTCCACAATGAACAATAATTCTTAATTATTTCCTTGCTATTGGTGTCACTACATTTTGATGAAATCCTTTAAGGGCATCCATAGTGGTTATATACACTGCTTGAGATATTTGGGTGAGGGAAATTTAGATTTTTGGTATAGGGTACCTGTCTGGAAAAGTGTAAGTGTTCAGAGCTCTAAATTCCCCAACCATTCTAGATTTTCCATTATTCCATGCCACTATGACTGATGTAGCTATTTCTACTTCTTCATTGTGGCCAACCTTTCTTATTACACCAAGATCTAAGAGTTCTTTAACATGAATTTCTATAGCTTCTCTTGATTTAGGACTTGCTGGATATGCAGGTCTTCTTAAGAGTGGTGCATAAGGTCTCTCCATATTAAGGATGATGTCAACTTCATGACAAATGAATTCTCCCAAAACTTCTTTGTCTGATGCAAATGCTCCTCTGTGGTCATATAAAAGGGCAAAAAGTTTATTTTCCTGATTATCAGTCAGATGAAGGCTTATTTCAGCTTCATTTAACTATTCAGATTTGAATCTTTCCAGCTCTAAGTTGACTGCTGCTACTTTACTTACTTTAATTTTTTTTTTAAATGGTAAAAAGGAAAATTTTTGACGCTTATTGGCTCCAATAGTAAATTATCTAGCTTTGTTGTGTAAGTCTATTCGATACATGATCAAATAGTCATTTCCCAATATAAAATGGGTACTAGAGCAATTTTCCAAAACAACAAATTAAACAGTGATTCTTAAATTTACATTGATATGTGAGAATATGATATTGGTCTCAAAGATTCCCAATGCTTTCATTGGATTACTTGCACTATTGAATTTTATGCCATAAATTTGTAACAAGTGGTCTTCGAAATTTGGTACACAAGTCCTAAGAAAATATTTTCCAACACAAGAGCAGAAGGCTCCTGGGTCAAGTAAAAGTTTAGTGGGTTTTTTATTAATTACCACTTCTGTTATACAGGAGTTACCAGCTGTATAACCTTTTCCCCTGTTTGGTTTGGTTTTCATAAGTTGTGCATCTTGAATTTTTGACAAATCAAGTTGACCATTGCTCAATTGTGGAAAGTGGGAATAAGATTCCATTATGTCAAAGGTGGCATTGATATTTTCTATATCATTTGAAGATTCATAAAATATTGTTGACTTATCATTTGAATTTTATTCAATATTATTGTCTTTTTCAACATCAGGTTCTTTTTCAATGTCAATTTCATTGATTTTTCCCCTTTTTGGACATGTATTGGCTAAGTGGGTGGTGCTTTGGCAAATATGGCACTTTATTATTATATCTGCAGGTTTATATTTAGCATTATTAGAATCTTCTTTGGGATTTTTGTCCACATAATCTTTCTAAGGTGTATTAAACCTTGCTTTGAGATTCACCCTACTAGAACCAATCTTTGTTCTGGTGGTTACTTCTTCTAGTATATTAATAATATCTTCTGCTGAAGATTTTTCAGTAGTCCTGCTTTTGACAGCATGCTCTAAGTCACCTCCACATTGCCTCAGAATATTTCTGTAAATCATAAATTCTGACATGTCAGGATACAATGCTGTTAATCTGTCTTTTTGTTGGCAAAACCATGGTAAAGCTTTGTCTTCATCAGCATTAAATTTGGCATATTCAAAGGCTGTCTCCACTTTAAATATCCAAGTATCATTGGCCCATTTGTTGATAATTTGGTTTTTCCACCAAGTCCAACTTTGGTGTCCATGTGCTTGTCTTAATTTGATATACCATCTGTGAGCTGATCTGGTAAACAAGGTGTTAAATCTTGCTGTTGCCAATCTGTCTGGTAATTCAAAATCTTCTTTAATCATGTCAATTCCTCTTATGAATTCCATATGGTCATATTCTCCTTCACCACTGAAGTGAGGCCATTCTTTAAGTTTTGGTACTTCTTTCAAAAGTTCTTGTCCCATTGATGGTTCCAAGTTATGAAAAGAAGTTTACAATTCATTTTTTAACTGTGAATTATCAGAATCCAATACTTGTGTATTTGGAATTCTTTTGCCCTCATTTTGATTCAGAGGTGTAGACATTCTTGGTAAGGTATTCAGTATTTGTTCAATATCATTCATTTTACTGTTGCTACACCTTTGGGAATTTCTGTATTCATGTTCAAAGGCTTGTATCAAATTTATTACTTCAATTTTATACATGTCTTCTTTATGTGTCAGTTCTTGCCATAACTCTGTCTTTCTTTTATTATCAGAAGTGACTTGATTCAATTTCATTGATAATTTTGATACTTCTTCTTGTGAAGCATCAAAACACTTTTTCAACACAATGGTATATGTCTTGACTTAAGTAAATGAATTTGAAATTTCATCAAGGACTTTCTTGTTATCTGTCTTGATAATATTTATGGCTTGCTTAATTCTTGTTTCAATTATGTTATCAATATTGAATTTAGAATATTTGTCTGTTAATTTTTCAATAATGGCAGATTGTTCATTTATCTTATTTCCAAAAGAATTATCATTATTGTATGTCTTAATTGTTCTTAAAAACTTTTCAAAACACATAAGTGTTTCATTGATTTGGCTCAGACTCAAGTTATTTGTTTTAAGATTGTTACAAATTGATGAATTTTTATCAGAAATATGACTTTTTACATCAGTTATAGCTTCATACAATTCTGGGATAGAATCAAAAATATTAGAAATACTTTCTGATATTTTAATCTGGCTTCCTCCTTCTTTTTTAATTCCATCATTGTTCTGGCCATCTGAAATACATTTTCCATGGCATCCTGTTGAATATTTGGAATCCTGTAGCCCTGGCTGTAAGGTTTTGGGGCTGGTGCCTTTCCTTTGCCCTTGTTCTGAGCTTGTGGCTGGTTTTTCACGTTGGAATTGCTGCTGCTTGCCACTGGGGCTGTTTTCGGCACTTTTTTGGGTGGTGGAGGGTTGTTTTTCCTCCATTCTGGTGTTAAGAGCATCATTTTCTTCTTTTCCATCAATTGATGCCATCCATTGAGTAACTTGCAAGTGTTGGGATGGCCCAGGAATTTTCTCATAGTCAGGTAAGAATTCATGCAGTTTTTCCACAGATCTGCAAGGATCTTGTACTCTTTGTGCTGCAATGCATTGTTGTAAGCCTTCTGGCTGGCTTTGTAAATGTCCACTGAGGCTTCTTGTGGCAGTGTTGGCTCCTTTTGAAGGTAACACAGCTTTATCAGCTTCAGAATGACACAATCTATCAATTTGGAGGTCATAAACTGACCCTTGTCCTTCTGTAACTGATTGTCTTCTGCCATAATCATGTTTTTGACCTTTCTGGGAGCTGCTTGAGGGGTTATAGATGGCTCCTGATCTGTTTGAAGGCATATTTTATTATTAAAAAGCTTTAAAGTAGAAATTTTACATCAAAAAACCTACCATTGGCCCAATTCTTAGCTTTCTGAAGATTATTACTTATATCCAAGTTAATCAAATTAGAAGAAATTGGTTCAGGTTGATTATTCTGAGTCACAACAACAGTACTATTATGGTCAGAATCAACAGTACTGGTAGGAATGATGCTGGTAACTGTTTTGGCTGTTTCAATGTTTTCTTGTCTTACCACATTTTCAGACACTAAAATTAATGAAAAAGGCAATTAATTAAGTAAAAAAAAGGGTATTTCAAAAAAGAAATAAGAATATAAGCCTCACTTATAATATGAAAAAATTATTTCTTTATGGATTTTTTGAATTATAAGTATTTTTTATATGTTTTTTTTTTTGAAAACTGTTAAATTTAACAAAAATGATTAAAAAAGAGTAAAAAAATATGTCACAGGTAAAATATCACGGCTGGGCCCCCAAATGTAAGGTGTGGATATGAAACTTTGGTAAAATATCAAGTACTTTTCCTGTCCTCAAAATTTGTATAAGGTAAAATTATTTAAAAATAGTAATAAATAGTATGTTTAAAGAGAAAACACACCAGATTCATTTTTTTTAACTTTATAAGTATAAAACAATAATATAATGAAAATTTATTGTTTTACCAACAATAAAGATTTATCCAAAAATACTCTACAAGAGATATTTAAGGCTACAAAAGAAATTTCTTCAAGAGCAATTTCAATTGGAATTAATTGAGAAAAGGACTGCAAGAAATTAATTCAAGAATAAAGTCTTTAAAAGGTTATTTAAAGAGAAAACATACCCAAAAGTGATCAGAGTGAATTTGGAAACAAAATGACAAAGTTAACAGTGATGAAAGATGCTTTAATTCACTTTTGGGGTGGCTCAGGGGTAAAAATGATTATAAGAGTTACAAACAATGATTAAAATAATTTTTTTACGTGGCTAAATGGTTTAAAATGATATGAAAAGGTTGGTTGGAATATTCTATTGATTGGGTTAACAGTGTTTAAACTAATTCTAAAAGGAAAAGATTATAACATGAAGAGAAAAGTGGGGCAAAGAAGACATTATTTTATAGCCATCAATTTTCTTACTCCAAAAGTAAAATTTACTCTTGTCAGTCAGGGAAAACCCTATGGCAACAGAAAAGCCAATTATGGCATCATTGAACCCTGTTTTAGACATAAAGGGTTGGTTTTAGCCATTTTAGACCCTTAAATCAGCCATTACTATAACAATACCTGGCCTAGAGCCTTAAAAACACATCATAATGAGTGTAAGAGATCTAGAAACAAGTTAAATCTGTTTTTACTAAGATTTGTTTATCTTAAGGGTAGTTTTACCCTCTTGGCAACAGTTAAAACTACGCTGGTTGGTATCAAAACCTCATCATCAATTGAGTCACAGACCCTGTGACTCAATTCCAGGCCAAAAGTGATGAACATTTGTGCGGATTTCGACATTGCACGCCTGTAAGCAAGGATTTTGGGGGTCTGGCTCCCCCTTAAAGCTAAAGCTCTATTTCCCCCCCAAATTTAATCTTTCCAATTTATTTTTTCCTTTAATTCCTCATCATGTATTATACTTACAATTTATCCTATGTAATTCAATTGAGTTTTACAGTACACTACTGTAATAATTGACACCTCATATGTAAATCAAAGCTCACTTATGTAATACACATGCACATTTTGACAATTCAATTGAATTCAATTGAAAATACTTCAATTCCTCATAACTTCTAAAATATATGCAACACCTCAATTTTAACACAAAAATTTATGATTAACACTACATGTTATTTAAATTAATTTAAGGTTTTGAGGATTTTCAACTTTTATACAGAAAATACAAAAACCTTAATTTAAGCTTATTTAGAGTTGAGTTACAAAAATTTTACTCAGAGGTGACCCCACCTAATTTTTTATAAGGAATCCAATGGTGAAATAAATTTTAAATGTTTATTTTTTAGATAAAAAGTTATGATAAAATTTATTTAACTTTTTTCTAAAATTATTTTATTTTGGTTAATTTTGTTAAAAATTCATTTTTACTTAATTTTTTCAAGTAAAAATCTGTTTTTACAATTTTCAAATTTAATGTATTTTTATTTTTAAATTATAATTAAATTTTTGATTATGTATATAAATTCATATTTAATTTTTTCTTTTAATAATTTAAATAAATTCATTTTATTTATGTTTGTATATTAATTTTTTGTTTGTGGTCTTTTGGGTATATGAAAATACCTCTAAGGCTCACAATTTTGGTGTTTGGTCTTTTTTGGGTTTTTTGGGGGGATCTGAAAAAAAATGAAACAATTGGGTTAAGTGTTTTTTGGGGGGGGATTTGGCAGGGTTTTAACCAATACATGTTTTTTTGTTTCATTTTTATTTCAAATGGGCCCAGGGCACCCCTTAAATGGTTTTACCAATACCTCAATTCAATTACTAAAATAATATACATATAAATGAAAAAATATTGTCATCATTTCTACAATAGATCTGCCATTAATATTGTATCAGTAACTCTTTAATAATTGGAATTCATCAATAATTATCATATGAATGATGAAATTATTATCAGAGATATACAGAAATCTTCATTTTAAAAATTATGAAATATCTACTATTAATTCTTTTATTAATCCTTGTGTATGCTATTCTAATTCCAACTAAATTATTCAATTCCTTTGTAACCACCAATGAGCCTCTTTTTGTCCTCATTTTTTCACAACATAAAGTATATTATGGAATAAGGACTTCAAAAAGGAAATTTTTTATTAAATAATTTCCTTTATTTCTTCTTTAAACTTCACAAAAAAAAATAACCAAAATTGGTCTAACTATGAAATTTTTGGGAATATTTTTTACCTGGGGCTATGATACCAAATGAACCTCCCAAAAGGAATTCAAAACAAAAAAGTCGATAATTTCATTTTTTTGAGCTTAAATTCCATAACACTATATACTTGGTTACCAATTAAAGGATAAATTACCAAAAGAGCACCTTTTGGTCCTTGAGAATAGGCCAGCCAAAATGGACCTAAAATTCTGAAGACTTTTTAAAGTGTGTATTCATATAGTGAGGAAAATTTTGATCCAAAAAATAATGAACTTAATAATTAAAAGAAAACTAAATAGGTTTTTTAAAAAAAGAAAAACTCCATGGAAATTGGCCAATTTTTTCATAAATTGTGTTTTGGAAAAAAATTAAGGCAGTTGAATTGTGTTCCAGATTTAATTCTTATTAATTTATGTTTGAAGTCTTGAAATTTGGGGAGGAGAAAATTTTCCTTCAAAAAAAAAAGTCTTCTTGATGTATTTTTAACAAAATTTAAATGTTTTAGCTATAATTGATAAAAACCTGTAATTTTGGTTAAATAAACATTAGGAGTATCTGTATTTACTATTTTTCTATGTGAATTTACCATGAATATAAGTGAAGTATAAAAAAATACTTTTGGAAATTATAAAAAGAAGTTTAAGATACAAAAAAATTCCACTATAATGATAAATTAAAACTTTCTTTGAAAAAAATATTTTTCTAATAATCAACTTTCAATTTTGGAAAATTAAATTGTGATGGATATTTGTTTATTTTTTTAAAAAATTGAAATTCTGGATGAAATCAGAATCTGAATATTGAAAATTTTTCATATTCTATTTTGGATATTTGAAGGCCTCACAAATTCAATTCTGAATATTTTAAGCCTTCAAAAAATTTGGTAACAAAATTAACAACTATTCCTTGGTCAAAATCTCAAACATTGTTCTCAAGAACATTTCAGAAAATTAAAAATTATCAAAATTAAGAAACCTATAATCTCTATTTAATGGATTTATTAAGATAGGACCATGGGATACTCCAAATATCCTGGTTTTCTACATGAACAAGAAACAACTGTATTCAAATATTCCAGAAAATATTTATAGAAAAAGAACATCTAGAAAACACATGAATACCATGGGAGGAAACTATTTTTAGTTTTTAAAGCAAAGAAATCAGTTGAAAATATGTCTTAAATTGAAAAATTTCCTTCAAAATGTTTTAGAAGGGATTTTAATAATGACAAATGATAATTTTGAATTAAAAATGATCAATTCCTTCTAATCAACAGAAAAAAATATTGACTATGTGTATCCTCAATACTCAACAATAATTCAGAAGCAAATTAATAAATTAATTCACAATAAAAGAAACCACCCCATTTTGAGAATGATAAAATTTAATGCCAACCTTGGAGATATTAGATTGTACTGTACTCTCGTAAATCTCCAAACAAAACTTATAAAAACAGTATTCACTGTCCTGTTGGATTCAAAATCATTCCAAACCCTCTTAGTTTTTTATTTTAACCAAATCATGAAGAGTTTTAAATTCTTGGAAAATAAAAAATTAAATCAAGTCATAATATTAACATTTAAATCTTTCAATTGATCTCTTGAATTCTTGATTTTTTTGTTTTTTCAATAAAAAAGTAAGACAGACCTTTCAATTATGGGTAAAAATCTGCAGATAGAATAGGATAGTTTGAATTTTCCAAGCCAATATTTTCAATTATCTAGACCAGAAGAATTCATTTTTTCCCCATGAAACCAATCTTGTTGATGGTCCCCCCCTTCAAACCAATTTAATGTGGATTTTGTTGCGTATGATCTCTCTGGCAGCCGTTGCCGTTCGTCTGCTGCGAGCTGCGCCAGGTGGCATTCGCCGATCGTCTGCGCCTGTTTCGGCCCTGTGGCTATTGGCAGGCCAATGCCCGCGCGCCACCCCATCGGCCGCTTTGTTGACCATCCCAGGCTCCCAGCCTCAGCCGCAGAGCTCCCCGATTCCCCGACCTGAGTTTATATCGCTCGCTCGTCCGATCCCATTCCGAGTCGCTCAATTCTCCTCGCCAGACTCCGCTTAGCTTCCTCATCCATCCAATTGAACCGTTCATTCGTCTTCAAATTCTCATTTTATCAAGACCATCTATAAGAAATAAAAATGGCAGAGCACGCTGAAGATCTTATTGGTTAGTTTGTATTCACCTTGCTCAAGTCTTCAATTGATCGGCCTCATCGCATCCCTGCTGAGCTTCGCCAACAATCGCGTCTTTTCAGATTATGATGAGGATGATGCAGGTGTTGCCCCCCCCACTAATTCGGTCACCACCATTTCCAATGGTGCTGGCGCCTTGCCATTGAACGGCAAAGATCAGAAAGGCTCCTATGTCGGCATTCACTCGTAAGTAATCTTTTGGCTTCTTCGATCTCGTTTTCCATCAATAAGCTCTTCATTATTTAATCCACTCCTTGTACCGCATCTTACCAGTACTGGTTTTCGGGATTTCTTACTCAAGCCTGAGCTTTTGAGAGCAATCAGTGATTTGGGTTTCGAGCATCCATCGGAAGGTTTGTTGAACGTATTTCTATACCTAATGTATTGCGATTGCTTTTAATTGTTGAGTTGACATAAATTGGTGGTAACAGTCCAACAAGAGTGCATTCCGCAAGCTATCTTGGGTATGGATGTTTTGTGTCAAGCCAAGTCTGGAATGGGGAAAACCGCAGTCTTTGTTACCGCAACCCTTCAGCAAATTGATCCCAAAGACGGCGAAGTCTCCATGTTGGTGCTATGTCATACTCGCGAACTTGCATACCAAATCAAAAATGAATATGCTAGGTTCAGCAAGTACATGCCTGACGTTCGGACAGCGGTTGTTTATGGGGGGATTTCTATCAAGCAGGATGCAGACATGTTGAAATCCAAGGATAAATGCCCTCACATTCTTGTTGGTACTCCTGGACGTTTGAACGCTCTTGTCCGAGACGGGATGTTAAAGTGTAATACTGTTCGAACTTTTGTTCTTGATGAATGCGACAAAATGTTGGAATCCGTTGGTTAGTCTCCCATCAATCCTTCAGCTATCGCCTACTCTATACGCTCTTCTCCCTATCTCTGTGTTCGACTTTGGATGGTAGCACTCGCCACCTCCGCCTGGTTTCCTCGTTGCTTGCTAGATTCAATCTCTTCAAAACGGGGACTCTTCGATCAAGAGACACGTTTAGAGGTTCAATCACTTTCATACAACGACTACAGTTCGCAACTTCAGATAGTCGCTGTTTAGATGGATGATTTTGTAGCGATTTTAATCGCGTGTAATCTCGAAGTCTTTGGGGTTGTCCAAAGTCAAACTACACTTGTTGATAGACTTCAGTGACAAGCGCTCTTTGTAACCAATAATCTTATCGCTTCATGAGTACTCATTATTTATTAGGTTTTTAGTCTGAGCATGATTCTATGCCGTCTACTCTCTACGTATACTATCAATTACCACACTATCTTCGTTGTCTTAATTTATTCCTTATGTTCTACCCACCATAGTCATCTGCTAGTATATAGCTTACTTAATACAATACGCTCACCTAACACCATGCTATCTTCCTTTGCTTGGCTTGCACGAGTAGACATGCGACGAGACGTTCAACAAGTATTCTTAGCTACGCCTCATTCAAAGCAAGTGATGATGTTTAGTGCAACTTTGAGCAAGGAAATCCGGCCAATCTGCAAGAAGTTCATGCAAAGTGTATGCCACATTCAGCTCCGTCTCCTTCGTTGTGTTGTAGTCGTATCGCTAATTTTTTGCTTGGAAAACTTAGCCGCTTGAAATTTACGTCGACGACGAAGCCAAGCTAACACTTCACGGTCTCCAGCAGCATTTCGTCAAGATAGATGAAGCAGCTAAAAATCGCAAGCTTAATGATTTGCTTGACACCCTAGAATTTAATCAAGTAAGAAGCTACGCATCTGCCTTTTTTCGAACGACGGGATTGACTGTTTCCATTTTTAGGTTTGCATCTTCGTAAAATCAGTTTCCCGCGCGGTCCAGCTAGACCAATTACTACGTGATTGCAACTTCCCCTCAATCGCTATTCATTCGGCTCTTGCACAAGATGAGCGGATTGATCGCTATAAACAGTTCAAAGCTTTTGAAAAGCGCATACTGGTACGTGCTCCCCGGAGGTCACCCTGCAGTGCCCCTGCTGATGTGTTAATGGCCTCAGGTTGCTACCGATATTTTTGGACGAGGGATTGACGTTGAGCGGGTTAATATTGTTGTCAACTATGACACACCAGGAGAAGCCGACTCATACCTTCATCGAGTAGGGTTAGTAGCTTTGTTGATCATCTGAATTTTTCTGGATACTTAATCCTTATCCCTGAATCTTTTCCTCAGCCGTGCTGGACGGTTTGGGACCAAGGGCTTGGCGATCACTTTTGTGTCAAGTGATGCCGATCAAACTGTGTTGGACGCCATTCAATCGCGGTTTGAGGTAGCAATTACTGAGCTGCCAGATCACATTGAAGCAAGCTCTTACAGTCAGTCCTATTCTCGATTATATCTCCAACTTGAATTCAATTATTGTTGTTACTAATATGTTGTTCCTCGGGTTCTAGTGAACGCTTAAGCCCCCTTGTCTCTTGTCTGTTTACTTTTTTTTTTTTTTTTTTTATGAGACTTTCTACTCGATAAAAATGCCTATACTGTTTTAAAGCTGCAAATAGATCACCAATCATGTCCAGCGGCCTATTAAGGTGCACTTTTAATCCCGGCTGTGTTCAATGATCCCTGCCAGTTTTATGTAAAATAACCGTGATACATCTGAAAACGTCTTTCTAGCGGAAAGTAGGTTTTGTCCATGTTTAGTTAAAAAAGTGAAAAGTAACTTTCATGGACCATGCAGCTTTGTCAAACTGAGGGTTTATGGCAGTGAAGCGATGTGGTAATAATACCGTGAAGCATCCTTCTGGCGTTTGCAAAATTTCCTACGAATCCTTTCAATTCATGCATCGTATTTGATTTGATTGCATGATATAATTATAAAGATGGAAGAGACTATTCACTGATGAATTAATGTCATCAAGTGAAGGCTCGTTTTTGCAAAAAGTACACCCAATTTTAATCAGTACTGGACGCTTTTATTGCAATATATATATATCTTTAAAGAAACTTGCGCTGATCATTGTGATCCAATACTCTGAAAGATGTACTCTACATCGAAGCATCCACTCTTTCCCTTAAACCATGAATTGTTTGCTCTATACTGGAAAACATTCTTTGGTGCATCGGCTGACCTAGCCACCCTTAGCTACAATCTTTTGAAGCATCAAGCTCACTGCTGCTGATCATGGCATGGCCTCGGCCCAAGTAAGGTTTGGCTTCAATGCCACAAGCCGCCCAATGAGGATGTATGAATTGGTGAAACATACGAACTCTGCTACACTGCCACATGCTTTTATTAACTTCAAGGCATGCAACTCTCCTCCTGAAACTCATGCAACCGTTTTGAAATGCATACCCTTTCGCGATACTAAATTTCATATCTCCAATAAATTTTGTCTATTGTTTATCATTATCGTATTGAATATGATTTTAGCGTATTATTCAATGTTTTATTTTGTTCGTGAAATTAAAAACTTGATTAATGTGTCAAGCGAAAGAAATGAAGTGTCTTCAAATTATTATTATTTTGACTTGATAATTTCTTGAATTTTTGGTTTCAAATATTATTACTTTGACTTGATGTTTTTTGAGTTATTCTCGTTTTTGAAAAGACTTGGTTTTTGCTACTTTGTTCTCAAGAAACTAGCTATCTTGCTTGTTTTATTTTCATTTTTCAGGAAAACCTTTTTAATTCATTTACTTACAAAATAAATCTCAAATCTTTCATCGCTTTTGATAGGGATTCAAATAACAACCTGCTAAAAGAATCATGGCAGAATCACTTTTGAGAGATGTTTTCTTATGAAATGAGCTGATTTGGGGGAGTCTGCCTTGACATTTATGTTTAATTAACACCACAACTATGAATGCTGATACACAGATCTTTTTCTGACAGTTGACTGAAATTATAGCAAAAACACCACGTAATTGGTTATGACAGTTTTGATGGGGTATTTTCAAGTTCAACCTAGTTTCACAAGAGATTACAATGACATTGCTAACCACACTCTCCATACACTGGAGAGGTGCATTTACAGTTTCCAATTTGGATTAGCATAAAGAGTAGGGGCTTCATTCCTTGAAGTCTAACACTAGCGGATTTTACTCAACTTATTTGTCAAGAATAAGAAGCTGATTTGAGTAAATTTTCTGATAGTGCACATCTAAATTTTACATAGCTGCAGGCCAACTCTAACAAATGTTTACCGTAATTAAAAACAAAAAGGAGCATTGATGCAGGTTTTGAAGCTTGTCAAGAATTCTAATGTTTCTTATAACTCAATTTCTGGTGAGCAATTAGATTATTCAAATGATCTTTTTTCATTTTAGGAAAGTTTGGGAAAATTAGCAATTAGTTGATTCTCCAAAAATATGGAATCCACCTTAGGAAGAGTATTCAAAAAATGAAGACATAATTTTTGTAAATAAAATTTTGGTTAAAAAATATTAATTTCGAAATAATAAATATGAAAAACTTAACAGAAAATTCATGGAAAGAACCAAATTACACCACCAAAAGAAACCAATAAAGCATGGTTAAGTTGGTTTTTATTTCCAATATCATGAAATGACATCCTTTCAATTTAAAATTTGTTTGTGATATTACTATTGGTTTGACTTTGTTACTTCATTAAGAATTTTAGGTAATTGAGAAATTTAATTGTAATTATTATTTTTTTTAAAAAAAAATATCAAGTCTCAATTAAATAAATTATTTAAGATTATTTAATAATTATTTTGCTTTTTATTTAAGAGTTTTGAATAATATTGAATTATCTAATCATGATTTGATTTTATTATATATTAAAGCTCATCAGATTGGAACAATTTTATTAAAGGAGTCAGAAACAAAATTATTTAATTTCTCATACCCAAAATTGAAATTGAAGCACTAATTCTGTAAATTTTGGTAAATAAATCATAAATTACCCTAAATTTCTTGATTTATATGATTATATGGTTTTGAATATGTTCCATGTTCTGTGAGACATTTTTAATAATTTCAAATTGAATTTTCGCTCAAAATTATTTTAAAGAAAAAATTAAAAATGATTTTTATAATTTAATTTTGAAAAAAAATACCTTTTTTTGTAGAATTAAATTATGCTTATTTTATTTATTAATTTAAGTAAGAATGTATTAAATATAAATTTCAAAATTATCCTCATTTTTCTAGCAAGACTGATAGAGCTGATAATAAGAAAATAGATCTCTTAGAAAAATAAAGAAATTTATATTTAAACTTCATTCAATAATTATGTTATAATTACGATTAAATAGTTTTCTTAGAGAGATTATTGAGTTTTTTTTTGGAGTATATATCTTCCTTATTTTATTCTAAGATAAGTATAATAAAGTATCAAAAATGATAGATAAGATATTAGTAAAATTAAATTGAAATATAAAATTCAAAACTAAAAAAAAACTTAAGAGTATTTTTTGAAAGAAAATTCTGGTATCTGAATTATTCTTTCCAGACTTATTTTCGATAATTAATTCTAATTTAGTTAAAATTTATGTATGAGAGAATGAGTGAAATTTCTAAGAAAAAATATTCCAAACTTCTGAGTAATTCTTTCTCTCTTTTCCCTTTATCATTAATAATCTTATAAAATTAACTTGGTTTGAATTTTATAGTTTAAATTATTGAATTTATTATAAATGAATAAATTTGTTTCTTGTAAAATATTTAAATATTATCAATTAATTAATTCTCACAAAAATTCATTTTATTAAATGAATTGTGACAAAGTTTTCAAATTTTCAATTTTTTTTTTTTTTTTTTTATAAATTCATTAATATATTTTAAGGTGTAACTTGAAAAAAATTCATCAAGAATTTTCAAATTATTAATTAATTAAAACTTAATAAAAGATTTTAGTCATATTAAAAAAATATTTTTTTCAAATAGAGAAATTTTTAATAATTTAAAAAAAAGAATCTTCTCATTTTAAATTAATTTTTTTAATTTTTTTTCATCAATTATCTTTATTCTATTTTGTATAAAATTTTGATATCTGAGTAACAATTAATTCTTGAATAAGGAAATTGTTTTTGAATTGATAAAAGGTAGATATGAAATAAAATCTCACGAAAAAAGGTAATATTGATATTTATTGATATCTTGAGATTTCAAATATTATTAAAAAGCTTAATGAGATATTTTTTTTTTCTTTTTTTTTTTCTACTTTTATTTTTAATAAATCTACTTAATCAAGTTTAAATTTTTCTTTTTTGGATTTAAAAATACTAGAAAAAACATATTTAAATATCTTTTAGTAATAAAATGTACATATATTAAGATCTTATTAAATATTAAATAAAATATAAGTAATTTTTGGGCCTTTTATTATTTGATAAAAATATTGATTTTAATTATAACTAGATTGGGGATCAATTTTTTATGAATTTATTTTCTATGAAATTTATTACATACTTAATTTTTTTAAATACAGAGGATTTAAGATATATGAAAAGCTCTTTGAAATTATTTTTTTCAGATATATAAAGGTCCTTTTAAATTAAAAGGGAGGGTTTAAATCTCCAGAATTTTCTTTTTCAAGTGAAAAAAATAATGAAAAACATGATTGAGTAGTTTGGGGCCCATATGGGATTTTATATCTTATTTATGAAAAGACAATCCTCAACTGAAGGAAAACATGAATAAAGGTGAAATAAATGATAATATGATTGAAATAGAATAATTTGATTTTTTTTCAAAAATTATTATAATGAGAGTTTCTAAGTTAATCCAGATGAATCCCAGGAGCCTTAAAATTCATATTTAGAAATTTGGAATTTATATATAATAGCTGATATAAGATATTAAAATCTAATTTAAATAAAAGTAAAATCAGAAAAAATGACTTAAAAGAATCTAAAATTTATTCTTTTAAAATAGTTGAACTTAAAAAGTAATTATATTCTTTATTTATTGGATAAATTTGTACCAGGGATAGAAACACAGAAAATGATTGTCATAATTGAGATTTTTGGAATCAAGAAAAGAGAAAAATGTGTCATTTAAAAGAAGTTGATGAATGAATTAAATTGAAACTGTTTTTATAAAAAATTATTGAGTCTTACTTAAACAATCATATTTTTGAGTTGATTATATGTATTTAAAATGTCTATCAGTCTATATTGGGACTTAATCAAAATTAAAATGCATACAAAATTTCATTTCTTTAATTTTTTAAGATTTTTTGAAATAAAGTTTAGTAAAGATAAATCTTGAATTATTTGAAAATTGTATTAAAGAAAATTAAAATAATTTACCTATATAATTGGTCTGACAAGTCACATATATACTCCAAAAAGCTACTCAATCATAAATTATTTTAATTAGTCAAATTGAAAACACTGAATTTAATGTATAAATTTTAGAAATATTAGCTATCTATATCAAAATTGAATTATTTTAAGAAGATTAAATAAAGGTTTTGAGCTAATAGGATAATTATTTATATTGATAACACAAACTGTGCTAATATAGATTTGAGAAATTCAATAATAAAGGATTGATAAGGTCATAGGAAATATTCCTATATAAGGACCCACTGAATGCTTAAGGTTTTTAAAAATGATCAGAAAAAATCTTGATAAATAAATAAATATTTATTTTTGAGATCATATGAGTGATCATCAACTCATAACCTCCAATCAATATATAAAAATTACATTGTTATTTTTTGGACTTTCAAACTACTAATATTTCAGGAAAAGGGATTTTAAATTAATCTTTACTAAATGTGAATAAAGAAAGGCAACTTGAAAAAATACAGTGAAAAGATATTTTAAAGATTTCCCTTTTTCTTTGAACTCAAAAAATTCCTTCCAGAAGTTCATTTTTTAACTAAAAAGGAAATAAAATTTCAGAAATCTTTCTCACCAAAGAGCTTCTGGGAAACTTAAAATATTCTCCATAAATATCTGATCTGAAAATTATTTTCACCTCACTAAAAAAAACCTGCATTATCTAGCAGATGGAAGAGTTTTATGATTGGAAATTTCCTTGATAAAAAATCAGGTTTTATTTCCCCTCCAAATTACCCTTTCGAATTCCAGAAGAATAAAAAGGAATAATTAGAAAATTTGATTGAGGATAAAAAAATTTACCTCCAAAATATATGAATTCTATATAATTAAAAACTTAATGCTTAAAAATTCTGAGGATAAGAAAGCCAAAACACTGTTTTTAACCACTAAGAAATTTTCCAAAAACTATTTTAAAATGAATTAGAGTTTATCAATTTCCAAAATCATATCTCAATTCTTCTTAAAAATATAAAAAATATTTAAAGCATTGTGAATAAATAAATATTAAAACTCAAATATGAATGAAAATAATTTTTGAATAGATGTTTTATGACCTAACTAATGGTTCCTTAATGAAAGATATAATGAATAATCTGATGAGGTTGTATTTTAATACTCATATTTATCCAGTGTTTGATTTAGAAATAATATTATGGTATTAGTTTTTTCAGGAATGATCATAATTCTTGAATTATTCTTTGGCACAAGTTAAAGCTCCTTCATCTATTGCAATAAAATTTTAACAATTTTTACAAGCTTATTGAATTTATACTATTGAAAAGTCAAAAAATTAAATAATGCTGTAAAAAGATTTCAAAATTAATTCCACATATTTTATTTGAAAATGAAGGAAACTCAATGAATATAAATCTAAACACAGATAGATAATTTAAATTTTTAAAAGTTAGGAGGAAATTTTTAATTGTAGATTTCCTTTCATTATAGGTCTTGTAAGATATATTGGAGAATGTATTTCATTTTGATCCAAATAAAATACCCCTATTTGTAATTTTTTATTATAACAGTATAACATCAAAACACAAAAAAATCCAAAGATCAAAAACCTGAGTCAGCCTTTTGGGTATGTTCAACATCCCCAAAAACTCAAAAAAATAGAGTTATGTCCATTTTTTAATATATTTTCATAGTGCATATAATTCCTTGAGAATTAGTAAATAGTATTTTTTTGGGTAATGGTAATATATATGATTCTACATTGATATTGTAGAAAAACTCTTAATAGAAGTGAGTAGTATTTAATACATTGATCTTAAATAAGATTTTTATTTGAAATATTTTTAGTCAAAGCTAAAAAAATCAAGTCAAAATAAATTTGTAGTGTTTAGTGAGGATTTAAAATATGGGTGGTATATACTGCATGAGCCCAGATCAAAAGTCTTAAATCTGTAGTATAGGTTTGATAAATATAAGAGGAAAGACATGATACCTGGAAGGAAAAAATGAAAGAGAGCCTTGGTATTACAGTTTTACAATTGAAAATTTTTGGAACAATATTTTCTATCTGTGTGAAATTCCAAAAAGTATCTATAACCATAGAATTATTATAATTAAATTTTCCTCCTTGAAATTGGAATAAAGCCAATGAAAAGCTTCAAATTAAATTTGATGGAGCCTATATTCTATGAAGAAAAAAAATAAAAAGACTTTAGGAGGATATCACCCTTTCTGATGAACCATGATCAAAGAATTAAGTCTTTTTAATGATATAATAGAACAAAATAAGACCCAAATACATATAAAGCCTCTGTGAGCCCCCATTATGAAGTGAATCTTGGTACAATTTTCATTTTTATTCCAAAAAATTTAAAATTAAAAGTCATTCAAAATCAACTTCTCAATTTATTTACTTTAAATATTCAAATTAATTTCAAGTTAAAATTGGTTTTATATAGAATTGGAAGAAATATTATTTAATTATTTCACATATTTAGTATTTATATTTGAAAAATTGTTTTTTAATGGTTATTTCCAAAAGTTGAGATTTAAAAAAATTCCTTAAGAATTAATTCAAAATGTTTTTTTTTCAAGATTTATTTTTAAGCTAATCAAATGTGTAATTAAAAATAAATAGTAATAATCTGAAATGATGATGCGCTAGGCTCTTAGAGCTCAGGAGCTCATTCATAAAGTAAATTATACTTGAAAATCGATTTCAAAAGATTTCTAGTATTTCTGAAGATTTCTCTAATGATATTTTTAATTAGTTTCTTATCAAATCAACAACAAAGTAATGAAATATATATTTTATCAATGAAGTTCTATATAGTTACAAGTAATTATACAGTTTTTGATAATTTTTAATTTATACAAAAAATATTATCTGATTATACTTGTATACTGATGCAGAATAACATTTAATAAATGAAATAATTGAATTAAAGATTTCTTTCTATTGGAAATCCAAAAACAAGATTAAGAAATCTTTAGTTAACTATTCTAGTGTTATTTGAAGTTAGTCTAATACTCTCATTTATTTATGGTGTGAATTTTTCTTATCACTATCTGCAAACTCAAATAGGTTTATATAACAGATAATAATTCAATTATACCATTATTTTCCAATTTATAATTCTAGTGATTTTTTTTGAAGTTAGACTGGAAAATATTATCACTGGCTAACTTTCCATAGTTTCTATAAGTAATGACATGTTCTCATTTACAAATGGAACCATATTTCTATCAATGTAAATTGACTTTGGTAAAGATTGAATATCATTCTATGGCTTTAATTTAAAGATAAATATAGTTTGAGACTTTGAGATATGGCCATATACAAAAAGGTCACAAAAAACTTTAAAAGAGTTATTTTTATGACAAGAATTAAAATGGAAATCTTAAAAAAAGTAAAAATGCCATCAAAAGAAATAAATCATTTTTTATATTAAAAAAAAAGAATAAGAATGTGGAATAAACTACACTGTTGGATTTTTAATCAAACACTACATATATGACATCTGTATCCCAGATCTGTAAAACCAACACTTACTGAGATAGCCTGGATATATGCACTTTTATGATAAGTGCATATATTCATGGCTTTTAGCTCATATCTTTTGAATTACACATGATAAAGAGTTGATTAAAAATTAGTGTTACAACAAAATAACTTTAAAAATAAGGATATCAAATTTATTATGCAAGCTATAACCAAGTTTACATAATATAAGCCAATATTAGGAAGAATAGCAATAGCTGTTGCCCACTCAAATTAAGAAGTGGTCCAAATTTAAAAATAAGTAGATATTAAAATTTTAAAAGTTAATGAAGGAATAATTAAATAATCTTTATTATGATACTCAAGGTATAACCCCTTGAAATTATGTTTTGAAGTCTAAAATAGAAAACTTAAACAGAAAAGATGGAACACATGAAAAATCATCCAAAATAAAGTTTTGATGATGTAATGAAATACTCTTGGAAGATTAGTAAGGAAATTTCAAGCTATCAAACTTCAATCTCTCAATTTTTGTAGCATTTATAACTTAAAAGATATCAAGGATTAAAGTTAAGGCGTATAAATGATCATTTCTGATCATTAACTCTAATCTTATTTGAGGCTTAACAGTTAAATAAGAGATAAAGCTGGTGGGAATTAATATTTTATGATTAGAGATATTAAAATAAATGAAAATAAATCATTTTAGAAGCCTATGCTTTCAGCAATATTAGAGTTAAAGTGATAAATCTAAAAAAATGATGTAATAATGAGATGAAAAGGTTTAATAATAATGTAATCATCACAAAACCTTAGAATATTTATCAATTACAGTTGATAAAATAATTATACATCTACTAGAAAAGATAAATTCTTATTATAGAAGGACTTCTTCTTTTGTTTTCCCCTCAGATGCATCAAATACAATTAAACATTAAATAAAAAGGCAATTTATTTATTCTTTAAATGTAAAAATATTAAATTATTAAAAAACAAAGATTCATCTTGTGGTAATCACTAGATTTGATGTGTTTCCTAAAATATTGTATTTTTTTTGTTAAAACTCTCTTGAAATCTCTGAATCCATGTAAAAATAGTAAAACTTGTAATTCTCTCTATTTTGTATTGTAAATACAATTCAAATGAGTTGTATTTATATTATTAGGCATAAAATTATTTAAATTTATTATATTAAGTGTTAGACATAAGTTATTTTCTCTCATTATAATATTTTTTTCTCTATTATTATTTTTAATAATTATATAATTCATATAAATAGTATTTATATTGATAATATTACTGTTAAAAACTGTTATTTATTTCTATACAACAATTTTTTACACATTTATTAGCTGTTGGTAACATTAATAAATTGCCATAAATATATTAATCAATTATATATTTAATTTATCATATTATTTTCATAATATATATATATTACATTATTATTTCTTAATAATATAACTGATCATACACCATAATTACAACATATCTTTATTATTATGATTATTTTTAATGTTGTTATTTATTAAATCAGGAAATTAATATTACAAAAAGTAGATTATTAGTAATTTCTACTTATTCTTTTGAAGTAAAATTTTACATTTGGGGACCTGGCTGTAATATTTACTCAAAAGACCCTATATGATGATTAAAATTGTATTTTTCCTATAATAAATTGAGTTTTCAATTTTAGAATTATATAATAACTTTATATTTATTGATTTTAACAGCTATTGAGGCATTTGGAAAGGGATTGTATTGTGTTACACATGGTGTTTTACCTCCTTAGACTTGCAATATATTTTTTTGAGTGACTCTAGTAAGTAAGAAAGATATATATAAATTAAAAATATAAATTTGTATTATAATTCAATTCAAAAAGATTCATATTATTTTTATTATTAATAAAATCAAAAATAAAAAACAAAAATAATAATAATAAAATTAAAGTAAAATATTTTTTTCTCTTTTACTTATTTCTCTTAGATAAAGGGTATACAAGCAATTTTTCAAATGGAAATTTCCATATATTTATAAAAATACTTATATTTATTTGTCCTTTTTAGTGTTTGAAGATAACCCAATGGAGGACAATAAAATCACTGTTGAAAGAATGGTAGAACAAAATTTAATTTCAAAATTTCTCCAACACCATTTGTTAGTAAGAAAAGAAAAGCTAAGACATTAGTTTTTCCAGGACCCACAATTAAGGACTCTGAATGTGAGAACCTCTCTTGAATTGACATGGAAAAGATTTCTATTATCATTTTTTTTCTAATTTCTTTTTATCTCTTATTTTCTCAAAAATGACTACTAGAAGAGGCTCTAAATACTCCATCCAATCAGATGGAGGTGGAATCAGAAGTGGAAATGATCCCAAAAAAGGGAAAGGAAAGGGCAAAATCCCCAGTGGAACAGAATCCACACAAGGAAGTGCCATAACCCAAAGGAAAGTCCCTGAAATGTCCATTATCTTTGAGCCTGAATTGGAACTAAGTATTAGTCATTCAAAAAAGAGAAAAATAACATTCAGAGGGCTCAGACAGACATATAAATGAGTCAGTGCAAACAGTATCACACAGTATACAAAGAAAAGGACTTGGAAATGCTGCTACAAATCCACCAAGGAAAAATAAGCTCCTGGAACATCCTTGGAAAGTTCCTAAAGGGGAGTAAATAGTGAAATACTCCAATGGATAAAATCCATTATCATCCAAACCTCAAATAAAAAAATAAATTATTGGCACAAAAAAAAGAGGGAGGTAAGCAAGGAAGAAGCTCCAGTATTATCTACCAGCAAGCCAAAAGCCAGCCAACCTCCCCAAGAGGGGAAGAAGAACAAGAAAAGAATGCAAAGAAACCATATTACCCCAGTCAAAGGTTCTCAAGAATACAAAAAGATGTCATGGACAGTTTCTTCAACATCACCAGAACCTTGATGGAATTCAAAGACAAAGAGGAACAAAAAATTAGACAACCATCTTTCCCAAAGAAATAGCTTTATCTCCTGATGTTGTAAATAGTTTAACAGAAATAAAAAATAGTATATTACCTTTGTAAGAAATTAAAGAATTTCTTTTATCACTAAAAGAAATAAGCAGTAGTATATTATCTTTAAGCCAAATTGTTGTACAATAAAAAAAAGAAATAGCCAATATTCAATTTATGGTTGAAAATAATAGACCAAAAAGTTTAATTGAAAATACTCAAAAATAAATACAAGGACAACAAGATTTGTATAAATACATAAAAGATATCAAAGAAAAAACTTTGAGAATCAATTATGACCAGAGTATTGACAACCTAATAGAAAATTAAACAAATTTGCCATTTCTGTAAAAAAATTCAAAGAAAAGACTTCCTCATAACAAAAACTGCTCCTGGACCATGTAGAAAAGAGTGATGAAGCATGAATTAATCTTAAAGATGATATTAAAAATGAAATCAGACTCATTAATCAGAAAATGAATAAAATAAATGAGGCTAATTTAAATATTTGAAAGCTATAAACCCCATTTTTCCACAAAAGAAGTCCTGTTAAGCTGAAAGAGGAAATAACAAACACCTTAATAACAGACTTAAGTCATAAATACAGAAAGAAAATCTTAATAAAAGAAGAAACTGAGCTTAGAGAATGGAAAAAACTCACAGGTGAAGGTGAATATGACCATATTACATTCATTAATAAAATTGACATGTTGCAAGAAGATTATGAAGTACCAGATAAGTTAATCACTGCAAGATCAAATAAATTATTTGAAGAATATGAAAAAAAAGATGGTATAATTGAATAAGATAAGCAATTGGAAAAACGTACTGGTTTTTGTGGAAAAATGAAATGATAAAAAAGTGGGAAAATGATGCCTGGAGGTATAATATAAAAAATTCATTTGAACCAGAGAAAGACAAACCTTCAAGTTGATTTTTAAAACAAGTTGAAAGCTCAAATGAATTATATCCAGAAATTTCATAAATGATGGTGCATATGAAAATACTCAAGAAGTATGGAGGAGAACTGAAGCTTTCCACAAGGAGAAGGTGCAGAGAACCATGTTTCACAGAAGAATACGTCAATGCACTAGAAGAAATTGTTACAAGAACAAAAATTGGCAGAAAATGGAAAGAATTGGACATAAAAATACTAAATAAACTATTTATTAAGAAGGACAAATAAAAAAACCCCTTAAAACCAAATAACACCAATGAGAAAAGAAAATTACATAAGTGTGGTGGTATTGGAAACTTGGTCAATAATTGTCATAAAAAGGCAAATATAAATGAAATTCTGGAAATAGAAGACCATAATGACCCAGAAGAAGAATCTTATTCTGAAAAAGATAATGAAGAATAAGAGACAACTCAAAGCAATTAAATAAACATAATGTAAGGTTTGACTATGAAACAATAAATAAAAAATTACTAATTTATTACTTATTGTACTCTGAATGTCCTTATAATTGAAGTAAATGAGATTAAAATAATAATAATAATAAAGAAATATTATTATTATGGCGTAAAAATATTATATTATTAAATAAATATAATAATATAAATTAATATTATATGAAATTATAATATTATAAATAATATATTAATATAAAATAATTAATATATTATAAAGCTCTTTATTATTGTTACCAACAAATAATAAAGGCGTAAAAAACTGTTTTTTATAAATAAAAAACAATTAATAACAATAATATTACTAATATTAAAGTTATATATTAATATAAATACTATTTATATTAATTAAGAATTATTAAGAGTAATAATAAGAGAGAAATTATTATAATAAGATGAAATAACCTACTTTTAACACTTAGAATAATAATTTTGAGATATTTTACGCCAAAAGAATATAATACAACTTTTTCAAATTGTATTTACAATAAAAAATAAAGAAAATTACTAAATTTCTTGATTTTACGTGGAAATGAGTTTTTAGAGAGATTTTTAACAAAAACAATTAAATAAATGATTTAATCACGTCAAAATAGATGATTATAACAAGGTGGTCTTTGGTCTTTAATAATATAACAGTTTTATATATAAAGAGTAAAGAAATTACCTTTGATTTAATTGATTTAATGTTTTTGATGCGTCTGAGGGGAAAACAGAGTAAAAAGAGCTCTATTTATAGTAAATACCTCCCTCCTAGAGTCCAACAGGCTTCTAGTAGACGTGTACTGATCATATCCACTGGAATTGATCAATATTTTAAGGTTTGAGGGTGATTACATCATGATCAAACCATATTACATCATTATTACACCATTATTTAGAGTTATCACTATAACTCTAATTGTGATGACATCAGAGGCTTGGCAGAACCCCAAATTTCGTGGATTTTATTAGTTTTAATCATAAACTAATAGTATTCACCAATTTTATCACTATTAAGACTGTTAAACTTAATTTAAGGTTACAGTATGTGATCATAACAGCTCAATTTAAGCTCAAACTTTGATCCTCAATAACTTTTAAGGTTTTCACGCTACAGCAATTCAGAGAGTGAATTCTGATAGCCTGACATAACCTTATTATGCTGCCAAGAGCTTTTCATTACATCATCAAAACTCTAATTTTGATGATTTTTCTTGTAACTCATCTTTTCTGTCGAAATTCAATATTTTAAACTTCAAACCTTGATTTCAGGGGGTTATACCCTGAATTTAATAATAAAAATTACATCATTCTTCACGAATGAACTAGGAGAATCCAACTGTATACTTTTTTTTAAGTTTGGACTACTTTCACAACAAAGTGGTCAACAGCTCTGTTGATTTTTATCAATATTTCCTCATAAGTCTTAACCTTGTTTATAATTTGCAAAATAAAGTTCATATCTGTGTTCTTACAGTAATTACGTGGTAACTTTATTTTTGGTTCATCATTCTAGCATGTATAGTTTAGAAGATATTAGCTATGATCACTGAATATATGCGTTGACCAAAAAAGTGCATATATTCAGGATAATTCCTTAAGTATTGATTTTGGGAATTAGCTTATTAATTGTTTTATATGTGGATTTTTGTGGGGAATCCACTGGTACAATTTATTTCACATGTTGTTTCATTAGTTTCTGAGATAAATAAGTTTTTATGGTTTTTATAAGGTATTGTACCTTATAATTCCTTAAATATTGGCTTTACAGATATGCCATAAAAATGGTATATGTGTATTTTTCCATGGGGAATCCAATGGTATAATTTATTTCACATGTTCATTCATTGGTTTTTAAGTTAAACCAATTCTAGTACCAATTTATGGTATTTTTTGTATATTTGAGTAATTATTTTTAGTGTATAATTATTCTAATTAATTTTAATATAATTATATTAAAGGTATAATTATTCTGAGTATTTTTTGTGACCTTATTGGGTATGTGGTCATATCTCAAAGGCTCACATTCCCTACCACCAAAAAAGATTGTACCACAATCTGATATATGTGATTAGGGTATCATCCACTGTCCTACCTCTTCAATAGACTTTGTTAGTCTTGAAGCTCAATAATGCTTAACTTTTTTGTTTTTCAGGTTTTCTTTCATGTCTGAACCTTCTTAGTAGTTTATCAGCATTTGTTATATCTTTCTCAAGTAGCCATTCATCTTCTTGAGTTGAATTCTTATACCTTACAAGGTATTCTCTTTCTTTTTTGTTTCTTGTCCTTCTTTCTTTAAGGACTTTTACTATTTTCTTTTCCTCTCCTTCTTCCAAGGGGGGAATCTCAAGTGGGGGTTTATTTCTTAGTGGAAATAACTCTTTGTCACTTGAACTGTAAGGTTTTATCAGACTTACAGGGAAAGTTGGGTGTTTGTTCATTAGTTCACCTGTGAGTTCCAATTGCACAGCATTGGGTCCATGAAGTGCTTTTATCATAAATGGTCCTGCAAAGGAATCTTTCAATTTCTTTGGGCCTTTTATGTTATTGAAATTAAGGGTTGATACTAAAACCAAGTCCCCTATTTTGAAATCAGGTGGCTTATGGCTTTTATCCCATCTTTCTTTTGCATATTTAAAAGAATCTTGCATGCATCTGTTTGCATGGTGTCTTGCTTTGTCAAGCATTATCTTGAAGCTGCTTGCTGTTGGATGTATATCCACTAAGTCCTTTTTGAGGGTATCATAAGGAAGTCTTGGATTCCAACCTTTCTCTAGCATTGCTGGTGTTTTGCCAGTAGAAGAATGGATTGATGTCTTATATGCCAATTCAAGTGCTGGTATTAGTGTACACCAATCATGGGTAAAACCATCAGAATCTTTGAATTCTAGCCCATAAGCACAGAATCTTCTGATCATGTCCTCTAGGGTCTGTATCATTCTTTCTGCTAAACCATCAGTTTGAGGATGATAAGCTGTTGAGAATGATGACTTTGTCCCAAACAGGTTATGGAGATTTGTCCATAATGCTGAAGTGAACTTTGGGTCTCTGTCACTTATAATATTTTGGAATAAGCCTGTATGGCTAATGACTTTATTCCATATCATTATGGCTGTATCCATAGCTGTGTCATCTTTATGACATGGTAAGAACATGGGAGTTTTGCTGTATCTGTCAACTAGCACTAGGCATGCATTATAACTCCTGTCTCCTCCTGGAGGTAAGGCTGTTACCCAATCCATATGAACTATTTCCCATGGGGATTTTGGTTCTTGGATTTGGATCATCATTCCAAATTTCTTTCCTGTGGCTCTGTTGGCTTTTTGGCATCTGTCACAGGTTTGGCAGTACTCTGCAACATCTTTCTTCCAATTTGGCCACCAAGAGCAGGTTTTCACCCTCTCTAGTGTCCTATCTTCTGAGAGATGTCCAGATGCAACACTATCATGACACTCATGTAAAATAGTGTTTATTAGTGTTCTGTCTGTTAAGGCCATAACACATGCGTGTTTTGTTCTATGGTAAAGGATTCCATCAAGGAGGTGGAATCTTCCTTCATCATATGCTTTTTTCCATATTTCATCTAGTTTTGATGAAAGTGATGGATCTTTGCAGTCTTTCATTAGAAGTTGGCTTAAGATATGGCAATTTTTGTCTGTCTTATAGCTTTCTTTAACTTGGTTAAAGAATTCTGTGCCAATGTCTGTAACACATATTCCTTTTATATGGTGCTCTTCTTGTGGTACCCATGCTGGATTGTCAGGGGTATTTGCTAGAGCCCATCTGCTAAGACCATCTGCATTTTTATGAATATTTCCAGATTTATGAACAATAGTCATATTTCCCCTATATTCTTGGATAGCAATTTGCCATCTCAGCATATGTCTATTTGGAGTCTTCATATTTAATAGTGATTTCACAGCATTACAGTCTGTGATTACATCAAATACTGTGCCATCCAAATAATAATGCAGCTTTTCTAAAGCCCACACTAGGCATAAGCATTCCATTTGGCTTGCTCCATACCTTGCTTCTGTTGGCTTTATCTGCCTTGAAATGAAACAAATTGGTCCTTCCACTGGTTTATCATTGATAATTTGTGTTTGGTGAAGTGCAGCACCTAGTCCTTCTCCACAAGCATCAATGTACAGTTTGAAAGGTATTTTCCAGTCTGGCATTAGAAGAAATGGGGCATTTGTTAAAGAATTTTTCAATTCTTCATATGCCTTGACTCTTTCTTCTGTCATCTCATAGACTGTTTGTTGGTCACATAGCTTATACAAGGATTTAGCAATCTTTGCAAAGTCCTTTATATGCTGTCTATAGTAACCAGCAAATCCTAGAAATGATTGCATTTCTTTTTTAGTTTGAGGCATTGGTTTAAGTAGTACTGCTGCTACTTTATTTTTGTCTATGCCTAGACTAAGTCCAGATACTACATGTCCTAGGGCTTTCAATTCACTATATGCAAAATGACACTTTTTCAATGAAATTTTCATATTTACTTGGACTATTTTCTGTAGTACCCTTTCTAGTCTTGTCAGGTGATTTTCCCAAGTTTCTGAGCAAACTATGATATCATCAATGTAGATTATTAACCATCCTTCTGATAATTCTTCAGGAAATATGGTATTCATCATTCTTTGATAATGGGAAGGTGCATTTTTTATCCCAAATGGCATTCTTAAGTATTCAAAAATTCCACAATGGACTATTATTCTTAGTAGTTTCTTGGCATTGTCTGTTAAGACATTTTGATGAAAACCCTTAAGAGCATCCATAGCTGTGATGAACTTAGCTTGTGACAATTGGGTCAATGTCTCATGGATTCTGGGTATTGGATATCTGTCTGGAATGGTATAGGTATTCAGGGCTCTGAAGTCTCCTACCATCCTTGATTTTCCATTATGCCAAGTTATAATGACAGGTGTAGTAACTTCTACTTGCTCATAATGTCCAACCTTTCTTAATACTCCAAGGTCCATTAATTCTTTAATGTGCACCTCTAGGGCTTCTCTAGCTCTTGGACTGGCTGGATAAGCAGGTCTTCTTAATAAAGGTGGGTAAGGTTTTTCTACATTAAGAATTATATCCACTTCATGTCCAATTATGGCACCTAGTGGCTCTTTGTCAGTTGCAAAGGCATTTTTATACTTAAATAAGAGGTCAATCAATTTTTCTTTCATTCTTTCTGTTAATTCTTGATTGAATTCTGCCTCTTTGAGTTGTTCAGATATAAAAAGTTCTTTTTCTGGAATTTTTTCCTCATTCTTAATAACTGTGATTTGTTTTTTGTTATTTAAGAATCCAAACTTTTGTCTTTTATTATCTCCTATGGTAAAATATCTATCCTTTTGGTTGGAGATATCTATACCATAGATTGATAAGTAGTCATTTCCAAGTATGAAATGATTACTAGTACAGTTGTCCATTACTACAAACTCTACTTTGATTCTGACACATTGTGAGGGATGAGGAAAAATTAGTGTTAAATCAATTATTCAAAGGGGCTTCATGCTCTCACTTGCACTACTAAATTTGACACCTTGTATTGGCATAAGTTTTTCTTGCCAGTCTGGGACAATGGTTTTTAAATAATTTTTGCCAACACAGGTGCAATATGCTCCTGTATCTAAGTTAACCTTTCCTTCTTGGTTATCAACCATAACAATACTAATACTTGATTTTCCAGCTGTATATCCCATTCCTCTTGCAGGTTTGGTTCTATACATTTTGGCATCTTGTATGTTTGTCAGATTTGTGTCAGATGTTCCAGCTTGTGGCAAGTTTGAGTTAACATCCAGTACTTCATAAATTATATCAATATTATTAATTTGTGCATTAATTATATTGATTTCATCACTTTCAGAGCTTTCTGATTCTTCTGTCTCTTTTTCAGAGTCAGATTCTTCTTCTTTGTCATTGTGGTTTTCTGTTTCCACAATTTAATTAATCTTTGCTTTTTTAAGGCAATTATTGGCTAAGTGTCCAATACCTCCACATTTATGGCATTTTCTTTGCTCATTATTGTTGGATGTATTGGGTTTGAAGGATTCTTTTGATTTATCTTTCTTGATAAATGGTTTATTTGGGCTTTTAATGTCCAATTTTTTCCAAGTCCTGCCAATTTTTGTTCTTGTCACTATATCTTCTAGTGCATTTATATACTCTTCTGTGGAGCATGGTTCTATACACCTGCTTCTTAGGGCATGTTCTAGTTCCCCTCCACATTTTTTAAGTATTTTCATATGCACCATCTTCTGTGACATTTCTGGGTACAGTGCATTAAGCCTTTCAACTTGTTTTAGGAACCAAGTTAAAGGTTTATCTTTCTCTGGGTCAAAGAAAGAGTTTTCAAATGCATTTTCTATCTTATACCTCCAGGCATCATTTGCCCACTTGGTGATTATTTCTTGTTTCCACCAAGACCAGGTATTTTTACCATTTGTTTGTCTTATGCCATAATACCATCTTTTTGCAGATTTCTCAAACAAAGAATGTAATCTTGCAGTGATTAATTCATCTGGTATGGCATAATCTTCTTGTAACATGTCAATTGTTTTAATGAATGACATGTGGTCATATTCACCTTCTCCTGTGAATGTTGGCCATTCTTTCAGTTGAGGTGCTTCCTTCATTAAGACTTGGTTATTATCTTGGTGACTCAAGTCTGTTATGAAAGGATTTGACAATTCCTCTTTTGTTTTAATAGGGCTTCTTATATGAGAAAATGGTGTTGATAACTTTGGCATATTTAAATTGGCCTCATTAATTTTATCCATTTTTTCTGTAATAAGCCTTATTTCACTTTGAATATCATCTTTCAGATGCATTCTTGCTTCATCACTTTTTTCCACATGGTCCAAAAGTAATTTTTGGTGTGATGAAGTCTTTTCTTCAAATTTTTCTACAGAAATACTTAATTTATTTAATTTTTCTGTAAGATTGTCAATACTCACATCATAATTGATTGTCAAAGTCTTATCTTTGATATCTTTTATGTATTTATACAATTCTTGTTGTCCTTGTATGAATTTTTGAGTATTGTCAATTAAATTTTTTGGTTTATTATTTTCAACAATAAACTTAATGTTGTCAATTTCTTTCTTGTTTTGTACAACAATTTTTGTTAAAGAAGATAAATTGTTATTTATTTCTTGTAGTGATAATAAACTGTCTTTAATTTCTTTTAGAGGTAATATACTATTTTTAATTTCTGTTAAAGTATTTACAACATCTTTGGACAAGGTTATTTCTTTGGGAAATGAGGTTGTCTCATTCTTTGCTCTTCCTTGTCCTTGAATTCCATCAAGGTTCTGGCCATGTTGAAAACATTGTCCATGGCATCCTTTTGGATTCTTGGGATTCTGTAGCTTGGGGAATATGGTTTCCTCCAATGCTTTTTCTTGTTCTTCTTCCCTTCTTGGGGAAGTGGGTTGGCTTGAGGCTTGCTGGTAGAAGCTACTGGGGCTTCTTCCTTGGTTGCCTCCCTCTTTTTGGCATGATAATCCTTGATTTTTTTGATTTGAGGTTTGGATGACAGTGGATTCCATCCATTGGAGTATCTCACTATCTCCTCCTCTTTGAGGAACTTTTTCAGGATGTGCCAGGAGTTCATCACTCCTTGGTGTATTTGAGGCAGCATTTCCCAGTCTTTGTCCTTGTATACTGTGTAATACTGCTTGTACTGGCTCATGTAGATGTCTATTTGAGCCCTCTGAATGTGATTTGTACCTGTTTGAGTTACTCATACTTAGTTCCAATTCAGGCTCAGATATCATGGGCATTTCTGGGACTTGCCTTTGGGATAAGGCACTTCCTTGTGTGGATTCTGTTCCACTGGGGATATTGCCCTTTCTTTTCCCTTTTGAGGGATCAATTCTACTTCTGAGTCCAGCTCCATCTGATTGGATGGAGTATTGGGAACCTCTTCTGGTAGTCATAATTAAAGAATAAGAAAAAATAAAAGTATTTTAGAATAAAATTCTTTTATGGCAATTTAAAAAGAGGTGCTCACCTTCAGAGTCTTGAATGGTGGGCCCTGGAAAGTCTAATTTCTTAGCTTTCTTTCTTTTGGTGATAACTGGTGTTGGAGAACTTTGACAAGTTTCTTCCACCAATCTCTCAACAGTAGCTTGGTTGTCTTCTGTTGGGTTATCTTCAAACACTAAAAAAGACAAATAAATATAAGTCTTTTTATAAGAAGTGTTATTTTTGGCAAGATATGGCAATTTTCCACGTAGAAATTGCTTTTATATCTTAAAAAAAATGAAATAAATAAAGAAATGAATAAAAATGAATAAAAATAACTTTTTTTATTGGTTTTTAATATTTTTTAATATTTTTTATGTATATTTTTATTTTTAAAGAATAAAATAAAAAATGAATATGATTCTTATAAAATTAAATTATAATAAAAATTATTTTTAATTTATAAATTATCTTTTTTAATCACTAGAGTCACTCAAAGAAAGTTCTTGCAAGTCTAAGGATGTGAAAAACCACGTGTAAGACAGTACAATTGCTTTCCAAATGCCTCAATAGCTTTTAAAATCAATAAAATATAAAATTATTATATAATTTTATGATTATAAATATAATTTATTATTGGATAAACCCAAATAGAATCTTTTTAAAGGTCTTTTAAGTAAATATCACGGCCAGGCCCCCAAATGTAAGGTTTGACTATGAAACAATAAGTAAAAAATTACTAATTTATTACTTATTGTACTCTGAATGTCCTTATAATTAAAGTAAATGAGATTAAAATAATAATAATAATAAAGAAATATTATTATTATGGCGTAAAAATATTATATTATTAAATAAATATAATAATATAAATTAATATTATATGAAATTATAATATTATAAATAATATATTAATATAAAATAATTAATATATTATAAAGCTCTTTATTATTGTTACCAACAAATAATAAAGGCGTAAAAAACTGTTTTTTATAAATAAAAAACAATTAATAACAATAATATTACTAATATTAAAGTTATATATTAATATAAATACTATTTATATTAATTAAGAATTATTAAGAGTAATAATAAGAGAGAAATTATTATAATAAGATGAAATAACCTACTTTTAACACTTAAAATAATAATTTTGAGATATTTTACGCCAAAATAATATAATACAACTTTTTCAAATTGTATTTACAATAAAAAATAAAGAAAATTACTAAATTTCTTGATTTTACGTGGAAATGAGTTTTTAGAGAGATTTTTAACAAAAACAATTAAATAAATGATTTAATCACGTCAAAATAGATGATTATAACAAGGTGGTCTTTGGTCTTTAATAATATAACAGTTTTATATATAAAGAGTAAAGAAATTACCTTTGATTTAATTGATTTAATGTTTTTGATGCGTCTGAGGGGAAAACAGAGTAAAAAGAGCTCTATTTATAGTAAATACCTCCCTCCTAGAGTCCAACAGGCTTCTAGTAGACGTGTACTGATCATATCCACTGGAATTGATCAATATTTTAAGGTTTGAGGGTGATTACATCATGATCAAACCATATTACATCATTATTACACCATTATTTAGAGTTATCACTATAACTCTAATTGTGATGACATCAGAGGCTTGGCAGAACCCCAAATTTCGTGGATTTTATTAGTTTTAATCATAAACTAATAGTATTCACCAATTTTATCACTATTAAGACTGTTAAACTTAATTTAAGGTTACAGTATGTGATCATAACAGCTCAATTTAAGCTCAAACTTTGATCCTCAATAACTTTTAAGGTTTTCACGCTACAGCAATTCAGAGAGTGAATTCTGATAGCCTGACATAACCTTATTATGCTGCCAAGAGCTTTTCATTACATCATCAAAACTCTAATTTTGATGATTTTTCTTGTAACTCATCTTTTCTGTCGAAATTCAATATTTTAAACTTCAAACCTTGATTTCAGGGGGTTATACCCTGAATTTAATAATAAAAATTACATCATTCTTCACGAATGAACTAGGAGAATCCAACTGTATACTTTTTTTTAAGTTTGGACTACTTTCACAACAAAGTGGTCAACAGCTCTGTTGATTTTTATCAATATTTCCTCATAAGTCTTAACCTTGTTTATAATTTGCAAAATAAAGTTCATATCTGTGTTCTTACAGTAATTACGTGGTAACTTTATTTTTGGTTCATCATTCTAGCATGTATAGTTTAGAAGATATTAGCTATGATCACTGAATATATGCGTTGACCAAAAAAGTGCATATATTCAGGATAATTCCTTAAGTATTGATTTTGGGAATTAGCTTATTAATTGTTTTATATGTGGATTTTTGTGGGGAATCCACTGGTACAATTTATTTCACATGTTGTTTCATTAGTTTCTGAGATAAATAAGTTTTTATGGTTTTTATAAGGTATTGTACCTTATAATTCCTTAAATATTGGCTTTACAGATATGCCATAAAAATGGTATATGTGTATTTTTCCATGGAGAATCCAATGGTATAATTTATTTCACATGTTCATTCATTGGTTTTTAAGTTAAACCAATTTTAGTACCAATTTATGGTATTTTTTGTATATTTGAGTAATTATTTTTAGTGTATAATTATTCTAATTAATTTTAATATAATTATATTAAAGGTATAATTATTCTGAGTATTTTTTGTGACCTTATTGGGTATGTGGTCATATCTCAAAGGCTCACACATAATTACACCAAATTAATAATATTGCTTGAATCTATGAAGTGTTTGATGCAAATTTATATTTTCCACAAATTAGAACATATGACACATGCCTTAAAAATATACAAGAGGCCAAATTACATAGAACCAAATCTGAAAAAGGAATGGGCTATACAGCTTGAAAATCAAGTATAAATACTGCTATACTAAACAATAAAGAGGCAAAAATTAATCTGAACACAGGTACATACTTCACATGTGTTGGAAAAATATATTTACAAACAATTTACCAGATTGGGAAGACAAATCAATACAAATACAAGGGGTTAAATTTAGTAGTGCAAGTGAAAGCATTAAGGGCCTTGGAATGGCTGACTTGAAATTTATTCTTCAAATCCTTATCAATGTATAAGAATTAAATTGGAATTTGTAGTAATAGATAACTGTAAAAGTAACCATTTCATAATTCAAAATTATTACTTGTCAATCTATGGCATAGATATCCCTAACCAAAAAGAGAGATATTTTACCATAGGGGACAATAAAAGGAAGAAAAATGGCTTCTTAAATAACAAAAAACAAATAAATGTCATAAAAAATGAATAGAAAAGACCAGAAAAACACTCATTCATAAGTGGAAAACTAATAGAGGCATAATTAAATCTAGAATTGACAGAAAAATGAAAGAAAAATTGATTGATCTTTTGCATAAGTACAAAAGCTTCCTTGAAACTGACAAAGAACAACAGGGTTTTATTATTGGACATGAGTTAGACATTATTCTAAATGTAGAAAAGCCTTATCCACCCCTGTTCAGAAGACAAGATTATTCAGCTGGCCCAAGAGCTAGAGAAGCTCTAGAAGTACACATCAAAGAATTAATGGACTTAGGGGTTTTAAGGAAAGTAAGACATAATTGACAGGTATAAGTTACTACACCTATTCTTATAGTCTCGCACAATGGTAAATAAAATATGTTAGGGTATCTTAGAGCTTTAACTACATATACCATCCCTGACATATATCAAATACCTAGAATCCATGAGGCAATAACACAACTTTCACAAGCTAAGTTTACTAAAGCCATGGATGCTATAAAAGGTTTATATAAAAATTTATTAGCAGATAATTCCAGAAAGCTGCTAAGAATAATATTACACTGTGGAATATATGAATACCTAAGAATGCCTTTTGGTACAACAAATTCCCCTTCCAATTATCACAGAATGATGAATTACATATTCCCTGAAGAACTATCAGAAGGATGAGCAATCATATACATTGATGATATCATAATTTCCCCAAAAACCTGGGAAATCCACGCGAAATGAACTTGAAAGAGTATCACAAAAAATGATACAAGTAATTATGAGAATTTCCTTGAAAAAGTGTCATTTTGCATATAGTGAACAAAAATCAATAGGAAATGTTGTATCTGGACTAATTTTGAGCATAGAAAAGAATAAACTAGCAGAAGTACTACATGGAACAATCCCCCAAAACAAAAAAGAAATGCAATGATTTTTAGGATTTTCTGGATACTACAGAAACCACACAAAAGACTTTTTGAAAATTGAAAAATCTCTGTATAAACTCTGCAATAAGCAAAAAGTATATGAAATGACTGAAGAAAGATTCAAAGCATATGGGGAACTAAAAAAATACCTCAAAATTCCCCTTTCTTTTGATTCCAGATTGGAAATTACCTTTCAAACTGTACATTGATTCTTGTGAAGAGGAATTAGGTGCTGCACTACACCAAACACAAACTATAAATTCTAAACCTGTTGAAGGACCAATTTGCTTCATTTAAAGACAAATTAAGACAACAGAATCAAGGTATTGAGCAAGCAATGTGGAATGCCTTTGCTTAGTATGAGCTTTATAGAAATTAAAATATTAATTGGATAGAACAGTATTTGATGTCATTACAAACTGTAATGCTGTAGAATAATTATTAAATATGAAGACACCAAATAGAAATATGCTGAGATGGCAGATTTCTATGCAATAATATAGAGGAAATATGGCTATATTTCAATAATATGTGAATTTTCATGATGATGAAGATGGTCTTAGGAGATGGGCTCCAGAAAATACACATGAAAACACAGCATGGGTACCACAGGAAGAAAATCATATAGAAGGAATATGTGTTACAGACTTTGGAAAAGAATTCTTTAACCAAGTCAAAGAGATATATAAGATGGACAAGAATTACCATATTATATTCCAACCATTGATGAAAGACTGTAAAGACCCTTCATTATCTTCCAAACTAGATGAGGTATGAAAAAAAGACTATGAGTAAGGAAGATTTCACCTCCTTGATTGAATTGTTTATCATACAACCAAACATAAATGTATCATGGCCCTGATAGATAAATCTTAAATGAAAACTACACTACATGAATGAAATGATAATGTTGTTTCTGTAAATCTCTCAGATTACAGGTGTGAGCCTTAGAGGTAATTTCATATACCCAAAAGACCACAAATATAAAAAATAACATATTAATATAAATAAAATAAATTTATTTATATTATTAAAATAAAAAAAAAATATAAATATAAAATTATATTAAAAATAAAAAATTAATTATAATTTAAAAATAAAATTACTTTAAATTTTGTAAATATAAAATTACATTTATACTTGAAAAATTAAGTAAAAATGAAATTTTAACAAAAATTGTGAAAAAATAAATAAATTTGGAAAAAAGTTAAATAAAATTTATTATAACTTTTTATCCAATAAATAAACATATAAATTTTATTTCACCATTGGATTCCTCATAAAAAATCAGGTGGGGTCACCTCTGAGTGAAATTTTTGTAACTCAACTCTAAATAAGCTTAAATTAAGTTTTTAGTATTTTCAATACAAAAGTTGAAAATCCTCAAAACCTTAATTTAATTCACACCACATGTGGTGTTAACCATCAATTTTTGTGTTAAAATTGAGGTGTTGTGTTTAGTTTAGAAGTTATGAGGAATTAAAGTATTTTCAATTGAATTCAATTGAAATGTCAAAATGTGCGCGTGTATTACATAAGTGAACTTTGATTTACATATGAGGTGTCAATTATTACTGTATTGTACTGTACAATTGAATTGAATTACATGTGTAAATTATAAGTATAATACATGATGAGGAATTAAAGGAAAAATAAATTGGAAAGATTAAATTTGGGGGGGAAAAGGAACTCCAGCTCTAAGGGGGAGCTAGACCCCCAAAATCCTTGCTGACAGGCGTGGGATGTCAAAATTCACGCAAAAGTTCATCACTTTTGGCCTGGAATTGAGTTACAGGGTCTGTGGACTCAATTGATGATGAGGTTTTGATACCAACTGGGGTAGTTTTAGCTGTTGCCAAGAAGGTAAAACTACCCTTAAGATAAAACAATCATAATAAAAACAGTTTTAACTGGTTTCTACGCCTCTGACACACATTCTGACGTGTTTTGAAGGCTCTAGGCCTGGTATTGCTATAGTAATGGCTGATTTAAGGGTCTAAAATGGCTAAAAATGGCTAAAAATGGCTTAAACCAGCCCTTTTTGGTCTAAACCAGGGTTCAATGATGCCATAATTGGCTTTTCTGTTGTCAGACTGTTTTTCACGACTGACAAGAGTAAATTCTACTTTTGGAGTAAAAGAATTGATGGCTATAAAAGAATGTCTTCTTTGCCCCACTTTTCTCTTCATGTTAGAATCTTTTCCTTTTATTAATTAGTTTAAAACTGTTAAACCAATCAATCAAAGATTCCAACCACCACTTTTAAATCATTTTAATCCTTTTAACCACGTGAAAAAATCATTATAATCATTGTTTGTAACTCTTATAATCATTTTTACCCCTGAACCACCCCAAAAGTGAATTAAAGCATCTTTCATCACTGTTAACTTTGTCACTTTGTTTCCAAATTCACTCTGGTCACTTTTGGGCGTGTTTTCTCTTTAATATTCTTTTTAAAGACTTTGTTCTTTAATTAATTGCTTGCAGTTCTTTGCTCAATTAATTCCAATTGAAATTGCTCTTGAAGAAATTTCTTTTGTAGCCTTAAAATATCTCTTGTAGAGTATTTTTTGGATAAATCTTTATTGTTGGTAAAACAATAAATTTTTATATTATTGTTTTATACTAATAAAGTTATAAACAATAAAATTGGCGTGTTTTCTCTTAAAAATAATATTTCATACTATTTTTAACTGAATTTTACCTTATACAAATTTTGAGGACAGGAAAAGTACTTGATTTTTAATCAAAGTTTCATATCCACACCTTACATTTGGGGGCCCAGCCGTGATATTTTACCTGTGACATATTTTTTTTACTCTTTTTAAATCTTTTTTCTTATATTGAAAAATTTAAAAACATATAAAAAATACTTATAATCCAAAAAAATCCTTAAAAAATAATTTTTTTCATATTATAAGTGAGGCTTATATTTTTATTTCTTTTTTGAAATAACCTTTTTTTTACTTAATTAATTGGCTTTTTCATTAATTTTAGTGTCTGACAACGTGGTAAGACAAGAAAACATTGAAACAGCCTCAACAGTTACCAGTATTATTCCTGCAAGCACTGTGATTTCAGACCATAATAGCACTGTTATTGTGACTCAAAATAACCAACCTGAGCCAATAACCTCTGAATTAATTAACTTGAATATAAGTAATACCCTTCAGAGAGCAAAAAATTTGACAAATAGTGAGTTTTTTGACGTAAAATTACTATTTTTTCTAATCATAAATATGCCTTCAACCAGATCAGGAGCAAGCTATAAACCCTCAAGCAGCTCCCAAAAAGGTCATAGACGTGATTATGGCAGAAGCCAATCAGATACAGAAGGACAAGGGTCAGTAAAAGACTTCCACAACAATAAATTGTCCAATTCTGAAGCTGATGACACTATTTTACCTTCAAAAAGAGCTGACACCGCCACAAGAAGCCTCAGTGGACATTTACAAAGCCAGCCAGAAGGCTTACAACAATGCACTTCAGTACAAAGAATACCAGATCCTTGCAGATCTGTGGAGAAACTGCATGAATTCATACCTAACTGTAAGAAAATTCTTGGGCCATCCCAACACTTGCAAATTGCTCAATGGATGGCATCCATTGATGGAGAAGAAAAACATGATGCTTTTGACACTGGAATGGAGGAAAAACAACCCTCCACCACCAAAACCAGTGCCAAAAACAGCCCCAGTGGCCAGCAGCAGCAATTCCAACGTGAAAAAGCAGCCACAACCTCCAAACAAGGGCAAAGGGAAGGCACAAGCTCCAAAACCTTACAGCCAGGGCTACAGGATTCCAAAGATTCAACAGGATGCCATGGAAAATGTATTTCAGATGGCCAGAACCATGATGGAATTACAAAAGAAGGAGGAAGCCAGATTAAAGTTCCAGAAATGATTTCTGATATATTTGATTCCATCCCAGAGTTGTATGATGCTATAAATGACGTGAAAAAACATCTTTCTGATAAAAATGAATCCATTTGTAACAACATTAAAAAAAACAACCTGAGTCTGTGCCAAATTAATGAAACACTTATGTGTTTTGAAAAAGTTTTAAGAACAATTAAAAATTCTAATAATGACAATTCTTCTAACATTAAAATAAATGAACAATCTGCCATTATTAAAGAATTAACAGATAAATATTCTAAATTCAATATTGATGACATAATTGAAACAAGAATTAAACAAGCCATAAATATTATCAAGACAGATAACAAGAAAGTCCTTGATGACATTTCAAATTCATTTACTGAAGTAAAGACATATACCATTGCCTTGAAAAAGTGTTTTGATGCTTCACAAGAAGAAGTATCAAAATTATCAATGAAATTGAATCAAGTCACTGCTGATAATACAAGACAGACAGAGTTATGGCAAGAACTTACACATAAAGAAGACATGTATAAAATTGAAGTAATAAATTTAATACAAAGCTTCCAACATGAATACAGAAATTCCCAAAGGTGTAGCAACAGTAAAATGAATGACATTGAACAAATACTGAACACCTTACCAAGAATGTCTACACCTCTAAATCAAAATGAGGGCACAAGAATTCCAAATCCACAAGTATTGGATCCTGATAATTCACAATTAAAAAATGAATTATCCACTTCTTTTCATAACTTGGAACCATCAATGGGCCAAGCACTCTTGAAAGAAGTTCCAAAACTTAAAGAATGGCCTCACTTCAGTGGTGAAGGAGAGTATGACCATATGGAATTCATTAGAGGTATTGACATGATCAAAGAAGATTTTGAATTACCAGACAGATTGGTAACAGCCAGGTTTAACACCTTGTTTACCAGATCAGCTCACAGATGGTACATCAAAATAAGACAAGCACATGGACACCAGAGTTGGACTTGGTGGAAAACCCAAATCATCAACAAATGGGCAAATGATGCTTGGAGGTTTAAAGTTGAAACAGCCTTTGAATCTGCCAAATTTAATGCTGATAAAGACAAAGCTTTACCATGGTTTTGCCAACAAAAGGACAGATTAACAGCATTATATCCTGACATGTCAGAATTTATGATCCATAGAAAAATTCTGAGACAATGTGGAGGTGACTTAGAGCATGCTGTCAAGAGCAGGACTACTGAACAATCTTCAGCAGAGGATATTATCAATATATTAGAAGAAGTAACCACCAGAACAAAAATTGGTTCTAGTAGGGTGAATCTTGAATCAAGGTTTAATACACCTTGGAAAGATTCTGTGGACAAAAACCCCAAAGAAAATTCTAACAATGTTGGGTATAAATCTGCAGATACAGTCAAAAAGTGCCATATTTGCCAAAGCACCACCCATTTAGCTAATACATGTCCAAAAAGGGGAAAAATCAATGAAATTAATATTGGAAAGGGACCTGATGTTGAAAAAGATGACATAATTGAAGACAATTCAGATGATAAATCATCCATATTTTCTGAATCTTCAAAAGATATAGAAAATATCAATGCCACTTTTGACATCATGGAATCTTATTCCCACTTGCCACAATTGAGCAATAGTCAACTTGATTTATCAAAAGCTCAAGGGGCACAACTTATTAAAACCAAATCCCAATAGAAGGAATAAGTGTTACAGACTTGAACACCACCTTCTTTGAAGAGGTCAGAAATAGTTACATTCAAGATAACAATTGTAGCATCTTATACCAATTAGTGAACAAAGACTGTAAAGACAACTCTCTAATACATGCCTTGGATGAAGTATGGAAAGGATCATATGATAAAGGAAGGTTTCACCTACTTGATAGTATAAAATTCAACAGTACAAGTAACCCAATAAAAGCATTAGGAATCTTTGGGAATCACAGCTGAATTGGTTGTTATGGAAAATTGCTCTAGTCCCCATTTTTATTGGGAAATAACAATTTAATGATGCATGGGATAGATTTACATAATAACAAAAACAGATACTTTCCTATTGAAACATCTGGTACTAAGAAAATAACCAAAGTTCTTAAAGAAAGGAAATTAAGAACCAAGAAAGTAAGGGAATACCTTGTTAGGTACAGTGACCCAACTTGTGAAGATGAATGGTTAGAAGAGAAAGATATACCAGAAGCCACCAAACTCCTGAGGAGATTCAGACACACTAGAAACACCAATATTACAAAGTAATATTCTTTTTTAGGGGGAGGGAATGTGAGCCTTAGAGGTAATTTCATATACCCAAAAGACCACAAATATAAAAAATAACATATTAATATAAATAAAATAAATTTATTTATATTATTAAAATAAAAATAAAAAATATAAATATAAAATTATATTAAAAATAAAAAATTAATTATAATTTAAAAATAAAATTACTTTAAATTTTGTAAATATAAAATTACATTTATACTTGAAAAATTAAGTAAAAATGAAATTTTAACAAAAATTGTGAAAAAATAAATAAATTTGGAAAAAAGTTAAATAAAATTTATTATAACTTTTTATCCAATAAATAAACATATAAATTTTATTTCACCATTGGATTCCTCATAAAAAATCAGGTGGGGTCACCTCTGAGTGAAATATTTGTAACTCAACTCTAAATAAGCTTAAATTAAGTTTTTAGTATTTTCAATACAAAAGTTGAAAATCCTCAAAACCTTAATTTAATTCACACCACATGTGGTGTTAACCATCAATTTTTGTGTTAAAATTGAGGTGTTGTGTTTAGTTTAGAAGTTATGAGGAATTAAAGTATTTTCAATTGAATTCAATTGAAATGTCAAAATGTGCGCGTGTATTACATAAGTGAACTTTGATTTACATATGAGGTGTCAATTATTACTGTATTGTACTGTACAATTGAATTGAATTACATGTGTAAATTATAAGTATAATACATGATGAGGAATTAAAGGAAAAATAAATTGGAAAGATTAAATTTGGGGGGGAAAAGGAACTCCAGCTCTAAGGGGGAGCTAGACCCCCAAAATCCTTGCTGACAGGCGTGGGATGTCAAAATTCACGCAAAAGTTCATCACTTTTGGCCTGGAATTGAGTTACAGGGTCTGTGGACTCAATTGATGATGAGGTTTTGATACCAACTGGGGTAGTTTTAGCTGTTGCCAAGAAGGTAAAACTACCCTTAAGATAAAACAATCATAATAAAAACAGTTTTAACTGGTTTCTACGCCTCTGACACACATTCTGACGTGTTTTGAAGGCTCTAGGCCTGGTATTGCTATAGTAATGGCTGATTTAAGGGTCTAAAATGGCTAAAAATGGCTTAAACCAGCCCTTTTTGGTCTAAACCAGGGTTCAATGATGCCATAATTGGCTTTTCTGTTGTCAGACTGTTTTTCACGACTGACAAGAGTAAATTTTACTTTTGGAGTAAAAGAATTGATGGCTATAAAAGAATGTCTTCTTTGCCCCACTTTTCTCTTCATGTTAGAATCTTTTCCTTTTATTAATTAGTTTAAAACTGTTAAACCAATCAATCAAAGATTCCAACCACCACTTTTAAATCATTTTAATCCTTTTAACCACGTGAAAAAATCATTATAATCATTGTTTGTAACTCTTATAATCATTTTTACCCCTGAACCACCCCAAAAGTGAATTAAAGCATCTTTCATCACTGTTAACTTTGTCACTTTGTTTCCAAATTCACTCTGGTCACTTTTGGGCGTGTTTTCTCTTTAATATTCTTTTTAAAGACTTTGTTCTTTAATTAATTGCTTGCAGTTCTTTGCTCAATTAATTCCAATTGAAATTGCTCTTGAAGAAATTTCTTTTGTAGCCTTAAAATATCTCTTGTAGAGTATTTTTTGGATAAATCTTTATTGTTGGTAAAACAATAGATTTTTATATTATTGTTTTATACTAATAAAGTTATAAACAATAAAATTGGCGTGTTTTATCTTAAAAATAATATTTCATACTATTTTTAACTGAATTTTACCTTATACAAATTTTGAGGACAGGAAAAGTACTTGATTTTTAATCAAAGTTTCATATCCACACCTTACAACAGGACATTGCAAAGGGTGAAAACCTGCTCTTGGTGGCCAAATTGGAGAAATAATGCTGCAGAAATTTTCCAACCTTGTAATAGATTCAAAAAAGAAAACAGAGAAAAAGGCAAAAAATTTGGAATGATGATATAAATCCAAGGACCAAAATTGCAATGGAAAAGAGTTCATATGGATTGGGTAACAGCTCTACCCCCAGGAGGAGACAGAAGTTTCAATGAATGTCTAGTATTAGTTGACCGGTACAGAAAATACCCAATGTTCTTTTTATTTAATAAATATAAACAGCTATGAACATAGCCATAATGATATGGAATAGAGTTATTGAAAATACAGGTTTAATCCATAATATCATAAGTGATAGAGATCTCAAATTCACTTCAGCTTTATGGTCAAATCTCCATAACCTGTTTGGCACAAAATTATAGTTATCAACACCCTAGCACCCTCAGACTGATGGAGTAGAAGAAAGAATGATACAGAATCTAGAAGAAATGATCAGTGGTTTGTGTACTTATGGCCTAGAATTCAAAGGCTTTGATGGTTTTACACATGATTGGGGTACCCTAATGCCAGATCTTGAACTGGCTTATCAGACATCACTTCATTCATCAACAGGTAAAACACCTGCAATTTTGAAAAAAGGTTAGAATTAAAGAATAACTTATGAAAACCTTAAAAAAGACTTGGTTGACATACATCCAACAGAAATCATATTTGAGATAATTCTTGATAAAGCAAGACATAATGCAAATAGATTTATAAAATATTCATTCAAATATGCAAAGAAAGATTGGACAAAGGTCACCAGCCACCAATTTTTAAGATGGGAGACTTAATATTAGTATCAAACTCAAGATTTAAAACATTGAATGAGAAAAGAAAAGAAAAGATTACTTTTCAGGACCTTTTATGATAAAAGACCTACATGGACCTAATGCTGTACAACTGAAGTTAAAAGGTGAATTAATGAACAATCACCCAGCTTTCTCTGTAAGTATAATAAAGCCTTGAAGCTCAAGTCATGAGGAATCATTTCCCCTGAGAAATAAAACACCACTTGAAATTGGCCCTCTACAAGAAGGAGAAGAAAACAAGATTGTGAAAGTACTTAAATAAAGGAAGGGAATACCTTGTTAGATACAGAACCCCAGCTCAAGAAGATGAATTACTGCTTGATAAAGATATAAATCATTATGAAAAACTACCAAAAAGGTTAAGACATGAAAGAAGACCTAAATAATAATAGAACTATGCATTGTTGAGCTTCAAGGCTAAGAAAGCATATTGAAGACATAGGACAGTGGGTGATACCCTAACTAACTATATCAGATTGTGGTACAGTATATTTTGGTGGTAGGGAATGTGAGCCTCTTAGCTATTTTAGTGTTATTTGAAGCTAGCATAATTATCTCATTTATTTATCGTGTGGAGTTTCCTTATAATCATCTGAAAAGGAAAATAGGTTTATATAGCAGATAATAAGTAAATTATTACATCATAATTCATTTTATATTTACAGTGATTTCTTTTGGAAGTTATAGTGAAAGATATTATCACCACCTACCTTTCCATATTTTCTAAAATTAATGAAATGTTCTAATTTAAAAATGGAACCATCCTTCTATCAATACAAATTGACTCTGGTGAGGATTGCATATTTATCTATGGTTTTACTTTACAGATAAATATAGCTTGAGCATTTGAGATATGACCACATATCTAAAAAGGTCACAACAGACTTCAAAAAACTTGTTTCTCTAATAAGAATTGAAATTACAATCTTAAAATAAGTAAAAATTCCATTTAAAGGCATAAATCCTTGATTATACTAGAAACCAATGAATAAAAATTTGAAATAAATTAAAAAATTGGATTACCCATAAAAGACAAAATATATTAAATTTTTATGCCACATATGTAAAACCAATACTTACTGAGATAACCTGCATATATGCACTTTTTTGATAAGTGCATATATTCATTGTTTTTAGCTCATACATTTTGAATTGAACATGATGAGAATTGATTAGAAACTATATCTAAAATTTAATGAATGTAAGAATAAAGATATAAAATTTATTTGGAAAGCTATAAACAAGGTTACAAAAAATAAGGGAATATTAGGCAAAATAGCAACAGCTGTTTACCACTCAAAATCAAAAGTGATCCAAATTTAAATAGAAGTGGATATCAAAGCTCTAATAGCTTATATGTGAAGAATGACATAATAATAATTTTTTTATTCAAGGTATAACCCCTTGAAATCATGGTTTTAAGTTTAAATTAGCAAATTTCAACAGAAAAGATGGATTACAAGAAAAATCATAAAAAATAGAGTTTTGATGATTTGATGAAGTCCTCTTTGAGGCTTAGTGAGAACATCCCAAAATAGAGGAATTAAATATTTTATTTTCTTTAGCATGAATATGTTAAAAGCTATTAAGGATTAAAGTTGAGGCTTAAAAATGACCATTTCTGATCATTAACTCTAATCCTATCTTAAGCTTAACAGTTGAATAAGAGATAAAACTGGTTGATATTAATATTTGATGATTAAAAATATTTAAAGTCACCAAAATAAATCATTTTCAAGCCTATTATGTCAGAAATATCAGAGATACAGCAATAACTCTCAAAAATGATGTAATAATGAGATAAAAAGGTTTCATAATGATGTAATTATCACCAAACATTCAAATATTAATCAATTCCAGTGGATAAAGTCAGTTAATCTCTCCTATAAGGTATCTGTTCACTGGGAGGAAGGATCTTCACTATAAAAGGACCTCTTCTTCTTCTGTTTACCCCTCAGACACATCACATACAATGAAAAATTAAATAAAAAGGTAATTTCTCTATTATGTAGATATAAAACTCTTATATCATGAATAACCAAAGATACATTTTGTGGTGATAACTTTATTTGATGTTTTTACTCCAATATTTTATTGTTTTTGTTCAAATTGTCTTAAAATCTCTAACTCCACATAAAAATAGTAAGACTTTGTAATTCTCTCTCTTTTTGATTTTAAATACAATGTAAATAAGCTGTATTTATATTATTAGGTGTAAAATTATTCAGAGTTATTAGATTAAGTGTTAGAAGTAAGTTTCTTTCTCTAATTATAATATTTTCTTCCCTATTATTATTTTTAATAATTCTATAATTCATATAAATAGTATTTATATTAATTAAAAACTTTAGTATTGGTAATATTATTGTTATAAATTGTTATTCATTTTCAAATAAAAATTATTTACAAATTTATCAATTGTTGGTAATATTAATAAATTTTCATAAATATATTAATATATGTAAGTTATTACAAAATCTTATTTTTCTTAGGAATATAATTAATTTTACACCATAATTAAAGTATATATTCATTATTATAATTATTTTTAATCTTCTTGTTGATTAAATCAGGAAATTCATAGTATAATAAGTAAAATCTTAGTAATTGTTTACTTATTCTTTGGAAGTCAAACCTCACATACAGAAATTATAGACTAATTACATAATATTGAAAATTATCACTAAAAAGTCATATGACCAAATAGTTATTACTAATAATGTGAATAGAAAATAATAAGTAATATTCCTCTGATCAATTTTTTTATCTTTTTCTCTGGCTATCACAAAAAAATATTTAATGATATTCAAAATTGAATACAGTATTAGTGATATCAATGGATATAAATATCCTCCATAGTTTCATGGAAAAACTGAAAAAACTGCAAAGCTTTTGCAAAAAGTGGTTGATCTCAATTTTTGTTTCTGGCTCTTTCAGATAATTAAACTTTACATTGCATGAGTTCTTGAAAAAGAGATTTTTAATGATAAAAGTAAAAGCGTTATTTTTGATTCATCAATCAGACTCATTTACTATGATATTAATTCCTACCGGAAATTTATGAGAATAAGTATGATAGATTTCTTCAAATAGAATGATACTTCAAAAGAAATAATGGTGATAAATTGTGGATAAATCTTCAGAGAATTTAGAAAAAACTTAGGAGAAAAGAAAATTGAAGAGCCCTTCTGGCCAAAGTATAATTCCCATGAATGATTAGAGATGTAAAATTAGTCAGATTTATTGAATTCTATCATTTTTTTCTATAAGTATTTTTCAGAATTTTTAACATTTAAAGAAAGGAGTTTAATATTTAGGTATTTTTCAATTTCATTCTGGCTTTATTATATTCACTGTTTTGTCTTTTGGAATACAAAAATCTGAAGTAAGAAATGGAATGAGAAGAAATAGAAAATTGGAATTTAATTCTAGTTTCTAAAAAAAACACAAATAAAAATCATATATATCTTGGATTAACTTCAGAGAGACTAGAAAATTACTTTTATTATCTCAAAAACAGACTGTAATAAATTGATTAGCTACATTTTTGATCTATTAAAAAATTAATAAGAAGATAAATTACATTATTATTTCTAATGATTAAAAATAATTTAACTGGATATTTTAGAGTAAAAAGAATTGAAAACTTTCAGCTTTACATTAGACTAAATGATAGAATATTAAGCTTAATAGCTAATATTAATTCAGAAAAATACCATCTTGAACTGGGATTTTGGTTCAATCCTGAATATTATATGTATGTAGTATATAGATAACGTCAAATTTACATCTGATAAGAAGCTTCAATTAATTTCTCATTATAATGAAATTATGGAAAGATGATATCTTAATTTTGTGTGAATCAAGCTATTTTCTATTTATCTTGGATTTTTCTTGGTGGATTGAATTCTGATATGATATTTGATGGTTTATTCTTTCTTATAAATAAGGAATTTCTTTATCCTTTCATATTCTGAAACCAGGGAATCCATTTTTGCTTTCCATATTTTTAAGATTGTTTTGAAAAATTCTTCACTATGAATATGTTCTTCATTCAGAATGTTACTCTTGAAGAATTAATAATAAAAGATCAACCCTTTTTTACTATTTTTCCAAATATGAATACTAATATATACTCTTGAAGATTTTTAGAACCAAGTTTATATAAATTTATTAATATAGGAATTAATAGTAATATTTAATCCAATTATACCATTGAATATTCTTCCTGAAACAGTTATTTAAAATAAGAATTATCATACAGATAAGAGTATACTAATATGATCACTAAGTATACTTTTTCTCACCAAGGTAGGACATGCAAGCTCCAAAAAAATGAGTGGTTTCTATTTGATCACAAATATTTTGATTTTAAATTCTTTCCAATCTGGATTAATTCAGGATTCCTTCTTTTTATAATGAGAATTCTCCTTTTAATAAAAGCATAACTTTTATTAAGATCATATTATCCTTCTTGGGAGTAAGCAAAAGAGAGGGTACTAAGAATCAATCCAGTATTCAAATAATCAGGTAGTGGTGATATTATAGATAAAATAACATCTAAAGTAAGCATATTATTCCTCTCAGATTATTTTTAGATAAAGAATTAATTTCTTTGTGAAGTATAAAGTTTATTGAGCTCTTGGGTTATTTATTATTGGATTTCACGGAATTCCCCACTAATTGAAATTCATTTTACAAAAATTAGAATAAAAAAGGATAATTTTTGGATATTTGACAGTGTCTATAAGAAGTATGAGCACCATATTTATTCATAAAAATAAGTTTTCTAAAAATTTATGCTAGTATGCTGAGGAAAGATCTTCAATGAAATTCATATTTGAAAATTCTCAGTAGATATTGAGTATTAATTTGTCTGAAGAAAATAATATACTACAGAAATTTCAAAAATATAATGAGACTTACAATTGAATACATATTAGATTCTCTTTTGGAATTTACCATGAGAAAGCTGGCTACACCTGAAAGAAGGTGTTGCATACAGAAATGAACTTGGACCCATCTTAGAATGAGTTGGACCCTTCTTGTGAGCAATGTCAGACCCAGGATATAAATATTTGTTGGTATTACAAGATATTCCACGCCAATATCACAGAATTTCCAATATTTTCTTCCTTTTTTCAGATTTATGGTGTAAGTAGCTAAAATAATACATGAAAATTATTTCCATTTATATTTGAATCTTCAAATTAATATTTTTTGAGATAAAAAATGAATTCTAAAAATTGATTTTCAATTCAAACAATTCCAGTTTTTTGAAAGAAAGAAAATAATTGAAAACCACTCTTAAGAATGAATAAAGCCTTTATCTGTCTTGATTTATGACTTATGATTACTTTTTAGCAATATCAACTCTTATTTATTCTTCAAAAAGTGGCTCTCAAATATCAAAATCAGCTTTCCTCAACCAAAGCCCCTTTTGAAGAAACTGGATTTATGAGAACTTTTGTTTATTATATCTCTGTAGTACTACAAGCTCAGAAGGAAAAGATAGAGGCTTTCAATTCTTTCTGAATAAAATTATTTTCCCAAAAAGACAAAACATTTTCATATATTTTTTCTTTATTTATTAGAAATTCTAGAAATTAAGTATTATTTTTGTCTTTTGCATTTTCTCATTACTTTGTATCATTAAGAAATTTCATCAATTTTTACTATTAATACAAATATTGATATTTTTCTAAGAGAAAGTCCCTCCCTCTGGATTTTTACGGCTTCATTGCTCACTACAAAAGAGAAGTAGTGGCCTGGATGAAATACAGCACCTCCTACTGGAGGATTTAAATGAATGTCATAGAAAATTACAGTAAGTGTCCTGTAATAAAAGCTATTATAAATTTTCAACAATTGTTGAGAATATTACATAAGCAACCTTCACAGTGCCTGTAATGTAACAAGATTCAAACATGTTAAACAAGTTTACAGTAGCAGTCCTTGTAAAGGCCTGCTACTTTGATTTTCCTTGAAAAAACAGAAATAAAATCAAATCAAAGCCAATTTACAAATATAAAAAAAACTCATTAAAATTCAAAAAATTACATAAAAAAGAAAAAAGTCATCAAAAAATAAGAATTAGATAGCACCATTGAACATGGGAAACAAAAATCAAAACAAACAAATATGAAAATAGATTACTGTTTTAAAGTGTGCAAAAGGCAGTTTTTTCTAATTCTTTCCTCTAACAAATATGAAAAAAGATTTATTGTAATAATAAAAGGAAACTGAATGCACCTCTCTGTCAAAGGGGCTCTTCTGAGTGAAGAGGGCCTGGAAATCAGTAAACTGGAGCTCACTTATAGAGGGCTCAGCTGGGATAAGAATGAATACACTTAAGCCTGTAATAAGAGCGATATTGCTAATGAAAGTAAATATAAGAGAGCAGAAACAAATAAGAATAAGAGTAAATAATAAAAGAGCCAACCAAAAACAAGTCCAAGTCTACTATTTCAACCTGTCAGAAGGAAAGAAAAGGGGTAATAAGGATATGGCCACCACAGCTCTATTGAAAAGGTGAGGAAATGCAAAGAAAAAATTAATACCACTAAATAATATACTCAAAAATAAGAATAAGAATTTTTATTAAATGATAAATGAATATATCAATTAACTTGGGAAAAGCTCCCAGCGAGAGAAAGAGAGGCTGGTATATGTGAGAATCCACAAGCCCTAATCCAAAGAGTGAATTCTCTTGAGAGGAATCTTGATTTGAACTGATTTAGATAATAAAGCCCCTATATGGATGTACAGGGTCTGTACAAGAGGCATGGTGGAACTTAGTGATAATACAGTTTCAGAATTGTTAATCCAAAACTATATTTGGCTAATCCATTCTGTAAAAGTGTTGAAAGGCTGTATGGATGAAACAGACTGTATGCATGTTTAAGCAAGAATATTTGCTGAAACTGATTACTGATACACATACTGGATTGCTGGCTTGATGAGCTTGAGTGGGCTAAAGATTAAATACCCTTACCACTTGATAGTGGCTGTGAGAGTATCCACCTCTTGAGGCTGGTGGGCTCCTGAACACCATAATACCCTGAAACTGTTGAGTGTCTTCCCCCTATCCCACATTTTTTCAAAAATATTTTCCCTATTGATCATTATCCTGAAAATACTCTGCTTCATTTTTTCTGTCCTTTTCTTTCCCATAATCAATTTACCCCTTCTTCAATAAGTAACCTTTTAGCATCTTAAAGCTATTCATTTCTTGAGTAATTTATGTCCAATTCTTGTTCCTTCATTGGCCTTGGGATTTATCCAAAAATGAAGGCTGCCACATTCTCCAGCCTAGAAATTGGTAAAGGATGGCTATATAGATGTATAGACATGCAAGAATTGGACAAAATATCTCCTGGGGCTTCTTGTTGCATCCAAATCCTCATTATGCACACATTCATTATTGATATAAGGGGTCTTGTCCCCATGGTCCTTGAGGAAATTGGCCCAATGATGACTTTGGGGTCATTATATCTCCCTGCCACTTCTATGGCACATTTAAAGTTCCTGACATTTTTGGCCATTTTTGGTTCTTGAAACCCAGGAAACATGGTATTTAGGGTCTGTGGGGGCTATTGGAGTACCCCTTGGCCCAAATTTTCTGGGGTTCCAGGGGGTCCAAGCAAACAAATCAGGGTGATTTTGGCCCATATGGCCGGGATCCATTGAGGGTAGTTCAGGACTATAAAGAAGAGTGACCTGCCCAAAGCTGAAAGGGGGGTTCTGGTTTGCTGATTGGGCTTCACATTGAAGACCTTGAGCGGGCCATAAATGGAATTATGGCCCCAGAATATTGACAATCTTCAGGATTTTGATATGCATACCTGACTAAAATGACTCTCTTTGCTTACATAACTCTAGAAATGAGTTCAAAACTGATTAAACTCACTGAATCTTCCCCTTATGTTCTTTTTGAGTCTGGAATCCTCAGTCAATTGGGTTCACCCTGGTCCATGGCTTTTTCTGGCCACTTTGATCCTATTCAAACCTATGATGGGTACAAGGGAGTTGAACTCTTGGAATCACCTTGTACTAAATATTAAATGAAGGGAAAAAAATGCTTTCAAAACTTTAATACTAGGTATTCAAAGTGCCACTATTGTTTCATTGGGATGAAACCATGTTGAAATCCAGGAGTGACGCTTTCCAATGTCAAAAAATACTTGTGGAGAAAGAAGGAGGGGCCTTTTTGGGAAAGAGTTCCTAGTGTCCAAGGGCCCTACTCCTATTAGTAATCCAGCTTATTATAGTTGTAATTTATTTGAGTTTCTTGCTTGAATTGATACTGATGGATTGATTTAGTGACTGGATCCAGGAAGAGGGAGGTTTCAAGCTGAACCAATGTTTGGGTGCCAATTCACACTGGTGGTAGGACAATTTACTCCAGTTCAGAGGTTCCCATCTCCAGAATCAACATTTAAGGGGTGGTGAAAAGAAGACAAATTGATTCTTCACCAACAAATCCAGATGCTTAAGGAAGTGACAAATTGGATGGCGAAGAAGTTGAGGTTATAAATCCATTGGTTTGCCATTCTCCAAGTAGTTGAAAAAATAAACCTCATTCAAAGAAACTTCATAGCCATCTAGTTCCCAGTAATCCAAGGAACTTCCAACCTTTCCTATCTTCAGTCCCATCTTCTATTCCTCCTCCTTAACCTAAATACTCCACTTCCAGGTCTATCCTAGCTTCCACAATAAAGCCATCTCCCATTTCAAAGCCCAGGCCATTGCCAGTCCTCCCCTACCATCAATTACAGCCTGTGGGAAGAACCAGCAGAGGAAGAGAAGATAGTTCACCTTTGCCATTCCCAGCTGCTCAAGTGTTTCAAAATCAGGAGAATTGGCCAATAAGGGTTACCAGAGAGATTCCAACTGTGGTGAATGAAGGTCAATATGCTGTGGCCAGATTTTTCAGAAGGGTTGAGAGAAATAGTAGAGAGGTTATTTTAAATGCTAATGATAGGATGATTCCTGGAACTTCTTCTGAACAGATGGCTTCCAGGTTTTCCTGGTATTAAGATAAATTGATAAATGACTTCCAGAGAAATCTTTTTGATATTGGTAAGGTTAACTAGTTTTTGTCTTTGTTTTTTTTCGTTTTTCTTTTATCCCCACTCTTATTAATAAAATAATAATAAAATAGAACCCCGCAATACATGGTATTGGAGGGGATGCTGCTGTTTTGATAAAGAAAGAAAATAAACAAGAATTCTACAAGTAAAAGAAAGAAAAGAAATTGAAATAATTATAAGAAAAGAGAGTAAAGAAAAAGAAATAAAGAAATTTCTGAGAGGTCTCCTTCTTGAGGTGAGTTGCTTTATTTTGGCCATAAATTTTCCTGAAAGATAAAAACAAGAATTTCATGCTCACAGTGGCCAAGGTGTTGTTTTACAAAAAGAAGAAACCCCCAGAGATGCATACCAGGAGATGGAACTTACTTTCATAAATTCAACTACCCACCAATCACCATAACAGAAAAGAAAAAAATTCTCCATAAATTGAATGGATTTAAGGAATGTCTTGAATAATGATAGATGGCATAAATAGGAAAAGAAACAAAAGAAAAGGGAATTTGGCCATATCTTGATCAAAGGTCAAAATTTGAGGGTATTGATTTTGCAAGGCCTTCTGAATCTTTCCAAAGAACTTACAAGTGCTCAAAAAGTGGAAAAGGTGATTTTTATAAAACATTTGTGTATACCCCCTTGAAGATGCATGCCAGGAGAGGAACTTACTTTAATAACTTCTACTCCCCACCAAGCACCATAAAATCAAACTCTTGAGGTATTAGGGCAAGGCTTGTCAGGATAGAAAGTATGGAAATCCTTGAGAAGGTCTGGTGAGTTTGTAAGGTTGGAAGCTGGTTCCCAAGTTTTTGTTTCTGAGTCTTCACTGAATAATTTTCACTCTAAAAGATACCATAATTTAAATCTTTTGAGTTTTGAGTCCAGAACCTGAGCCACTTTCAATTACCCTCATTCTTCCACTATGACTGGTGGTGGTGGTAATTGATGTCAGTTTTGGATAGTTGATTTCTTGACTGGTTCTAACAAGGACACATAGAATACAGGATGAACTGACTTCCATTGTTGAGGCAGCTTGAGGTGATTTGAATGACTGCCAATCTTCTTCAAGATTGTAAAGGGTCCCAACCATCTTTCTGAGAGCTTCTTGGTCGGTCTTGTAGTCTGGATATTCTTTGAGGCTAGCAATACCTTACCCCCAGGGTGGAAATCAGGCAGAATTGTCCTATTTCTATCTGCATACTTTTTAAAACACCTTATTTCCGACTCTAATTTTTCTTTGACAACTTGCTGTACTGATTGGAGTTTTGTTGCTAACTTTCCAGAAGGTGGGTCTTGAAAAATTTCAATTAAATAAAAGCTGGGATTTCTTCCATAAATGGAGAAAAAGGGTTATTGCTTTGTTGATGAGTGTTCTGAATTATTGTAGGCAAATTCAGACAGAGGGATACAGATGTGCCAGTCATCTTCATTTTAACTTACACACTTCCAAGGATACTTTTCTAGAATGTGATTTACCCTCTCTGTCTGTCCATCTGTTTCAGGGTGAAATGCAGTTAAAATATATCTTGATATCTTGAGCTAATGACATAATTGGGTCCAGATTGATGAAAAAAATAAGGAACATTTATCAATTAAGATACTGACTGGTAGTCCACGCTTGGAAAAGACATGGCTAATGAAGATTTGAGATAATTCCAGGGCAGTAATTGCTGAAGAAGCTGGAATGAAGATTGCAATTTTTGAGAATATGTCCAAAACTACCAAAATTGAATCAAAGTTTTTAAAAAGGGAAAATTGAGTGATCAAGTCCATTGTTAAAGAGATCTAAAGACCAGATGGAATTTGAAGAAGCTTGAGTAATCCAAGCTTCTTATGATTAATGTTCTTGTTTCTTGAACATTGCTGGCCTGAGGAGACCTAGTCCTTAACTATTTCATTCATGCCAGCCCAATAAAGATTCCTCTTGATGAACATGAGGGTCTTCTCCTGGCTAGGATGGCCAGCCAATGGTGAGTAATGATGCTTTTGAATAATATTTAATTTGATTTGATTGTTTATTGTAAAAACCACTCTATATTTTCATAATAGAAATTTAGATTGAGGCTCAAGAGAATAATCTGCAAATTATTCACCTCTTGCTAATTGCTTGAGTATTGATTTATGTTCTTCATATTTCCATACTTATTCTTGAATCTGATCCACTAAATATGAGAAAATTTTATCCTTTATTGAGAAGGAGATTGATTATTGAATGTCATCTTTCTTACAAATTTGATGAAAGTTTTGAGGATTCTTGCTGATGAAATCCACCCCCTCTCTGGATACACATGATCCTGACATGAAATGGCATCTGGTAAGGTGGCCAGCCTGCCAGGGTGGTAAGTGATAGTGAAATGGAATTCAGAGAGAAATTCAGTTAGACAGGCTTTGTAACGTTTGTCTATGAAACTCTTGATAATAGTAACAATATCAAGAGTACTATGACTGTTCTCAGTAGAAAAATATAATATAATGAAATATTATAACCACAAATTTGAATATAATTATTGAAAATAAGTACATATAAAGAATAAATTTAATTATTATTATATCAAATAATAATAAAAAAATATAATAATTATAATAAATCATAATTATTTTATTATTGTTATAGTCACTGAGAATTATAACAATGAGAAGTGTAAAGCTCTTAATGAGACAATTACACATGGAGAATATAAATATTTAACCACTTATAAATAATATATAAATACTATTTATGAAAGAATTAAAACACACACTGTGTAGAAATAATTCTTATAGAAAAATTCTATATAAAAAACCTATTGATAGATAAAAAAGATATAGAATTTTAGAGAAAACTTACTTATAATATAAATTTAATACAACAAGTAAAAAAACAACAGTCATTATATTGAATTATTATCATAGGTTGAAAACATGCCAAAAATAAATATTCTAAAAGATAAAACAACTTTTTTATAATAAGAAATATGGTTAAAGACTTTTTGAGAGGAATTTGTCGATTTTAAATGATATTTTAAAGACAATAATTTTATAAGATAAAATATATTATAGGTGATTACAACAATAATCTAATTTCTATGATTTCAATTATTTAATTCAAGATTTATAAAGAATAAAAAAATTAAGAAATACTTTAATAATAAGATTTTATATATAATAAAGCATAACCTGTTTAAATGTATAATATGATTGGATTGATAATTGATAATTGATAATGAAAAAAACAGTGATGAAAAGAATTTATTTATGTCTACAGAGAAGCTCTCATGATTCATAATGGATATAGAGGGCGTGCTCAGGTCAAAACTGAAAAGCCATGCTAGGAAATAAGGTTCTTAGCTTAAGGCAACTTATTTTTAATTCCAATTTAAAGTTACCAGTGTTATTCTTAATACAAGTAACTTTAATCCTTATTTGTGTTAATTATTTTAAGTTTTAATATAAAAAAAGCTTATTTATATTTTATTTCCTTACATGAACAACTTAAAAATAGAGTTCCAAGCAGAAATCTCTTAAACTCAATTTTAAATTAATTTTTAAAGAAATCTTAATTTTATTCAAGTATAATTAAAAGAGTAAATTTCCAAGCTAATTACCCAGGAAATCTGTTTATAAAATATACTTAAAACTTAATTTATATATAGATGATATAAAATTGTAAACTGTGTGAAATCTTCAAGAAAATCCATTAAGAATTGGATTTTTAATGAATTTTTGAAGTTGTTACTATTTTTCCACTTAAAATAGCAATACACACTAAACCTTAACTTTTGATAAGGATTCAATTCTTGTAACCTTAAAGTTTTAAGGTTATTTAAGCCTTTTAAGCTTTTTTAAGCTAGAAAGGTTTCAAAACTTTAATTTAAAGCCTGCATATTGGGATTTACCCTTTGGAAGCTTGAGATTCCTGTCAAAATTGGGATAAAACAAGTTTAAACCTCAAGGTTGGATCAAGGTTTAATATTAAAGTTTAACAAAGGTTGAAAATCCTCCAATACAGGTGGAAAACCTTAATTGAATCCTTGAAGATCCAAAAAGTTGGGTACTTCAGCTCTGTCTGGTCGTTTTCCTTTGTCCCACCTTTTTGAGTGGATTTTGCTCTTTTATTTATTTAAAGCCATACTATGGCCTTAAACACTTTTGAATTGAGCTCACTCATGATTTACATTCTGTATGGCAAATCCTTATCCAATTCAGTAAATATACACAACACCTCAATTTTAACTAAAATTTTGGTAAGTTTGCATAACCTTATGCAACTTTCACTTTAAGCTTATTTAAGCTTCAATTTAACAAGCTTAAAAGAAAATGTTAAAAAAGCTACATTAGTACTGTAAGATCCTTAAATCTTCCAATAACATAAGAAAAAAGCTTTTTTGGGTATAACACCCTGTGCGTGTACCCTAGCTTAATTTTTGTGTAGAATCCAAAAATGACATAATATTTATAACTTTGTTTATCCAAAAAGAGTTATACTTATTTTCTATTATTTTTTATTTTAAACTCAATTGAAAAGTCTGTTGAGGACTAAATCAGCTGTATATAAAATCATTTGTGGCCTTATGGGTATGTTATGAATACCTCACAGGCTCACATTCCCTACCACCAAAAAGAAAATGTACCACAATTTTCTTTTAGTAGTATACCCCCAAGTTAATTGGGGGGGGTATCATCCACTGTCCAACCTCTCTACTTATACTTTAAAGTATGTAAAGCACACAATTAAGATGTTTCATTGAGGAATTGATCTTCTCTCATGTCTGAATCTTCTGAGAAACGTTTGAGAATCAGGTATCTTTTCTGCTACAATCCATTCATCTTCATGTTGCGGATTTTTGTACCTGACCAAGTATTCTCTTTCATCTTTTCCCCTAAGTCTTCTTTCTTTTGAGACTTTTAGTACTTTTTTCTCTTCAATCTGATCAAGTGAAGGTACTTCTAAGGATGTTTCATTTCTCAAAGGAAATAATTCCTTATCACTTGAAGTGTAATGCTTTACCAGACTAACAGGAAAAGCTGGATGTTTGTTTTCCAATTCCCCTGAAATTTCTACTTGTACTGCATTTTTCCCATGAAGGGCTTTAATAATAAATGGTCCTGCAAAGGAATCTTTCAATTTCTTTGGACCTTTGATATTATTAAAGCTCAAGGTTGAAACTAGTATTAAGTCCCCTACTTTGAATTCTGGGGTTTTATGACTTTTAACCCATTTCTGTTTAGCATATTCAAAGGCATCATTCATGCTTTGATTTGCATGATTCCTTACTTTATCAAGTAATAACTCAAAGCTTGAAGCAGTTGGATGAAGATCAACTAAATCTTTCTTCAAAGTATCAGCTGGAAGCTTAGGGTTCCATCCTTTTTCCAACATTTCAGGAGTTTTGCCTGTTGAAGCATGGATGGAGGTCTTGTAGGCTAATTCCAATGCTGGTATAAGAGTACACCAATAATGGGTAAAGACATCAGAATATTTAAACTCCAGGCCATAAGCACAAAATCTTCTGGTCATGTCCTCAAGGGTTTGCATCATTCTTTCTGCTAACCCATCTGTTTGTGGATGGTATGCTTTTGAGAATGATAATTTTGTACCCAAAAGCTTATGTAAATTAGTCCATAAGGCTGCTGTGAATTTTGGGTCTCTATCACTAATAATTTTTCTAAAGAGACCAGTATGGGATATGACTCTATTCCAAATCAAAAGAGCGGTATCCATAGCTTTGTCATCTTTATGAAAAGTTAAAAAGATTGGTGTTTTGCTATATCTATCTACAATGACAAGACATGCATTGAAAATTTTATCACCTCCAGGTGGTAAGGCAGTTACCCAATTCACACGCACCACTTCCCATGGGGTACTTGGTTCTTGGATATGAATCATCAAACCAAATCTTTTACCAGTAGCTTTATTGGCTTTCTGACATCTATCAAAAATATGACAGTACTCAATGACATCTTTTCTCCAAGATGGCCACCAGGCATATGTATTAATTATTTCCATTGTTCTGTCTTCAGACAGATTTCCAGAATAAATGTTATCATGGAATTCTAGCAGTATTGTGTTAATTAACATCCTAAAACACAGGACCATGACACATGTGTGTTTAGATCTATGATACAAGCTACCATCAAATAAATGGAATATTCCATTTTCATAAGATGCTCTTCAAATATCATCCAGAGAATTAGCCAAAGCTGCTTCTTTGCAATCTTTGTCAAGTAGAGAAGTAAGAATATGACAATTCTTATCCAGATTATACCTATCTCTAACTTCTTCAAAGAATTCTGTTCCAACATCTGTGATGTTAATTCCTTCAATTGGAATTTGAGGTTCTGCACCTGTGGGAACATAGGCAGGATTTTCAGGTGTATTGGGTAATGACCATCTATTCAAGCCATCAGCATTCTTGTGAATATTTCCAGCTATATGTACTCTGGTCATATTGCCTCTCTACTACTGTATAGCAATCTGCCAGCTTAAAATGTGTCTGTTTGGAGTTTTCATGTTAAGAAGTGATTTTACTGCATTACAATCAGTAATTACTTCAAACACACTACCATCCAGATAATAATGAGGTTTCTCCAGAGCTCAAACAAGGCAAAGGCACTCCATTTGGATGGCTCCATATCTTGCCTCAGTAGGTTTGATTTGTCTTGAAATAAAACCAATTGGACCTTCATAAGGTTTGTCATTGAAAATTTGAGCTTGATGAAGGGCTGCACATAGGCCCTCACCACATGCATCAATATACAGCTTGAAAGGAAGTTTCCAATCTGGTATCAGTAGTAATGGTGCATTGGTCAAGGAATATCTGATATTTTAATATGCTTCAGTCCCCTCCTGTGTCATTTCAAAGACAGTTTGTTGATCACAAATTCTGTACAATGATCTGGGATGGATTGCAAAATCTTTAAGGTGTTGCCTGTAGTAGCTGGAAAACCCTAAGAAAGAAATAATTTATTTCTTGTTCTGGGGAATTTGTTTCAGTAACACTGCAGCCACTTTGTTTTTATCAACACCAAGGCTCAGTCCTGAGACTACATTTCCTAGAGCTTTCAGCTCATGAAACCCAAAATTAAATTTTTTAAGAGATATTTTAATGTTCACTTGAAGAATTTTCTTAAGTACTAATGAAAGTCTCTCTAAATGCAATTTCCAGGTTTCTGAACGAATGATAATATCATAAATATAGATGATCAACCATCCTTCTGATAATTCATGTGGGAAAATGGTATTAATCATTCTTTGATAGTGAGAGGGTGCATTTTTAATACCAAAAGGCATCCTCAAGTATTCATAAATACCACAATGAGAAATAATACTCAATAATTTCCTAGCAGGAGGTGTCAAAACATTATGACAGAAACCTTTAAGAGCATCCATAGAAGTGATAAACCTTGCTTTGGATAATTGAGTCAAAGTCTCATGGATTCTAGGAATTTGATACCTATCTGGAATAGTGTAGGTATTCAATTCTCAAAAATCACCAACCATCCTTGATTTATCATTAGGAAAAGTAATGATACAGGAGTTGTGACTTCTACTTCTTCATTGTGTCCAGCTTTTCTAAGAACTCCCAGTTTCATTATTTAATTAATATGACTTTCTAACACTTCTCTGGCCCTAGGGCTAGCTGGGTAAGCTGGTCGTCTTAATAGTGGAGGGTAACCTCTTTCCACATTAAGAATAATGTCCACTTTGTGGCCTTTGATAGCCCCAAGTGGTTCATTACAGAAGCAAAGGCTTCCCTGTATTGAAACAGGATTTCAATAAGTTCTTCCTTCTTTTCTGGTGTTAATTCAGGACTAATTTGTGCTTCAATTAATTGATCTGACACAAATTTTCCTTTATTAACATTTTTTACTTGTCTAATGACAGTTATTTCTCTTTTTTCTGGAGGAAAAGCAAATTTTTGCCTTTTATTTTCCCCTATAGTGAAATATCTGTCTTTATGATTATTATGTCACAGGGGCTCTTGGACAGAAAACAAAGAGTGGCCTGGCACTAACCAATCAGGGAACTCTCTTGGAAGACTCCAAAAGAATAAAGAAAATAAAAATAAAGAATTGAATTTATCTAAGAATAATGCAAGTACAAGGAGGAGATGAAATAAGAGAACTGGGAAGCAAAATGGCCAAAGAGCCAACCCAGTAAGTCCTTAATCACTGTTTCACCCTGCCAAAATGAGCAATGAAATTAGTAAGGATATGACCACCAAATATCCATTGACAGGTGAAGAAGAAAAAGAGAAAAGGTGCTAAATGACTGACTTGATAATATCAGTATTCACTTAGCAAAAAGTGGTAAGATAAATAAAGATAAAATAAAATAAAAATATATTAATTAACTGGGGGAAAACCACCCAGGGTCAATGAAGGCTGGTATATGTGAAAAGTTGAGAGCTTGACTCCTTCAAGCTGACAGCTGGTCTGTATTGAATCCTTGAAGCTGTATTGACAGCTTGATGAAGTGTATACCTTGCCAGATTGGGAAATGAACTGTGTTGAACAATTTTCCCATGATGTATGATTGAAATACAGGTCTTGATGAATCTAGAATGTATTGAAATGAATGTGGTTTCCAAGTTGGATTGATGGAGAATTGACACTTGACAACTTGTTTGGAACTGCCTCTTGAATACACCTTGGAAATGAACTGACAGTATTCCCTTGGAGGGAATACTTGAAGTGAGAATAACCAATGAATTCCTGATGGCATCCTTGGACTTTAAGAAATTACACCTGCACTTGAGCCTTGATGGGTCCTCTGAATGACATGACACTTCCGTGACTTGTGGAATGTTGAATTACCCCTCTGATATTGACACCATTGAATTTCTGGTGAAAAAAGGTGCAAAATGGTGTATAACACCATTTATGACAGTTTGAGTTGCTGAAGGGTGGAAGTGGCCAAAGGTCTTTGTGAGTGAAGATTGGGTTTTGGGTGACTTCAAAAGTGACAAGGTGTTTCTGAGTGTATTGGACAAATACAGCTTATACAGCTTTAAAACTGTATTTGCGCAAAGTGCACAAAAATGCGCAAAAGTGCACAACATGCACAAAACTGGAAATTAAGCCCCAAAAGGCCTGATATGGCCTTTTGGACATATCTCCCATAATACATGGGAAAATGGTATATACAGCTGAATACAGCAAAAATGCGCAAAATTCACAAAGTGCACAAAACTGTATTTAAAGCTTAAAAAGCCAAATACAGGCTTTTGGGCTGTATTTTCCCTGTTGAATGGAAAATACCTGAAAGTTCCCAAAAGCAGGGAATGACCTGGAAAGGCCTGATGATAGTGAAGGGGCCAGGTTGGCCCAAGGAGTGAAATGACCATGAAAGGCCAGAAAAGATGAGAGGGCCAATTTGGCCAGTGATTATGGATATGGCCAAATTGCCATAAGATTGATATGGCACTGATATGCCATATGGAGTCCGGGAGGGTAATTGCCATGGTTGTGACATATTAATATCAATACCATAAATATTGAGATAATTATTTCCAAGTATAAAGTGCTGTGAAGTACAATTATTCATAAAAACAAATTCAACTTTTAATCTGATACTTCCTGTAGGATGAGGGAATATCAATGCTGCTTCAAATATACCCAAGGGGTGCATATTTTGGCTGGCACTGCTGAATTTCATACCTTCAATTGGCATTAACTTGTCTTGCCAATTGGTATAGATCTTGTCAAGATAATCTTTTCCAACATAAGTACAAAAAGCACCTGAGTCAAGATGTATCTTGGCTTTTCTGTTTTTTATCACAATATTAGTGATACAAGATGATCCAGCTGTATAACCTTTACCTCTGGCTGGTTTGGTTTTCTGCATTTTAGCATCTTGAACATGTATGAGATCCATACATTCATCACTGTACTGTTGTAAGTGAGTAGGCACTTCTGTGAATTAAAAGGAAACATTAATATTTTCTATACTAAGTTCATCTGGTAGTTCCTCCTCTTCAGAAGGTTCAGAATCACTTTTATTTACAGGGACATCATTTGTTTCTTTTGTGTCATCTTTTTCAATTTCTATCTCATTGATTCTTGTCTTTTTGGGACAAGTATTAGCCAAATGAGATGTACTTCCACACTTATGACATTTAAAAGGAGATTTGTCATTTGGCTTATTGGGTTTTGAAATTGGTTTCCCACTAGTTTTGTTGTCCATTGGGGGTTTATACCGATTTCTACCAATTTTTGCTCTAGTAGTGATGTCCTCCATAGCATTTATATAATCTTCTGTAGAGAAAGTCCCAATACGCCTGCTTCTTATAGCATGCTCAAGTTCACCACCACACTTTCTTAATGTGCTTTTATGTACCATTGCTTCAGACATATCAGGATGAAGGGCAGTTAATTTTTCCTTTTGTTGAAGAAACCAAGACATGGGCCTGTCCCTCTCAATATTCAAAAAGGCTTCAAAAGAATTCTCCATCTAAAATCTCCAGAAATCATTTGCCCATTTGGAAATAATTTTTTCTTTCCACAAAGGCCAAGAATGTTTACCATGGTCTTGTCTCATTTTGTAATATCATTTCTTTGCTGATTTGGTAAACAATGAGTATAATCTGGTATGTTAAAGTCTTCTTTAGAAATATAAATTGTTTTCATAAATTCAATATGATTATATTCCCCTTCACCACTGAAGGTTGGCCATTCCTATAATCCTGGAATGTCTTTGAAATTGCAAGCAGTTTTCACTTCTGCATTACTTGAAACTGTATGATGTAAGTAATTATTCAAGTTTAGCACATTTCTGTCAAGAATTGGTGTAGACCATCTTGGAAAAACATTTTTCAGTGATATATTATGAATACTTGATTGAATATCTTTTTTCAAGTCAATTCTTGCTTTATCACTTTTTTCCAATTGTTCTTGGAAAAGAGCTGCATTGTGCCCAGTTGAGTTTTCCAAGTTTTGAACTTGTATTATTAATTATTTTAACTGTCTAGTTATAAAAAAATAGAATTGTCATCTGGTTGATTGAGTAAGGTAACCTTAGACTAAATTCTTGCACAAATTTGCGTCAAAGACAAAATATTGTCTTTATTAACATTTTCAAGGCCAATAATGGTATTTTGTGACTCTTTCACTTGCAGTATCTCATTACCCAACTTTTGTTGGATATACTCAAATGTTTTAAGCTTTGTTATAATCTATTTATTACAAGTTTTAATTTGGTTTACAAGATTTACAAGGTCTACTTCTTTGGAAAACCTTGGTTCAATATTTCCTCTTCCTTGTTTTTGAATTCGATCAGAGTTCTTGCCATATTGAATACATTGTCCATGGCTGTCTTCTCTTTTTTGGTAATCCTGTAGTTCTGTGGGGGTGGCTTGTTCCACTTAGGCTTTTCCTTTTGCTTGCTCTTCTGGTTGGTCTTTGGGGCTTTCTTGGGCTTGTTTGGCACTTGTTGAGGCAGAGTTTTGCTTGTGGAGGCTTGGGGAGCTTCCACTTGGCTGTTTTACTTCCCTTAGGCCAAATTCTTCTTCTGGTCCTCTGATAGCATGCTTTGGTTTTTCAACCAAGCTTTTATCTGTTAGAATTGTCCTTTGCAAGACATTGGTGTCTAACCCTTCAGAAGTTCCTATGTATTTTCTGGCCCCATGAACTTCTTCACTTGAAGATGAGTTCATGGTGCCTATCCAAAGACTTGAAAGAAGTTCCCACTATTGTTGTTTTGCTTCCATAAACCAGTTCTTGTACTGAGACTGTTATATATCTATTGTTTCCTGTTGAAAGTGATTCAGGTCTAACAATAGCAATAGCAGTTATGTAAGCTTCTGTACTCTCAATAAGAGTTTCAAAGGTGCTGGCTAAACTTTGGGAACTGGTGGAAGTTCTGGCATCCTCCATTTGTGCCTCTCCTCTGGGCTGATATTATTGTCTTTTGGATTTATGACTTGAATGTCCTGGTCCAGATCCATTTGATTGGATGAAGTAGCTACTTCCACTTCTAGTAGGAGTAATTTCACGTCCATATTAATTTATTAAGACTAAGAAATGGATTGAATTCACCTGCTGGACCTTTAAAGGGTTCTTTGGTAACTAAACCCCTTGGTGCTGGGCTAGTTTGAGTTTCAATACTAGACTCTGAGGCTTTGGAGTCTGAAGAACTTTTTCTGATGGATGACACTAGAGAAAAAAAATAGGTTATTTTATCAAAAAATAAAAATAGCTTATCAACTCAGCTTATTGGATAAAATTGTTTTAATGTAATTTATGGAAACTTACATCAAAATAAAGGAAAATGTCTAAGATTAAAGAAAAAATTTTTTAAGTAAAGATTCTTAATTTTTGAATTTTTTATTTAATTTTATATATCCTTTGAAGAAAGAATAATTATTCAATTAATAAGTTATTAATCAAAATTGTATTATTATTCACTTTATACTAGAATAACTCAAAGAATAAATTTCAAGTCTGTGATGTGAAAAAGCCACTAGTTAGACAAAAGAAATTTATTCCAAGTCACTCAATAGTATTTTTTTTCAAACAATATTCCTAAGAAGTAGCTTTATGAATATTATAAAGATTATTTAGAAAGGATAAGTCCCAGAAAAGCCAATATTAAAGTACATATGGAAATGTTATGTCAAAAAACAGTAAAATAAGGTCTAAAATATGATTTATGTCCCAAAAATTGGTTAAAATCATTGCCAGGCCCCCAAATTTAAGGTTTGTCTATGAAACCCTTGATGATAGTAACAATATCAAGAGTACTATGACTGTTCTCAGTAGAAAAATAGAATATAATGAAATATTATCACCACAGATTTAAATAGAATTATTAAAAATAATTATATATAAAAAATGAATTTAATTATTATTATATAAAATTATAATAAAAAAATATAGTAATTATAATAAATTATAATTATTCTATTATTTTCATAGTCACTGACAATTATAACAAGAATAATAAAGCTCTTAATGAGACAATTACATGTGGAAAATATAAATATTTAACCACTTATAAGTAATATATGAATATTCTTTATGAAAGAATTAAAACACACACTGTATAGAGATAATTCTTATACAAAAATTCTATATCAAAAAACTAATAATAGATAAAAAAGATATAGAATTTTAGAGAAAACTTACTTATAATATAAATTTAATACAACAAGTCAAACAACAACAGTTATTATGTTAAGTAATTATTATAAGTTGAAAACACGACAAAAATCAATATTTTAAAAGATAAAACAACTTTATATAATAAAAAATATGAGTAAAGACTTTTTGAGAGGAATTTGTGGATTTTAAAAGATATTTTAAAGACAATAATTTTATAAAATAAAATATATTATAGGTGATTACAACAATAATCTAATTTCTATGATTTCAATTATTTAATTCAAGATTTATAAAGAATGAAATACTTAAGAAATATTTTTTTTATAAATTTTTATATATAATAAAGCTTTACCTGTTCAAATGTCTAATATGATTGGATTGATAATTGATAATTGATAATGGAAAAAAACAGTGATGAAAGACTCTTTTTATGTCTACAGAGCAGCTCTCATAATTCATCGTGGATATAGAGGGGGTGCTCAGGTCAAAACTGAAAAATCATGCTTAAAAATAAGGTTCTTAACTTAAGGTGACTTATTTTTAATTCCAATTTGAAGTTACCAGTGTTATTCTTAACTCCAAGTAACTTTAATCCTTATTTAAGCTAATTATTTTAAGTTTCAATATAAAATAAGTTTATTTATATTAAAGTTAATTACATGACCAGCTTAAAAATAGAGTTTCAAGCAGAAATATCTTGAACTCAATTTTTAATTAATTTTTAAAGAAATCTTAATTTTATTCAAGTATAATTAAAAGAGTAAATTTCCAAGCTAATTACCCAGGAAATCTTTTTATAAAAGATACTTAAAATTCAATTTATATATAGATGATATTAAATTGTTAGCTGTGTGGAATCTTCAAGCAAATACATTGAGAATTGGATCTTTAATGAATTTTTGAAGTTATTACTATTTTTCCACTTAAAATACCAATACACACTAAATCTTAACTTTTGATAAGGTTTTAATGATTGTAACCTTAAAATTTTAAGCTTTTATAAGCTTTTAGAGGTCTTGAAACTTTAATTTCAAGCCTGCATATTGAGACGTACCCTTTGGAAGCTTGAAATTCCTATCAAAATTGGGATAAAACCAGTTTAAACCTCAAGGTTGGATCAAAGTCTAATCTTAAAGATTAAATAAGGTTTGAATTCCTCCCATACAGGTGTAAAACCTTCATTGAATCCTTACAGATCCAAACAGTTGGGTACCCTAGCTCTGTTTGGCCTTTTTCCTTTGTTCCACCTTTTTGAGTGGATTTTGCCCTTTTATTTCTTTACAGCCATACTATGGCCTTAAACACTTTCAAATTGAGCTCACGCAGGATTTACCTTTTTTATGGCAAAATACTTAGCCAATGCAGTAAATATACACAACACCTCAATTTTAACTAAAATTTTCATAAGTTTGCATAACCTTATGCAACTTTAAATTTAAGCTTATTTAAGGTTAAATTGAACAGTTTCAAAAAAATGTTAGAAAAGTTACATTAGTACTGTGAGATTCTTAAATATTCCAATAACATAAGAAATAAGCTTTTTGGGTATAACACCCTGTGAGTGTACCCTAGGTTATTTTTGGTGTAAAATCCAAAAATAACATAATATTTATAACTTTTTTTATCCAAAAAAATCTATACTTCTTTTTTGTTATTTTTTATTTTAAACTCAACTGAAAATTCAGTTGAAGACTAAATCAGCTGTATATAAAATCATTTGTGGCCTTATGGGTATGTTATACATACCTCACATGCTCACAGGCTTGATGACAAGTAAGAGCTTTAGAATACATGAAATACTGAAGACAAGAATGGTATGCAAATACTTCAAAATTATTGGAAAAAGAAAGAAGAAAACCGTTCCAGCACTTGAGAGCCCAAAATATGCCAAGGAGCTTCTTGTCATAAATCTGATAGTTGAGCTCAGCTGGTAGAAGCTTGAAGCTATAAAAGGCAATGGGATGATTTCCTCAGTCATTGGCCTGACTCAGTACAAAACCCAAGTAATAATAAAAAGAATTGGTCTCTACAATAGCTGTTAGAGAAGGATTGAAATGAGAAAGGATAGGAGCAGTGGTGAAAGCTTCTTTGCGTATTTGAAAATGACCAAGAGCTTCCTCATTTAAGCTAAAAAGAGAATCCTTTTTTGGGAAGGGAAGTGAGAGCAGTTGAGAGCCTTTGCAATATAACCACATATTCAAAAATGTCACAAAATAACTTTAAAAGAATTATTCTAAATCATAAGAATTAAAAATATTATCTTAAAATAAATGACAATGCCATAAATAGGAATAAGCTTTTGATTAACTCTGAATATAATGAATAAACATTTAAAATAAATTGCATCATTAGATTTCCCATGGTAAAATACACATATAACATCTTTATTTCATATCTGTAAAGATAATAATTACTGTGTAATCAGCAAAAATGCCATAAAAAGGCATAAATTCTTGTTTATCTTGGAAACTAATGAAACAAAATGTGAAATAAATTGCAAAATTTCATTTCCCATGAGAAACTAAACACAGAAAATTTCTATTTCCTATCTGTAAAGTCAATACTTAAGGAAATAACCTGAATATATGCACTTTTATGATCAGCACATATATTAATGGTTTTTAGCTCATATCTCTTGAAATATAAATGATAGAAAGCTTGAACAGAAGTATATTTGGAAATTACTTACTGTAAAAATACAGATATAAACTTTATTTGACTAGTTTTAAGCAAGGTTATAGCTTGTAGGGGTTTATTGAGCAAAATTGTTATAGCTGTTGACCACTTTGTTGTTAAAGCTGTCCAAACTTAAAAGAAAGTGGATATTAATATTACACCAGTTCATATGCAAAGAAGTATGTAATCTTTATCATTATATTCAAGGTATAACCCCTTGAAATCATGGTTTGAAGTTTAAAATAGTAACTTTAAACAGAAAAGCTGAGTTACAAAAGAGCCCATCAATAATAGAGTATTGATGATGTAATGAGATTCTCTTTACAGCTTATAAGTGAATTTCTAAGCTATCAGAATCCACTCTATTAATGGCTGTAGTGTGTATAACTGAAAAGGTATTAATGATAAAAGGTTAAGCTTAAAATTGATCATTTATGATCACTCACTGTAATCTTAATTTAGGTTTGGCAGTCATATAAGTGATAAAAGTTGTGAATACTAGCTTATTATGATTAAAACTGATAAAAGAACCAAATTTTAGTCTTTTGACAAGCCTATGATATCAGAAGACTTAGAGTTACAATGATAACTCTAATAAATAGCATAATAATGAGATAAGATGGTTTAATTATAATGTAATAATCACTAAACCTAAAATTACAGATTAATTACAGTGGATACCATCAGTAAATGTCTACTAGGAGCCTTCTGGACTCTAGGAGGGAGGAAAGTACTATATATAGAGCTCTTTTTACCTCTATTTACCCCTCAGACACAACAAAAACATTAAAATATTAAAAACAAATGTAAAAGCTTTATTTTTTCTATATAAAGTTATTATATATCTAAATACTCAAGTATATCTTTATTTTAATCATAAATTCTCATGATATTAAAGAAATTGTTGTTTTTGTTCAATTTCTCTCTAAAATGTCTAATTCCATGTAAAATTGAAAATATTTGTAATTTCTTCTATTTTTTCATTAAAAAAACAATTTAGATAAGTTTTATTTACATTTTTTTAGTCATTAATTCACTCAAAATTATTATATCAAGTATCAAAAGTAGGTCATTTTCATCTTTTATAGCAATTTTCTTCTTATTATTACTTTGATAATCCTCTTATTAATACAAATATTATTTATGTTAATATATAAGCTTGATATTGGTAATATTACTGTTATAAATTGTTTTTGATTGCTAAATGACACTTTTCATGCCTTTATTATTTCTTTTTAACAATAATAAAGTGCCATAAATAAATTGATCAGTATATATTAATATATTTACTTTCTAAATATAATCCATATTATAATATTCATTCAATGATATAAATATTTTTACACCATAATTTTATCAATTCTTTATTATCATAATTTTTTTTAGCTTATTAATTAATTCCATAAGGAAATTAATAGTAAAATGAGTAAAATATTGGTAATATTTACTTATTGTTTCATAGTCACACCTTACAGAAGTATTTATTCTAGAACAATCTTTAATGAAACAATAATAGAAATTGGCAAAGCAAAGGAAAGATTGAAGGCCATCTATTTTATTGGGCTGAGGCCAATTAAGGATTTGTTAAATTTTTGACAACTCCATCTTGAGTCCATGACTTGAAAGAACATAGACCAAGTATTCCACACTTTGAGGCTTTAGCAAAAAAATGTCTCTATCTCAGTCTTTTGAGGAGAAAGGCCACATTTTTGACATGTTACTCCTCAGAACTAGAACAGACCATAATATTATCTAAGTAGACTACTACAGAAATATCCAAAAAATAGGAAAAGGCAGCATTAACAAGACTTTGGAATGAAGAAGGAGCATTGGTCAAGCCAAATTCTCATAGCTACCATATTTGGCTCTAAAGGAAGTTAAGTGAGCATTCCCCTCTTCGATTCTCATGAGATTATAATCACCACACAGATATATCTTGGAGAAGATAGTGGAACGGCTAAACATGGTAAGAAGCTGGTTCATTGTGGGAACAGGATACCTGTTCTTCCTAGTGACAGCATTGTGTTTGAGGTAGTCAGCACACAAAAAAAGGCTACCATCCTTTTTCTTGACGCAAAGGACAGATGCTCCTGTTGATGAGAGGTTGGATTAATGAAACATTTCTCTAAATTCTCTGAAATGTAGGCCCACAGTGTTTCTGAATCATTGTTTGATAGAGAGTAGATAACACCAAATGGAGGTAGAGAGCCCTCCAGTTCAATATGACAATCACAGGAACAGTGTGGAGGATGTCCCTCTTCTTTCACCTTGGAGAACACATCAGAATATTGGTGATAAGGAGGGACTACCTTCAGCACAGTTTCAATTTCTTCTGGCTCCTCCTCCAGGGAGGAATGAAAGGATAAGTAAGGAAGGTCCATATACCCTTGAAAGAGATCAAGTGAAGATATATAAACATCTTCTCCAACATCTTGTATCTCTTTGACGACTTCATCTCTTGATAGAAGTAATGACTGAGAGGGAATGATGGGAGGAATATAGACAGAGGAATAAAGTTAAGGTGTATTAAGTTCACCAACCAGAGTTACACTGTTGACAGAATTGGGAAAGTCATTACTAGTAGAAGAAATAATTCCACTGGAATAATTATGACTAGAATAAGAGGTGATAAATCCATTTTTAAAATAAATAATGAGATTAAAATGGTAAAAGATATCATAGCCCAATATGAGGTCCTATCCCTTTGGAGAATCTATGATAAAACATTCCAATTTGAAGCTTGGGAAAGAGGGATAGTCAACAGCCCACTTGGTATAATGGGTGATAAAAAAGGAAGGGGATTAATTGGAATATAAAATAAAAGGAGGAATCCTTTCAGGGAGCTCTGACATGGTCAATGAGTACTTGAGAACAAAGCTCTTTGCAATAAAGGAGTTTTTGGCACCAGAATCAGTGAGAATACTATAAGAAATATCAGAGACAGAAGAGAAAATAAGCAAATTTAAATATTTATTGACACTAGTATTCAGAGTGAAAATTGTGCTCTTGAAGGAAAAAATTGAGAACCATTGAGAAAATCTTGATTACCACTCAGGATTTTCCTTTCTTTCTAGGGAAGCCTCTTGATTAACCAGGCCTATTCTGAGGCCTCTTGAAGAAGCTTTCAATTGGGTGCTTTCCACCACAATAAAGGCATAAGCATTCTTCAATCCTCCTTTCCTTTTCAGAACCAATCAAATTGTAGTTCTTATTAAGGAGAGAAGCATGAGGATTATCCTTAGAAGCTTGAAAATTCTTCCCCTTCTTATTCTTCTTGTGATGAGGCTTCTAGGAAGATGAACATTGTGGCCACCTGAAGGAATTGGATCAAGTGTCTGGAGGATTCTTCTTTTGATGACTACCCTTTTCATTCTTCCTCTCATGTTACCTGGTATCTAACTCCAAGGTAATATTCATGAGCTCTTGAAGGCTATAAAAAGTATCGGGGTGAGAAGAAAATTGGTGGAAGAGCCTTGATTCCAAGCCCCTTATATAAACATGGATATATTCCCTTTCTCCCCAATCTCTAATTATTGAAATCAAGCTTCTGAAATAAGAAATGTACAAAGAGACATGACCACTTTCCCTCATCCTGAGATTATCCAGCTCTTGTTCAGCTTTCCTGAATTTATTGGAATCACTAAAAAGAGTGAATAACTGAGTTTAAAAAGACTGCCAGTTATTGAGGAGATAAGATGGGTCTTCATTGAAGATATTTGAGAGATATGGTTATATCCATTTTCCAGATCTACCAGTGAGAAAGAAAGTTGATTTAAGGACCTTCTTCCTGTCAGAGAAGAAGTTCTCTGGGTAATTATAGAAGATTAATTGACAGGATTGAATAAATCCTCTCAATTTATGGGCTTGAGTACCATAAAAAGATGCAGGTGCCTTCATGGATGAAGTATTTAATTCTAGGGCTCTTTAATTGTCCCTAGGAGCAACTGCTTGAGTGAGCTGTCCCATGAATTGAGTCATTTGCTCCATCATCTTGAGAAAATTTGGTTCAGATTGAGAGACAAGAGGTTCATTAAAAGGGGCTAGATTTGGAGCCTCAGAAGCTTCAGGGGAACCTGCCACTTCAGTCTCCTCAGACTCTTCCTCTTCTACAGACTCCTCCCCATATTTATGTTCAGATTTCTCCAATATACTTCTAGGCTCTTGGAATATGCCAGGATAACCACTCAACAGTCCAAAGAGTTATCTTGATCTTCTTGACTTCATACCTCCTCTTCTGGAGGATCCTTCTCCTTGCATTGGTGTTACTCTCTCCAGATTTTCACTAATTTGATAAAATGATGGTGTGAAGTCAAGAGGAGCCCTTTCTCTAGGAGTTAGAACAGCTTGACCTCTTTGGAATCTTGTATTCTTGGCTGGAGGGCTATGCTTAACAGGCATTATTTGTAATGTAAAGATAACACTTGATGATGCTTTGGGAACAAGAAATGAGGCTTGACCAATTCAAATCAAATGAGAAACTTGAGAAATCATTCAAAATCTTGAGGTGAAATAAATGTGAATAATTCTTGAAGGATGATGATGAAAGAGTCAAAATCTTATAAATAATCACTGTCTTCAAGAACTTAAAATCGATTTCAATCAATTCAATTCAAAATAAATATCAATTATGTATTGAGGAATTCAGTCAATCAGTAAATATCTTCAAAAGTGAATTCAATATCTTGAGGAATCCAATTCAAATCAATCAATCAAATCAAATATTGAGGAGTAATCAGAAATATTGAGGGATCAAAATCAATCAAAATCTCAAGGAATCCCAATCACAAGTTAACCAATCAATTGTTGAGGAATTGAAAACTAACAGATAATCAAACCCAAATTCCAATTAATAAAAACCTGATAAACACCTGAATTAAGACAGAAAGATAAATTGAGAATTTTTTGATAATTAAGAATAAATTGAAAAGATCAGCAATTATGAAGACATGAGAAAGAAGTTCAACTTTCATATGAATAAAATTAATGAGATTAAAATTGATAAGAAATAATAAAATCATAAAATGATGAGAATTAATGATTGATTAGTGAGAGAAATGAATATAAAATTAATGAAAAGAAAGAAGTAATCGTGATTTAATTAATATAATTTCACAGGGGCTCTTCTTAAGTGAAGAGGGCCTTGCATTCACTTATGGAGGGTGCATATGTGATAAGAATGAATATACTTAAGAGTGTAATAAGAATAATATTGCTAATGAAAGTAAATATAAGCAATAAGAAACAAATAAGAATAATAGCACACAATAAAAGATCCAAACACAAACTGGTCCAAGTGCACTGTTTAAACCTTTCAGAAAGGAAGAGAAGGGTTAATAAGGATCTGGCCACCACAACTCTACTGAACAGGTGATGAAATTCAAAGACCAACTTAATACCAACAAATAATATACTCCAAAATATGTATATTCATATTTATTAAATAATAAATAAATATATTAATTAGGTGGGGAAAAGTCCCCAGGGAGAGAAAGAGGGGATGGTATATGTGAGACTCCACCAATCCTAATACAAAGAGTGAATTCTCTTGAGAGGAATCTTGATTTGACTTTATTTAGATAATACAGCCCCTGTATGGATGTACAGGGTCTGTACAAGCGGTGTAGTGGAGTTGAGTGATAATACAGTTTCAGAATTTTTAATCCAAAACTATATTTGGTTAATCCAGCCTTTACAAGTGTTGACAGGCTTTATTGATGAACCAGGCTGCATGAATGTTTTAGCAAGAAGATGTTCTGGAACTTATTACTGATAAAAATACTGGATTGCTGGTTTTATGAGTTTTAGTGAGGTTAAGATTGAATACCTTACCCCTGAATAGTGGCTGTGACACTCTCATAAATATTCTTATACCATATTTTTTCAAGGTAGCGCTATAATTTTGCATAAATCTTTTGTTAAAAAACCCTTTAGAAGATATTCTTAGTGGTTTTTGTGTTTCTGTTTGCTCTTATAACAATAAAACTAAATAATATTTATACTTCAAAAAAAGGCTGGAAACACTATTAGGAGTAGATTTTGAACTAAATATCCTTTCAATAATATTAATTAGAAATAAAATGAATCTATATCTCAATAAATAAGGACCATTGAGCTCAAGAACTATCTTCCCATAAAGCATGGTATTATGGCAAAAAAATATCAGAAAACTTCATTTACCTTCAATCCTGGTCAAATAGTTTTCAGATATAAATTGATTATCTTTTTCTACTTTTGAAAGGATAAAAATAATTTCATTCAGCTTTCAAATATATATATTTGCAAATTATCATCATATTCCCATTGCACAAAGCATATAATCCATGATTAATTTCTATAATTAATCCATTTTTTGTAAAGAACATTCATTCATGGGCTTAAGAATTTCTTAATAGACAATTTTAACAGATTCCCATAAAAAAATAATATTCAAAATCTCAATATTATGGTAAACTATTCATAATTTCAATTGAAAAATTTGTAGATGATTCAGACCATGTTTTGATTATGAGTGAACATGGCTCTAAATTGATATTTGCGCCACTTCAAGCTTAATTACCAAACTTTTATAGCTTAATTACGTGTCTTCATCTATTTGATTCTGCTTTGATAAATACTTTCATTATCTTATTAATAATAAATAAAAAATAAAAATAAAAAATATTCTCCTATTATCTTGCAAAAACACTTCACAGAGATGTATAGATAGTCTGATTAACCATGCTCTATGAACAGATTTTTTTCTCATTATATCACTATTTCACAATTTATAACTTTATCAAAGGACTTCCAGCTTCAAAAACTTACTAAAAGCTTTATATATATATTTTTAAGAATAAATTTTCAAAAGAATCAACTTCTACCCGTTTTTTTCCCATAATATTATATAGCATTCCCATTATTTGAAGATATATAAATGAATTGTTCATCAATCTGAAGCTTCTAATTAGCTTAAATTAAATGGTTAATAGAAGTATATAGAGGGGTCCTCCATGAAATTGGGGAGATATTAATGTGAGTAGATTGAAAAATTCTTTTCTGAATTAGTTTTGATAATATTAGTTTTTTATTATGTAGTATTGAGAAAGTCAAACATTCATGTTTAAATGCTTAACGTTATCAAACAACCAAATTCAGATACAATTTCAAGTTTCCCAGTGCATGGAGAGCTCTCCAGATATACTAATCACTTTCAAATGTGCTTAATAGAAAGGAAATTGAAATAAAAATGTAGAGAAACTATAGAATACATAAAGGATGATCAAAAACATATATTGCATAGAAAGATATCTTAATTAAGTGTTTTTGTATGATAAAATAGCTTATGAAATCAATTTTTAGCCATATGTATACATGAAGATTAAGTTTTCTCAAAGTTAACAGGAATAGTTTCATTATAAAAGCTTTATTTCATTTCTTGTTACAGACAATACCATAGTTTCCTTCAAATAACATCCCAAATTATCTTTCCTTTTCACCATCGAAGTAGTTCACTAGATAAATATGGTTAAATCAGAATTGATAATTTATCCAGAATAATATACAAAGTGAATCTTAGTTTGCATAAATGGAGAAAAAAATTTAGTTCTCCAAAAAATCAAAGGAGTCCATGTTTTTTACTGTTATTAAAATTTAAAATTGTTTTATTAAAAATGTTTTTTGTATGAAAATCAGAATAGTTCTTATTTAAAAACATGAAGTGGTGTAATGAAAATGTCCCTAAATTTGAAATTGAAGCCCAATATTCCACTTTAAATATTCATATTATCTAGCTATAAGTGTGAAAAACTTCTCTCAAGAAGTTAATGGGCTGAAATAGGTGCTATGGTCTTTCAATATATATACTACATTTTTGTGGGCCTCTCCTTAAAATGAACCTGCTCAATAAAGCTCAACATATTGTTTTGATTTTGATTAAAATCTTCCTTCAAAGAGAGGGAAAAATAAGGGATATAATTTTTCACAGAATACATCTTTCAATTCAGAGTAAAATGTTCAATGGTAGGGTATATTTTTTATCATATTTAGTTGTGAAGAAAGTCCCAAATTTTCCCAGGAATTTTACATTTATAAAAAGTTTCTTTTCAGATTAAAGGGTTTCAATTCCAATATTATTTATCTATGGCCCCCTAAGTCAGCTTGAAAGAGGATGAATATATAAACTGAAATATAGATATAAAAATATATAAGAAAGACTCCCAAAGTTATTTTTTTTGAATAAAATCATAAATGGGAATAAAAAGATTAAAGAGAGGTAAAATCTAAATGAGTTTTTTAAGCATGTATTTTTGAAGTATTTAACTTTGACAATCCAAGCCAAGAACTGATATTGAGTCAAAGGAATTGATAATTTGTGGCTTGCATATGTGTATTAAATTTCTTCCAAAACTTCTATCTCTAAATTTAATTTCTTTTGTATCTCCAACTTTCATCCAATCTATCTCCCATGTCAAATTCCAAATGCAACACCCGCTTTCAGGTGTAGCCACTTTTCTCATGGTGATGGGAATATTAAAAGTAGAATATAAAACAATAACAAAATATAAGTTTGAAAAGAGATCAATTGTATAAAAGAGATTATTCCCTGAAGATAAAGCTCCAGAAAGTTTTAGAAATCATGAAAAGAAGATTTTACTTTGCTAAATAAGAGAATCAGAATGAAAATACAAAAACAAAACTTTCAGGAAAATCACATATTACAGCTGCTCTGGGACTAACCTTCAGAGATAAATAAGCTTAAGAAGACTACTAATTTAAAAAAACATATCCTCTAATAAAAATGAAAAAGTTTAATTTATGATTAATTTTGTCACAAACTATATTTATGCTTTGTTATTGAGTTCCTTCTATTTTTATCATTATATAAACTCAAAGCTATCTCAAAGATGATTGTATTTAATCAATATAATTGAAATATCTATTTAAATCTTCAAGGCTTATTTTACACTTAAATTTATGCACAAAACGTATGGTTATGATTGAAATTGAATTCAGTATGTGACAAATCAAGTGAGAAGATAGTTCTCAATGGATAGATGACATGATTGACTCAAGGATGGATTAGCAAAGTAGAGACAAAGCCAACATAAAAATATCATATTGCTAATTAATTCTATTTTTCATATTGGAATTAAGAAAATAGAATGATTTTCTAATAGAACTTCCAGTACAAATTGGGAAACAATCAATTATAATAAAAGAATATGTTTTTATTTTATGTAAAGTCATAATGTTAAAAAAATAAATTATCAATGAATCCCAATTAAGGTAAAGTTTTGGTTCATAAAGTGCATTCCTCCAGAGCTTGAGGCCTAAAGAATATGCTAAAATACTGAGAGCTGTGGTCCAGAGCCAGCATACACACCAGAGCTTACAAAAGTCCCGTGCAATAGGAGATACGTTTAGGTAAATAAAGCTATAGTTGATATATTTTTTCACTAAAAAGCAGAAATTATTGGAGTAACTTCTTTTATTTGATATTTTTTATGAAAGGGTTTCCTTTTTGATGCATATATACCATAATGAGTATATAGTACACCCATAATACAGCTATATAATAGATAAAAATAAGTGTTAAAGGAAATATCTGTGAGCCTGTGAGGTATGTTTAACATACCCATAAGGCCACAAATGATTTTATAAACAATTAAATTTGTCTTAAACAGACTTTTTAGTTGAATTTAAAATAAAAAATAATAAAAAATAAGTATAACTTTTTTTTGGATAAACAAAGTTATAATTATTATGTCATTTTTGGATTCTACACCAAAAATAACCTAGGGTACACCCATAGGGTGTTATACCCAAAAACACTTATTTCTTGTGTTATTAGAAGATTTAAGAATCTCACAGTACTAATGTAACTTTTTTAACATTTTTTTAAAATTGTTAAATTTAAGCTTAATTAAGCTTAAATTTAAAGTTACATAAGGTTTATGCAACTTTACCAAAATTTTAGTTAAAATTAAGGTGTGGTGTATATTTACTGAATTGGCTAAGGATTTGCCATACAGAATGTAAATCCTGCGTGAGCTCAATTTAAAAGGGTTTAAGGCCATAGTATGGCTTTAAATAAATAAAAGGGCAAAATCCACGCAAAAAGGTGGGACAAAGGAAAAAGACCAAATAGAGCTGGGGTACCCAACTTTTTGGATCTGCAATGATTCAATTAAGGTTGTCCACCTGTATTGGAGGATTTTCAACCTTATTTAAACTTTAAGATTAGACTTTGATCCAACCTTAAGGTTTAAACTGATTTTATCCTAAATTGGATAAGAATTTCAAGCTGCCAAGAGGGTAAATCCCAACAAGAAGGCTTGGAATCAAGGTTTTAAGAACTGTCAAAGCTTAATAAAGCTTAAAAAGCTTAAATAAGCTTAAAACTTTAAGGTTTCAATCATCAAAACCTTATCAAAACTTAAGGTTTTGTGTGTATTGCTATTTTACGTGGAAAAATAGTAATAACTTCAAAAATTCATTAAAAATCCAAATCTAAAACACTTATTTCTTGTGTTATTAGAAGATTTAAGAATCTCACAGTACTAATGTAACTTTTTTAACATTTTTTTAAAATTGTTAAATTTAAGCTTAATTAAGCTTAAATTTAAAGTTACATAAGGTTTATGCAACTTTACCAAAATTTTAGTTAAAATTAAGGTGTGGTGTATATTTACTGAATTGGCTAAGGATTTGCCATACAGAATGTAAATCCTGCGTGAGCTCAATTTAAAAGGGTTTAAGGCCATAGTATGGCTTTAAATAAATAAAAGGGCAAAATCCACGCAAAAAGGTGGGACAAAGGAAAAAGACCAAATAGAGCTGGGGTACCCAACTTTTTGGATCTGCAATGATTCAATTAAGGTTGTCCACCTGTATTGGAGGATTTTCAACCTTATTTAAGCTTTAAGATTAGACTTTGATCCAACCTTAAGGTTTAAACTGATTTTATCCTAAATTGGATAAGAATTTCAAGCTGCCAAGAGGGTAAATCCCAACAAGAAGGCTTGGAATCAAGGTTTTAAGAACTGTCAAAGCTTAATAAAGCTTAAAAAGCTTAAATAAGCTTAAAACTTTAAGGTTTCAATCATCAAAACCTTATCAAAACTTAAGGTTTTGTGTGTATTGCTATTTTACGTGGAAAAATAGTAATAACTTCAAAAATTCATTAAAAATCCAAATCTTAATGGATTTGCTTGAAAATTTCACACAGCTTAGAATTTAATATTATCAATATATAAATTAAATTTTAAGTATCTTTTATTAATAAGTTTCCTGGGTAATTAGCCTGGAAAATTACTTTTTTAATTAAGTTTAAAGAAAATTATGATTTCTTTAAAAATTAATTAAAAATTCAGTTTAAGAGATTTCTGCTTGAAAATCTGATTTTATGTTGTTCATGTGATGAACTTTAATATAAATAAACTTATTTTATATTAAAACTTAAAATAATTAAACTAAATGAGGATTAAAGTTACTTGGAGTTAAGAATAACACTGGTAACTTTAAATTGAAAGTAAAAATAAGTTGCCTTAAGTTAAGAACTTAATTTTTAAGCATGGTTTTTCAGTTTTGACCTGAGCACGCCCTCTACATCCATTATGAATCATGAGAGCTGCTCTGTAGACATAAAAAGAGTCTTTTCATCACTGTTTTTGTCCATCATTCATAATAAATCCAATCATATTAGACATTTAAACAGGTAAAGTTTTATTAAATATAAAATCTTATTATTAAAAGTAATTCTTAAGTTATTTTTATTCTTTATTTATTAAATTAAAGAATTGAAGTCATAGAATTCAGATTATTGTTGTAATCATCTATAATAAATTTTATTATATAAAATTATCATCTTAAATATCTTTTAAAATCCACAAATTCCTCTCAAAAACTCTTTAATCATAAATTTTAGTATAAAAAGTTGTTTTATCTTTGATTTTATTGATTTTTGGCGTGTTTTTAACTCATAATTATTATTTAATATAATAACTGTTGTTTTATAACTTGTTGTATTAAATAAATATTATAAGTAAGTTTTCTTTAAGGTTCTATATTTTTTTATCTATTATTAGTTTTTTTTATATAGAATTTTATTCAATAAAGAATTATTTCTGCACAGTGTGTGATTAATTCTTTTTATAAATAATATTTATATTATTTATAAGTGGTTAATACTCTTATTTTCCACGTGTAATTGTCTCATTAAGAGCTTTACACTTCTTATTGTTATAACTGTCAGTGACTATAACAATAATAGAATAATTATAATTTATTATAATTATTATATTTTTTTATTATTATATTTTTATAATAATAATTAAATTTATTTTTTTTATATAATTAATTTTTAATTATATTTAAATTTGTGGTTATAATATTTCATTATATTATATTTTTTTACTGAGGACAGTCATAGTACTCTTGATATTGTCACTATTATCAAGAGTTTCATAGACAAACCTTACATTTGGGGGCCTGGCCGTGATTTTAAACCAATTTTTGGGACATAAATCATATTCTAGACCTTATTTTACTATTTTTTGACGTAAAATTGCCATATTTGTCTTAATATTGGCTTTTTTGGGACTTATCCCTTATAAATAATCTTTATAATATTGATAAAGTTATTTTTTTCTTAAGAATATTGTTTGAAACAATATACTATTGAGTGACTTGGAATAAATTTCTTTTGTCTAACTAGTGGCTTTTTCACATCACAGACTTGAAATTTATTCTTTGAGTTATTCTAGTATAAAGTGAATAATAAATATAATTTTGATTAATAACTTATTGATTGCATAATTATTATTTCTTTAAAGAATAAATCAATCTTTTAAAAAAATAAAAATCTTTACTAAAAATATTTTTCTTTTATCTTAGACATTTTTCTTTATTTTTGACGTAATTTGCCATAAAATTACATAAAAACAACTTTGTTTAATAAGTTGAGTTTATAAGTTATTTTCATTGTTTGATAAAATAACTTATATTTTTAATTTCTCTAGTGTCTTCCATCAGAGAAAATTCTTCAGATTCTGAAGCCTCAGAGTCAAGTATTGAAATTCAAACCAGCCCAGCACCAAGGGGTTTAATAACCAAAGAGCCCTTTAAAGGTCCTGCAGGTGAATTCAATCCACTTTTACTCTAATTTTTATTAAAATTGACGTGAAATGACTCCTACTAGAAGTGGAAGCAACTACTCCATCCAATCAAATGGATCTGGACCAGGACATTCCAGCCATAAATCCAAAAGGCAAGAATGTCCTCCCAGAGGAGAGGCACAAATGGAGGATGCCAGAACTTCCACCAGTTCCCAAAGGTTAGCCAGCACCTTTGAACCTCTTATTGAGAGTCCAGAAGCTGACATAACTGCTATTGCTGTTAGACCTGAACCATTTCCAACAGGCAACTGTGGAAATTTATCAATCCCAATGGAAAAACTGGTTCCTGGCGTCAAAACAACAAGAGTGGGAACTCCTTCCAAGTCTTTGGATAGGCACCATGAACTCTTATCTTCAAGTGAAGAAGTTCATGGGGCCAGAAAAGACAGAAGATCTTCTATTGGGTTGGACACCAATGTCTGTCAAAGGACAAGTCCAACAGATAAAAGCTTGGTTGAAAAACCAAAGCATGTTATCAGAAGACCAGAAGAAGAAGTTGGCCCAGGGCAAGGACAACAGCCAAGTGGAAGCTCCTCAAGCATCCACCAGCAAAAATCCGCCTCAACAAGCGCCAAACAAGCCCAAGCAAGCCCCAAAGACCAACCAGAAGGGCAAGCAAAAGGCAAAGGGAAAGGCAAAGCCCAAGTGGAACAAGCCCTACCCTCAGAATTACAGAATTCCAAAGAAGGAAAAGACAGCCATGGACAATGTGTTCAATATGGCAAGAACTTTGATGGAATTCAAAAACAAGGAGGAGGAAAGATTGAACCAATCCTTTCCAAAGAAATAGACCCTGTAAAGCTTGTAACTTACTTTGAATATTGTAATAAAGAAATTATGGCAAAATTTAAAGCATTTGATCATGTCCAACAAAAGCTGGGCAATGAGATAGTACAAGTTAAAGACCAACAAAAGACCATTATTGGCCTTGAAAATGTTAATAAGGCAAATATTTTGTCTTTGACGCAAATTTGTGAAAGACTTGAGCATAAAGTTACCTTACTCAATCAACCAGATGAGAATTCAATTTCTTTTATAACTGGACAGTTAAGAGAATTGAAAATACAAGTTCAAAACTTGGAAAATTCAACTGGCCACAATGCAGCTCTTTTTCAAGAACAATTGGAAAAAAGTGATAAAGCAAGACTTGAATTGAAAGAAGATATTCAATCAAGTATTAATAATATATCACTAAAAAATGAATTGCCAAGGCAATCCACACCATTTCTTGACAGAAATGATCTTAACTTGAATAATGATTTACATCATACAATTTCAAGGAATGATGTGGAAACTGCTTGCAATTTCAAAGACATTCCAAGATTAGAGGAATGGCCAACCTTCAGTGGTGAAGGAGAATATAATCATATGGAATTTATGAAAACAATTGATATGTTCAAAGAAGACTTTAACATACCAGATGAATACATAAGTGCCAGATTACACTCATTATTTACCAAATCAGCTAAGAAATGGTATTATAAAATGAGACAAGACCATGGAAAACATTCCTGGCCTTGGTGGAAAGAACAAGTTATTTCCAAATGGGCAAATGATTCCTGGAGATTTAGAATGGAAAATTCTTTTGAGGAAGCCATTTTTAATATTGAGAGGGACAGTCCCATGACTTGGTTTCTTAAACAGAAGGACAGATTAACTGCCCTTCATCCTGATATGTCTGAACCAATGGTACATAAAAGGATATTAAGAAAGTGTGGTGGTGACCTTGAGCATGCTATAAGAAGCAGATGTATTGAGCCTTGCTCTACAGAAGACTATATCAATGCTATGGAGGATATCACTACTAGAACAAAAATTGGAAGAAATTGGTATAAACCCCCAATAGACAACAAGACTAGTGGGAAACCAATTTCAAAACCAAATAAGCCACATGACAGACCTCCTTTGAAATGTCATAAATGTGGAAGCACATCTCATTTAGCAAACACTTGTCCAAAAAAGACAAGAGTCAATGAGATAAGTGTAGAAAAAGCGGAAGACACAAAAGAAACTGAGGTAGCTTTACATGAAAGTGATTCTGAACCTTCAGAAGAAGAAGAAACATCAGAAGAACTTAGTATAGAGAATATTAATGTTTCTTTTGAGGTCACTGAGGTACATACTCACTTACCACAGTACAGTGATGAATGTATGGATCTCATACATGTGCAAGATGCCAGAATGCAAAAAACCAAACCTGCCAGAGGTAAAGGTTATACAGCTGGGTCATCTTGTATCACTAATATTGTGATAAATAACACAGAAGCCAAGATACATCTTGACTCAGGTCCTTTTTGCACTTGTGTTGGGAAAGATTATCTTGACAAAATTTATACCAATTGGCAAGACAAGTTGATGCCAATTGAAGGTGTAAAATTCAGCAGTGCTAGCCAGAATATGCATCCTTTGGGTATATTTGAAGCTACAATAATATTTCCTCACCCTGCAGGAAGTATGAGATTGAAAGCTGAATTTGTTGTTATGAATAATTGTACTTCACAACACTTTATACTTGGGAATGATTATCTCAATATCTATGGTATTGATATTAATAATTATAAGGACAGATATTTCACTATAGGGGAAAATAAAAGGCAAAAATTTGCTTTTTCTCCAGAAAGAAAAGAAATTACTGTCATTCAACAAGTAAAAAATGTTAATAAAGAAAAATTTGTGTCAGATCAATTAAGTGAAGCACAACTTAGTCCTGAATTAACACCAGAAATGAAGGAAGAACTTATTGAAATTTTATTTCAATTTCAAAAAGCCTTTGCTTCTGATGATGAACCACTTGGGGCTATAAAAGGCCATGAAGTGGATATCATGCTTAACGTGGAGAGACCTTATCCCCCACTATTAAGAAGACCAGCTTACCCAGCTAGCCCTAGGGCTAGAGAAGCATTAGAAAGTCATATTCATGAACTAATGAAACTGGGAGTTCTTAGAAAGGTTGGACACAATGAGGAAGTGGAAGTCACAACTCCAGTAATCATTACTTGGCATAATGATAAGTCAAGGATGGTTGGGGATTTTAGGGCATTGAACACCTATACTATTCCAGACAGGTATCCAATCCCTAGAATCCATGAGACTTTGACTCAATTATCCAAAGCAAAGTTTATTACTTCCATGGATGCTCTTAAAGGCTTCCATCAGAATGTTTTAACACCTCATGCAAGGAAATTATTGAGAATAATAGCTCATTGTGGTATTTATGAATATTTGAGGATGCCTTTTGGTATTAAAAATGCACCCTCTCATTATCAAAGAATGATGAATACCATATTCCCACATGAATTATCAGAGGGATGGTTAATCATTTATATTGATGACATTATCATTTGTTCAGAAACCTGGCAATCACATTTAGAGAGACTTTCATTAGTACTTAAGAAAATTCTACAAGTGAACATGAAAATTTCTCCTAAAAAATGTAATTTTGGGTTTCATGAGTTGAAAGCTCTGGGACATGTAGTATCAGGACTAAGCCTTGGTGTTGACAAAAACAAAGTGGCTGCAGTTTTACTGAAACAAATGCCCCAGAACAAAAAAGAGATGATGTCTTTCTTAGGATTTGCCAGCTATTACAGGCAACACCTTAAAGATTTTGCAATCCATGCCAGATCATTATACAGAATTTGTGATCAACAAACTGTTTTTGAAATGACACAGGAGAGAATTCAAGCATATGATAAAATCAAGTATGCCTTGACCAATGCACCATTATTATTGATGCCAGACTGGAAACTTCCTTTTAAGCTGTATATTGATGCATGTGGTGATGGTTTAGGAGCTGCTCTTCATCAAGTTCAAATTGTCAATGACAAACCTTATGAAGGTCCAGTTTGTTTTATTTCAAGACAAATTAAACCTACTGAGGCAAGATATGGAGCTAGCCAAATGGAGTGCCTTTGCCTTGTTTGGGCTCTGGAAAAACTTCATTATTATCTTGATGGTAGTGTGTTTGAAGTAATTACTGATTGTAATGCAGTAAAATCACTTCTTAACATGAAGACTCCAAACAGACACATGTTAAGATGGCAGATTGCTATACAGGAGTATAGAGGCAACATGACCATAGTACATAAAGCTGGAAATATTCATAAGAATGCTGATGGCTTAAGTAGATGGGCATTACCCAATACACCTGATAATCCTGCCTATGTTCCTACAAGTGCAGAACCTCAAATCCCAATTGAAGGAATCAATATCACAGATGTTGGAACAGAATTCTTTGAAGAGGTTAGAGAAAGCTACAGGCAAGATAAGAATTGTCATATTCTTACTGCTCTACTTGACAAAGATTGTAAAGATGTAGCCTTGGCTAATTCTCTGGATGATATTTGGAAAACATCTTATGATAATGGAAGATTTCATTTGTTTGATGGTATACTATATCATAGATCTAAACACACATGTGTCATGGTCCTATGTAGTAGAATGTTGATTAACACAATACTACTAGAATGCCATGATAACATTTATTCTGGACATCTGTCTGAAGACAGAACAATGGAAAGAATTAAGACATGTGCCTGGTGGCCATCTTGGAGAAAAGATGTCATTGAGTACTGTCATAGTTGTGATAGATGCCAGAAAGCCAATAAAGCTACTGGTAAAAGGTTTGGTTTAATGATCCATATTCAAGAACCAAGTACCCCATGGGAAGTGGTTCACATGGATTGGGTAACTGCTTTACCACCTGGAGGTGATAAAAGTTACAATGCATGTCTTGTTATTGTGGACAGATATAGCAAAACACCAATCTTTTTACCATGCCATAAAGATGACACAGCTATGGATACAGCTCTTCTAATTTGGAACAGAGTCATATCCCATACTGGTCTCTTTAAAAATATCATTAGTGATAGAGACCCAAAATTCACATCAGCCTTATGGACTAATCTACATAAGCTTTTGGGTACAAAATTATCATTTTCAACAGCCTACCATCCACAAACAGATGGACTGGCAGAAAGAATGATTCAAACCCTTGAGGACATGATCAGAAGATTTTGTGCTTATGGCCTGGAGTTTAAAGATTCTGATGGCTTTACCCATGATTGGTGTACTCTTATACCAGCATTGGAATTAGCCTACAAAACCTCCATCCATGCTTCAACAGGCAAGACTCCTGCAATGTTGGAAAAAGGATGGAACCCCAAACTCCCAGTTGATACTTTGAAAAAAGATTTGGTTGACATTCATCCAACTGCTTCCAGCTTTAATCTGCTGCTTGATAAAGTGAGACATCATGCAAATCAAAGCATGAATGATGCCTTTGAATATGCTAAGCAGAAATGGGATAAAAGTCATAAGACACCAGAATTCAAAGTAGGGGACTTAATACTAGTTTCAACCTTGAACTTTAATAATATTAAAGGTCCAAAGAAATTGAAAGATTCCTTTGCAGGACCATTTATTATTAAAGCCCTCCATGGGACAAATGCAGTACAAGTAGAACTGTCAGGAGAGTTAGGAAACAAACACCCAACTTTCCCCGTCAGTCTTGTAAAGCATTACACATCAAGTGATAAGGAATTATTTCCTTTGAGAAATGAAACACCCTTAGAAGTACCCCCACTTGAACCAAGTGAGGAAAAGAAAGTACTGAAGGTCTTAAAAGAAAGGAGACTTAGGGGTAAAAATGAAAGAGAATACTTAGTCAGGTACAGAAATCCACAACATGAAGATGAGTGGGTTGAAGAAAGTAAGCTACCTGATTCCCAAAAGTTTCTCAGAAGATTCAGACATGAGAGAAGACCAATTCCTCAATAAAAGTTTGAATTGTGTGCTTTACATACTTGAACAGTATAAGTAGAGAGGTTGGACAGTGGATTATACCCCCCCCAAATAACTTGGGGGTATACTACAAAGGAAAATTGTGGTACAATTTTTTTTGGTGGTAGGGAATGTGAGCCTGTGAGGTATGTTTAACATACCCATAAGGCCACAAATGATTTTATAAACAATTAAATTTGTCTTAAACAGACTTTTTAGTTGAATTTAAAATAAAAAATAATAAAAAATAAGTATAACTTTTTTTTGGATAAACAAAGTTATAATTATTATGTCATTTTTGGATTCTACACCAAAAATAACCTAGGGTACACCCATAGGGTGTTATACCCAAAAACACTTATTTCTTGTGTTATTAGAAGATTTAAGAATCTCACAGTACTAATGTAACTTTTTTAACATTTTTTTAAAATTGTTAAATTTAAGCTTAATTAAGCTTAAATTTAAAGTTACATAAGGTTTATGCAACTTTACCAAAATTTTAGTTAAAATTAAGGTGTGGTGTATATTTACTGAATTGGCTAAGGATTTGCCATACAGAATGTAAATCCTGCGTGAGCTCAATTTAAAAGGGTTTAAGGCCATAGTATGGCTTTAAATAAATAAAAGGGCAAAATCCACGCAAAAAGGTGGGACAAAGGAAAAAGACCAAATAGAGCTGGGGTACCCAACTTTTTGGATCTGCAATGATTCAATTAAGGTTGTCCACCTGTATTGGAGGATTTTCAACCTCATTTAAACTTTAAGATTAGACTTTGATCCAACCTTAAGGTTTAAACTGATTTTATCCTAAATTGGATAAGAATTTCAAGCTGCCAAGAGGGTAAATCCCAACAAGCAGGCTTGGAATCAAGGTTTTAAGAACTGTCAAAGCTTAATCAAGCTTAAAAAGCTTAAATAAGCTTAAAACTTTAAGGTTTCAATCATCAAAACCTTATCAAAACTTAAGGTTTTGTGTGTATTGCTATTTTACGTGGAAAAATAGTAATAACTTCAAAAATTCATTAAAAATCCAAATCTTAATGGATTTGCTTGAAAATTTCACACAGCTTAGAATTTAATATTATCAATATATAAATTAAATTTTAAGTATCTTTTATTAATAAGTTTCCTGGGTAATTAGCCTGGAAAATTACTTTTTTAATTAAGTTTAAAGAAAATTATGATTTCTTTAAAAATTAATTAAAAATTCAGTTTAAGAGATTTCTGCTTGAAAATCTGATTTTATGTTGTTCATGTGATGAACTTTAATATAAATAAACTTATTTTATATTAAAACTTAAAATAATTAAACTAAATGAGGATTAAAGTTACTTGGAGTTAAGAATAACACTGGTAACTTTAAATTGAAAGTAAAAATAAGTTGCCTTAAGTTAAGAACTTAATTTTTAAGCATGGTTTTTCAGTTTTGACCTGAGCACGCCCTCTACATCCATTATGAATCATGAGAGCTGCTCTGTAGACATAAAAAGAGTCTTTTCATCACTGTTTTTGTCCATCATTCATAATAAATCCAATCATATTAGACATTTAAACAGGTAAAGTTTTATTAAATATAAAATCTTATTATTAAAAGTAATTCTTAAGTTATTTTTATTCTTTATTTATTAAATTAAAGAATTGAAGTCATAGAATTCAGATTATTGTTGTAATCATCTATAATAAATTTTATTATATAAAATTATCATCTTAAATATCTTTTAAAATCCACAAATTCCTCTCAAAAACTCTTTAATCATAAATTTTAGTATAAAAAGTTGTTTTATCTTTGATTTTATTGATTTTTGGCGTGTTTTTAACTTATAATTATTATTTAATATAATAACTGTTGTTTTATAACTTGTTGTATTAAATAAATATTATAAGTAAGTTTTCTTTAAGGTTCTATATTTTTTTATCTATTATTAGTTTTTTTTATATAGAATTTTATTCAATAAAGAATTATTTCTGCACAGTGTGTGATTAATTCTTTTTATAAATAATATTTATATTATTTATAAGTGGTTAATACTCTTATTTTCCACGTGTAATTGTCTCATTAAGAGCTTTACACTTCTTATTGTTATAACTGTCAGTGACTATAACAATAATAGAATAATTATAATTTATTATAATTATTATATTTTTTTATTATTATATTTTTATAATAATAATTAAATTTATTTTTTTTATATAATTAATTTTTAATTATATTTAAATTTGTGGTTATAATATTTCATTATATTATATTTTTTTACTGAGGACAGTCATAGTACTCTTGATATTGTCACTATTATCAAGAGTTTCATAGACAAACCTTACATTTGGGGGCCTGGCCGTGATTTTAAACCAATCTTTGGGACATAAATCATATTCTAGACCTTATTTTACTATTTTTTGACGTAAAATTGCCATATTTGTCTTAATATTGGCTTTTTTGGGACTTATCCCTTATAAATAATCTTTATAATATTGATAAAGTTATTTTTTTCTTAAGAATATTGTTTGAAACAATATACTATTGAGTGACTTGGAATAAATTTCTTTTGTCTAACTAGTGGCTTTTTCACATCACAGACTTGAAATTTATTCTTTGAGTTATTCTAGTATAAAGTGAATAATAAATATAATTTTGATTAATAACTTATTGATTGCATAATTATTATTTCTTTAAAGAATAAATCAATCTTTTAAAAAAATAAAAATCTTTACTAAAAATATTTTTCTTTTATCTTAGACATTTTTCTTTATTTTTGACGTAATTTGCCATAAAATTACATAAAAACAACTTTGTTTAATAAGTTGAGTTTATAAGTTATTTTCATTGTTTGATAAAATAACTTATATTTTTAATTTCTCTAGTGTCTTCCATCAGAGAAAATTCTTCAGATTCTGAAGCCTCAGAGTCAAGTATTGAAATTCAAACCAGCCCAGCACCAAGGGGTTTAATAACCAAAGAGCCCTTTAAAGGTCCTGCAGGTGAATTCAATCCACTTTTACTCTAATTTTTATTAAAATTGACGTGAAATGACTCCTACTAGAAGTGGAAGCAACTACTCCATCCAATCAAATGGATCTGGACCAGGACATTCCAGCCATAAATCCAAAAGGCAAGAATGTCCTCCCAGAGGAGAGGCACAAATGGAGGATGCCAGAACTTCCACCAGTTCCCAAAGGTTAGCCAGCACCTTTGAACCTCTTATTGAGAGTCCAGAAGCTGACATAACTGCTATTGCTGTTAGACCTGAACCATTTCCAACAGGCAACTGTGGAAATTTATCAATCCCAATGGAAAAACTGGTTCCTGGCGTCAAAACAACAAGAGTGGGAACTCCTTCCAAGTCTTTGGATAGGCACCATGAACTCTTATCTTCAAGTGAAGAAGTTCATGGGGCCAGAAAAGACAGAAGATCTTCTATTGGGTTGGACACCAATGTCTGTCAAAGGACAAGTCCAACAGATAAAAGCTTGGTTGAAAAACCAAAGCATGTTATCAGAAGACCAGAAGAAGAAGTTGGCCCAGGGCAAGGACAACAGCCAAGTGGAAGCTCCTCAAGCATCCACCAGCAAAAATCCGCCTCAACAAGCGCCAAACAAGCCCAAGCAAGCCCCAAAGACCAACCAGAAGGGCAAGCAAAAGGCAAAGGGAAAGGCAAAGCCCAAGTGGAACAAGCCCTACCCTCAGAATTACAGAATTCCAAAGAAGGAAAAGACAGCCATGGACAATGTGTTCAATATGGCAAGAACTTTGATGGAATTCAAAAACAAGGAGGAGGAAAGATTGAACCAATCCTTTCCAAAGAAATAGACCCTGTAAAGCTTGTAACTTACTTTGAATATTGTAATAAAGAAATTATGGCAAAATTTAAAGCATTTGATCATGTCCAACAAAAGCTGGGCAATGAGATAGTACAAGTTAAAGACCAACAAAAGACCATTATTGGCCTTGAAAATGTTAATAAGGCAAATATTTTGTCTTTGACGCAAATTTGTGAAAGACTTGAGCATAAAGTTACCTTACTCAATCAACCAGATGAGAATTCAATTTCTTTTATAACTGGACAGTTAAGAGAATTGAAAATACAAGTTCAAAACTTGGAAAATTCAACTGGCCACAATGCAGCTCTTTTTCAAGAACAATTGGAAAAAAGTGATAAAGCAAGACTTGAATTGAAAGAAGATATTCAATCAAGTATTAATAATATATCACTAAAAAATGAATTGCCAAGGCAATCCACACCATTTCTTGACAGAAATGATCTTAACTTGAATAATGATTTACATCATACAATTTCAAGGAATGATGTGGAAACTGCTTGCAATTTCAAAGACATTCCAAGATTAGAGGAATGGCCAACCTTCAGTGGTGAAGGAGAATATAATCATATGGAATTTATGAAAACAATTGATATGTTCAAAGAAGACTTTAACATACCAGATGAATACATAAGTGCCAGATTACACTCATTATTTACCAAATCAGCTAAGAAATGGTATTATAAAATGAGACAAGACCATGGAAAACATTCCTGGCCTTGGTGGAAAGAACAAGTTATTTCCAAATGGGCAAATGATTCCTGGAGATTTAGAATGGAAAATTCTTTTGAGGAAGCCATTTTTAATATTGAGAGGGACAGGCCCATGACTTGGTTTCTTAAACAGAAGGACAGATTAACTGCCCTTCATCCTGATATGTCTGAACCAATGGTACATAAAAGGATATTAAGAAAGTGTGGTGGTGACCTTGAGCATGCTATAAGAAGCAGATGTATTGAGCCTTGCTCTACAGAAGACTATATCAATGCTATGGAGGATATCACTACTAGAACAAAAATTGGAAGAAATTGGTATAAACCCCCAATAGACAACAAGACTAGTGGGAAACCAATTTCAAAACCAAATAAGCCACATGACAGACCTCCTTTGAAATGTCATAAATGTGGAAGCACATCTCATTTAGCAAACACTTGTCCAAAAAAGACAAGAGTCAATGAGATAAGTGTAGAAAAAGCGGAAGACACAAAAGAAACTGAGGTAGCTTTACATGAAAGTGATTCTGAACCTTCAGAAGAAGAAGAAACATCAGAAGAACTTAGTATAGAGAATATTAATGTTTCTTTTGAGGTCACTGAGGTACATACTCACTTACCACAGTACAGTGATGAATGTATGGATCTCATACATGTGCAAGATGCCAGAATGCAAAAAACCAAACCTGCCAGAGGTAAAGGTTATACAGCTGGGTCATCTTGTATCACTAATATTGTGATAAATAACACAGAAGCCAAGATACATCTTGACTCAGGTCCTTTTTGCACTTGTGTTGGGAAAGATTATCTTGACAAAATTTATACCAATTGGCAAGACAAGTTGATGCCAATTGAAGGTGTAAAATTCAGCAGTGCTAGCCAGAATATGCATCCTTTGGGTATATTTGAAGCTACAATAATATTTCCTCACCCTGCAGGAAGTATGAGATTGAAAGCTGAATTTGTTGTTATGAATAATTGTACTTCACAACACTTTATACTTGGGAATGATTATCTCAATATCTATGGTATTGATATTAATAATTATAAGGACAGATATTTCACTATAGGGGAAAATAAAAGGCAAAAATTTGCTTTTTCTCCAGAAAGAAAAGAAATTACTGTCATTCAACAAGTAAAAAATGTTAATAAAGAAAAATTTGTGTCAGATCAATTAAGTGAAGCACAACTTAGTCCTGAATTAACACCAGAAATGAAGGAAGAACTTATTGAAATTTTATTTCAATTTCAAAAAGCCTTTGCTTCTGATGATGAACCACTTGGGGCTATAAAAGGCCATGAAGTGGATATCATGCTTAACGTGGAGAGACCTTATCCCCCACTATTAAGAAGACCAGCTTACCCAGCTAGCCCTAGGGCTAGAGAAGCATTAGAAAGTCATATTCATGAACTAATGAAACTGGGAGTTCTTAGAAAGGTTGGACACAATGAGGAAGTGGAAGTCACAACTCCAGTAATCATTACTTGGCATAATGATAAGTCAAGGATGGTTGGGGATTTTAGGGCATTGAACACCTATACTATTCCAGACAGGTATCCAATCCCTAGAATCCATGAGACTTTGACTCAATTATCCAAAGCAAAGTTTATTACTTCCATGGATGCTCTTAAAGGCTTCCATCAGAATGTTTTAACACCTCATGCAAGGAAATTATTGAGAATAATAGCTCATTGTGGTATTTATGAATATTTGAGGATGCCTTTTGGTATTAAAAATGCACCCTCTCATTATCAAAGAATGATGAATACCATATTCCCACATGAATTATCAGAGGGATGGTTAATCATTTATATTGATGACATTATCATTTGTTCAGAAACCTGGCAATCACATTTAGAGAGACTTTCATTAGTACTTAAGAAAATTCTACAAGTGAACATGAAAATTTCTCCTAAAAAATGTAATTTTGGGTTTCATGAGTTGAAAGCTCTGGGACATGTAGTATCAGGACTAAGCCTTGGTGTTGACAAAAACAAAGTGGCTGCAGTTTTACTGAAACAAATGCCCCAGAACAAAAAAGAGATGATGTCTTTCTTAGGATTTGCCAGCTATTACAGGCAACACCTTAAAGATTTTGCAATCCATGCCAGATCATTATACAGAATTTGTGATCAACAAACTGTTTTTGAAATGACACAGGAGAGAATTCAAGCATATGATAAAATCAAGTATGCCTTGACCAATGCACCATTATTATTGATGCCAGACTGGAAACTTCCTTTTAAGCTGTATATTGATGCATGTGGTGATGGTTTAGGAGCTGCTCTTCATCAAGTTCAAATTGTCAATGACAAACCTTATGAAGGTCCAGTTTGTTTTATTTCAAGACAAATTAAACCTACTGAGGCAAGATATGGAGCTAGCCAAATGGAGTGCCTTTGCCTTGTTTGGGCTCTGGAAAAACTTCATTATTATCTTGATGGTAGTGTGTTTGAAGTAATTACTGATTGTAATGCAGTAAAATCACTTCTTAACATGAAGACTCCAAACAGACACATGTTAAGATGGCAGATTGCTATACAGGAGTATAGAGGCAACATGACCATAGTACATAAAGCTGGAAATATTCATAAGAATGCTGATGGCTTAAGTAGATGGGCATTACCCAATACACCTGATAATCCTGCCTATGTTCCTACAAGTGCAGAACCTCAAATCCCAATTGAAGGAATCAATATCACAGATGTTGGAACAGAATTCTTTGAAGAGGTTAGAGAAAGCTACAGGCAAGATAAGAATTGTCATATTCTTACTGCTCTACTTGACAAAGATTGTAAAGATGTAGCCTTGGCTAATTCTCTGGATGATATTTGGAAAACATCTTATGATAATGGAAGATTTCATTTGTTTGATGGTATACTATATCATAGATCTAAACACACATGTGTCATGGTCCTATGTAGTAGAATGTTGATTAACACAATACTACTAGAATGCCATGATAACATTTATTCTGGACATCTGTCTGAAGACAGAACAATGGAAAGAATTAAGACATGTGCCTGGTGGCCATCTTGGAGAAAAGATGTCATTGAGTACTGTCATAGTTGTGATAGATGCCAGAAAGCCAATAAAGCTACTGGTAAAAGGTTTGGTTTAATGATCCATATTCAAGAACCAAGTACCCCATGGGAAGTGGTTCACATGGATTGGGTAACTGCTTTACCACCTGGAGGTGATAAAAGTTACAATGCATGTCTTGTTATTGTGGACAGATATAGCAAAACACCAATCTTTTTACCATGCCATAAAGATGACACAGCTATGGATACAGCTCTTCTAATTTGGAACAGAGTCATATCCCATACTGGTCTCTTTAAAAATATCATTAGTGATAGAGACCCAAAATTCACATCAGCCTTATGGACTAATCTACATAAGCTTTTGGGTACAAAATTATCATTTTCAACAGCCTACCATCCACAAACAGATGGACTGGCAGAAAGAATGATTCAAACCCTTGAGGACATGATCAGAAGATTTTGTGCTTATGGCCTGGAGTTTAAAGATTCTGATGGCTTTACCCATGATTGGTGTACTCTTATACCAGCATTGGAATTAGCCTACAAAACCTCCATCCATGCTTCAACAGGCAAGACTCCTGCAATGTTGGAAAAAGGATGGAACCCCAAACTCCCAGTTGATACTTTGAAAAAAGATTTGGTTGACATTCATCCAACTGCTTCCAGCTTTAATCTGCTGCTTGATAAAGTGAGACATCATGCAAATCAAAGCATGAATGATGCCTTTGAATATGCTAAGCAGAAATGGGATAAAAGTCATAAGACACCAGAATTCAAAGTAGGGGACTTAATACTAGTTTCAACCTTGAACTTTAATAATATTAAAGGTCCAAAGAAATTGAAAGATTCCTTTGCAGGACCATTTATTATTAAAGCCCTCCATGGGACAAATGCAGTACAAGTAGAACTGTCAGGAGAGTTAGGAAACAAACACCCAACTTTCCCCGTCAGTCTTGTAAAGCATTACACATCAAGTGATAAGGAATTATTTCCTTTGAGAAATGAAACACCCTTAGAAGTACCCCCACTTGAACCAAGTGAGGAAAAGAAAGTACTGAAGGTCTTAAAAGAAAGGAGACTTAGGGGTAAAAATGAAAGAGAATACTTAGTCAGGTACAGAAATCCACAACATGAAGATGAGTGGGTTGAAGAAAGTAAGCTACCTGATTCCCAAAAGTTTCTCAGAAGATTCAGACATGAGAGAAGACCAATTCCTCAATAAAAGTTTGAATTGTGTGCTTTACATACTTGAACAGTATAAGTAGAGAGGTTGGACAGTGGATTATACCCCCCCCAAATAACTTGGGGGTATACTACAAAGGAAAATTGTGGTACAATTTTTTTTGGTGGTAGGGAATGTGAGCCTGTGAGGTATGTTTAACATACCCATAAGGCCACAAATGATTTTATAAACAATTAAATTTGTCTTAAACAGACTTTTTAGTTGAATTTAAAATAAAAAATAATAAAAAATAAGTATAACTTTTTTTTGGATAAACAAAGTTATAATTATTATGTCATTTTTGGATTCTACACCAAAAATAACCTAGGGTACACCCATAGGGTGTTATACCCAAAAACACTTATTTCTTGTGTTATTAGAAGATTTAAGAATCTCACAGTACTAATGTAACTTTTTTAACATTTTTTTAAAATTGTTAAATTTAAGCTTAATTAAGCTTAAATTTAAAGTTACATAAGGTTTATGCAACTTTACCAAAATTTTAGTTAAAATTAAGGTGTGGTGTATATTTACTGAATTGGCTAAGGATTTGCCATACAGAATGTAAATCCTGCGTGAGCTCAATTTAAAAGGGTTTAAGGCCATAGTATGGCTTTAAATAAATAAAAGGGCAAAATCCACGCAAAAAGGTGGGACAAAGGAAAAAGACCAAATAGAGCTGGGGTACCCAACTTTTTGGATCTGCAATGATTCAATTAAGGTTGTCCACCTGTATTGGAGGATTTTCAACCTCATTTAAACTTTAAGATTAGACTTTGATCCAACCTTAAGGTTTAAACTGATTTTATCCTAAATTGGATAAGAATTTCAAGCTGCCAAGAGGGTAAATCCCAACAAGCAGGCTTGGAATCAAGGTTTTAAGAACTGTCAAAGCTTAATCAAGCTTAAAAAGCTTAAATAAGCTTAAAACTTTAAGGTTTCAATCATCAAAACCTTATCAAAACTTAAGGTTTTGTGTGTATTGCTATTTTACGTGGAAAAATAGTAATAACCTCAAAAATTCATTAAAAATCCAAATCTTAATGGATTTGCTTGAAAATTTCACACAGCTTAGAATTTAATATTATCAATATATAAATTAAATTTTAAGTATCTTTTATTAATAAGTTTCCTGGGTAATTAGCCTGGAAAATTACTTTTTTAATTAAGTTTAAAGAAAATTATGATTTCTTTAAAAATTAATTAAAAATTCAGTTTAAGAGATTTCTGCTTGAAAATCTGATTTTATGTTGTTCATGTGATGAACTTTAATATAAATAAACTTATTTTATATTAAAACTTAAAATAATTAAACTAAATGAGGATTAAAGTTACTTGGAGTTAAGAATAACACTGGTAACTTTAAATTGAAAGTAAAAATAAGTTGCCTTAAGTTAAGAACTTAATTTTTAAGCATGGTTTTTCAGTTTTGACCTGAGCACGCCCTCTACATCCATTATGAATCATGAGAGCTGCTCTGTAGACATAAAAAGAGTCTTTTCATCACTGTTTTTGTCCATCATTCATAATAAATCCAATCATATTAGACATTTAAACAGGTAAAGTTTTATTAAATATAAAATCTTATTATTAAAAGTAATTCTTAAGTTATTTTTATTCTTTATTTATTAAATTAAAGAATTGAAGTCATAGAATTCAGATTATTGTTGTAATCATCTATAATAAATTTTATTATATAAAATTATCATCTTAAATATCTTTTAAAATCCACAAATTCCTCTCAAAAACTCTTTAATCATAAATTTTAGTATAAAAAGTTGTTTTATCTTTGATTTTATTGATTTTTGGCGTGTTTTTAACTTATAATTATTATTTAATATAATAACTGTTGTTTTATAACTTGTTGTATTAAATAAATATTATAAGTAAGTTTTCTTTAAGGTTCTATATTTTTTTATCTATTATTAGTTTTTTTTATATAGAATTTTATTCCATAAAGAATTATTTCTGCACAGTGTGTGATTAATTCTTTTTATAAATAATATTTATATTATTTATAAGTGGTTAATACTCTTATTTTCCACGTGTAATTGTCTCATTAAGAGCTTTACACTTCTTATTGTTATAACTGTCAGTGACTATAACAATAATAGAATAATTATAATTTATTATAATTATTATATTTTTTTATTATTATATTTTTATAATAATAATTAAATTTATTTTTTTTATATAATTAATTTTTAATTATATTTAAATTTGTGGTTATAATATTTCATTATATTATATTTTTTTTACTGAGGACAGTCATAGTACTCTTGATATTGTCACTATTATCAAGAGTTTCATAGACAAACCTTACAATATCTGTCAGGATGAGTCTATGATGAAGCTTATTAATGACTAGTTATAAGGCTTAACTATGACTGTGACACGGTGAAAATACTAATAGAAAATTTTATTTTAGATAATAAGGGTTGATAAAATAATATTCAGGGATTTACTATTGAGAAATAGTGGTGGTGAGCACTGTTGAAAGCCCTGGGTGCAGCTTTACCTGTTGGTTTACAATAATAAAGACTACAATAATTGAGATTATAATTATATCTGATTATTTTCCAAATGTATAACTGTTTTTGACAGTTGTACTATATAGGAATTCAAGAGCAGGATGAGTCAACCATTTCTGGTTGAGGAAAGGTCCCTTCTTATCCTAAAATTGGGTGAAAAGGGCTACTAGACCTTTCAACATAGAGAAAGTGAAAATTTTTCAGTTCCAAGAGCTGGCTTGTGGATTTCAGAAGGACTGTATAGCCTTTATTGGGCTCATATGTGGTTTTGAAACCACATCTGGGCAGTTTTTACCCATACAGGGTGAAAATTCTCATCTGGGGACCACATAGCCCTCTTCTGACGTGTATGACGCATAGAATGCTGTACAGGACCTGTACAGGACCCCAGTATTGACCAAACTATGAGTTATTGAAGTATAAACAGGCTTCTTTTTCTGTTTGCCACCTCATAATCATAGTTATGGGAGAATATCCCACAGTGAGGCTGTATTGGCATAACTGTGGGATTTTGACCTTAAAGCTGCCATACCTTTGTCAGTTTTTGAGATATAAAGCTCAAAGTTGGCTCATTGTATAGCCATGCATTTGTTCTACACAATGGTTCCTCATTTAATATGGTTATCCCTAAATATTGCAAAGCTATTCCATGTACAAGAATTTCTGTACATATGTATGGAACTTTTTTGCCCCATGCCTTTTGTTCCAGATGAGATATGGGTAAATGGATGGCACAATCAGATAGCCCTGATTTTGTCCTTTCCAAAATAATCCCACTTTAGGTATCCCACACTAAAACTGTAGAAGTTAGATGAGAGGTGAATATTTTATTCATTCTTATTTGACCTTATTTTGGTCATAACTTCTGTAATTCTGGTGCTAGCTTGATTTGGATAGTACCATTGGATAGCCCTGACTTAGCCCTTTATTTTGAATGCACGTTTGATGTGTTTAAGCCTCTTCCTCTGGATTTCAGATGAGAGGTGAAAATTAAGGTTTATGCTCAGCAACAACTTTGAGCAGGAATAACTTTGTTATTCTTTGTCCTATTATGGTGGGACTTGTGTATTTGGAGAGTGGTGGGTTTCCTCTTTGTTTTAAAACCTTTTGAGAGGGTTTGGCTCAGATCCATGTTTTGGTGGTATTTTGCTCTACCATTGGTGTATAGTGTTTGGCCGTCATGCTTGTGCTCTGGGTTTGAGTCACAGGCTGACAATATCAATGAAAAATATTTCTTTTTGATGTTGAAAAGGTGTTTTTGAAATAAATTAAACCCTGGATTATATAGAAATTATTTTTTAATTCAATCAAATTTTTTAAATTAATGAAAAAAGTTGAGTTAAAATAATCAGTCTATATATCTACTTTGAATAATAATTTCCTTGTAGAATCAGACTACTTTCAAGATAAAATATGAAATAATATTACCAGCTCTCTGTATAATCTTTCCAAATAGATTTTCAAACGTCTGAAAGCTTGTAGAACTCTTTTTTATGAAGCTTCAAAATAGGAGATAATACATGAATAGGGTCTCTTACTCATAAAGGTAAAGTAGGATCTGTGAATTGAAAGAAAGGAGACCTAAAATGGTAAGTTTTGAAAGTATTAGTGGGATTTCAAAAAAAGTTATTTCCTTCAGAAAAAGATTTGATTGAAAGAGGAATCTGAAAGGGGCCTATTTCCCAGAGAAATTTGAAGATAAAGGCAATCCAACTAGGTCAGTTTTTCTGAGTTAAATAGAAGGAATAATAAGCATGAAACCAATTTAGCTCGACTAGAATCTAAGGAAAAAAAATATACTTTGCTTAAATAAATAATATTTACAATAAATAAAGTTGAGTTATTGATATTCAAGATGATAAAAGAGGCAAATTGAATGAGAAAGAAATAAAGAGATTTCAATAAAAGGAAAGATAGAGTGATTCAAGAAAAGGTTATTCCTGTGTGAAAATAGTAAGAAAAGATTAATTTACTAAATAGATTGATGAAATGTGTATTTAGTGCAGTAAAAGAGCTTAATTGAGGGCCCCATCATCTTTTTTGGCGCCTAAAAAAGTTATATATACTTTATTATGAGGGTTGATGTATCTTTTTTATGTCCTGATACTCCAAAGAATGAATTAAAAAGGCTCTTAAGTATGAAAGAATACTAGATTGTATGAATACTAAAAATTCATAACTTTCTTAGGAAATGATGATCTTTTCTCTTGAAAATTGCATCCAAGGAGTGGATACCAGATGTTAATTTTGTGAAAAATATCACCTAGGGTATTACCATAAGGTCCATAATATTAAAATAGCTCTATGAGATGCTCAAGTGGGAGATACATTTCCCCCAACATGAATAGCTCATCAAAAAGTTTTGAAGAACTTACTTTTTTTCATTTTTTCTTCAATATAATGGAATTGTAAACCGTCTTTTTGTAATGTGAATCAATATCTGTATAATTCATTAAAATGGAATTTAAAAATACCATATTTGAGAGTAAAGGTATGGTGAAATAATCCAAAATCCTACTATTAAGTCTAGAAGTGACAAAGGTAATGGAAAAATGGATGAGGGGACAAATATCAAACAAGAGCTCCAGCGTTCCTAATATTATTTTACCTCCAAGATCCTGAAATTTAAAGGTCATTCAAAACATGTGGATACTTTAAAATAAAGTAAATAGAGCCTTCTATTCTTAATTAATTAATCATTCTATGGTATAATGTCAATAAATAGTCATAAAGTCACATTTAAATGTCATATGCAGCTGTCAGTCTTATATCAAAGCTATTTTTACCACTCCAAAAGTAAATTTATATACCTTTATGAGTCTGTGAGATATGTATGGCATACCCATAAGGCCACACATAGCTTTTTATGCATCTGAGTTAGTCTTAGACAAACTTATAAACTGAATTCAAAATGAGAAATAACAAAAAATAAGCATAAATCCTTTTTGATTGAAAAAAGTTATAGCTGTTCTTCCACTTTTAGATTCTACACCAAAAATAACCTAGGGTACACCCATAGGGTGTTATACCCAAAAATGCTTATTTATTAAGTTATTGGAAGATTTAAGAATCTCACAGTACTAATGTAGCCTTTTTAACATTTTTTTAAAATTTCAAAGTTTAAGCTTAAATAAGCTTAAATTTAGAGTTGCATAAGGCTTATGCAAGCTTACCAAAATTTTATTTACAATTGAGGTGTTGTGTATATTTACTGAATTGGCTAAGGATTTGCCATAGAGAAGGTAAATCCTGTGTGAGCTCAATTTAAAAGTATTTAAGGCCATAGTATGGCTTTAAATACATAAAAGGGCATAATATATGCAGAAAGGTGAGACAAAGGGAAAAGACCAAACAGTGCTGGGGTACCCCCCCCTTTTAGGATCTGCAAGGATTCAATTAATGCTTTCCATCTGTATTGGGGGATTTTCAACCTTATTTAAACTTCAATATTATACTTTGATCCAGAATTAAATCTTAAACTGGTTTTATCCTAATTTGGACAGGATTTTAAAGCTACCAAAGGGTAAATCCCAATATGAAAGCTTGAAATCAAGGTTTTAAGAACTGTCAAAGATGAATTAAGCTTAAACTTCCAAAGTTACAAGTATCAAAGCCTTATCAAAAGTTAAGGTTTGGTGTGTATTGCTAATTTATGTGGAAAAATAGCAATAGCTTCAAAAACTCATTAAAAATTTAATTCTTAATGTATTTTCTTGAAGGTTTCAAAAATCTTAAAGATTAATTTTATTCGTGTATAAATCAACTTTTAACTATCTTTTTTAAACAGGTTTAATTGCTAATTAGCCTTGAAACTAACCATTTTAAGTATTCTTAGAGAAAAATAAAGATTTCTTTGAAAATTAATTAACAATTTGGTTTAAGATATTTTTTCTTGAAGCTTTATTTTAAAGTTCTTCATGTTATGAATGTTAATGTAAAGAAACTTATTTTATATAAAAAATTAAAATAATAAATCAAAAAGAGGATTGAAGTTACTTGGAGTTGAGAATAACACTGGTAACTTTAAATTTTAGTTAAAAATAAGTGAGCTTAAGTTATGAACCTTATTTTCAACCATGGTCTTTCAGTTTTGACCTGAGAAGGCCCTATATATCCATTTTAAGTCATGAGAGCTGCTATGCAGGTATAAAAAGAGCCTGCACATCACTGTTTTTTCCAAAAATCAATTGGAAATTTTAAACCAGTGATACCTTATCAATTATGAAATCTTATTATTAAAGTATTTTATCAAGTATTCTATTCTTTATTCATACTCATTTGAAGAATTGAAATCATAGAAATAAGATTATAGCTGTAATCACCAATAATATATTTTATTATATAAAATTAGCATCTCAACTAGCTTTCAAGTCTGTAAATTCCTCATAAAAACAGTTGAATCTTATTTTATCATAAAGTTTTTTTATCTTTTAAAATATTGATTTTTTGGTGTGCTTTTAACTTATAGACATTATTTAATATAATTAATGTTGGTTTTTGACATGTTGTATTAAATAAATATTATAAGTAAGTTTTCTCTATAATTATATATCTTTTTTATCTATTATTGGTTTTTCTATATAGAATTTTTGTATAAGAATTATCTCTGCCCAGTGTGTGTGGTAATTTCTTTTATAAATAATATTTACATATTATTATTTTACACATTTAATTGTCTCATTAAGAGCTTTAAACTTCTTATTGTTATAATTTTCAGTGACTATAACAATAATAGAATAATTATAATCTATTATAATTAGTAAGATGTTTTTATTTGTAAATTATATAATAATGATTTTTTTTTATAAAATTCTATTTCAATAATTATATCAATTTTGTGGCTTTAATATATTACTATATTATATTTTCTACTGAGGAAATTAATAGTACTCTTGATATTTGATACTATTATCAATAGTTTCATAGACAAACCTTACAGTTTTAGTATCCCAAAAAGGCTTTGTTCAGAATTATTTGGATTGTTGACTCAGCTCTAATCCCCTAGAAACCAGTAATAATATGACAAAATAACCACATAAAAATTGATACATATCTCAACAATTAATTCAAGATAAAACTCTTAATATATTTGTTTGGGAATCACTGAAATGTTTTGGAAAATTCTGATATTTGAGTAAAAAAAGTGAACTTGAAGGTCTCAAAACAAAATATTTTTTTAAAATTGTGTTTTTGGGGTAATTCTAGAAAAACATATTGAATAAAAAATTAACAAAAAAGTCATGTGAGTTAGTTAGAAGTACAATTTAGAATATGTCAAAAATAATGGTTCATCTGAAGTAAAATGGGATTGAGTTCATATGATATATTTCTCCTCAAAGTATATGATTTGGTAGACATGAGACATAAACTTATTGGGTAAATTTGATAAATTCAGCTGAAAACAGATGAGGAGCTGATGAATAGAAATTTGGTAAAGGGCTTTAATATAATTTTGCTGATGAAAACCTTAGATAATTATCAATACTACCAAGAATATTGAAATTATTCTTGAAGAATCTGAATCATTCTGCTACTAAAAAAATTACAGATTATATAATATTAACATGAACAATAATTATCTCAGAATATTGAAGTTGCTATATTATAAGCTCATTTTTAAATTTCTATTTTCCAAATCCAATATATTTTTTGATTCTTATAGAAAAACCTTCAGAAATTTGGGCTTATTTGTTAAAGGTGTTTTCATTTATAATTTGATGTGGTCTGTTTATTTTGAGAAGTATCAATGATTTTATATGTGAGATATTTGATGTCACAGCTTTTAATAATTGAAAAATTTAAATTATTTGTTTATAAATACACTATATGTCAATGAACTATATGATACTATGTATAATTATTATTGTTAAAATAATGTTTTTCAATAATTTTTCTTCACAAAAGAGGCAACTGTGATTTGAGGAAATGTTTTTTAGTAATATAGAATCTGGTACAGAAATTCCACATATTTTATCTTAGTATTTTTGGTAAAATATTCAAGTAATAGAATATCTATTAGCCTCATAATTAATAAACCAATCTTCACTCACTAAATATATATCTGTATTAATTTATATATTGTGGGTATGACTACCTTACTGCTATATATCTCATAAGAAAAGTCATTTTATACCAGTTTTAAAAAATCATTTATAGAAAATCCTCACATTAATATGGTATAGCTCATCAAGGTACATAAATTTTTCAGGTGCCATGGTTTAAGAAATTAAAATCCCCAATCCTGTAAGGTGTGGATATGAAACTTTGATAAAATATCACGTACCTTTCCTGTCCTCAAAATTTGTATAAGGTAAAATTATTTAAAAATAGTATGAAATAGTATTTTTAAAGAGAAAAAACGCCAATTTTATTGTTTTTAACTTTTTAAGTATAAAACAATAATATAATAAAGATTTATTTTTTTACCAACAATAAAGATTTATCCAAAAATACTCTACAAGAGATATTCAAGGCTACAAAAGAAATCTCTTCAAGAGCAATTTCAATTGGAATTAATTGGGCAAAGAACTGCAAGAAATTAATTAAAGAACAAATTCTTGAAAAAGATATTCAAAGAGAAAACATGCCCAAAAGTGACCAGAGTGAATTTGGAAACAAAGTGACAAAGTTAACAGTGATGAAAGATGCTTTAATTCACTTTTGGGGTGGTTCAGGGGTAAAAATGATTATAAGAGTTACAAACAATGATTATAGTTATTTTTTCATGTGGTTAAAAGGTTCAAAATGTTTAAAAAAGGGTGGTTGGAATCTTTTATTGATTGGTTTAACAGTGTTTAAACTAATTATAAAAGGAAAACATTCTAGCATGAAGAGAAATATGGGGCAAAGAAGGCATTCTTTTATAGCCATCAATTTTCTTACTCCAAAAGTATGATTTACTATTGTCAGTCGTTAAAAACATTCTGACAACAGAAAAGCCAATTATGGCATCATTGAACCCTAGTTTAGACCAAAAAAGGGCTGGTTTAAGCCATTTTTTGCTATTTTTAGCCATTTTAGACCCTTAGATCAGCCATTACTATAGCAATACCTGGTCTAGAGCCTTCAAAACACGTCAGAATGTGTGTAAGAGGCGTAGGAATCAGTTAAAACCATTTTTACTAACATTGGTTTAACTGAAGGGTAGTTTTACCCTCTTGGCAGCAGTTAAAACTACCCTGGTTGGTATCAAAACCTCATCATCAATTGAGTCACAGACCCTGTGACTCAATTCCAGGCCAAAAGTAATAAACTTTTGCATGTATTTTGACATCCCACGCTAGTCAGAAAACATTTTGGGGGTCTAGCTCCCCCTTAGAGCTAGAGTGTCTTTTCCCCCTGAGAATTAATCTTTCCAATTTATTTTTTCTCTAATTCCTCATCATGTAATACAATTATAATTTACACATGTAATACAATTGAGTTTCTAATTACATATCTGTAATAATTGATACCTCATATGTAAATTAAAGTTCACTTATGTAATACACACCCACATTTTGACATTTCAATTGAATTCAATTGGAAATACTTCAATTCCTCATAACTTCTAAACTAAACACAACACCTCAATTTTAACACAAAAATTGATGGTTAACACCACATGTGGTGTCAATTGAATTAAGGTTTTGAGGATTTTCATACTTTTGTACAAAAAATACTAACAACTTAATTTAAGCTCATTTAGAGTTGAGTTACAGAAATTTCATCCAGAGGTGACCCCACTTTATTTTTTTGAGGAATTCAATTGTGTGATAATTTCTTTATGCTTATTTATTGGATAAAAAGCTATAATATATTTTATATAACTTTTTACCAAAAATATTTACATTTCACAAATTTTATTCAAAATTCATTTTTACTTAATTTTTACAAGTAAAAATGTAATTTCATAATTTTAAATTTTATTGTAATTTTATTTTTAAATTATAATTAAATTTTGATTTTTAAATATAAATTTGTATTTATACTTCAATTTTCATTTTTATAGTATAAATAAATTTATTTTATTTATACTTGTATCTTAATTCATCATTTGTGGTCTTTTGGGTATATGAAAATACCTCTAAGGCTCACAAATCCTCTTGATAATAAGGATATTACTTCTCTTAGGTGACCAAGGGTAAAAAACAATGGAAGAAGGGGTACCTGCATATAAATTTATTGAGAAGACTATCCTTGAAGATATATGTGACATAATCTCAGATCTGAAGGATAATTATTTGAGATCCTGAAATTTGGAATGTATTATTTCTTTGAAATCAATTATTATTAGAAAAATGTTATAGCTTGGAAATACATTCATTTTAATTTTGGATTGAGTATTTAATCTTGGAAGTCAGTAACAAGAACTTGAATTAAGTTGAGATAATGTGGGAAATCCTCTTGTGTGGAACTAAAATGAGGCATTACCTGAGGGGGAAAACCACAAGCAACTAGTTCCAAAATTCTAGTACCTCCTTTAACCAAGTGTGGAAAGGTCCGTTTCCTGCCCCTCCTGAAATACTGTACAAACTCTTTCTTGGAGGTCAAAAGCCAAAATATAAAAATTAAATGGCTTTAAAGCTTAAGAAGAAAAAATTAAGAAGTCTCAGATAAGACCTATTAAATAAATAGTAATAAATATAATGTCAGTAATATGGTTACTTTTGAGAATATGATTAAATACTTGTCTGTATAATTTTTCTTTTCTGTGAAATTATGGGGAGTAGTTTCTTCTTGGTAATACAACATCTGTAAGAAGGGATATTTGAAGTTTTTTTGAAAAGTTTGGGTAGTGACAATAAGGGAAGTTTTGTTAAGGTAATGTAATATTAGAGTAAAAGAATATTTTCAAGAGTCTGGAATGATAAGATGAATTTGTATGTTTTATCTTTAAAAGGAAAAATCATTGAGTATTGAAGTTTTGAAGCGGTAAGAAAATTTAAAGTCTTGGTAAATGGTGTTATCTTAAGTGAAGAAGATATTTTTAAAGAAGCACCCCTAATCTTGGCTTCTGGGAAAGTAAATTCACTATAGAATACTGGAATATCTCACAGATAAGTAATCGCTTACTCCAGTGCTTAGAATATCATGTTCAAGGGGGGAATTTTCAAATTTTCAGAGGAAAATCCCCTCTATTAATACCTTTTGGAAGCCTAAGGGGCCCTCCATGGAAACTTTCTTTGCCCAATTTGATTCCTCTTGAGTTCATCAGGTTAATTTGTTTTTGGAAATAAATCTTCTTGCATGTGTAAGGCGATTTAAGGCGCAGTAATAATTTTTCTTCTAGACAGCCTCCATTTTGTTACATTATTCTCTTTTGATAAGCTGGTTATTACATGATCTCCTTGTATTTTTCTTGCATTGATGAGGTTATTTAATTTCTTATTAGGATTTTTCTTTTGAACAGCCTCTTTTATGTAACATGATATAATTTTGGTGGGGAAATTATCAGATGATCAATTTGGATTTTAATTGCATATGTCAGATTTTGGTCTTGGTAGAAGTGAATGTGTAATTTAAGCAGGTGTAATGGCTGTGTTTCTTTTTTTGAGCTTTAAACGGAGTTCATATGAGTATTACTTGCATTTATGGATTTAAGTTTGTGCATTATATGGTGTATTGCCTTGATTTTTTCACATGATGTGAACATTAATGTGGCTAAGTCTTCCATAAATGCTTGTATATGTAAATCATGTAGCTGAAATTTCAATACGGGTGTGTATTACATGCAGGGTGTCTTTTTGGACTTTCATGGGGTGATGAGTGGTGTAAAGAGTTTTTATTTTTCTTGATTATGTGCCTAAAAAGGTGATTAATAGCCTTGAATAATCTTTGATGGCTGTGTCCTACTAAATATTTGGTTCTCTAAAGTTTCAAGTGGGGTTACTGTTGATATATAATGGTTTATTCCTGTGGATTTTCTGGGGATTACTTTCAGTAATTCCAGTGAGTGAATATTTGCATCATTTGACTTTCCTGTGTCTGAATGCTACATGGCTATGTATTTGTTTCAGGTTTAATTTTCTTGCTTAATACGCCCAGTTTTTATAATAGGAGTGTGTAATTCATAGGGTGGTACCTTGCTTGTTGTAACTAGATTTCTAGATTAGCTTTATTTTTACAGAGGCATGATAAAATTGAAGAATTTTCTCTAAGCACATGCACTTCTCTTTGGTGACTGTTCCATGGAACTTTGAATGAAGTGAAAATTCTCGCTTTCAAGTTGGAACTTTGGTGTATCAATTGAATGTCACTCTGCCTGTGGCTGAGATTGGTTTCCATTGTGGGTTAACATGGGCTTGAGAATAGTGAAAAAATGGTATGTAATACCACAAGAAGCTCTCCCTAAAAACCTGTGTTCCAATTTGAAAATTGATATCATGAAGTAATTCTACAAATAATTTATCATTTTAAAGAAAAAACAGATTGCTAATTATTTCTTTATCCAAAATATACATAGAGGGAATAAATTCAGAATGTGAGATATGAAAAAATGGCCCATTTTTCTTTATGTAAATAAGTAAAGGAGCTCCCTTTTAAGGTACTTATTTATATGCAAATACTATCTTTTATGACATATAAGACATCAGATTATTGATAAGAAATAAGTTTAGTCCAGGAAATATTTTCCAAGATCAAACAAATTATGAATTATCATACCAATTTTTTCATTCTATCTACAAATCTAAGAGGAAAAAATATTCAAAATATTGGTCAAAAATCAAAATACTAAATTTCTTCTTGTGAAAACCTACTTTCTCAATATAAATGAGACAACGTTTCTGTTTAGATTATAGATAGCCTATTTTGAATTGGAATTCCTTTTCTTTCAGCTAGATCAGGAATTGATTCAATAGTGTAGATTTAGGAAAGGAGATGACATATATCATAAATAAATATTATTCCATTGTTTTGTATAAATTTGGGAAAAATAAAATATAACGCAAGCCATGGATAATAGTAGGAAAAATCTAGTTATTTTTCTTTTATTTTTAAAGATCCAATAATGTTTTTTTAAGGGAAAATGATATATAATCTTATGACAAAGCTATATCCAAGATATATTATCCACAAATTTATCAATAAAAGTATACCTATTATTAATTAGTCTCTTATCTAAATACATATCTTCATCCACATTGTTTCTGAAAGAATTCATTTTGTATTCTATATTCCAGGCTAATGGCTTCTTCACTTCAATAATATTGAGATATAATCTTCTAGTAATTATATTTTTCAGAAATTCTCAATAAGAGTATGATGAATATAATTAATATTATATATATTTTCTTACTAATTACATATATATATAAAATAATTATAAAACAGATTGTGATCGATTCATATACAATATTTCATTTTGTGAAAGCTCAATTTATATTTTAATAAATAAAATAAGCTATAAATAGTTTTATAGTTGGTAATAATTAAAGTTCATAGCACAGCTATATGAATATGAATATGGTTACCATTTCTATGATAATTGAGAATTCAAAATATCTATATCTATTTAAAGAATTATATACTACTAAGAAATTCATTCAGTAAATAAATCATACATTTATTAATATTACTTCTTGATAATATGAGAAATATAATATCATGAGGAAAAGCTATACTTGGATGTAGGAGAACAAGCCAAAATCCTGAATTATCTTTATAGATTATGATATGATGACAATATAAGTAAATGATATTACCACAAAATGAAGAAAAAATAGCACAAGAATAACACCCAAAGATATAATAAGTAATGGTCATGTTCCAAAGGAATAAAATGAACCTCCTTTATTTCATGAAATAATATGAAGGAGTGATGAAGACATGAATAAAAGCTGTTTACTGAGACAAGACAGTTTCTGTGGGAGATTATTTGAAAGGAAGGTATCATATTTAAGAAAGAATTTTTCCTATTCAAATTGGATGAGAAATCACAAAACTATAAGGTTGTAGAATATTTTCTTAGAATAAGCCTTGATTTTTACCTCTTACATGAAAATTCTCTATTGAAAATGAAATGATAATTTGAGAGCATTTTCTTAAAGCTCTCAATGGGAGCTATGAAGCTGTATGAGCTTCAAGTATTCATCATCATAAAAACAGAGGTCACACCACCACTGCCACTTAAAATAGAATAAAAGGAAGTATTTCAATGAATAATCCCATTTGAATTATGAAATTTGATTACATACAAGCTTATGAAAAACAATTTAAATTCATCCATTAGAATTATGAATTGAAATGAATTCAAAAAACTTATCAGTTATAGGGAAGAATATTTCAATTATTTCTCAAAAGGAAGGAGATATATAATTTTTAGAGAGGATTAAAAGGGGTATGGTACTTGTAAGTTATGGATATCAAAAGTTTGTAAAAACAAAGTACTTTCACTGTCATTGGAATTTATATGAGCTAATATTATCAAGAAATAGTAATTTTGATATTCTTGATGGAAACCCCCATCAGAATTATTTCCTGTAGCTGTATTAGTATAAAAAATAAAACAATAAAGATTAATTTTTTACCAAAAATTCTCTGCAACATATTTTGAAGTCTAAAGAGAATTTTCATGATAAATTACAAATGTGATTCATTGGAAATTGAATCACAAAAGATAGCTATTATATAACAGTATCTATAGTGTATTTAAAACAAAAAACACACTCAAAAGTGACCAGAGTTAATTCAGAAACAAAGTGAAAATCTTACAATGATTAGAGATGTTTTGATTCACTATTGGGGTTCTTCAAGGGTAACAGTATTATTAAGAGCTACAAAAGATTATCAGGATATTTTTTCATGCGGTTTAAATGCTTTCAATCCTTCAAATGTTATTGGTGGAATTTTTTTATTTACTGGTTTGCCATTTTCAAGAAAATAATAGAATGAAAAGATTACAAAATGAGAAGAAAAGAGGGGGTAAAGAGGCATTCTATCATAACCTCAAATTTTCTTCCTCCAAAATTGAATAAACTCTCTAACCAGGGGTGAGAAACATATTTTGAAAAATAAAGGCAAGTATAAATTCATTGAGCCCTATTTTAAGCGAAAGAAAGGCTGGTTTGTGCCATTGCTACCCTATATATTAGCCATTACTATAGTAATAGCTGTTTTTGAGTCTTCAAAACACATAATAATGTTTTAGATCAGTTTTACCTACCTGGAAACAGTTAAATATTAGCTTGTTGATGTCAAAATCTTATCAAAAATTGAGTAAAATACCCCATGACGCAAATATAGGAAACATTTAATAAGCTTTTAGGTGTATTTTGAAATCCTATGCCTGAAGAAAATGAATTTGTGGGATTCTGGCACCCATTGGGACATATTTCCTTCCCCCCCAAATTGATCTTTCAAATTTATTATAATTGAAAAGGTACATATTTAAGCAAATTTACAAAGTAAATTTAGAACTGAAATTATTAATTCTTTATAAATAAATCTAAATTCAATTATGTAATAAATATTCACATTTTGACAAATCAATTGAGAATACTTCAATTTATTTTACCTTCTAAGCTACTTGCACAAACTCAATTTCAACACAAAAAATTATGGTTAACACTATATGCAATTTATAATTAGCTTACATCTTTATTATTTTTATGTTTTTATCTTGAAAATACTTAAAACTTAATTTAAGCTTAGTTAGAGTTCAGTTGCAGAAAATCTACCCAGAGGTGAAGTAGGGTGAAATCTCATGGGGAATTTAATGTTAAAAGAAAATTCATATCCCTTTCAATAATAATGAAAATTCATAATAAACTCAATACACTTTTTTCCAAAATGATAATCAAATTTTATTCCTTTTTAGTTTTCTTACAAAAAATCTTTGTTCTACTGTTTTCTTAACTGTATCATTTTCCTGTAAGGTTCACTTCTTCATTTATTGTGATGAACTGTAATTATAATTTGAAGAACGAATAAATACTCCTTATCTTTATGATTAATTTTTGTGGTTTTTTAGGTATATGAGAATGGCTTTGAAGCTCATATTACCTGTATAACAGCTGTGATACCAAGAACCCAATTGCATAAAAAAGGATTTTTATAGCTCATACCTATAATTTTATCCAATTTTTTAGCCCTCTATTTCAAATACTGACAAAGCTGTTGAGCCTTTAAGGTTCAACTACCACACCAGCCTGTATAAACCTTCAGGGTATTTTATCTTTAAGTAATATTGATCTGTGAGGTATGAGACTTGGTAAAAAGAGCTCTAGTATTTTCTTTAATTAGACCTATCAGAAAATTTTGAACATACATAGGTGAAACATTTTACCCTTTATGGGTAAAGGCTCTTATATTTGGTTCAAAAAGCATGTACTTACTACAATAATTCCTATATCTTGCTTATTTAACCAAGAAATAAATAGTTTATTTCTTAATATATTTAAATAGAAAGATAATAGACCTTACTACAGCCTATTTTAAAATTAACATAAACCCTTTTATCACCCGAAAGGGTCCTTCTCTTAAGTTAAGACTTATTGTTACAAGTTCGGGTTTCAATAGAGAGAATATAAATGATAGAATAAACTTATATAATTATAGTTTCATTAATTTAAATAAACAATGAATTAAAGAAATTGATGATATTTCAACAAATTTTTCAAATATTTTTAAGAGTCTTGCTCTCAACTAGTAGATCCCTTTTTCATTTTTCATCTTTTTTTTAATTCATTTCTGACTTTAAAACTTGACAGGACTCAAAATGAATAAGAGATTTAATAAAATTGGATGTGAACCAAATCTATTGGTCAATAAAGAAAAATCAATAATTAATATAATTCACTAAGGATTCTTTTCAAAAGACAATAAGGTTTCATCTTCATGAGTTTCTTCAATATAAACTATTTAATTTGCTGGAGAAATAATGAAATAGAGGTCTTTCAATATTAAATATCCCTAAAATTTCATCATCATATTCACAATTGATGTTTAATAATAACATAAAAAGAAGTAATTCTAGTTTTTTCGTAGGATTATGAATTTTAGCTCTATATTAAAGATCAATTTTTTGGAAACAGAAGCTTGAAAAACATATAATATTAGTTAAAATTATCATTATTCAAGTTTATATTTAAGGTTTTAACTTTGAGTACTTGAAAGAACATATTTTCAGAGATATAATCAGTTTCCCGAAAAAGGGAAGTTAATTCTTATCCTTTCTTTAGCTTATTATATGGTTATCATTTTTTCAATATAATAAGAGTTTTGCAGTGATATTCCTATGTCTAACAGCTTTTGCAATAAGAAGTTAATAAATATAAACTAAATAACCTCCATCTTCTATAAATTTTCTGCGAAGAATTTAATGCTGTTGAAACTGAATAATTAAAAAGAAAAAAAATTGTCATTTAAAGCTCAAATAGAATATAAAAGATGTTTGAAGCTAAAATAATTTTGAAAGGATTCATTCAGGGTATCCTGAGAATAAATTTGAATTTATACTAAAATACTAGCAATTGAACTCCTTACATTTTTCATGAAAATTTGATGGCCTAGCCAAAGATTTTTTCGAAATAGAATAACTTATACGGAAATCAGTATAATATGAATATTATATTATATGCATTATTTCTTATAAAGATAGGATATCCAGATATCTCAATAAGTACTTGATTTAGGGCTATTTAATTTATATCAATGAATATTTGGGTCTATATTTAGAAAATAGTCATTGTATTCACATCTTAGCTAGATTTTGGTTAAGATATGTATTATTTTATATCTTGAATTCCTAATTTATACATTTCAGAAGTTGTTTCTAATTATATTTTGAGGGAGAATTGAATAATGGTATAATATAGGATTATTTTAATAAAGAATAATCAAAGAGAATTTAATTTAGTATTCAGATTTATTTTATTATTGATTTTTATGGCCCTGAAAATAAGTATATAAGCTTTATTTTATAATAATAGCCCATTTTACAATGCTATTCATGCTCTATTATGATATTATTTCATCTTTATAAGGGAGCTTCATATAATTTGAATATAAAAATTTCAATCAATATGATAGTTGTATCATTACTAAAATAAAAAGTTTTAGTTGATACAGTATTTATTTATTTTTTTATAGATCTATGAGATAGTCAAAAGAGCACTATGGCTATCGGTGTGACTGTAAATGATGGACAGGAGTATAATAAAAAGGCGTTAATTATGAGAATTAATGACTTTAAACAATATTTAGAGGCCTGGTTTAATTATTTCTTTATTTAATCAAGTTAAAATAACCCTATTTATTTTAAATAAACAAAATTATTTTTATTTATTGGAATTTTTATCAACAGTAAATTGTAAATTATTTTATAGAATTGGTTGGTTCAAAATCAACTCGGGGTTTATTCAATGGGACCCATAGGTTTTTTGAATTCCACATAGCTTGGAATCAATTTCTCTTCATTAGGAATCCATTACCCATTATATTTAATTAATTACTAACTATGTGAAATTAATTAACTATAACGTTGATCCTGATGAAAATGTGGTTTATATTACGTCAAATTGAAATACATAAACATAATGAGTTTAATCTAAGATAAACTTGGTTGGTGTTATTTGATATCACATAGTTTATCGTGATACAATAATGCAGAAATTTAATGAAGGCAAAAATTATTCAAATTATGGTTATGAAGATGCAAATATAGGCTTAATAATTCTTAAGACAGCTATACAAGGTAAGAATAGGATAATGATAGGATGAGGAGCCTTTTAGTGACAAATGAAGATTTTTTTCTTCCCTTCTGGGGACCTTAGGAGCTCCTATGTGCTCCAAAAATACTCAATAGTAATAATCTTCACTCAAAAAAGATACTTGTGGCTTCAAAATACATTAAAGGCCTTTGTTTTCCTGTTTAATGGTTCTGGAACCACAAAAATGTAGTTTTCAATCCATACAGATTGAAATGGTCTTTCAGAGGACATATCAGTAGCCTTTGTATAAGTCTTATTTGTCAGAATCATTAAATAGAATGTTAATGAGGTCATTATTAGTAATAGCAGATGTTCTGTAGCTTATATGGCTCCTAAATTCAGTCAAAAGGGGTTTATAACCCGGTACGGATTCTTTAATATAAATTATGTCTTGTAAAGATTAAAAGCCGGATATCTCAGCCAATTCTTGTGGTAAAGGGACTGTAGGAGTAAGATATGTAAGTCTTTATGTTCTCATCAATTCTTAATTTCTTATGTCTTTTCTTCTCATATGTAAATAATCTTAAAGGGCTGAAAGGTCTTGATATTTACACTGGCTCTGTTTAGGAGGTAAAATAATTTCCAGACCAGATATATTGGACAGTTTTTGGAATATCATACTTCGAATAAGAAAAAACCACAAGTATCTACGAGCTCATCAACTTGATATATCTTCATCATAGATTATAAAAGGCTAAAGAGGTTTTCATCCTGTTTAAACCAGTATTTTTGGGCTAAACATGTCCATATAAGATATCTCAGAGGTTATTTGAGATAAAGGGTTGGTGAGTGTATAAAATTAAAGGGCTAGCTGGCTTATATGGAATGATTTCCTGATTTATGGGGTATTCACAGGTCTCCTCTCATCTTTGAAGGGGTTTCTTTAATCTAAATATTATTAGCTTCTGATTTAGAGGTGCTACAAGTAAATGGAATTTATCATTGAAAATTTATCACCTAGATCTTTTAAGATCCCACCTATCTTCTTTTCTATTCAATTTAAGTGTAAAAATATACATTAGAGGTTAAAATGAGGTTTTGAATCAGTGGATAATCAGTAAAAATTGGAAAGTGCTAGAGCTTTCCTATCACTTATCAAATCTTTATAAGAATGTAATATTCTTCAAGGGAAGACCTCCTTACTTAAAGACATAACTTGATGATAAGTTGATTCTCAGAATAAGGTCTTGAGGATGGTAGAATTCTCTATGGTATGTGGATTTTATTCTTCTGCTGTGTCCGGAGTTACAGGCTGAAGCTTTGGACCATGTGTGTCATCTAACTACAGAAAAGTTTAAAATAGATTTGTTATTGAATATTTCTAAGAAATAAAATTGGGTTAAATTTATTCATTAAGATATTATAAATCCCTTTTTTTAAGTTTCTCATTCAAGATTGAATTGAATAAAAAATGACCTTTTTTTGGAGAGAAATTTTATGAAAATACTTTGTTCATCTTCTTTGTTTAGTATTAGTTAATTTATCCTAAGGGACCCATTAAAATTAAGTAATTAAGGATATAATTAAGCTTCTATGGTAGATACTGTGATAGTGTGTTCTTTATCTTTGATAAAACATCCTTTCCTTATTTTTTCTTTCATAATCCACTCATTTCATTGTCATTCAATACATTAATTTTACTTATCTCATCTCTTTCAACCATTTTATTCATTAACTTTGAGCCAACGAATCTTATTACTCCCGGTATAACTACTTTAACCTAAATTGGGGGTTTAAGCCTGATATATTTCAGGTTGAGCTTTCTTATACGGTTTTTGTGTTAATTTTTCATCATAAATATAATGAATAGCAAGTTTTTTTGGTTATTGAAATTTATTTCTCAAATTTATTCAGTTATATTTTTATGGTTACCTTTAATTCTTCTATTTGTGGATTTCATATAGCTTATAGCATCTTCATTAACTTTTTCACATATCCAAAACTATGAGCTTATTGAAAAAAGTGAACAAAAAGCTTTGAAGAAGATAAAATGAAGATATTAAGGGGTTCCAAACCTAAGATATTCAAAATAAAAAAAAGTATTATTTGAGATCCAAATCACACCTTCCAAAATGAGTGATCTTTTCTCACAAAAACCATGTTTTTTAACTCAGTCACCCAGGGATTTTGCAAAAAACCACATTTTTTCCTATACTTATCTAAATCTAACCTAAATTATTGGATATAGACATGTCCAAATTAAACCTAAACACTTCCCTTCTCCAAAAAAGCTTTCAGCCAACCCTTGGTGCAACAAAGCAATTTACAATTCCATCCAATCCCTTCTTTTATTAAATTAGTCAATTACTTATTTATTACTTAAAATCACCATCATTGAAATGCCACATCACCCAATTAATCCAAGTAAATAAACTTCTAATATGTGATCTGGCCTTCCCCATCCTTCAGGTCACTTAACTCAGCCCAATTATTTATGTATTATCAATTGTTTGTAGCATAAATAAAACTTTTATGCATGTTTTGGAACCAGTGCCTTAAAATTGGTGGGAATGCCAATTTCAAATAAAAAGAATGGCTTTCCACTTATGGACATTGAGGTCAATAAAAATTTGTGACACCAGTTGAATCTCAGTGAAACAAGCATTTGCAACCAATGGAATACATATCAGAAAAAATAAACAACAGAAAAGAAGTTTTATAATTTAACTGGGGAAGGTATAGAAGAAGAGGATGAGAAAAAAGGGCTGCATACTATTCCTGATAATCTGGAAATTATGTGTCAATTTTTTCCAGAAATGGATGCCCTCTTTGGCTATAAGCCAAATGCACTCCACTAGAAACTTATAATTCTCAACAGGCTGGATTGATTTCAAATTCGGAAGAGGAAGAACCAATGGAACATGTAGTAAGATATGATAAAATATTTCATTATTTGTGCTAATTTCTAATGCCTTGTTTAATTTCATGATTCTGCAATAACAGAGCAGGGAACAATCACTGATGAGCCAAATATGGATATTTCTGAAGATAACTTGAATGACAATGTGGAAGAGCCAGAAGTAAGATTTATTTTAACAAGACAATATATTGTAATGAGCTCTGAAATATTTTTTCTTCAGATACATGATAATATTTATGGTTCATCCCAAAAGAGAAAACATAGCTCTAGCTTCAATATTAATAACACCAGTGGCTCACAGAAGAAGTTGTATGATGTGTTGTCTCCAAGCTACTCACAAATAATGATTTATCAGAAAAAAGATTGGTAGGTGATTTATTTATTATGAAGTTCATCTAGACTAATAAATGTTCTTGTAGGGAAAGATACTCATGATGAGGCCCAGTTAGAATGGGATAAACAGAAGTGGAATGAAGAATGGAGAGGTCAGCTTATGAAAACTGAACAACAGAGATTAATGAAGGAGATGGAAATTTCATTTTAACGGGAAAAATTCCGAATTCAGAAAGCTTGAACAGCAAAAAATACAATCACGACTCAATTTTAATATGGCCAAAGAGGAAAAATACCTTGATTTAGAGAAATAAAATGTAAAAAAGGGGTTGAGAGGCATTAAAAACCACAGAACATGGACTTGACTATAGCAGAATTTAATTTCTCCCATCCACTTTCAGATTTAAAGCAGATTCTAAATTTTATTACAAAAACAATTGATTTAAGTGTCTTTAATTATATATTTTTTCTGAAATATGAGCGGTGAGAATCGATGACAGAATTTGTTCCCCCATGCAGACACATTTGTCATTTGAAGCCTAAATGACCAATATACCTTACAATTCTCAGAGATTTAATTTGACAATTGAGGTAGATTCTCACATGGTATGAGTATTTACACTAATAGATGCAAGTCCTCAGTTTCAAGGAATGTTGTTTTTTATGGCATGGCTGACCTTTTAAAAAAAAATTTTCAATGAATGGAACTTGAAATTTTCAGTGAGTAAATAGAGAATATGGTCATTTGACCTTTTTATAAACATGAATCACATTTTAAAATTCTGCAAATTTAATTCTAGTACAAGAAAAAGTTTCCTATCTTTTCAAGGTTGAGTGTATTACATCCCTTTGAAAATTAACCACTTTTTTTGAAAAAGACAAATACTAAAATCTTTATTTTAGTGATCTTTTTTATCAGTTTTGTTCTAAATAAGATACCCCAGCTTCAATTGATAAATTGAATTCAAAATTACCAATATTTTGACATAAGCCTACATATTGGAAACCATTCTGCTTCGTCATAGGCACAGCACTTTTAAGACCATAAGCTTCCACTTATCATATTTTCCTTGAACTAATGTTCTTTCATTATAAACAGAGATATTTTTAATTGAAAAACTTCTGTTGTTGTCTTTTGGTGACTAATTCTTTTCACAAGTTATTGTAATGCTTGGATAACCAAGGGTACTTCTGGCCTTTGAGCTTAATTTTTTCTTATTTAATGAAATAGTATGATACTAAATTGCACTGTTGTACCACCTCCTCCACCACCTCCACAACCAACTTATCACCTGCCACACCTTGAATGATGTCCTTCTTTCTCTTTTAAAGACATGTCAATTTTTAATAAAATACTGATCAATTTTCATTTTGTATATTTTTTTTGCTTTTTTTTTCAATTTAGGGAAGGAATAATTTATATTGGGAATTTATGAAATAGTCACCATTAATTAAAGCAAATTTCAAAAATAACCTCCCCCTTCCTTAGCCATTCCTCTTCAATTATCTGATAACTTGACTGTTGGGACTCAAAAAAAGGACCAGATGATTTCCAATGAGCTGAATGTGCCCAATATCTCTGTAATTTCTAATGATGTGAATGCTGTTGGAACTCAACCTCAAAATTATAATGGTTTAACAGATGAGATTTTGCTAAATCATTCTTCTTTGTTGTAAAGTCCAGAAAAAAAAGGAGAACTCTTGGTTATATGAACCAAACAGCAGGCCAACTCGTAATTTTTAATCCCAACTTCTCCATACTCATACTAGAAAAGAAGAAATATGATAATTCCTCCTGGTTTGAATTTCCTACCCAGACCCTATGTACTCATTAATAAACATAACAAGCCCTATTTTCCGGTTCTCATGTATCAAATTAACCCATTGAGAAGTCTTACACCAGTCTTTCATCAACTTCAAAAATAGATCATCACATTAAACAAAGTCCCTACCAACTGTAAAAATATCACCACAAACACTGATGTGCTTTATGGAATTATGAAAGTAATAGGATTTTGTCAGGGTTCAGATTCTAGTAAATTGGCTGGGGTTTATTCAAGGAAGTCTGACTTAACCAAAACAAATTGATGAAGATAATGAGGAATGCTCAAAAACTCAAGAATTCAATTAATTCATTCACTTCCAAATCCAAAGATTTTCAAACAAGGCACTTGAAGACAATCAAGAAATTATGAGTGCAGGCAATTTGACAAACTTCAGTAAACTTGAATGGCACTCCAATAAATCACCAAATTTCAATACTCATTCAAAAGTTATAATTACTTTCAATGTCTTCTACAATAAAACACATACCAATAATAAGGAAATAAATTCATTGAATTATTGTATATTCTCTTTCATCAATAAAGAAAATTTCATTCTCATTCCAATGAATTTCACACCCTCTGGGAATGGATCATTACTTCCCAACCATAAATTCATCTTTGATTTTTCCAAAAAAAGAAGGAAGTGTTTAAATACTCTGTAAAACATCTGAACTCCTTCATAAAACAACTCAGCCACCAAAAGTATATCTTGAATTCCAATCGATCATACACTTTGGTTTCTCTTTTCAAATCAACAAGAGATTTTTTCATACCAGACAAAAATTCAAATAACTAACCTCTGAAGAAATTCTCTCAAAGGTAAATTGTAAATTCAGGCAAAATGAACATGATAACAGAAGATTATGTAAAAATAAAAATTTGTAAAAATTTTGGCTTATATATTTCCACATCTGATATTTCTGATCTCATTCCAATTCTCAATATTTACTGTTTCATACACATAGATTGAAGCTTTATTGCACATATGAGTCTTAAGTCAGTTTTCTTTGAAAATTCACATGTTTTATGAATATTATGACTCATCAGTGCTTTTAAATCATACTTTAATTCATTATTGAACCAATCCAAAGTGTAGGGATTGGTTCTTTAATGAATATTCAAATGGCTGTTTTTATCCTATTTTTCAATTATATTTTGGAGCTTGGGGAGGTCATTATCCACATATAAATCCCTCCATTGGTCACCTACTTTTTCTGATAGATTATTCAATATAACACAGGCTAACACCCACTGTATAAAAAATTGTACCCCTTGCACATCATGCATTTGATTTCTCATCTCATGTGAAGAGGACCACCCCCATTTCAAAACACCAATAGAATTTCCACTCTTTACTCTTGATCTTTCCAAAAATAGATTGAATTTTTTATTATCTTCTGAGTGGGATGTCACAATACAATCTGAGCTTGAATAAGCTGAATATGCAAGTAGATATTTATCTTTTCCCTAATATTAATGTGAATCTTTTTAGATTTGAATATGTTGGTACACATTTGAATCATGAAGAGAACCTTCACATCCAATATTTAGTTCAATAAAAGCTCTTTTGAAATCACAAACTAATTGAAGTGAAATCAAATAGCTAGATCATATCTATTATTAGCTCAAAATTTTTTTAATGCAATATGGATATTATAAATACCTCTTCTTACAATCAAAGGATGCCTCACCATCTCTGGGTGTTCCTTTGAAACAAATGTATAAGACTACTTTCTATAAATCCAACACATACAGGAAACCCTTGGGCTTGCATTACTTTGGAAGTCTCCAATTTCTTTTGTGAATTTGGCCACATAATATATTCATTTTCATGTTCTATTAATGCTTTTATTATACACTGTTTATATAATACAATAGCCCCATGGATAACTCCAAATGAACTTCCTAGTTTTCCCAAAGAGTCCCCATTTCCATTGGATCCTAATCATTCTAATTCTACAGCCAATTTTATGGCTGGATCTCTCTGTTTAAATCTTGATTAATTCTGATAAATTTCATCATCTTGAATCAAGGCAACTAACTATTGAAAAGATCAATTGGTAGTATGGCAGAGCTGTTTTAATTTATGAATGGATAAGTGGACCAAATTGCTGGAGGTGTATATATATGCAGCAGGACTGGGTTTGCAGGGTCTATAAAGCCTTTGTGTACTGAGGTGGTGTAATAGTGATACACCTTCTTCCAGTTAAGAATCAATATTAGATTCCATGACAAGAATATTTTGAATGGTATTTAGTTGATGAAGTAATGGGATTATTGCTGATGTTTCTGTAATTCTTGGATTCTTATATATTTGATATGAAATATGATATTTGAATTCTGTCAAAATGAATTTTTCTGAAGAAATTTATGCATTGACCAAATTATTATGCAAAGCTAGATTTCCTTATTCAGTTTTTTGCACACTTTTTTTAGAAATTTGGCCAATTTCAAGTGTTATAATTTTGGATTTGCAGCCAAAAATATGAGTTTTTACATGTTCAAAATACCATAGGTCAGGGGGTGTGATATTTGCAAAATCCCAACTTAAATGCTACATTTCAGGGAAAAAAACAAGACTTTAAGTGTGGGATTTAATATGCTTGAAACCCACTATTATGAGAAGGTAGGATTATTTTAATAGCTCAAAAAGTAATCTTGTCCTTAATTTATTCTTTTGAATAATTGATTCCTCACAGATTCCAATATTTGAGACTTTAAATTCAGTACAATATCCAAGGAGATATTTCTTGATTAATCAATGTGAGAATATTTAGTGTAGATATCTGAAAATCAAAAAGTAATTACAAATTAATTTTCAATAAATCTTTAATATTATTGAATTTAGATCCAAAAAGATAAATTTAATTTCATTCCCTAAAACAATCTATATTCTCATTCCAAATATACTCACTAGTAATATATATGAGGGCTTCTTAGAATTATCAAAAAAGCTTATGAAAATGATCAATATCATAATAATGAGAATAAATTCATATCATCCCAAATTCTATTAGTAATTTTGAAAATATGATATATATATTAATTTGAAGTGGATATCACGTGATAGTATGCCTTATATCAAAACTGCAATTCGACTAAATTCCAATGTTCTGTAATAAGAAGGGTACTTGGAGGAAACTATGGGGGAGAATCCCCTATGGGAGCTATAAGTTATGTATTTATATTAAGTTAAAATATTATAAAGCCTCTGAGGAACTTGCTCTTTTTATCACCACAAAAGAACTTACTAAAAAAACTCTCTATAGAGATAAAAGGTAAATTATTTAAGTCAACTTTCTCAAGAAGCTCAAAATGAAAATTCAAGTACCATGATTATTAATAATACAAAAATGAAAACGTTTGCTCATATGTATAATAAAGGGCTCTTTCCAAGAATATTGAAGGTAAAGTATCATTCATAACTCTAGTTCAAGCGAAATTTAAATTTGAAACAAACTTGAAATCAATCATCAGATTATTTATTATAATATGAGCGAAATACAACAGCTTGAAAGGATAATTTATTTTGTTCACATGAATTCCCCTGTTTTTGGAAAACATCAAATAAAGTATCAATTAAATTTTTGAAGCCATTAATAATATAAAAAAGTAATTAGATTTATAGTATCAAATTTACTCATGGTATGAATCAAGATTTATTTGAATGTGGTAATTTTAACTGAGATCATGAATTCAAATTATTAAAATATAAAATCTTTAAGAACCCTCTTTATTCAATGCTATATATTACTAATATGATTATTTTAGTTCACTCAAATTCCCTTTTTTCACTTTATTTCTCATTATATACCAAGATATATAAACTTGAAATAAACGGAAACACTGGAAAAAATGGGGTTGAATTCTTTAATCTATAGAATATCTTAATTGGATTACCTCTGAATAAATAAGGTAAGTCTTGAAAAAAAGACATCTGTGTCCACCTTATCATCAATATAGTGCTATAGAGCTCAAAACGAGGAATGATGGATTTCATACGCTTTAAAATAGCTATTTTTCATGATTATTGATTAGATTTTGATGAAGTTATTTTTTAAGTGTTCTAAACATATGTTGAATGTCTGGTAACAAACATAATAATATGAAATTGATCTATTTCTTTAAAAAAAGGGTTCAATTCTAGGTATATTTGTAATTTATATTATTATCAAAATTAAAGCAAGAGTATTTTAATTAACATCTTCCTTTCATATGAAATTTTCAATTCAATTAAGCTTCTTTAGAGTCCTAAGTATATTTTATTTTATGTTAAGAAATTATTTTGAAATTTTTTACATAGAATTTAAAAGTCTAAATAAGTATAGAAATGAATAAGATATCAATTCGGATAAACTTTAGATATTCCAGGTTAAGAAAAAAGTTTGAAAATTAGTTCTCAGTATGTTTATTTAAAAATATGTAGCGGCACTTAATATTTTAGAAAACTTTCTCATCCATAAGCTTCAAAATAATGAGATTTCTTTCATACTAATTATGTGTAAATTTCAGCTCTAATATTTTGTTTAAATTATGAAAATTAATATTTCAAGTTTTTCAGAATATCTTTTTGTTTTAAAAATCTAGTATGGTTGCCAGAGTCTCAGGTAAGCTGGAATAATATTAGATTTTATTTAGACCACTTTTTAATTATCTATGATATTTCCAATAGTTTCTTCTTGGTTAAATGAGAATTTGAATGTTGATTTTTAAATAATTTTATCTCTAATTGGTTAAATAAACACAGAAAAAATTAATATCCGTCGACTAGTTCTTTAATTCATTCTATTATCTGTTAGACTGGGTTTTCAATAATTAATTATGGAATAATTCAATTAGCCAATCTCCCATAGAAAATTATGGGCTTCATTTTATATTGGAACCTATTCTGAGTGATTATTAAAAACCTTTGACAAGTAAATTTTACTTTAATGGAAATTCAATATACTAGATTCTTCTTTTTTTGTTATTGTTTTTTTTATCAAATATTTTTTTAAAATGAATGAAAATATATTATATTTTACTTTTTATATAAATCATTGTTCATTTTGTTTTTTTAATAGTTAGACAGCTTTGCTTTTAGAACTGAGCTATGGCTCAATTCATAAAAAAACACAATACACTCAGTGTGGCTCTGGCACAATCAGAGCATTTAATAATAATAAGGATAATATTTTAATTATCATTAGTTTTCTTTTAAAGGGCACAGTATATAAAATTCTGCACCATATCCTTTATGGGTTGGGGCCCTGGGTTTGGGTCCATACTGTTTAGGTCTGTTATTTTGAGCCAGGCTGGTGAGCCAACAGCGGCCAGCCCGGTCCGGGACTATCTATGCCCCGCCGGGTAGCCCGTTCGGTCAGCCATCTAAGTTCTTCCCCACTACAGTATAAAAGGCCTGGCACCCCTGGTTGCTCCGTTATCCATCCAACAATAAATACTTCCTCTCAAAAATTATCAATCTTTCCTACTCAAATATATTAGAATCTTTAAAAAATGGGTAAGCGAAAAGCTGCACGTAAAGTAAGTCTGATTGTTGTTAAATGGTTTTCGAAACTTTGGTCAATCTGACAAGAAAGGAATTTTTAGTGATTTATATTGGAATTAATCTTCGAATTTTTCATGTCCCTCTCTCCTGCTTACTGTTCCAACTGTAAAAAATTCTCAGCCCGGTAAAAAAGCAAAATTGAAACCTCTCGATAAAGTCTTTCGATGCTTATTTTGTCAACATGCTGGTGTAGTGCATTGTAAATTGTGTGTGGTGATGAGCATTGGCTTCACGTATTTGGGCTGGTGCTGATGAGCTTTTCGGCTCTAATCATCCCAATTTGACTGACCTTATTTTAGAGACCGTCAAGAAATGGTTTCTCGGATTGAATGCGCCCGGTGTGCTCAGCACTTTGAGACCAAAATTGATCGTGTGTATCTAGTTTTGCTACTTCCTTATTATTGTCTTTGAGGGAAGGTGGCTAAACGGCGATTCTTTCATATTTTGCTTAGATCTGACTGAACCTATTGATGTGTACTCGGCATGGATTGATGCTACCGAGTTAGCCAACAGACCGCTAGCTTCACCGGTCCATCAGGCTCAACCGGTATGTGCTATTTGATTAGTTATTAGTTGTTATTCCACTTGGTGCGATTAATAAAACTTTCTGTCGTTTAGGCAAATGACCCACAACGCGCCGAACCTGACCGATTCCATTCATCTTCACATCGCCAGGAAAGGTCGTTTTCCAAGGCACCCAGGGCAGAGGAACATTATGAGACTTTGTACAATGAGGATTCTGAACTTCCTGAAAACATCTTTTAAAACCTGTTTTAGTGACACTGTACAATTTACCTCTATCTTCTTGCCTACGCGTGTCTTCCCCTTTTTTTCGTGTTGCTCGTGCTTGGAGCTCCCTGTTTTGTAAACAATCCGACCGTTGAGACCTCTACAATCAAGACTAAGCTTTAGTCAGCCACTAAAAAACTCTTGATTGGGAACAATTCTTTCTGAGACACTAATTTCAACCTTAGCATTTTCAGGCCCGGTTCTAAACGGGTTTTGTTTTGGTTTAGAAAAAAAAGAAAATTGTTTTAATTCTAATTTTTAAAAAGAAATTATAACATCATTCATTTTTCTCATAAAACACATTTAAAACCATATTTTTCGACGACGAACATTTTTTCTTGAAATCTCACTCCCATGGATAATTTGGATGTTCCAGAATTCAAACCATTGGTTACTTTTTTAAGACTTAGGCTTCAAATGAATGTTGATGGTCAAGGCAATCCACTTGTGGTTGAGAATCAAGTGGGACTGACTTTGTATTGGTTGGGACATGGTTCCAACTTTCAAAATTTGTCTCAGCTTTTCAACATTGGAAAATCAACTACATATGAGGTTTTTTCACAGTGATTGAGGCAATAATTTTAAAATTACATGATTATACAAGAAGGTGTGTAGTTTCATTTGCGTTTTTTTAAAATCTGACTACTCATATCTCTTTACCCATATCCTGATTTGGATGATCAGGAAAGATGGGGTTCCGTTGCACAGACTTTTGAATGACAAAAGGGATTGAAAGGAATTTCAGGTCTCATAGATGACATGCACATCCCAATAAGACCTCCCTCAAATGATTAATGGAACTCATTTGTGCACTGAAAAGGTTGGAATTCAATTTTGGTCCAGTGTATTGTTGATGGTAATCTGAACTTCATGAATGTGATTTGAACATTTGTTTCAAAAGAAAATATGGATAATGATTAAGCTCATATGTAAATATTTGGAGAATTTCCTCCTGTCTCAATCCACAACAACTATGCTTTTTGTAAATCAACTATTGGAAGTGCAATATTGAGCAGCATGAAATTGTTTCCATATAATATGGAATTAATTGGTGATTTGGGTTACAAAGGGAATCTTCCCATAATGCTTCCACTTGTGAATCCAAAAATGAAGAAAAATGTTTCCATTTTGATCATTCTTTGAATAGGTTAGGCTTTTGGTTCATTGTTTCTAATTGATGGGATTGTTGTTTAAAGGGCCCTTGGTCAAGTCAAAGCTGCCTTTGTTGTCTATTAACTCCACAGTATTTGAAAACAGCATGGGCATATAAGGTAACTTTGGTTTGCATGAATTTACATAACATGTTAAGTCAATCATCATATCACAGGGGCTCTTGGGAAAAGCAGGAGTGTCCTGGCATGGAACTCAGTAATCCAGGGACTCACTTGGAAGACTACAAATAATTGAAGAAATAAGAAAAGGAATATATTTCTTTATTATGGAATATGTAAGTACAAGATGAGCTGAAAATAAGAGAGAAAGCCAATGGAAAAAGAGCCAGCCAAGTAAGTCCTAAATAACTGTTTCAATATTCCAGAAAGAACAATCAAATTAGTAAAGGATGTGACCTCCAATATCCACTGACAGGAAAGGAAAGAGGTGCAAATGACCGACACAATAATAGCAGGATTTCATATCAAGATGGAAAGAAAATAAAAATAAAAATAAATATGGTAGGTCATTCAACTGGGGAGGAGTTGAAAAATTGATCTTTGCAGGTGGAAAACGCAGCTGTATTGACTTTTTGGGGAAATATACCTTGGCCATTTTGGGAAATGAACTGGGTGTATTGAAAAATCCCAGTATTGAATTTAATTGAACAAAAAAGGGTTAATGTAATACATATTTATTGAATGAAGTCTGTATGGATTAATTGAGTTGTCCAGGGAGGCCATGGAGCTTGAATTCCTTTACAACTGATTTGAATAGCTACCTATTGAAGATTCCTTGATAATACCTTTCCATTATTCCCATGGGAAAGTACTGCATAATTGAAATTACCAATACCTCAATATAACAGGTTAGTGGTGTCCTTGAATGGCCTTTTTGAAGTCCTACTAATTACCACCATGGATGATAAGTTGAGGTAGCTCAATCCTTCCTTCAGAACTGACTTTAGAATTGGTGACTTCTCTTTCAGATTTCAGAATTGAGTCTTGAAAAAATCACCATTCAATTTCTGAGGAAAAATGGTGCATAATAGTGTATAACACCATATATGGCATTTGTTGAGGTCCAAAAGAAAGAAAAGTGATTTTAGCCAGAATTGGTGAGTGGTGGCCCTCTGGTTACTTCCAGAGGGTCCATGGTGGTTTATGGACAAAATGTGTCTGAGGAGATAGGACTTGGCCTATGGCTTCCTTTGGCCTCATTGGATTTAGGCCAAGAGGGGCCTAGGGGTCCTACAGAATAAAAAAACTAGAAGCCATAGGGGGGACAAATTGTACAAAAAGACCTCAATAAAAGGGGTTTGGAACAAGAGCCTGGTTATTATTAAAGGAAACATAGGGCAATGGGATGAAGTTGAGGCCCCCAAAGGGCCAAATGAAGAGTAATGGCCTTGAGGACATTTTTGATGGTGAAGACCCAGGGGAGCCATGCCAGAGTAATTATCAGGGGTAAGGGCATTCAACCTTAATCCCACTCAAACTCACCAAATCAGGAAATCCTTGCTGTTTATATGTCAGACTGTTACTCCAAGAAGAGCACCAGCATGAAATCCAACACACCATAATTAATTGTATGAAGAGTAGTGTAAAAAATGAGTCAATACAGGAAGGAAATAAAGAGGGAAACTTCCCAAATATAAATATATCAATATTACCCAAATAGGATAAGAAAGGGAAAGGATATGTCCTGTCAAAGATAAGACCAAATAAGTAAAACCCTTATTTTAACCGCTCATCTAGCTTATGCATATTTAAGGAGAAGCCCACTAAAAGCTGTATTTGTCTTTAAGCTCTCAAGGAGAGCTATCCAATGGTACCACCCAGTCCTCTGTAGAATTCCTACTTTAGGAGATACCACCATACCACCTTTATTCACTGAGAACCCCTCAAAGGTACAAGAGGGCTTGTAAGAAACTGTACAGAAGTAAAGCCAAATTAAATATTTGACTGAGACATTAAAATTGAGATACCCCCTACCCCTTTCCCCTAAAAATTGGCAGAGAGATCTTGGATGAAAGGCTTGACAAACCAAATACAGGTTTTCTGAAAACAACAATATAAAGAACACCCTGTGTCTTTTCCATATATACATACAGCTGTACAGTTAATTATATCAAATTTTAGAACTAATCAAGCCCTAAAATGTTGTATAATTCAAGCTCTGATATATTCCAAATCAAAAGAGATATCTAGCTTGGAAGTTTACCAAGCCATATACTGATGTACAAAAATACATCAAAATACAAGAAGCCCTTATAAATTTTGAAATTCTTGATTAAGGTCACAATTAAGCATAAAAAATTGAAGAGCTCATAAGGATGTTAAATCCTATGATATTAGATTCTTTATATCTCAAAAAATGACTGAGATATCTGGGCTGGAAGCTTTTTGACAAATACTGGCTTAATACTTAAAATAATGGTTGTTTAAAGCTTAAAACCACACAGAATGACTAATATTATTCATTCAAACACTATGGAAACATCATAACAGTTCTGAAATGGCCTGTGTCGATTTTTTCTCACTCTTTATTGATCCAGAATAATCATTTGTGGTCCCAAAACCACAATTCTGACTATGATAATGTCATAATTGATGGTACGGAACCACAATCCAGCCTCCAGAGTAAAAATTATTACTCTGAAGAAGTGCAAAGAGCTTACAAGCCCCTAAAAATCCCGGAAAGGGACAAAAAAGGCCTTTTATCACTTGAATGGGACAGAATCATCATTAATTAGAATCCCCATATAGTAGAACCATCTTATACCAGTAGGTCTCTTAGGATCATATTGATATCATCAAGTTAATTAATTATTTCAGTGATTGGTCCAGTAAATTAATATTGAATAATTGCACCCAATGTGCTCAGTATATTTATTGCCACTGTTATCATATAAAAGTAGAACCTTTTAGCTATATTTAAAACTAGTTTTATTGTGTCACAGTCATAGTGCTAGATTTTAATCACTGTTTTTGGGCTACTACATAGAATCCCCCTGCCATTTTTGTGGACCTAGCTGTGCATTTAAACTCTTCTGGACCTATTTAAGTGTTTGTTGGACCCTTTTAGCCATTTTTGAATGTTCTTTACTAATAAAGTAAGTACAATTTTGTGTTTTTTCATTCTTATTGTAATTCTTATACATTTTATTATAAAAAATATAATATAAACATTTTCATATATTATATTTCTCAAAAAAATATATTAAATAATATGTTTTTTATATTTGAGTATTCATACTCTTAAAAGATTTGAAATTGCAATTTTTCATGAAAATTAATAATAATAAGTCTTTATTATTAATCATTAAAAGTTATTTTCATATACAAGTAGTATATTTGAATAAAAAAATATTTATTTTTTATCAAGTTGTGTAAAAATTGATTGAAATCATAATATATATTCCAAATAAACAATAAATAATAATTTTATTATTATTTCACTTCTTGAATATTCAAGTTGAATTTCATTGAATAAAAATCTTTTTTTACTCAATTTGAGGAAAAATTGATTCAAATTTTGGTTGATGAATAATTAAAAAGGAAATAAATCTTAATAATAATAACTAATTATTATTAATAGCTCAAAGTAATTTTCATAAAAAAAATAGTGTATTTAAATGAAAAGAAGATTTTTTTACCAAATTGTGTAAAAAGTAGTTTAAATCATATTATTTATTGAGAAACCAACAACACATATTTGAATAATGAATTTATTATTATTGAAAAAATCCTTTCTTACTAAGATTGAGGATAAAATTGATTAAAATAGTTTTATCTAATAAATAATCAAATAAAAACAAAAAACAAAACCAACTTAATTATACAATAAAATTATTGTTAAATTAAGATATTGAACTTTTGTTTCTTCCAAAGAGAAATAAAAACTGGAAACTGAAATAGTGAGATTTTATTTTTTCAATTTCAATAAGTTAATAACTTATTTTTGAAATAAATTTTTAATAAAATAAAATAAACTTTTCATTTTGAATATTCTACCTTTAAAAATAAGTAAAACAGAGAATCTTTAAAACTGTCATTTATTCAAAAAACTAATAAATAAAATATTTTGAAAAAACCAAAACACAAAAACCTAAACCAAATCCAGAAGAAATAACAGTAGAAGATTGAAAACTTTGTTTATTAAAATTGAATTGCAAATTTTTTATATTTCCTTTCAAATGGAAAAAGAAAAATTCCACTTGAGACAAAATAACAGAAAAAAACATCTGTGTCAGCCCAAGAAGACATTAAACAAACAGGTTGAATATAAAATAACAGTTTTTGAAACATTTATAAACTTCAAAGGCAAATTTTCAAAGAGTATAGAAGCAAAACTCTGTCCAAGGGCTATCTAATGGTAGATGAACCTTGGAAAATAAAGTAGTTTTTGTATTTTTTCATTTTTAAAATGGCACCTCCATTACTCAGATATCTTGGATACCCAATAAATAATCCAGAAATATGGAAAGGGAGAAATAGAAGAGGAAGAATACAACCACCTGCTGGATCAAATTACCAGCAAGGGACTTTCATCAGGAAAATCTTTCTCAAAGTCCCATGCTAAGCCAAATTCAACCAAGTCTAACCAAAAAATTGGACACATGGAGGGAAACTCACTCATATGCATCTACACCTGAAAGACTTGTTCACATGGAGTATGGACAAAGAAATTTTAACCTTGAGAAAATCATGGGAAGAAATTGGAATAATAAGTCTGAAAATATTATTCAATCTAATGACTTTCCAAAGGCTTCTGAAAAAGATGAAAATTTGGAATATCAACAGATATTTCATACTCTTAGAAGAGAGAAAAACTGGAATCAGAGGAAACCAGGCAGTAATCCAAGCCATAGAGAATTCTTGGCATATGGAAGAGCCCAATCTGATTCAAGAACACCAAGACATGGAGGAAGATATTATATCTTCCCCATGGTAGTCCAACAGTTATAGGACTTAAAATCCAAAGGAAAATTTCTCCAGGACTCTCCAGTGATCCCTGGCAGTTTCTAGCAGAGGATATGGAGCTCAAATTGGAAATAAGACGTTTTTCAGAAACAAGAAGAAAGTATCAGATACTTTAATTGAGTTAGTCTGAGAGGTACCCAAAATAAAAAATGTACTGTAGCTATCCATATTGTTTCTAGCTCAGAATCAATTGGTCCTCATATTATGCCTATTGATTATAAAATACCCCCTTACAAATTTGAAACCAATGATTCCAGAGGTAGAATTTTCATATGGTTTAACATGGGAAAATTCATGGAATTGACATATGATCATGTACAAAAAGTGAATTCAGAAATGAAAACACTAATTGAAGAAAATTACTTCCAAGCTACAGTCATCAAATATGTAAACACAAATTTGATCAAAATTTGGGCAGAATTTGAAAAGACCAATAGACAGTTTAGCTCAATACTAGAGGAGAAACAGAGTATGAGGAGGGACCTAAGAAATGTAAAGCAGAATCAGGAAAAACTTGGAAAGGAGGTTTATTACCTCTATGAGAAAGAGGAAAAAGGAGAAAATTTCTTTCCTCACACGAACCAGGGTGGTGAACCCATCATCTATGACTCCCAAAAGGTAAAAAAAGAAGAAGAATAAGAAAGCCACATTCCTGCATACCAGGATCCAAGTTTAAGGTCTTAGTCTGTTTACCAAGATGGTGAAAACCTCAGTTACTCTGAGAAAGAAGCACTGAAGAAATTACCTGAAGTGGTAAATTGGCCTAAATTATCAGGAATTTGATAATATAATCACATGGAGCTCATTGATCATATAAATGGAATATTTGTTAATATCCCAAAGATACCAGACCAATGGATCACCACAAGACTTAACACTGCATTCAGAGGCCATGGAAACATATGGTACACCAAAATGAAAGAGATAAATGGAAGGAAAAGCTGGAAATGGTGGAGAAACAAAATAATAAAAAAGTACACAAATGATACTTGGATTTGGAAAAAACCCATATATTTTGAGAGTGACAGATACTCTACAGAGAAAGACCCTTATGAGATGTGTCTTAAAAAAAGCAAAAGACTCAGATCTATTGATCCAAAAAATGACAATAGAGATGAGAAATCACAAGCTTCTGACAAAATGTCCAGAAGACTAAGAACATGCATTAAAGTGCAGATTCAGAAAAAGAAGGAGCATTCATGACATAGGAAGTGTCATAAAAGATTTCCAAAAAAAGACCTCAATTGGAATTAGTTCACCCTATAGGTTACATGATAGCAGAAGAAAAAAAGCTACACATGGAAAAAGACATTAAGCCTACCACCGGTGAAGAAGAACCAAAGAAGATAAATACATTTCATAATTGTGGATCACCTTACCACTCTGCAAAGAACTGTTTCTGGGAAAAACATTTAAATAGAGGAAGAGTCAGTAGAAGAACACATAGATTACAGATCTGACTCTGAAAGTATGCACAATGGGCTAAGAGAGGATTGAGAAAGTGAATCAGAGCTTATTGAACAATATTTATTGCAGTATAAGGATGAGAAACCAGAATAAGTCCTAGAAAACCTTTTGAAACCTGAACTCAGTGAACCCAAAAATGGTGAATACCCTAGTGAGAGCATCACTTATTCCAAAGAATATTTGCAAAAACACAAAATTCATATGGACTTTATTCATGGAGAAAAAAAATTGATGTGTAAATTGGAAATACAAATAATCCTTTGATAGTTGACAGAGGAGCAGCTTTCTCAGTAGTAACCAAGGGATACTTGGATAGATGATTCTCAATGTGGCATGCAGAAATACTTGTAACAAAAGCAACAGTATTTAAAAGTGCTTCAGAAAAAATTAAGTCACTTGAAGCTATCCAAAAAGTGATTATAATTCCACAAACAATAGGAAACCTTAGATTACATACTGAATTTTTGGTACTTGAAAATTCTGAGATTGATGGATTCTTAATAGGTACACAATACCACAGAATGTATGGGATAAGCTTAAGGTTTGACTAGAAGCAATAAATAACAAATACTAATAATTTAATTATTGTACTATGAACTTCCTAATTTAATGAATAATAAGATTAAAAATAACTACAATAATAAAGATATCTTATAATTATGGTGTAAAATTGATTATATTCTTAAGAAACAATAAGAAAATAAATTAACATATTTATTGAAATTTCTTCATGTTACAAGAAAGGAATAAATGTGTAGAAGATTGATATTTAATAATAAAGAATAATCAATAACAATAATATTACTAATATTAAAGCTTTATATTAATATTAGAATTATTAAAGAAATAATAAAGAGAAAATAACCTACTTTTAACACTTAGGATAATAATTTCAAATGTTTTCACAACTAATAATTTAAATACAACTCATTTAAATTGTATTTACAATCAAAAAATGGAGAGAATTACAAATTACACTATTTTTCCATGGATTTAAAGATTCTTAAGAGAAATTAAGAAATAACAATAAAAATTTGATTTAATCAAGCACAAAATAGTAATTACTATAAGAGGAAGCTTTGGTATTTAATAATATGAGAGTTTTATATTAAATATTAAAGAAATTTACCTTTTTATTTATTGTTTTTGTTGTATTTGTTGTACCTGTGGAGGAAATAGAGGAAGAAAGGGTCCTTTAATAAGAAAGATCCTTCCTTCTAGTGCCCAGATACCCCCTAGTAGAGGCTTACTGATGGTATCTACTGCAATTGATTAGTACTTTAAGCTTTGGTCATGATTATGTCATTATTAAACCCTTTTATCTCATTATTATGCCATTTTTTACAGTTATCACTATAGCTCTAATTTGCTGACATCATAATTTTTAAGAATGATTAAATTTTGTGGATTGTATTAGGAATAATAAAACAACTGATTTCCACCAGTTTCATCTCTTATTCAATTGTTATACTCAAAATGAGATTAGAGTTATTGATCATGAATGATCATTTTTGAGCCTCAACTTTGATCATTAATAGATGTTAATTTTTTCATGCTGAAAAAATTGGGAGAGTGAGTTCTAATAGCTTTTAATTTTCTCACTAAGCTACCAAAAGGATTTGGTTACATAACCAAAATCTATTTTTGATGATTTTTCTTGTAGTGCATCTTCTCTCTTGAAATTTACTATTTTGGACTTAAGCCATGATTTAATAGGGTTATAACTTGACTATCATGATGAAAATTGCATACTTATTCACATATTAGATAGTAAAATCTGAATATACTCCTTTTTCTGAGTTTGGTCCGCTTTTAATTTATAGTGGTCAACAGCTATTGCTATTTTTCCCAATATCCCCTTATAGGTTTTAACCTTGTTTTTAAATTTCAAAATAAAGCTTATATCTCTATTATTAAAGATATCTTGTGTTAAATTCATTTTTGAATCAAATCTTTATCATGTGTACTTCAAAAGGTATGAGCTAAAAATCATTAATATATGCACTGATAATAAAAGTGCATATATTCAGGTTATATCAGTAAGTATTAGGTTTAAAGATATGAAAGAAAAAAGAGTGATATATTTGGTTTGAATGGGAAATCCAATGGTGTTATTTATTTCACTTGTTTATTAATTGGTTTTTTGAGATAATAAAGAATTTATCCTTTTTTATGGCACTTTTACTTGTTTTGAGATTATTATTTCAATTGAAAGTTTTTTAAAGCTGTTTTGTGACCTTTTTGAATATGTGGTAATATCTCAAAGGCCCACAATAAGAATACATATATCCACAGGCAATTACTCAACAATTGGGGAAGAGAAAGAAAGAAAGTCCTGCTTTAAAACTGACAACCCAGATCAAATAAAAAGATATTCCAATAAAGAGTATCTGATGGAAGAAAATATTAAATCAACAGAAAAAGACAAATGGGTCAAACTGGAGGGTATTATATATCTTAATACTCCTTTTGAAGGTTTAAAAAGCCAAGGAGGACAAAACAGTCTTATCAATTATTAGCCTTTTTTGGAGGGAGGGAATGTTAGCCTGTGACTCCAAACAGAGAACCAGCATGACATCTAACACACAATAAGTACTGGTATGAAGAGTATTGGAAAAACCTAGCAAATCAATGTATTATATAAAGAGGGAAAATTCCTAAATAAAATATACCAAGCTGACCCACAAAGGAAAATAAAGGACAAAGATATGCCCTGTCAAAGATAAGACCAAATAAGCAAAAAACGTCTTTCAACTCTAATCTAGTTTATGAATATTTAATTCAAAGCACACAAATCTCTTTTATCTTATTATATAGCTCTAGGAGAGCTATCCAATGGTACCACCCATTCCTCTGTAGGATTCCTACTTCAGGAGATACCACCATATCACCTTTGATCACTAAGAATCTCTCAAAAGTCCCAGAGTAATGGTAAGAAACTGTACAAAAGCACAGCCAAATTGAATATCTGAGTGAGGGATTTGATTTGGGATAATCCTTACCTTTTGAGCTTCAAAAATGGTAGAGAAAGCTTGATAAAAGGTTTAACAAACCAAATACAGGTATTCTGAAAACAACAATATAAAAAACCCCCTGTATCTTTGACATATATACATACAGCTGTACAGTGAATTATAAAAAATGGTGGAGCTCATCAAGTACTGAAATGATGTATCAATAAAATTCTGATGTCTTCTAACTTGACAGAGATATGTGGCTTGGAAGTGTAAGGCTTGACTATGAAACAATAAGAAAATATTACAAATATTTTACTTATTGTACTATGAATTTCCTTATAAAATTTTAAGAAAAAAAGAATAATAATTTTAATAATGGCATAAAATAATTCTATTCTTAAATAAATATAATAATATAATAGAAATAAAAATATTAATATTTGATAATTAATATATTTGTGGCAATTTATTATTGTTACCAAAAAATAATAAATGCATAAGAAATTTTTATTTAATAATAAGAAACAATTTATAGCAATAATATTACTAATATTAATGTTATATATTAATATAAATACTATTTATATTAATAAAATATTATTAAAGATAATAATAGAGAGAAAAATATTATAATAAGTGAAAATACCCTACTTTTGATGCTTAATATAATAATTTTGGATGAATGCATGCCAAATGTATTAAGTAAAACTTATTCAAATTGTATTTACAAATAAAATAAAATAAAATACAAATATTCTTTATTTTATGTGGATTTACAGTCTTTAGGGTGAACTATAACAAAAAAAATCAAAATATTGATGTAATCATGTAAAGATTGGTGATTGTGATGAATATTATCTTTTTTCTTTCATAATATAATGAATTTATATATAACAAATAAAGAAATTATGTTTTAATTTAATTTTTCAATGCTTTTGATGTGTCTGAGGGGGAAATAGAGTAAAAAGAGCTCTATTTATAGTAAAATCCTCCCTCCTAGAGTCCAAAGGGTTTCTGGTAGATGTGTAATGAAGTTATCCACTGTAATTGATCAATATTCTAAGCTTTAGTGATGATTGAATCATAATTAAACCATATTATCTCATTATTAGGCCACTATTTAGAGCTATCACTATAGTTCTAAGCTTGATGACATCATAGGCTTGGAAGAAGCCTAAAATTTGTGAATTTCATTAGTATTAATAATAATTTAATAGTATTTGCAGTTTTATCACTTATATAACTGTTAAGCTTAAAATAAGATTAAAGTGAGTGATTATAAATGATTAATTTTAGGATCAAACGTTGATCATTAATAACTTTAAATTTATACATTCTACAGACAATTAGAGAGTGGATTCTGATAGTTTAACATGCTATAGTTAAACTGCCAAGAGAATTTCATTACATCATCAAAGCTCTATTTTGAGGATTTTTCTTGTAATTCATCTTTTCTGTCCAAATTCACTATTTTGAACTTCAAACCATGATTTCAAGGAGTTGTACCTTGAATATAGTGACAAAGGATACATCATTATTCCCATATTAACTAGAATAACCTTAATATCCAATTTTCTTTAAGCTTGAACTACTTTCACAACAAAGTGGTCAACAGCTATAGCAATTTTATTCAATAAACCCTTACAAGTTATAACCTTTTTTATAGCTTGTCAAGTAAAGTTTATATCTCTATTATTAAAGTAATTAAGTTGTAACTTTATTTTTGGCTTAATTCTCTATCATGTGCATTTTAAGAGATATGAGCTAAAAACCATGAATATATGCACTGACCATAAAAGTGCATATATTCAGGTTATTCCCTCAAATATTTACTTTACAAATATGACATAAAAATGTTCTATGTAGAGGGATTCATGGAGAATCCAATTGTTAAATTAATTTTACATTTTTCTTCATTGGTTTCTAATCTAAATGATAATTTATGTCTTTTTCATGGTGTTTTTTACTGATTATTCATTAATTATTGACTTTACAGATGTGCCATAAAAATGATATATGTGTATTTTGTCATGGGGAATCTAATGGTGTAGCTTACTTTACATTCTTACTCATTATATTATAAGTTCATTAAGAATTTATATCTATGGCATTTTCACTTATTTCAAGACAATTATTTCAAAAGGATAATTATTGTGAAGTTTTCTTGTGACCTTTTTGAATATGTGCTCATATCTCAAAGGCTAACATTCCCTACCACCAAAAAAGATTGTAACCCAATCTGATATAGTCAATTAGGGTATCATCCACTTTCCTGCCTCTTCATTAGACTTTCTTAGTCTTGAAGCTCAATAATGCTTAACTTTTCTATTCTCTAGGCCTTCTTTCATATCTGAACTTTCTGAGTAGCTTATCAGGATTTTTTATATCTTTCTAAAGTATCAATTCATCTTTTTGGGTTGGCTCTCTATACCTCACAAGGTATTCTCTTTCTTTTTTGTTTCTAGTCCTCCTTTCTTTGAGGAATTTTACAATTTTCCTTTCTTCTCCTTCTTCTAGAGGGGGAATTTCAGTGTTAGTTTATTTCTTCAGTAAAATAACTCTTTGTCACTTGAGCTTTAAGGTTTTATCAGGCTTGAAGGGAGAGCTGGTTGTTTATTCATTAATTCACCTGTTAGATCTAATTGCATAGCATTAGGTCCATGCAGTGCTTTTATCATGAATGGTCCTTCAAAGGAATCTTTCAATTTTTTGTTGCTCCTGTGATATTATTAAAATTCAGAGTTGATACTAATACCAAGTCTCCTTCTTTGAAGGTATGTGGTTTATGACCTTTATCCCATCTTTCTTTTGCATAATTTAAAGAATCTTGCATACATCTGTTTGCATGATGTCTTTCCTTGTCAAGAATAATTTTGAAACTACTTGCTGTTTAATGTCTATCCACTAAGTACTCTTTAAGAGTATTATATGGAAATCTTGGATTCCATCCTTTTTCCAACATTGCTGGTGTTTTACCACTTGAAGAATGGGTTGATTTTTTATATGCCATCTCAAGAGCTGATATTAAGTTACACCAATAATGGGTAAAGCCATCAGAGGCCTTGAATTCTAGGCCATAAGCACAGAAATTTCTGATTATATCTTCTAAGGTTTGTATCATTATTTCTGCCAGACCATCAGTTTGAGCATGGTAAGGTGTGGAGAATGATAACTTTGCTCCAAACAGGTTATGAAGGTTTGGTCATAATGCTGAGGTGAATTTTGGGTCTCTGTCACTTATGATATTTGGGAATAGTCCTGTATTTCTAATAGCTTTATTCCATATCATTATGGCTGTGTCCATAGCTATGTCATCTTTGTGACATGGTAAGAACATTGGAGTTTTGCTGTACCTGTCAACTAATACTAGGCATGCATTATAGCTCCTGTCTCCTCCTGGAGGTAAGGCTGTTACCTAGTCCATATGAACTATTTCCCAAGGGGATTTTGGTTCTTGAATTTGGATCATAATTCCAAATTTCTTTCCTGTGGATCTGTTTTCTTTTTGACATCTGTCACAGGTTTGGCAGTATTCTGCAACATCTTTTCTCCAATTTGGCCACCAACAGCAGTTTTTTACTCTTTCTAGTGTCCTGTCTTCTGAGAGATGTCCATATGCAACACTATCATGAAATTCATGTAGTATAGTGCTAATCATAGTTTTATCTGTTAAAGCTGTAACACATGTATGTTTAGTGCTATTATAGAGGATTCCATTAAGGAGATGGAATATTCCTTCATCATATGCTTTTTTCCATGCTTCATCTAGTTTGAATGAAAGTGATGGGTCTTTACAGTCTTTCATTAGAAGTTGGAATATGATATTACAGTTCTTTTCCATGTTATAGCTTTCTTCAACTTGGCTCAAAAGCTCTGTTCCAATATCTGTGACACATATTCCTTCTATATGATGTTCTTCCTGTGGCACCCATGTTGAGTTTTCAGCTGTATTTGCTAAAGCCCATATGCTAAGACCATCTGCATTTTTATGAATATTTCCAGATTTATGAGCTATAGTCATAGTTCCTCTATATTATTGGATAGCAATTTGCCATCTCGGCATGTGTCTATTTGGTGTCTTCATGTTTAATAAAGATTTTACAGCATCACAGTCTGTTATCACATTAAACACTGTTTCATCCAAATAATAGTATAATTTCTTTAAAGCCCACACTAGGAAAAGACATTCTGTTTGGCTTTCTCCATATCTTGCTTCTGTTGGCTTAATTTGTCTTAAAATAAAGAAAATTTGTCTTTCAACAGGTTCATAATTGATGATTTGTGTCTGGTGTAGTGAAGCACCTAGTCCTTCTCCACAAGAATAAATTTACGGCCTGAAAGGTAGTTTCCAATTTGGCATTAGAAGAAATATGGCATTTGTGAGGGAATTTTCCAATTCCTCATATGCTTTCACCCTTTCTTCAGTCATTTAATAGACTGTCTGTTGGTCAAAGAGCTTGTAAAATGATTTGGCAATTCTTGAAAAGTCTTTTATATTCTGTCTGTAATAACCAGTAAATCCTATAAATGATTGCATTTTTTTTGGGGGGGAATTGGCTTCAGTAGTTCTGCTTCTACTTTGTTTTTATATATGCCCAAATTGAGTCCAGATACAAAATGTCCTAGTCCTTTCAGTTCACTGTATGCAAAATTACATTTTTTCAAAAAAATTTTCATATTTACTTGTACTATTTGTTGCAAGACTCTTTCTAGTCTTGTTGAGTTACTGTCTCAAGCTTTTTAGAAAGCTATTATATCATCAATATAGATAATTAACCATCCTTCTGATAATTCTTGAGTAAATATGGTATTAATCATTCTTTGATAATGGGAAGGTACATTTTTTATATTAAATGGAATTCTTCAGTATTCATAAGTTCCACAGTGGACTATTATCCTCAGTAGTTTTCTGGCATTGTCTGTTAAGACATTTTGGTGAAAACTCTTTAGAGAATCCATATTTGTAATCAACTTAGCCTGTGCCAATTGTGTTAATGTCTCATGGATTTTGGGTATTGGATATCTTTCAGGGATAGTATAGGTATTTGGAGCTCTAAATCCTCCTGTCATCCTTGTTTTCCATTTTCCATGTTATAATGACAGGCATAGTGACTTCTAATTTTTCAATATGCTCTATATTCCTTAATACTCCAAGGTCCATGAATTCTTTAATTCTGTCAGCCTTTGACTCAAACCAAGAGCACAAGCATGATGGCCAAACACTATACACCAATGGTAGAGCAAAATACCACCAAGATGGAGCTGAGCCAAACCTTCTCAAAAGGTATCAAAAGAAAGAGGAAACTCGCCTTTTTACAAATATACAAGTCCCATCACCATAGGACAAAGAATAACAAAGTTATTACTTCTTAAAGAGGTTGCTGAGCATAAACCTTACCTTTCACCTCTCATCTAAAATCCAGAGGAAGAGGCTTAACCCCAGAGAATGGGTGCTTGAATTGAAGCTCTAAGTCAGGGCTATCCAATGGTACTTATAAAATAAGGTCAAATAAGGGTAAATAAAATATTCACCTCCCATCTAACTTCTACAGTTTCAGTGTGAGATACTTAAAGTGTGGCCTTTTTGGAAAGAGAAGAAAAAAACAAGGCTATCTGATGGTGTCATCCATTTCCCCATATCTCATCTAGAGAAAAAGTTATGGGACAAATAAGGTCCATACAGATTTTGAGAAAATCATACATCTGAATAACAAAAATTGAACATGGCATAGCTTTGTCATATTTAATGTTAGACATACAAAATGAGATACCATTGTGTAGATCCCATTCAAGGGCTACACAATGAGCCAAATTTGAGCTCAATATCTTGAAAGCTGAAAAGGTTATAGCAGTTTTAAGGTCAAAATCCGACAGTTTGGCCAATACGCCTCTACTGTGGGATACTTTCCCATAACCATGATTATGAGGTGTCAAACAGATAAAGAAACTCGTTTATAAAACAATACCTCATAGTTATTTTGCTACTGGGGTTCCATACAGATTCTGTACAGAATTCTATGTGTCATACACATCAGAAGAGGGCTGTGTGGTCCCCAGATGAAAATTGTCACCCTGTATTGGGGAAAACTTCCCAGATGTGGTTTCAATGCAAAATCTGAGCCCAATACAGAGCATACAGGCTCTTTGAAAGCCACAAGCCAGTACCTCGAAGTGAAAAATCTTCACTTCCTCCATGTGAAGTGGTCCAGAGGACCTTTTCACCCCATTTCAGGATAAAAAGTGCTCTGTCTCTGCCCAAAAGAGGAATTCCCATCCTTCTCTTGAATTCCTACATAGTACAACTGTCAAAAACAGCTATACTCTTGGAAAATAATCAGGTATACTTCTAATCGCAAGAATTTTAGTAGTTATTATTGTAACCCAACAGATAATTATTGCACCCAGGGCTTTAAATAGTGCTCACCACCACTAAACCTCTTTAGTAAAGCCCTTAAATACTCTTTAAAAATCTTTTTTATTAAATTTTATCAGCTTCACAGTCACATTGAGAGCTTTATATACTATTTTCATTACTCTATCATAGACTCAGCCTGAAATTTTGGGGGCCTGGCCATGTTTTTTTGAACTTTTTAGACTATTTTTCACACAAAAAGTGAGTTTTTTTCTTTTTTATCTTTATTTCTGAAATCATTTTTTCCCTTTTAAGGCGTAGAACATCAGAAAGAAAGCATATAATACATATCTATTTTTATTATTTTTGAGTGGTATATATTTATATACCACTGTGTTTTTATATTAGTATTTTGTATGTGGTTGATTATAACTTAATCACCACCAAACTCATTTTTGGTGTGTTTTTAATATTAAAACACTTAGAGCCATTAATATTGTTCTTTTTTAATTAAAAAGAAAATCTCTTTTATTGGAAATAACAGTATCAGAGGTGTGGTTGGGTGTATCAATAATTTCAATTTCCCATTACAGAACCACTTGAGATTAAACTTGTTAATTACAAGTCAATGTGTGAGATATTGGTATACAAACAATACAACCAAAATCCACAAGCCAGTATTTTTGGTGTGTAATTGATAATTTCAATTACAAAATCATAATACTAGGGCCTAATATAGGAATATATTGTCCAGAGGCCATTCTTAGACACTCAAAAAGCATCTTAAGAAGTCTTAACTGACATGAGCCCTCTTTTTTCCTTGTTTATTCTGTGAAATGAAATTTCATACTACTTGAAACCCAATAACAAGGCAGTACACCAGTGATACATTCAGAACCAGAAGGCAGGGGTAAAGGAAAGAGGCACAGTGAAAGTGTTATTAAATCCAAGCAGTGGACACCAATTTCCACTCAGAGAAGTAGAGAACCCCAAAACTCTGCATCAATGAAAGTTAAACAAACCTTGAAAACTTGTACAGGGAATATTACTATAATTAACCCAGTTGTAACCTCTAAAGGCAAATTTCCCAAAGCAGTATATGAAAAAATTGGACAAGGCACAGTCAAAGGTAAATACCCTAAGAAAATTAAGTTTTCAACTTATTTCAAACACTGATATGTCACCTGTACACCTCAGGAGCCTTGGAATTCCAAGAAACCAGACAGAGGACAGAGAAGGCCTGGAAGAGGACACCTTGGACACAGTGGTGGATGGTAAGACACTGAGGGAAATCATACCCACTCTGCCATTCACCTTCCAATTCAACAGAAATCTCAAATGAGAGGACTGGAAGGATATGGATCAAGTTCTTCAGCTCCACCAAATCCTCAAAGATCTTTTCCAATGGAGCATGGAAAACAAGAGGTTCAACCTAGCATCACACTGGGCAGAACTTGGAGCAAGTTGCGAGAATATTTGTCTCAAAGAGATATCCTTCAAAGATCTTATGGTAATCACCAAAGGATGGAATACCACCAGGAAGTTCAGACTCCTGGAGGAGAGGGAAACCAGGATAGGGGAAAATCAAGCCGTTATCCAAGCTATAGAAGAATACCTGAGCCAGATAGGGCCTACTCTGATTCCTTGAGGCTCACAAGGAGTAGACCAAACCAACTCTCCAGTGGCTTCACACCATTCAGAAACCAGAATATCAGTGGCCAAGAGTGTAAGGTGTGGATATGAAACTTTGATTAAAAATCAAGTACTTTTCCTGTCCTCAAAATTTGTATAAGGTAAAATTCAATTAAAAATAGTAAGAAATATTATTTTTAAGAGAAAACACGCCAATTTTATTGTTTATAACTTTATTAGTATAAAACAATAATATTATAAAAATTTATTGTTTTACCAACAATAAAAATTTATCCAAAAAATTACTCTACAAGAGATATTTTAAGGCTACAAAAGAAATTTCTTCAAGAGCAATTTCAATTGGAATTAATTGAGCAAAGAACTGCAAGAAATTAATTAAAGAACAAAGTCTTTAAAAAGAATATTAAAGAGAAAACACGCCCAAAAGTGACCAGAGTGAATTTGGAAACAAAGTGACAAAGTTTACAGTGATGAAAGATGCTTTAATTCACTTTTGGGGTGGTTCAGGGGTAAAAATGATTATAAGAGTTACAAACAATGGTTATAATGATTTTTTCACGTGGTTAAAAGGTTCAAAATGATTTAAAAAGGGTGGTTGGAATCTTTTATTGATTGGTTTAACAGTTTTAAACTAATTAATAAAAGGAAAAAGATTCTAACATCAAGAGAAAAGTGGGGCAAAGAAGACATTCTTTTATAGCCATCAATTCTCTTACTCCAAAAGTAAAATTTACTCTTGTCAATCGTGAAAAACAGTCTGACAACAGAAAAGCCAATTATGGCATCATTGAACCCTGGTTTAGACCAAAAAGGGCTGGTTTAAGCCATTTTTAGCCATTTTTAGCCATTTTAGACCCTTAAATCAGCCATTACTATAGCAATACCAGGCCTAGAGCCTTCAAAACACGTCAGAATGTGTGTCAGAGGCGTAGAAACCAGTTAAAACTGTTTTTATTATGATTGTTTTATCTTAAGGGTAGTTTTACCTTCTTGGCAACAGCTAAAACTACCCCAGTTGGTATCAAAACCTCATCATCAATTGAGTCCACAGACCCTGTAACTCAATTCCAGGCCAAAAGTGATGAACTTTTGCGTGAATTTTGACATCCCACGCCTGTCAGCAAGGATTTTGGGGGTCTAGCTCCCCCTTAGAGCTGGAGTTCCTTTTCCCCCCCAAATTTAATCTTTCCAATTTATTTTTCCTTTAATTCCTCATCATGTATTATACTTATAATTTACACATGTAATTCAATTCAATTGTACAGTACAATACAGTAATAATTGACACCTCATATGTAAATCAAAGTTCACTTATGTAATACACGCGCACATTTTGACATTTCAATTGAATTCAATTGAAAATACTTTAATTCCTCATAACTTCTAAACTAAACACAACACCTCAATTTTAACACAAAAATTGATGGTTAACACCACATGTGGTGTGAATTAAATTAAGGTTTTGAGGATTTTCAACTTTTGTATTGAAAATACTAAAAACTTAATTTAAGCTTATTTAGAGTTGAGTTACAAAAATTTCACTCAGAGGTGACCCCACCTGATTTTTTATGAGGAATCCAATGGTGAAATAATTTTTATATGTTTATTTATTGGATAATAAGTTATAATAATTTTTATTTAACTTTTTTCCAAATTTATTTATTTTTTCACAATTTTGTTAAAATTTCATTTTTACTTAATTTTTTCAACTATAAAGGTAATTTTATACTTACAAAATTTAATGTATTTTTATTTTTATATTGTAATTAATTTTTTATTTTTAATATAATTTTATATTTATATTTTGATTTTTATCTTAATAATATAAATAAATTTATTTTATTTATATTAATATGTTATTTTTGTATTTGTGGTCTTTTGGGTATATGAAATTACCTCTAAGGCTCACAAAGAGTCACCATTCTTCACAATCCCAGGTAGTTTCCAGGAGAAGACAAGGCGACAAGGGAAAAAACAGGACTTCTTTCATCCAAAGGCAGAGTGAGTCAGACCTAATAATCCAGAATCTGTTGGTCTTGGTAAAAAAAGTACACGAGAACAAGAAATAGTTGTAAATACTTCTAGAATCAGTGGACCCAATGATAGAAATATTACCCCCACTCAGAATTAACACAATGTTGTCATACCTGAGAGTAACTTAAACAGTGATGCACTGTGGTTACAAATGTCCCAATTTTCGGAGCAAACTCAAAACCAATTTGCAGAGCTCCAAGTATGCCATGTGAGGATGGAAAAATTAACAGCCTCCATGGACAAAATTTTCAAAACTATTCAAGAAGGCCATGCTCAACTAAGTAAAGCCTCAGAAGAAACCAAAAGAAGACTTAACCAAGTCTCAGAGGAGCAGCACCACTGCAAAAGGGACAGGGATTGTCTGAATCAAGACTTGAATTTTTTAAAAATGTCTCCTAAAACATGAAGCCCCAACCATAAGGCCATTCTTTGAATAATCCATATGAAGAACAAATCAAACCTCATTTCTTGTTGGATAATAAGCTAAGATCTCCATCACAATACAAAGATGGAGATAAAATGACTTATTCAGAGAAGGAAGCACTAAAACAGCTTCCAGAGGCCTCAAGCTGGCCGCAATTCTTGATGGACTCTTCATTGTTGTACCAAGAATACCAGATTACTGGATTACTGCTATATTAAGTACATAATTCAAAGTACATGCTAGTATATGGTACACAGAAATGAAGTAAATCCATTTCAGAAGGAACTGGCCATGGTAGAAGAGCCAGATAATCCAAAAGTACAGAAATGGTACTTGAATATTTCAAAAGACCATGTCATTTAAAAATTACAAGTATTCAGTGGAAAAAGATCCATATGAGTGGTTCCTTAGACAGTCTAAAAGACTTGAAGCCATTGATCCTCAAATGAATATTCCAATGAGGAATTACAAACTTGTGACAAAAAATACCAGGAGAACTAGAGCATGCAATAAAATGAAGATGAAACCAAAATTGCACTCTAGATGACATTTCAAATACCATACAAGATGTAAGGAAAAGAACAAAAATAGTGAAATATTCCCAATATAAAAGCAGTAGTTTCAAAGAGAAACAACTTTTGAGGTTGGACTTCAAAGATAAGCCCAAAGAAAGAGTGGAACAAGTGACCAGGAAGAAAAGCTCTTGTCACAATTGTGGGTGAGCAGACCACTATGCTGATAACTGTCCAAAGGCAAAGAAAAAAAGTCTATGCCATTGAACAAGTCCCAGAGGAATAATCCCCAATAGAGGCTTCTGAATTGGACTCTATGGGTGATGCCATCAGAGAACAATCTGATGACAACCAAGACCCAAGGGAAGACCTTCTAGTGGAGTACCAAGAGGAAACACAAGTAGAAATTCAGGACATACAGTTGTAAGCAGGAATCATACTGGACACTTCAAATAAAAACTTCTGTAAGCACACACAAGATGCACAGACATTCCTAGTTACACCAACTAAAGGAATGGCATATATACATGGGACAGCCACAAAGATGACTGTTTGTATTGACAGTGCTCAACATCCATTAATATTTGAAAGTGGTGCATACTGCTCAATAGTTGCTAAAGATTATCTGAATAACCACTTCCCAAATTGGGAGAAGCAGCTCTTGCAAACCAAGGCAAAAAAAATTAAAATTTCATCAGGGAAGATGAAATCCATTGGGACAATTATAAAAGAGATAATTACACCCCATGAGAAAGGTAATATCAGACTCAACCCGGAGTTTGTTGTTCTTGAAGATTCGCACATACAAGGATTCTTACTGGGAACAGATTACCAGAGGATGTATGGCATTGATATTTACAATAGTAATAAAAGGCACATTACCATAGGTGCAAACAAGGAAAAGAAATTTTCACTTGGCATATACCAGATGTCCACCCATGAAACTCCAGAAGAATTACTGAATGAATTCAGAGAGGGAAAATTCAGTACCAGCCTCACCAGGAAACAAAAACTTAGTTTACTGAAAATTCTCAGGAAAAATAGACCAGCATTTGCCATTGGTGAAGAAACTTTGGGAAAAATCAGAGGCCATGAGATAGAATTATATCTAGATGTGGAAAGACCTTATTCACCCATTCTGAGAAGACCTTCATATACGGCAAGCCTGGAAGCTAGCAAAGAAATTGATAAACACATCAAAAAACTCCTAGAAATGGATTTCATCAGGAAGATAGGACATAATTAAATAGTGGGAATCACCACTCCTGTCCTTATCACCTGGCATGATGGCAAATCTAAGTTGTGTGGGGATTTCAGAGCCCTGAATAACTACACAAAAGCTGATAGGTACCCTATACCAAGGATACCTCATTCCCTAGACAAGCTGGTAAAAGCCAAATATATAAACAAGATGGATTTTATGAAAGGTTTTTATGAAAATGGAGTTAAACCAAACTCCATGAAGCTACTCAGAATTATATGCCATATGGGTATATATGAGTACACCAGGATGCCATTTGGAATCAAAAAATGCACCAGCCCACTTCCAAAGGATGATGGACACAATCTTTCAAGTAGAAATATTGGAAGGCTGGATTGTAGTATATATTGATGACATCATTATATACTCAGAGAAATGGGAAGACCATGTGCAGTAAATAGACAGATTACTAAGTAAATACACACCCATCAATATGAAAATTTCACTTGAGAAGTGCAACTTTGGCCAAAATGAGTTACTGGAGCTAGGACATAGAGTCTCAGTGTCAGCCTGTGACTCAAAACCAGAGCACAAGCATGACAGCCAAAATACCATAAACCAATGGTAAAGCCAAGATGCCACCAAAACATGTAACTGAGCCAAATCAGCTCAAAAGGTATCAAAAGAAAGAGGACACTCACCTTTTTCTGAAAATATAAGTCCCATTACCATAGGACAAGAAATAACAAAGTCATTCCTGCTCAAAGTTATTGCTGAGCATAAACCTTAATTTTCACCTCTCATCTAAAATCTAGAAGGAGAGGCTTAATCCCATCAAATGGGTATACAAAATGAAGCTCTAAGACAGGGCTATCCAATGGTACCAGCCAAACTGAGCTAGCACCAATATTACTGGAGTTATGGTCAATTTCAGGCCAAATAAGGGTGAACAAAACATTCACCTCTCATCTAACTTCTACAGTTTTAGTGTGGGATACCTGAAGTGGGGTATTTTTGGAAAGAGCACAATCAGGGCTATCTGATGGTGTCATCCATTTCCCCATGTCCCAACTACTGCAGAAGGTATGGGGCAAACAAGCTCAATACAGCTTTTTGCCTAAAACATGCAAATGTCCAAAAATCTTGTACTTGGGATGACTTTGCCATACTTAATGATACCCATATCAAATGAGGTTCCATTGTGTAGAGCACATACAGGGCTACACACTGAACCAATTTTGAGGTTGATATCTCAAGAATTGACAAAGTTATGGCTGTTTTAAGGTCAAAATCCCACCTGCTGTCATATAAAGCCTTACCATGGGATAATATCCCATAACCATGAATATGAGGTGTCAAATAGACAAAGAAGCATGTTTTTACTTCAATAACTCATATGTCAGTCAATACTGGGGTCCCATACAGTTTCTGTACAGCATTCTACGCATCATACACGTCAGAATCAGGCTGTGAGGTCCCCAGATGAAACTTTTCACCCTGTATTGGTGAAAACCGCCCAGATGTGGTTTCAAAACCACATCCGAGCTCAATACAGGTTATACAGGCTGTTTGCAAACCACAAGCCAGTACTAGAAAGTGAAAAAATCTTCACTTCCTCTACGTGGAAAGGTCTAGCACCCTTTCCACCCCATTTCAGGATAAAAAGGAGGCTTTTCACTGCCAGAATAGCTTTCCTCATCCTGCTCTTGAATTCCTACGTAGTACAACTGTCCAAAAACAGTTATACTCTTGGAAAATAATCAGGTATACTTTAAATTTAAGTATTGTAGCTTTTATTATTGTAACCCAACAGGTAAAAGTTGCACCCAGGGCTTTCAACAGCGCTCACTACCACTATATCTCTATAGTAAAGCCCTTAAATCTTAAAATTAATCATCTTTTAAAATTATTTTTACCGTGTCACAGTCATAGTTAAAGCTTGTAAATACTTATATACACCTTTATCATAGACTCACCCTGACACTCAGGCCTTAGTATGGCCATAAACCAGAATAAAGTAGCAGCAGTACTGTAAAAACCAGTACCAAAGAACATAAATTAGACAAAATCTTTCCTTGTGTTTGCTAGCTACTGCAGAAACCACATCAAAAACCTTTCCCACATAGGTAGTAGTCTATAAAAGTTATATTTGAAAGATGTAGTTTTTGAAATTACCAAATAAAGGAGGGATGCGCATGATAGGATAAAACATGAACTCACCAATGCACCTGTCCTGATACTCCCTGACTTGAATTAAAATTCAAGTTGTACATAGATGCAACTTGAAGTCAAGGATTGGGAGCTTCCCTGCACCAAAAACAGATTTTAGATGGTGAACCAAGGGAAGGTGTAATATGCTATATCTCCAGGCAGCTGAGATATTCAGAGGCTAGGTATGGAGTAACTCAGACTGAATGCTTATACCTAGTCTTGACCCTAGAGAAACTCCATTATTATCTTGAGGGTGGAGTCTTTGAACTCTACACAGACTGCACACCACTCATGTCTTTACTTAACATGAAGACTACTAATAGACATATGTTGAGGTGGCAAATAACCATCCAAGAGTATAGAGGTAATATGACCATCATATACAAAGAAGGAAAAAGCCAAACCAATGCAGATGGCCACTGGAGAATGTCAAAAGAAACCCATATTATGACCCTTAAGTAGCTGCAAAAATCCCTATCCATTTCATGGAAATAGATAGAAGGAGAAACTGCAGATTTTTTGAATGGGCACCAGAAAACAGTACCCCAGACACTCCCCTAAGTGAACCAGAAGGGATAGAAACTCCCACATTGGAAATATGTTCCTCTGAACTTCACACAGAATTTTTTAATTCAGTTATGAAACCCTATGCCAAACATAAACAGTATGGCATATTATTACAACTCCTTCAACAGAAATACAGGAGCCCAAAACTGGAATCCCAGTTAGAGGAGCCCTGGTTGAGGGACTATCAGAAAAAGAATTTTTTCCTTATAGATGGTCTACTCTATCACAGAGAGAAACACACTAGTGCCCTCACAGTGATAGATAGATACCGCATATCAACAATCCTCCAGGAATGCCATGACTGCCCATACATGGGACACATGAGTGAAGACAGGACCAAAGAGAGGGTAGCAAGCATGGCTTGGTGTCCCAAATGGTAACAAGAGTTGAGTGAATAAATCAACACTTGTGAAAGTTACCAGAAGGCAAACAGAAAACATGGGGAAAATATGGGCTGCTTCAACACATTCAGGAACCCAAACACCCATGGGAAACCATCAGCATGGACTGGGTCACAGGAAATGTCCCAGGAGGAAAAGAAAGCTTCAATGCTTTACTAGTCATAGTTTATAGGTATAGTAAAAGTGTAAGGTGCCTTCCATGTCACAAGGAGGACACAGCTATTAATACAGCCTTGTTATTCTGGAATAACATTATATCCACATTTGGTGTCCCTAAAATCATCATTAGTGATAGGGACCCAAAATTCAAATCAGAATTCTGGACCAAACTTTATGACATTCTTGGAACAAAACTTGCATTTTCTTCATCTTATCATCCACAGTCAGATGGTTTAGCTGAAAGGATGATACAGACAATGGAGGACACCATCAGAAGATTCTGTGCATATGGCATAGAGTATAAGGACCATGAAGGATACACCCATGATTGAGTCACACTCCTTCCAGAAGTCCAACAGGCTTACAAAACAAGCCAGAACTCTACCATAGGGAAACCACACTCACTGATAGTAAAAGGTTGGAACCCCCTATTGCCTGTGGATCACTTGAAGAAGAATCTTCTGAATATACACCCTACAGCTAAAGACTTCCATGACATGTGGAAGAGAGTATGTGATACAGCTTACAAGTGCATAGCTGGGGCTAAACGGTACAACAAACAGAGGTAGGACAAAATACACATGGAACCAGACTTCAAAGAAGGGGACCAAGTGTTAGTATCTACTCTTAGCTTTAATAACCTTAAAAGACCAAAGAAAATGAGGGACTAATTTTTAGGACCTTTCACTATCATCAAGCTGATAGGGAAAAATGCAGTAGAGGTTAGACTTGCAGAGGAATTCTGTGGGAAACACCCAGTATTCCCAGTAAGTTTGGTCAAATCCTACTTCCAGACAGGAGAGCATGAGTTCCCCTCTAGGAACAAGACATAGTGGAAGTGGAAGATTCTCCTGGACCTGTGAAAAAGATCATCAAGGCCAGGAAGACAAGACTGAATGGTAAATACCAGAGGCGATACCTGGTCAGATTCAAAACCAGACAGCAGATCAGGACAAATGGTTGGCAGAAGATTTCATACCAGGTGGTAACCTTCACTTGAGAGGATTCAGATCCTCTAGGAGGTCTAAACCTTCTCATCAATGATGAGCCTTTTTTGAAGGGAGGGTATGTCAGCCTGTGAGTTGAAACCAGAGCACAAGCATGACAGTGAAACACCATAAACCAATGGTAGAGTAGAATATCACCAAAACATGGAGCTGAGCCAAACCAGCTCAAAATGTATCAAAAAAGGGGGAATGCACCTGTTTCCAAATATACAAGTCCCATCATCATAGGACAAAGAATAAAAAAGTTATTCCTGCTTAAATAAGTTGCTGAGCATAAACCTTAATTTTCACCTCTCATCTAAATTCCAGGAAAGAGGCTTAGCTCCACCGAATTGGTACTTAAATTGAAGCTCTAAGTCAGGGCTATCCAATGGTACTATCCAAACTGAGCTAGCACTAAAACTACAGAAGTTATGGCAAAAATAAGGTCAAATAAGGGTGAATGAAATATTCACCTCTCATCTAGCTTCTAACGTTCTAGTGTGAGATACTGAAATTAGGAACTTTTTGGAAAGGGAACAATCAGGGCTATCTGATGGTGTCATTCCTTTCCCAATATCTCATCTAGAACAAAATTCATGGGACAGATAAGGTCCATACAGATTTTGAGAAAATCATACACTGAATAACGAAAATTGAACATGGCATAGCTTTTCCATCTTTAATGTTAGCCATACCAAATTAGGTGCCATTTTGTAGATCTCATTAAAGGGCTACAAATTGAACCAAACTTGAGCTCAATATCTTGAAAACTGACAAAGTTATATCAGTTTTAAGGTCAAAATCCTACAGTTTGGCCAATACACCTCTACTGTGGGATACGCTCCCATAACTAAAATTATGAGGTGTTAAACAGACAAAGAGGCTTTTTTATAATTCAATACCTCATAGTTCATCTGATACTGGGGTCTCATAAAGGTTCTGTACAGCATTCTACGTGTCATACACGTCAGAAGAGGGCTGTGTGGTGCCTATATGAAAAGTTTCACCCTGTATTGGGGAAAACTGACCAGATGTGGTTTCAAAGCCACATCTGAGCCCAATACAGAGCACACAGGCCTTGTGAAAACCACAAGCCAGTGCCTTGAAGTGAAAAATCTTCACTTCCTCCATGTGAAGTGGTCCGGAAGACCTTTTCACCCCATTCCAGGATAAAAAGTGCTCTTTCTCTGCCCGAAAGAGGAATTCCCATCCTGCTCTTGAATTCCTACATAGTAAAACTTTCCAAAACAGAAATACTCTTGGAAAATAATCAGGTATACTTCTAATCTAAGTCTTTTAGTAGTTATTATTGTAACCCAACAGATAATTATTGCACCCAGGGCTTTCAATAGTGCTCACCACCACTAGAATTCTTTATTAAAGCCCTTAAAAACTCTTTAAAAACTCTTTTTAATCAATTTTTATCCATTTAAAAGTCACAGTTGAAGTTTAATATACTATTTTTATTACTCTATCATAGACTGGGCCTGAAAAATGTGTACCTCTAAGGCTTCTCTAGCTCTTGGGCTAGCTGGGTAAGCTGGTATTTTTAATAAGGGTGGATAAGCTTTTTCCACATTAAGAATAATGTCTTCTTCATTACAAATGGTTGCACCTAGTAGTTCTTTGTCCATTTCAAAGGCACTTTTCCATTTAAACAAGAGATTAATCAGTTTTTCCCTCCTTTTTTCTGTTAATTCTTGATTGAATTCTGCCTCATTAAGTTTTTAATTTATGAAGGAATGTTTCTCTGGGCTTTTCTCTCATTTTTCATAACTTTAATTTGTTTTTATTATTTAAAAAACCAAATTTCTGCCTCTTATTGTCTCCCATGGTAAAATATATGTCTTTTTGAATAGAGATATCTATGCCATAAATTGACAAGTAATCATCTCCAAGAATAATATGGTTACTAGTACAGTTGTCTATTACTACAAACTTGTCACAGGGGCTCTTCTAAGTGAAGAGGGCCTGGCACTCAGTGAAAAGACTTACTTATGGAAGGCTTAGAATAAAATATTCAAATGATAAGAGTAATGAAATAATAGGATAAATTCCTAGTCATAAAATAATGAGCATTAAAAGATATGAGAGAAAAACAAAAGCAATAGTAAAGAGCCAACCACAAATAATCCTGTACCACTGTTTCAACCTGTTCAGAAAAGAGAAAAGGATTAATAAAGGATATGGCCACCAGGACTCTACTGAACAGGTGAGGGAAGGCAAAGACTAACTTAATAATTAATAAAAAAATATTTTTTAATGAGAAATAAAATAATATTAAATAATAAATCCAATATTTCAATTAACTGGGGGAAGAACCCCCAGGTGGATGAAGAGGGGCTGGTATATGTGAGGGATACCAGCCTTGGAGTTTGAGTGTTGAGATACTTGCCTGTATGCTGGAAGAAGTTGGATGTGGGATTGAATCCTGTATTGGTGAATCCAATACAGGTTATAAAGTCAATACAGGTATTTGCGCCTGTATTTATGACAGGCCTGTATTTGGGTCTTGCCTGAATGAAACTGTATTGAGGTCTGAAAACTGTATTTGGAGAATGTTGAATGAAACCCCCTTTCTGATTGGGTTTTGAAGGGTATCAATGAAGTAATGATTGTTGAAGATGATTGGTAATGCCCCTGCCTCCTTGGCTGTGACATTATCCCCCTCTTGAAAGTGGTGAGCTCTGAGCACCATAAGTATAGTGAGTCTTGATGAGCTTGCAATCAATCCCTACAGTTCTTTCCCACAATTCCTTAAATTTATCCCATTAAACTTCCTTCTTCAATCAATACTCAAACAAAATCTTCATTTGATCACTTGTAGGTATTTACCCCTTGATCTTGATTCTGAACTCCCTCTTTTCCTTCAAAACGCCTTCATTCTTGTCTTGAGTGTCTTCACCAAACTTTTCTTGAGTCCTCATGGCTTTTGAAAAGTGGGTGACCTGGGATTATGTCCCGAGAGCACCTGATTTCATCATAACTTGAATATTGAGAGTGTTGGCATAAAATGGCCAATACTTGAGGTTTTGGACCATTTCAGAAGTCCTGGCCAAAATACCTGATTTTGTGATTAAAGGGGTTTTTGGCCAATTTGTGCAAAATGTGCAAATGCGCATATATGCCATAATGGCATATATTGGTGAAAAAATTGAAAAAAAAATGATTAATGATGAAAAATGGCCTTATAATGGATTCTGGCCATTTTGCGCAAAATGCACAAAGTGCACAAATGTGAAATTATTATGAAATGGGCCAAAAAGGCCTTTTGAAGCCTTTTGACAAAATAAAGAGGCCTTTTGCGCAAATTTTCCAATATGCATAATTAAGCATATTTTGATGAAAAATGATAAAAATGAGCTATTTTGAAGTTTTGAGGTCTGATATGGCCATTTGTGCCAAAGTGCATAAATTCATGAAATTGGCCAATTGGGCCATTTGAAACAGTTTTTCTCTTTTTGATCTTGATTTCCTCTTGAATGTCTTTCTTCTTATCCCCTCCTTGACTGTTCAATTGCCATAAATGCCTTTCTGATTGGGTTTTGGCTTTCAAATTTGATCTTAAGGAATGTATTTAAGGCTTACTTGAAGAAATTTTGATGAGGGTTATCTGTAGCTGGTCTTTACCATTACTAGTGTTTTGCTCTTTGATTATTGAATGAATTGACTCCCCAAACATGATATGGGAGTGATGACTACTGCTTTTGAAATAAGAAATAAAAATAAAAATAAAACATACAAGTAAAAGAAAATCAAATAAAATAAAAAATGAAAATGAAATGAGAGAAAAAAGAGAGTAAAGAAGGAAATAAGAAATGCCTGAGGGTTGTCCTTCTTGTGGTGAGTTGCTTGATTTTGGCCAAAATGTTCTGAAAGATAAAATCAAGAATTATATGCTCACAGCGTGGCCAAGGTAATGTTTTACAAGACGTAGACCCCTCAGGGATGCATACCGGGAGATGGAACTTACTTTCATAACTTCCACTCCCCACCAAGCACCATAAATGAAAAAGAAATTATGCCATAACATGAATTGTGGTAATGAATGTCTTGAAAGATAATTTATGGCATGATTAAAGAAGAAAAGAAAATAAGAGAAAAGATTGGGCCATATCTTGATTAAAGGTCCAAAATCTTGAGGGTATGATGTTGCAAGGCCTTCTGAACCTGTCAAAAGACTTGGCAAGTGCTCACAAAGTGGCCAAGGTGATTCTTACAACAAATTTGGGTAGAATACCCCCTTAAAGGTGCATGCCAGGAGAGGAGCTTACTTTCATAACCTCCAATCCCCACCAAGCACCATAAATCAAACTCTTGAGGCATTTGGGCCAGGCCTGTCAGGATATAAGGTGTGAAAGTCCTTGAAAAGGTCTGGAGAGTTGGTAAGGTTGGCAGCTGGTTCCCAAGTTTCTCTTTCTGGGTCTTCACTGAATTCTTTCCACTCAACTAAATCCCATAATGAACCTCTCTTGAGTTTTGAGTCCAGAACCTGAGCCACTTCCCATTCTTCTTGCTCTTCCACTATTACTTGTGGTGGTGGCAATTGATGTCAATTTGGGATAGTTGATTTCTTCACTGGTTCTAACAAGGAAATGTGGAAAACAGGGTGAACTGACTTCCATTGTTGAGGCAACTTGAGGTGATATGCATGGCTGCCAATCTTCTTCAGAACTTCAAAGGGTCCCAACCATATTTCTGAGAGCTTCTTGGTGGGTCCTGTTGTCTTGATGTTCTTGGAAGCTAGCCATACTTTGTCCCCAGGTTGGAAATCAGGTGGAATTGATCTATGTTTATCTGCATACTTCTTAAAACGCTTTATTGCTGACTCTAATTCTTCTCTGACAACTTGCTGTACTAATTGGAGTTTTGATGATAACTTTCCAGCAGGTGTATCTTGAGAAATGTGAATTGAATCAAAGCTGGGATTTCTTCCATAAATAGTGAAAAATGGAGACTGTTTTGTTGATGAATGTTCTGCATTATTATAGGCAAATTCAGCCATAGGGAGCCAAGTGTGCCAGTCATCTTGATGGTAACTGACATACATCCAAAGATACTGTTCTAGAATCTGATTTACCCTCTCTGTCTGTCCATCTGTTTCAGGGTGAAAGGCAGTTGAAAGATCTCTTGACATCTTGAGCTGCTGACACAATTGAGTCCAAAATGATGAAACAAATAATTAACCTCTATCAATAACAATACTGATTGGAAGACCATGTTTGAAAAAGACATGCCTACTAAATATTTGAGCTGAGTCCAAATCAGTGATTGTTGAATAAGTTGTAAGAAAAATTGCCATCTTTGAGAATCTGTCTACAATTACTAAGATTGAGTCAAAGTTGTTTGACAGTGGCAATTGAGTGATGAAGTTCATTGATAAAGAATTCCAAGGACCAGATTGAATTTGAAGAGGTTTGAGTAGCCCAAACTTCTTATGGTGAATGTTCTTGCTTCTTGAACATTGCTGACATGAGGACACATAGTCCTTGATGATTTGATTCATTCCAGCCCAATAAAAATCCCTCTTGATGAGCTTGAGGGTTTTCTCCTGGCCAGGATGGCCAGCCAATGGTGAGTCATGATGCTTTTAAAGAATGTCCAATTGGATTTCATGATTTCTTGGAATGACTACTCTATCTTTGAACAATAATAATTTTTCTTGAGGTTCAAGAGAATAGTCTGAGACTGATTCTCCTCTTGCTAATTTCTTGAGGACTTCCTTATAATCTTTGTCTTTCCATACTTGTCTTTGAATTTGATCAACTACATCTGAAAACATATCAACTTTTATTGAAAAGAATCTTTACTCTTAAATTTCATTTTGCTTGAGAACTTGATGAAAATTTTGAGGATTCTTGCTGATGAAATCCACCCCCCTCTCTGGGTACATGTCGTCCTGACGTGACAAGGAATCTGGTAAAGTGGCCAGCCTGCCTGGGCGGTAAGTGATGATAAAACGGAATTCAGATAAAAATTCAGCCCAATGGGCTTGATGACAAGTAAGGAATTTAGAGGACATAAAATACTGAAGAGAACAATGGTCTGTCAAGACCTCAAAAAAATCAGAAAGAGAAAGGAGAAAACTTCTCCAGCATTTGAGAGCCCAAACTATGCCAAGGAGTTCCTTGTCATGAATTTCATAGTTGAGTTTGGCTGGTAAGAGCTTGCGACTATCAAATGCAATGGGATGCTTTCCTGAGTCATTCACCTGACTCAGTACAGCACCCAAGGCATAATCAGAAGCATCAGTCTCTACAATAGTTGGTAGAAAAGGATTAAAATGAGAGAGAATAGGAGCAGTGGTGAAAGCTTCTTTGAGTATTTGAAACTGACTAAGAGCTTCCCCATTGAAGATAAAGGTAGAATCTTTTTTAAGGAGGGAAGTGAGAGCAGAGATTTTTTTGGAATAATTTTTCATGAAACAATGATAAAAGTTGGCAAAGCCAAGAAAAGATTGGAGGGCCTTGATGTTCTTGGGCTGAGGCCAATTGAAGATTTGTTGAACCTTTGAAGAATCCATCTTGAGGCCATCACTTGAAACAACATAGCCCAAGTATTCCACACTTGAGGCATGGAATACACACTTTGAGGCTTTCGCAAACAAATTATTTTCTCTCAGTCTTTGGAGAACAGAGGCCACATGTTAAACATGTTCATCCAAAGAGCTAGAGAAGACCATAATATCATCTAAGTACACTACAACAAAAATATCCAGATAATCTGCAAAGATATCATTCACAAGATTTTGGAATGAAGCTGGAGCATTGGTTAAGCCAAATGGCATAACCAAATACTCATAACTACCATATTTGGCTCTAAAGGCAGTTAAGTGCTCATCCCCCTCTTTGATTCTCAAAAGGTTATAAGCACCACACAAATCTATCTTGGAGAAGATAGTAGCACCTTTAAAGACGGTAAGAAGCTGATTCATTGGAGGAACAGGATACCTGTTCTTTCTAGTGACAGCATTAAGTTTGCGGTAGTCAACACAAAAACGAAGGCCACCATCCTTTTTCTTAACAAAAAGGACATGTGCTCCTGTTGAAGAGGAGCTTGGCCTGATGAAACCTTTCTTTACATTCTCTGAAATGTAGGCCCACAGTGTTTCTGACTCATTCTTTGATAAAGAGTAGATAACACCAACTGGAGGTAGAAGACCCTCCAGTTCAATATGATGATCACAGGCACGGTGTGGAGGAAGTTTCTCAGCTTTCACCTTGGAGAATACATCCAAATATTTGTGATAAGCAGGAGGGACTACCTTCAGCACAGTTTCAATCTCTTCTGGCTCTTCCTCCTCATCCCACTGCTCCTCCAGGGAGGCATGAAAAGATAAAGGAGGAAGGTCCATATCCCCTTGAAAGAGATGAAGTGAAGATATAGCAACATCTTCTCCAACATCTTTTATCTCTTTGAAGACTTCATCTCTATATGGAAGTAATGACTGAGAGGGAAAGATGGAGGGTTTATTGACAGAAGGAGGAAGGGAAGGTGTCTTAAGTTCACCAACCAGAGCAACACTGTTGACATCAGTGGTGAAGTCATTACTAATAGAAGGGTTAAAACCACTAGAATCCTTATGATTAGAATCATAGGTGATCAATCCATTTTTCCAATCAATAATAGGATTAAAATGGTAAAGAAAATTATAGCCCAATATCAGGTCTTCTCCCTTGGGTGAATCTATGATAAAGTAATCCCATTCAAAGCTTGGGAAGGAAGGTAAATCAACAACCCACTTGGTATAATGGGTGATGAACAGAGAAGTGGATTCATTGGAATTCAAAATGAAAAAAGGAATCTTTTCAGGGAGCTCTGACATAGTCAATGAGTACTTGAGAACAAAATTCTTTGCAATAAAAGAGTTTGTAGCACCAGAATCAATGAGAATACTATAAAAAATGTCAGAGATTGAAGAAAAAATAAGAAATTGTAAAGATTTTTTGACACTAGTATTCAGAGTGCACAATTGTGCTCTTGAAGGAAAGAAGTGAGAACCATTGAACACATTATGATCCCCACTCAGGATTTTCCCTGCTTGCTAGGGAAGCCTTTTGATGACCCTTGCCTATTTTCAGGCCTCTTGAAGCATTTTTCAAATGGGTGTTTACCACCACAATAATTGCACAAGCCTTCTTTGATCCTCCTCTCCTTTTCAGAACCAATTCATTTATTGTCCTTATTGAGGAGAGAAGCATGAGGCTTGTCTTTGGACACTTGAAAACTCTTTCCCTTCTTGTTCTTTCTTTGATAAGGCCTTCTTGAAGCTTGACCTTGATGTGGCTTGGAAGAGTTTGATCCCACCATTAGAGGCTTCTTCTCTTGATGACTACCCCTTTTCTTCTGCCTCTCATGGTACCTGGTATCTAATTCCAAGGTGATATCCATGAGTTCTTGAAGAATATCAAAAGTTCCAGGGTGAGAATCCAATTGGTCTAATAATCTTGATGCCAAACCTCTTCTATAAACATGGATATAAGCTCTTTCCCCCCAGTCTCCAATTCTTGACATTAAGCTTCTGAAATCAGCTATGTACAAGGCAACTTGACCACTTTCCCTCATCCTCAAACTGTCCAACTCTTGTTCAGCTTTTCTGACTTCATTGGGATCACCAAACAGAGTGAATAACTGGGTTTCAAATAACTGCCAGTTATTGAGGAGATAAGATGGGTCTTCATTGGAGATTTTTGAGAGATAGGGTTCAATCCATTTTCCAGCTCTACCAGTAAGAAAAGAAGTTGAGTAAAGCACCTTCTTCCTGTGAGAGAAGAAGTTTGCTGGGTCATTATGAAAGATTAATTGACAGGATTGAATGAATCCTCTCAATTTATGAGCTTTAGTACCATTAAAAGAATCACGTGCCTTCATTGATGGAGTTTTGAATTCTGGAGCTTTTGAATTTTCCTTTGGGGCAACTGCTTGAGTGAGCTGTCCCATAAACTGAGTCATTTGCTCCATCATCTTGAGGAAATTTGGTTCAGCTTGAGAGACAGAAGGTTGATTAGAAAGGGTTAGATTTGGAGCCTCAGGAGCTTCAGGAGCACCTGCCAAGGCAGCTGCTACTTCAGTCTCCTCAGATTCTTCCTCTTCCACAGACTCCTCCCCCTCCTCATCTTCAGCTTCCCCCAATCTACTCCTAGGCCCTTGAGAAACACCAGGATAACCACCCAATATTCCAGAGAATTATCTTGATCTTCTAGACTTAACCCCTCCTCTTCTGGAGGGTGCTTCTCCTTCCATTGGTGGTCCTCTGTCCAAATTTGCACTCAGTTGATAAACTGATGGTGTGCGGTCAAGAGGAGCCCTTTCTGTAGGAGTAAGAACAGATTGATGTCTTTGGGATCTTGAATTCTTGGCTGGTGGGCTATGCTGAACTGGCATCATGAAAGAATAATGAATAAAAACTTGATGATACTTTGAATAAAATAAGGTGTGACCAAATCAAATTAAATGAGAATCTTGATGATCTTGAAGAATAAATAAACAGTCTTGAAGTGAAAATACTCTGAGAAATCTTGAAGAATTGAAATGACAGAATCAAATTCTTATGGATAATCAATGTCAATCAATAAATCAATTCAAGTCAATCAAGTGAATCCAAAATCAAATTAATTAAGTCTTGAGGAATTCAATCAATATCTTCAAAATCAATCCAATCAAATCAAATCTTGAGGATAAATCAGCTATCTTGAGGAATCAAATCAAGTCAATCAAAGTCAAATCAAAGTCTTGAGGTGAAACCAATGTCTTGAGGAATAAATAAATCAATCAATGAATCTTGAGAAATTTCAAAATCAAAATCACTGAATACCCCAAATAAATAAAATCCCTGAATGATGAATCAATTAACTCAAATAACCTGATGAAAACCTGAATTCAGACAAAAAGAGAAATGAGAATGATAAATAATAAAGTGAAATGGTCAGCAGTATTGAGAAATGAGAAAAGAATGAATTTTCATGAGAATGAAATGAGTGAGATGAAAATTGATGAAAGATAATGAAATCATAAAAATCATAACATTATGAAAAGATCATAATTGAGAAAGAGAGAAATGAATAAGAATGAATGAAAAGAAAAAGCAATTATGAGTTAATTAAAATAATGTCACAGGGGCTCTTCTAAGTGAAGAGGGCCTGGCACTCAGTGAATAGACTTACTTATGGAGGGCTCAGAATAAAATACTCAAATGATAAGAGTAATGAAATAAGAGGATAAATTCCTAGTCATAAAATAATGAGCATTAAAAGATATGAGAGAAAAACAAAAGCAATACTAAAGAGCCAACCACAAATAATCCTGTACCACTGTTTCAACCTGTTCAGAAAATAGAAAAGGATCAATAAAGGATATGGCCACCAGGACTCTACTGAACAGGTGAGGGAAGGCAAAGACTAACTTAATAATTAATAAAAAAATATTTCTTAATGAGAAATAAAATAATATTAAATAATAAATCCAATATTTCAATTAACTGGGGGAAGAACCCCCAGGTGGATGAAGAGGGGCTGGTATATGTGAGGGATACCAGCCTTGGAGTTTGAGTGTTGAGATACTTGCCTGTATGCTGGAAGAAGTTGGATGTGGGATTGAATCCTGTATTGGTGAATCCAATACAGGTTATAAAGTCAATACAGGTATTTGCGCCTGTATTTATGACAGGCCTGTATTTGGGTCTTGCCTGAATGAAACTGTATTGAGGTCTGAAAACTGTATTTGGAGAATGTTGAATGAAACCCCCTTGCTGATTGGGTTTTGAAGGGTATCAATGAAGTAATGATTGTTGAAGATGATTGGTAATGCCCCTGCCTCCTTGGCTGTGACAAAACTCTACTTTCACTCTTATACATTGGGAAGGGTGAGGAAAAATTAATGTTAAGTAAATTCTTCCAAGGGGCGTAATGATGTCACTTTAGCGACTAAATTGAACCTCTTGTATTAGTATAGGTTTTTCTTCCCAATCTGGTATAATTTTTATCAAGTAATCCTTACTAAAACAGGTACAGTATGCTTTTCCCTCTTGGTTTTCAACCATGAAAATAATTATACTTGATTTTACAGATTTAGATTGCACCATTTTTTCTGGTTTGGTCTTATACAGCTTAGCATCTTGTGTTTTTGTGAGGCTTGTTGCAGATGTTCCAACTTGTGTTAAGTTTGAATTTACACCTAGTAATTCATATATTAAATCAATATTATCAATTTTTGTATTAATTATATTAATTTCATCACTTCCAGAGGTTTCTGACTCTTCAGTGTCCTTTTCAGAAACAGATTCATCCTCTTTGTCATTGTGGTGCTCTGTTTCCACAATTTCATTTATTTTTTGCCTTTTTGAGGCAATTATTGGCTAAGTGTCCAATACCTCCACATTTATCACATTTTCTTTGCTCATTAGTGTTGGTGTATTGGGTTTGAAAGGTTATTTTGGTTTATCTTTCTTGCTAAATGGTTTGTTTGGACGTTCAATGTCCAATTTTTGTTCTTTTCACTATATCTTCTAACGCATTGATATATTCTTCTGTGGAGCATGGTTCTATACACCTGCTTCTTGAGGAATGTTCCAGTTCTCCTCTACATTTCTTGAGTATTTACATATGCACCATTTTCTGTGACATTTCTGGACACAGTGCATTTAATCTTGAAACTTGTTTTAAGAACCAAGTCAAGCTTTCATCCCTAGCTGGGTCAATGAAGGAATTTTCAAATGCATTTTCTATCTTGTACCTCCAGGCATCATGTTTTCACCAAGACCAGGTATTTTTGCCATTTGTTTTTCTTATTCCATAATAAAATATTTTTGCATATTTTTCAAATAATTAATTTAATCTGGCAGTGATTAATTTATCTGGTATGGCATAATCTTCTTGTAACATGTCAATTGTTTTAATAAATGACATATGGTCATATTCACCTTCACCTGCAAATGTTGGTCATTATTTTGATTGAGGTGCTTCTTTCATTGAGAGGTGGTTCTTTTTTGATGGCTCAAGTCTGTTATGAATGGAGTTGTTATTTCCTCTTTTGGTTGAACTGGATTTCTTACATGAGAAAATTCTATTGATAACTTTGGAATATTTAAGTTAGCCTCATTTATTTTATCCATTTTTTCAGTAATAAGTTTCCTTTCACTTTGAATGTCATCTTCAAGATTTATTCTTGCTTTATCACTTTTTTCTACATGGTCTGAAAGTAATTTTTGATGTTATGAAGTCTTTTCTTCCAATTTTCCAACAGAAATACTTAATTTGTTTAGTTTTTCTGTAAGATTATCAATACTCATGTCATAATTAATTGTTCAAGTTTCTTCTTTATATCTTTTATGTATTTATACAGTTCCTGTTGTCCTTGTATTAATTTTTGAGTATTGTCAATTAAAGCTTTTGGTTTCTTAATTTCAACCATAAATTTAATGTTATCAATTCCTTTTTTATTTTGTACAAAAATTGTTTTTAAAGTTGATAAATTTTTATTTATTTATTGTAAAGATAATAAACTATTTTTGATTCCTTAAATAGGTAAAATACTATTTTTAATTTCTGTTAACGTATTTACAACCTCAGAAGACAAAGCTATTTCTTTGGGAAATGAGGCTGTCTCATTCTTTGTTCTTCTTTGTCCTTGAGTTCCATCAAGGTTCTGGCCATTTTAAAGACATTGTCTATGGCATCTTTTTGCATTTTTGGAATCCTGTAGCTTGGGGAATATGGTTTCCTCCAGTTCTTTTTCTTATTCTTCTTCCCTTCTTGGGGAGGTTGGTTACTGTGAGGCTTTCTGGTAGAAGCTACTGGGGCTTCTTCCTTGCTTTTCTCCCTCTTTTTGTCATGGTACTCCTTTATCATTTTCATTTGAGACTTGAATGATAGTGGATTACATCCATTGGAGTATCTCACTATTTCCTCCTCTTTGAGGAGTTTTTTCAGAATGTTAAAGGAGTTCATCACTCCTTGGTAGATTTGTGGCAACATTTCCCAATTGTTGTCCTTGTACACTTTGTAGTATTGCTTGTACTGGCTCATATAAATGTCTATTTGATCCCTCTAAGCTCTATTTATATCTGTTGAAGTTACTAATACTTAGTTCTAACTCTGGCTCAGATATTATGGGCATTTCTGAGACTTTCCTTTAGGATATGGCACTTCCTTGTGTGGATTCTGTTCCACTGGGGATTTTGCCCTTTCTTTTCTCTTTTGAGGGATGAAATCTACTTCTGAGTCCAGCTCCATCTTATTGGATAAAGTATTGGGATCCTCTTCTAGTAGTCATAATAAGAAGATAAAAAGATTTCAGGACACTAAAAATTCTTTTTATGCCAATTTAAAGAGTGGTACTCACCTTCAGAGTCCTGAATAGTGGGTGTTGGAAAGAGTAATTTCTTAGCTTTCCTTTTCTTATTGAAAACAGGCTTTGGAGAACCTGGACAAGCTTCTTACACCAATTTCTCAAAAGTGGCTTGATTGTCCTCTGTTGGGCTTTCTGAAAACACTAAAAAAAGACAAATAAATATAATTATTTATTATAAAAAGTGTTATTTTTGATATGATATGGCAATTTCCATGTAAGAATTTCTTTTTCATCTTTAAATGAATAAAATAAATGAATAAAAAGGAATAAAAATGACTTTTTTATTGGTTTTTTGTTGTTTTTCTTTACCATTTTTTATATTTTTATTTTTAAATAATAGATAAAAATTACTAGAATAACTCAAAGAAAGTTCTTGTAAGTCTAAGGATGTGAGAACCCATGTTTAAAACAGTACAATTGCTTTCCAAATGTCTCAATAGCTGTTAGAATGAAGAAATATAATTAATTATTGGATAAACCCAATTGGAATCTTTTTTAAAGGTCTTTTGAGTAAATATGTTGGCTAGGCCCCCAAATGTAAGGTTTGACTAAGAAACAATAAGAAAATATTACAAATACTTTACTTATTGTACTCTGAAAATTCTTATACAATTTTAAGAATGAAATAATAATAATTATAATAATGGAGTAAAATAATTATATTCTTAAATAACTGTAATAATATAGTTTATATTATAAAAAACCATATATATTAATATTTGATAATTAATATATTTATGGCACTTTATTATTGTTAGCAACAAATAATAAGGTTTGTGAAATTCCTATTTAATAGTAAAAACCAATTTAGAACAATTATACTACTGATATTAAGGTTATATATCAATATAAATACTATTTGTATTAATACAGAATTATTAAAGATAATAATAGAGAGAAAAATACTAGAATAAGTGAAAATACCCTACATTTGACGCTTAATAAAACAATTTTGGATGAATTTACACCAAATAAATTAAATACAACTTATTCAATTTGTATTTACAAATAGAAATAAAATAAATTACAAATATTCTTGATTTTACATGGATTTAGAGTTTTTAGAGAGAATTATAGCAAAAAAATCAAAACATTGATGTAATCACATTGAGATTGGTGATTGTGATGAAGATTATATTTGTTCCTCAATAATATAATGAAATTATATATGGAGAATGAAGAAATTACCTTTTAATTCAATTTTTAATGTTTTTGATGCATCTGAGGGGGAAATAGAGTAAAAAGAGCCCTATTCATAGTAAATTCCTCCCTCCTAGAGTCCAAAGGGTTTCTAGTAGATTTCTACTGATGTTGAACACTGGCATTAATCAGAATTTTGAGTTTTAGTGATGATTAAATCATAATTAAACCATGTTATCTCATCATTATGCCATGATTTAGAGTTATCACTATAACTCTAAGTTTGATGACACAATAGGCTTGGAAGAAGCCTAAGATTTTTTCTATTTTATTGGTATTAATAATCTCATATTATTCATCAGTTTCATCACTTATATAACTGTTAAGCTTAAAATAAGATTAAAGTGAGTGATCATAAATGATCAATTTTAAGCTTGAACTTTGATCATTAATAGCTTTTAATTTATACATGCAAAAGCTGATTGGAAAGTGGATTCTAATATCCTAAAATGTTATAGTTCAACTCCCAAGAGCATTTCATTACATCATTAAAACTCTATTTTCAATGAATTTTCTTGTAACTCATCTTTTCTGTTGAAACTCACTATTTTAAGCTTAAAAAACCATGATCTCAAGGTGTTTTACCTTAAATATAATGACAAAAAATACATCATTCTTCATGCATTAGCTAGTAGAATGTGAATATCTAATTTGTTTTAAGTTTGGACTACTATCACAACAAAGGGGTCAACAGCTATAGCAATTTTATTCAATAAACCCTTACAAGTTATAACCTTGTCTATAGCTTTTCAAATAAAGTTTATATCTGTATTGCTACAGTAATTAAGTGTTAAGTTCATTTTTGGCTTAACTCTTTATCATGTGTACTTTAAGAGATATGAGCTAAAAACCATGGATATATGCACTGACCATAAAAGTTCATATATTCAGGTTATTTCCTTAAATATTGACATTAAAAATATGAAATAAAGCTGTAATATGTGTAGTTTTTCATGGGGAATACAATGGTGCAATTTATTTTACCTGTTTCCTCATTGGTTTCTCAGATAAATAAGAATTTATGTATTTTTTATGGTAAATTTACTTATTATTCATTAATTATTGACTTTACAGATATTCCATGAAAATGATATATGTGTATTTTATCATTAGGAATCTAATGGTGTTAAATATCTCACATGTTTCCTCGTTAGATCCTAAGTTAATTAAGAATTTATGCCTATTTATGGGATTTTCACTTATTTCAAAAAGAATAACTATTGTAAAGTTTTCTTGTGACCTTTTTGGATATGTGGTCATATCTCAAAGGCTCACAGCAATTTTTCTCAAGCTATATACTGATGTACAAAAAAATACATCAAAAAAACTAGAAACCCTTATTAATTTTGCAATTTTTGAGAAGCGCTATCGTGAAGCATACACAATTGAAGTGCTCAAAAATCTTTTCAATCCTATTCTCTCAGATTATCGATATCTCAAAAACTGAATTAGATATTTGGGTTGGAAGGTTTTTGACCAATACGGGCTTAATACTTAAAATGATGATTATTTAAAGCTTAAACCTTCCCAGAATGACTAATATTAGTCATTGAAACACTCTGGACATGTAATAAAAGTTCTGAAGTGGCCTGCGAACAGTTTCTTCACTTTTTCATTGATACTGAATGATTATTTGTGGTCCCAAAACTACAATTCTGACTATGATGATTTCAGAATGGATGGTACAGAACCACAATACAGCCTCAAGAGTAAACCATCTCAGTCCTCTTAGGATGTGGGTAGCGTTAACCAGCCCCTCAAAGTCCCCAAAAGCAAAAAAAGAAGGCCTTTTCTCACTGAAATAGGAAATCATCATCATGAATTAACATCCTTATGTAGTAAAACTGTCTTATACCAGTAGGTCTCTTAGGATCATATTGATGTAGTTCAACTCATTGATTATGGTTATGATTTTTTCAGTCAATTGATATCAAATAATTGAAACCAAGGCTCTCAGTACATTAATCAGCACTGTTATCATATAATAGTAGAACCTTTCAGCTATATTTAAAGCTGTTTTTTTGTGTCACAGCTCTAGTTCTATCTTGTATTTACTGTTTTTGAGCTACTCCTTAGAATCACCCTAGCATTATGGGCATACAGTCTCAGAAAACGTATTTTGAAACTCCATACATTTTGGATTCCCCAATACTGTCTGTTAATCCTTGTAAATACTGGATTAACCAAATAAAGCTTTGGATTCTGCAATCTGAAGCTGTATGATCACTCAGACTGATCAAACCTCCTGAACAGACCCTGTGCATTCATACCAGGCCTTTACAGTTCAAATAAATTTCTTTATTAGAAAATTTCACTCTTTGAATTTGGGCTGGTGGGGTATAACATATAACAGCCCCTCATTCTCCCTCTGGGGACTTCTCCAGAGTTAACTAATATATTGGATTTATTGTTAGGAAATATTTTCTTCTTAACTTATTTGAATAAATTTTTTATAAGTATTAAGTTAGTCTTTGAATCTTTCCTCACTTCTTCAGTAGGGCTGTGGTGACCATATCCTTATTGATCCTTTTCTTTCCTTCTGACAGTTTAAAACAGTGTACTTGGACTTGTTTGTGGTTGGCTCCTTTATTTCTTACTGCTCATTATTTTTTTCTTCTCACCAGGGCGAATCTTGCGTCAATCGTTGGTGATTGACTTCACGTCGCACTGCTGTCAGTATAAAATCTTGCTTCAGTTGTGTTAGTGTCACTTTATAGTCACTGGATTTAGTGGGTCAAGACAACGTCAATCGTCACATGTGTCACATGAGAATGTCGCTCAAAGCCCAAACCCATTTCAACACTATTCACAATGCTCGGGTAATTTCACCTCATTGGCTTCCGCATCCCCACCTAATCCGCCCCGATGCTTCGCATGCTTACAAGCCCGCACCGCCCTCCAGATGAGACTCCGACACTGCCCCCCCATCTCCATCCTCACCACTCCTTACGCTTTCACACCCCCGCCCTTACCATCTTTATGCTCATGTGGTGCACTCCCGACATGCTCCCGACATCACTTATCCTTACGCTCGCTAAAGTGCCCTCCCAATATGCTCCCAAAACTGCTTACCATCCTTACGCTCACGGAGTGCACTCCCGACATGCTCCCGACACCACTTATCCTTACGCTTGTGTAGTGCCCTCCCGACACTGCTTATCCTTACGCTTGTGTAGTGCCCTCCCGACACTTCTTACCATCCTTACGCTCGCGGAGTGCCCTCCCGACACCACTTATCCTTATGCTTGTGTAGTGCCCTCCCAACATCCTTACGCTTCCGTACTACATCCATAGTGTATGGTGGCTTGTTGGCGTACACAATGGACACCATTGCTGAAATATGCTGAGTGGCCTTCTCTGCCAACAGGACCTAAGGGGAAATTGGTCAGTATATTCACAATGTTGTGGTTAGGGTTTAAATCATGAGACTCACAAATTAAAACCTAATAAGTGGACTATTTAAGACAAGAATTGTGTCTCCTGTTTCCCCGACAAAACCATTTTATTTCATATCATTCAAATGGAACACTTTGCTTAGTCCTTACCTCATGAGTGTTGAATAGTTCAAAAGTTGACTTCAGTAGGTTTCTCACTAGTCAAATTTATTCAATGTCTCACAGGGAAGTGATTTCATTTGCATGATATGAAATAATTTGCAAAACATCGCCTCCTTCAATTTCCCGACAAATCGCATTTTGCAAATGCAATTATTTTACTTCCACCTTTTTTCTTCAATTTGGATCTTTTTATTCAAAAATTTTCAAACAAGTTATCAATCAACTTGTCACCATCTATTTGCTTAATAAACTACCTCTGCTATGGCCCAAACCCCGGGAAATTCAACTGAATTCAATGAACAACCAACTTCAGCCCCAGAGAGTGGAAGTGAAATCTCTGATATCGCCAGTAGTCGTGAATTAGGCATTGAAGTAGAGAGCCAGTCACATGAAGATAATCAAGATCCACCAGTTCTTCCAGAATGTGAGTATGCATCCATCTTGAATATTTCTAATCTCCCAAAACCTGATATTGTGTCATAACCTTTATTTCAGGTCAGCCTCCAAGCTCTCAGAAACCAAATTTTAAAAGTTATGAGAAGGAAAAGACTGTTGAACCTTGTTCACCAACAGAAGATGATGTAATTTTCAGTGGGGAGGTGGAAATTATATCCAAGGAACAATTTGTCTCCAACATTTCTCAAACTATCCCAAGGCTTGAAAAAATTCAAAATGATAGTAAAATTCCTGATTATGTGCGTCAAAAGATTGCTGAAGCCATGAGCCTCCTCAAAATGGATTTGAACCGTAAGTCCATTACTAATTCAAAACAAAAGTGATAAAAATAGCTGCTTACAATATATGGGCAGGTGTGGAGGTGGGAGAATCTCTACCTGAAGGATCTTGAGCCGTAATTGGATTTCCAGGAAAAGGATTAGGAAAAAGACCAAATATACATGCGACCAAAAAAACAAACAAAAAACACCGTACCTTTGAAGCCGCAAACAATGCTCGGGATCAAGGTCATGAAATTATCAATGTTGAAGGGGACCATATTGATAATCAACCTCCGCATACTGAACCCCCCCCCAATACTCAATGAAACAATCCATGATGAAGCTCCACATACTGAAAGCCCCCCGATACCCAATGAAACAATGCATGATGCAACCCCTCCCGCCTCTCCTCGGAATATTCAAGCCTTTCAAGAAAGGGAAACAATTAAACATGATACAATGGGACGAGATATGACTGATATAGTTCCTGACCCTGAGCCCAAAGTGTAATTGTCTGCTAATTTTCAAGGAATATTTTTATCCCGCATGGAAGAGTTTGCAGGCATTTTGAATTATCATTCCAATATTACTCAACAATCATGGAAAAGGGGGCTTGATAATATCAATAGTATTTACAAAAATCGATGGGACAATTTACCAACAAAAGATGCTCATACATTCCTGCCCGTTGGTATTAAGGTGATCAGTAACCGAGAGCTTAAAATGTTGGCCTGGCTGGAGGACCTTGAGATGGCAGGTGAGTTTTATCTTTGTGCATGATACATGATTATCGGCTGTTGACTGGTGATATAAATTGCAATATACAGGGTTAGATTTTTTTAAGCCAACAGAAACAGAAGCGTTTTTTGATCACAACATTTGGAATCTCAAATTGATGAAGGAATCAGCTAAACCTCCAGAGAATCTCCCAAAATCTGAACACTCCTTCTTCAAAATGGTTCAGAGCCTTCTTTACCCCGCCAATCCAGCTAAACATTTTTGGGCAAATGTTATGTTTGAATCCATTAGTTTAGTCTCATACAATGTGATTGCACCCAAACCATATGTTGCACCAACATCAAATTCGACCAATCCTCTTGGACTCGAACGGGGGGAAGTTTAATACCTTGCCTCCTGCTTGAGTAAATCAAAGCAATGTGCAACCCAACTCAGCATTGAAGGTGGTGGGGCTGACAATGAGATATCCACAAAGCCGCACAAGAACCTGGAGGATCTAATGGATACAGTTATCCATTTGATGATTGCGTACAACATGGTACGTGCACATACAAAGGTCGAAGTTAATGGCATCAAAGGCAAACTCATGAACTCAAAAAAAAATGAGGCCATCAAAGATCTTTTGGCGTGTCACAAGAATCTCGGAATAAATTGAATTTGCTATGGTATATTAGCGGCATTCTGTGTGGCAGGGGTTTGTGGTTTGATGGTATGCTCAGATGACTGGAGAACAAGCTCAGTTAAAGGGGCTTTATCACTAATTGACATTTCCGGAAAACTTTCAGAGGGTAAAAATCTAGTGGAGCCAGTGTGGCTATGTACTAATAAGTATATATGTAATTTACTGAATAAAAGTTTCTTCTCATCAGAGTCTTTTAACCCCACTGTACCTCTTAGATTTGAATTTGCACAATGCTTAGTATTAGACTTTGGTGATGCCTTGGTGGCGAAACTCGGTCTTGGTTCAAGTGATGAGGTCACCTTGACTGTACCCAGGTCAGCTAAACTCACAACCAGGATTGACCCGTTTTAGATTAGCTTTGTACTAGATAGATTGTAATTGAATTTTGCAAAGTGATTTATGAATTTAATAATCATGACTTCCTATCCTACTACTGCCCGGATGCCACAGTCTGAGTACCAATAGTAATTGTACGGCAGCATGCCTCCGTACATCATTGCAAGGACTCCGACAAGACGCAAGCTGAGTCAGGCGTTGTGCCCACGAGTAGCACATGCGGGGGCATTGTGGGAAGTCGTGTTTATCACTTCCCGCCAGCCCATAATAGGCCAAATGTTCCTGTGTCTTTCAAGAGGACTAGGATAGCTAGGGATCCGCAGCAGGATGCATATTGCATTTGCATGTGCTTGCAATATTCCAAATGGTTGGATTGGAAAGTGATTGCATGGGAACATCAATATTTAAAATTGAATAATGCACTATCCACTGCAATTTTCAGGTTGAGCTATTTGAGATCGCAAATTTTCAAAGGTCAGGTGTGATCTTTCTTTTTAGCCGCAATTAAAAAAGATTCATCAACCGCAATTCAATGTAGGTGATATTAATAAATCAGTAATCATTTGGTTTCATTTCATTTTCTGCTGAAAGCATGCCATTCACGAAAAAAGGAAAAGAGCGTAAAAGGGAACTTGCGAGAAAGCGTTGGGCTGAGGAAGGAAAGTGTGAGTTGCTCGCTTAATCTCAGTGTATATATATAGATATATATATATGCTTCCACATTTATGTGGCACCCTCATTGGGCCCCACAGAAGAAAATTGGCTTTAGTCGGTTCAGATTTTGCCAATGTCATGTGGGCGCCAACAGGGAAGTAAAAGGATGTGTGCCGAAGAAAGCTCCTTGGCAGTATCTGATATCTTGTGTGCTTCAACACATAGTGATCCCTCAACCACTCGGGAATAGTGGGAGATCCCAAAAGACAAATGAGCGCAAAACAACCCAAATGAATAGGTTGTTTTCCTCCTCTCGCCCAACAGCACAAATATCAATGCCAGTATCAGCAAATATCATCCCAAGTGAAATTCAGAGGGTTGTGGATGTCAATCAGATCAAACGCATTCACTTTGGCCGTGTGGCAATTTTCTCTTCAACCAGATTACTCATTGCCCTTGTCAAATTCCGACCATTCACAACAATGAGTGAAGTCGAGGTCAATCAATGGGATGAATTATCACAATTCTTATTTCGCAAAAAGAGATTCACCAACCCAATTGCAACCAATGGAGCATTACTTGAGGGATTTATGTTTGCAATTGGGTGGCACAAATGCAGCACGAAGAATGAAAAATTTGGTCTGTATGGAAGTGTCGGGAAAATTGAAAACGCAAAAGATGAATGGCGCAACCGAGGTGCCAATCTTAGCTTGGTGGGTTGCATTCTAGGTCAATCCTTACGATATGTTGGGATAATTTATTTGAGAAGATTCAAAATTTCTACAATTCATTGGGGGTTCCATCTTTTGATCAAGTTAACTATGAAGCCAATATGCCCGCAAATCAGGGTGCATTTGAGTTTGCTTCCGCACTCACTTTCACCATGAATGTATTCAAAAATGCACCTCATGTTCATAAGGATGCATCGCTGTATGCTTTGGGATGGTGGTTTCAAGCGGATAAGCGGACCGGCCAAATTCAAAGAGATGTGTCAAAGCGGTGTACAGGGGGAAAATTGATTTTCCCAAATGAGCATTTTTGGATTGATCTATCTGCATGTCATGGGCTCATTCAGGTAGTGTGGGGCAGTAGTACATTTGTTCATTATACTGATCCAGCACAGGACAATGAAAGCACGACACTAGTGGGTATGTCCGCACAATGCTCAAGCAGGTTAGCAAAAACAATGCGGCAAAAAAGCCATGGCTATTATGAGATTGGCAAGAGAGCGGGCTATCAAATCAGGGATGGTAATACAATCTCATGCCAATTCAAAGAATGAGGAGATTTGCATGTGTGTTGGGTAAATAATGGTGGGGTAAGGCAGAGGACAATAGACACCAGGATTGGATGGTTTCGAGTGTGGGAGATGGGGTGTCTCACATGAAAAAGGGGTGAAGTGGATTATGTACGGTGGCATGCCATCGTACATCTGTCCTGGTTTGTTGCTATTGTTCAGGATTCCAATGCTTCACACGCGAATCCTTATGCTTGTGCAGGTTCCAACAATGCTAAAAGTTCCTTACGCCTATGCAGGGTGCCGACACTTCACACGCCAATCCTTACGCCTGTGCAGGCTCCCGAAAATTTACACGCCAATCCTTACGCTTGTGAAGGTTCCCCACAATGCTGAAAATTTCTTGGCCTGTGCAGGATCCCGAGAATTCACACGCCAATCCTTATGCCTGTGCAGGCTCCCGACAAGTCACACGCCAATCCTTACGCTTGTGAAGGTCCCAGACAATCTAAACAATTCAATACATGAGTAAGATTAATAGCATGTGACCATAGGAAAGGCCATGTTTCACGAATCTGGACTGGATTGCTCACATGCGGGAACCTCCCGCTTTTTTACAGTTAAGAATGGATATGGCTCTAAACCATGGAAGAAGAAAATATAGGAGACGGTAACGGCAACTATTGGCGCATTTTTGGAAAAAGAGGTTCACGCAAACAAATACTCACTCAAACTTTTGGTGGGGCACTTACAAAAATAATTCTCATGCAATCAGGGTTTTTCTCTAAGGAGGAAATAAATAATTTTTACGTGAACAAAGAATGTAATAGAAATTGAACATAATAATAATTGAATACAAATAATTTATTTAAAACAAAGTATTACAAATTATAAAAAGTGGAAATAATGAGATTATTTTTTTCAAATTTTTATTTTTCTAGGAATTTGGAGACTATCCCGGTTATGTCCTCCTTTGGATAAGCCTCCAGTTCCTGGGCAAGGAGGGAGTTTAGTTCCTCCCGGAATTCCCCGTGAATCTCATTTCGATGAGTTGCATCCACAAAAGGAATCATGTGGAGCAAGTGGCAATGCTCCAACAAGATTTGGTTGATCAATTTGTGGACGATGGCTCGAGGAATCATTAGGGTCGGTCGCAGGTTGGTGAATTCCTGGCGAGCATCATCATGGGAATGAGAGGAGGTTGGGTTCTCGGGGGCAATGGGAGGGAGCTCCGGGGTAGGAGTGGAGGGAGGGGAAGATGGCGGATTTGGTGAAGAAGAAGGGGGATGGGGGATCTGACGGGCATATTGTCGATGATGATTATGGAGTGAGGAGTGACGGGATGAGCTGGAGACGGTCAAAGAAGAAATGAGGAAAAGTGGATATGGATCAAAGAGAAAGAAGGGGTGACTTACCATAAGGTTCCTCCATGGATTGCATAGGAGCCACCTCAGGTTCTGGCTCACGAGTCGTATTGTCCTCAGGTGGTTGGGATGATGGACTCGGGCCAGGAATAGGTGGCTCTGCGGTTCGGGAGGGTTCTAAAAAAGGAGTAAGAGTCAGTTCACTTGACTCAAAATTGAAAGTGAAAATGAAATGAAACTTTGGCTGCTTACCGCGGAATAATTCCTCAGACCATCGGGTGCCACTCAGGCCTGGAGTGGGTTGCTGCGGGGTTTGCTCGTGAGGCAACCTAGGAATGGGAGAGTCTTGTTGGGGGGGATTAAGGGGGTTTTGTTCTATGAGTAATGGAAAAAAGTCAGTATTATTGTGTGAAGAGAAATGAGATAAGGAGGAGAAAGAAAACTTCCTTTGGCGTTTGAATCCCATCGGTAACAAGACATGGTGACGATCAGCCCAAGCTTGAATGTCCTCTTGCCATCGCCATCCTTCATCGGCCGGATAATCACTTCGCTCCGGTCGAGGAGTGAAGTGACCATCGGATGGTGGCCTAGGAGGGGGATTGGACAAATCGATACTGGAGGGGACAGGGCTAATTGTCCGGAATCATTCCCGTTGGCCTGTTTGGGGGCCCGGCGTCCATTCACGCTCGGAAATGATTTCATCATCGTTGACCACAAAGGAGTCCTCGCGAGGGCATCTTGGGAGGGAACTCCTCTGGCCTCGTGGTCAGAAGGGGCGGACAATGAATGAACATTTCTTGTGTGCTTGTTGGCAAGCATCACAAGCGTCGTTCGTCGTCGAGGAACGAATGCAGGGGATACCCCGCTTGGTGCATAAAGTGCACGACATCTAAAAACAAAACAATTGAGGTTAGTAACAGCATACAAAGTAAACAATCAAGAAAGAAAATGAAGGCATACGATGAATTATAAATTTAAAACGTTAACAAAATAAAGACACTCTACTCAGAAGGTTTTAAAAGTCTGGAAGAGAGTCGTGAAGAAAAATAAGTATTAATATCGGTATGTAATGTCAACAAAAGTTTAAAAAAGAGCTAACGCACAAGGTGGATAGAAGTGAGGTTCTGAATGGATCAGAAGAATAAACAAACAGGCAAAAGGCAGGGGAGTGCGGTTAGTGGAGTGCAAAAGACAAAAGTAGAAAGGCAGGAAGACCAAGGGGAATATGCACAAGAAGGACAAACGCGGGTAAGGTTGAACGAAGTGGAGTGGGTGAGAAAGAAAGTGAAGGGCGTTTCGTGTGAAGATGGTCTTTTATACCATGGTGAAGCTGAGACGATCTCAGCAGTTGCAGCACCCGCAAAAGGCTCAGCTTCAAGGCGTGTGGGAAAAATTGAAGCTCAGTCGCAGCGAATGCTGCAACTGTGAAGGGAACTGCTGGTGTGAGGCAGAAGAACAATGGGGTTCTGGCTGAGTATTGCTATTGATTGAATTGTCAAGCTCAGTCAAATCCCCTTTGTTTCCTTAAATAGCCACCCGATCACCCAGGAGGGTGGTCGTGAGGCCCTCATTGAATGTGCATTGTGGGTGCAATGCAGAAATGCACCCGGTGCATTTGGTCACAAGTGACCGCGGCAAGATTACCGGCCGTATGGCCTGGTAAGAGTATGTGAACAAAGGGGGGGGCTGTAACACAAGTGAATACAGCGTGAGCTTGCCTCGACCCATTTCTCAGGTTTGCTTTTGGGTCATAATTGAAATGCTCAGTGGCTGAACATTTTAATTGCACAGTAATTGAACCATTGATATAGCAATATCAAATGCACCGTGCTGAGCCATTGCTCAGTCGTTTTTGTATGCACACAATCTGAGCATTCGGCACTGCATCGGATGACATTTCAGCCAGGTGCAGAATTTCACACGCTTTGATGAAGTGCTCCAAGCTGAGCCTTCCAATGAACTATTGCAAAAATAGTTCATTCCATGGCTTTACTGAGCACTTCCTCACGGTGCTTTTGACCATGACATGCTCAGCTTGCGGGTGCAAATCAGGTGAAACGCAATGCTGAGCATGTGGCACATGAGCTACGCATATGCAAACGATCGGAAGGTGCATGCAGGCTCAAGTAGTATTACACCTCCCTAATCTGTACAGCCAACACTGTAGTACGCAGTACACCTTTGTAAAAGTGTGAGCCTTGAGGTATATTTTACATACCCAAATAGGCCACAATTATCTTAAAAAGAAATTTTGAATTATGCAAAACTCATAAGTCATGCATATATCCAAAATTCATCATTTTCAATTTCAGAAAAGATGAATAACTTTTTATTGAGTAAGTAAATCCATGGATTTAAGACCAGATTTGGATTCTACACAAAAATTCACCTAGGGTAGCTCCATAGAGTGAATAAGCTCAATTTAAGTATTTGAGGTGGTAAAATGGAAAATACTTCAATACCACATCATTAATACCACATAAAAGATCCGTGAAAATTTTTGTTTTTCTTGATTTTTAGCCAAAATAATGGGAAAGTGAGAAATCCCATGTTACATATACACTAAGAATAGTGTTATGCATGTTTTGAGCACTTAATATCATGGTATTCTTACATGGACTTTTGGTACACCCATAGTGCATATCTCACTTGAAGCTTAAATTACTATTTTGACGTAAAAATTAGGCAAGGGGGACAAAAGACATCAAAGAGAGCCAGGGTACCCAACTTCTGAGGCCTCAGAGGCGTGGATAGCTCCAGAGCATGGATCCATGGCTCATCTTGGCCCAATTGGTAAACTAAAACTCTTTGGGAACTTGGTTACCAAGTTACACCTACTGTAATCATAAGAAAAATAGCAAATAACCTGCTATTTGGACGTGCCAAGGAGGTAATAAGCTACTTAGGCTCCTGTAACCACGTCAATTCTTGATGACTTTCCATGACTAGACCCTAAAAGAGTAATTAAACCCTTTTGGGATCCATATTCATTGATTTACCTCATAGCAACCAGCAAAATACTGCTATTTGCAATTCTACGTAGAAATGAGGTAAAAACTTCAAAAATTCATTAAGAATACAATTCTTAATGAATCTTCCTGAAACTTTCAGGACCAATGAAGAACTGTATTATCTATGTTACAACCAAAAATAATTATGGTTTTACTAGTAAAATTAAAAGTTTTACTTACAGTTCATTTTTGACCATTCTACGTGAAACACTGAATCTTCAAAAATTCACAGTAATTACAACCTGTCATGAAATTGGCAATAACATTGATACCTTTGAGAAATCAATGATTATTTTAGAATAAAAGAAGATTTACAGATGTTACTCCTTTTATTCTTAACCATATTGGGGTTGGTAGTCACGTAAAAGCATCAATTAAGTAATTATGATAATCTTACATGACAACAGATGATGCAATCATTAATCCAAAAAGGATTATTGTTTTCTCACTCACTGGTTTTTCAGTTTGCTCCATGGCACGCCTCTGTGAGCTGTTGTTGACTTAAAAGAAGCCTATTCTTGCTGTTTTTTCCGTATCATCATCTTATCAATTTATTAAATCATTATTACCAACAAGTAAGTATTAGTTAAAGCTATTCTTAAGTGTTTTAAATCTTTCAAAATCATCCAGAAAGACGTGAAATCATAGAATCCAACTATATTTTGTTGTAATACTGTTATAAATCCTTTTTGATCCCTTAAATCCACAATTCCACGTCAAATTTCTCTACTCTTACCTATCAATAAGTTCTTTGGAGTATTAGTGAGTCATTTATTCTTAATTCTTAAAGTTTTTCTCTATTAATAGTTTTCTTCAAGAATTATCTTTATAATTATTCTTGCAAAAGATAATTATATACTGAAATAATTTTATTATTTTAATAAAGAAGTTTTTATTATTAAATTCTTCTTGTAATTGATTCTTGTAGACAATTACTTGCTCACTGTTAAAATCACTAGTAGTGTTTAACACGTGAAAGAAATAATTTTTTAATTATTTAATTGTGGTTATAATAATACTTTATTATTATATTTCATAAGAACAGACATAGTACTGTTGATTAATAGTAATATTATCATCAGTTTCATAGTCACATCTTACAAAAAGTATGCTGCAAGGCAGAGCAAAAGCTGTTCAACAATGTAACGTGCAATCACATCAAGCCATTGAGTCATATATCTCAACTGCATCCCTTTGATGCACCTTGCTGGACAGCTCTGCCTAACTACGGCACAGATGCGCATGTAACGCAAGTTAATGTAAGTGGGTCATAATGGGATGACTTATTATTTGGGTCATACACAAACAGTGGATTCACTCCGGTGCCATTGTTGGGGCAAACTTTGACTGGCCGCACTTGTTCATCCCGCGTTCTCATTGTTGGGCAGCCACACGCTTTCATACGCACCCCCAACAGGTCATACACAGGTAACTTTCACACGCCTGGAAGACATTTTACTGCCAGTCTTCCAACTGCCTATTTTCTTGGTCGTGTTGTCAGCTTGACTGCAGACGCTCACCCGCTTGCACGTGGAAATCTGAGGCCAATCAGTGTGGATTTGCTTCAGCCTCATCCGCATTAGAATAATTGCTGCCTATGATTGCTGAGGCTGGTTATGTTTGCATGGGGATCTCCCACAGCGGGTCATTTTCTGCACGTTTTCACGCGCCCCGCACAAGCTGTGGGGCCTGGCTTGCAGCCAAAAATTCCCTTGGGCGTGTGGCCTCTTTCTCTGGAGTTTTGTACACGCGTGAGGCAAAGACCGTGATCCCAATCTCGGTGGATTAGTAGCCGCCTCAAACGCAATAGGGGTTAATGTATATGTGGATCATGCCTCACGGTTGGTGCCCCGTTTGATCATGCCACACATCCCCCCCTGAAGCCTAGTTGGCATCAGTCATCAAAAAACTTTACGCAAAATCAAACTCATGTTTGGTGGCACGCCAACGAACATATCTCACCTGCCCACACACAAACATCCCCACAGTGAGATTGCCCTTTGAAACCGCCAACATTGCCTAGTAGGTCCCTGTGCAACAATTAACCTGGGGATGATATGCTCATTGTTTGCTGTCACACCAGCAAACATGGCCGCATGCCTCTAATATGCCCCTCCACAATAAGTTGCTACAACCCACCCAATCTTGGATATGCTAATGTCTCCCTTGTTCCACCAAAGGTTTCGTAACTTGCTTCAGATCCAGCAGTCATATCAGTGCACCCACATTTTGGCCACCTTGCCTTGATATATGCCCCAAATTGGATATGAAAATTATCAGCCCAAGAGGCCCACCCCCATCAAGACCATGCACGTAACCACAGGCCATCCCCCCTTGACCCCATTGCTGCCTCTCATATAAGTTCCCCACCTGCGCTTATCCGTCTTCATTCTGTTTAGCTAAACCTTTCCAATCATATAATTTCCGACTATCCCCAAATAATTTAAAATAGCCATCATGTCAACCCCTTCACAGCCACTTTGCATTGGGATGATTAATATTTGTATTCAAATAAATAGTGATATAACCTTAAATCCTGAGAATTCCCACTTAGCTTCTTGGATTATCATATGGCACAATCAACACAACATATTTGTTTATCTCCCCAATCACCAGCGTTCTATTGGCTCTCTACCTGCAACCCTTTCCAAAACGTTGATACCATTCCTTGGGGAACCAAAAACTTTCATGCACTGTGGTCCTGGTGGGGCATGGATTGAAAATTGCCAATCCAATCCTACTCAAATATTATTTGTTGAGGGAGTATTTATGACTGATGCAAATGATCCCTCCTCATCTCAGAAACCCAATCTAGCATTGATGTTCTTCACATGGTATCCAAACATTTTATTCATAATGGAAAGCTTTCGAACACAATATTTCAAGCTTAAAATGCCCAAAGAATATGACTGTAATACTCATAGTCAATGTCAACTCTTTACTCCGACATTTCCCGCTTCAAACTCGACGCCAGCTTCATATCCTGCTGTTTCATCATTGATTTCCAAGCAAAAACTGATACAATTACCCAGTGGATTAGACCTCCCCATGCCATCATTCAAACCCCCCTCCTCCCTCATCAAAATACCAGAATAGCTTTTCTCTGAGATCGAGAAATCCCCAATGGCCAATCAGCCCATAACCTTTGGGCCACCTCACCCCCAGGATCCACTTTCAATGCCAGGCACATCATTACAAACAAGGTTGTTAGCTCATTTGAATCCCTTTCGACCAATACCCCTCTTGGAGGACTGCTCGTGGATGATATGGGATTAGGTAAAACCATTCAGGCCATTGCTCTAATTGGTACCTCCAAGGAGTGGATGATTGGAAACCCCCATCGCTCCACACCCACCATGATCATCTGCCCCCCTCGCTTAATTACCAACTGGCAATCAGAAATATCCAAGCATGCTCAGGCTGGAGCGCTGAATTCCAAAATCTACCATGGTCCCACTCGTCACTCATTATCCAAAGCCGACATCTTAAAATATGATATCATCATCACTTCTTACAATACTATCACCCAAGAATTTAAGCAAACCAATACCTCTACATCATTCATTTTTTCAAATCAATTGGCATCGTATAATTTTGGATGAAGCACAGTGATTGTCTGATCTTAAATGATTCAAATTACCTTTTATATCCAATAACCCTTTCCCCATCTTATAGCTATATTCGCTCTCAATACACTGCCACTCACCGTACCATTAATAGCCTCCTTTCATCCCGTCGAATATGTTTAACGGGCACACCTATTCACAACACCATTTATGACCTTTTGGGCATAATATCATTCATCACTCAACCCCAGAACGCCAATCAAGATAACTGGTCACCATTCAGCCTGAGTAGTCTTTCCAAAGGTTGCACTGATATTTTGCATTTGGCATTGCGGCATTTAAGTTTGCGCCGCACCAAAACCACACATCTCGAATCCCTCCCCACTATTAGCCATCATTATGAGCTGCTCCCACTCAACCCGACCATGCAGCAAGAATATTCCATATTATATGAAGAATTCCTATCATCCAAAAGCAAAGGACCAGGAGAATTTTTCAGAAATATTAATAAGCTGCGAATATGTTGTAACCATCACATCATGCTTAACATAATTGCAGAGGCAGATTTGGAAGACCCGGAGGGCAGGAGCACTCAGGATAACTCGCCAACAATCACACGAACTATTGTGGATGTGGAAACATGCATGATGAGTAGTAAAATTGCACACCTCCTAGAAAGCTTAATGAAGAACAAACAAACAAGGTGTGTTCCAACCAAATCGGTGGTTGATACCCAATGGACCCAATTCCTTTATTTGTGCGTTAATTCTAATATGCATCCATTACCAATTGAATCCATCTGACTTTTTCATATTTTAGAATTGGTATTGCACTTGCCCATCACTCTATCCTTTCAGCACAAATTGATGGAACAATTACAGAACGAGCACAGGAGAAGGCACTGGAGAATTTCTTCAATAATCCTGAATGTGAAGTACTGATTGCATCCATTGCCGCAGCTGGAACTTGCCTCAATATAACTTGTGCTAATATGGTCTATTTAATGGTGAGGGGACCCCCAAAATTCTGCCCTGATTTGCGGCCCCTGACATCCACATTTCCAGGAGCCCAATTGGAACCCAGCCATTGAGGCTCAGGCTGTTGATCGACTCCATCATATTGGCCAACAACAACCTGTAAAGGTCATCGACAATATCACTCCTCATTCAGTTGAGGTCAACATGCGGAAGGTACCCTTCAAGCTCATCTTTGGCCCTAATTGTCTTGCTATTCTAAAATGCTTCCTTATGGAAATGCCATTTTCCAAAAACTAATAGGTCCAAGAGAAGAAAAAATCATTAACTGCGTGAGCCTTACTGATATTATATAATTTGCGCTTGACCAAGTTGATCACACCTGTGCACCCTGGCACAGGTCCACAATTATGAACACCATGAGCTGGATTGAACTCCTTCAATATTTTCTCAATGAAAATGAGCAATAGAGTATTATTTCTAAGGGAGACGGTGATACAGTCCAACTCATATTGTCTATATTCTGACATATTTAGCAAGTTGCATCTTTAAGAAATAATAATCAGATTGTATTACACCTGCACAAATAATTCACAAAATGTTAATTTGTAACGGTCCTATACATTTATATTACTAAGCTATTGCAGAGCATCACCATTTGGCCTAATAGCTGGCATGTCAAGTATTTTGAGGGCGCTAGTCTGCATCTTACTACAGCTTTTGATCCAATCTTGATCAAATACCTGAAATGATAAGCCTTCCGGAATATCACCATCATCTGTCGATCGTAATTCTGGCAATCTATCAATAGTTTTTTTACCCTTTTTTTTAATGTGATTGCAAAACTCTATGTCTTGATCCATTTTTAATACCAATTCATTAAATAACTGGGAGCGCCAGCGTAATCCCACTTTGCGGTAAACTTGACGGCCATTTTCCAGTACCTCCTCAGTATCTGAGCATACTCGAGGGTCATTGAATTGTGATGCTAGAATGGGAAATTTAGCCATATCACACCATTCATGACGGCGCTCACAGGTCTGCACATAATCAAGTAGATCATCATCAGTCTTTGCTCACAATGAAGAAGAGATACATTAACTAACCCTTTGAGGAATCTTTGCGAGCTTTTGATTCTCCTTCTTTTTAACCAAATACTCTGCATCCTTTTGAATAGACTTCCATTCTCTTTTCAAATAAGTGAGATATTGCTCCATTAAAGCCGCCACAACCCCATAGTTATTATGATCCTTGTTCCAACAGTAATGATTATACTTGGTGCTGACCAGTGCAAGATGGAATGTATGGTAAAACACCATAGACATCAGCTCATTGAACGGATGTTGCCATGAGCTCTCCCAGTCCCAAGTGAATTGCTTCAGTCCTAGCCTGTGGAGCTCATTTTTGCAGTAGCTTTGGAAACCCTGAGACTGAACCTGTGTTGATGGCTCATTGAAAACATCCTCAGGGACATATCCAAGATGACCAGCCACTTGAATTGCAATTTCACGCTCTTCTGTGCTTGGTGGTGCTGGTAGTGAGGAAAAATCCTTATCCCTAACTTTGAGTAGGAACAGGCAATGTGCATGTACTGCTGATCTCATTCCATGGACATTCTCTGGAAGTTCTGCTTTCAGCCATTTTTGTTGCTCCTTCTGGCTTGCACGTTTCGCCACATTGTGAGCTTTACAAGCCTGGTTCCTTTGCTGTCTGACCTCGGATTGTTCAAGCATACTCTGGGCAAGGGGAATTTGAGGATGGGTGAACTCATTATTTGACTGAGTGCCATGCTCATGCGCCGTGAAATTGTCCCTCCTTGATTCATCATTTGTTTCCATTTGAGTCGGAGACATGTTTTTATCCTCATCATCCACCATTTTTTCTCTTGATGAACTGGCATGAGCTGTTCTTGGTTTGGAGGCATATGGATGATGACGTCCAGTGACTTTCTCTTTATGGACCAGAGGTGAAGATGCATAAAGTTCATCACCTGCCATGCACATCATCAGTTAACACATCAGAAAATTAATGAAGACTGGTCATACTCATGATCTTCAATTGGCTCCTGAGATTGGACTGACTTGCCTTTAGGTGCCATATCTAACCCATGAAACAAAAATATCAAATTGTGAAAAAGGTTATACTCCGAAATTAAAATGACTTACTTTGATGAAGCGTCAATCCTGGATTGACCTCCGACAGACCACTCCAAGTTACATTCTCCAATGGTCTTTTTCGTTTCCCCCCATCCACGCGCCTTTCATCACCCACATGAACCTGAGATCCTGATGGAATATTGAGGGTTGGCTGTTTACTTTGGCCAAAGGGATCCTGGGATGCGACTGGATTCCGACCGGGATTAAGGAGGAACTCACGTGGAAATTTTGATTGGGGATTAGCGTGTGATGAGATTTGAGGTGTGCCTTCTGGCCCCTGAGACACATGCGTTTGTGTATTAGTGGGATTCGGGGGAATTGGATTGACGGAAATATTTGGGATTGACCAAGTGCTTGAAGTTGGAGCCTTTGGATTTCCCACATCAATGTTAGGACCTGATACATTCATTGAGGATGTGATAGGGGTTGTGAGAGGAATGTTGGGACTCAATGGTGACTGTGTTTGAACATATTCTATGCTAGATTCACTATCTGAGTCATGAACAGAACCTGAACGGGATTTATGTGACTTGGAAGATGACATAAGGGCCAAAAAAGTAAAGTAATATTTTTAACTATATAAAACACCTCAGTATTATGATAAAATAGAGTGATATGAGATGAAATCTTTTCAAATTTAGAATAGAGAAATTCTATGAATAGTTGGAACTAAGTGTCGCGTGGAAGTCCAATAAGACTCTTTTTAGGAGAATCCTCCCTGCCTTCTCTTGAGCTCCTCCACTTTTGTTGGAAACCACCCGGCACAGCCTACCACCATATAATGTAATATTCCCTTGATCTCAAAGGGGACCCATCATCCATAAGTAATCATATTCGGTAACATTTCCGCCTCCCCATTGTCACATTTTGTGAATTATCCAAACTGCCAATATATGCATTGAAATTCCACAGCCTTGTACATCTGTAAAGGGGTATATTCATGAATGATTTACCCACAAAAGAGACATCACCTTTTCAAAAAAGGAGAGACAATCCAAATCACATTCCAACTGATTAAAATCCTGCTGCACTCAAACCAAATACCAAGACTTTAGCTGCACTCCAACCCCTTATGTAATAGAGTTATATTGTTATGTCTGTAATAAGGTTTAAGCCATGTACGATGGCGTGCCAGCATACATGGTTTGAATTTCAATCCCCTCAAATCAATGTTGACACATCCCTATTGGAACACCCCTCAAGGGTCAAAACCGCAGTATCGCCATGTGTAAATAAAATAGAATATGTATGAGCATTGAGCAGCATGGAATTTTACCCAATTAAACTCCTAACCAATTCCGCCATCCAGATGAGACATGTTACACTCCATCAGCTGCAGCTCACGCACCATTACAAATGGGAAAAAATTCTCATCTGGCTCAAATCATCTCCCCCTTCATAAATAATGACTCAATTTTTTTGCCAATTAATAACACTCCTAAACACTTTCACATCAGCCATAGATATTTATACACAAACCAACCGTACTCCCAATTCCTGCAGCAATGACAACCCGCCGCTATTCCTCAATGCGTATATGCATGTGTCAACACTGCTCAACTCAAACACACTCTTCCCCTGAGGGTGATAGGCCTGGAGTTGCCTTCACACCTTTCCAATATAAACAGCACATTAAAAAGCTCAAATCAACCATTGCACCCAAATCTCTTCCAAACATCCCTACTTCTGCATCAGGATCTGAGTGCCCACAACTTCTATTGGATCAAATATTCCCAGCTAATTATTCACCATGGGACCAAAGCACCTTCTCCACAGCACCGGGGCTCAATTGAACTGCACAGAAACCATACAGCAGCAGTCAAACCCTTCCCCCACAAGACCTTGGAATAATAATATCTGCCATTCTATCATTAAGGTAGAATATACCCTGCAGGGCTTCACGCATTCTCAACCCCGCCCTAAACCTGCTGATCAAGTCCAGCATCTCAAGCTCTGGTGGTCCCCCCATTCCTGCATTCCATATACCTCAAGATCTGAGTACCATATTTGAACATCTCCAATTGGAGCCAGTGATTCAAAACCATATATGTTGTCCTCAATGTTTCTCTCTTAATGGCCTTACTGAATCAGTCACAACTGACCAACCCCACTGTCAACGCCATAATGACCCAGATGATCATGATCCCCCTTGCACACAATCATTAGGCAAATTTATCTATTCATTTGAAGCCCACACCCAAAACACCACCAACATGAAGCAAAACTTTATATCAACAAAACATTTCATTTATCAACCATTCAAAAATTGGCTTGCCAGATTTCTCCAGCGGGCTGGAATTATGGAAATTCTGCATCAACATCAATAATCCCAAACTCCCGAAGATTCCCCAAAATGTGACGTCTGGGATGGATTGGTCTGGAGACGCTTCACTGGCACTAGAAATATCCATGACCCCCATTCATGTCCATTCCTGGTGCATTGGCCTTCTCCATTTATGTGGACTGGTTTAATGCACATGGAAAGTCCACCCGGTTGGCCAGCATTGGACCTATCATGCTTATTTGTCTTAATCTCCCCCCAAGTGAAGGATTGAAGCCAGAGAATTTCTATGTTGCAGGAATCATCCCTGGTCCAAAGGAGGCAAATTCCCTTCAATTGAATTATTTATTAATGCCACTCATCAACGAGCTCAAAGAGCTATGGCAAGGTTACCATTTTTCACCCACCTCAACAGGTCCTTCAGGATCCTTTATCCGTGTTGCCATTCTCACAGCCATTGCGGATGTGGTTTCCATGCGCAAGCTTACTGGATTTATTTCCCATTCAGGCAACCACTTTTGTAATTTTTGCACCATTCACAAAGCTCAAATTGAAGAAATTGGTCCTCAATTTCACTACACACGCTCATATCAAAATCATAAATCAACCATTCCCAAATGGCTTCGGCAAACCCCACAACAAAGACAAGCAATTCTCTCTGAGTATGGAGTGTGATGTTCTATTTTAGAAGACCTTCCGTATTGGGATGCAACCAGAATGGTTAATCTTGACATAATGCATAATTTAATACTTGGAATTTTGAAGGATCATGAAACTTTCAAATTGTGCATTCCAGAGTCCAAATCAAAAATTTACCTCAGGTCCCGCAGGAAATCCAATTACACCAACAGTTCAGACTCAGATTCCATGACCTCCAACAGCTCTCTTGATAAAATCACATTGAGAGAGGCCCGCTCCCTGAGAATAGACGCAGCAAAAATAATAAATGAGCCACTCCCCACTACTTCCCAATGCCCACCCCTCACACGGAACATCCATCTAGTGGTTCTGCGGAGATTCCTTCATTTGATGCGGATTACATCCCCACTTCTGAAATCCCCTCTGAATTGGATATCACTGCACTGAGTGATCACCAGATCAAGGGTGAGGCTCTGGAGCATCTCCGACAAATCATATCTGAGACAATAATTCCCTCATCATGGACAAGAGTACCTCACAACATGGGTTCCCCCTCTCATGGTAGCTTAAAAGCCGCTGAATGGACTCTCTTATATAAGGTCTATATTCCATTTTTAATGCTCAGTCAACAGACGTCATTAGATGTACACCAATCCGCAAACATTCAAAGAAAAATGGGTCAGTCAGAAGAGCTTACAAATGAACTAACCAAGAATACATTCCATTTGATTAGTGCTATCAACATTGCCACAAGTTGGACTGTTTCAATAGATGATGCAACTGCATTTGCTGAAAATTGGAAAAAATTCCGCCTTTCCAATCAACTCCTGTTCCCAAAACAGAAAAGTAAACCAAATCATCATTTTGCTGATCATATTCCGGAACTCTTCCAACGTTGGGGCCCAGCACAAGCCTCAGCCACATGGGGTTATGAGTGCTTGATTGGAGTATTTGCAAAAATGCCAACAAATAACAAAATATGTACGCCAATTAATAAGATCAATATATTTACATTGATTAAACACCTGAACTGAATAAGACTAACTTCTTGCAACTCTGAATAGATGATATAGATAAAACCTTACTTCAACATATCTGTCGATTTTCCAACCTTTCCGTTCTCCTGAAATCCCCATCCATGCCATGTGAAATAAAACAGCTTTTCGAATCACAGCCCCCTGCCCTGTTCAATCACCATAAATATAACAAACCATCCCACCATGACCAAGAAAATTATGATTTCCTGGTTGAGTACTTACAGAATTTTCATGCAACAAGGGAAATAGTTGATTGGATCAGCTTAGACACTACCATGCAATCCACAAGTCCTCCCACTTCAAGGATTGTCTCACCTTGGTATTTTCCAGTTTCAAACATTGATATAGGGAACAATATATTTTCAACTGAATCCAAAAATGTCAGCAACAGTGTGATATGTTTTCTGAGGGGCAACTCACGACGATTTGGTATTATTAATAGCATTTTTAAATTCTCTGAGCCATCTAGCATACTGAACAATAACTTTCTGATCTTAAAAACTTTGAAGATTGATGTGAATTTCTTACCAGATTGGCCGCATCTGAATATTTATAAAGCTGTTGGTTTTGATGATGGACACTTGATTATATCTGAGGAAGAAATAGAAGGTAACTATGGATTGTATGATAACAAAGTTCTGTCATGTGGACTGCTTGTAATGATAAAGCCGTTATTTCATGATATTTAGTCTACTAAAATGCAAATCTCTCAGATTCATTAGCAATTTTGCTAGTGAAATAACTGCCTCAAAATTTAGTGACAGAGACATGCCATTGTGACAAGCAAATCCCATTATTTCACATTGCCACAAAGAACTTACTATTTTGACATTGGGTACAGTGTGAATAAGCCAAGTTCAATGATCAAATGACCCACACACTCACCTTTCATGTCAGGCTGAGTCTATGTTGAAGAGGTAATAAGGCTATTTACAATTAAAACTATGACTGTGACACGGTGAAAAATAGATTTTAAAAGATAAAAGGTTGATAAAAGATGATTGTATTGAGATTTTAAGGGCTTTACTATGGAAATATAGTGGTGGTGAGCGCTGCTGAAAGCCCTGGGTGCAGTTTTATCTGTTGGGTTACAATAATAAAGACTACAATAATTAAGTTTATAATTATACCTGATTATTAACCAAGAGTAAAACTGTTTTTGACAGTTTACTACGTAGGTTATTCAAGAGCAGGATGAGGAAAGGCTTTTGGCTGTGAAAAGCCCTCCTTTTATCCTAAAATTGAGGTGGAAAGGCTGCTAGACCTTTCCACGTAGAGGAAGTGAAGAGTTTTCACTTTCTATGACAGGCTTGTGGTTTGCAAACAGCCTTTATACCCTGTATTGGGCTCAGATGTGGTTTCGAAACCACATCTGGGCAGTTTTCACCATTACAGGGTGAAAATTTTCATCTGGGGACCTCACAGCCTGATTCTGACGTGTATGACGCGTAGAATGCTGTACAGAAACTGTATGGGACCCCAGTATTGACTGACATATGAGGTATTTAAGTAAAATTATGCTTCTTTGTCTATTTGACACCTCATATTCATGGCTGTGGGATATTATCCCATGGTAAGGCTGTATCTGACAGCAGGTGGGATTTTGACCTTAAAATGGTCATAACTCTGTCAGTTTTTGAGATATCAAGCTCAAAGTTGGTTCATTGAATAGCTCTGTATGAGCTCTACACAATGGTACCCAACTTGACATGGCTATCATTAAATATGACAAAGTTATCCCATGTACAAGTATTTTTGTACATTGGCGTGGTCTGGGCAAAAGCTGTATTAAGCTTGTTTGGCCAATAACTTCTGTTGTAGTTGAGCTATGAGGAAATGGATGGCACCATCAGATAGCCCTGATTGTGCTCTTTCCAAAAAGACCCCACTTTAGGTATCTCACACTAAAACTGTAAAAGTTAGATGAGAGGTGAATGTTTTGTTCACCCTTATTTGGTCTGAATTTGACCATAACTCAAGTAATAATGGTGCTAGCTCAGTTTGGCTAGCACCATTAGATAGCCCTGGCTTAGAGCTTCATTTTTAATACCCATTTGATGGGGTTAAGCCTCTCCTTCTAGATTTTAGATGAGAGGTGAAAATTAAGGTTTATGCTCAGCAATAACTTTGAGCAGGAATAACTTTGTTATTTCTTGTCCTATGGTGATGGGACTTATATTTTCAGAAAGGGGTGAGTTTCCTCTTTCTTCTGATACCTTTTGAGCTAATTTGGCTCCGCTCCATGTTTTGGTGGTATTTTGGCTATACCATTGGTTTATGGTATTTTGGCTGTCATGCTTGTGCTCTGGTTTTGAGTCACAGGCTGACATACCCTCCCTCTAAAAAAGGCTCATCATTGATGAGACTTTTCAGTCCTCCTAGAGGCTCTGAATCTCCTTAGATGAAGGTTCCCATCTGGTATGGCATCCTCTGCCAACCATTTGTCTTTGTCAGCTGTCTGGTTCTTGAATCTGACTAGATATTGTCTCTGATCCTTCCCATCAAGTCTGATTTTTCTGGCCCTGATGATTTTACTCACAGGTCCAGGAGAGTCTTCTACTTCCACTATTTCTGGTGGAGTGATGTTTTTCTTCCTGGAGGGGAATTTATCCTCCTCTGTTTGGAAGTATGGTTTGACCAGGCTTACTGGAAAGACTGGGTGTTTCCTAGAAAACTCCTCAGTGAGCTTGACTTCTACTGCATTCTTCCCTATTAACTTAATGATAGTGAAGGGCCCTACAAATGAGTCTCTCATTTTCTTAGGTCCCTTGAGATTGTTAAAGTTCAGTGTAGATACTAACACCTGGTCCCCTTCCTTGAAGTCAGGTTCCATATGTGATTTGTCCCACCTCTGCTTGTTATACTCTTTCCCCTCAGCTATGCATTTGGCAGCAGTATCACAGGCTTTCTTCCACATATCATGGAAGTCTTTGGCTGTGGGGTGGATGGTCAGAAGATTTTTCTTCAAGTGATCCACAGGTAACAGGGGATTCCACCCTTTCTCTACCAGTGCAGGTGTTTGTCCTGTGGTAGAGTGCTGGCTTGTATTATAAGCCAGTTGGACTGCTGGTAAGAGGGTGACCCAATCATGGGTGTATCCCTCATGGTCCTTGTATTCCATGCCATAGGCACAGAACCTCCTGAGGATGCCCTCCATTGTTTGGATCATCCCCTCAGCTAGGTCATCTGTTTGTGGATGGTAAGCTGTGGAAAAAGCAAGCTTGGTGCCAAGCATGTCATATAAATTGGTCCAAAATTCAGATGTGAATTTTGGGTCCCTGTCACTGATTATGATCTTAGGGACTCCAGAGGTGGATATGATGTTATTCCAAAATAACAGAGCAGTGTCCATGGCTGTGTCCTCTTTATGGCATGGTAGACATCTCATGCTCTTGCTGAACCTATCAACTATGATTAAGCAGGCATTGTAGTTTTCTTTGCCTCCTGGGACAAGTCCTGTGACCCAGTCCATGTTGATGGTTTCCCATGGGTGTTTGGGTTCTTCTATGTGTTGAATCAACCCATATTTCTTCCCATGCTTTCTATTTGCCTTTTGGCATCTTTCACAAGTGTTTATGTATTCACTCAACTCTTGCTCCCACTTGGGCCACCAAGCTGTGCTTGCTACCCTCTCTTTAGTCCTGTCTTCACTCATGTGTCCCATGTAGGGGCAGTCATGGCATTCCTGCAGGATTAAAGAGATGTGGTCTCTGTCTATCACTGTGAGTGCACTGGTGTGCTTGTCTCTGTGATAAATCAGGCCATCTATAAGGAAGAATTTATTGTCCTTATAGGCCCTCAACCAGGGTTCCTCCAGCTGGGTTTCCAGTTCTGGGCTCCTGTATTTTTGTTGAAGGAGTTGGATTAGTATGCTACACTGTTTGTGTTTAGCATATAATTTCAGCACTGCATTGAAAAACTCATTGTGCAGTTCTGAGGAACTTATTCCCAGTATGGGGGTTTCTGTCCCTTCTGAATCAGTGTTTCCACTGTCAAGGGTACCACTCCCTGGTGCCCATTCAGAGAATCTGAAGTTCTTCTTCCTATTTATTTCCATAAAGTGGATAGGAATTTTTGCAGCAACTTCAGGGTCATACGCTGGATTGCTTTTGACATTGTCCAGTGGCCATCTGCTAAGGCCATCTGCATTGGTATGGCTTTTACCTTCTTTTTATATGATGGTCATGTTCCCTCTATACTCCTGGATGGCTATTTGCCATCTCAGCATGTGTCTATTAGTAGTCTTTATGTTTAGTAAAGACTTCAAGGCTGTGCAGTCTGTGTAGACTTCAAAGACTGCACCCTCCAAATAATAATGGAGTTTTTCTAGAGCCCAGACTAGACATAGACATTCTGTCTGGGTGGCCCCATACCTGGCTTCTGAATCTTTTAGCTGCCTGGAGATGTAACATATTACACCTTCTCTTGGTTCACCATCCACAATTTGTCTTTGGTGAAGGGCTGCTCCCAAGCCTTGGCTGCATGCTGCATCTATATATAACTTGAATGGTAGTTCAAAGTCAGGCAAGATCAGCACAGGTGCATTTGTGAGTTCATATTTGATCCTCTCATATGCATCCCTCCTTTCCTTGGTTATTTCAAAAACTACATCCTTTGAGCATAACTTGGATAAACTACTAGTTATGTGGGCAAAGCTCTTGATGTGGTTTCTATAGTAGCTAGCAAATCCAAGGAAAGATTGCATCTCTTTTATGTTCTTTGGTACTGGCTTTTGCAGTACTGCTGCTACTTTGTTCTGGTCAATTGCCAGACTAAGTCCTGAGACTTTGTGTTCTAGAGCTAGTAGCCATTGTTGGCCAAAATTACACTTTTTAAGTGAAATTTTCAGATTGATGGGTGTACATTTACTTAGCACTCTGTCTATTTGTTGTACATGGTCTTCCCATGTCTCTGAGTATATAATGATATCATCAATATATACTACCATCCAGCCTTCGATTATTTCTTCTTGAAATATGGTGTCCATCATCCTTTGGAAGTGGGCTGGTGCATTCTTGATGCCAAATGGCATCCTGGTATACTCATATATTCCCATATGGCATATTATTCTGAGCAACTTCATGGAGTTTGGTTTAACTACATTTTGGTGGAAGCCTTTCATACAATCCATCTTGGTTATGTATTTAGCTTTGGCCAGCTTATCCAGGGCATGAGGTATCCTTGGTATAGGGTACCTGTCTGCTTTTGTGTAGTTATTCAGGGCTCTGAAGTCTCCACACAATCTAGACTTGCCATCATGCCAGGTGATTAGGACAGGAGTGGTGATTTCCACTATTTCATTATGTCCAATCTTCCTGATGACATCCATGTCCAGGAGTTCATTGATGTGTTTTTCAATTTCTTTCCTGGTTTCCAGACTTGCTGGATAAGGAGGTCTCCTCAGCATGGGTGGATAAGGTCTTTCCACATCCAGATATAGTTCTATATCATGGCCTTTAATCTTGCCTAGTGTCTCTTCACCAATGGCAAATGCTGGTCTGTTCTTCCTCAGCATCTTCAGTAAACTTAGTTTTTGTTTACTGGTGAGGGTAGTGCTAAACTGTCCCTCCCTGAATTCCTTCAAGGGTTCTTCTAGTGGATCCTGTGAAGATATGTGGTATATATCAAGTGAAGATTTCTTTTCCTTGTTGGTACCAATGGTAATGTGCCTGTTTTTACTGTTGTAAATGTCTATGCCATACATCCTCTGGTAATCTGTTCCCAGTAAAAACCCTTGGATGTGGGCATCTTCAAGCACTACAAACTCTGGGTTGAGTCTGATATTACCCTTCCTGGGGGGTATAATTATCTCTTTGATAATTGTCCCAATGGAAGTCATCTTCCCTGATTCACTTTTGAAGTTCCTTGCTTTAGTGGGCAAGAGCTGCTTTTCCCAGTTTGGGAAGTGGTTATCCAGATACTTTCTGGCCACTATGGAGCAATGTGATCCACTGTCAATGATCAGTGGGTGCTGAGCATTGTCAATACATACAGTCATTTTTGTGGCTGTTCCATGTATATATGCCATTCCTTTGGTTGGTGTAACCAGGAATGTTTGTGCATCTTGTGTGTGTTTGCACAAGTTCTTGTTGGCAGTGTCCTGTGGCATGCCTGCTTCCAACTGTATATCCTGGATTTCCAATGGGGTTTCCTCTTGGTATTCCACTAGAAATTCCTCTCTTGGGTCTTGATCATCATCAGATGGTTCTCTGATGGCATCTCCCATAGAGTCTGATTCAGAGTCCTCTGTTGGAGGTTCTTCTTCAGGGACTTTTTCTATAGCATAGACTTTTTTCTTTGCTTTTGGACAGTTGTTGGAATAGTGGTCTGTTGAACCACAATTGTGACAAGAATTCTTCTTCTTTGCCACTTCCGCCACTCTTTCTCTGGGTTTGTCTTTAAACTTCACCCTGAAAGGTTGTTTCTCTTTGAAACTACTGCTTCTATATGGGGTGAATTTCCCTATATTAGTCCTTTTCCTTATGTCTTGTAAGGTATTGGCTATGTCATCTAGAGTGCAATTTTGGTTGCATCTGCATTTCACTGCATGCTCTAATTCTCCTGGCAGTTGTGTCAGAAGTTTGTGATTCCTCATCTGGATGTTCATCTGAGGATCAATGGCTTTAAGTCTTCTAGACTGTCTGAGACACCACTCATATGGATCTTTGTCCACAGAGTATTTGTCATTTTCAAATGACATGGTCTTTTGCCATATCCAAGTTCCATTACTGTACTTTTGGATTATTTGACTCTTCCACCATGGCCAGTTCCTTCTTCCATGGATTTCTTTCATTTCTGTATACCATATACTTGCATGACCTTTAAATGCAGTATTCAATCTAGCAGTAATCCAGTAGTCTGGTATGCTTGGTACATCAATGAAGAGTCCATCAATATAATCTATGAGTTCCATATGATCATATTCTCCTGATCCAGAGAATTTGGGCCAGTTTGAGGCCTCAGGAAGCTGTTTCAAGGCTTCCTTCTCTGAATAAGACATGCCATCTCCATCCTGGTATTGTGATGGAGATCTTGCCTTATTAAACAACATGGCATCTGGTTTGATGTCATCTGGTTGATATGGATTCTCCATAGCTTGGCCTTGTGGTTGGGGCTTTAAGCTATGGTAGGCATTAAACAATTTGTTAATGTCTTGATCCAGACACTCCCTGTCCCTTGTGCTGTGGTGTTGTTCTTCAAAGACTTGGCTCAGTCTTTTGTTGGATTCTTCAGAGGCTTTGCTCAGTTGAGCATATCCTTCTTGAAGATTCTTAACTATTTGCTCCAAGGAGGCTTGAGTTTGTCTCATCCTCTCTTGGCTAGCTTTAATTTCTGCAAATTGCTTTGCAGATTGTTCAGCATATTGGGACACTTGTAACCACAGTGTATCACTGTTGATGTTACTCTCAGATGTGACAATGTTATTTTCAGTATGAGTGGGGGTAATGTTTCTATTACTAGGACTACTGATTCTAGAGTGGTTTACAACTACTTCTGGTTCTTGTGTACTTCCTTCACCAAATCCAACAGCTTCTGGATCATGGGGTCTGACTCTTTCCTCCTCTGGTTGGAGGAGGTTTTGTTCTTGCCCTTGTTTCCTTGTCTTCTCCTGGAAACTTCCTGGAATTGTGAAGAATGGTGACTCTTGGCCACTGATCTGCTGGTGTCTGAATGGTGTGAAGCCACTGGAGAGTTGATTTGGCCTGCTCCTTGTGAACCTGAAGGAATCTGAGTAGGCCCTGTCTGGGTCAACTGTTCTTCTATAGCTAGGATAGTGGCTTGATTCTCCCTTATCCTCTGTGCCCTTGCCTCCAGGAGTCTGTGCTGCCTGGTAGGATTCCAACCTTTGGTGATTACCATAAGGTCTTTGAAGTCTATCTCTTTGAGACAGATCTTCTGGCAACTTGATCCCAGCTCTGCCCAGTGAGTTGCTAGGTTGAACCTCTTGTTGTCCATGCTCCATTGAAATAAATCTTTGAGGAGTTGGTGGATCTGAAGAACTTGATCTATATCCTTCCAGTCCTCTGGTTTGAGGTTTCTGTTGAATTGGAGTGTGAATGGCAAGGTTGATATTATCTCCCTCATTGTTTTGCCATCCACCACTGTGTCCAGGGTGTCCTCTTTCAGGTCTTCTGGTTCTGGACAATCCTCCTCTATCCTCTGGCTGGTTCCTTTGGAAGCCAAGGTCTCTGAGATATACAGGGGACATATCAGTGTTTGCAAGCAGTCAAAAACTTTATGTTCTTTGGGTATTTACCTTTGACTGTGCCTTGTACAAATTTACTGTCTGCTGACTTGGGCAGTTTGCCTTTGGAAGTTACAACTGGATTAATAATTGTAATCTTTCCTGTACAAGTGGTTAAGGTTGGTTTACCTTGTATGGATGCAGAGTTTCGTGGTTTTCTACTTCTCTGGGTGGCTATTGGTGTCCACTTCTTGGCTGTGATGAGACCTTCACTGTGCCTCTTTCCTTTGCCCTTGCTGCCCTCTGGTTCTGAGGGTGTCACTGGTGTGTTGGCCTGTGACTGGGTCTCAAGTGGGATGTAATTTTCTTCCACTGAAATCAAGGCAGAAAAGGGAGGACTTATGTCAGTTAAGACTTCTTAGAAATGCTGGTTTTGCACGTCTAAGATTGGCCTCTGGGCTTGTATGTTACTACAATGTGCCCTGTATAATGACAGTGTAATTGAATCAACAATTTCACGTCAGAATTACAGCTTTTGGTACCCTGTCACACTGTTTGTGTGCCAGTATCCCACAGATACACTTGTGGTTTTCAAGTGTATTCTGTATAAGTGTTATTGAGTTAAAAATACACTTATTCCACGCCTCAACTGATGGTTTTTCAGTCAGAGGTGTCCTTATTCAGTCAAGAATACAGGACTTTATTGATGGCTTATGTGTTTTTATATACAAAACACGCCAAAAATATATAAATTCAGTGGGTATTAGCCACGTGAATAATACTCTTATAATATGAGTATATATAAAAAAGGATAAATATATATAAAATATATATTTAAATAAAGAAATTACGCCTAAAAAAAGATAAAACACTTGGTTAATAAGTCATAAAGAGAGAAAAGACTTACTTATAAGGTCCAATAAGAGATTTAAAACACGGCCAGGCCCCCAAAATGTCAGGCTGAGTCTATGTTGAAGAGGTAATAAGGCTATTTACAACTAAAACTATGACTGTGACACGGTGAAAAATAGATTTTAAAAGATAAAAGGTTGATAAAAGATGATTGTATGGAGATTTTAAGGGCTTTACTATGGAAATATAGTGGTGGTGAGCACTGCTGAAAGCCCTGGGTGCAGTTTTATCTGTTGGGTTACAATAATAAAGACTACAATAATTAAGTTTATAATTATACCTGATTATTAACCAAGAGTAAAACTGTTTTTGACAGTTTACTACGTAGGTTATTCAAGAGCAGGATGAGGAAAGGCTTTTGGCTGTGAAAAGCCCTCCTTTTATCCTAAAATTGAGGTGGAAAGGCTGCTAGACCTTTCCATGTAGAGGAAGTGAAGATTTTTCACTCTCTATGACAGGCTTGTGGTTTGCAAACAGCCTGTATACCCTGTATTGGGCTCAGATGTGGTTTCGAAACCACATCTGGGCAGTTTTCACCATTACAGGGTGAAAATTTTCATCTGGGGACCTCACAGCCTGATTCTGACGTGTATGACGCGTAGAATGCTGTACAGAAACTGTATGGGACCCCAGTATTGACTGACATATGAGGTATTGAAGTAAAAACATGCTTCTTCGTCTATTTGACACCTCATATTCATGGTTATGGGATATTATCCCATGGTAAGGCTGTATCTGACAGCAGGTGGGATTTTGACCTTAAAATGGTCATAACTCTGTCAGTTTTTGCGATATCAAGCTCAAAGGTTGTTCATTTAATAGCTCTGTATGAGCTCTACACAATGGTACCCAACTTGACATGGCTATCACTAAATATGACAAAGTTATCCCATGTACAAGTATTTTTGTACATTGGCGTGGTCTGGGCAAAAGCTGTATTAAGCTTGTTTGGCCAATAACTTCTGTTGTAGTTGAGCTATGAGGAAATGGATGGCACCATCAGATAGCCCTGATTGTGCTTTTTCCAAAAAGACCCCACTTTAGGTATCTCACACTAAAACTGTAAAAGTTAGATGAGAGGTGAATGTTTTGTTCACCCTTATTTGGTCTGAATTTGACCATAACTCAAGTAATAATGGTGCTAGCTCAGTTTGGCTAGCACCATTAGATAGCCCTGGCTTAGAGCTTCATCTTTAATACCCATTTGATGGGGTTAAGCCTCTCCTTCTAGATTTTAGATGAGAGGTGAAAATTAAGGTTTATGCTCAGCAATAACTTTGAGCAGGAATAACTTTGTTATTTCTTGTCCTATGGTGATGGGACTTATATTTTCAGAAAGAGGTGAGTTTTCTTTTTCTTCTGATACCTTTTTGAGCTAATTTGGCTCAGCTCCATGTTTTGGTGGTATTTTGGCTATACCATTGGTTAATGGTATTTTGGCTGTCATGCTTGTGCTCTGGTTTTGAGTCACAGGCTGACATTTCACAGCATCCAAAATTTCTAACTGCGCCATCATCATGTTGGAAGGGGAAGCGGCCCTTGCGCACCCGCACACGCCAATGCACATGCAAGCGCACCCGCACCCGTGGTATTGTGCGGCGGGCTCTACCAGTGTCACCTGCAAAACAACAATCCCGCTCAGGCAGAGTCCTTTCATGGATGACCTGGTGAAGTCAAACCCCCCGCCTACATCAAGACTGGCTGAAGGACCTCTTTGATGTGTGTTTGTGCAAACAGGTGGGTCTTGTGTAATTTTTACCAACCATTGGACGGTTGCGGGATGATCAGGTGCTGAGGAATCTGAGTTGAAGGCACAGGGGAACCAATATTGGTGGATGTCACAGGATTTGGTGTAAGACAAGAGTAGGACGTGTGCTCAACGTTCACTTGATTTTTGCTTTATGTGAGCTCGACTTTTATCCTGCTTGACATGAAGTCAATCGCCGACAATTGACACAAGATTTGCCCTGGTGTCTTTCTTTTTACCAATCTTATTTTTTTACACTATTAAGTGTCTCTCTGATTTTACTTTCTGATCCCTTTGCAAGTGAGTCACAGCTCACTAACTTCCAGGCCCTCTTCACTAAGAAGAGCCCCTGTGAAATTATATTAATTGAATCAAAATTTCTTCTTTCTTTGTCCATTCTTTTTCAATTAATTATTGAGCTGTTCATCAATTTTAATCTCACTAATTTCCTTTATCTTAAAATTGAGTCCATCCTTTTCCTTAATCCCTGCTGACCATTTCACTCTATTATTAAATCTCCATCAATATTAAAATTTTCTTGTTCTAAATTCATGTCATTTCAGGATATTGGGTTAATTGGTTTCTTTTGGCATTTTAATTATTCAAAACAATTTTATCTCACTTACAAGAATTATTTAATTTGACTTTATTGATTGAATTTTGATTTTGATGACTCAAGATAAATTAATTTTTCTCTTCAAGATTTGATTTATTTATTGAATTCCTCAAGAGCTTATTTGACTTTAATTTTAAAATATTGGCTTTATTGACTTGAATTATTTAATTATTTGTTGAAAATTGATTTACATTCTTTGAGACATTGATTTTTCATAATAATTTGACTTTTCCATTTTCATTCCTCAAGACTTTCTCATATTGATTCATTCATAAAGTTTTAATAAAGATTTGTTTTAACTTTGCTTTGATTTGTTAAAGCAGTTGAATTTTATTCTCAAGTATAATCAAGTTCTTCTGAAAAATTCTTTCAAGAAACCTGTTAAGCATTTCCCCTAGAAAAGAATTCAAGATGTCAAAAAAATCAAGATGCTCTGACTCCTACTGGGAGGGTTCCTCTTGACTGAAAACCATCAGTTACTAAAATGAGTAAAAACTTGAACAAAGGACCACCAATGAATTGAAATGAACCCTCTGGAAGAGGGGGTATGAAGCCAAGAAGATAAAGATCATTCTCTGGCTTGCTGGTTGGCTACCCTGGAATTTCTCAAGGACCTAGAATAAGATTGGGGAGGCAGAAGATTAATAGAGAAAGGATTGTGTGGAAGAGGTAACTTCTGATTAAACTTAAGTGTCATATGCCTGCAAAGATTCTCCTGAAGCTACTAAGGCTCCAAATATAGCTCTTTTTAATGAACTTCTTGTCTCTCAAGCTGAACCAAGTATGCTCAAGATTAATAAACTGACTCAATTAACAAGACAGAACACTCAAGGAGTTTCTCAAGAGACAAATTGTGGATCTCCTTTTAGTGTGGGATTGGATGAGGCAGTCCTTGAGGGGTAAATAACAGGTAAACAGTTTGGAATTTCTGAAATAATCCTGTAACCAAGATTGCTAATGGCTTTTCAGCTTCTCCTCTTAATATACTAAGAAAATCCCTACAAATCTCAGAAATCAATATTCAAAATTGTGGCGTTACAACTAGAGAAGACTTTTCACAAGCCTCTATCAGACCTAATTAATAATCAGATAAGTAACTTATAAGTCAAAAAAGTATAAGATATTATTTATAAATAATAATATAGAATTATTTTAGCATAAGACCTTGATAGTATAAGAGGTTGATTTAATATAATAGTACTAATATATAGTATAAGTGTAAGTTGAACTTGATGTTATATCTTTTTTAATACTTAATGGTTTGAGAGGGTAATTTCTAATATAATATAACAATAGAACCTTTAATAATATATTGGTAAGATATTTTTTAATATAGAACGGATATTCTTTAATTATATTAGTGATATAATATAACATAAGTGTAAGTTTCTTTATATAATAATATATATTTGTAAGGTTTCTTCTTCAATATGAAGATATCATAAGAATATTTTTCCTTTACAATATAAAGCTTATGGGTATAAACTCAATAGTATGATTATTATTGATAGTATTATAATTATAAGACTAATAATTTAAACATAGGGTGTATTAATAATATAATTTAGACCTTCTTTTAGCTACTATTAATTAGAAATTACTATGAATTAAACTTATAAGTCTATAATACTTCAATAAAATGACTAGATTATCCTACTAGTGAGGGATGAATAATCATTCTCCTTCTTGGTATATAATCAATTTCATGGGTAAAAGAGTAAAAATGAGGGAGAGAGTACCTCTATTCATATTCCTTGGGCTCTCCATAGAGGCACTAAAAAAAAAGGGACTTAGAATTCTTTGACTTCTTTTGGCTGGGATAATTTTTTATAGTGGTGGGATACCATTTGTTTGGTTTATTGCACTATTTTTATGTATTGTTATGTAATCTGAGATGTTCTTGCTGGTGAGTAATTTTGAGATGGTATCATTTCTTGGAGGTATTGCACCATATCTTTAGTTGATTGCAACCTTTTCATTTATTATTATGTAATATGGCTTGTAAGGTTTGACTATGAAACAATAAGTAAAAATTACTAATCTTTTACTTATTGTACTCTGAATGTCCTTATAAATAAAATAAATAAGATAAAATTAATTATAATAAGAAAGAATGATTATAATTATGGCATAAAAAATAATTGTATTATTGAATGAATAGAATAATATAATTTATATTATGAAAAAATAATATAATAAATGAATATATTAATATTTGATAATTAATATATTCAAAAGCACTTTGTTATTGCTACAAAAAAATAATAAAGGCATTAAAAATTGTTTTTTATTAAAAAAAACAATTAATAAGAAAAACATTACTAATATCAAAGTTATTTATTAATATAAATACTATATATATTAATTTGAGAATTATTAACAGTAATAACAGAGAGAAATTATTATAATAGGAGAAAATAACCTACTTTTGACACTTAATATAATAATTTTGGAAGAATTTATGCCAAACAATGTAAATACAACTTACTTAAATTGTATTTACAAATAAAAATAAATTAAATTACAAATTTTCTTGATTTTATGTGGAAATGAGATTTCTAAGGGAATTATAACAAAACAAAAGTACAATTGAAGTAATCACATCAAAAATTATGATTATAATAGAGATAGCCTTTGTTATTTGATAATATAATAGATTTATATATAAAGAATAAAGATTCTACCTTTTGATTTAATTTTTTCATTGTTTTGATGCATCTGAGGGGAAAATAGAGTAAAAAGAGCTCTATTTATAGTAAATACCTCCCTTCTAGTAGACATTTACTGATGGTATCCACTGGAAATGATTAGTTTTTTAAGTTTTAGTGATGATTACGTCATGATCAAACCATCTTCTTTCATTATTACACCATTATTTAGAGTTATCACTATAACTCTAAATTTGTATACATCATAGGCTTGGAAGAAGCCTAAACTTCGTGGATTTTATTAGTATTAATCATAATTTAATAGTAGTCACCAGTTCTATCACTTTCATAACTTTTAAACTTAAAATAAGATTACAGTGAGTGATCATAAATGATCAATTTTAAGCCTAAACTTTGATCATGAATAACTTTGAAGTTATATACGCTACAGCTATTATGAGAGTAAATTCTGATATCTTGGCATGTCCTTATTGAAATTTCAAGAGAATTTTATTACATAATCAAAACTATATTCTTGATGATTTTTCTTGTAACTCATCTTTTCTGTCGAAATTCAGTACTTAAAACTTCAAACCTTGATTTCAAGGGGTTATACCTTATATATTATAATAAAAATTAAAGCATTATTCACGTATGAACTAGTAGAATCTGAATACCTGCTTCTTTTTAGGTTTGGACCACTTTTACAACAAAGTGGTCAACAGCTCTAGAGTGTCAGCCTGTGACTCAAAACCAGAGCACAAGCATGACAGCCAAATACCATATATCAATGGTATAGACATAATACCACAAAAACGTGGAGCTGAGCCAAATAATCTCAAAATGTATCAAAAGAAATAAGAAACTCACCCTTTTTCAAATATACAAGTCCCATCATCATAGGGCAAAGAATAACAAAGTTATTGCTGAGCATAAACCTTAATTTTCACCTCTCATCTGAAATACAGATTAAGAGGCTTAAACTAATCAAATTGGTATTAAAAATGAAGCTCCAAGTCAGGGCTATCCAATGGTACCAGCCAGACTGAGCTAGCACCAGTATTACAGAAGTTATGGCCAAATTCAGGCCAAATAAGGGTGAATAAAACATTCACCTCTCACCTAACTTCTACAGTTTTAGTGTGAGATACCTAAAGTAGGGTCTTTTTGGAAAGAGCACACTCAGGTCTATCTAATGATGCCATTCATTTCCCCATATCTCATCTAGAACAAAAGCTATAAGGCAAACAAGCCCAATACAGCTTTTTGCCTAAAACACACATATGTACAAAAATCTTGTACATGGCATAACTTTGCCATATTTAATGATAACCATATCAAATAGAAGACCATTGTGTGGAAAAAATACAGGGCTACACACTGAACCAATTATGAGGTTGATATCTCAAAAACTGGCAAAGGTATGGCTGTTTTAACGTTAAAATCCCACAGTTTGCCCAATACAGCCTTACCATGGGATAATATCTCATAACCATGATTATGAGGTGTCAAACAGAAAAGAAAGCTTGTTTTTACTTCAATAGCTCATAGTTCATTAAATACTGGGGTCCCATACAGGTTCTGTACAGCATTCTACGCGTCATACACATCAGAATCAGGCTGTGTGGTCCCCAGATGAAGGTTTTCACCCTGTATTGGTGAAAACTTCCCAGATGTGGTTTCAAAACCACATCTGAGCCAAAGACAGGCTATAAAGTCCTTTTTCAAACCACAAGCCTGTCCTTGAGAGTGAAAAGTCTTCACTTCCTCTAGGTGAAAATGTCTAGCAGCCTTTTCACCCCATTTCAGGATAAAAGGAGGCCTTTTCACTGCCAGAAACGGGATCCCCATCCTTCTCTTGAATTACTATGTAGTAAATCTGTCAAAAAAGCTCTACTCTTGGAAAATAACCAGGTTATACTTTAAATTTAAGTATTGTAGCTCTTATTATAGTAATCCAACTGGTAATACTGCACCCAGGGATTTCAGCAGGGCTCAGCACCACTATATTATTATAATAAAGCCCTTATTATCTTATTTTAAACCCTTATTACAACCAAAAAATCTTTTTATTATCATTTTTACCATGTCACAGTCATATTTAAAGCCTGTAAATACAATTATACAACTTTATCATAGACTCAGCCTGACATAGAGATTTTGTTCAATAAACCCTTACAAGCTATAAGCTTGTTTATAACTTGTCAAATAAAGCTCATATCTGTGTTCTTAAAGTAATTATGTGGTGATTTTATCTTTGGTTTAACTCTCCATCATGTATATTTCAAGAGATATTAGCTAAAAACCATGAATATATGCATTGACCAAAAAAGTGCATATATTCAGCTTAATTATATATAATTGTTTTATGTGTAGTTTTTAATGTGAAATCCAATGGTACAGTTCATTTCACATGCTTTCTCATTGGTTTCTGAGTTAAATAGGATTTTATGTCTTTTTTAGCTTATTATTACTTATTCTTCAGTAATTATTGACTTTTCAGATATGCCATAAAAATGGAATATGTGTATTTTACCATAAGTAATCTAATTGTGTAATTTATTTCACATGTTTACCATTAGATTCTGAGTCAATTCAGAGTTTGTACCTATTTATGGTATTTTCACTAATTTTAAGATAATTATTATAGAATTTTTCTTGTGACCTTTTTGGATATGTGGTCACATCTCAAAGGCTCACATGGATAAACATTCTTGGCTGAGTAGTTTTTGATGGTGTTATTTCTTGAAGTTATTGTACCATTTTTTTGGTTTTTTGCACCATTTTTTGGTGGTATGAAATGATTTTTTGCAGTTATTACACCATAGGCCTGTGCACTGTTTGAACTGTAGGTTGAGACTTCTGTGTATTGTGGGGATTCTACTTGTCCTTTATGAGATTTAATTTTCCTTAATTTAACTTAAATTCTGTTTTTAATTTATGCTTACTGGCTTATCAGGGGGTTGTACTTGTATTTCCACAGATATGCTGTGTAATTTAAGGTTTTGATGAATTTTCCTTGCATAAATTTATTTATTTTTCTTTCTGTAGTGTGACTTTTAGTTGATACAGTTTTAATTTATTCCTTATTGAAGTGGCATCAGTTTAATAACTTCATTTTTGAGTAATTCAAAGGTTGGAAAGACCTGTGGTAGCTTGAGTGTTAAACTACCACTTTTATTGGTAACTTTAACTTTTTTTTCTAGCTTGTCCTTTGTGTTTCTTTATTTAATTTTTATTATTTTAATCAAATATACCATTCTTCTAGGATTTTTCTTATGGGATTATAAATATTGGTTAATTTCAGTCCATATCATTGCTGAATTACCCTATTGCAATTGATTTATTATTTATTTTATTTTGTTGTTTCTTCAATTGATAGCCCTGTAAATGAAATTTCACTTGAAACTGGGCCACTAAGGTGTGGAATACCACATCACCCTCTCCATTGAATGTGGTTCCCAGCATTCCAGTTTCAAGAGGAATATTCTGAGTTCATTCATAAAATCTTTATTTATTTAAATCTAAATTCTAATTAATCCATTTGATATTTTCTTTTTGTATATTTTTATATTGATTTTGAATCATTATGGTTTCTTTTTTTGTGTTGTCTTATTTTTTTATTTTGACCATTTAAATATTGAGATATTTGATTTTGATTTAATGGTTTATTTTCATTCTCTATTTTGCTTGTTTATTTATTTGTTAAAGAGTATTTTTTGACTTTTCAGAATAAAAATGGATTGTTCTTTTTTCATTAATAATAATTAATTTTAAGGTAATACTCAGGGCCACAGCTTGAGTCATTTGAGGTAATAATTTGATAAAAAAATAAAGAAATTATTCAGACAGTTGAAGGTCTTTTTAAGGACCTATTCTTAAATTAATTTTGTTGGAAAAATATAAGAAATAAGATTTTTGAACAGTTTAACATCTTATCTAGGACCTCTCTTCTTTTTTATTTTATTTTTCTTATTGGGTTAATCTTTCTTGTTTGTTTTTCTGAAATTAACCTTAAATGGTGGGGCCATCCCTTCTCCATTTGATAATTTTATCACAATTTCTACTTTTCATAATACTTTGATAATATAATTTCTTTTAATATACTATCAATATCATTTATTTAAAGATAATTTCTAAGATTGATAATATGAATCAATATTAAATAGAATAAAAAATAAGGTGGGTCTTGTATAAATCAATATAAAGTGAAATAAAATGTTAATTAAATAATAGCAAAGTAGTATGAATTTATTCTCAAGTGATATTAATCAATATAAATGAAAAATTAATAATAATAATAAGATTATTTAAATAATTCTGAGAATAAAACAAACTTAAGGTCATGGTAGACTTCTTGTATCACTTTTTCATTTTGTTCCATTATATTCATATTTGTTAATTTTTTTAGTGTATTTATTATTATTAATCTTAATGATGGCCTTTTTATTTTTATTGAGGGTTAACATCCCCTCTCCATTTAATAATTTCACCATAATTTCAATCTTTCCTAAGAATAACTTTAATTTAATATAAATACATAACGTTTATATATATATATATTTATTTATTTAGTTATATTTTTTTAAATTTTAATTAATTATACTAAATTACTAATATAATAAATCTAATATTGTTGTATTATTTTGTTTCATTTTAATTTAATTCAATTATCTAAACTAATACTATATTAATTATTTATTTATTTTTTCTTTATTTTTATTGTGAAAAAATAATTTAATTAAATTTCTTTCAATAATATAACTAATTTTAATTCAAATTTATATATATATATGTTTTTATTTTATTTTTTTGAAGTAGCTGGGTTTAAATAATTCAAAATAAACCAGCTTTAATTCTTATTTCCACTTTATGTAGGTGATTTTTCTTTATCTATTATCTTCTTTTACTGTTTTTTTTTATTATATAGATTTTATTTTTTTTTGTGTAATTTTTACACTTTACATTATAGTACAGTGCCTTCCAATATAGATCCAAATGGTCTTTTTTTTCACATTCCAACCATCTTAAACTCCATCCCCTTTTCTTATTTTGAAACCTTATCTATTTTAATCATTTTATATTTTCTTACATTTTGTTCTTTTCAAAAAATTTCTTTTTAATCACAACAGACCTTTTTAACAAATCAAAGTTGTTGATTGTTTTTTTTGTTTCATGTTTTTCTTTTTCCTTTTCACTTACATTTGGGATAATGCCTATATATATTTCCTATAAATTCAATTAGTAAGTCCTTTTAATTTTCTATATCAATTTTACTCTGCCCATATATTAATTGTTGTCTACTCAGAATTCCACCTTACCGCACATCATTAGATTTTGCAAAAATCATTGTCATGCATGATTCTGGGGCCTCAATCTAAACAATTGCACAATATTTGGGTATACCACCAACCACAGTCCATGATAAAATTTGCTTCTTTAAAGAAAGAGGCCATTTAAACAACCTACCTATTCCTGGCCAACAAAAAATCTTGAATGACTGTGACCTGCGAGAACTGGCCTGTGTTGTTAAGCAAAACTGCCGTGAGACTGTGGTCTCAATCAAGAATCTGATCATGGTGGATGCTTTGGTCAATGCTCTTTGCAAAGCAATTCATGAGCTTGAAATAAGGTCTTGTATTGCTGTTGAAAAACCCTACCTTAGTCCTTGTCATATGCAACATCAATTGTAGTTTGCTTGTTCTGACCTTCATTGGACAATCAATGATTAGTCTCAAGTAGTTTGGACTGATGAGTCCTCCTGCAAGCTAGGAGATCGGTGACTTAAAAGCAAGTAAGAAGGACAACAAATGAAAAATATGAACTTGAATCAATTTCCATTAACCATTGATAAGGTCATCAATCAATGATGGTATGGGGTGCAATCTGTGGCCCCATTCAATCTTAGTTAATCATCCTGCCACCTGGACAAAGACAAGTGATTGACTTTATTGAAAACGTCTATGAAACAGGCTTATTGCCTTTCATGGACGATCTGGTTGAAGTTGGTGTGGGTGAAGATTGAGAAGGACTTACCTTAATGGAGGATGGAGCCCCCATCCAACAATGGCCTAATGAGCATTAAATTTGCAAGCTCAATTGGCCTCCCAACTCACAAAACCTCAATCCAATAAAAAACGTATGGTTCAAGATGAAGCATATCATCATCTATCTTTTCAACCCAAAACCAATCGACAGTTTGAAAGCTTCTGTTCATGCTGTTTGGGAGGATATGCCATTTGATCACTTGGAGGCCTTATTTCAATCCTTGCCTAGAAGGATTCAAATGGTTGTGGACCAGAATGGTGCTCCTACTTGTTGGTAGGAAGCTTTTCTTTTGTTCTGGATTTATTTAATATTGTTTTTTTATTACTATTTAACATGATACATTAGTTGATACCAAAAAATCAATACAATGCTTTGTTTTGATGTTACAATTGGCCATGAGACAAATTAAGAGTGTGAGAAAAAATAATAATAAAAAAAAACAGTGAGAAAGTGAAAAAAAAAACTGTTTGGATCTATATTGGAGGGCACTTCACAGTACTTTCCTCGCTTTTTCCTTCAATGATGATGGTTTCTTTTCTTTTTTCTTTTTTTTAAAAAAAAAAAAAATAGAGAAGTAATTGTTTTTTGATTACACAATACATAGTAGTACTGTTTTTTTTTTTTTGCATGTGATTGAGTTTTTTTCTTATTTTGTTGGTTTTATCAATTTTTCTTTTTCCAGATTACTAATATTTTCATTATTATTATTTTTAATAATTTGAGTTATATATATATGTTTATATATTTTTTTGTTTATTCTTGGTTTAATTTTTTTTTTTGCTGTTGTTTTGCATTGTTGTGATGCTTTTTTTTAATTACTATTATTATTATTATTATAAATCAATTCAATTTTTGTTTTTAGTTTTGGTTTGTGTTGATTTTATTTTTTAATGAAAAAAAATATTTAATTATTGTATTTTTTTATAATATATTTGATAATAATAATTATTATACTTTATTATTATTCTTTCTTTTTTTTTTTTTTGAGAAAAGAGAGATAAATAAATAAATAAATAAATAAATAAAGAGAAAATTAGTAAATCTACAGGAATTTCAAATTCTGATAAGGTGAGTTATTTTTTTATATTTGAAAGAATTAATAAATTATATTGAAGGTTAAGAATAGTAAATGATATTGATAGCTTAGAGAACTCTTTTTCTGTTTTTTTATAGAGCTGGAGAGAGAAAGTCAAAATATTCAAAATCATGGTTTTAATCAATGAGTATTTTTTTATTAATTGAATTGAATATCTATTAAATTTAGTATTTATGTGAAAATCTATAGATAAGCTTATTTATTACTAAAAAATTTTAAATTAAACTTCTTTTTTTTTTTGTTATATATAAAGTTAATATTAAGATTAAGTCTTAATCAATTAAGTTTAATTTATTTTAAATGAGTTTTTTTTTTTTTAGTTGAGTGAAGTTAAGAGTTAATTTGAAAAAATAAAATGAGATTAAATGAATTAAGATTCTTGAAATTAAATTAAAGTTTAATTATTTTGGAAAATCCAATCTAAATATAAATAATTAAATTTATTCAAGTTTATTTCTTTTGAATTAAATTTCAAATGGGGTTAAAGGATTGATAAAAAAAATATTTAGAGTTTTTCACAGCCTTTAATATATAAAAGGTTTTAGGATCAAATTGTGAGTAGAAGAAGATTGTCCATCTTTAATATAAAAGGAGGTCTTTTTCTCCCTTATCCTCAGAAAAAAAGAAAGTTCTTTTGTCTCTTTCAAAATATAATTTTTTAATATTCAAAGTAAATTGAGAAAATAAAAATTAATTTTTTAAAGAAATATTTTCCTTTAGGTTTAACTTGGCCAGTTATACCTTTGATTATATATTCTTTATTTCATTATTATTATATAATTATTATTCAAAGAAATCAAAACCAATAAGATTTCTTGAGATTTTTTATTGATTTTTTCTGAATGACTTTGATATTTTTAATACTTTTTTTTTATAAAGTGTTATTCTTATTGTTATTTTTATTGTTATTTATTATTTATTTATTATTTTTATTTGTTTGTAATATTATTGTTTTTCGTAAGAAAGGGGTTGACTAATAAATTCTAAAAAATTTGAACCAATAAAAAAAATAATTTGAATAAAAAATAACTATAAAAAAAACACTGGTCACCACTCTTGTTATGTGTGTTTTGTTTGGTCATATTTTTATCTTCTTTGAAATTCATTTTTTGAAATATTTCAGATATATATTCTTGGTTTTTTTTTTCCCTTTATTTCTCCACATGAGTGATATGCTTGAGTCTATTGATATTATTAATTATGATATTTGACATTTATGATTTAAAACATTTTGAATTGAAATTTGATTTTTTGTTTTAATTTTTGATGATTATCTTTCAATTAATAAATTATTAGCTTCTCTTATTAATCATTAATATGAAATAGGATTTTATAAAAAAAATACAACATCCTTTATTTCATATGAAAATATTTTTAATTTAATATTTCTTTTAAATAATCAATCAAAATTCCTTTAAAGAGCCTCATCTACCCTTGAGAATTATTATTCATTGATAACTGTGTACTCTTGACTGCTCTAAAAAATAAATAAATTAAATTCTATATTTGATTTTATATTAGATTTTGGTATCTTATATGATTTAATTAGATGATCATTCAGGCAATATCTTGATTTGGAAAAATAACTTTTATTTTTTTCAAGCCATCAAATAATGAAACCCCATTTTCCCTTTTTCAAAAAAAAAAAAAAAAGGATTCTTATTATATATTATTATTTCTTTATAAAGCTTAGAGTCATCATGTGAGCCTGGAAATCCATTTATCCTTTTGTCACAATCACAATCAGTTTCACATTAATTGAAGACCTCTTTTTCATGTCAAAGATGGTCTAACCATCTGTTTTCAGGTTTTTGATACATTTGCTTTTCATTATTGGGTTTCTTTTTAAGTATCTTGATTAAGAAAGATTGTTTTAATGTATCTCTCAACACGTTTTATTTATTTTAAATTAAATCCTAGATGATCTATTTTTTTTATATTACTTGGTGAAAGAATGAATTTAATAGTTAATATGACTTAAAAACCTAAAAGTTTATATATTAATTTATAATAATTTTTTCTCTTCTCATTCTCTTCTGAATCCCATTTCTTAATGTTATGCTTAATTGAGTTCTTTATTCTTGCTAATAATCAGCATGCTTTGAATAATAGAACTTTTTTTCAATTATTATAAATTCAAAATACTACCAAAAAAAATCTAAAAAAAAAAATGAATGAGAATATTGAAAAAACATTTATATACCAGTAGAGTTAAGTTTAATGTGAGAATGATTTAGAGGTTAATTTTTAATATGATGATTATTTTCATTTTATTTTTTTTGTCAAAATTTGGGCATTTGTCAAAAAAAAAGATTCACTTGTGATTGAGTGAATTCAATAAGTTTATACATAAATAAATAGGTGATCATTTTTTAATAACATTTTTTTTTTAACTCAAATTTAACTTTAAAATTAGTTTGTTTTTTTAATTAAAAAATTAAAAAAATTTCAATTAAAAAAAAATCATTTAAAAAATCATCTAAATTAGCTACGAAATTAAGCATATTTGAATCCCACTATTTTAAATTACCAAAAAAAGAGAAATAAATTAAATTAAATTAAATAAATAAATATTTTTTTTAAAGGTAAAGTTTTGATTAAGTTTAATACCGGTTATTATCATTATTATATACATTTATTATATTAAAAAAAGAGAAAAACATTCATAATAATAATATTTTTTCCTTTTGTTTTTTTTCAAAACAAAACATTTCTTGACAAAATGATGAAAAAAAATAATTCTTCAGAGTTTAAATTTCAATTTTGTTTCAAGAAAAAACCTTAAAGATATGTTTAACAAAAAAACTTAAGTTTTCAATGGACCAAATAAAAATAATTTCCAAGACATTAAAGCATGTTGATTTTTGATTTTTTGATTTTAGGATCTATGGTACAAAAACAGATTTCAGGATTTTTTTGTTTTTGATTTCATTTATTGTCAAGTTGACAATATGAATGATTTCATCATAATATGGGATTTCATGGTCTTTGATTATAAAAACCTAGTTGGAAAAACTTTATTCTCAAGAGATTAATCATGCGATTTAAAAGCTTGATTGTGTGACAATATCTTACAAGATTATCAAGAAGCTGAAATTGCAAGACTTGCGAAGCTTTATAGATTTGACCTCAACCTAATTTTGGAAATCAGGTTTTGTTTTAAAATGTAGTGAGTAAGGAGAGAAGAAATGAGTCTGGGAAAATGAAAGATTAAATGATTCAAGTATGATGATTGATTATGAGATTTGAAAGATATAAACAGTACATTGAAGTTTGAGTATGCAAAAGCCATAAAGATGATTACAAGACGATTCTAAATTAGAAAAGGATCTTGTTGATTGCTTTCCAGAAAAAAAAACATGTATATTGACGACAATATTGAGATATGATGAGAATCAAAACAAGATAGATTGAGAAATAAGATGAAATCTGAAATGAGTTTAAAATCATTTGGATACATTGAACGCTAAGAGACTTGTATTGCCAGAGTTCATTGATTAAGTAAAAGAAGTGTATATAAATCAGTTATTACAAGTTGGCGACAGAGTTGATGAATTAATAATGAGGTGGATATAGAGGAGAATTTGAGAATTTCGGACGCATGTGAGAGCGAGGAAAGGTATTTGTTGATTTTGCAAAGTTTTTTCTATTGAATTGAGGAGGAGAATGAGTGAAAGAATGAGGAGAATTTGAGAGATTTCTAGGAGGAGAAGGATAATAAAGGGAGGATGAAGGATGATTTTGAGGGTTAGGAGGAGAAGGAGAAGCAGAAGGACCTTTAGAGATGGCTAGAGCTGTACGAAGTAAGTTTGAGATTAAGTAAGATATTCCATCACCAATTCTACGATGTAGATGAAGGTCTTGATTTAATTTCCAAAGCCATTCTACTAGTTTGATTAGAGCTGAGATGATTAAATCCAAGATTTTAAAGCGGGATTCCAAGTAGATGATCATAGAAAAGAAGCTAGTAAAAGATAAAGTGATGAGATGGGGTAAGGAAGATTTACGAAACATTAAGATGATAGAAAAGATGATTGAGACTAGAGTATCAGGCCAAGTTGGATGATGATTAAAAGGATGATTTGAATCTTCCGAGATGATTTGATCAGATGACATTAACCAATCAGGGATTTGAACCAAGACTTTTCTACCGCAGTGACATTGAGCGACTAGATCTGAAGGATAAGTTGATTGAGGAGGAGATGATATGATAGGATTTGATGATAGATGAGAAGCTAGATTGAAGAATTTGTTTGATAGGGAGTCTTTCCAACAGAGTTGAGTAGGTTGAATCTGTTGATGATTGAGATGATTTAGATGATTTGAGGGGTGATGAAGAAGAGGATTATGGTCTAGATCGTTGAATGATTGAAATTCTTTAGCTTTAGAAAGCAAATGATTTAACTTTGTATAAATGATAGATTGCCTGTCATCTGAAAAGTTGAGAGATTGATTAGTTTGAATTTGAATTTGATTTGAATTCAAGAAAGACATACGAGAGCCTGAGAAAGCTAAAGAATGAGAGTTGGATGGAATAGCTGATAGGAAATATTCTAAGGAAGCTAGATAGCAATCAACTAGAGAACAGGATTTGGATAAAGATTATGATTAGGATTACGATTAGCTAGTGACGTCAAGGAGAAGGTGCAGTTCATATGACTATGACCGACGAGCATAATCCTGATCCAATGAGCTGCCTTTGTCCTGTTCGTCTAGAGCGTCATGAGCTAATCTGATGGCTTGATGAATGTGAGATTTGCTGAACAAGTTGTTGCTTGCAGTACTTATTGATGGAGTTGAAGAAGAGGAAGAAGGAATTGATGAGTTTGATAGAATTTTAGTTGCGATTGAAGCGTTCATTTTAGCATTGAGCTGATTATCGATTTCCTCAAACAATTGGTGATTTAATTTTATCTTGAGAGGAAATTTGGAATTGGTGCCAGAATTGGTGGGAGAAACTGATGAAGCAGGCTCAAAGATTAATAATTTTAAAATTGCATTGAATTTTGACATGGCGGCTTGTTTTGGAATTTGGAATTTGGAATTTGGAATTTGGAATTTGGAATTTGGAAATTTGGAATTTTTAGCGGAGTTTGGCGAGAAAATTTTAAAATTCAAAGTTTAATTAGGGGCTTGGCTGGCGGGCTTGCATTAAGAGGAGGCTCAAGAATAAGGTTTGGCGCTGGCTGAGTTTAAACTTTAAATTAATTAAATTTCAGAATTTTGGCCGAAAAAAAAAAAAAAAAAAAAAAAAAAAATGAAATTTCATCCAAAATTTCATTCATTCTCTATAAAATCAGATAAAATCAGATAAAATAAAATAAAATCAAATCAAATCAAATCAAATCAAATCAAATCAAATCAAATATCCCATTCCAGCTCAACTCAGTGCTGTCGAAATATCAGAGCAAGCATCAATAAGCAATAGGCAAAAATTAGCACATCCAACTCACCATATCCTGGTCCACCTCCGCCCTCCGGCACAGTCCATGTCACATCTTGCGTAGGCACCTTGATAGAGCAAGTCTTGCACTAAAGTCATCCAAGTCAGAATCATCCTGCGCTGACACTCAAGATTAATCAACTCAACATGAATGCAATTCTGTGAATTAATCACCATCTCGTGCCCTGATCCCTTCTCGTCACGTTCTCTATATTCATACACTCCTGCCGGGCACACCTTATTCAATAATCCATCATACTCTTCTACATTAATCTTAATATGTCGCTCCAGCTCTTCCGGCTTGATAACTAAATGATTAGGCTGATTTTCTGCATGATTGGTACTGGTTCTCGAAACTGATGTCAAAATGTCAAATGAAAGCTTATTATCAGGTCGTGGGTAATTTATCGGCTTGTATTCTCTATCAAAAATAAATCAGTATCAAAATCAAAAGCAAAATCAAAATTCGTTCTCATCAATAAAATCATTCATAAACAAAATCTTCAACACACTTGATAGTTTTAGTCGCCGCGTAATCTTCAGTCTTGTGATGAAAAGTCCATGGTACTCGACCTTTAAATATCATACTATCTATCCCGGAATAAATTAAACCACCATAAAGTCCAAGCGGATTATGAAATGATGGCCTCAAGTTACGAACTTCCTTGAGCTCTTTCATAACCCATGATTCTTCAAGTCGTTTAGGATATTCTTCAAGTTCAATAGGCTTTTCTTCAGTTTGCTCACAAATCGCTTGATAGCTAGCTTCAGCCGCAATCATCCCCGATTTCATGGCCGTATGAGTACCTTTAATCTTACCCACATTCAAAAATCCTGCTGAACATCCAATCAAAGCTCCACCCGGAAAAATTAATTTCGGAATCGATTGATAACCTCCTTCATTTAATGCTCTCGCACCATACCCTAAACATTCTCCTCCTTCTAATACATTGGAAAATATTGGATGATGCTTCAATCTCTTATTAATATAAAAATTTAATCATTTAACCATAAATTAAACAAATTTTATTCAATTAATCAATTAATCAATCAAAATTAAAATCAAAATCAATTCAACTCACTTGAAATTCTTGAAAAGGTGATAAGTATGGATTAGGATAATCTAAACCAACTACCAAACCAAGAGAAACAAGATTATCTTCAAGATGATACATCCAACTACCTCCATAAGTATCACGCTTTAATGGCCAACCAAGTGTATGAAGTACTTTTCCGGGTTCATAAACTTGATCTTTAACCCTCCATACTTCTTTAATACCTAAACCATAAGTTTGAGGGTCTTTACCTTGCCTTAAATTAAAACGTTCAATAGCCATTTTAGTTAATGAACCATGACATCCTTCTGCAAGTAAAACCATCTTGGCATGAAATTCCATTCCTGCCTCAAAAGTCTCTTTAGGTTGCCTATTTCGATCGAGTCCAATATCATTAGTTATAACACCTTTAACTGACTTTTGATCATCTGAATATAAAAGTTGAGATCCAGCGAATCCTGAATAGATTTCAACGCCAACTTCCTCAGCTTTTTCTGCTAACCATCTGGAAAATTTACTCAATGAAATAATATAATTTCCTGAATTATTCATTTGAGGCGGATGTGGTATTGAAAATGCCCATCGATTAGTTAAAAATTTCATCGAATCACTTTTAACTTTTTGTTTTAAAGGAATTTGTTCATCTTCTTTCCAATTTGGTAATAATTCATCTAAACTGATCGTTTCAATCACAGCACCTGATAAAATATGTGATCCAATCTCTGTACCTTTTTCAATCACAATCACTCTAAAATCTTGATTTTTGGATTCTATTGCAATTTGACGTAATCTTATAGCAGCTGATAATCCTGATGGTCCACCTCCAACTATACAAACATCAACTTGATCTGAAATCCTTTTTAAATCTTGATTTAATACTAAATTGGAATTGAATCTTTTATTAAAATTATTTATGGAATCTGATTTTGAGTTTAAGAATGATGAGGAGGAGGATAATAAAGATGATGATCTCATCAATTTTCTTTCAATCAATCTCAGTGAGATCATTGTTTCTTCTAATGAAATTTTCAAAACTAAAAGATAAAAGTTGAAGAGAAAAGACTAATTGATCGACTTGGATTGGGCTGTAGCTTGCAATACAGCAAAAGGCTCTTCTCTACGCTCTGTTCGTCGGATGAGCCGGGTGGGCTGGGTGATTTTGAGTCGACTGACTGTAAATAGCAACTAAAATTTTCATCCATAAGACTTTTAGGAAATTTCATTTGATTTTTTCATAAACTCATCATAATTTTTTACCATCATCACCTTGTTTTATTATTTGAAAAAAATATTTAAACAGAAAGAAAATCTTATTTGAAATTTTTATTTAAATATTTAAATATTTAAATATTTAAATATTAGGATTTAAAAGATATTTCAAGTAAAATATTATTGAATTATGATATTTCATAAATTCTTTTTTTACGGGAAGTCTCAAGATTAAAACTTACTGAAAAGAACTTGTGAGAAACTCAAAAAATTATGAATGTAATTTAAAATTTACCATCAAATTTATTTTTAAGACTTAAAATTACCCCCTTCCCAAAAAAAATAATAATAAAATAAAACCATACTAAATATAAATACATGTAATATTTTAAATCAGAACTTTTGAAATAGTTATAGTAAATATATGTAGAAAGGCTGGCTCTCAGGTATACAATTAGTCTTGGGTATTTTTTCCTGTACTTAATAAATCCAGGAAAAATAAACTAATTGATAGGTATTAATAATCCTCATTGAGAATTAAGGAGAGAACTGAATAAGGAAAAAAATATAATCAAATGTATTTAATAGAAATAAAATAGCCCCATGAGCAAAAATATAGTACAAAGAGATAAAAAAGTAACCAAGAAAGACATCAAGAGATGAATTAATTATCAAGCCATTCTTCCAGATATGTAAGGTGAGAAATTTTTCATATCTCAAATAAAAGATTTACTTCTGATTTAAATTTACCATTATTTGAGAATAAACATTTTAATTATTCCAAATATTCTGTAATATTTAAGTATTGAAAAGAAATCTTGGACAAATTTGGGAATTTCCAAGTTATTATATGTTTCTAATTCACTTCATAATGAATCAAGAACTAATAAATCTCCAGGTGAATTTTATAATTACTAAATTTCTAGCAATCTATAATTTTTTCAACTTTTAAAATAGGATTGGAGTTCTAAAAGTAACTTAGCACCTTGTTTTATTCTTAGAAATAGAAAAAATGGATTGAATCTATGGCAATCTCCTTGAAATATTTTGGGTTCAAAAGTATTTCAATAAAGGAATTTTTTTTTCTCACAATCTTGGCTCCAGTTATGTGAGCTCACTTGAGAATAAGTATCTAAGTGGAGTAATATCACCTGATAATAAAATAAAAAAAGAGTAATTTTGAAAGATTCTTATTTAAATAAGTTGTATTTTTTTTTGATTAGAGCCAAAATAAGCTTAATAAACTTCATAGAACTCTAAAATTCTTTATTTATATAATACTTAACTCCATTAAAAATTGAATTATATAATTGAATAAAAAGATTAAGTTTTTTTTTTTTAACCCACCACATTTTGTGTAAAAATAAATTAAAAAAATTTATTGAAATATTAATTAAAATTAAAATTGAATCAAAAATATTCTCAAAATCTTAAAATTAATTTTTTTCAAACTTTTTAATCAATCTATTTCTATTTGAAAAAAAATAATTCAAGTTACTAAAAATGGGTTTTTTAAGATAAAATCAAGTTTGTCCAGATAATTAAAAAATGAAGTTCTATATTTAATAATAATCAAATTCCTACCTATTATTGGTTATATAATTTAGCTTTATTCACCTGAATGAATTTTCTGTGGGATGAACCTCATTGAGTAATTTAAGATAAGACATCTTATCTTTTGTCTTCAAGGAAATTTAATTTGAATATCTAGGTTTTCTATTTCTGAAATTTGGAGAAAGATTTTATTTCAATTTTTTGAAATTTCTCTGAATTTTCCAAAATTTGATATTAACTTTTGAAAAAAATACAAATTAAAAAAATTTATTACCATGAAATTCTTTAAATTTAGGGTACTCTTGGTAGTTTCTCTCATAAAACATCTTAGGATTAATCCCTAATTATTTATTAAAAAAATTCATTTTCATAATTAATTAACTGGCCTAAATTGGCCAGGAGATATCTCAAAACAAAATTAAATACATGAAATGGGAATTTGTGAAAGAAACTTCCTTAGGCCAATTGATTTTAATTCCAGAAATTTTTTTAATTGAGAACACTGATAATAAAAACCTTCTTGGTTGTGTTATCATCTGTGAGTCTGTAGATCCTTTAGATCATGCTAAATTATGATATAGATTCTAAAGAAGACTAAGCCACACTTTTCCCACTATGAGAGCCTCCCCTAATCCATTGGAAAATAAATTACTCAGCTTAATTAATTTTTATAGCTTTCAACTTATCATAATTAGAATTACTCACCTTTAATTATAGAAAATATTCTTTTAAATAATTAGTTAAAAGGATTAACCAATTGAATAATGGTAGCCATTTAGCTATATTTCTTATCCTTGGTGTTCCAGAAATCAAATTCCCCACAATTAATTACTTCTTTAGTTAATCTACTAACCTTATTGATGAGCTCATTTATTTTTTTCAAAAAATAGCTCTGTGTGGCTATTGAAGCAATTTTAAATCTTTGAGACCATGAAAAAAAAAAAATGGAAATATGGATTTAAATAAAGATTTTAAAATATTAAATAAAAATAAAAATAGTAAGAACTTAATGGCCAAAAGGGACTTAACTAAATTGTTGAGAAGAGTACTAGTTTCCTTAGTGGAAAATCTTTCCCCAAAGGTGAAATTAATTTCACCTGGTAATTTGTATTCCAAGGAACTCAAACAGTCACAGAAAGTATGTTTATTTATGTTTGATTTATTATTTCCAAGAATTAAGATCTTGGATCTATGAGTTTAATATAGAAATTTATCTTTCATGGACTAGATTTTAGGTATTTTATACATTAAATAACTTCAATCTATGAATTTTTAAATAAATAAAAAAATTTACCTTCTATTCATTCCACTACTAATTATTCATAAGAATATTATTTTTGAAAAACAAAACAAAACAATAATTTTTGTGATAAAGTGGCCTAAAGTAAGTTGATGAGCTTACTTAATAATACTCATAAACTTTTTATTTTACCCTATGATTTTTGAGAAATTATTAGGAATTGAAATTGATTCTGGTATAATTAAAACTTCATTGATTAATATCTAATCTTTCAGATTGTTCTTTATTATAATAATTTGGATTTTTTTGTTTTTTCATTTAAAGATCCCATTTGTATTGGATTAATGGGAAAATAAAAAATCTTATAATTATCTTATTCATTGAAAAAAAGGGGTATTAGATTTCAAAATCTGAATTAAAAGGTGTTTTATAGTCAACTATTAATTAAAGTTATTTTTTGAGAACTTCATTAATAAATATCTTGGTGATCATGGTTTTGAGAATAAGGTTCTCAAATTAGTGAGTAAGACTATATTGGACACATAAACATGTTTTAAATGAATTTTTTTGGATTGATCATATATTGGATTTGGTTGTGATTCAGAATTAAATAAATCAATCTTTAAATATTCTATGTAAACTACCTGATTGATGATAATAAGAATGATTTTTGTGTTTAGGAAAGCTAATTATGTTCCAAAGGTAGTTTTACAAGTAAGTAAACAAAGATTAAAGGTGAATGAGATTAATAAAATCGCTTAACAAGTTCAATCAAGGGGGAGGAGAAAGAGTTGGGTAAAATTCAAAGAGGGGAGCTACAAGGTTGAAGGTTGTGTTTGGGGTTTCAGCGGTAATTATAGTTCCATTGAAAAGTATGGATCCACAGACTTTACAGTTTGGGATAATTAGATACTTACCCTTATTTGGTGGTGTGAGTAGGGATATATAGTGATAAGTGGCTCTGTTTGTTGGGTACTTATTATTTTCAATCCAATTAAGGTGGGATTTTGGTTTGTATAAACCCGTGGTAATAGCTGGGGAGCCAGCCTTGATATTTAGCACCAAAATCTTACATATAAAAATGAATTAAAGCATAAATCTCACAATTTGAAAAATTACACACCTTCAAACAAATTGAATAAAGCGCAACAGTAAAGAAGTAAGCTCAAAGAAAAAAGTGCATATAAAAATCCCTTTATGCAAGAAATTTTAACAGTAAGCTTTTTGAACAGCCTCTTTCAAAAGCCAAAGGAACGGTTACTTAAAAAGTATATCAAATTTAATATAAAATCATAGCATTTTTATGAAAAACCAAAGCCTTGGAGTTCAGCTAAAAAATAGCTCAAGCAATTCTTTCAACAGTAAATCTCCCCAAAAAACTCAAATTTAGGGAAAAATATCCTCTTATGAAATGCAAACCCCTTGCATAAGCTCAAAATTTGACTTAAATATTAAATAATATTTCTTTTTGAAATGAAAAACCTCCTTTTTAAACTAAACAAAAATCCTGTAAGTTCAGAAATCTAAAAAAGGTTTACCAAAGGCCCTTTATGTGAGGAAATTCAAACAATCAACCAAAAAAATCACTTCATACTCTTTTCATGCAAGGAATCCCACCAGCAGGGTTATGACACATGAAAAAATAAAGGGAAAAAGAGATGAAAAAGAGAGCTTTTATGAGAACCCAAAGGTTTTAAATTCTTATGAATACAGGTCTTCTTTCCACCAAAATTTCGTATTTTTCCCTCATGAATGCACATCCTAGAAGCGCAGAAATAATTAATCACTTAACTTGGAGGTAGGCCAGTATAATTATTTTTTTCTATTTAACAAGTAGCTAAGATCAGTGAAGCTATATTATTTTAAATATTATTCAGTAACTAATTTAACTATAAAAATAGTCTAAAAAGTTTTCAAGATTTTACTATTCATAAAAAAAAAATTCTTTACCAAAATTATTTCTTAAAAATTTTAAAATTTATTTAAAAAAACACAAAAAATATTTTATAAAATTAAATTCTCATAATTGAGATTAAAAAAGAAAAATAAATTTAACAAAAAAAAAAAACTCATTTAATAATTCAAAAAATTCAAAAAACTAAAGTTTTAAAGATTTTACAAAATAAAAAATAGGAATTAATATAATTTTATTACTAATTATTGTTAAACAGACAAGTATATATCTTAAAACTTATTTATTTTAATTCATTAATGAGAGGATTGTTTCATATTATTAATTATTGAATAGGTATGATTAGAGACTTCTGAATTAATCTTTGTTTTTGGTTTTTTATCTACAAGAAGTAAGTTATCAATTATTTTTAAGAAGGAACAGCCAATAGACCTTGTCACAATTGGTTAAAGGAATTACTAGAATCTTAAAACCAGTGAAATATTATTTAACACAACATGAAATCCCTCATTTTAATCCCACACAAGAGGATTTTCCAAAATATGAAATTTTAATAATTGCTTTCAATTTTGAAATTCAAAGTTTTTAATAAGGAATTGATAAGGGATGGGTTTTGTAGTTTCTGAAAGCTCATCAATAGTGGACTTTACTGTGGAATTTCTTTATGACTTTCAATTACTCATTATTAAAATTTTTTTTTTATGCTTTGTTATTCTGGTAAAAGTCCTTCCTAAGAATTCTGAAACTAAGTGTGAATATTTTGGAAAACACATGGAGAAATCCATTGGGTATAATTTTTTTTATTTTCCACTAAAACAGTTGGATTTACATACCTCACAATGAGGACTAAATACCTTTAAAAAATCTTATTCCATAGTTATTTATGAACTTGAGAGCTTGAAAAACACTAGTCAAGATTTCTATCACTAATCAATTTGAAGTTAGTGACTTCAAATATGGAATGAGAGTCTTTCTCAATGGTTAAGCCAGATCCGCTCAGCAATATTAACCTAAGCTTTACAGGTGGTCTTGAATACAATAACTTTTTAAATGTTAATTTGGTTGAAGTTTCAATTGAATTTACCATGCACAAAAAATCCCATTATTGAGGTAATTTACCATTTCCTTAAACAAACTTGAATAAGCACATGATCCTGGCCAGCCTTCCATTTAGCAAATTATCATCTTATCAACTTCGCACACAATCTGTGCACCTAGTGAACAGCTATTTTTGCAATAATTATGAATATTGCCATAAAACTCAGGCTATAACCTAAGTTTTTAGAATATATATATATACTAAACAACCTCCAAATAATTTTTCTTAATTAATTGAGAAAATTGTGTCTAATGTTCTTTGTATTTCTATTTAATTCATATATTTTTTCCAATGAATTTATCTCTTTAGCTAATCTTCAACTAGATTTAAATGTATATACTTTAAAAATACCAAAAGATATTGCAAAAAAGACCACTGATGTTCCATTGCAATTTGAAACAAGCTTCTCCAAAGTCAAGAAAGGTTGAATGGAAGTTGAAATTTTCTTATGGAAATTATTACTATAGAATCCTTCATAAATCTTGATATGATGTTAGATGTGATAAAATCCTAATTGAAGAGCTCTGAAAGCCCGTTTGACATAGCTAGATGAAATTATAAAGATCTTATAGATATGAAATTAACTTCTATTCATAATTTTTTAGACCCACTCTAAGTATTGCAACCTCATAAAATGTATTATCATCTGTTGATATACCTAAGTCCCATCATAATAAAAATATACATCAAAGTAAGTAGTTAAAATTATTTTATCAACAGCAAAATCCAAAATGGGCTTAGCACAAGTACCCGTTTGAGATAAAAAACATTTTTGCATGATTTTTGAATCAAAATCTTGAATAATCAAAATCAATATCAAAGCTTTTATGGCCCTTTTTCATCAAAAAATATTGGGAAAGCTATAATAATAATAATAATAATAATAATAATAAGAATGATAATAGTAATAAAAATAATGAAAATAAAAATAAAAATAATAATGATCAAGTCAATATACCCATTTTTTAATGTGTGAGTAATAAAAAAAATGAGCTTAAATTGAATTTCAACTATGGTGAAAGTTGGGCGTTTTAAATTATGATTTTTAGATTCAGTTAGAAGAACAAATTTTATATATTTTTTTCGCAAATCAAACCCTAAAATTTGATCCTAAATTATAAAGGGAATAATTCCTAATAGAAATAAAGTGGTACTCACTCCTTCTAGTGAGCTTATATAAAAATCAACCTTGGAAGCTCAATGATCACAGCTATCATTTAATAATCTCATCTTGAGTAAGTGAAAGGCAAAGAAAAAAATTCATCCTTTCTTATAATGATATTTTTTTAATTGATCTTGAATTCCCAGCTAACTGAACTAAATAAAAAAAATCAGTAACAGCCCATAAATTGTTACATTGATGGGTTGGTAACTGATTAAAGACAACCTACAAGAAGAATGGCTTGAGCTTATCATATAATTCACCTCATTTTGGTCTTGAGATGGAATAGAAGAAAAAAAATCGCATGGCTTTTAGAATTACCTTGATAACAAGTATCATAATTCAAACAAATAAATAGGGAATGATGAAAAAAGGTTCCATTTGAGACACTTATTTCAAAAGAAATTCTGTCTGGGAAATTGAAAGAGAATTTAAAGAAATATTTTTGTTGTAAACCCCCCCAAAAATGTCTGATAATGTTTTCTTAAGCTTTATCATATGGTATTGTAATAGATTGTTTCAGTGCAAGTTTGATGTTTGAAGAAAAACTTTGTTGTTTTTGAAAGCAAACAAAAATTAGCATCAGAAATTAAAAGAAAAAAACAAATAAACATTTTTTTCTAAAAATTAAATTAAAACTGGAAAAAAATAAAAGAAAATAAAAGAAAATTTGCATGAAAATTCTTTTGGACAGCCAAAGTGAGCCCTTCTTAGGTTAAGCAGAAGACTTGTGAACATGGGTTTATTTTTCATAATTTTTTTAATATTTATGGTTATTTCTGTTTATAGATCCGCTTATGAAAACTTCATTGTGAGACCCCCAATTTAATTGAATTCATTAAAAATTACTTTAAAAAAATTAATCTCAAATTAAACCAAATTAAATTCACTAAAATGTTACTTGAAAAAAAAAATACAAGGTTTAATGAAATTAAAACAAAATAATTAAGAGTAAAACAAATTCATAAAATGAAAAAAATAGAAGAAAAATAATTCAACTAAAAAATACTTAAAAGAGTTTTTTTCAATGATAAGTAGCTTGAAATTGATATAACCCCAAGAAAAAAAAACTTCATTTTTTTTAGAATGATTTTGTTTGAATCATATATTATTGAAAAAATAATCTTTTTCTTTACATAAAAAGAAAATTTATCCATCAAAAATATTTAAGAAAATTATTTTACAAATATATATATATATAATTTGCTTGATATAATTTTTTTCAAATTATTTTTATATGATAATTATTTCAGCTAATCTTCTTCTTTGAACAACTAAAAGAAGAAAATAAAAGAGAAAGAAAACCATACAAAAATAATCAAAATATTGAGTTAAATCACATTTTTTTTCAAAAAAAGGTTTCCTCATTACTTGAATTTATATATTGAATTTTTATTTTTTAATCAAATAGAAAAATGAATAAAAATAATATAAAGAAAATATCAGCTTGAGTTTAGTTTTGATTTCATTATTTTTTCTAAAAACCAAATAAATGAATAGCAAAATTATCAAAAAATACTCTTTTTAGAATAGATTAAAGCTTCAGTTATATGATTGAATCTCTATGTTTATTTCTTTCAATTATTAAATATAAAATATCAGCATGATCATTTTCTTCTCAATTAAAAAAAAAAACTCAGAAAACAAAACTGTTTCAGTTTCTCTTTGATTATTGTGAAAAATATTTTTTTTTAAAATTAAATAAAAATAAATAATATCAATTTTATTGTTATTATTATTATTAAATAATGAGAAAAGAAATAAAGCTGGAATTGTTGAGTTTTCAAGATAAAAATTTGGTTTTTTTTTCAAAGAAATTAAGTAATTCTTATTTCTACTGAAAATATAAATAAAAAAAATAATGTTGAGATTTTCTTTGAAAAGGAAAAAATTCCCAAAAAATGTTGTTTTTAAATTTCAAAGTATAAAAAAATATAATTTCAAATATTTATTTATTTCCCCACAAAAAATACAAATTTGTCCGAAAATACTTTAAAGGATATATTTAAGGTTAAAAAAACAGATTTATTCAAGATTAAGTTCAATTATAATTTATCATAATAAATGCTCAAGTAAGTCAATATGAGAGAAGAGTCTCCAAAAATAACATCAAACAAAAAAATATTAAAAGTGAGAAGAGTGAATTTTTGAAAAATTTACAAAGTTTATAATAATAAAATATTCTTCAATTAATTCCTGGGCTGACTCAAAGGCTCAAAAGCTCATAGAGAGCTAAAAAATGATTATAATAATAATTATTTTTTGAATAATCAGAAATTTTTGTTTTGATATTTTCATTGTTTAATTTGATTTTAATTAAACCAATTATAGAAGCACAAAACTCTAACATGAAAAAAAATCTGGGGAAAAGAAGAGATTGATTCATATCCTCAAATATTCTTCCTCCAAAGATAGAAGATTTTCTCATATGTAATTAAGAACATAACAAAAACATAAAATTGAATTTTTGAATAATTAAGACCTGCCTTGGATCAAAAAGGGGGGTTTTAGTATTTTTGGCTCAAAAGACCAACCATTTATATAGTAATAGTTGACTGTGACTGTTGAAGCTACATCAAAATGTAAGCAAAAGCCCTTTTTATGAATTTAAATATGTTTTTTTTGATGATTATATTTTCAACTTGAGGGTAGCTTTACACACTTGAAAGCATTTAATTCTTACCTAGTCATTCTGAGACTCAATTACAGGCTAAAATTAATAAACATTTGCATTAATTTTGAAATATCCAGCCTTTAAGAAATTAACCTTGGGTATTATGGTATCCTTGAAGCCATGATATATTTCACCCCTTCAAATTAATCTTTATGGCTGCTGAATCCATTCCCTGAAGTGAAATCTAGGTCCATTTGAAGGCGTAGAAATGAGGAATTTAACATGCCTTAATACCATCTACAGGTATGTTTATCTAATTCAACTTGTTATATTAATTACAAAACAGAAACCTGCAGAGCTTGCAGTAATATTATCATTTGACAGAACATTATTTAAAAGGGACCACAAGTATGAAGAGAAACAAATTGAGAAATTCTAAATTTCTACAAATAAATACATATTCAACCACATTCATTCATTTGAGCTTGGTAATGTAGCTAGTTACAGCTCAGTGTTTCTTTTTCAACTTTTGATACATCATAACCAATTTTTCAAGCATAATAATGATGATATAATAGTATTGGAATACCAATATTTCTACAATATTGTTTATGATCTTACTTAATTGGATAACGTAAATTTCTTTCTTGAACCTGATATTTTATAGGAAAAATTAATTCCTTTAAATATTGAAAGAGAAAGTAAGAAGAATAATATCAGAATATTTCTCTCCAGTTTTTCAGGGGTGATAAAGCTTTATATGTTGACTGCATTATTTTGTACAATACAGTGAAGCCTTTAAGATTCCCGGGATTCAGAAGCCAGATTCCTTCAATGGTCCTGAAAATAATTCCATCTAATTTATATTTCTACTTTGATTGAAATGATACAAAATTTAGATACCATTATTAATAAAGTGTATTCACAGGTGATTTTGAGGCCTACTACTTCTGTGAGCTTTAAAGTATGCTTTACATGCTCAGACAGTCCACAAATAGCACTATAATAAATTTCAGAATATAAAAATCCAAAAGTGATGTGTATATTCAAAATTAATAATTTTTAATAAAGAAAAATAGAAATGACCTTTTTGGGAGTAAGTAAATCCATGAATTTAAGGCCATATCTGTATTAAACACAAATGATTCAACTATGGAAGCTCCATAAGATGAATAAGGGTATATTGAATCGATGAGGTTTAAATAAAAAAAATAGCTCAAGAACTCATCATCAATACCACATAAAAGAATTGTGGGAAGTTTCTTTCCTTTTTACACCAAAAAAATGAGATTCTGAAAATTCCCATATTACATATAAACTGAATATGTTTTATGCATTTTTTGAACAATTAAAAATAATGTATTGTTTCACCCATAGTGGAGATCATTCTTAAGGGCTGAATTACTATTTTTAAATGAAAAATATTCATGCAGAGAAAAGACATTGTGGTATTAAATACCATTTTCTTTCACCAGTAAATTCAACCCACAGGCAGACTTACAGTCAAATATTACACCAAAAGGTCAGTTTTTCAGCAAGAAGCTGGTGTTAGTTAATATTACCATGGCACAGGCACCAAAGGGAATTATATTTGTTTAAATAAGTTATTAAATTTTGTCATGCATATGTAAAAATAAAGTTACATATAGCAAACTAGTTACAACAAATGAGGTACCACCCTGTAAATTACACACCCCACCCAGATTTACACCCCTCTATAGCCACAGGACTCATGCAGCATGAAAATGAAGCCTGCATGAGTTACACAGCAACCTTGCATTCAACATAGAAAGTGGCATGATGCAAAAGCTAAACCCCATGGAATTCCTGCAAGTCATTTAAAACACAGCCGCAGGAGTAACTTATCTTATATCCACAGTAACCCCACTTGAAACCTTCAACCAGAATCAGAATTATTTACACCACTAATCACCTCATGCAAACCAAAGCTAGTTACAACAGGCTACATGCAGTACACACTTTTAATTAAATCTCAACCACATGACTATGCACAGCATGTGTCCAACTCAAAAATCACATCATCTCATACAAAACAGTAAGCTCATAAGGGCAAGAAATTATCACCTGACCCCATTTTAAAGTTAAAAACAAAGAAAAACAACCATGACACCTGCATAAATTAAACAGCCACTTCTACCAAGCCTAAAATATGACATATGCAAAGGAAATACAAAGTCATCATGTGATACTGCACCCACAAACAGCATATCATGTGACAGAAAAAAGGCTGTGCACAAGAAAAATCCTCATCCAAAATGAAATCACCTCATGCATGCAAGGAAAATCCAAGAATATCACATCATGATTAGTTCACAAAAAGACCATCATGTAATGAATGGGGGCTGTGCAGAGAAAATATTATCACCAAACCTTAAATCACCTAACCCATGCAAGAAAGGTCCTCACCAAAAACCAAGTCACATTATGAAATCAAGAGGAATTAAAGTGGAAAAGGACAGCTCCCATGGAGGGCCCCCTGGGCTCCCAAAAGGTATAAATAGAGGGGCTCTCTCCCCCCAAAGTTCAAAATCCCCCCATGAACATTATATCCCCTGTACAGTAGGAGCATAGGAATAATTCATCCCTCACCTGGGAGGTAGTAAAGTATATTATAGTAAACTTACTTTCCCAGTAGCTAAGCTCAGTGAAAGTATAGTGTTGAAGATTTTCCAGTAGCTAAGCTCAGTGGAACCTTATTATTAAAAATAAAAATTATCCAGTACCCATTATTAGGGTCAATACTCTATTAAAATATATCATTCAGTAGAAATGAACATCATTTATCAAGATTTGAGATTAACTTACCCCTTTAAACATTCAATATCAAAGAAACTTACCCCTTAATATTTACAAATACAAGTTAATCTTATTATTAACCTCTCTTAAAAGAATAAAAAACCTTTAAAAGCATTATTTCATTCTATTATAGCTTTAACTTAATAAAATTACCTTTATCAAAAATCATCAGATTGTTCAGAAAACCTTGAATAGCCCATCTTACCAAACCTTTATCACCAAGAAGAAACCACTCACCCCAATTTTACTAAGAAATAAGATTATACAGACAAGTATTTCATTAAAATCTAAAAATTAACCAGATTACTGACACTAAATCTCTTATTATATATTGAATAGGTCTTATCTGAGACTGCTGAATTTTTTCTTCTGAAGTTGTAAAGCCACTTACTAATTTTATTTTGGTTTTTAAGCTCCAAAAACATTTTTTTTCAGTATTTTAGGAGGGGCAGGCAATACACCCTTGCAATCCTTGGTTACAGGAGTTACTAGCAATTCAAAACTATTTACCTGTGATTTCCCACTGCAGGTATTGACTCATTTTGAATACCATACAAGAGGAGTTCCCACAGTATTGCACAAATTTATTGAAAGTGTAAGGTTTGTCTATGAAACTCTTGATAATAGTAGCAAATATCAAGAGTACTATGATGGTCCTCAGTAGAAGAAATCAAATAATGAAATATTATAACCAAAAATTTAATATAATGATTAAGAATAATTATAAAAAAAAGAAATAGTCATAATTTAATAATACAAAAAATATTAATAATTATAATAAATTATAATGATTCTACCATTGTTATGGTCACTGACACTTATAGCAATAAGAAGTGTAGAGCTCTTAATGAGAAAATTGCATGTGGAAAATAATGATATTTCCCCACTTATAAAAGATATATATATAACATTATCTATAAAAGAAATTATAACACACACTGTGCAGAGATAATTCTTATAGAAAAAATCCCATATAAAAAAACTTATAATAGACAAAAAATATAGAAATTCAAAGAAAACTTACTCATAATATCTATTTACCTGGGAGGTAGTACAGTATATTATAGTAAATTTACTTTCCCCATAGCTAAGCTCAGTGGAATTATAGTGTTGAATATTTTCCAGTAGCTAAGCTCAGTGGAACCTTATTATTAAAAATGAAAATTATCCAGTACCCAAGATTAGGGTGACTACTCTATCAAAATATTTTATTCAGTAAAAATTAACATCATTTATCAATATACAAGATTAATGTACCCCTTTGAAAATCCAATATTAAAGAAACTTACCTCTTAAATTTCACAAATACAAGTTAATCTTATTATTAACCTCTCTTAAAAAATAACAAAACTTTAAAAGAATTATTTCATTCTATTATAGCTTTACCTTAACAAAATTACCTTGATCAAAGCTCATCATATTGTCCAGAACACCTTAAATAGCCCATCTTACCAAACCTTAATCACCAAGAAGAAGCCACTCACCCCTATTTTGCTAAAAATAGAGATTATACAGACAAGTATTTCATTAAAATCTAAAAATTAACTGTCAGCCTGTGACTCAAAACAGAGCACTAGCATGACATCCAACATAACATAAATAATGGTATGACAATTATTGAACAAACATAATCAATACAGGTAATAAATAAGAGGAAAAAACTCCTCTTAAATTAAACACCAACCTTATCCAAACAGAATAAAGAAACCTAGAGGAGAATAAACAAGTCAAAACCCTTATTTTCACCTCTCATCTAACTTATGCATATTTAAGTTATTATATACCAAAATGGTATTTTTCTTAAAGATCACATAGAGAGCTACACAATGGTATCATCCATGTTGCTGTAACACCACTACAACTGGAGATACCATATGACCTTTATTTTAAAAACAAGACCCCCCTGAAAGTCAAAGAGGGCTTGTACAAAACTGTACAAAAGTATAACCAAATTAAAGATCTAAAAAAGAGCTTTAATTTGAGACACCTTAGACCTCTGTATCTCTTAAATTGACTGAAGGATCTTGGCTCAAAGGTTTAACAACCAAAATACAGATATTCTGAAAACAACAATATAAACAAATCCCTGTATCTTTGGCATACACTCATACAACTGTACAGAGTCATATACCAAATTGTAGAGCTAATCAATCCCTACAAGACTGTATCATCAGAATACAGGTATCTTCCAAATTGAAGAAGATATCTGGTATGGAAGTTTTTGAAGCCTCATACTGATGTACAAAAATACATCCAAAAACTTAAAACCCTTATAACTTTTGCTATTTTAAAGAAGGGTAAACATGAAGCACACCAAATTGAAGAGCTAATTAAGCCCTTTAATTTTGTGCTTTTGGTTTCTTGATATCTTAAGAACTGACTGAGATATCTTGATTGGAAGGTTTTTCTAGCAATACATGACTGTATCAAACTTGTATTGCTCTCATACTTAAAATAATATACTTATGAAGATAAAACCTCTCTAAAATCATTATTACTGATTATACAGAAACCAGAAAAACGTAATCCAAGTGCTGACATGGCAGGTGAAAAGTTTTTTCACCCTGTATTGATCTAGAATGATCATTTGTGGTGCCAAAACCACAATTCTGCCTCTGTTGACGTCAGAATTGAGGATCCAGAACCACAGATTGATCATTGGAGTGAAAATTTTCACTCCTCTGACGTTTGAAGAGTTAATAACTCTTGACAGTCTTGAAAGATATAAAAAGGAGGGTTTTTCCCTTGAAAACCAGAGATATCTTATCTTATTTACCCATATTCTTACGTGACAAAACTGTTATCCTTCAGTAGTGTCCTTAAAATTATTAAAGATATAATTAGAGTATAATTATTGTAGTACTTCTTTACAGTCAAAGATATTAGAGTATTGCAACCCAGGTCCTCAACAGACTCGTCACCACTGTTACCACGTAACAGTAGGACCTGAAGAATTAAAATTTATTTGTTTTTTGACGTGTCACAGTCATAATACTAGCTTGTATCTACATTTTATAGCTACTATATAGACTCACCCTGACATTAACCAAATTACTGACACTAAATTTTGTATTATATATTGAATAGGTCTGATCTGAGACTGCTGAATTTTTTCTTCTGCAGTTGTAAAGCCACTTACTAATTTTCCTTTGGTTTGTGAGCTCCAACAAAGATTATGTTCAGTATTTTAGGAGGGGCAGGCAATACACCCTTACCATCCTTGTTTACAGGAGTTACTAGCAATTCAAAAATAGTTATCTATGATTTACCCCTCCAGTTATTGACTCATTTTGAATGCCCAACAAGAGGAGTTCCCACAGTATTGCACACCTTTATTGAAAGTGTAAGGTTTGTCTATGAAACTCTTGATAATAGTAGCAAATATCAAGAGTACTATGACATTCCTCAGTAAAAAAATGATATAATGAAATATTATAGCCACAAATTTAATGTAATGATTAAAAATGATTATATAAAAAAAGAAATAGTCATAATTTAATACTACAAAAAATCTTAATAATTATAATAAATTTCAATGATTCTATCATTTTTATGGTCACTGACACTTATAGCAATGATAAGTGTAGAGCTCTTAATGAGAAAATTACATGTGGAAAATAATGATGTTTATCCACTTATAAAGAATATATATAACATTATTTATAAAAGAAATTAACACAAACTGTGCAGAGATAATTCTTATAGAAAAAATTCCATATAAAAAAACTCTTAATAGACAAAAAATATAGAGCTTTAAAGAAAACTTACTCATAATATTTATTTAATAAAACAATTCAAACAATAACAGTTATTATATTAAATAATATTCATAAGTTAAGAAACACAAAAAATCAATATTTTCAAAGATAAAACAGATTTTTATGCCAAAAAATAAGATTTATAGAGTTTTTAAAGGAATTTTTGGATTTAGGAGATATTTTGAGAGAGCAATTTTATATAATAAAGTCTCTGATTGGTGATTGAAACAATATAATCTGAATTCTATGATTTTGATTATTTATTTACAATTGATAAAGAGTCAAATAACCCAAGAATTACTTTAATAATATAAGATTTTTTATTGAATAAAATATTTCTTATTTAAAATGTATAATTTATTGAAATGATTATTGGTTATTAGTAAAAACAGAAATTTGTAGGCTCTTTTTATGCATTCAGAGAAGATATCATGATTCATAATATATATAGAGGGTGTTCTCAGGTCCAAAATGAAAAAAATGCTTAAAAATAAGGTTCTTAACTTAAGGTAACTTATTTTCAGTTCCAACTTAAAGTTACCAGTGTTATTCTTGACTACAAGTAGCTTTAATCCTCTTTTTCATTAAGTTTTTTAAGATTTAGTATAAAATAAGCATATTCATATTAAAATTCATCACATGAACGTTTGAAAAATAAAGTTTCAAGCAAAAATCTCTTGAACTGAATTTTTAATTAATTTGTAAAGAAATATTAATTTTATTTGAGAATAATTAAAATTGCTAGCTTGAAGGCTAATTAACAATTAAACCTGTTTAAAAAAGAAACTAAAAATTTAATTTATACACAGATAATGTTAATTTGTAAGCTATGTGAAATGTTCAAGAAAATCCATTAAGAATTAGATTTTTAATGAATTTTCGAAGTTATTACTATTTTTCAATGTAAAATAGCAATACACACCAAAATTTGACTTTTTATAAGGTTTTGATACTTGTAGCTTTGAATTTTTGAGCCTATTTATTCTTTGACAGTTATTGAAGCTTTGATTTAAAGCTTGTATACTGGGATTTACCCTTTGGAAGCTTGAAATTCCTGTCTAAATTGGGATAAAACCAGTTTAACTTTAAGGTTGGATCAAAGTCTAATCTTAAAGCTTGAATAAGGTTGAAAATCCTCCAATGAAGGTGGGAACCTTTAATTGAATCCTTTCAGATCCAAAAATCTGGGTACCCCAGCTCTGCTTGGTCTTTTGCGTTTTTCCCACCTTTCTGTGTTGATTTTGCCCATTTATTTATTTAAAGCCATACTATGAGCTTAAAGTACTTAAATTTAGCTGATTCAGGATTTACATTCTGTATGGAAAATCCTTAGTGAATTCAGTAAATATACACAACACCTCAACCTTCAGTAAAATTTTGGTAAGTTTGCATAAACCTTATACAGCTTTAAACTTAAGCTTGAATAAGCTTTAATTTCAACAATTTTATAAAATGTTAAAAAAATTTGCAATTGTACTGTGAGCTTCTTCAATCTTCTAATAACATAAGAAATAATCATTTTTGGGTATAACACCCCATGGGTCTACCCTAGATTATTTTTTGTGTAGGATCCAAAAATGAGATAATAATCATAGCTTTGCTTATCCAAAAGGCAGCTATACTTTTGTTTGTTATTTCATCTTATATCCAATTGATAAGTCTGTTCAAGAATAAATCAACTGCATAAAAGGTATTTGTGGCCTTATGGGTATTTCATACATATCTGACAAGCTCACATTCCCTACCACCCAAAAAGAATTGCATTACAAATTTTCCTTAATAGTATACCCCCAATTAAATTTAGGGGGTATAATCCACTGTCCAACTTCTTTACTTATACTTTAAGTATGGAAAGCCAAAATTAAAACTTTGTTTTGAGGAATAAGTCTCCTCTCATGTCTGAATCTTTTAAGGAACCTTTGGGAATAAGGTATTTTACTTTTTGAGATCCACTCATCTTCATTTTGTAGGCTTCTGTACCTGACTAAGTATTCTCTTTCATTTTTTCCCCTAATTCTTTTTTCTTTAAAGACTTTCAGCACCTTTTTCTCTTCACTTTGATCAAGTGTTGGTACTTCTAAGGGTCTTTCATTTCTAGAAGGAAATAATTCCTTATCACTTGAAGTGCAATGCTTTTCTGAACTGACAAGGAATTTTGGATGTTTGTTTTCCAATGCTTCTTACAGTTCTACTTGTACTGAATTTGTCCCATGAAGGGATTTAATAATAAATGGTCCTGAAAAGGAATCTTTAAATTTCTTTAGGCCCTTAATATTGTTAAATTTCAAGGTTAAATCTAGTATTAAGTATGCTAATTTGAATTGTGGGGCTTTATTAATTTTATACCACTTTTGTTTAGCATATTCAAAGGCATCAGTTGTAATCTAATTTTCATGATTCCTTACCTTATCAAAAAAAATAGCTTAAAGCTTGATTCAGTTGGAATAAATATCAGCTAAATCTTCCTCAAAGTATCAACTGGGAGTTTAGGGTTCCATACTTTTTCCAACATTGCAAGAGTAATTCCTGTTGAAGCATGGATAGAAGTCTTGTAGGGTAACTCCAATGCTGGTATAAGTGTACACCAATCATGGGTAAAGCCATAAGAATCTTCGGATCCCAGGTCATAAGCACAAAATCTTAAGCTTATATCCTCAAGGGTCTCAATAATTCTTTCTGCTAGTCAGTCAGTTTTTGTCTGTTAAGCTGTTGAGAATGATAGTTTTGTACCAAAAAGCTTATGTAAATTTGTACATGAGTCTGATGTAAATTTTGGGTCTCTATCACTAATGATATTTCTATGGAGACCAATATGAGATATTAAACTATTCCAGAATAAAAGAGTTGCACCCATAGCTGTGCCATCTTTATGAAATGGTAAAAAGATTGGGGTCTTGGTGTACCTGTCTTGAATAACAAAAAATGCATATTAACCTTTTGTCACTACCAGGTTGTAAGGCAGTTACCCAATCCATATGAACCACTTCCAATGGGGTACTTGTTTCTTGGATATGAATAATTAAATCAAATTTTTTACCAGTAGCTTTATTGGCCTTTTGACACCTATCACAACTGTGACAGTACTCAATGACATCTTTTCTCCAAGATGGCCACCTAGCACATGTCTTAATTCTTTCCATTGTTCTGTCTTCAGAAAAATGTCCACAATAAATATTTTCATGGAAATCTATTAATATTTTTTAATCAACATTCTACTAAATAAGACCATTACACATGTGTGTTTGGACCTATGATATAAGATACCATTGAATAAATGGAATCTTCCATTATTATGAGATGTTTTCCAAATATAATCTAAAGAATTAGCCAAAGCTGCATCTTTGAAATCTTTTCAAAGTAGAGAAGTGAGAATATGGCAATTCTTATCTTGCTTATAGCCTTCTATAAACTCTTCAAAGAATTCTGCTCCTACATCCGGCATATTAATTCCTTCAATTAGAATTTGAGGTTATGCATTTGCAGGAACATAAGAAGGATTATCAGGTGTATTGATTAATTCCCATCTACTCAAGCAATCAGCATTCCCATGAATATCTCCAGCTTTATGTACTATGGTAATATTGCCTCTATAGTTCTGTATAGAAATATTCCATATTAACATGTGTCTGTTTGGAGTTTTCATGTTAAGAAGTGATTTCACTGCATTACAATAATTAATTAATGCAAAAAAACTACCATCAAGATAGTAATGAGATTTTTCCAGGGCCCAAAAAATGCAAAGGAACTCCATTTAGATTGCAGAATATCTATACTATGTAGGTTTTTGTTTGTCTTGAGATAAAACAAACTGGACCTTCATCAGGATTTTCATTGCAAATCTGAACTTTCTGAAGAGCTTCACCTAAAACTTCACCACATTCATTAATATACATATTTAAAGGAATTTCCCAGTCTGGAATTAATACAGATGGTGCATTGGTTAAGGCATACTTGATCTTATCATATGCTTAAATAATTTCTTGTGTAATTTCAAAGACAGTTTGTTTATCAAAAATTCTGTACAATGATCTGGAATGGATTCAAAAATCTTTCAGGTGTTGCCTTTAAGAGCTGACAAGCCCTAAGAAATATATCTTTTTTTCCTGTTATGGGCATTTGTCTCCGAAATACTGCAGCCACTATGTTTTTATAAACACCATGTCTTAGTCCTGAAGCTACATTTCCTAGAGCGTTTAGCTCATGAAACCAAAAATTTCACTTCTTAAGAGATATTTTCATGTTCAATTGAAGAATTTTCTTATGTACTGTGGGAACTGCTCTTTTGTGGGATTAAAATGAGGCAGTACCTGGAGGGGGGAATCACAGGTAACTAGTTTTGAATTGCTAATAAGTCCTGTAACCAAGGGTGGCAAGGGTGTATTGCATGCCCCTCCTAAAATACTGAACAAAATCTTCCTTGGAGCTCACAAACCAAAATAAAATTAGTAAGTGGCTTGACAACTGCAGAAGACAAAATTCAGCAGTTTCAGATCAGACCTATTCAATATATCATATGAAAAATAATGTCAGTAATTTAGTTAAATTTGATGTTTTAATGAAATACTTGTCTGTTTAATTTTAATTTTTTTAGTGAAATTCAGCTGAGTGGTTTCTTCTTGGTGATAAATCCTTGGTAAGATGGGTTATTTAAGGTGTTCTGGGAAATTTGATGAGTTTTGATAAAGGTAATTTTGTTAAATTAAAGTTGTAATTTTTGAAGGTTTTTTTATTTTTTTAAGATTTCTTGACAACAAGATAAAACTATATTTGTTCAATTTAAGAGGTAGGATTATTTGATATTGTATTTTTAAAGGGGTAAGTTACTTTTAAGTCTTGATAAATGGTGTTAATTTTACTGGATAAAATATTTTAATAGAGTAGTAACCCTAATCTTGGGTACTGGATAAATTTTTTTTATTTTAATAATAATAAGATTCCACTTAGCTTAGCTACTGGGTAATCTTCAACACTAGACTTCCACTGAGCTTAGCTACTGGGCAAGTAAATTTACTATAATATACTGGACTACCTCACAGGTGAGGGATGAATTATTCCTATGCTCCTACTGTGCAGGGGATATAATGTTCATGGAGTGATTTTGAAATTTGGGGGGAGAGAGCCCCTCTATTTATACCTTTTGGGAGCCCAGGGGGCCCTCCATGGGAGCTGTCCTTTTCCACTTTAATTCCTCTTGATTTCATAATGTGACTTGGTTTTTGGTGAGGACCTTTCTTGCATGGGTCAGGTGATTTAAGCTGTGGTGATAATAGTTTCTCTGCACAGCCCCCATTCATTACATGATGGTCTTTTGGTGAACTAATTATGATGTGATATTCTTGGATTTTCCTTGAATGCATGAGGTGATTTAATTTTGGATGAGGATTTTTCTTGTGCACAGCCTTTTTTCTGTCACATGATATGCTGTTTGTGGGTGCAGTATCACATGATGACTTTGTATTTCCTTTGCATATGTCATATTTTAGGCTTGGTAGAAGTGGCTGTTTAACTTATGCAGGTGTCATGGTTGTTTTTCTTTGTTTTGAAATTTAAAATGAGGTCAGGTGATAATTTCTTACCCCTATGAGCTTACTGTTTTGTATGAGATGATGTGATTTTTGAGTTGGACACATGCTGTGCATAGTCATGTGGTTGAGATTTAATTAAAAGCGTGTACTGCATGCAGCCTGTTGTAACTAGCTTTGGTTTGCATGAGGTGATTAGTGGTGTAAATAATTCTGATTCTGGTTGAAGGTTTCAAGTGGGGTTACTGTGGATATAAGATAAGTTACTCCTGCGGCTGTGTTTTAAATGACTTGCAGGAATTCCATGGGGTTTAGCTTTTGCATCATGCCACTTTCTATGTTGAATGCAAGGTGGCTGTGTAACTAATGCATGTGTCATTTTCATGCTGAAGGAGTCCTGTGGCTATAGAGGGGGTGTAAAGCTGGGTGGGTGTGTAAGCTAAAGGGTGGTACCTTATTTGTTGTAACTAGTTTGCTATATGTAACTTGATTTTACATATGCATAATGAAATTGAATAATTCATTTAAACACATAAACTTCCCTTTGGTGCCTGTGCCATGGTTTTATGAGTTAAATCCAGCTTCTTGCTGTAAAATTGACCTTTTGGTGTAAAATTTGAGTGTAAGTCTGCCTGTAGGCTGGATTTACTGCTGTTATAGGGTACTATGAGCTTGATCCTGGTGAAAAAGAATGGTATGGAATACCGCAGTACCAATGAAAGTCTCTCTAAGTGAAATTTCCAGGCTTCTTAGCACATAATAATTTCATCAATAGAAATGATTAACAATCCTTCTTATAACTCAGGTGGTAAAATTGTATTCATCATTCTCCAATAATGAGAGGGTGCAATTTTAATACCAAAAGGCATCCCCAAGTATTCATAAATACCACAATGAGCAATTATTCTCAATAATTTCCTAGCATGAGGTGTAAAAACCTTCTGTTGGAAACTTTTAAGGGCATACATGGAAGTGATGAATCTTGCTTTGGATAATTGGGTCAAAGTATCATGGATTCTAGGAATTGGATATCTGTCTGGAACAGTATAGGTATTCAATGCTTTAAAGGCACCAACCATCCTTGATTTATAATTATCCCAAGTAAAGATCACAGAGTTTGTGACTTCTAATTCCTCATTGTGTCCAGCCTTTCTGAGGACTACCAGTTTCATAAGCTCATTAATATGAGTTTCCAATAATTCTCAAGCCCTGGGGCTATCTGGGTAAGCTGTTACTCGTAATAGTGGATGGTAAAGTCTTTCTAAATTAAGCATAATGTCCACTTCATGGCCTTTAATAGCCCCAAGTCATTCATTATCCAAAGAAAAGGTTTCTCTATATGGGAATAAGATTTCAATAAGGTCTTCCTTCATTTAAAATTTGAATTCAGGACTAGTTTGTGCTTTGTTAAATTTATCTTCCACAAATTTTTCCTTATAAACATTTTTTACTTGTCTAATGACAGTTATTTCTCTCTTTTCTAGAGGAAAAGCAAATTTTTGCCTTTTGTTTTTCCTTATAGTGAAATATCTGTCTTGATGATTATGAGTATCAGTATAATAAATATTGAGATAAGCATTTACAAGTATAAAATGTTGTGAAGTGAAATCATTCATTACAACAAAGCTGTGAGCCTTAGAGGTATTTTCATATACCCAAAAGACCACAAATAACAAAATAAGATATAAATATAAACAAAAGAAATTTATTTATATTATCAAAATAGAAGTTAAGATATAAATACAAATTTATGTATAAAAATAAAGAAATTAAATTATAATTTAAAATAAAAATTACATTAAATTCAAAAATTGCAAAAATGCATTTTTACTTGAAAAAATTAAGTAAAAATAAATGAAATTAAAATATTTTTGGTAAAAGGTTACATAAAATATATTATAGCTTTTTATCCAAGAAATAAACTTAAGAAAATTACTTCACCATTGGATTCCTCATAAGAAATAAGGTGGGGTCACCTCTGGGTAAAATTTCTGTAACTCAACTCTAAATAAGCTTAAATTAATTTTTTAGTATTTTATGTACAAAAGTTGAAAATCCTCAAAGCCTTAATTTAATTCACACCACATGTGGTGTTAACCATCAATTTTTGTGTTAAAAGTGCTGTGTGTAGTTTAGAAGCTATGAGGAATTGAAGTATTTTCAGTTGAAATGTCAAAATGTGTGCATGTATTACACAAGTGAACTGTAATTTACATATGAGGTATCAATTATTACAGTTGTGTACTGTAAAAAATCAATTGAATTGTATGTTTAAATTGCAAGTGTATTACATGATGAGGAATTGAAGAAAAAATGAATTGGAAAGATTAATTCTGGGTGGGGAAAGGAACTCTGGCTCCAAGGGGGAGCCAGATGCCCAAAATCCTTTCTGACAGGTGTGGAATGTCAAATTCCATGCAAAGGTTCATCACTTTTGGCCTGGAAGTGAGTCACAGGGTCTGTGACTCAATTGATGACTAGGTTTTGATACCAACCAGGGCATTTTTAACTGCTGCCAAGAGGGTAAAACTACCCTTAAGTTAAAACAGCTTTAACTGGTTTCTATGACTCTTACACACATTCTGACGTGTTTTGAAGGCTCTAGACTAGGTATTACTATAGTAATGGCTGATTTAAGGGTCTAAAATGGCTAAAACCAGCCCTTTTTTGGTCTAAACCAGGGTTCAATGATGCCATAATTGGCTTTTCTGTTGTCAGAGTGTTTTCCACAACTGACAAGATTAAAGTTTACGTTTTAATTTTTTACTCTTTTTAAATCTTATTCTCTTATCTTGAAAAATTTAAAAACATATAAAAAATCCATAAAAAAATAATTTTTTTTATAAGTGAGGCTTTATTTTTTCATTTCTATCTTGAAAAAATCTTTCTTACTTAATCAATTGGCTTTTTCATTAATTTTAGTGTCTGAAAATGTGGTAAGACAAGAAAATATTGAAACAGCCTCAACAGTAACAAGCATTATTCCTGCAAGTACTGTGAATTCTGACCATGATAGTAAAGTTATTATAACTCAGAACAATCACCCAGAACCAACTTCTTCTGAATTAATTAACTTAGATCTAAGTAATACCCTTCAGAAGGCTAAAAGTTTGGCAAATAGCAAGTTTTTTGACGTAAAATTACTATTTTAAGCTTTTTAATCATAAAATATGCCTTCAACCAGATCGGGAGCCAGCTATAGCCCCTCAAGCAACTCCCAAAAAGGTCATAGACGTGATTATGGCAGAAGTCAATCAGTTACAGAAGGACAAGGGTCATTTGATGACCTCCAAATTAATAAATTGTGTCATTCTGAAGCTGATAATACTGTTTTACCTTTAAACAGAGCTGAAACTGCCACAAGAAGCCTCAGTGGACATTTACAAAGCCAGTCAGAAGGCTTACAACAATGCATTGCAGCACAAATAGTACCAGATCCTTGCAGATCTGTGGAAAAACTGCATTAATTCTTACGTGACTGTGAGAAAATTCCTGGGCCATCCCAAAACTTGCAAGTTACTCAAGGGATGGTATCCATTGATGGAAAAGAAGAACATGATTCTCTTAACAGCAGAATGGAGGAAAAACAACCCTCCACCACCCAAGCAAGTGCGAAAAACAGCCCCAGTAGCCAGAAGCGGCAATTCCAACGTGAGAAAAAATCCACAAGCTCAAAACAAGGGCAAAGGCAAGGCACCAGCTACAAAACCTTACAGCCAGGGCTACATAATCCCAAAGATTCAGCAGGATGCCATGGAAAATGTATTTCAGATGGCCAGAACAATGATGGAATTACAGAAAAAGGAGGAAGCCAGATTAAAATATCAGAAATGATTTCTGATATCTTTGATTCTATCACAGAGCTGTATAAATCTATAAATGACGTAAGAACTCATGTTTCTGATAAAAATTCATCCATTTGTAACAATCTTAAAACAAACTACTTAGGTCTGAGCCAAATAAATGAAACAATTATGTGTTTTGAGAAAGTTTTAAGAAAAATTAAAAATTCTAATAATGAAAATTCTTTGGGAAATAAGATAAATGAACAATCTGCCATTATTAAAGAATTAACAGACAAATATTCTAAATTAAATATTGATGACATAATTGAAACAAGAATAAAACAAGACATAAGTACTATCAAAGAGGAGAATAAAAGTGTTCTTGAGAATATTTCAAAATCATTTACTGAAGTAAAGACATATACAATTGCCTTGAAAAAGTGTTTTGACACCTCACAAGAGGAAATATCAAAATTAACAATGAAATTGAATCAGATAACCTCTGATAATACTAGACAAACAGAAATATGGCAAGAATTGACACAAACAGAAGATATTCATAAAACTAATGTAATAAATTGAATACAAAGTTTACAACATGAATTCAGAAATTCCCAAAGGTGTAACAGTAGTAAAATGAATGATATTGAACAATTACTTCACACCTTACCAAGAATGTCTACACCTTTGAATTAGAATGAGGGCACAAGACTTCCAAATACACAAGTATTGGAGGTTTACAGCTCACATTTAAAAAATGAATTTTCCACTTCTTTGGAACCATCAATGGGCCAAGAACTCCTGAAAGAAGTACCAAAACTTAAGGAATGGCCTCACTTCAGTGGTGAAGGAGAATATGACCATATGGAATTCAACAGAGGTATTGACATGATTAAAGAAGATTCTGAATTACAAGACAGATTGGTAACAGAAAGATTTAATACATTGTTTACCAGATCAGCTCACAGATGGTATATCAAATTAAGACAAGCACATGGACACCAAAGTTGGACTTGGTGGAAAACCCAAATTATAAACAAGTGGGCCAATTATGCTTGGAGGTTTAAAGAGGAAACAGTCTTTGAATCTGCCAAATTTAATGCTGATAAAGGCAAAGCTTTACCATGGCTTTGCCAACAAAAAGACAGATTAACAGAATCATATCCTGACATGTCAGAATTTATGATCCACAGAAAGATTCTGAGACAATGTGGAGGTGACTTAGAGCATGCTGTCAACAGCAGGACTACTGAACAATGTTCAGCATAAGATATTATTAATATATTAGAAGAAGTAACCACCAGAACCAGAATTGGTTCTAGTTAGGTGAATCTTGAAAAAAGGTTTAATACAACTTGTAAAGATTCTGTGGACAGAAATCACAAAGAAAATTCTAATAATGTTAAGCATAAATTTGTAGATATAATCAGGAAGTGCCATATTTGCCAAAGCACCACCCACTTAGCTAATACATGTTCAAAGAAAGGGAAAATCAATGAAATTGACATTGAAAAAGAACCTGATGTTGAAAAAGAGGATAATATAATTGAAGAAAATTCATATGATAAGTCATCAATATTTTCTGAATCTTCAATAGATGTAGAAAATATCAATGGCACTTTTGACATCATGGAATCTTATTCCCACTTGCCACAATTAAGCAATAGTCAACTTGATTTGTCAAGACTTCAAGATGCACAACTTATGAAAACCAAACCAAACAGGGGGAAAGGTTATACAGCTGGAACTCCTGTATAACAGAAGTGGTAATTGAAAACAAGGTGACTAAACCTTTACTTGACCCAGGAGCCTTCTGCTCTTGTGTTGGAAAATATTTTCTTAAGACTTGTGTACTAAATTTTGAAGACCAATTGTTACCAATTGATGGCATAAAATTCAATAGTGCAAGTAATCCAATGAAAGCATTGGGAATCTTTGAGACCAATATCATATTCCCACATATTAATGTAAATTTAAGAATCACTGTTGAATTTGTTGTTATGGAAAATTTCTCTAGTAACCATTTTATATTGGGAAATGACTATTTGATCATGTATGGATTAGACTTACACAACAACAAAGATATATACTTTACTATTGGGGACAATAAGCGTCAAAAATTTGCCTTTTTACAATTTAAAAGACAAATTACATTAAGTAAAGTAGCAGCGGTCAACTTAGAGTTGGAAATATTCAAATCTTAACAGTTGAATGAAGCTGAAATAAGCCTTAATCTGACTGATAATCAGGAAAATGAACTTTCTGCCCTTTTATATGACCACAGAAAAGCATTTGCATCAGACAAAGAACCTTTGGGGGCAATTATTGGTCATGAAGTTGACACCATCCTTAATATAGAAAGACCTGCATATCCAGAAAGTCCTAAATCAAGAGAAGCTCTGGAAATTCATATTGAAGAACTTCTAGACCTTGGTGTAATAAGAAATGCTGGCCGTAATGAGGAAGTATAAATAACTACACCATTCATAGTAGCATGGCATAATGGAAAATCTAGAATAGTTGGGGACTTTAGAGCTCTGAACACTTACACTGTTCCAGACAGGTACCCAATACCAAAAATCCAAATTGCCCTCACCCAAATATCTCAAGCAGTGTATATAAGCACTATGGATGCCCTTAAATTATTTCATCAAAATGTAGTGACACCAAGAGCAAGGAAATACTTAATAATTATTGTTAATTGTGGAGTGTATGAATATTGGAGGATGCCTTTTGGACTCAAAAATGCACCTTCACACTTCCAAAGAATGATGAATGAAATTTTCCCTGAAGAGCTTTCAGAAGGATGGTTAATCATTTACATTGATGACATTATTGTCTGTTACAAAACTTGGGAAGAACATATGTACAGACTATCCAGAGTTTTGACAAAAATCCAATCTGTCAAAATGAAAATTTCCTTAAAGAAATTCCATTTTGGATTTAAAGAGCTTAAAGCACTGGGACATGTAGTATCTGGTTTATCCCTTGGTATTGACAAAAACAAGGTTTCAGAAGTATTGCTGAAACCCATGCCTCAGAACAAGAAAGACATTCAGTCATTTTTGGTTTTTGCAGGATACTACAGGCAACATATCAAAGATTTTGCATCTATAGCAAGACCTCTTTATATTTTATGTGACAAAGACACAGTTTTTGAAATGACTTCTTACAGAGTCAAAGCCTTTGAATCCTTGAGACAAGCCTTGACCACTGCTCCACTCTTACTGATGCCAGACTTTAAGCTGCCTTTAAGCTTTATATTGATGCATCAGGGGATGGGTTTGGTGCTGCACTTCACCAAGTTCAGATTATCAATGATAAACCTGTGGAGGAACCCATATGCTTCATATCCAGGCAAATCAAACAAACTGAATCCAGATATGGAGCCAGTCAAATGGAGTTCTTATTCCTTGTCTGGGCCTTAGAGAAGCTGAATTACTTTATGGAAGGATGTGTTTTTGAAGTAATAACAGTTTGTACCGCTGTTAAGTCACTTTTAAACATGAATACTCCTAACAGGCATATGCTCAGATGGAAAATAGCCATACAAGAGTATAGGGGCAATATGACCATTGTTAATAAATATGGGAATATTCATAAAAATGCAGATGGACTGAGCAGATAGCCATTACCAAATAATATTGATGATCCTGCTTATGTTCCAGAAGAAGCTTCCCCACAAATCCCCATAGAAGGAATCAGTGTTACAGACCTGAACACCACTTTCTTTGAGGAGGTAAGAGACATTTATAATCAGGATAAAAATTGTGGAATTTTATGCCAATTACTTACTAAAGACTGTAAGGATAATTCTTTGATACATGCCTTAGATGATATCTGGAAGAAATCATATGATGAAGGAAGATTCCACTTACTGGATGGTATAATTTACCACAGAACTAAGCATACATGTGTTATGACAGTTGTGGACAGGTCCGTAATCAATCTTGTACTTAAAGAATTCCATGAAAGCCCTTTTTCAGGACATCTGTCTGAGGACAAAACAAGAGAAAAAATAAAAACCTGCATATGGGGGCTAATGTGGCAGAAAGATGTTGCAAAGTATTGCAAAACCTGTGACAGATGTCAAAAAGCAAATGAATCCATTGGCAAAAGACTTGGAAATATGATCAAAATCCAAGAACTCAGCAGACTTTGGGAAATTGTCAATATGGATTGGGTAACTGGCCTGCCACCAGGGGGTGACAGAAGTTATAATTCTTTCCTAGTGATTATTGACAGATTTAGTAAGACTCCAATATTTCTACCATGTCACAGGGATGATAAAGCAATGGATACAGCTCTTCTGATATGGAATAGAGTAGTATCATGGACTGGAATATTCACAAACATCATTAGTGACAGAAATCCCAAATTAACTTCAGCACTATGGACAAATCTTCACCAACTATTTGGGAAAAAACTATCCTTCTCTACAGCCTACCACCCACAAACTGATGGTTTGGCTGAAAGAATGATCAAGACCTTAGAAGATATGGTAAGAATATTCTGTGCATATGGCCTTGAATTTAAAGATTGTGATGGATTTACCCATGATTGGTGTACTCTTTTACCAGCACTAGAATTGGCATATAAGACATCTATTCATGCCAGTACCAATCAAACTCCTGCTGTTCTAGAGAAAGGATGGAATTCCAAATTACCTCAAGATTCCTTGAGGAAATATTTGATTGAAATACATCCCACAGCTGCTAGCTTCAAGGGAATGCTAGACAAAGCTAGAAAGCATGCAGTAAGGTGCATGGAAGACTTTTCTGCATATGCTAAGGACAAATGGGACAAATCACATGCCACTCCAGATTTCAAAGTGGGAGAGTTAGTACTTGTATCCACCACTAACTTCAATAAAATTAAAGGATGTAAAAAGCTCAAAGATTCCTTTGCCGGACCTTTTGTCATTAAGGCTCTCCATTGAGAAAATGATTTTGAAGTAGAACTATCTGAAGAACTTAGCAATAAGCATCCTACATTTCCAGTGAGCTTGATAAAGCCATATAAATCTAGTGATGCTGAAAAATTTCCTTTGAGGGATGAAGTTCCCCAAGTTATACCTTCTATTGAATCATCTGGCATTAAGAAGATTACCAAAACTCTCAAAGAAAGAAAGTTGAGAACTAATAAAGTAAGGGAATACCTTGTTAGGTACAGTGACCCAACTTGTGAAGATGAATGGTTAGCAGGAAAAGACATACCTGAAGGTACTAAACCTCTCAGAAGGCTCAGAGACAATATAAATAACAATATTACAAATTAATATTCTTTTTTAGGGGGAGGGAATGTGAACCTTAGAGGTATTTTCATATACCCCAAAGACCACAAAAAATAAAATAAGATATAAATATAAACAAAATAAATTTCTTTATATTATCAAAATAAAATATTAAATTATAAATACAAATTTATATATAAAGATAAAAAATTTAATTACAATTTAAAATAAAAATTACATTGAATTTTAAAATTGTGAAAATGCATTTTTACTTGAAAAAATTAAGTAAAAATGAATTTTTAATAAAATTAATGAAATTAAAAATTTTTAGGTAAGAACTTACATAAGATATATTGTAACCTTTTATCCAATAAATAAACTTAAGAAAACTACTTCACCATTGGATTCCTCATACAAAATAAGGTGGGGTCACCTCTGGGTAAGATTTCTGTAACTCAACTCTAAATAAGCTTAAATTAAGTTTTTAGTATTGTATGTACAAAAGTTGAAAATTCTCGAAACCTTAATTTAATTCACACCACATGTGGTGTTAACCATCAATTTTTGTGTTAAAATTGAGGTGTTGTGTGTAGTTTAGAAGTTATGAGGAATTGAAGTATTTTCAATTGAAATGTCAAAATGTGTGTATATTACACAGGTGGACTGTAATTTACATATGAGGTATCAATTATTCCTTTTGTGTACTGTAAAAACTCAATTTAATTGTATGTGTAAATTACAAGTGTATTACATGATGAGGAATTAAAGAAAAAATAAATGGGAAAGATTAATTCTGGAGGGAAAAGGAACTCTAGCTCCAAGGGGGAGCCAGATCCCCAAAATCCTTGCTGACAGGCGTGGGATGTCAAAATCCACGCAAAGGTTCATTATTTTTGGCGTAGAATTGAGTCACAGGGTCTGTGCCTCAATTGATGATGAGGTTTTGATACCAACCAGGGTAGTTTTAACTGTTTCCAACAGGGTAAAACTGCCCTTAAGTTGAAACAATCTTAGTAAAAACAGCTTTAACTGGTTTCTACGACTCTTAAACACATTCTGACGTGTTTTGAAGGCTCTAGGCCAGGTATTGCTATAGTAATGACTGATTTAAGGGTCTAAGATGGCTAAAACCAGCCCTTTTTTGGTCTAAACCAGGGTTCAATGATGCCATAATTGGCTTTTCTGTTGTCAGAGTGTTTTCCACGACTGACAAGAGTAAATATTACCTTTGGAGTAAGAAAATTTATTGCTATAAAAGAATGTCTTTGACCCACTTTTCTCTTCATGTTAGAATCTTTTCCTTTTATAATTAGCTTAAACACTGTTAAGCCAATCAATAAAAGATTACAACCACCCTTTTCATATCATTTTATACCTTTTAACCATGTTAAAAATAATTATAATTATTTTTTGTAACTCTTATAATCATTTTTACCCCTTGAATCACCCCAAAAGTGAATTCAAGCATCTTTCATCACTGTTAGCTTTGTCACTTCGTTTCTGAATTCACTCTGGTCACTTTTGGGTGTGTTTTCTCTTTAAATATCTCTCTAAATACTTTTTTCTTGAAGTTCTTTTCTCAATTAATTCCAATTGAAATTGCTCTTGAAGAAATTTCTTTTGTAGCCTTAAATATCTCTTGTAGAGTATTTTTGCATAAATTTTTATTGTTGGTAAAACAATAAATCTTTATAATATTATTGTTTTATACTTATAAAGTTAAAAACAATTAAATTGGCATGTTTTTCTCTTGAAAATACTATTTCATACTATCTTTAATTATATTCTACCTTATACAAATTTTGGGGACAGGAAAAGTACTTGATTTTCAATCAAAGCTTCATATCCACACCTTACAAGCTCTCCAGTGGCCTCACACAATTCAGGAACCAACATATCAGTGGCCAAGAGTCACCATTCTTTACAATCCCAGGTAGTTTCCAGGAGAAGACAAGAATAGAAGGGCAAAAACAAGAACTCTTTTAACCAAAGGCAGAGAGAGTCAGACCCAGTGATCAAGAAGCTGTTGGACTTGGTGAAAGAAGTACACAAGAGCCAGAAATAGTTGTAAATACTTCTAGAATCAGTAGCCCCACTAATAGAAATATTACCCCCACTCAGACAGAAAATAATGTTGTTACACCTCAGAGTAACCTAAAGAGTGATAAACTGGGGTTACAAATGTCCCAATTTGCAGTGCAAACTCAAGAATCACTTGATTATTTCAAGAGGATAAATGAAATTTTGCAAAGAAATTAAATCTTACAATAGGCTACAGTTAAAGCCATACAAGAGAGCTGTGCTCCATTTAGCAAAGCCTCTGAAGAAACCAACAAAAACTGTAACAGGTCTTTGAAGAGCAAAATCACTGCAAAAGGGACAGGAATTTTCTGGATAAAGAGATAAACAAATTGTTTAATGTCTACCAAAACATGAAGCCCCAGCCAGAATTCCATGCTTTGGATAATCCATACCACCAAGAAGGCATCAAATTAGATGCTTTATTGGTGAATAAGGCAAGATTTTCATCTCAATACCAAGCAGGAGAGAATATGTCTTATTACAAGAGGGAAGCCTTGAAACAACTTTCAGAGGCCTCAAGCTGGCCCAAATTATCTGTCACAGTAGAATATGATCATATGGAACTCATTGGTTATATTGATGGACTCTTCATTGATGTACCAAGCATACCAGATTATGGTATTACTGCTAGACTTAATACAGAATTTAAAGGTCATGCTAGTATATGGTAAACAGAGATGAAGGAAATCCATGGAAGAAGAAACTGGCCATGGTGGAAGAGTCAGTTTATCTAAAAGTACAGCAATGGTACTTGGATATGGCAAAATACCATGTCATTTCAAAATGACAAGTAATCTGTGGACAAAGATCCATATGAGTGGTGTCTTAGGCAGTCTAAAAGACTTAAAGCCATTGATCCTAAAATTAAAATTTAAATGAGGAATCAAAAACTCCTAAAACAAATTCCAGGAGAACTAGAGCATGCAGTGAAAGACAGATTCAACCAAAATTGCACTCTAGATGACATTGCAAATACCTTAGAATATGTAAGGGAAAGAACAAATTCAGGGAAATATTCCCCATATAAAAGCAGTAGTTTCAAGAAGAAACAACTTTTCAGGGCAGACTTCAAATACAAACCCAAAAGAAAATTGAAGAAGTGACCAAGAAGAAAAATACTTGTCACAACTGTGGTTCAACAGACCACTATTCCAATAACTGTCCAAAGGCAAAGAAGAAAGTCTATGCCATTGAGGAAGTCCCAGAGGAGGAATCCCCAACAGAGGATTCTGAATCAGACTCTGTGGGTGATTCCATCAGAGAACAATCTGATGATTACCAAGACCAAAGGGAAGAATTTCTAGTGGAGTACCAAGAGGAAGCACAAATAGAAATTCAGGACATACAGTTAGAGGCAGGCATTCCACAAGATACTACAAATAAAAACTTGTGTAAACACACACAAGATGCACAAACATTCCTAGTAACACCAACTAAAGGAATGGCATATATACATGGGATAGCCACAAAGATTACTATTTTTATTGAAAATTCTCAACACCCATTTATCATTGAAAGTGGTGCACACTGCTCAATAGTGGCCAGAGCTTATCTTAATAATCACTTCCCAAATTGGGAAAAACAACTCTTGCAAGCCAAGGCAAAGAGCTTTAAAAGGAAATCAGGGAAGATGACATCCATTGGGAAAATTATCAAAGAGATAATTATACCCCATAGGAAAGGTAATATCAGACTCAACCCAGAGTTTTCTGTGCTTGAAGATGCCCACATCCAAGGGTTTTTACTGGGGACAGACTACCAGAGGATGTATGGCATTGATATTTACAATAGTAAAAACAGGCATATTACCATTGGCACAAACAAAGAAAAGAAATTTTCACTTGGAATATGCCAAATATCTACCCATGACCCTCTGCAAGAACTACTTAATGAATTCATAGAGGGCCAATTCATAACTACCCTCACCAGTAAACAGAAACTAGGTTTACTGAAAATTCTGAGAAAAAATAGACCAGTATTTACCATTGGTGAAGAACCCTTGGGCAAAATCGGAGGTCATGATATAGAACTATATCTAGATGTGGAAAGACCCTATCCACCCATGCTGAGAAGACCTCCATACCCAGAAAGTCTGGAAACCAGGAAACAAATTGAGAAACACATAAATGAACTCCTAGAAATGGATATCATCAGGAAGATAGGACACAATCAAATAGTGGAAATCACTACACCTGTACTTATTGCCTGGCATGATGGAAAATCTAGGTTGTGTGGGGATTTCAGAGCTCTGAATAACTACACAAAAGCTGAAAGGTACCCTATACCAAGGATACCTCATGCCCTAAACAAGCTGACAAAAGCCAAATATATAGCCAAAATGAGTTGTATGAAAGGCTCCCACCACAATGTAGTTAAGCCAAACTCCATGAAGTTACTCAGAATAATATGCTATATGTTTACACGAGGATGCCATTTGGCATCAAGAACTCACCAGCCCACTTCCAAAGAATTATTGACACAATATTTCAAGAAGAAATATTGGAAGTCTGGATGGTAGTATATATTGATGACATCATTATATACTCAGAGACATGGGAAGACCGTGTGCAGTACATAGACAGAGTAATAAGTAAATGCACACCCATAAATCTGAAAATTTCACTTAATGAGCACAATTTTGGCCAACAAGAATTACTGGCACTAGGAAATAAAGTATCAGGTCTTAGTCTGTCCATAGGCCAGAATAAAGTAGAAGAAGTACCAAAGAGCATAAAAGAGATGCAATATTTCCTTTGGTTTGCTAGCTACTACAGAAGCCACATCAAAAACGTTTCCCACATAGCTATTAGTCTATACAAGTTATGTTCCAAAGATGTAGTTTTTGAAATTACCAAAGAAAGAAGGGATGCATATGAGAGGATCAAACATGAACTCACTAATGCACCTGTCCTAATATTACCTTACTTTGAACTACCATTTAATTTATATATAGATTCAGCCTGTAGCCAAGGCTTAGGGGAAGCCCTTCACCAGAGACAAATTGTAGATGGTGAACCAAGAGAGGGAGTAATGTGCTACATCTCTAGGCAACTGAAAGATTCAGAATCCAAGTATGGGGCCACCCAGACTGAATTCCTATGCTTATTCTGGGCTCTAAAGAGACTCCAATATAATTTAGAAGGTGAAGTCTTTGAAGTCTGCGCAGACTACACAACCTTGAATTCTTTATTGAAAATGAAGACTACCAATAGACACATGTTGAGGTGGCAAATAGCCATCCAGGAGTATAGAGGCAATATGACCATCATATACAAGGACAGAAAAAGCCACACCAATGCAAATGGCCTCAGAAGATGGCCACTAGATAATTTCAAAAGAAACCCAGCTTATGACCCTGAAGTAACAGCCAAGATTCCTATTCACTTCATGAGGATAGATAGGAGGAAGAACTTCAGATTTTCTGAATGGGAACCAGACAGTGGAGACACTGATTCAGAAGGGACAGAAGCTTTCATATTGGGAATAAGCTCCTCAGAACTACATAATGAGTTCTTCAGTACAGTAATGAAGAGCTATTTTAAACATAAAAAGTGTGGCACACTTTTGCAACTCCTACAACAGAAGTACAGGAGCCCAGAACTGGAATACCAGTTAGAGGGACCCTGGTTGAGGGATTATAAGGATAAAAAGTTTTTCCTTATATATGGCCTGATCTATCATAGATAAAAGAAAAAAAGTGCACTGACAGTGATAGAAAGAGACCATATATTGCTTATCCATCATGAATTTCATGACTGACCCTATATTGGACACATGAGTGAAGACAGGACCAAGGAAAGGGTAGCAAGCAGAGCTTGGTGGCCAAAATGGGAACAAGAGTTGAGTGAATATATCAACACTTGTGAAATATTCCAGAAGGCAAACAGAAAACATGGGAAGAAGTATAGGCTACTTCAACACATAGAAGAACCCAAGCACCCATGGGAAACCATCAACATGGACTGGGTCACAGGACTTGTCCCAGGAGGCAGAGAAAATTTCAATTCTTGCCTGATCATAGTTGATAGGTTCAGTAAAAGTGTGAGGTGCCTACCATGTCACAAGGAGGACACTGCAATTGATACAGCTTTCTTATGTTGAAATAAGATCATATCCACATGTGTAGTCCCAAAAATCATTATTAGTGACAGGGACCCAAAATTTACATCAGAATTCTGGACCAATATCTATGAAGTTCTGGGTACAAAACTTGCATTCTTTACAGCTTACCACCCACAGATAGATAGTTTACCTGAAATTATGATCCAGAATATGGAATATATCATCAGGAGATTCTGTGAATATGGCATGGAATACAAGGATCATGAAGGATATACCCATTACTGGGTTGCCCTTCTACCAGCAGTCCAACTGGCATACAACACAATCCAACACTCTACCACAGGGATCTCACCCTCCCTGGTAGAAAAAGGGTGGGACCACCTGAAGAAAAATCTTCTGACTATCCACCCAAAAGCAAAAGATTTCCATGATATGTGGAAGAGGGCTTTTGATACAGCTGCTAGATGCATAGCTGATGCAAAAGAATACAACAGAGATGGGACAAATCCCACATGGTACCTGAAGTTAAAAAAGGGGACCAGGTGTTAGTTTCCACACTCAACTTCAACAATATTAAGGGACTTAAAAATATGAGATAGTTATTTGTAGGGCCCTTCACTATCATTAATCTGATAGGGGGAAATGCAGTGGAGGCCAAACTCACAGAGGAATTTTCCAGGAAACACCCAGTATTCCCAGTGAGTTTGGTTAACCCATACTTCCATAAAGAGGAGGACAAGTTCCCCTCCAGGAAGGAAAAGAGCCAAATCATCTCAAAAGGTATCAAAAGAAAGACAAAACCCACAACTTTCCAAATACACAAGTGCCACCATCATAGGACAAGGAATAACAATGTTATTCCTGCTCAAAGTTGTTTCTGAGCATAAACCTTCTTTTTCACCCCTCATCTGAAATCTAGAGAAAGAGCCTTAGCCCCATTAAGTGATTATTCAAGTTTAATCTTCAGGAAGGGGATATCAAATGGTACTAGTCAAACTGAGCTAGCATCAAAATTACAGGAGCTATGGCCAAAATAACATCAAATAAGGGTGAATAAAATATTCACTTCTCATCTAACTTCTACAGTTCTAGTTTGAGATACCTAAAGTGGGGTACTTTTGGAAAGATCACAATCAAGGCTATCTGATGGTTCTATCAATTTCTTCATATCCCATCTAGAACAAAAGGTATGGCACAAATAAGCTCCATACAGATATTGAGAAAATCATCAGTATGAATAACAAAACTTGTACATGGCATAACTTTGTCATATTCAATGTTACCCATACAAAATGAAGTACTATTCTGTATATCACATTCAGGACTACAAAATGAACCAACTTTGAGCTCAATATCCCAAAAATTGACAAAGGTATATCAGTTTTGAGGTTAAAATCCCACAATTGGGCCAATATACCTTTACAGTGGGATAATATCCCACAAACATGATTATGAGGTACCAAATAGACAAAGAAGCATGTTTATACTTCAATACCTTATATTTAATTGAATACTGGGGTCCCATACAGGTTCTGTACAGCATTCTACATGTCATACATGTCAGAAGAGGGATGTGTGGTCCCCAGATGAAAATTTTCACCCTGTATTGGTGAAAACTGCCCAGATGTGGTTTCAAAACCACATCTGAGCCCAATAAAGGGAATACAGGCATTGTGGAAACCACAAGCCAGTACCCTTAAGTGAATAACTCTTTCCTTCCTCTGTGTGGATGGTCTAGAGGGCCATTCCACCCCATTTTAGGATAAGAGGCAGCCTTTTCTCTTCCAGAAAAGGTTTCCTCGTCCTGTTCTTAAATTCCTATGTAGTACAACTGTTAAAAACAGTTGTACTTTAAGCTTAAGTATTGTAGTCGTTATTATTGTAACCCTACAGGTAAAACTACATCCAGGGCTTTCAGTAGCACTCACCACCACTAATTTTATTAGTAAATCCCTTAATATCTTTAACCCAACCGTCTTTTAATCCTTTCATCTGTGTCACAGTCATAGTTAAAGCTGTACATACCTTTATTACCACTTTATCATAGACTCAGCCTGACACAAAAGCTTTATTCTTTTTATATGAAACTATTATATAGTCAAAGACTCAAGTTCATCTTTATTGTAATCATCAATCTTGATGTGATTAAACAAATTTTTGATTTTTTTGTTAAATTTCTCTCTAAATCTCTAATTATATGTAAAAACAAGAATATTTGTAATTTCTTTTATTTCAATTGTAAATAAAATTAAAACAAGTTGTATTTACATTTTTAGGCATAAATTGATCCAAAATTATTGTATTAAGTGTCAAAATTAAGTTATTTTAATCTTTTATAATGATTATTTTATTAATATATAACTTTGATATTGGTAATATTATTGTTATAAATTGTTTTTTATCATTGAATAACAATTTTTTATGCCTTCATTATTTTTTTGTAACAATAATGAAGTGCCCTAAGTATTTTAATTATTAAAGATTAATATATTTATTCGTATTTTATTTTTTCCTTATAATATAATCTATATTATTTTATTTATTTAATAATATAAATATTTTACACCATAATTACAATAATTATTTATCTTATTCTTTAAGTTCATAGAGACATTCATAGTACAACAAGTAAGATATTGGTAATATTTACTTATTTTTTCATAGTCAGAGCTTACAATATGATATTCCACACCAATTTTCCACCAGCCTCAAGCTCATAGTACCCCACAACAGAAATAAATTCCCCCCACAGGAAGACTTAAATTTCATTTTTACACCAAATTTTCAACTTTACATCAAGAAGCTTCAGCTTCTTCATAAACCCATGTCACAGGCACTAAAGGGAAGTGTATGTGTGACAAAAAATAATTTCAATTTCATTATGCATGTCAAGCTACATATAGAGAATTAGTTACAACAAGTAAAGTAACACCCTGTAGATTACACACACCAGCCATCTTTATACCCCTCTTATAACCATTGGACTCATGCAGAAATAAAATTACACCTGCATAAGTTACACAGACACATTTTATTCAGACACAGGAGAGTCAAATGATGCAAAGTGAAACCCACTGAAATTCCTGAAAGTAATCCTAAGCACAGAAACAATAATACCCCATCTTATATCCATAGTAACTCCACTTGGAACTTCAAACCATCCCCAAATTTGGTAGGAAACAGTGGTCAAATATTATTATAGGAAATGAATCACCTTATTCGGCACATAATCAATCAAGCTCAAATTTTGTTACACAACTCATCACCACATGCAAGTCATAAACTAACAAGCTGCATGGGATGCACACCTTTATTTAAGCCTTAACCACATGGCTCTTCATAGCATTTTTTGAACTAAAAAATCACATCCTATAATGCACAAAAGGAAATACATCAGCTCAAGAAATTATGACCTGACCTCACTTTACAGCTCAAAAAGAACAAACACAGCCATTACACCTTTATAAACTACACAGCAACTTCTACCAAGCCTAAAAAATGACATATGCAAGGGAAATCCAAGGTAATCATGTTATAATTGCCCCACAAATAGCATATCAGGTGACAAAAAAAGGCTGTTAAAAAGAAAAATTTCCATAAAAAATGAAATCACCTCATGGATGCAAGGAAGCTCCAAGAAGATTATGTCATAAACAGCTCATCAAAAAATAGGCATGTGACAAATGGAGGCTGTGCAGAAAAAAAATTATCACTAAGCCTTAAATCACCTCACACATGCAATAAAAGCCCTCACCAAAAACAAATTTACATAATGGAATCAAGAGGAATTAAAGTTGAAAAAAATAGCACCCACGGAGGGCTCCCTGTGCTCTCAAAGGGTAAAAATAGAGGGTCTCTCTCCCCCAGATTTGAAAATTCCCCCATGCACATAATTATAAATTGAACCACAGGAATAATTCATACCTTACCTGGGAGGTAGTCTAGTTTATTATAGTGAATTTACTTTCACAGTAGCTAAGCTCAGTGGAAGTATAGTGTTAAAAATTTCCCAGTATCTCAGCTCAATGGAATCATATTATTAATAAATATAAATCCATTATCCAACACTAGGGCTACTTATCTATCAAAAATATTTTATCCAGTACAAAATAACACTGTTTTTCAAGATTTTAAATTAACTTGCCCCTTAAAATACTCAACATCAAATAATATTACCTTTTAAATTTAACAATTTCCACTTTCTCTTATTTTAAAAAAATCTTGAAAAAAAAATCAAACCCTTAGAAAATTTATTTTACTATATTCACCATGAGAAACATGGCTACACCTAAAAGAAGGTGTTGCATTTGGGATTTGACATGGGAGATGGATTGGATTCAGGTTGGAGATATACCATGAATAAAATCAAGAAACAGAAGCTTTGGAAGGACTTCAATTGGATCAATATTATTTTTTCCCCATTATTATCAAAGCTGAATAGTTCAAAAATACATGATCAAACAAATAATTGTTATTATTATCTTAGTGTTATTTTCCTTTTTACTTAAGACTACTTTATTAAAAATCAAACCAAAATTTGAGGTGTGTTTTTCAATTCCACTATGAATATTATCTTCATCTAATCTATGGGAAGAAATAGCTGGATAATATTCACATTTTAACCCTTTTGTTTTCAAAGGGATTCTAAATGAATCAGAAATACTCTCAAGAAATTATGTATCTTTCAATTATTCATACAATATAAAATATATGTCTCACAATCAATGTGCCTCATCTGATTAACATTTGTATTTATAAAGAGATTGTATCCCTGATTTTTCTTCTCTTGCAGTAATATTATATATCTAAGATTTATAAAAACTCTGAAGTTCTATTACACATCCTTATCATAAACAAAACCCTACAAGACTCTAATACATCTTAAGTACATATTACCAATAGTTCAGCTCATAAACTGCTATAAAGGATATTTTGTTACTTATAGATAGGATCTATAAGAATCTATGGAAGAACATTTGTGCTTTATTTTATAATGGATAAATTCTTTCTAACATAAGATCCCAAGGGTTAAATTAAGATTAATTATGAGTTTGAGAGAAAAAAACCAATAATAGCCTAGATACTTCCCAGATAGATAGGTGATATCTCTAATTGTGTCTTTGAACTTTTAATAATTTTTCTACTTGACATAAATCCATATATCACTTTTTTATTCCTTTGAAAATATGTTTTATTATGATCCACCATCTCTATATATTAAATTATTTTGATATTTGAGAATGAAATATATTTTATTTATTCCTTTTGATAATTTGAATTTCAATTTCAATTAAATTAGGGGGTATTTCTATAATATGGGTGATTTAATATCAAATAACTAATACTTCAATAGTGAGTAGGAGGAAAATGAAATTATTTGTGTAATTCGAAAAAAGGTAACCTGCATATATGAATATTGTTCAGCTTTATTCCCATTAATTATTTTCCCACTTTCAAGTGATCCATTGAGCTTTCTTTCTGTTGAATTAATTTTTTAATGATTGTTACTTTGTTAGTTTTCTGAACTTTTTATCTATCCTGTAATAATTGGTATCAATTTGGAGTTATTTAGATACTCAAGACCTCAAGGTAACAGCCATGTCTTACATCAGGAAATGTTTTATATTTTCAAAATAACTTTTTTAGTGTATCAATACTAAAAAATAAACAAACATACATTTTAAAAATAGATTCAATACATTATTTGGCTGTATCTAAAGCTTAATTTATTTTTGAAAAGGTATATGGAACACCTGTATACATTATGATCAAGAATTCATAAATAGCTATTTAAAATAATTCCAAAAGAATTCCTTATGAAAAAAATAAACTAATTATTTTGTAATAATCTGTGAGCATTTGAGATATGTATGACATACCCATAAGGCCACAAATAGCTTTATATACAGTTGATTTAGCCATAAGCAGAATTCTCAATTGAATTTAAAGCAAAAAATAAGCATAAATTCATTTTGGATAAACAAACTTATAGTTATTATGTCATTTTTTGGATTCTATATAAAAGATAACCTATGGTAAACCCATAAAGTGTTATACCCAAAAATGGATATTTCTTATTTTATTACAAGGCTTAAGAATTTCACAGTAAAATTGAAAATTTTTTATAATTGCTTTTAAAATTTTTGAATTTAAGTTTATTTAAGCTTAAATTTAAAGCTGCTTAAGGTTTATCCAAACTTAACAAAATTTTAGTCAAAATTGACATGTTGGGTATACTTACTGAATTGGCTAAGGATTTGCCATACAGAATGCAAATCCTGTGTGAGCTCAATTTAAAGTGTTTTAAGGACATATTATGGCTTTAAATAGATGAAAGGGCAAAAACCATGCACAAAGGTGGGACAAAGGAAAAGGATCAAATAGAGCTGGGTTACCCAGATTTTGGGATCTGAAAAGACTCTATCAGGGTTGTCCACCTATATTGGAGAGTTTTAAACCTTATTTGAACTTTAGTATTAGGCTTTGATTCAACTTTAAAGTTTAAACTGGTTTTATCCCAAATTTAACAGAAATTTCAAACTGCCAAAGGGTAAATTCCAATATGCAATCTTGTAATTAAGGATCTAAGAGCTGTCAAATCTTACATAATTTTAAAGAGCTTGAACAAGCTTGGAAATTATGAATAATATTAAAGAGCTTAAATAATCTCAAAAAGATTAGAAAATCTTGAACAGCTGAAATAAGCTTGAATAAGCTTAAAACTTTAAATTTATAAGTGTTAAAACCTTATCAAAAGTTAAGGATTGAAGTGTGTTGCTATTTTGCATGGAAAAATAGCAATAACTTCAAAAATTTATTAAAAATCCAATTCTTAATTTATTTAAATGAAATTTTCACACAGCTTACAATTCAATGCTAATATTATATAAATTAATTTTGAGTATCTTTTTTAAACTGGTTTAATTTATAATTAGCCTTGAAATTGACTTTTTTAATTATTCTCAGAGAACATTAATATTACTTTAAAAATTAATTAACAATTCAGTATGACAAATCTTTGCTTCAAACTGTATTTTTGAGTTGTTCATGTGATTAAACTTAATATAGATAAGCTTATCTTGTATTTAGAATTCAATTAATTAACCCATGATAGGATTAAAGCTACTTTGAGTTAAGAATAACACTAGTAACTTTAAATAGGAATTAAAAATAAGTTACTTTAAGTTAAGAACCTTTCTTTAAGCATGTTTTTTCAGTTTTGACCTGAGAACACCCTCTATATCCATTATTAATCATTAGAGATGCTCTTCAGACATAAAAGGAGTCTATTCATCACTGTTTTTGTCCCTCAAAGCAATTCAATCCAATCCAATCATATTAGAAATTTAAGCAGGTAAAGTTTCATTTAATATAAAATCTTATTATTAAATTATTTCTCAAGTATTTTATTCTTTGTTAAATCTTAAATTCAAGAATTCAAAGCTTAGAAATTATATCATTGTTGTAAGAACCATGAATAAATTTCATTATATAAAATTATTATCTTTAAATATCTTTTAAATCAACAAATTCCTCTTGAAAACTCTTAAATATTATTTTCTTTTATCACGAAAAGCTGTTTTCTATTTTAAAATATTGATTTTTGGTGCATTTTTAACTTATAAAAATCATTTTAAATAATAATTGTTGTTTTTTGACTTGTTGTATTAAATAAATATTATAATTAAGTTTTCTCTAAAATTCTGTATCTTTTTTATCTAGTATTAGTTTTTTTATTTGAATTTGTTTTATGAGATTTATCTCTGCATAGTGTGTGTGATAATTATTTCATAAATAATATTTATATTATTTATAAGTGGTTAAATACTCATATTTTCCACATATAATTTTCTCATTAAAAGATTTATACATTTTTATCATTATAACTGTCAGTTACATAATTTTTTTTTTTGAATATATCTTTTAAATCAACAAATTCCTCTTGAAAACTCTTAAATCTTATTTTTTTATCATAAAAAGCTGTTTTATATCTTAAAATATTGATTTTTGGCGCATCTTTAACTTATAAAAATTATTTTAAATAATAATTGTTGTTTTTTGACTTTTTTTATTAAATAAATATTATAAGTAAGTTTTCTCTAAAATTCTATATCTTTTTTACCTAGTGTTGGTTTTTTTATATAGAATTTTTCTATAATATTTATCTCTGCACAGTTTGTGTAATATCTCTTTTATAAATAATATTTTTACTATTTATAAGTGGCAAAATATTTATATTTTCCACTTATAACTGTCTCATTAAGAGCTTTATACATTCTTATTATTATAGCTGTCAGTGACTATAGTAAGAATAGAATAAATATGGAGATTTCTTTTTTTCATTGTATTATTTAAGAATAATTAAATATTTTTTTTATATAATTTTTTTCATAATTATATTAAGTTTTGGTTTTAATATTTCATTATATTATATTTTCTACTGAGGACAGTCATAGTACTCTTGATATTTGTTACTATTATCAATATTTTTATAGACAAACCTCACATAAATTGTATCTTATATGGTCTCAAGAAATAACTGGAATAAGGAAGCTCTTTTATGAAACTCCTTTCCAAGCCTTACTTGGAAAACTACTGAAATTTTTAAGGAATTAAGATTAACTAAAGGAACTAATATTAGCTAAAACAACAATAAATTGATAATGATGGGCTATTTAAGAAGGTTTTTTCATGAAATCATACATTCAACTTAGTGGAGTGTTTTGAATCTCCAATATTGGAAAATTTCTTGTTTGTTTTTTAGTATGTATGATGAAAAAAGTACTTTAATTATTACTAAAATTAGTATTTTGGAAATAGAGGACACAGAAGTAAGTTTGGATGTTTTGGAAGGTAACCTTGAAGTGATACACATATCACTTCTGAGCCATGTGCAAATAGATGCAAAGAGTGGTCCTGATAAACTATCAAGAATTTCCCTCTCATTGCTTAAATTCTTGAAATAAATTCACACAAATTTTGATATTGGTCTTATTGGAATTTATAAAATATTTTCTGTAAATATCACTGAACCCAACTAATGGGATTCCTGTTCCTACACTGAGTTCATTTTGAATTCAAATAATAAATGATATTCTTTTGTAAATTGAAATAGTAGTAGAACTGTGAAAGAATAAGACTTTTATAATCCCTTTTTTGATTACAAAATCACTCTTTTAGTTACATGTTGAAATTATTTGACAAGTAGTATGGATAAAAAATTCTTTTAAAGTATTTTTAGATCAGCTATATCAGTAAGATATGCATATATATCACAAAGAATAGGTGAATTAGATCACATTTCTTGGAGTTCAAATACAACTTGGAAATCTACAGCTGAAATGATTATGATTTTATTGAAAAAAGTACTTCTTATTGGTTCTGATTATGTGTTTCATTTCCAACTGCAAGATTTCTTATGGTGATTTTTTAGAGCAAAAGGATAAATTAACAAATTTAATTAAGCTTAATTCATAATATTGAATAAAAGGTCAAAATTATCCCAAAAATTTATTGCAGACAAAAACATGAGAGTTGATCTGTATTTTTGTTTTTTTTATCAGAATATCATATTTTTTTCATTATTACAATGAAAACTTCTTGTAATTTTCAGAATTAAATAAGTAAAAAGATATATCATCCTGAGTTTTAACAAGAATATTTTTTGCATAATTTGTAATTGTGTTATGTATTTCAATTCTAGTAGTTTTTTTCTCTATATTATAATTTTTTTTGATTTTTTGTCAAAAACAATTTGAAGATTTTTTTATATTGTTAATTTTGTTATTGATTCTTATTTAATTGATTTTCTATTTAAAATAACATTAGAAACACTTTTCAAGCCTGCTACTTTAAAATTGTCAATGATTGTCAACAATCTTACAGTTTCAGGATGTACTGTATGTACATTATTGTAACAAGGGATGATATTTTTGAGTTTTTACATTAAAATCCAGATGAATCCATTGTAAATGTAAAAAACTATAAAATATAGAATCAATAAATGAGAAAATATAGCTCAATTGATAAAAAATGAATCAAAATTAAAAATAAAATAAAAAAGTCAATATTTTTTTCATAAAATTCCTTATTACTCTTATTGATAAAAATTATTTGGTTAAAGTATGAATAATTATAAAAAAACTCATAAATAAATAAAAAACCAAAATAGCACAGGCATTGAGAAAATTTAATTAAACAAAGCAAGAAAAATACAAATATTCTTCATTTTTTGATTCTAAGGATCTTTTTCAAAAAAATCTTTGACCATCTTTTTTCTTAAATTTAAATAATTTGGTTATATTGAAAAAAAACTACAATAATAGAGGCTTTTAAGGAAACTTTCTCATCTAAAATAGCTCCTTTTAAGTCATCTCTTGCAGGAAAATAAAGGAATATCAATATATCATAATGATAATTACACAAACAAGAACAACAAAAGCTTTCTTGATTATGAAAACTGGGCTTGAATTATTGGCGCCTTTAAAAGGTAAAATTAAGTGCTTCAATTAGTAATATAGTTGTGAAAGTGAATTGTTTATAGCACATGATATTTTCATGAACATGAGATAATGAATAAAAGGCATTTTTAATTTATCCCAAAATCTGAAAACATCAAAGATAATGTACTAAAGATCTATTCTATCCAATTGAAAGGAAATAATATAAAACTACAATATGCTTCAACATTCCAGTGGCTTAGAAGGACTTGGAATATCTACAAAAAATTAAATACTGGGAACAACTTAGTTCAGAGGAAGGGACAAAGCTCAGTCTAAGCTGGGTCCATGCTGATTTCCAAGTGCAACACCTGCTGTCAGGTGTAGCCACTTTGCTCATGGTGATTATTACTTTATCTTAACAAAATAAAGCTTATCTAAACTCTTCAAATTTTCTATAACATCAAAAAGAAACCATCCTACCACAATGTATCACCAAAAGGAAACAACCCACCCCACTTTCACCAAAAAATAAAAATCATACAGACAAGTCTCAAAATTAACCATGTTACTGATAATATATCTTATTTTTTTTGAATAGCTCTTATCTGAGACTCCTCAATTTTGTCTTCTGCAGTTGTAAAGCCACTTACTAACTTTATTTTGATTTGCAACCTCCAAGAAAGATTTTGTTGAGCATTTTACAAAGGGCAGTCAATACACTCATGCCACCATTGGTTACAGAATTTAGGTACTGCCTCATTTTAATCCCACAAAAGAGGAGTTCCTACAGCATCAACTTAATTTTTTATGTAAAAATAAACTACAGTAGGTCCTTTACAGAGACTTATTTAAATGCTCTTAAGACTTATCATTATTATTTTATGTACTAAGAATGTTCAAATTATTCAAATATTAGTGTTTTGATGAATATAATCTGGCTGTGTTAGACCAAAATTGATATTTTTGAGTATTTTATATTAATAAAAATAAACAAAAAATTCTTTATTTTTGAATTCAAATAAGTTTCAATTTTTTTTTAAATTTCAAGCTAAATAAAACCAAAAAAAGAAACAACTAAGCCAAGATTTAGGCAAAAAAGGGATTTTGGTCTTGAAAATTCTATGTACTATGAAGAATTATCAGGTAAATAATTTTTTAAAAACCCCACTTTTTAGTAATAAATATTAATTTTTAAATAAGGTTAAAAAAATATGAGCTCTAGATTACAACAAAAGAAAAAACAAATTCAGTAATCCAAAAAAAAAGTCAGTCTTTTTTGTGTTTCAAAAAAATTAAACTCTCAAAGGCTCAAAATAGATTTAAGGGCTGAATTCAATCATCAAATAAACAAAAAAATTCTATAATTCTTTTTCTTGTGATTTATGTATTATGTTGGCCAGTATCTTTTTTTGTTTTATCTTTCTTGATGTCTTACTCCAGCTAAAATACTGTTACTCAGGGTAGATTTCTTCCAATAATCTGAATATTTTCCAATTAATAAAGCTCTTTGGCTAAAATCTACCAAGAAATCATCAAATTTTGGCTGTAAAATGTCAGAAAAAGTCATATTTTCCATCTTTTCATGTATTTTGAGGATGTGCACTGCGCAGAGAGCTTCCCAAAATTCCCAGACCTGAGTCGTGGCGCGTATCACGCTGTTGACCGCTTGGCCAGCAAAAACTTCGCTCCTCCTTCATTCAAATTGTTCCAGTCGCCCTCATCCTCAAAGCCTTTCGTCATCTTGTTCGCCACTCTTGGATCTTTGGGCTCTCAATATATCGGATCATCCTTCACAATGGCACCGAGCCCAACCAAGCGTCACACGATCTCGAATGGCGTGAATCCCTTATTATCAAATTTCTCCATGATGTCTTTAGATCAGTTGGGACCTCCTGGAAGTCGCTCGAAACATTCTTCAAATGTTAGTCCTTCTAAAGTCTCAAAGAACTCAGCTTCCCTTCGTCCCCAGAAATCGCAATTGGGCTTGGGACAAACTTCTAGCTCAGTCCATAAGATTCTTGCCCGTCCCATGAATAGAGACGAGGTCCTTGGCCGAGATCTTGTCCGCAAAGATTGGGGTTCGTCTCCCACCAAGAAGACCCATCTTCGAAAGGTTCGTCTTGGCTTATGGGCTCTTCCTTGTCATTTTGCTTCAAATGTTTGGCAAGGTATTTTATTAACATCATTGGTTTGTTTTTCTGCTCTTGGGATTATTTGGACCCTCAAATTTAATGCTCAATGTACAGGCGGCCAGTGTTGATAGATATATAACGCGTGATATTGACTCGTGTCCCCTTGATGCTCACTTGAGGGAAAACGTCAATAACCACTCCGGAGAGTCCAGCCATGCCACTGAGCTCTCAAGTGCACTTGGCATAGATCTGAACCGTCGAATTCTTAGCTTTACTGCTGAAGTACCCTCTAGCTCTCGAGCATCTCGTGAAAGGGAAGATCCCATCGCCAAAGAACGCGTCAAGGCTTCCGCGTTGGGTAGTGCATCTACCCATCATCGTCGCCAGGTTCCTACTATACCCGAAAGAGTCTTGGATGCGCCCGGTTTGATTGACGACTATTACTTGAATTTGACCGATTGGTCTGTAGACAACATCCTGGCCATTGCTCTTGGTGAATGTATTTACTTGTGGAACGCACAAACAGGCAATGTCAGCCTCTTATGCTCCTTAGACGAAAATTCGTACTATGCCAGTGTTAAGTTCTCAAACGATGGGAATTACCTTGCCCTTGGGACTTCGGAGGGTGCGGTCCACATATATGATGTTGCAGAAGCACGACTTTTGAGAAAGATGCTTGGGCGGGAGTGTCGAGTGCCAACACTTTCATGGAGCGGGACAATTTTATCAGCTGGAGGATTAGATGGAAGCATTTGGAATCATGACGTGCAAGCGGCTCGCCACAAGTCTTCAGAGATGATTGGACATCGGGCTGAGGTTTGCGGGTTAGCGTGGAAACCTGAAGCGGACGATGGACTGAGCACGAGTTCTCAGGGATTGTTAGCCAGTGGAGCCAATGACAACATTGTCAACGTCTGGGATGCTAGAAATGTTGATGAACCAAGAATGTCAAAGAACAATCATCGTGCCGCCGTCAAAGCAATCGCTTGGTGTCCTTGGCAAAGTAACCTCTTAGCCACTGGAGGTGGTACCTCAGACAAGGTAGAGTTGTTAAATTCACTCATCACACGAGTGGTTGGTCAAATTGAGAAACTGAGTTGTTTTTCATAACAGATGGTCCACTTTTGGAACGTCAACACTTCTTCTCGCCTGCAAAGTTTGGAAACTCGCTCTCAAGTCACATCAATCGTATTCAACCCCTATTCTCGAGAATTTTTGACCACACATGGTTTACCAGATATGCATTTTTCAATATATACATTTCCCAACTTTCAAGTAGTTGCCGATATCCCCAAAGCACATGACACAAGAATCTTGCATTCAGCTTTGAGTCCTGATGGCTGTATTGTTGTGACGGCTAGTAGTGATGAAAATTTGAAATTTGTAAGTGTTACTTCATGCTGCCTTGCCAGGTTCATAGGGAACTCGTTTTGACTGAAATAATATGTTTACTTTTAGTGGAGAGTTTTTGAGAACAAACGTGCTAAAGTTGGTTCAAGTGGAGTATTCGGGAAAGCATATCCCTTAGGAAGCAAAGATCAGAACCAGCAGCAATTCAAGAGTGGGTACGAACTTCGTTGAGAGCAGGCTTCTTTCAAACTTGATATTCACCACTCCAGCCCAAGCCTTTTATTTTTAGGAATAGCAAAATTGTAATAATCCATTTAATTCTCAATGTAGTTAGACTGTTTTAAATGTTTGGTCTATGGGTTTGTCCAAGAATTTACATGATATGAGGACAAAATCATAAACAATGAAATTAATTTATTCCTTAATGTGGCTCCCATGAAATGTGTCTGGCCGTGGCAAACAACATGCTAAGGACTAAAGAAGAGGAATCCAATCTGAGGCCCCCAGGTCAACTGAGCCAGAAATAGAAACTTCTTAAATATTGGAACATCATCAATTTTAATGATCTTCATAATCGATGGCCATTGGAATCTCTGCGGTTTTTCAAGTCTGAATGAATTCTTGGGAGTGGTGAATGCTGTACTTGAAAATTCATCCAATCGAGATTCTCGACGGAACGTCAAAAAAGTCTTGTGGGGTCCAATGTAGATCATTTGGCTAGGTGTGGTTGGTGTGTCATCGACTCATCATCATTTCGGCTACTATCTGCCGAAGGATCTCGTCTTGCTATCGTTGTTTTCAATCTACTGTACTAGAGTTTCATCTTCCCAGAACGATATCGGCTCGAAGAACATTCGTTTGGATGATCACTCACGTTTCACACCGAAAATCTTGAAAAGGACGCAGCCATCCTGTTCTCGTTTGCGCCTCTGAGACATTGAGGAGTGGCCAAAGACAATGTTGCGAAATTGGTCTCGTTTATTGCATCGTTCGAACTTGAAGAAATCGTCGGCCTGGCCATCGACCAGCTTGTCTTCTGATCGGTGTAGCTTGAATGTTCAAACTTTTCCGCTGGGTCTTCCCAAAAGATATCTTCATCGCAACGTTGGTCTTGATTATCTTTTCTTTATCTTCAGAAACTAAATCTGACATCGACCAGCCATTTCAGACCTTGTTCATTCCTTCCGATTATACTTTGGCACAACAGGCATCGCTTGCGAAAATATCCAATCTTAGGCCTTTGTCCGTCCAGAAGGACTCAGGTATGCAAACCATTTCATTCAAGAACAACCAGACGTCAAACAATCCCAACTCTGTTAGCTTTGATCTAACTGGGCTAAATAATCGAATAATCGAATTTGATACTTAGCAATCTCTCCCAAGCCGGCTGTTTCCCATTCAACGTCATCTTCCAATTCCGATCGTCGCCCAAAACCTTCTACTTATCGATCAGATTGGTGGATCATTCAGCAATTGTTACCTTATATCTGGCCAAAAGGTGATTATGCTACAAAATCTAGGGTCGTGGTGGCATTAGCTCTACTTACAGGCGGAAAAGTAAGTCTGTTGAATTAAAGCTATTGACTACCTTCTTTTAACGGTTGATGTCGATTTATAGGTGTTAAATGTTCAAGTACCATTGATGTTCAAACATATCGTCGACCAGCTCTCCATCCCTATCGATCCCAGCACCATCGAGGGCGTATGGACGATTGCTGGAACCGTGGTGGTGGGCTGTGGGTCGATTTTCTCTCAAATTTTTTGTATCCTGCTCAGCTCATTGCTTTTTTTGTTTAAAGATGGATTGGCCCGTGTTTTCGCAATCGTTTTCTCAGAAATGCGCAATGCAATCTTTACCAGCGTCGCTCAATCCGCCATTAGGAAGGTTGCCTGTGGTGCTTTCATCCATCTGCTCAACGTCGATATTAGATTCCATCTCCAAAACCAAACCGGCGGTTTATCCCAAGCGATCAATCGGGGTACCAAGTTAGTGTATCTCAACAACTTTCGGCGACAAATCCAGTTGACTAATCATTTCAAACTTTATTTTTTATTTTTAGAGGTCTTTCCTTCGTATTGTCATCGCTAGTGTTTCATGTCGCTCCAACAGCATTGGAGATTGGCATTGTTTGTGGTATACTTGTATGCTCATCTGGACTGCTCAAATCATTTTTTATTTATTTTTATTTTTTGCTGGGTGGCTCACGACTAAGACTTCTGTCTCTTTCTTTTGTAGACATACAACTTTGGCTGGAACTATGCTGGAATCACTTTGGTCACGCTTTTAGCCTACACTGGCTTCACAATTCGCACCACCACTTGGCGGTAAGCTACCCATCATATGCATCTTTGGCAATTTTTCTCATCCCGTGTTTGATTATTTCTTTCGTTAACATGCGCTCTTTTTGCAAAAAAAAATCAAAACAAAAAAACATCTGCTAGTCTTAAATTTCGCAAACAAGCCAATGACGCAGATAATAAATCAGCAAATATTCTCATTGATGCCTTGTCAAATTATGAGGCCGTTAAGCACTTCAACAATGAGCGCTACGAGATTGAGCAGTACGACAAAGCACTCCGTGCTTACGAAAAATCAACAATCAGCATCAACAAGTCTTTGGCTTATCTCAACATGGGCCAAAGTATGATTTTTTCGATTTCTTTGACCGCCATGATGTATTTGGCTGCTCAAGGCGTCTTACAAGGAGTAATGACTGTTGGAGATCTTGTCATGGTTAATCAACTAGTCTTTCAACTTAGTTTGCCCTTAAACTTTTTAGGCAAGCAGTTCAAAGATTTATTTCATGTCCACGTATATTGGCTAACATTTTTCGAGGATATTCAGGGTCTGTTTATCGGGAGCTTAGGCAGAGCTTAATTGATATGCACACACTCTTCGCTTTACGACAGACTGGCCTTATTGTTTCTGTAATTATTAAGCTTTATGATTGATTGCTTATGGCGAAGCATAGTTAATGGTTTCGTGTTTTTCTTTTTGCTAAACCAAGGACAAGGAAGGAGCTGAGCCACTCCAGCTTACTCAAGGAGGTGAGATTCGATTGGAAAACGTTTCATTTCAATACTCGCCAGACAGTCGTCCGATCTTCAAAAATTTATCCTTGGTGATTCCCCCCGGAAAAAAAGTTGCTATCGTGGGACCATCTGGATGTGGAAAGTCGACAATATTGAAGCTATGCTTCAGGTTTTATGATGTTAACCAAGGAAGAATATTAATTGATGGTCAAGATATTCGTGACATTACGCTGGCTAGCCTTCGGTCACATATTGGCGTGGTCCCGCAAGACACCAGTCTGTTTCACTCAGACATCATGCACAATATTCGATACGGAAACCTTGAAGCTAATGAGGATGACGTAAGGAGGGTTGCGCGTTTGGCAAAACTGGATGCAACTATTCAACAACTGCCAAAAGCTTGGGAAACTGCTGTTGGTGAACGAGGGTTAATGCTCAGTGGAGGAGAGCGACAAAGATTGGCAATTGCCCGTTTAATGCTCAAGAACCCTTCGATAGTATTCTTTGACGAGGCTGTATGTTGAATACACTAAAGCAAAATATAAGGAGTTTCTGGCTTCATGTACTGATGGCCGGCTCATCTTTCCTTTTGTTTTGGGCCTCAAGACTTCGGCATTAGATGTCTACACTGAGCAGGAGCTAATTCGTAATATCGATGTTAATTTGCTCAATCAAAGCAGGACCAGCGTTTTTATCGCTCATAGGTAAGCCATCACTTGAGGCAAATAAATGTTCAGCTATCTACGCAGAATTTCACCCCGGCGGCAAACTTTTTAGACTTAAAACAATTTCCGACTCAGACTTGATCGTGGTATTGAAAGATGGTCAAGTGGCTGAGAAAGGTAGTCACGAGGACTTGATGGGCATTGAAGGAGGAATCTATCGAGGTAGGCGCTTGGTCGTTTCATTGGGCTTAATTTTCACAAACTTAAGCCTCTCCCATTGATTTAATGGTTTGTTATTAGATATGTGGTATATTCAAAGTGCGAGCGCTAAAGAAAAGCGCGAGATAAATCCGACGGTAGTTAAACAAAATTGACAATGGACAATCGTATATCTCAAAACTTAACTTTTAAAAAGATGAAGGCAGAGTGGTCCCAGTTTTGCAATGTTAAAAACAGCTTTACGTTTCAAGGGGTCCCAGAATAATTTGAGGAGTTTTCAGACTTGCCAATCGCCATTGTTTAGCAAGTCTCTATTAATTGTAAGGAGACTTTCATATCATAACTACTTAAAAGTGTTTGAAAGTTTATGATGATTTAAACATTTGTTTTGATTCATTTGCAGTCTACCATGAAACTCGCTGAACTTCATACATTGTCTCGGAGGTATGGTGGGTATGATGAATTGTCTGCCCAGCGCATGTTAAAGATCAAATATGCTACCAGCAGAAGCTGAACCCACACCTAGAAATTTGATAAATCGGTGCTTGCTGGTGAATCTTAGAAAGCAAGTATTACCCATCGGAGACTTTACATTCATCTTTAACCATACGCCTGCTTCGAAATAAAATGCCCTTCATTACACTGACTGGAAAGCTGGAGCCTATAAGTGGTTATGTTATTAATTATCCCTTCCACGGCGAATTCATTTAATTTCTTTAAGTGGAAGTAGTCCAAAAGAACTTCGCTTGAACTTGAGTGCGATGTCGGCATTGTAGCTTTAGGCACAAATTATGGATTCCCAAAATTGTGCTTGTTTGTTTTTACACAAAGGATTTTGTGCTTGGAAATCCTTTGCAATGTAATCAAGAACAAAAAGCTAATAGCAATAGATAAACAAAGTGCGTTCAACTTGACTTTGAAGGGAAAGAATTCAGAGCAAAAATCAGATTGAAGATATCCCGTCAGAATGGAGCAACGTTTAGGTCCCCTACACGTTTGCACCTCTTTTTAAAAACAAAAATGAAGTATTGGCAAATTATTGGCAAATTATTAAATCAATAGGAAGCTAATGACTAGGCTGGTTGCTCTGCAGCGTTTTAAAGATTTATGCTACATTTATAAAGGCTATCTAACCTTTCATTTATATGATGTTAAAAGTCAGTGTTAAGCTCCTTGACATATTTAAAAGCATAGTGGAAAAATGCGGTGAAGCATGAGGTCTGTAAGAATTTATCATCTATTTATAATTCTGAATTTGAGAGTATAGTGTAGGTAGTAGAACAATGTCAAACTTATAATTTAGATTATGACGGGATTTGTTTTGATTAGACAAGTTTTGTATGTCTGTTTTTTTCTAAAAAAAATGCTAAAAAAAATAATTGTGACAACTTTTTTTAATTAAATAATAAAACAAGAATATCGGAAATTAAACTTATTTTGTTATCATTATTGTATTTTACTTGATACTTGATACTTACCTACCGACCTTAAAATAAGCATATAGTATAGTAATAAGTAATAAAAACTCTTCTTTTTTTATCTCAAAACAGCAAGCACAAATACAAAGTGAATAATTAAATAGAGTCTTTTTTTAATCTAAGTGTATGTATATAATAGGGTGTGTCAAACCTAAGAAACCCCACATTGAAAAGATGGAGATTTGAGACCCAAATCCCACATTCAAAAATGTGGAATTTCATCTTAAAAAATCTGCATTTTTAATTCAGTCCCCCCCAGGAATTTTGTGGAACCAGATTAAAGCTATCCTAAATTATTGGATACTAAATGTAAAATTTAAACTTAACCTCTCCCCTCCTCTAAGCCAAATCTTCAACCCAACCCCTGGTGTCATCAACACATTTATAAATCCATTCAATCCTCTCTTTCTGGAATTAAGCAAGCACTCAAATATTTTTCTCAATAAACCTCCATGAAATGCAACACCACACAATAAATGTAAGGTGTGGATATGAAACTTTGATAAAATATCAAGTACTTTTCCTGTCCTCAAAATTTGTATAAGGTAAAATTATTTAAAAATAGTAAGAAATAGTATTTTTAACAAGAAAACATGCCAATTTTATTGTTTTTGACTTTGTAAGTATAAAAAAATGATATAATAAAAATTTATCCAAAAATACTCTACAAGAGATATTTAAGGCTACAAAAAAAATTTCTTCAAGAGCAATTTCAATTGGAATTAATTGAGCAAAGAACTGCAAGAAATTAATTAAAGAACAAAGTCTTTAAAAAGATATTTAAAGAGAAAACATGCCCAAAAGTGACCAGAGTGAATTTGGAAACAAAGTGACAAAGTTAACAGTGATGAAAGATGCTTTAATTCACTTTTGGGGTGGTTCAGGGGTAAAAATGATTATAAGAGTTACAAACAATGATTATAATGATTTAGTCACGTGGTTAAAAGGTTTAAAATGATATGAAAAGGGTGGTTGGAATACTTTATTGATTGGTTTAACAGTGTTTAAACTAATTATAAAAGGAAAAGATTCTAACATGAAGAGAAAAGTCGGGCAAAGAAGACATTCTTTTATAGCCATCAATTTTCTTACTCCAAAAGTAAAATTTACTCTTGTCAGTTGTGGAAAACACTCTGACACCAGAAAAGCCAATGATGGCATCATTGAACCCTGGTTTAGACCAAAAAAGGGCTGGTTTTAGCCATTTTAGACCCTTAAATCAGCCATTACTGTAGTAATACCTGGCCTAGAGCCTTCAAAACACTTCAGAATGAGTTTAAGAGACATAGAAACCAGTTGAAACTGTTTTTACTAAGATTGTTTTATCTTAAGGGTAGTTTTACCCTCTTGGAAACAGTTAAAACTACCCTGGTTGGTATCAAAACCTCATCATCAATTGCGTCACAGACCCTGTGACTCAATTCCAGGCCAAAAGTGATGAAATTTTGCGTGGATTTTGACATCTCACACCTGTCAGCAAGGATTTTGGGGGTCTGGCTCCCCCTTAGAGCTAGAGTTCCTTTCCCCCCCAAATTTAATCTTTCCAATTTATTTTTTCCTTTAATTCCTCATCATGTATTATAATTACAATTTACATATGTACTTCAATTGAGTTTTACAGTACACTACTGTAATAACTGACACCTCATATGTAAATCAAAGTTCACTTATGTAATACATGCGCACATTTTGACAATTCAATTGAATTCAATTGAAAATACTTCAATTACTTATAACTTCTAAAATATACACAACACCTCAATTTTAACACAAAAATTGATAATTAAAACTACATGCAATATGAATTAAATTAAGGTTTTGAGGATTTTCAATTTTTATATAGAAAATACAAAAAGCTTAATTTAAGCTTATTTAGAGTTGAGTTACAAAAATTTCACTCAGAGGTGACCCCACCTGATTTTTTATAAGGAATCCAATGGTGAAACAAATTTTATCTGTTTATTTGTTAGATAAAAAGTTATGATAAAATTTATTTAACTTTTTTCTAAAATTATTTTATTTTGGTTAATTTTGTTAAAAATTCATTTTTACTTAATTTTTTCAAGTAAAAATGTGTTTTTACAATTTTCAAATTTAATGTATTTTTATTTTTAAATTATGATTAAATTTTTGATTATGTATATAAATTTGTATTTATATTTCAATTTTTATTTTAATAATGTAAATAAATTTATTTTCTTTATGTTTGTAGATTAATTTTTTGTTTGTGGTCTTTTGGGTATATGACAATACCTCTAAGGCTCACATTCCCTCCCTCTAAAAAAGAATATTACTTTGTAATATGGTTATTTCTAGTATTTCTGAATCTTCTGAAAAGTTTGGTAGCTTCAGGTATGTCCTTTTCTTCTAACCATTCATCTTCACAAGTTGGGTCACTGTACCTAACAAGGTATTCCCTTACTTTATTAGTTCTCAACTTTCTTTCTTTGAGAGTTTTGGTAATCTTCTTAATGCCAGATGATTCAATAGAAGGTATAACTTGGGGAACTTCATCCCTCAAAGGAAATTTTTCAGCATCACTAGATTTATATGGCTTTATCAAGCTCACTGGAAATGTAGGATGCTTATTACTAAGTTCTTCAGATAATTCTACTTCAAAAGCATTTTCTCCATGGAGGGTTTTAATAACAAAAGGTCCTGCAAAGGAGTCTTTAAGCTTTTTACATCCTTTGATGTTATTAAATTTGGTGGTAGATACTAGTACTAAATCCCCCACTTTGAAATCTGGAGTGGCATGTGATTTGTCCCATTTATCTTTAGCATATGCAAATGAGTCTTCCATGCATCTTACTGCATGCTTTCTAGCTCTGTCTAGCATTACTTTGAAGCTGAAAGCTGTAGGATGTATTTCAACCAAATATTTTCTTAAAGAATCTTGGGGTAACTTGGGATTCCATCCTTTTTCTAGAATAGCAGGAGTTTGATTGGTACAGGCATGAATTGATGTCTTATATGCCAATTCTAATGCTGGTAGAAGAGTACACAAATCATGATTGAATCCATCAAAATCTTTGAATTCAAGGCCATATGCACAAAATCTTCTCACCATTTCTTCTAAGGTTTGTATAATCCTTTCAGCTAGACCATCAGCTTGTGGGTGGTAGGCTGTAGAGAAAGACAATTTAGTGCCAATAATTGGTGAAGATTTGTCCACAGTGCTGAAGTGAGTTTGGGATCTCTGTCACTAATGATATTTGTGAATATGCCAGTCCATGACACTACTCTATTCCATATTAGAAGAGCTGTATCTATGGCTGTATCATCTTTGTGACATGGTAAAAAGATTGGAGTTTTACTGAATCTGTCTACAATAACCAGGCAAGCATTATAACTTCTGTCACCTCCTGGTGGTAGGCCAGTTACCCAATACATATGGACAATTTCCCAAGGTCTGCTGAGTTCTTGGATTTTGATGATATTTCCAAGTCTTTTGCCTGTGGATTTATTTGCCTTTTGACATCTGTCACAGGTTTTGAGATAATCTGTAACATCTTTCTTCCACATTGGCCACCATATGCAGGTATTCATCTTTCCTCTTGTTCTGTCTTCAGACAGATTTACTGAAAAGGGGCTGTCATGGCATTCTTTCAGTACAAGATTGATTAATGACCTGTCCCCAACTGCCATGACACATGTGTGCTTGGTCCTGTGGTAAATTATACCATCCAGTAGGTGAGATATTCCTTCATCATAAGATTTCTTCCATACTTCATCCAAGGAATGTATTAGATAGTTGTCTTTAAAGTCTTTGTTAAGTAATTGGCATAAGATTCTACAATTCTTATCTTGAGTGTAACTGTTTCTTACATCTTCAAATAAGGTGGTTTTCAAGTCTGTAACACTTATTCCTTCTATTGGGATCTGTGGGGAAGCTTCTTCTGGCACATAATCAGGATTATCAATATTATTTGATAATGGCCCTCTGCTTAGTCCATCTGCATTTTTATGAATATTCCCATCTTTATGAACAATAGTCATATTTCCCCTATACTATTGTATGGCTATTTTCCATCTGAGCATATGTCTGTTGGGTGTTTTCATGTTTAAAAGTGATTTAACAGTGGTACAGTCTGTTATTACTTCAAAAACAAATCCTTCCAGAAAGTAATTGAGTTTTTCTAAAGCCCAAACAAGGCATAAACACTCCATCTCACTTTCTCCATATCTGGCTTCAGTTGGTTTGATTTTCCCGGATATGGAACATATGGGTCCTTCCACAGGTTTATCATTGATAATCTGAACCTGATGAAGTGCAGAACCTAGCCCATCTCCTGATGCATCAATATAAAGCTTAAAAGGCAGCTTAAAGTCTGGCATCAGTAAGAGTGGAGCAGTGGTCAAGGCTTGTCTCAGAGATTCAAAGGCTTTGACTCTGTCAAAAGTCATTTCAAACACTGTGTCTTTGTCACATAATTTATACAGAGGTCTTGCTATGGATGCAAAATCTTTAATATGTTGCCTGTAATATCCTGCAAACCCCAAAATTGACTGAATTTCTTTCTTATTCTGAGGCATAAGTTTCAGCAATACTGCTGAAACTTTGTTTTGGTCAATTCCAAGGGATAGACCAGATACTACATGTCCCAGTGCTTTAAGCTCTTTAAATCCAAAATGGCATTTCTTTAAGGAAATTTTAATGTTGACAGATTTGATTTTTGTCAAAACTCTGGATAATCTGTACATATGTTCTTTCCAAGTTTTGGAACAGATAATAATGTCATCAATGTAAATGATTAACCATCCTTCTGAAAGCTCTTCAGGGAAAATTTCATTCATCATTCTTTGGAAGTGTGAAGGTGAATTCTTGATTCCAAAAGGCATCCTCAAATATTCATAAAATCCACAATGAACAATAATTCTTAAGTATTTCCTGCTCTTGGTGTCACTACATTTTAATTAGATACTTTAAGGGCATCCATAGTGCTTATATACACTGCTTGAGATATTTCAGTGAGGGCAATTTGGAGTTTTGGTATTGGGTACCTGTCTGGAAGAGTGTAAGTGTTCAGAGCTCTAAAGTCCCCAACCATTCTAGATTTTCCATTATGTCATGCCACTATCACTGGTGTTATTATTTCTACTTCTTCATTGTGGCCAACCTCTATTATTATACCAAGATCTAAGAGTTCTTTAATTTGAATTTCTAGAGCTTCTCTTGATTTAGGACTTGCTGGATATTCAGGTCTTCTTAAGAGTGGTGGATAAGGTCTCTCAATATTAAGGATGATGTCAACTTCATGACCAATAATTGCTCCCAAAGGTTCTTTGTCTGATGCAAATTCTCCTCTGTGGTCATATAAAAGGGAAGACAGTTCATTTTCCTGATTATCAGTCAGATGATGGCTTATTTCAACTTCATTTAACTGTTCAGATTTGAATCTTTCCAGCTCTAAGCTGACTGCTGCTACTTTACTTACTGTAATTTGTCTTTTAAATGGTAAAAAGGCAAATGTTTGATGCTTATTGTCTCCAATAGTAAATTATCTATCTTTGTTGTTGTGTAAGTCTAATCCATACATGATAAAATAGTCATTTCTCAATATAAAATGGGTACTAGAGCAATTTTCCATAACAACAAATTTAACAGTGATTCTTAAATTTCCATTAATATGTCGGAATATGATGTTGGTATCAAAGATTCCCAATGCTTTCATTGGATTACTTGCACTATTGAATTTTATTCTATCAATTGGTAACAAGTAGTCTTCAAAATTTGGTACACAAGTCTCAAGAAAAATTTGCCAACACAAGAGCAGAAGGCTCCTGGGTCAAATACAAGCTTAGTGGGGTTGTTATCAATTACCACTTCTGTTATACAGGAGTTACCAGCTGTATAACCTTTTCCCCTGTTTGGTTTGGTTTTCATAAGTTGTGCATCTTGAATTTTTGACAAATAAAGTTGACCATTGCTTAATTGTGGCAAGTGGGAATAAGATTCCATAATGTCAAAGGTGGAATTGATATTTTCTATATACTTTGCAGATTCAGAGAGTATTGATGAATTATCCTCTGAATTTAATTCAATATTATTGTCTTTTTCAACATCAGGTTCTTTTTCAATGTCAATTTCATTGATTTTTCCCCTTTTTGGACATGTATTGGCTACGTGGGTGGTGCTTTGGCAAATATGGAAATTTCTGATTATATCTGCAGGTTTATATTAAACATTGTTAGAATTTTCTTTGGGATTTTTATCCACAGAATCTCTCCAAGGTGTATTAAACCTTGCTGTGAGATTAACCCTACTAGAACCAATCTTGGTTCTGGTGGTTACTTCTTCTAATATATTAATAATATCTTCTGCTGAAGATTGTTCAGTAGTCCTTCTTTTGACAGCATGCTCTAAGTCACCTCCACATTGTCTCATAATCTTTCTGTGGATCATAAATTATGACATGTCAGGACACAATGCTGTTAATCTGTCTTTTTTTTGGCAAGACCATGGTAAAGCTTTGTATTTATCAGAATTAAATTTGGAATATTAAAAGGCTGCTTCCACTCTAAATCTCCAAGCATCATTGGCCCATTTGGTGATAACTTGGGTTTTCCACCAAGTCCAAATTTGGTGTCCATGTGCTTGTCTCAATTTGATATACCATCTGTGAGCTGATCTGGTAAACAAGGTGTTAAATCTTGCTGTTCTCAATCTATCTGGTAATTTAAAATCTTCTCTAATAATGTTGATTCCTCTGATGAATTCCATATGGTCATATTCTCCTTCACCACTGAAGTGAGGCCATTTTTTAAGTTTTGGTACTTCTTTCAAAAGTGCTTGGCCCATTGATGGTTCCAAGTTATGAAAAGAAGTGGACAATTCATGTTTTAACTGTGAATTATCAGAATCAAATACTTGTGGATTTGGAATTTTTGTGCCCTCATTTTGCTTCAGAGGTGTAGACATTCTTGATATGGTGTTCAGTATTTGTTCAATATCATTCATTTTACTGTTGCTACACCTTTGGGAATTTCTGTATTCATGTTAGAAGGGTTGTATTAAATTTATTAATTCAATTTTTTACATATCTTCTTTATGTGTCAGTTCTTGCCATGACTCTGTCTGTCTTGTATTATCAGCAGTGACTTGATTCAATTTCATTGATAATTTTGATACTTCTTCTTGTGAAGAATCAAAACACTTTTTCAAGGCAATGGTATATGTCTTTACTTAAGTAAATGAATTTGGAATGACATCAAGGACTTTCTTGGTATCTGTCTGGATAATATTCATGGTTTGCTTAATTCTTGTTTCAATTATGTCATCAATATTGAATTTAGAATATTTTTCTGTTAATGCTGTAATAATGTCAGATTGTTTATTTATCTTATTTGCAAAATAATTATCATTATTTGATGTTTTAATTGTTCTTAAAACTTTTTCAAAACACATAAGTGTTTCATTGATTTGGCTCAGACCCAAGTTATTTATTTTAAGATTGTGACAAATTGATGAATTTTTATCAGAAATATGACTTTTTACATCAGTTATAGCTTCATACAGTTCTGGGATAGAATCAAAAATATCAGAAACCATTGCTGATACTTTAATCTGCCTTCCTCCTTCTTTTGTAATTCCATCATTGTTCTGGCCATCTTAAATACATTTTCCATGGCATCCTGTAGCCCTGACTGTAAGGATTTGTGGCTGGTGCCTTTCCTTTGCCCTTGTTCTGAGCTTGTGGCTGCTTTTTCACGTTGGAATTGCTGCTGATGGCCACTGGGGCTGTTTTCGGCACTTGTTTGGGTGGTGGAGGGCTGTTTTTCCTCCATTCTGCTGTTAAGAGCATCATGTTCTTCTTTTCCATCAAGGGATGCCATCCATTGAGTAACTTGCAAGTGTTGGGATGGCCCAGAAATTTTCTCACAGTCAGGTAAGAATTCATGCAGTTTTTCCACAGATCTACAAGGATCTGGTACTCTTTGTGCTGCAATGCATTGTTGTAAGCCTTCTGGCTGGCTTTACAAATGTCCACCGAGGCTTCTTGTGGCAGTGTCAGCTCTTTTTGAAGGTAAAACAGTCTTATAAGCTTCAGAATGACACAATTTATTAATTTGGAGGTCATCAACTGACCCTTGTCCTTCTGTAACTGATTGGCTTCTGTCATAATCACGTCTATGACCTTTCTGGGAGCTGCTTGAGGGGTTATAGCTGGCTCCTGATGTCAGGATGAAACTATGATAAAGGTGTAAATAGGCTGGTTGCAACTTTAACTATGTTTGTGACACAGTAAGAATGGTTTAAAAAGGATCTATAAGAGTTGAAGATGATTTGATTTAAGATTGAAAGGGCTTTACTATATATAATATAGTGGTGGTGAGCGCTGTTGAAAGCCCTGGGTGCAGCTTTATCTGTTGGGTTACAATAATTAAGATTTATAATTATACCTGATTATTAACCAAGAGTAAAACTGTTTTTGACAGTTTACTACATAGGTTATTCAAGAGCAGGATGAGGAGACAATTCTGGCTGTGAAAACCCTCCTTTTTATCCTGAAATGGGGTGGAAAGGGTGCTAGACCTTTCCACGTAGAGGAAGTGAAGATTTTTCACTCTCTAGTACTGGCTTGTGGTTTGCAAACAGCCTGTACAACCTGTATTGGGCTCAGATGTGGTTTTGAAACCACATCTGGCCAGTTTTCACCAATACAGGGTGAAAGCTTTCATCTGGGGACCTCACAGCCTGATTCTGACATGTATGACACATAGAATGCTGTACAGAAGCTGTATGGGACCCCAGTATTGACTGGAATATGAGGTATTGAAGTAAAAACAAGCTTCTTTGTCTATTTAACACCTCACATTCATGGTTATGGGATATTATCCCATGGTAAGGCTGTATTGGTCAGAATGTGGGATTTTGACCTTAAAACAGCTATAGCTTTGTCAGTTCTTGAGATATCAACTTCAAAACTGAAACAGTGTGTATCCCTGTATGTGTTCTACACAATGGTACCTTATTTGATATGGTTATCATTAGATATGGCAAAGGTATGCCATATACAAGATTTTTGTACATATGCATGTTTTAGGCAAAAAGCTGTATTGAGCTTGTTTGCCCCATACCTTCTGCTGTAGCTAAGATATGGGGAAGTGGATGGCACCATCAGATAGCCCTGATTGTGCTCTTTCCAAAAAGACCCCACTTCAAGTATCTCACACTAAAACTGTAGAAGCTAGATGAGAGGCAAATGTTTTGTTCACCCTTATTTGGCCTGAAATTGACCATAACTCCAGTAATTTTGGTGCTAGCTCAGCTTGGCTGGTACCATTGGAGAGCCCTGGCTTAGAGCTTCATTTTGAATACCCATTTGATGGGGTTAAGCCTCTCCTTCTAGATTTTAGATGAGAGGTGAAAATTAAGGTTTATGCTTAGAAATAACCTTGAGCAGGAATAACTTTGTTATTCTTTTTCCTATGGGGATGGGACTTATATTTTCAGAAAGGGGTGAGTTTCCTCTTTCTTTTGATACTTTTTGAGCCGATTTGGCTCAGCTCCATGTTTTGGTGGTATCTTGGCTATACCATTGGTTTATGGTATTTTGGCTGTCATGCTTATGCTCTGGTTTTGAGTCACAGGCTGACACCTGATCTGGTTGAAGGCATATTTTATGATTAAAAAGCTTTAGAATAATAATTTTAAGTCAAAAAAACTTACTATTGGCAAAATTCTTAGCTTTCTGAAGAGTATTACTTATATCCAAGTTAATCAATTCAGAAGAAATTGGTTCAGGTTGATTATTCTCAGTCACAATAACAGTACTGGCAGGAATAATGCTGGTAACTGTTGAGGCTGTTTAAATCTTTTCTTGTCTTACTATGTTTTCAGACACTAAAATTAATAAGAAAGCCAATTCATTAAGTAAAAAAAGGTATTTCCAAAAATAAATAAAAATATAAGCCTCACTTATAATATGAAAAAATCATTCTTATATGGATTTTTTGAATTATAAGTATTTTTAAATATAATAAAAAGGATTAAAAAAGAGTAAAAAAATATGTCACAGGTAAAATACCATGGCTGGCCCCCCAAATGTAAGGTGTGGATATGAAACTTTGATAAAATATCAAGTACTTTTCCTGTCCTCAAAATTTGTATAAGGTCAAATTATTTAAAAATGATAAGAAATAGTATTTTTAAAGAGAAAACACGCCAATTTTTATTTTTTGTAACTTTGGAAGTATAAAACAATAATATAATAAAAATTTATTGTTTTACCAACAATAAAGATTTATCCAAAAATACTCTACAAGAGATATTTAAGGCTACGAAAGAAATTTCTTCAAGAGCAATTTCAATTGGAATTAATTGAGAAAAGAACTGCAAGAAATTAATTAAAGAAAAAAATCCTTAAAAAGATATTTAAAGAGAAAAAAGGCCCCAAAGTGACCAGAGTGAATTTGGAAACAAAGTGACAAAGTTAACAGTGATGAAAGATGCTTTAATTCACTTTTGGGGTGGTTCAGGGGTAAAAATTATTATAAGAGTTACAAACAATGATTATAATTATTTTTTCACGTGGTTAAAAGGATTAAAAGTATATGAAAAGGGTGGTTGAAATCTTTTATTGATTTGTTTAACAGTGTTTAAACTAATTATAAAAGGAAAAGATTCTAACATGAAGAGAAAAGTGGGGCAAAGAAGACATTCTTTTATAGCCATCAATTTTCTTACTCCAAAAGTAAAATTTACTCTTGTCAGTCGTGGAAAACACTCTGACAACAGAAAAGCTAATTATGGCATGATTGAACCCTGGTTTAGACCAAAAAAGGGCTGGTTTTAGCCATTTTAGACCCTTAAATCAGCCATTACTGTAGTAATACCTGGCCTAGAGCCTTCAAAACACTTCAGAATGAGTTTAAGAGACATAGAAACCAGTTAAAGCTGTTTTTACTAAGATTGTTTCAACTTAAGGGCAGTTTTACCCTGTTGGAAACAGTTAAAACTACCCTGGTTGGTATCAAAACCTCATCATCAATTGAGGCACAGACCCTGTGACTCAATTCTACGCCAAAAATAATGAACCTTTGCGTGGATTTTGACATCCCACGCCTGTCAGCAAGGATTTTGGGGATCTGGCTCCCCCTTAGAGCTAGAGTTCCTTTCCCCCCCAAATTTAATCTTTCCAATTTATTTTTTCCTTTAATTCCTCATCATGTATTATAATTACAATTTACATACGTAATTCAATTGATTTTGACAGTACACTACTCTAATAATTGACACCTCATATGTAAATCAAAGTTCACTTATGTAATACACGCACACATTTTGACAATTAAATTGAACTCAATTGAAAATACTTCAATTCCTCATAACTTCTAAACTAAACACAACACCTCATTTTTAACACAAAAGTTGATGGTTATCACCACATGTGGTGTGACTTAAGTCAAAGTTTTGAGGATTTTCAACTTTTTTATTGAAAATACTAAAAACTTAATTTAAGCTTATTTAGAGTTGAGTTACAAAAATTTCACTCAGGGGTGACCCCACCTGATTTTTTATAAGGAATCCAATGGAGAAACAAATTTTATCTGTTTATTTGTTAGATAAAAAGTTATGATAAAATTTATTGAACTTTTTTCTAAAATTATTTTATTTTGGTTAATTTTGTTAAAAATTCATTTTTACTTAATTTTTCAAGTAAAAATGTGTTTTTACAATTATCAAATTTAATGTATTTTTATTTTTGAATTACAATTGAATTTTTGATTATGTATATCAATTCATATTTTTATTTTTATTTTTATTTTAATAATGTAAATAAATTTTTTTATTTATGTTTTCATATTAATTTTTTGTTTGTGGTCTTTTGGGTATATGAAAATACCTCTAAGGCTCACAATAAAGAAAAGTGAATTAACCCCCAAAGAATGTTCAAGCCTTCCCCATCCTTAAGGGCACTTAACTAAGTGAGATTATTTATGTATTTTCATTTGGCTGACCAATTAATTCAGATTTGATGCAGGTTTTGGAACCAGTTGCTCAATGTCCATCATGTAAGGGTCCCCCTCAAGTAAGAAAAATGGATTTCAACTAATTGTCCTTTGTGTGCATGTCACACATACACACCCACACCTAAAGCAGGGTGTGGCTGGCTCCACCCATGTCATATGCAGCTTGTCAATCCCACTCATGAAAAGTTGATTCATAGCTATGCAAAATAAGCCTTCACACTCTTTGTCTACAAAGCATTGTGTGGCTGGCTCCATCCATTTCACACACAGCTTTCCAATCCCACTCATGCCAAGTTTTTTATGGATGACCCAGGGAAGTTACACCCCCCTCCTCTAAATCAAGACTGATTGAATGACCTCTTTTATATGTGTATGTGGAAACATGTGGGCCTTGTTATTTTTAGCAACCTTGGGCTGGTTGCAGGAGGTTCAGGGGGTGAGGAATCTCAGTTGAAGGCACAGGGGAACAAATATTAGTGCGTGTTACAGGATTAAGTGTAAGACCTGACTGTGAGGTATTCTTGATGTTCCCTCAATTTTTGCTTGATGTGAGCTTGGATTTTATCTTTCTTGATTTGAAGTCAATCACTGGCAATTGATACAAAATTTGCCCTGGTTTAGATTATTTTTGAATAAATCTTTATAATATTATTTTTTATGCTAAAAACGTTAAAAAACAATAAATTTGGCGTGTTTTCTCTTAAAAATTTCAATTTAGCTCTTTTTAATTAAATTTTACCTTATACAAATTTTGAGGACAAAAAAAGTACTTGATTTTTAATGAAAGTTTCATATTCATACCTTACAGTTTCTCACTCATTGGTCTTTCAGTTTGTTCCATGGAAGGCCTTTTTGATCTGTTGTTGACTTAAAAGAGGCCTCCTATGGCTATTTTTTCCATTAATATTATTATTCAATCTTATCATTCGTACCAACAAGTAAATATTAGCTAAATATTTTCTTAAGTTTTTCAAAATTTTCCAAATAAATTACAAAGACATGAAATCATAGAAATAAAATATTTCCAATAGTGTTTAAATTTTAAATTTTTGTATTAATGTTATAAATCAATTTTGATCCTTTAAATCCACAAATAATTGGTAAAATCAGTCTTCTTGTTCTTTTCAAGGTATTTCTGGAGTATTAGTGAGTGTTAGATTAAATCTTGAAGTTTTCCCTCTTGAGATGTAATTTTATTCAAGAATTAAATATAATTATTCTTGTAAAAGATAATTAGTTATCAAAATAATTTTATATTATTTTAATAAGAAATCTTATTAATAATACTTCTGGTAATTGATTCTAGTAGAAACTTACTGCTTACTGTTGTAATCACTATTAGTGTATCAAAAGTAAAATAATTAATTAAACAATTAATTATAGGTAGTGGTAAAAACACATAAGGAGTGCCCTGGGCCCATTTTTAATTGAAAATGAAACATAACATGCCTTTATTGGGCCAGAACATGTCCCAAAAAGAATTTTCTCCCCAAAACCCCTCTAACTCCCAACAATCTCAGATTTTTTTGCCCTTCCCCCCAAAAAAAGACCAAACACCCCAAATAATCCACATTATCCCCACCCCAAACAACTTTTTTTTTGAAAAACAGCATTACCAAAGCATTTTTGCAAATCTTTTCACACTTTTCTTTCTTTTTTTCCCCCAAAGACTGCATTTTCCACCACAACAAACTGCTTTCAAGCCTCCAAATTTCCAATTTTTTACCTTCCCTCATCCATTAATCCCACAATTAAACCACTTTTTTTCACTCTCAACCACATATTTTAATTTTTCATACCTTTTTTCACTTCTTACCCCATTCCAAATCCCCAAATTCCCCTTTTTTTCAAGTTTATACATCTTTTTCACTCAAAAATGCTGCAACCCCCCACTGAAGGTTAATTTCAGACCCTTGAGCTTCTTTCGCAGCATGCGCATAATGTTACCAGGGCTCAGGGGTATTCTGTGTCCACCTTGAGGTCCAATATGGCCCACAGCCAAATTGAAATAGGTTGTGACAGGTCTGGGACCCCAAATGCCAACAAAAGCCCCTCCAAAACAGTCACCTCAAGAAAGCTTGACTGTCCTGTTAAAATTTATGCCAGAAAATATGCCAAGAGTACCACTTGGAATCTTAAAGTCAAAAACCCGGAACATAGCCATGATGCCACTGAAAATATCATGGCACATCCTGCTTTCACAAAATTCAATGAGCAAGAAACATCCCAAATTGCTCAAATGTCTGAATCACTGCTCATGCCAAGGAAAATTCAGGCCCAATCATTCAGCCAGAGGGAGTCTGACAGGCCTGTAATCCTTCAAGACATTTACAACCAAGTCAAGAAAAGAAAGAAAGACAAACTGCAAGGCAGAAGGCCCATTGATGCTCTTATTGACACCCTCAAAGAAGAAAATTTTGTTTGGTCCTCTGCAAGGGATGTGGAGGGACACATTACCTCCTTGTTTTTCACTCACCCCCTTGCTATAAAACTCTTTCATGACTTTCCTCATCTCATTCTTATGGATTGTACTTATAAAACTGATAAGTACAACATGCCCCTTTTCATATTGTTGGATTCAGCTCAAACAATAAGACCTTTTCTGGGGCTTTTTGTTCAATTAAGAATGAAAAAGAAACCCCATATACTTGGGAATTAAATCAATACATAGAAAAAGTCCTCAACAACACCCATCTTGTTCCCCCTCCAGTTATTGTTATTGACAGGTATCTGACCTTGAAAAACTCTCTTAAGAAGCTCTTCCCAGAATTGAAAGTCATGTTATGCATTTGGCACATCAATAAAGATGTATATGCTCATTGCATGAAGAAAATTGGTCATGGAAATGATTTTGAAAATTTTATGGGCCTTTGGAATCAAGTAATATAATTTTATCTTTCACTTTATTTCATTTAACTTTCTTATTATTGTTTTTATTAATGAATTTGGGATTAATTTCTCAGGTTATGTATTCATCCACTGAAAAGTCTTTCAAAGACAACTGGAAGAAGCTTAAAAAGCAAGTCAAAAATCCTGAAGTCTTGCAATATTTGGAAAATACCCGGCTTCCTCTGAAGGATTATTATGTGCCAGCCTGTAACAACCACCATTCCCACCTCCAGAGTTGAAGGTGCCAATTCCATGGTTAAACTTTGGCTCCCAAAGTCCACTGGTACTCTCCTGGATGTAGTCAGGGCTCTCCACACGGCATTCAGAAAAAAAATTTATTGAAATCATCAACAGAATCTCCAAAGAAATGATTGTCCATGTCAAGAATTTTCCTCCACACATCTTTGCTCTCAATGGAAAGGTGTCTCATTATGCTCTTCAGATGGCCTTTGAAAATTTCAAAACCAAATTTCCTCCCAATGAAAAATGCACCAACAAATACAACAATTATTGTAAGGTTTGACTATGAAACAATAAGTAAAAATTACTAAGTTATTACTTATTGTACTCTGAATGTCCTTATGAATTGAATAAATAAGATTAAAAATATAATAATAATAAATAATTATTATTATTATGGCGTAAAATAATTATAATAATATAATTTATATTATGAAAATATAATATAATAAATAAATATATTAATATAAAATAATTAATATATTTAAAAAGCTCTTTATTATTGTTACCAACAAATAATAAAGGCGTAAAAAATTGTTTTTTATTAATAAAAAACAATTAATAACAATAATATTACTAATATTAAAGTTATGAATTAATATAAATACTATTTATATTAATTAAAGAATTATTAAGAGAGTAATAATAGAGAAATTATTATAATAAGAGAAAATAACCTACTTTTAACACTTAATATAATAATTTTGAAATATTTTACGCCAAAAAATATAAATACAACTTTTTCAAATTGTATTTACAATAAAAATAAAGAAAATTACAAATTATTCTGGATTTTTACGTGGAAATGAGTTTTAGAGAGATTTTTAACAAAAACAATTAAATAAATGATTTAATCACGTCAAAATAGATGATTATAGCAAGGTGGTCTTTGGTCTTTGATAATATAATACTTTTATATATAAAGAATAAAGAAATTACCTTTGATTTTAATTGATTTAATGTTTTTGATGCGTCTGAGGGGAAAATAGAGTAAAAGGAGCTCTATTTATAGTAAATACCTCCCTCCTAGAGTCCAACAGGCTTCTAGTAGACGTGTACTGATCATAGCCACTGGAATTGATCAATATCTTAAGGCTTGAGGGTGATTACATCATGATCAAACCATATTACATCATTATTACACCATTATTTAGAGTTATCACTATAACTCTAAGTTTGATGACATCAGAGGCTTGGAAGAACCCCAAATTTCGTGGATTTTATTAGTTTTAATCATAAACTAATAGTATTCACCAATTTTATCACTCTTATGACTGTTAAACTTAATTTAAGGTTACAGTAGGTGATCATAACTGCTCAATTTAAGCTCAAACTTTGATCTTCAATAACTTTTAAGATTTACACGCTACAGCAATTCAGAGATCGAATTCTGATAGCCTGGCATAACCTTATTATTCTGCCAAGAGCTTTTCATTACATCATCAAAACTCTAATTTTGATGGTTTTTCTTGTAACTCATCTTTTCTGTCGAAATTCAATATTTTAAACTTCAAACCTTGATTTCAGGGGGTTATACCCTGAATTTAATAATAAAAATTACATCATTCTTCACGAATGAACTAGTAGAATCCAACTGTATACTTTTTTTTAAGTTTGGACTACTTTCACAACAAAGTGGTCAACAGCTCTGTTGATTTTTATCAATATTTCATCATAGGTTTTAACCTTGTTTATAATTTGTAAAATAAAGTTCATATCTGTGTTCTTACAGTAATTACGTGGTAACTGTATTTTTGGTTCATCATTCTATCATGTATAGTTTAGGAGATATTAGCTATGATCCTTGAATATATGCGTTGACCAAAAAAGTGCATATATTCAGGTTAATTCCTTAAGTATTGACTTTGGAAATTAGCTTATCAATTGTTTTATGTGTGGATTTTCGTGGGGAATCTACTGGTACAGTTTATTTCACATGTTGTTTCATTAGTTCCTGAGATAAATAAGGTTTTCTGGTTTTTATAAGGTATTATACCTTATAATTCATTAAATATTGACTTTACAGATATGCCATAAAAATGGTATATGTGTATTTTTCCATGAGGAATCCAATGGTATAACTTATTTTACATGTTGATTCATTGGTTTTTAAGTTAAACCAATTTTTGTACCAATTTATGGTATTTTTTGTATATTTAAGTAATTATTTTTAATGTATAATTATTCTAAGTAATTTTAATATAATTATATTAAAGGTATAATTATTCTTAGTATTTTTTGTGACCTTTTTGGGTATGTGGTCATATCTCAAAGGCTCACAATTATCAAGGAATTCCTTGCAAGAATAAGACCCAAAAGGCATCTTCCAGGCACCAAAGTCTTGAGATATCAGACTTCCATCCTCAGTGGCATTTGAATTTTCCTGTGAGGGTTCTTTAACTTCAAATTCTTACTTTTTTCCTTATTAACTGATCTTCTTTGTCATATTCTTCTCAGACTGGTTTTCAAGGTGATGATCAAAGTGTTGAAAAAGAAAGAATGAGGCCAAAAAAATATTTGAAGGTATTGGGGAAGACCATTTTCAAAGACCAATGGCAGAAATTACCCCAATTATTCAACATTTTCAAGATTTTTTGACTGGAAAAGTCCCATTTGATCAAATTCCCAACAGTCAAGAGGATGATAAATATTATGAAGACCCACTAAAATAAAAGAATATCTGTGGAAGACCTCAAGGAGCCAATAATAAAAATAAAAATACAAACAAAAGAGAACCATCAAGATTTGAAATTATTGAAAGTCAATCCAAGAGAAGAGGAAGACCCCCATCAAATATGACCAGTACAACAACATAAAGATAACAGTCAAATTTCCCCTCTCCAATTATGGAAGTGGACTCATCTGAAGATTCTGAATATTCTGAGGCCTCATTATTAAAATCAATCAGTTCATCAGATTCACTACCCTCAGCAACTGAATCAAATAAATCAGAAGTCACCCTTAGAAGGTCCAGAAGATTGGCAATTGGAAGCAAAACCTCACAAAGAGAATACCACAAGCCTGCCACCAATTTGAAGATATATAATGCCATTTACTTTACCTGTGAGCATTTTCAAAGCAATTATCACACAAGTGATGAATGCTCTATGATGTTTGTGAGTTTCTGATTCTTTTTAATGTATATTTCTCTTGTTTATTTTGATATTTATTCCTCTTTTGACCTTATTTTATCAGATACCTGGCTCAGAAGACTTTCCCAAGTTTATATTGAAATACACCTTCAAGGCCATCAATTTCCAGGGTGATGGAAACTGTGGCTACAGAACAGTATCTCACTACATTTACAAGACTCAAGATCAATGGGCTGATGTCAGAGGTGACTTGGATGAAGAAATTCAACAAAATCAAGACCTTTATGAAGCCATGAACACTTCAATTCCCTCAGTATCATCTTATTTGGGAAGAATTGAATGGTATGAAGATGTTGGCTAGGCTCCAAAAAGCAAGTGGTTGTCTATTCCTGCCATGGGGGATCCAATTGCAAATAAGTATCAAAGACCAGTTTTCTTTTATTCCACAGTCCAATTTTTTTCTTTTTTCCTTATTTCTGTCCTCCAAATGGAAATCCCCCATTTTAATCTGCTTCTTGGATAGCTGTTCTCATTTTGTTCCTTTGCATGTAATCATTTATAAAGTTTATCCAGTCCCCCCAATTAATGTGAATTGGGCACTTCATGACCAACCACAAGCCCTGGGGTGGGCTGATAGATTTAAGAAACACAGGATGTTATATTTGTCCAATATTCCTCCCCCCCTCAGAAAAGACCAACTATTTTGGAGGTTGATTCAGATTGATTGATTTTTGTATACACAATTTATTGCAATTATCCCAATCCTCAGTCCTATTTTTTTCTTGAATCCCACCTCAGTCCCCTTTTTATCAAACATGTGGCACTTTTGTACTTAAAAATAAACATATTACAAACAAGAAAAAACATCTGAAAAAAAACACTTATTGCACCTTCACTTGTTGTCCCACCAAAAAAATTCCCCCAATTCATGGGCTTCTGGTTCTTTATTTTCCAGATTTAACCTCTCATTTTTTTCTAAAAAAATTGAAGGAAATTTATAAGTGGGAAGTTTTTATATTAATTTTTCAAAAATAGTTGTATTACAAAGACGGGAAAAAAACACTTTTTGCACCTTCACTTGTCCCACCAAAAAACATTCCCAAAATTATGGGCTTCTGGTTCTTTATTCTCCAGATTGAACCCTTCATTTCAAAAAAAATGAAGGAAATTAATAAGTGGAAAGATTTTAAATAAATCTTCTAAAAAAATATGCTATTTTGTCATTTTGGCCAAATTTGACCAAAAAAAAAATATGAAAAAATTTGTGTATATTGACATCCCATGTCCGGAAAAATATGGCAAAAAAAAATAAAAAAAATTTAAAACTGATCCTAAGGATTTTGTTTTTGAATAATGAGGCCACTTATGTGTTTTTACCATAAACTTACGTGTTTTGGCCATAAATTGGTAGAAACATGTAAGGGCATATGTGTTTTTACTAAAATCTTACATGTGTTTACCAACACCCTTAATTATTTCTTTGTAGTTGTTAAAAGTTTCTTTGTTATATTTAATAAGAAAAGTCATAGTACTCTTGATTAATAGTAATATTATCAAGAGTTTTATAGACACATCTTACAATGAATTCCTATGGTATGACAACAGAATAAAAAAGCATATCTTTAGGAGTTATTTTCATCTTTTATTCAAACTTCCTCCCGATATTTTTTACAGAACCCACAATCTTATTTTTATTAATTTAAACCTACTTGAAAAGTACCTAATAATTCTCAGCTATATAATCTCCTTGGAACCCTGATAACAGAGCAACAAGAGCTCTTGGAAGGAAATTTACCTTCCAAAACCTATCAATATCCTCAAGGGAGTCAAATTAAAGCTACACTTCTTCCCTTAATGGGTGATAAACCAGATCTGAGTTGAATTCAAGATTATGCTTCACATTATTCCTCAATGGTTTTCCCGCATTGTAGTATTTCACAAATACAAATTGCAAATCTCTATAAATAATCATGGCTACTAAAAAACTCATATGAGCATTTTCAATGGGCTGAAAATTGGAAAAATGCACATAATTGTGAGAAATAATGAAATATCCGTCTAAAAGTGATTGACACTAGTTACGCTTTTGCGCGCACAAACCTCAAACTAATTACCAAAGATTCATGCACATCTCTATGTGCATAATCCTCACCAACTACCTTTTAAACCAGGAGTAAACTTTCCTACTTGGGAATCATCCCGGATTCATACTACTTTCTCTTCTTTCCTTCAAATCCTTCTCTTCTTACTTTTCATTATCTTTCTCTTTTCTCTCTATTCGCTCCTTTCTCATTTAATCTATTTTATCTCTCTCTCCTTTATTCTTTTATTTACAAATTCTATAAGCTAATCATAGGTATGATTAACTATTTAGTCGATTGTCATTGTTTGAACTACAAACTAATGTTTCTATTCTCTAGTGTTTGTTGATCACAGTTGTATCAGTCTTGTCCTTGTATTATTCTTATCTACATACTTGTCATCCACCTTTAGGTATTTAATATCTCTTGTTATATTTTTATCTATAGCAAATGTCTAATGAAATGCACCTTTAGTTCTGCATTCTAACAGATTTACAGTCTCGAACGCTCTATTACAATCAGAACAGGTGGATAACAAGAAGATAAATTAAAATGACTGATTGAAACAGCGACAAAGAAGAAAATCACATACCACTTTTAGACGGAACCAATTATTCCGAATGGTATCTTCATATGTGTTTCCTTCTTAGGTCTAAAGAACTTTTGGATGTTTGCGAAAATCCAATAGGACAAGATTCAACACCTGCGTCCAGAAATAAGTGGAACAAGCAAAGCTTTGAAGCAATCAATCTAATTACTTCTAGAATCAATCAACAAGTATTTCTAGAAGCTGTACGGCCTGAAACTTTAGACAAAGCTGATCTCTTATGGACAAGCATCAACGAACACTATGCCTCAAAAAGGAACATGAACAAGGGAAGAGTTTGGATGAACTGGCAAAAACTCAATTATACAGGGAACCTCCAATCGTACATTGATAATACACGAAAATTTCTATTGGATCTACAGTCCGTCAGCGTCAAACTGCCACCAGAAATCCTTTTGTATATTATTCTTGGTAAACTTGGTAATGATTCTTCACTCACTCAGGTAGTTGAGATGATAACTCTTAACGATAACCTACTTGAAAAACCTGACCAAGTCCTACTACGCCTGCAAGAGTACGCCAACCTCCAAACTGCAAAAGTCACTTCCAAAGACTCTCCCTCTGTCTCCGCCCTTATTTCGTCAACTGATCATAAATTCAAGATTATTCACTTCTGCTCTAATGGGCTACACAATCCTAAGTGTACGACCCACAGGAAGGATCAATGTTATGCAGAAAACCCACATCTGTGACCACCTTGACGAAATAACAATCGAAAGGCTCAAGAACCATCAGCTTCTGCACACATTGCCACTGCTCATGCCCTTGTAACATCAACTGTCAGTCCTCAAAGCCATCCCAATCAAGTTGTAATTGACTGCGGAGCTACCCATCACATGTTCCATTCAAGAGAAGTCTTCACCTCATTATCTAAAACGTCCAGTATTCACATTTCAACCGGTGATCCAACAAGTCAACTTTCCGCCGAAGGAATAGGATCCGTCTTGATTATTGTTAACAACAAACCTCTCAACTTTTTGGAGTGCCTGTACGTTCCTAAACTCAAATGTAATCTGATCAGTCTCCTACAGCTCTGTGGCAATCAGATCACAATCACCAGGAACTCGGACAGTTTTGATCTTACAACAAGTGAAAAAACCTCTCTCCATGGGAAGATTATCAACAATTTAATGAAAGTAGAATTCATCCAACCGAAGTCCTTAGTCACCACGGTTGTGGATGACCTGTGGCACAAGAGACTCGGTCATCCGGGAAAGGCGCCAGTTCGTGCAATGGGACTTCCATCACATAACCTCCCTTGCCACACCTGCGACCTGAATAAAATACACCAGCTACCATTCAAGGATCAATTTGAACACGTAAGTCACCCACTAGACTGTGTTCATATTGACCTTGTTGGTCCAATCTCACCAGCCTCTATTTCCGGCTCTCAATATTTCCTAACAATCATTGAGCAATTCACCTCCTTTAAGTTCACTCGAATGCTAAAGCACAAGTCTGAAGCTTTCGACTGTTTTATTAATGTCAAGAACCTAATGGAAAATCAACATGATCGGAGAATTAAAAATCTTGTATCTGACCATGGTGGTGAATTTCTCAACGAAAGGTTCAAACGCCTGGCTTTGGATTCTGGATTCATTCACACTTTTTCCCCATCATACACCCCTCAGCACAATGGCTTTGCCGAGAGGGCCAACCGAACCATCTTGGACAAAGCTAAGTGTCTCCTCAATGGATGTGGTCTTCCGAAGCAGTTCTGGGCAGAGGCAATAAATACTGCAACATTCCTGTGCAATCTTATTCTGACTCCCTCAAGACACAACAAATCACCCTATGCACTCTGGACTGGAAAATCACCCCGAATCAAGAAACTCAGAGTTTTTGGGTGCCAGGCAGTTGTTTTTATCCATCGCAACTTCAGAGGTTGGAAGCTTGGTGAATCGGGGTGTAAGGGTATCTTTCTTGGATACGAAAATGACATGTCTTCGTATCGTGTCATGAGGATTGGCGACGGTAAGGTGCTCATCTCAAAACATGTTCTCTTTGATGAGTCCATCTACCCTAGCTCCCCAGATCAATTCTCTAGTTCCAGCCCTCTTGTGATACCCTTCACCAAAGGTAAGGAAGGAAGCAAAATCAGCGTGGATGAGGTCCAAACCAGTGTTGGAATTGAAGAGGAAGCTGAAGAACCTCATCAAGGCGACAGTGCTCACATTCATCCCGATCAGGAGGTGGAAGGAGTAGATTAAGTCCCCTCCATCCTTCCAGTGGAAACTACTGAAGGCCCTCAGTCGGTTGTTCGTCCTAAACTTTGTGTCATTGGGCCCAGGCATCCAACGCTCATATCCTCTAACATTGACCAGTCCAACATCTTACCCTACTCTAGGAGGGCTGGAGCGCTCCTTACCTCAGTGGAAGTAGCTCTGCGGACTTTTAAAATGGCAATCAATTCAGCTTCCAAAGAAGTCTGGCTTGAAGCCATTGCAAATGAGCTGGATTCAATGGACACCCTGAAGGTGTGGGATATCATTGAGCTGGATCCGTCCTTTAAGCTCTTCGGGACAACCTGGGTGTTCAAGATCAAAAAAGATCACCTCGGCAATGTCACAGAGCACAAGGCAAGGCTGTGTGCTCAAGGATTCTCGCAAACCGCCGGTGTTGACTTTGAAAAAACCTACTCTCCAACTGGCCGGTTAAATTCACTTCGTACTCTTATTGCATTCGCTGCAAGGAATGACCTTTTGTTTCATCAAATCAACATCAAGAGTGCATTCTTAAATGCACCGTTGATGGAGTGTGTTTACCTGTCCATACCTCAAGGGCTTAATCAAGACCGAAGAAGGTTTTGTCTAAAATTGAAGAAGGCTATTTACGGTCTCAAACAGGCCCCTCTGGCCTGGTATGATCGTCTACGTGGCTGGCTAATTAGTGTCAATTTTTCTCCTTGTATCTTGGATACCTGTGTGTTCTATTGGTCAGGAGATTTGCCTTTGTGGCTTTATGTCCACGTTGACGACATAGCCATATTTGGTAAAGATGTTGAACCTTTCAAGGCCGAGGTCTCAAGGGAATTCAACGTCAAAGACATAGGGGCTGCTGACCTCATGCTTGGAGTAAAGGTAACTCAACAAGACGACCTCATTTCACTCGATAAACAACACTTCTGCGAGTCCCTCCTTGACCTCTATGGTATGGGAGATTGTTGTCCTGTCTGCACTCCACTTATTCCTAATCAACACCTGTCCTCAGCAAGTGAGGAAGAGCTTTCCTCTTTTAATGCTCTTGGTATAAATTACCGAAGTGCAATTGATAGCATCAACTATCTTAGCACTGCTACCAGACCCGACCTCTCCTATGCTGTTAGCTCACTGTCTCAGTTCCTAGAGCGACCTGGTATTAATCACTGGAAAGCTTTCCTCCACGTTCTCCATTACTTAAGGGGAACTCAGGACCTAGCCTTGACGTACTATAAGGGCAACAACTCCGGGATTGTTGCATACAGTGACGCCGACTGGGGAAACTGTCCCGACACTCGGAGGTCAATTACCGGGTTCCTTGCAACGTTTAGCGGCTGTCTGGTTATCTGGAAGACCAGGAAGCAACAGACGGTTTCACTATCAACTTCTGAGGCAGAGTATAAGTCCTTATACGATTTGACTTCTGAACTGCTGTGGATGAGGCAATGGTGCAAGGAAGCGTCTCTATATGGTGAGGATACAGCAATACCGATTCATTAAGATAATCAAGGCTGCATCGAGGCAGCCAGCGGCAATAGTGGCATGAATGGAAAAAGGATGAAGCATGTGGATATTCAGCTTCATTTTGTAAGAGAAGCAATTGGAAGCTCAAAGACTCGGCTCGTCTACACTCCAACAGGCAAAATGTTGGCTGACTTCTTAACAAAATCAGTGTCTCGGGTTACTTTGGGTAAGGCTCTTAGTAGTTTGAAAGTTTTGCGGCTGATAGCGAGGGGGGATGTGAGAAATAATGAAATATCCGTCTAAAAGTGATCAACACTAGTTACGCTTTTGCGCGCACAAACCTCAAACTAATTACCAAAGATTCATGCACATCTCTATGTGCATAATCCTCACCAACTACCTTTTAAACCAGGAGTAAACTTTCCTACTCGGGAATCATCCCGGATTCATACTACTTTCTCTTCTTTCCTTCAAATCCTTCTCTTCTTACTTTTCATTATCTTTCTCTTTTCTCTCTATTCGCTTCTTTCTCATTTACTCTATTTTATCTCTCTCTCCTTTATTCTTTTATTTACAAATTCTATAAGCTAATCATAGGTATGATTAACTATTTAGTCAATTGTCATTGTTTGAACTACAAACTAATGCTTCTATTCTCTAGTGTTTGTTGATCACAGTTGTATCAGTCTTGTCCTTGTATTATTATTATCTACATACTTGTCATCCACCTTTAGGTATTTAATATCTCTCGTTATATTTTTATCTATAGCAAATTTCTAATGAAATGCACCTTTAGTTCTGCATTCTAACAATAATTGTTCCCAGAAAAAATAATTTCTCAAAGAGTATGGTGCTTAATATAGTTTCTTACAATCTAATAATTATTTTAATAACCTTCATCTAATGACTGTAGATTTAATTTATAAAGTTTTTGAGCCTTTTGAGGAATTTCAGTATTACATATATCTAGCTTCCATTTTAAGAAGAAAAAGTAGAAAGAAACCATATTGATAACTTTGAAGAAAAATAAAGTCAGTATAAAAGTGTAAAATCAAGTCAAAGAAGTCATAGAAAGAAAATAGAAATTGAAGAATGTAAAAGTATTTATAAGCCCTATAAAAGGCCCAAGCTACTAGAAGTCTCTTCAAAAAATCCCTGTTTGAATTTGGGACCTCCAAAACCAATTGATAAACTTACCTATTGGCAAGGTCAAAAATATGCAATAGTTCCAATATCAGCCACTAGCCAAATAAGAATTACTCCTCTGGTTGAAATTCCAATCATACTTGGACTATCTAAGTCAATAAAATCACAATTCCCATCACTGGATAGCAAAAAAAGTTCAACCTCACAAAGTCAGGTATAAAAACTCCCCTCAGTTGGGTTACCATAGTCATAGTAAATTGTTCCAATCCAGAGCTGATATTAAGAATAAAAAGGAGCCATTTAAATGACAGGTTTTGACAAGATATAAGATCCCCCTCCTTCCATTTCCCAAGATTCTCACCATTCAGAATCTGGAAAGCAACAAAAAATATCTTAATCACAAAGTACACTGATTTCAAGCTCATTTAACCCTGAAATTTTAATTTCTGGATGAGAAGGACCTCCAAGCTCAGTAAATGATTTGCATCTTTATGCAATTGAGCTGGATTTTATTCAAATTTATTGAAAAAAAATCTATATTCCATCTTGGTATACTAAATTACCCCCAACAATTGGATGCCTTCCTCTGGTACTGCCAAAGAAGATCAATTTCTGGGTTTTTTGTAGTTAATATTCTACTTATATTATTCCCTAAGTGGAAATGGACAAGTTCAAATCTTTCTTGTACTGAAAGATTAATTTTTACCATTTAAACTCTTATACAGATAGTTAACATAGTCATGCCTGATAAAATAAAACACCATCAAGTGGGAAAACTTCAAGAACTCCTTATTTCAAATTGGTCCTCACAGATACCTCCTAAGTCCACATTACACTTTGAACAATGAATGGCAGATATGATTATATAGTTTGGTCCACCTTAAATATTTTCTTTCTGGGCTTGAGAAATTCTTAATCACTTGCTTACTTTGGTTCAAAGAATAATAATTCAAGTAAGAATTTTCATTTCACATTTTTCATAAATATAACTAATATTTTTGTAGGATCTCTTGATAAATATTTATCAAATGGGTCTCTTGAGATAGATTTTTTACAATTCTTTGTTGAACAGCTCCCATAAATTTGGTCTTCCTTAAATAAAGAGGTACCCTTACAAAATCTGGCCAAGATAACTTATAATAAGGATCTTGATATATACAATTCAACAATTAAAAGATCCATTTGAAAAAGAGTTAATTAAATCAAGTTATTTTCAAAAACCTCAAACCTCCAATTTACCTTAAAAATGACCTTATTAATCAAAGTTTGGATTCACTCGAAAACTTGAATTACAAAGGACATGTAATTTCAGCAATAACAAATAACATTGATTATTCTCAGGCTTATTTTTTCTGATAAAACTTCCACCCATGAAACTTTTGTCTTTGTAAGAGTAAAAAAAATTGCAAAGGAAGAGGTTTCCAAGAGAAACTATGTCCTTTTTAAACTTTTTCACAAAATTGAAGGTAATGATTTAGCCAAAGATCCTTTTTCTGATATCAAAAATTTGAATACTGATACCATCTACAAGAATGAATTTGAGATAAAGGTATTAAATGAGAAGGAAATATGGAGAGAATTTGCAAGTGTTGAATATTAAACAAATGTTTCAGCTATGGAAAAGATATTTCGCTTATTTTTCCATTTCTTTCTTTAGTAAGTTTTTTATCCTTCAGCTTAAAAACATTTACCAATTATTACATGTTCATTAGGACAATCATTCAAAACATATTTATTTTTGGAGATTCTTTTTCTTGCTGATAAATATCTTATGTTATGTTTATGTAACTATATATTACTCAAAAATTACAAATTAATAATCACTTTCAATTTAGAGCTTTTCTTCTGCTTGCAAAATTAATTGAGAATTACAAAATTTCATCCCCAAACTTCATATCATGTCAAATATATATTTCATTAATTCTGAAAATAAACATAATGATTTCTTAATATCACATACAAATACAATTACAAAATTGAAATTCTCATCCTAATTAAAATTCTTTTTGAAAATTTCCAAAAATATTGTTCCATTGAGTACTTTGAATATAAAGCATAATGAATTCCCTTCAAATCAAAAATTATTTTTTTTGATTACCTTCCTTATTCCTTTCTTCAAAGTTTCTTAAAACAAGAATCATAATAAATTTAAATCAACTCAGAACAAGGTTTATTATATTTTTAAGGCTTTTGGTTAAATAATTATATAATATATGTATGGAGTCAAAGGGTTTAGAAAAACTCTCTTACAATGAAAATATATTCTTTCCATTAGTTCAAAGTGGAACATTGCTCCTCAAAAGAAATTATTTATATAAATAATCTTATTCTCCCTCCTTCTAGCTTGAAAATGTCTATTTTTTATATATTATTTGATTTTTTATTGATTATATTCAAAATTTCTCAATCAAATTTTTTACCCAAAATCAGTAACATTTCCATGATCACCTTGGGTTTTATATACTAAATTAAATAAAAATAATGTATGTGCAAAGGGGAATTAAAAAAATATTTCTACCCCAGGAATTCCAACAAAGTTATGAAAATTTATCTCCATATTCCAACCCAGAAATTATTTTTGGCCTGAAAAAAGTTTAAAATGATCAGAAATTGTCCAATTATTGAAAATTTCTATACAGCATTTCATTTTGAAGTTCAATTTTTTGATAAAATTATTTTAAGCGAATAAGTTACTTATTGGGACTAATGATTGCACAGGATTTGTTTAAAAATTCTTATCACATATAGCTCCTGATCTGCAGCGCATGATTTTCTTTATATTTTTATATTTAATGAATATGTAGCTTTCCAATAATGTATGATCTTTATGTTTTTCATTATAAAAAAATATTTTCTCAATAAATAATTATTCAATAAAATTTAAATCCATAAAAAAGATGTTTTTCAAAATTGATAAAACAAAATAATGAGATATTTTGAATATAATTATAAACTATATCATTTTTGAGTTATAATTCTTAAACACTCTTTGAGCTTTGGCTTAACTAAAGAATTCATTATTTTTACATAAAATACTCTCTCTTGTGGTAGATATTTCAAAATTCAAATATCCCAAATCATTTTACAAGGGAAAATACATTTTTTTATCTTTTTCATCATGATCAATATCTTACCTTTAATGAAAAAAAATTTATCTTCAATAATATTATTTTAAATTAAGAAATGGAACAACATACCTTTTTTTAAGATACTACTTAATTAATGTTTTTGCTATAAAGTTTGTAATCATATTGAAGTATATACAGTTTAAAAATGAACATTTTTTTTGATTTTGTTTTTAAAATACTTAATAAAAAGGGAATAAAAGTTAATTTTTCATGGATGAAATTGTTGTTGTATTTTGATATGTCTTTTATAATTTCCAATGTTTGACAGTGAAGAATATCACAAAAACACATTTGTTTCATGGAAATGGAAGTTGAAATTTTTTACTCAGGGTTCTTCTAAAGTTCAACATTCTATCTCAAATTTACAAAGGTATTTTATTTTCCAAACAAATAAAACTGGAGATAATTTAACCTTTAAAGAAATTTAAACAAAAGATATTTTTTGATATAATCATAAATATTATCAAATTATCAAAGTTTACCCAGTATAGTCATATATAAGCTTTCTCAGATTACCTTTCTTTCATCAAATGAGAAACATCAGATCTTTATCATTCAAAAAATCGTTTTTATGTTCTATTTACCTATTTCAAATTGGTTTACCAATATTGAAGATTAATTCTAATGATTTACTGCATATATAATTTAGAGTTAACAAGAAAATCTCATTTTGAATAATCACAAAATGCATTAAAAATTAGTTATTTTTAAAGAATTAAAAAACTGTTCTATATAATTACTATTAGAAGCTCAAAAATATTTTCAAGGGAAATAATTAAACTCATTTTCATTTGCACTTGAATCCTGATTTTATTACAGAAGAATTGTAGTCTTATGAGGATTTTTCTAAATCCTTCATACTTTTTTAAAAGTAATATTTTCTGTATTTCATTTTGTCTTTTTTTGAGATTAATATTTTCTTATTGAAGAATTTCTTCTTTAAAATATACAGTTCTTTCTTAACAAAACTAACATACAAACTATTTTATATTTGGATTATAAGAAAATTAATCCTTGAGAATAAGTACTATTCCAACAAATTGATGACAAAGAATATTCAAAGTATTGAAGAAATAATTGTTTTATTAGATAATTTAAGCAACATAATCAATTTTACAGTAAATTTTATTTATATTTGTCCTTTTTTTAAATAAGTCATGACATATTAAATTTCATGTATTCCTTCTTTTTTTCAATCATGGGATTTGAAGTATGTAGAAAAGGCTCTGAGATTTAGGTTTGAATGTTAAATAGACTAATTTATAGAAATGATATTTCTCTATAACTGAGTGATTTCTTTTGTAATAAACATTTTCTATTATCTTTCAATAATTTTCATTTTGTTTCCTTATTCTGTTATCAAAATATAAGTCTTTTTTATTATGTTTCTATAGGTATCCACTATTCTCAATTGAATAAAACTAATAAATTATTAATTTTATCATACATTTTTCTACTATGTCTATGTTATTTTAAAATTAAATGAAATCATAATTTTTGAAGTGTATTTCACAAGAATATTGAAAAAAATCCCTTGATATTTAATTTGAAATCACCAATTTTGTCACCCCCACTTTATCGATGAAACATAGAATAACAAAAATATGATTTTTCAGATATCCAAAAAGAAATTCAAAGACCAGAGAAAAAAATATTATAATGTTCTAATTCAAAAAATACTAATTTTAATTCTTTCTGAAAAATGATTACAAAGGTTAACAAAAAAAGCTTTCCATAAGTTTTTCAAAACATAAAGGAGATTAAATTGATAAGATTTATATAGTTTAATTTATTTAATTGATTCATAGTTTTCCATAAATATATCATTTTTCATTCTTGAAAAAAAAAGGAAATGTATTTTTAAAACGGGCCAAAGCTGCTTTGGAACATTTTTTTGAAAAAAACTAAACCATTTATATTAGCTATAAATGTTTCATCATTTTTTCAAATACCTTTTTTCAAAGTGTCTTCTTTATTTTAGAAAATGGCATATAATATATCTATTAATCCATGAGAAATTTTTCCCTTTTATGTAAAATTCTCCCATATTTTTTTTACTCAATATATTTCAATTGTTTTCATATTTGAAAAAATAAATATTTCCACTAATAATTTTCAAAAATCAATTTATGAAAAATAATATAGAAAGAATATAGTATATTAACGAAAAATTTTTTTTCATTAAAATATCTTTCCAATCAATACTTAAAAAAGATAAGAAAATTAAACTATTCATACCATTGCTTTTGATGAAGTAGTTTTCAAAAGTTTGTCAAAAAATGAACTAGTTAAAAAAGAAACAGGACTTATAAAACGTTTTTCCAAAACTCATCATAGTGATAAAAAAAATTGAAGTTTTTCATTTTAATTTCAATCAAGAATCTATATATCTTTAAAGAAAAATAATATGTGTTATAATCAAAATATTGAGGTATTTGCAAAAGTTTTGGAAAATATTAATATACAATTATTACAAGTAATAAACTTACTTATTGAGAGCCATTACATTATTATTAATAATTTTTGGGATTGATTTTATAAAAAGCAAAAAAAAATCAAGCAAAAGATAATCTTTTAAAAAATGTGTTTTTAAAATATTCTTTTTGACGTTATTTTTCAAACACTTTTAGCAATTATTTCTTGCACAGAGCTAAGAACTTCATTTGAATATATTGGAAAAAATATAATCATATCATATTTATATATATTTTTTATTTTTTTTTGAATAAATTGGAGAATATTGAATGAAAAAGTGACATTCCTTGTTTTTTTGGACAATTTCAGGTATAAAACTAGATATCATATTTATTATGAGAAAGAAAAAAATGATATTTTTGTGGAAGATGCAGTAAAACATATTTCTTTTTAATAGCTCAGGAGAACTTTCATTTATCTTAAAAATTCAAGAAAGCTCCAATTAAGTTCATTTGAATTCCAAATTATCAAAGATGCGACCTGTATTGATTGAGAAAAAATGTTACATCTGAAGGACAGGCTTAATGCATGTTCAATCTAAGTTGGATCTGGGTTCAACCCAATCTATCTGCCCGCTATGGTATTCCTAGACCATTTTGGCTTAATGGACCATAAATTTATTTTTTTGGGCTTTGAAATTTTTTTGATTCAAGTTAAGGAACTGTTCTTCCCTAAAATAAGGCTATAGCGCCTTAGGTTGATAGCAATTATAAGCTAAAATAACTTATAAGTGGATAAATAAACTGTTACCTATAATGTGACACCCCACTGTACCATCCAACACTACAAATTGTGAAGAATTGGTGTAACCAAAATGATCACCATTTTCCATTTCTTTGAATTTATTTTAATTTTCAATTTTTTTTATCATCTCAAGTGGGTAGTAAAACATTACTACAGCACAAAGGGTCTGAGCTATAAAGATTATTAATGAAATGTCATTGCATGGCAGAGCTATACTTTCATAGGAGTCACATTATAAGGATAGGTTAATTTAAATTACTTGCAGGAAATTAGTTATGAATTAGTTTAAATGGGGCTCAATATCTGAAAGAAAAAGGGAAAATATGGTATCAATACTTTATCATAGTTAATTCAAGGTAAAGATAAATGAATTTCAAGTAAATTAAAATGTGGTATGGGGTATATATGACCAATTTATATTAAAGATTATTTTTTTATTCTAGTTGGAAGGATTTGTTTTTTTTCATTACAGGTGAAATTAATGAGTAAGATGCCGTTAAGAAGGAAGAGAAGTGTTATCATTATATGGTATGAGAACACAAAGAGAATATTCATAGTAGGGATATTGAAGAAATTAAAATGGAAGAAGAAAATTATATTCATATTCAAAATGAAGATTACATAAGCAGGAAGGAGATATAATCAGTATTAGTAACTAATATAGCCTTTCTGAGTAATAAATTTAATTGATTAGTCATCAACTGAATTGTTTAGTAATCATCAGGAGCTAAGGGATGCAGAAACTAAATTGAATCAAGATCACCTCACATTAAATTTAATTAATCACCATGGAAACAAATTAAAGTTTCCCCACAAAATCAAGAGCTCAATCACAATACAGGTCACATGCTCCAAAACCACCAAACCCTATTTCAAATACAGGTCACATGACAAAAGCACAAATCTGAGACTTGAAAAACTTCCAAGTCCTCTTTTTTATTGACAATCCTATGGAGGGCCCAAAAAATATAAATAGAGGTTCTCTATCCCCCTTCAATTCTTTTTTCCCAGCCCACTTGAAGCCCACTTGTGAGGTTCAAAAGCAGAAATTCAACTTCTTAATATTTCCTCTGAGGGAAATACCCTCATCCATAAAGTATTATCCTATTTTTAGTAGCCATTATATATAATAGTAGTTAACAGTGTTCTAAATTATATCATAAATTTACTAAGCTATTATAATAAAAATGGAAATAAAAAATAGTTTCCTTATAATTAAAGTAGTAGAAATAAAGTCAAATGAAAAATAATATCTTAAAAATAAGAATTCATTATCCTTAGTCTAATGAAATTTCATATATTCTTGTTTACAGAAATATTCTATCAATAAGTTTTACCTTATATTATTTTAATTTTAAGAAAATAATCTATTTATCAATTGTGATCCAGAAATTTAAATATCTTATTGAATTTCAAATAGCTTATTACAAAGATCATTAACCTAAAAAAACATTAAAAATATAAAAAAAAGCTTATAAATCAAAAAATTAATATTTTCCTTAGTCTTGCTTTCAGGTTTTTATTATAGTAGTGCTATCAAGGTTTGTTTTGCTGTGGTTTATCACATTTTCAAGTTCTTATTAGTTGTTATTGGTGAAGTTGACCTTAGTTTCTAGTTTTTTAATTTTTTTTTGTTTTCTTAGGGCTTCATTTATCCATCTTTCAATATAAAGAAAGATATGATAAGAGTCTGTTGAATAGACTTTCCTGATTCAGCCACCATCAAAATAAATAAATTGATTGTAGAGCTCAAGTCAAGATAATTCATCATTATTAGGAAGGGAAGTCCAGATTCATCTAGCACATAAGCAGAGAAAGGGTTAGAAGTCAGAAATATAAATTCAAATCTTTTATTGTAATTTCCCCTTCCAAGTACTGCCTCATTTATCCCACCCTGCAGGTCCTGTTTTTTTCAAAGTGTCTGTAGCTGATCCAATAACAATAAATATTTTTTTCTTTTGTAAAATACTACAAATATTTATTTGAGAATATCAGTAACATTCAAGTAGATACATTTTGAGAAAATGATAGAAATAAAAATAGGGTGTTGGTAAACACACGTATGCTTTTAGTAAAAACTTGTAAGCCCTTACATTTTTTTACCAAACACTTACGTGCTTTTACCAATTTATGGCCAAAACACATAGGTTTATGGTAAAAACATGTAAGTGACCTTATTTCTCAAAAGAAATTCCTCAGGATCAGCTTCCAGTTTTTTTTGCCATATTCTTCCCAACATGGGATGTCAATATCCACAAATTGTTTCATATTTTTTTTTGGCCATATTTGAGAAATTTGGCCAATATGACAAAATGGAATATTTTTTTTAGAAAATTCATTTAAAATCTTTCCACTTATGAATTTCCTTCATTTTTTTAAAAATGAAGGGTTCAATCTGGAGAATAAAGAACCAGAAGCCCATTATCTTGGGAATTTTTTTGGTGAGACAAGTGAAGGCGCAAAAAGTGTTTTTTTTTTCAAATGTTTTTTCCTGTCTTTTTAATATGACTATTTTTAAAAAATTCATATAAAAACTTCCCACTTATGAATCTCCTTCAATTTTCCTTTCAAAATGAAGGGTTAAATCTGGACAATAAAGAACCAGAAGCCCATGAATTGGGGGAATTGTTTTGGTGGGACAACAAGTGAAGGGGCAATGAGTGTTTTTTTTTTCAAATGTTTTTTCTTGTTTGTAATATGACTATTTTTAAGTACAAAAGTGCCACATGTTTGATAAAAAAGGAGACTGAGGTGGGATTTAAGCAATAAATAGGACTGAGGATTGGGATAATTGCAATAAGTTGTATATACAAAAATCAATCAATCTGAATCAACCTCCAAAATAGTTGGTCTTTTCTGAGGGGGGAGGAAGATTCGACAAATATAACATCTTGTGTTTCTTAAATCTATAAGCCCACCCCAGGGCTTGTGGCTGGGGATGAAATTCCCAATTCACAGTAATTGGGAGGGGGACTGGATAAACGTTAGAAATGATTATATGCAAAGGAACAAAATGAGAACAGCTATCCAAGAAGAAGATGAAAATGGGGGAATTATCATTTGGAGGACAGAAATAAGGGAAAAAAGAAAAAAGATTGGACTGTGGAATAAAAGAAAACTGGTCTTTGATACTTATTTGCAATTGGATCCCCCATGTCAGGCATGGACATCCACTTGCTTTTTGGAGCCTGGCCAACATCTTCATACCATTCAATTATTTCCAAATAAGAGGATACTGAGGGAGTTGAAGTGTTCATGGCTTTATAGAGGTCTTGATTTTGTGAAATTTCTTCAGCCAAGTCACCTCTGACATCAGCCAATTGAGTCTTGTAAATGTAGTGAGATACTGTTCTGTAGACACAGTTTCCATCACCCTGGACATTGATGGCCTTGAAGGTGTATTTCAATATAAAGTTGGGAAAGTCTTCTGAGCCAGGTATCTGATAAAATAAGGTCAAAAGAGTGGGATTAATGGATGAGGGAAGGTAAGAAATTGGAAATTTAGAGGCTTGAAAGCAGTTTGCTGTGGTGGAAAATACAGTCTTTGGGGGAAAAAAAGACAGAAAAGTGTGAAAAGCTTTGCAAAATTGCTTTGGCAATGCTGTTTTTCAAAAAAATTGTTTGGGGTGTTTTTTTTTGGGGGGGGGTTGGGGCTGGGCAAAAAAATCTGAAACAATTGGGAGTTAGTGGGGTTTTGGGGAAAAAAACCCTTTTTTGGGCATGTTTTGGTCCAATTCAGGCATGTTTGTGTTTCATTTTTAATTCAAAATGGGCCCAGGGCACCTCTTACATGTTTTTACCAATTTGCCTATGTGCTTTTACCAATACCCTAAAAATATTATATTACACAAAAAACATAAATCAAAATTATTTTTTCCCATATTGTTATAAGCCTGAAATGTATGACCTAGAATTGTGTTTTATTAGTTCTTCAAGGAAGGTTTGAGAAATTGTGGTTCATTTTGATAAATTATCTCAGAAATAGGTGGTAAATGGCTTAAAAATTAAATATGATGAATTTTCAAATTGAGGATTTTTGGTTATTTTTTTTCTCATTTTACAATGCCTTTCAGAAAGTATATAGCATATTCTCCTTGCAAGCACTCCAAAAACTCAAGAATAAAAATTCAATATATCCATTCCAATAAGATGTATGGGAAGGAATTTAGCAAGAATGTATTAATATATTTCAACTACAATCTACGACAGAAAAGTCACTTATATTAAAAACTCATGTATGTAAAAAAGATTTATTTAAAAAAATATAAAATATTATTACAAAGTCTCAATTTATAGACGAAGAAGGCCTGGGTGCAATTAGCTTTATAAATACTTTGTGAAAATAACTTCCAATGGGAGCCCTGTCAAACTCAGGGTCTGGCATCTCAAAAGAATCACTTTGAAATTCAGATTCAAGAGAACAATCAGGCAGCTTAAAATGAAAAATATTCACAGAATTTAAGCAATTCACCCTGCCCATTTTACCTTAAATTAAAATATTTCCCATAATCGAGAGGTGTGTTCATTTTCTTCTTTCTTTGTAAGAGTTGACAAACATTCTTCCAGATTCAAGAAATAAGAATGAATTTCAGGCTGGCATGTCTGTTTTTCGAGTTGTTAAGCTGAAATTTACTACAGGTTCAATTACTAAGAGAAGTGAAAGTTCTGCAAGGCCCTTTTGAGATTTTTCTTTGCATGATCAATGTATCTTTTGGAAAATTCTTTTCTTTACCACCAATTTTCACATATATATAAATTATTTCCTTGATAGCAGAAGAAAAAATGTATAAAATTTGGCTGAGGCCACAAGTTGGTACTTGAACTTTGGAATCACAAAAAATTTCTTCATGTGAATGATGAGGTGTATCAAATCCGCAGTTGGTATGCCTTTGAAAAAGGTCAGAAATCAAAGATAGAGGTTGTAGTGTTTAGGTCCTACTTCTTTGATTTTTCTGATGATGGGCTTTTCTTATTTAGTCAAAATTTACCTTTGAGCATCTTTGCAAGCCATTGAAAATTTGTGATAACGAGATTTTGACAGGATTTTCGTGTTGATTATGTTTGAAGATGGGTATGTTCTGATTTAGCTCTTTTCATAAACACATTATGCCCCAACTGATTAATAGGGAGTATTGTTTTTCCTGAAAAACAATTTTCATCCCCAAAAAAAGAGTTTTACTGGAATGATGAAGATGAGTAATAAAGAACTATAATAAAAAAGTTAGAAAATCTGACTTTTTTTGGCTTTAGAATGAGCTTTTTTGAGATCTTGATTATATATTTAATTGAAAGGAGAAGATGCTGCGGTCTTCTTTCCAATAATTGAGGTAAGTTCATGGAACAGGAATTGAAATTTTCTCAAAGATTATATGAAAGATACTTTCCCTGGCTAGTATTTTCTTGAAATAAAAAAATTTAAATTATCTGTCTGTTATGGAGTCAAAAATTTGCACAAGGCTACAATAAAATAATTGGAAATCAACTATAATAGCCTATTTAGAAATAAAAACCACGCACAATTATTATCAGCATTTGACATATTCTGAATTACCACATCCTTTTGTTTTTTATTTTTCTTTACTGAGGTTAAAGCTCTGGAAGTACCCCGGTCTCCTTGTGTGGCCATCAAAATTTCTTTTGTAGTGTTTCTGAAATGTTTAAATTAAGTTTAAAATGTTTCTGTAATGGTTTGACTAACGTGTTTCCTATATATGGAGTAATTATTTGGGCTGTGATAGATGGGGGAGGCTTCTTTCTGGAGTGGGTTTGACAGATGAAGGAGATGGATCCTTGAAACGGGGATGCTGTGGGATATTTGGGTTATTTGGTGTAAGGGTGGGAGCCATGAAATGGTGGAGACTGGGGGGATTATAAATGGGAGGTGGGGATTTTGGAAGTGGGCTTGAGGATGGGTAATTTGTATAGTAAGAGATTTCTGATGGGGATGGGAGGATGTCTTGCTTGAGTATGAAGGATTGATATTGATAGGAGTTTCAGAAATTCTTCAGATAGATTAATCCAAGTCCTCATCTTTAATACTTGGAGGTAAACATGAAAGGCTTGACGAAGAGGCTTGGGATCTTGAGCCACTACTTCCAGAAGACATTGGAGAGTCTGGAATATCTATTACTTGAAAATTGAATAAAGAATCATTATTAGTAGTATAATATTTTTGAATATACAGTAATTCATGCGGAGTAATGCTTATACTAACCCTCTTCAAAAGACACTGGGGTGCTTTGCCTGTTAGAGATTTCTGAATTATCACTATATTTTTGAAATATATGTGTATGAATCTTTTAAGGAATTTGAGATGCTTTTGAAGCTCTTGCATTTTTTCCCTGGGGATGAGTTTACACAAGGCCAGATTTTCATTCAAGGGTTCTGAGCCAATTCTTCCTGACAGGGGAAAAGTTACACCTGGGACTTTTTTTTGATCTGGAATGTGAAATTATTCTTTTCTTTTCCTCATTTTCAGTTCAACCTTATAAAAATATGTCTTGATCATGATTTGAAGCAGTTCAGAATGCTTTCTACAAAGCTCTGGCGTGTGATGAATCTCTGCAAAGCCTTAAGAAAGATCCAATTATTTGAAGGAAAAAGATACTGAATTAAGCATTTTCAATTAAAAAAGAGGCCAAGGTAAAGCTCATGCAGCTCTTCAATAGTAAAAAGGAGCTAAGATTGATATTGGGTGTCTTGATAATGAGTATTTATGAAAAAAGTATAGTGATTAGAGAGTGAGAGAAGAAAAAAATAGAAAATATTTGAAATTGGATTTAAGGGGAAGCCTTTGGAGCAAATCTACCTGACTCAACCTTGAAATCCATTTTGCATATTTTTATGCGGAATTAATCGAAACTTTCAACTCCTGTTTAACTAAATTCTGCTTGCATGATAACTCAAAATAGAGAACACCACCTAAAAATGGTATAAAACTTCAAAAAAGAAAAAAATGCTGGAATCCAATTTAGGCCCCAAGGACAAAAAAGAAGAATTAATTTCTTTTTTGCACTTTTGGCTATTTGGCCAAAAATACCAAAAGATTGTTTTTTGTTGTATTTGGATCATTTTTGCTATTTTTTATTTTGATATGATTAGTTGATATTTATTATTATTATTTCTATTAGAAAAAACAATTCAAGTTTTGTTTCAATTTTTTTATATGGTGAGTTTGCCTCCCAGAGGCGTTTTTTGAGCCCCTGTAAGCCAAAAAAACTTAAAATGAAAACCAAAAAAATTGAAAAAAGGTTTAATTGGAAGAAATTCAAAAATACGGTTTTTGACATTTTTTATGCCCCCTGGCCAGCAACATCCACAACCCAAACTTAAATAAAACATTAAAACACAACAAAAGGTGTTTGTTTATAAAACAAAACTCCTCTTTTTTGTTTTTGTTTGAAAAAAAACACATTCAAGGAAATTCAAAATTAAAGATAAGATAATTTAAAATAAATGAAAATGACAAAAAAGCCTAAAAATAAAATAAAATAAGTAAACCTAAGAAATGAAATAGAAAATCAAAATAACAAACGAAATCAAAAATCAAAATGAAAAGAAAAGGAAGAATTTATGTAGGAATATTAGTAAAAACATAAACAAAAAAATCATAATTGAAATGAAAATAAAATAAGAGGAAGAATAAAGAAAATGTACAAAATAAAATAAAATAAAAAATAAATATATTAGAAATGAAAGAAAAAATGAACCCAAAAAATGGGTTTTTTTCTCAAAATTGAAAAATCGAGAATAAAAAAGGGGTTCATTAAACACAGTCAATATGAAAAAATAGTAAGAAATTGAGTATAAATTTGAGTCAAAAGGGAATGGATATACACAAAAAACATTGAAAATGTATCAAAACTTGATCTTAACAATTAAAAACTAAAACTGGAAAAATAAAATTGAAAGTAAATGAAAATCATTAAACAATAAAGCAAATAAATCAAAAATTGATAAATAAAAAAGATAAATTTCGTAATTTTAAGATATATGGGCACAAAATGCTTTGTATGACATAAACATTTACAAAAGAAGATTTTTAATATTTTAGATACCAGAATTTGCTTTCATCACATCTACTTAGATGGGTTTTACCGAATATATATATATATTATAACCTTTAGTTTATCATAAAGTCAATCAAAAGAATTAAAAAGCTATTCATTGATGGATTAATTTTTTTTATTTTCTTTTTCACATTGCTTCTTTCTCAAGGATTTGGTTTCTTTTAAAATGAAGGGAAATTAATCTCAGAATTTGTTTGTGTTTTATTATTCTTTTCATTAAAAAAATTTCCTTAATATAAAAAGTTCTGAAAATATTTAATTCAAACAAGCCATCAATTTTCATCAGAGTTATGAATACATATACTTATATAAATTCTGAAGGAACCATTTGTTTAGGATTTTTAAACAAAAAGTAAATTCACTTGAAATAAAAAAATCCTCTAAGGTTTTTCAAATAGATTGATAGGTTTGATGAATATCCTTTACATGGACTTTTGCATAATTGAAAATATGGCATATTTATATGCATAAACTTCCCTTTCGAAGGATGATTCTTGAAAGGGTTAATTCCTACCAAAATTATTCTATAAGGAAATATTCTTCACATATTAGCTGATATATATTTGTCTCAAATAATATCCTTAAACGAGATTTATTTTGAAATTTTCTAATTCAACTTGAGCTTAACCTTGGTGTAACTTTCCCTCAGGCTCAGGTCTGGGCCAAGTAAGACCAAGGTTGGAATAAGGTTTAATACCAAGTTGTGTTTTCATTTTAGTTAAGATTAAGATTTTTAAATAGGAGATCTTTCTTCGTCATTCAGCTTTTAGTTATCATTACAGTTTTATTATGGATAGTTCCCATTTTCCACTTTTTCTACTTTGGGACACTAATGAATGAAAATTTGACTAAATTATCTGAGAAATTATCTAATCATACAAGTATTCACAGACTTTTCTGAATAAAGATTCTAGTATGAATTATAATTTTAATCAATGCATTTTAAGAATTTATTTCAAAATCTACAAGATATTCTAATTTAAATTATGGAAAAAGCTGCAATATTTTTTAGGGAAAAAATTACCCGCTTTTACAAGAAGTATCTTCTCTTTATTTATCTCCTCAAATACTGGGATATGTCTCATTGTTCAAGGACTAAAAAATCAACTTCAAAAATATTACATATTGGATAAATATTAAATTTCAGTCTATGATTCTTTCCCCAAGAATCTGTGATAAGTTTCTTCACTTCAGCTATTAAGCTACATAACTTGGAAAATATTTGGGCTAATGAAGCTTGTGATAAAGAACGCCTGGAAACCCCCCTTATTCAAAAATAATTCAACAATTAGCAGTAAGAATTACAAATTCACCAAATTTTATAATGATTTTCCAAATTCAATGCATAGTATTATCTTCCTGAGTATCCTACTCACATTAAATACTTGGCCTATATTAATGATTTTTCAAAATTTTCCACTTTTTAAAAATACCTCCGATATAAAGCATAGAGAAAATTCATATCAATATAATTCCCTTAAAGCTTATAACTGTAGAGGTCTTCTTCCATAATATGTAATACTTTTTCTCTTTTTTTGGTAAAAAACCTTTTTCAGGAAGTAAAAACCCATCTTTATATCTTCAATTGGTATATGTTTATTTCTTAAAGCTTCATTGAATTGAGACTTACTGAATTGGATTATTATCCTAAAAAAAGATACCAATTTTGGTAAGCAATATAATACAGTTTGCTGTAATGAACATATCATTCTAGTAAATATTCTCATTCCACTATTGCCCCACTTTCTCAGCAAATCAAATCAAATTTCTTTTGTTTTTATTCTAAGATCCTTTGTCCATTTTCTTATTTTACCAAGATTAACATTCATATGTTCGGAATGGGATATCAAAATAAAGGTATAAGTTCCTTTTTTAAATATTATACCTTGATGATGAGAAATAATAGCAATAAGTAACATCTTTTGTGGGGTTTTTTGTCATTCTTCATCAAACTCCAAATAATTCCAATAGAATTTCTAGGTTATTTGGAAATGAAGCCAAATAAAAATAGTTAATGCTCAAGTCATCATTCATAGATCTTCCAGAAATAAAGCAAAAATTTATTTTCTCTTGAATTGTAAAGATCCAATATAAACTCAACTCAATCTTAATTTCCCCATACTTTTTTTCTTTCAAGTTACTCAAATTGATGACCCTATTAGCTCCAATCTTATATTTCAGCTATCCTATGATAACAACTTTTAAAGATTAATTTTAATTATCCACATTGGAATATATTCCTTAACTGATATCATGCTTCATTCTTATTGTGGGTTATACAGGTATCAGTTTTATCTGGACCCAGCCACTATATGAAATAAATGTTCAAAAGACCTTCAGATGTGATACAGGATGAACCCATGATTTGGGGAAAGTATACCAAGTCCATATCTCTTATGAGTTTATAATACTGAAATAGTAAATTTCATTCATGCCTTAATTACCAATACCCTCTAATAGCTCTAATAATCATCTTCCACCACCCCCACCCCAACCTAAAATACCACAGTCTCTCCTTGTGGTCGGAATAATGTTTTTTGAGAATTACCAGAAGAAAAAACCAGAGATCAGAGAGTCTCAAACCAACCATACCTAGAACCAAAGTGAAAGGAAGTGAAACATTCCTTCCTCAACCTCATCTTTGGTAAAGGCAATTATTTATTGGACAAGGGATTGTTCAGGTATCACTAAAGTTAATTTCAATTTTACCAAAATCCCTACCCCTCAGGAGCAAAATAAGCTGGAAAAAGTTCTGAAATCCAAAGAACAGTTCATCAGAGACAAGGTTAAAGGAAGATTCATTTCTATTGAGAGTAACAAATATCAAATTAATGAATATGAGAAGGAATTAATTATCAAACAAGCCTTTAAAAGGTTTTCCCCAAGATTTACCCCTCTCAATATTCCTTTGATTAAACATCAAATAATCTCTCTTCAAGGTATTCTCCAGATTCCCTTTTGAATGGCCCTGCTCTGTTGGAAAAATTAGGATTCCCAAAATGTACCTTTCATTGGGAACGAAATCCAAATTCAACATGGAATTGGTTTATGGCTATTTTGCTTTTGGAAACTTGAAAAATTTTCAAAAGCAGTGGAGGAGCTCCCACCCAAAATATTCAATGCAAAAAATACCTATGTAAATAAACTCAAATGTTTGAGCAGATGGTTGAACTCCAGGAAGAATATTTGGAAAAGACAAGAAACTGAAAATGTTAATAGTCAAACTCCAGCTGTACCACCAACCAGAGCTCCCAAGATTGAAAAAAGGTAGTTTTTTCTAAAGAAAGTATATTTACTTCAGTTATAGCACAGAATGAGCAGTGTAACCTTTAAAATGTATTAGAATGAAAAAAATTAAGGCATGATTTGGTAAGGGAGCTTTAAATCAAATATTTTCCCCAATAATCTAAATTGTGACTTCAAGATGTAATAATTTCCGAACCTGAAGGACCTCCTAATAAAGCCCCTTTCACCCAAATTCTTGAATATATCCAGAATTGAATATGTTACTTCAGCTTTTGGATGAAGCTTACTTGCAACTTTCATCAAGTCCAAGATCTCAAGGGAAAGCAAATCAAAAAATAAATCATCGGAAGGCTTTTCTAATTACTCAACATGAAAAAAGAGGCTATCTCCAGCGGTGGGGGTAGCTGGTCCAATCAGGCTTCATCTTGCTATTATTATTTGGTCTTCTTCCAAGCTGGACTTTATAGATTGATAAATACTTCATATGAACTCAATTGAATTATTTATCTCTTGTGAATTCTGAAAACTCTTCTTTTCCCAAACCTTCTTTTATTCCCACTATAGAGAATTTTAAATTAATATTAGGAGAATAACCATGAAGGATGTAACTGTATATTCCTCCAAATTTAAGTATATTATTTTCCCATTTCCTATCACATCTTCCCCCTGATAGATTATTTTCCTTGAAGTTATCTTATCAGATTTTGAGTTTTCCATTTTCAAAAATTTATAGATCAAAATCTTTTCCGCAGAGAATTACAAAAACCCAGTTTTCTCACTTGCAAAAAAATAAAACTGTGTATGTTTCATTATTACTTTTTATTGAAGGCTTAATTTATTTATGTACAAGTAAATTGAATACAAATTGAAATATATCACTTCCTTTTTCGAGAATTTGAAAACTTCCTTTAAAACTATTTTTGAGTATAAAAATGTATTTTCATATTCTCCTATCCCAAAGGTGTGTTTTATTTCATTGAGACCTCAGATAAAATACTAATTTAGTTTTCTTAAACGTTGAAAAACTCACTCATCTTCATAAATTTTTAACATTATGAAAATGAACTGGGATCTCCAATCATAAAAACATAATCTCTTATCATATCATATAATGTGTAACATACCCAACAGTCTAAAAAAAGATCACTTGATAAGAGTGTATTCTGAAATCTTATCTTCTTCATCATAATATTATCAATAAAAGCTGCCATATCAAATTATAATTTTTGGAAAAAGAAAAAATAAACTCATGTCCATACATTTATTTGATTTTTCAGAGATAAATGAGAAATATCACATATGTTTTCCAAATAAAAAGAGGAGAATACATTACTGTTTCATTATGAGATTAAGAACTCTCAGATCAAATTTACATTTATTTGTATCACTTATTCATGTAAGCAATAGTTTTATTTGGAATAAATGGCTGTAAGAAACTGCATATAATATAACAATGATATGAATAATTTCTGACATTTTGAATATTCTTCTATCTCAATGAAGAGAAGTAATTATTTTACTGAAAGTTAACTATCATGATATAAATGTGAATTTATCTCATAATTCTTTTTCCAAAGTGAATTCTTCTTTCCAAAATAATTTTCAAGTTTATTTCAAAACTTATTTTTCAATTCCCATTATTTTACTAATTATAGCTTCATTATCACTGTGATACTTTACAATTAATAATTGAAATTTTCATATCATCAAGAATATTCAATCCTCTGAAACATTTCTTGGTAAAACTAGAAGTAGTTGTATATGGGTATTGCTATCTAATCTCAAACAAACAAAGTATACAATCAAAACCTACAGTTAACAATCATATTAATGTAATAAATTCTGGAAATTTTTATCACTTTATGAAAGCCTCATTATAAAATTTGGAAACAATTTTATTATTTCAGTGCACAAAAAATAGACTAAAATAAGTCTATATTTGGTTGAAATTCATTCATTATTCTCTTTTGAAGGGAATTTCTTTGATTAATTAATATCTTTAGAATCAACTGAAGCTCATGGTAAAATTTATTAATTTAAAAAAGCTCATCCAACCCATATATTTTAGATATTGGTGGAAAAATATGTCTTTAATACGATTTACATATATCAAATACTATCCTTCCAAGTATGCATTTCCCAAGTTTTTTTATAAGGAGTGATACCTTTCAACTTTGTTTTCCAAGTGGTAATATTCATATAGGTGCTTCTATTGGAATTCGACGAATAAAGAATAGAGTCAAGAGGCTTTGTTTCCACATTTGTACAGTTAAGTAGTATAATTGAGCCCTGGGGAATAGACTACTCAAAATTCATTTGAGTCCCTGAGAGGGGACTTGGAAGAGGCTTTTTGATATTGGTAGTTCTCATGAATCTTTTGAAGAATTAATAAAAGATAACAATTTACCTTAAAATTTGTTACCTACATTTATTCATATATTTACCCCAAATTTTGAACATGGGGCTTGGCACTCAATCTTGGTTGAATGCCTTTTAATAAGCTAATAGTTCAAAAATTATCCCTATAAGACATGAAAGCTTCAGTATTAAATACAATTCTTGTCATTCATTCAAAAAATATGCTATTGATTTTTTGAAGATGGAAAAGATGAAGCTCAAAAGGTATATTTTGCCTTTCTGAGATTCCGTAACATTAAATTATGTTTCAATAAACTGAAAAGGCTTATTCAATTCAAAGAAAAGCTTTAATCATAAAAAATGTGGCTTTAAAGAGCCAAAAAATCAAAAGTAAAACTGATGGTAATGATTTATGGCCATTTTTTATGTGTTTTGATTAAGACAAACTGAAAAATTCATGTGTTTAAATTTCCAAATTAACTTCCTGTTAATGATTCAAAAGAATTATTATCAAATAAGAAATATTGTACTATGTAATTTCAAAATCTTTGATTCACATTTATGGAAAGGAATAAATCCATTAATTTCTCTATACAAGAATGCATGATCAGATACAAAACTCTTTGTATCAATAAGTAAACTTAGTATATATTATCAGGATGTTTTATTCAATGTGCATCAGGGTTGCATTGTAGATCTCATTGGAAAATCTTTTAAGCAGCCCTGAGGTTTCTGAAATTCTCTTTCTTCTAATAAATAATGATACATTCAGAAGTGAAAGTTTTCTAAACAGAATTCATGGACCCTCTCTGAAGGGCTTGGGGGTTTCCTTGATAAATGAATGAAGCTTAGATTCAACTTCTTTCAAATTCTGCTCAAACCTTTGTCCAACCCACCTCCACTGGCTAGGTTGGGCCCTTGTTAGAGCTAAGTCAGAAACAAATTGGATAAGTGAAGATTTGATAATTAAATATTTATATTTGTTCCTTAGTTATGAAGTAACTTGGATTATATTTGGGGATATTAATTTGAATGACTTGCACGTGACAGGTGTTAAATGATCTTGTATGAATATCCTCGATCAGATAATCGAAAATTTTGAAAAAAAGGATTCCATTGGCCTTCAAAGCTTTTTCAAGGTGTTGACATTAAATTGTGAAATGCCCTATTATCTAATCAATATTGACTTCACCATTTTTGATCCACATGTACTTATTACACTGAGATGTATGACTTTGAGCATATGTACCAAATACTGAATCCAAATCTTTGCTCAAATGTCTATGGTATTCTTATTAAATCTTATCTTTATGTCATTTAAATTATATCATTTTTATTTCCTTCCTTTTTATTCAATTTTTTATATCATATTCTCAGAGTATTTTTGTTTCAATTGTACTGTTTTTTTTTGATTTATCAATTTTTCCATTTAAGCAAGGTCTGGGTTTTTCTTCTAATGTTTTGCTTTTTTTGATTATTATTCTTTTTCAATTTTTAGATTTCTTTTTTTCAATTTTGTATGAGTTTTTTTTTGAATTTTCAAAAGGTTTGTGATTTCATCTTTTTTCAAAATTTGTGGCTTTTTTTTTTTTTTTTTTTTTTTTTTTTTTTTTTTTTTTTGTTTTTGTTTTTTTTTTTTTGTTTTTTTTTTTGGTTTTTTTTGGTTTTTTTTGGTTTTTTTTTTTTGGTTTTTTTTTTTTTTGGTTTTTTTTTTTTTTTTTTTTTTGGTTTTTTGTTGTTTTTTTGTTTTTTTTTTTTTTTTTTTTTTTTTTTTATTTAATTTGGTTCATTACAGTTCTAACCCTATATCATTATTATTTTTTTCTTGTTATTTTTATTTTTTGTTTTTGTTTTTTATATTTCCTTTCGAAGTATTTGGGGTGGAGATACACTGGGATTGGTGCTATTACACTGGAATCAGTGTATCTTCACCCCAGAGACTTCAAAAGAAAATATAAAAACAATAAAAATAAAAAATGCAAAAGTCAAATGATAATAAAAATATATATAAAAAAAACAAAAAAAATAAGAGTAAAAAAACTCAAAAAAAGAAATGGAAACATCAATAACCAAAAAAATGAAAAAATTAATAATAAGAACAATAAAACATGATTAAGGAAAATTCATGAGCAGAAAAAAGTTAAACAAATAGATCAAAAAAATTGAAATAAATTGTAATAATGATGAAAAAGGAAGAAAAATTTTGAAAAAAGCCAAATGAAAAGAGGAAAAAAGTAAAAAAATGAATAAAAGAATGAAAATATGAAAAAACATGTTGTTTCTGTCTCAAATGAAAGTCCATTTGAATGATTAATTGTGTTTTTACTTCTTTTTATTTTCAGGACAGCTGTGTAAATGTGCCCAAAGACAATGGAGGTCAAAGAAAGATATGAGGACTGTTAAAATTTAATTTTTCATTATTTCTCAGCATAAATGTAGATGATTTGTAAGAAAAAGAACTGTGAGAAATGATAAGGTATCTCCAAAAAATTTGCAAACTTGAGAAAAGATTTTTAAGCAAATTTTCACAGGGAAATATCAAAATATTTCCAGAGCTACAAAATTCCATTGGAAAGGCAGCTTTAATCAAGAAAGAAATTCAAAAATGAAACATATTCATCACATCAAAGGTAGCTCAGAAGCATGTAAGAAGCTCATTGAGCTATAGAAAAATATTTTTTCCTAACCAATATCTTTTGTACTAAAGGGAATGGTCCAAATATAGGAAAATGAATTGTTTCTGATATATGCAAATTGATAGCTGAGCTATGCAAGTTTAGCTCCAAAAGCTTTTGTAAATAATGAATTTTAAATGGATATGAGATATAAGTATTGGAAATCAAAAGACTTGTTATTTATCATCAAATCATATGTATCTGTGGAAACCCCTCTCAAAAGGTATGAAAATTATTTTAGAAGACAGAAACATTGACTGTGTGGTGGATGCTTTGAATTTAAAATTTATCCTTTCTGAATAAATTATATTTTGTGTTGAAGGTATTCTTTTGAGAAATTTTATGCATAAATACTTTGAAATTGTGGGGTCATGTGAAATAAGTACACTATTTCAGGTATATAAGACCCTTGAAGAATAGTGAAATTAATTCACTTATTGTGAAAATTATTGTATTTCCTAGTTATTAAAAGCATTTATTTGAGAATTATTATATCAGGGAGAAGTGTATATGTAATTAAAGAGAAAACAAATAAACATCATGAAAAATCCATAATATTCTATTTCAATTGAGTAAAATTCTGAATGACTAAGTCTGGGGCTGAAAGTATCTGCAAAAATATTTCAAGGTTAAGACCCAGGTTGAAAGCAGGTTGGAACTGGGTTTGACCTGCTACCCCCACCAGTGGGTGGGGAAAGTTTTTTTCATGGTGACTGAACCACAAGATATTCAATTGGGAACCATTTCTCCAAACACTCAAGATAACTTGATTCATCCAGAAGCACATAGAAATTTTACCAGAGTCCAAATAATGGCTCTCAATTTAAAGCCCTGGGTTGAACTGATCCCTTTGATAGACTAACTGAAACTAATTACTTACAAGTTAACTGATATGCTTTATTTTTCTTGGTTTTATAAGAAATATTAGCTATTAGACATGAAGTTTTCCACATTTTATTTTTTGTTGTATTTTTAAAAACCACTTTATTCTTTTTATGAAATCTTATTTTGAGAATTGTATTGATAATTATTCCATACTTTCTTTAATAAAAGGGAATTTTGAGAAGCTCTTTTATTTTCCAATGAATGATTTGGAAAAAAATTCATAATAAAATTTGATTCTTTAACTTGAAGAAATTTAATAACTTTTCAAAGATGCTAACAGAATTCAGTATATTCTATCCAGGTCAAATATTATTTGAATTATTAATGATATTTAATATAGGTTATTATCTCCATTTTCATTTACTTATTTGGATAAGATATCATATAAAATAATTAAATTCCAAATTACTTCGTATTAAAAGCACAACTTGAGCTATGAGATAGATTATTCAAAAGTTATTTCATATTGAAACATTAATTCAATCCATTATATAAAATGCATCTTGATTTTATATTTTAAATTCATGATAAATAAATTCATAAATTATTGCGCATACTTGTGTATGAATTTATAGAATTTCCCAAAATTAGTTTTTTTTAATTTTCCAAATCAAAATTTAATTTATAATGTTTAGACTTCATCAATACCAAGCTTTAATTTTTTTTAATGCAAATATTTTATTTCAAACCATAGATATTGGTAATATTTGGAGATGCCAATGTAAAAAATTTCAAAAACATCAATTCAAATATTCAGGGAATGGTTATCAAGGTATTGGAAAGTCAAAAAGAGTGCATCGAAATTATATCAAGAATTATGCTTTAATCAATTAGGTTTTTCATATTTTCAATTCTAACTTTGATAACTATTTCCAATACTATCTCCCACAGTTTATCATACACTTTCCAATAATTGCTCATGGTTTTTTATTCTTTCTTATGAGAATGCAAGAAATGCTTTCCAAAATACCTCCATCGGGGGACTCAATCACAAATGTAGAACAAATTGTAAAAACCTGTATTATATTTCATTTCATTTGTTTAAATAAGGTTGTTTATACCTAATATCTTTGAAAAGAATTAAGATGAACTATTATAATAATATTCTAGAATTCCATATATGAAGGAGAATCCCTTTTAAAATTAGCAAATGCCTCTCACCAAACTTAAATTGAAGACACACCACATTTACCTGCAATATTCAATTCAACTTTTTTGGCAACTACTTCAATTTCAATTTTTCCATCTCTCTACCCTGATTAACCTAATTCAAGGAGAATGGCAAATCATTTCACCCCATCTTTGATCATAATTGTCAACAAAATTTACGACTTGAAAGAGAAAAATGTTGCCTTAATCATATGATTTGGGATGTCAAGAACTTACAAGAAGAAATACCCAAATCCATATTAACTATTAAAAAGATTTTATATTTAAATACAGACACTATGAGAAGACTGGTTACACCTGAAAGCAGGGTTTTCATTTGGGAATTAGCTTGGACCCATCCAAGAATGAGCATGGACCCCTCCTGTGAACTGGGCAGAACCCAGGATTTAAGTGTTTTGTAGTATTCCAAGTTGTTACAAGCCACCAGAATATTACAGAGTTTAAAATATTTCTTTCCTTTTTCAATGGGATGTACTAAGTATATAGTATATGATAGGAAAGTTTTTTCCATTTATGCTTTCATCTTAAAGAGAATATTCTTTTTGACAAAAATAATTAAACCAACATTATACTTTAAATTAAAGTAATTAAACCTTTTTAAAATTAAAAAGGTTTTCAAGCAATATTTACGAATAAATAAATCTTTTATCTTCATAGCTTGATGACTTAGTATTCCTTTATAACAATATAAATTCTTATTTATCCTTCAAAAAATAGCTTCAAAATAATAAAATAAGATGTTTTCAATTGAAGCCTCTTTTAAAGAAAATGGATCGTTGAATATTATTGTTTCACATAGGGCTTAATTCCTGGAACCTCAGAAGCAAAAGATGATGGATTTGAGACTTCTTTTAATAGGATGATTTCCAAAAAATATATAGAATATATGTATTTTTTATCTTTTGAATTCAATTTCTGGAATTGGAGTTTCATTTTGATTCTTTTGTAACCTCAATAAATTTAGTCAATTTTTAGTATTAATGCCAAAAATTCTCTTTTTTTAAAGAGAAATTGCCTTAGTCTTGCTTTTTTTTGAATACTGTTATTTCTTATTTCAAAAGACAAGTGGTGGGATTTGTGCATTACAGCCTCTGAAACTGGAAGAAATGACATAAATTAAAAGAAAATTACATTACAGGGCTTGTGATGTCTGCTACCTTAACAAAGTAGACACTTGTTAATAATGATACAGTAGCAGGCCTTAAAGATCCTGTTACTCTAATTTCAATTACAAAAAACACAAAATTGAAATTGAAGTAAATGAAAACTATAAAAAAAGGAACCTAGGAGAATTTAAAAGAAACCATAAAAAACAAGAAAGCTGTAAAATAATCAAAAAAACACATAACCAGAAAGAATTGGTAAAATAACTCCAAAAAGTAAAAATATATATTCAAAAACAATATTTACACTAGAATGAAGATAGTTCTTGCTATTGATTTTATTCAGAATATATGGAAAAAGATCTTGTTTGTAATAATAATAACGAAAAATTCAGAATAAATATTATAAAACTTTTTAACCTTCATTTTTTGAGGATTTTCTGTCATTTCATTTGAAATATTCTCTAAAATAAAATTTCTTGAGATATTCTTTGTGGGTTCTGTATTGCTTTTTTTTCTTTCAAAAATTGAATTGAAGGGTATTTATGTCATGAAAAAATGTTTGCAAGCCAAATGAGACTTTTTTTATTCAATATCATTCTGATGAAATTGATCACAAATGAGAATTATCTAAATTCTTTCAACAATGAAGGGCCAATATGATTATTTTCGAAATACATCTGCCAATATAGAATAGGATTATGTACAAAAAAGATAATGAAAGATTTATTTCCCTGTAAGCCTTCTCAAATATTTTCAAGATTCAGATAAATAATATTGCTTCAATTTTGAGAGGCTCAGCGAATTTTTATTTGAATTACAAATAGATATATTTGCATATTTTTTCCTATTTTTATTGATAAAAGAATATGATTCATCATTTTTTAATAATGAGTCCATTCTTTGTAGAAAAATTTCATAAATAGATTTGAAAATTTCTGAAAAGACACCCTTCACATGTTCATATCAAGAAATAAGATTGAATGGGTGAAATCCTTGAGAAAATATTGATAATAAAAATTCAATACTTGGGAGATTATTCAGAACAATGTTTTATTCTGATTGGAAATGTCTCTGAAATGATATTTTTGACACTTTGAGCTCAATTCCACAAAGGATACACCTTATTTTTGTGGACTCAAAATTTGAAATATGAATTAAATAAGTACTTTAACCCTTTCTTGAAGGATAAATACAAAAGAAAAACCAGAGATATTCTAATATTATCTTTTAAAAGTCCTTGAAAGAGCTGCATATATTATATATTTAGCTTCAATTTATAAATAGCTGATTATTCTCAATTTATAATTATTTTAGGATTTATGAAATTATTGAAATAATTCTAAATTAAACAGACTCACAGGAGTTTTATAAATAGAATTTGAGACATAGACTTGGTAAAGGAACCTATTTATACAAGTAATTTATAATTAATATTATTTAGGGGGTTTATTATCTTAACAGATGCTAAATGAGTTGTCTCCGCTATTAATCAATATTTACGCTTTATTTTTTTTATTTTATATTTAATTTATATATCTGTCTGAAGTCATTAATTGATAATAAAATAAAAATTTGACCTTAATAAGCTTAGGGAAACCTCAATCTAGAGAAATCAAAAAACTCTTTTCTAAATTACTCCGGATAATCTGGATCCTTAATTATGTAGTATTTATAAATTCAAAAAGCTATTTAAAAAAGATAGAAGTTATCAAAATGTCATTCTCATATTAGAATTAAGATTTCTGATTGCATGGAGGTCTCTATATATTCTAATCATTACAAATTTATTAAATATTAATTGTATTGAATTTTAAATTCAAAGAGCTATAGAATACAGTGAACACAATCAAAAATATGATTTAGAAATCTTTCTTAATAAAATTATTTTATACAATTGAAGGATTGATAAAAAAATGGTTGGCCATATTGACACATGAAGACTACCTTTCCTAAATTTTTTGAAAAAACTTGCAGTTTTCAGCTTCATTTAATTTCTTGATACATCTGTTACCCTAATTTCCTCAAGATAAAAATTCAAATAATATGTGTTTGGCACATATTATAGTAGCACATTAGATCAAGATGATTATTTCAGAGTTCATAATTCCTCCACAAAAATGTACATACTGAAGCTAAATTGGTATTGAGAAAACAAAAATAGAGTGCTTCACAAAATTTAAGAATCTCATGGTTAAGTCCTAATGAAGATTTAAAATAATGTTATTAAGCCATGTTTTTTATATTAAGATAAGAATATCCCTTATCTTAAGAAATTGAATAGTATAATACAAAAGTCCACAATTCTAAAACTAAAGCCCAATATTCTAATTTGAATATTTATTTCATCTGTCTATAAGTGGAAAAATATCCTTTAGATCGGTTTCTGAGATAAACTAGGGGTGGTATTGTTTCAACATATAATAAATGTTGATTTTCCTCTTTGTGAAATGTCTTTTTACCATAAAAATGAAAGATTTCTTTCTCAATTTTAATCAAAATTTTGATCTTAAAAGAGCGAAAAAAGAAGGTATATAATTTCGTGCAAAATACATCTTTTCATAATGAAAAACAATTGAGTTACAGGGTTTCAATTTCAATATTCTTTATCTAAAGGCTCCCATAAGCTAGCTTGAAAGAAATTTTTTATTGAAAATGTAAAATATATGTAAAAATCCATGAGAAAGTCTCCAGAGGTTGAATTTCTTATAAATGAGATAATAAAACTTGATAAAAACCATTTTAACAAAGGGGATATAAAACTAAGTCTGTTCATCATATATTGTTAATTTATTTAGCTTTGACAAGCCTGACAAAACACTGATATTAAACAAGATCATTTGAGAATTCGTGGCTTGCATATGTGGCTTAAATTTCTTTTAAAAATTATATTTATAAATTGAGTTTCTTTCCTATTTCCAACATGAATCCAATCTAGCTCCCATTTCAAAGTCCAAATGCAACACCTGCTTTCATGTGGAGCCACTTTGCTCATGGTGAGATATAGAAGAATCAATATTTTGTCCCGATTTTTTGACATTTTCAGATCCAATTTGGAAACACAATGACCACTCAGGTTCTCAAAGCTTAAATCAATCTGATCCTTGATTATCAGAATGTCCAAATATGTTACCAAGAATGATGGAATACATGAAGCTTGTGACAATAAATACACCAAAAAGGTGAAAATGGAGACTTTAACATCCCATAAAAATATTTAATTTTCCAAATTTAGAAAATAAATTGAAAATAAACTCCTATGGTCAAATTTTGAAGAAGACTTAAATACCTCAAGTCGATCCCAGTCTAGTTCTAACCTCAAATACCAAGATCTTGGGGGTGGAACTTTATGGAACACTTTTAAAGATCCCCAGGAACCTTTTACTTCTGATTCTTCTACTTTATTATTTGGACTTTATTCAGAGCGGATTAATCCCTATGGCATGGCAACAGGATAAAAAACCAAATCCTTAGGGGTTATTTTTATCATCTGCCTCAACCTTCCTCCTGATATCTTCTATAAGCCCAAAAATACTCTTATTTATGGTTTTAACCTACTCCCAATGAGACTGATACTTGTCAGCTAAACGATCTCCCTGAACCCTTGATAACAGAGCTTCATGATCTCTGGGAAGGAATTTCAAAAAACTATCAATATCCTCAAGGTAATCTAGTTAAAGCTTCCCTTCTTATTTTCATGGGTGATGAACCATCTCTTAGAAAGATTGGATATTTTGCTTCACATTCTGCCACAATTATTTGCTCAAATTTTAATCTTTCACAAAGTCTAATTGCAAATTTTCAATAAAGTATCACTTCCATTCAAAAAATCCTATGAGTATTCTCAATGGGCTGAAAATTGGAAAAAGGCATATAATATTTCCAGCCAAAAAATTGTCCTCAAAGAACTTGGTGCTTGATATAGCATCTTACAATTAATTATGTATCGGAGTCACCTTCAGCCAATGACAATGAATGTAATGTATTCATTTAGTTCGGGCCTTTTGAGGGATTCCGGAATTTAATATCCTCAGCTTCCATTGAAAACAAAAAAATGGAAAACATTTTTCTAGCTTTGAAGAAAGTGAAATTAAGCATAAAAGCTTATAGACAAGTAAAAGAAGTAATCCACAGAAAAGAGAAATTGAAGAAGCTAAAGGTAGCTATAAGCCCTCTAAAAATCCAAATAAACTAGAAGTCCCTTCAAACAATCCCTCTTTGAATTTTGAATCTCCAACCCCCTTAATAAATTTACCTTTGGGCAAGCTCAAGAATCTACAGTAGTTCTTCTCTCATCTACTAACCAATTGAAAAAGACTCTTCAGGTTAAAATTATAATTATAACTAGAGTTTCTAAATCAACAAAATCAAAAAAACTCCTCACTTAATAGAAGAAACCAAGTTCAACTTCACACCATCAGGACTGAAAAATCCTCTCAGTTGGGTTCTCATAGTCATAGTAAAGTGTCCCAGTCAAAATTTGATATTAAATGTAACAAGAATCTATTTCTGTAGATTGTTTTTGATAAGATAAAATATTTACCTCTTTCCATTTCCCAAGAATCTCACCATTCAAAATTCATAAAGAAACAACCATTTTTTAATCACAAATTAGACAAATTTTAAGCTCCTTTCACCCTTATATGTCACTTTATGGAAGAGAAGGATCTTCAAGCTCAGTAAATCATTTTTTTCTCCATGAAATTGAATAGGAGCTTATTCAATTTTTTCCTCAAAATTCTACATTCCATCTTGGTATACTAGACTACCCCCAAGAATTGGGCTTCCTTCTGCTGGTACCCCCAAATCAGCTGAATGGTTGGCTTTGTTTACAGTCAATATCCTACTTATATTATTCCCTCATTGGTAATGGACAAATTCCAAACCTTCTCAGACAGAAAAAACAATTTTTATCATTTAAACTCTTATACAGATAGTTAAAATAGTCATGTCTCATCAAATGAAAAGCCATCAAGTGGGAAAACTTCAAGAACTCCTTATTTCAAATCGGTCCTCATAGATACCTCTTACACCCACATTTCACTTTTCACAATGTATGGAAGATATGATTATATGCTTTGGTTCACCATCAATATTTTCTTACTGGCTTGAGAACATCTTAATGACCTGCTTCCTTTTGTAAAAAAAAGTATGATCCAAGTCAGAACTTCTGTCTCAAATTCTGCATAAATATGCCTAATATTTTTTCAGGATCTCTTGATAAATCTTTATCACATGAGTTTATTGAGAGAGATTCTTTAAAAAGCTTGGTTGATCAGCTACCATACATTTGTACTTCCTTTGAAAAAGAGGTTCCCTTACAAAGTCTGGCCAATATACTTTATGATAAGGAGCTTGCAATATAAAATTCCACAAAACCCTTATCATAGGAAGATTTTATTCAATTCAGTGATTTTCATAAGCTTCAATTCTCTTCCATTTCCTTTGAAAATTACCAAACTCAAAAAGAGATGGATTTCATTAAAAAAGTTGAATCAAAAAGTATATTGAATTAAAATGATAAAAAATAACATTGGAAATTATCAGGTTTGTTTTATAAGAATAATTTTCCAAATGCAAATTTGATTTTTGAAGAGTTCAAAAAGGTTGAAAGGAAGATGTTTCCCATAAAAATATTTCCTTGTTCAGAATTTTCTGAAAATTGAAGGTAATAATTTAGCCAAAGATACTTTTCCTGATCTTGAATATTTCAATCCTGCTACTGTCTACAAGAATGAATTTGGGATAAAAGTTTTAGATTAGGAGTAAATGTGTGCGCAATTGTCAATTATTACATATTAATCCAATAATTCAGCTATGGAAAAAGATATTTTAATTATTGTTGCTTTAGTTTCTTTAGTAAGTTATTTTATCAATCAGTTTACAATGAATTTCTAATAATACAATATTTACTAGAGAATCATTGAAAAAACAAAATCATTTTTGGATATTATTGTTTTTGTTAAAGAATCTCTTATTGTATTTATATGTAATCATATATTGGTCTCAAATTTTGAAATCATAATCACTTGAGATGTTCAGCTTTAATTGATAGGAATTGTTTGCCAAACTAATCTGGAACTACAAAATGGCATTCCCATACCTCATATCTTGTCAAATATATGTTGAATTAATTCAGAAGATAAAACTAGAAATATATCAATACCACATACAGGTATCATTATACAGTTGAAATTCTCATTTTTCATATGAATTTCTCAACCTAACAAAAAATTGCTTCTGAAAAGTTTCAAAAAATATTTCTCCATTGAATAAATTGAATATAAAAAATAATTAATTCCCTTCAAAGCAATGATCCTCTGTCTTTACCTTCCTTATGCCTTTCTTTAAGTTTTCTTGAAGCAAGCATTATAATGAAAAATCCACTTAAAATAAGAAGATATCTCTTTTATTAGTTAAAAGTAGAAAATTTCTCCCAAAAACAACATTCTAAATATGAATGATTTTATTCTCCCAATTTTAGCTTGAAAGTTTCTACCTTATATATATTATTTGATTTTTTATTTATTATATTCAAAATTCCTCATTCTAATTTTTGACACAAAATCCAAAAAATTCCCATGATGAAATTCAACTTAGTTTTTTTAAAATAAATCGAAAAATTCTTTGCAGAGAGAAGTTCAAAAATATAGCTACCCCACCAATCCTAAAAAATTGATAAAAATGTTTCTCCATATTGAAATTATAAAAGGATTTTGGCATAAAAAAGGTTTAAAATGATCAGAAATTTCCCAATTCTTTCAAATCTTTATGCTGTATTTTATGGTTGATTTTAATTTTTTCATATTATCATTTTAAACTAATGTATTAATTTTCAGGAATAATTACTCTATAGTAGTCGTTTACTAATTTTTATCAGAGATCTGTTCTGAGCTGTACCATATTATTTTATTCATGTTTTTGTACTGAATGAATATTCTGTTTTCCAGAAAAGTCTTATTTTGATACTTTCAATTGTATAAAGAATATTTTTCAAATAAAATTTTGCTCCATAGAAGGTGTAAGGTTTGTCTATGAAACTATTGAGAATAGTAACAAATATAAAGAGTACTATGACTGTCCTCAGTAGAAAATATAATATAATCAATAAAAATAACTATATAAAAAAAGAATCTAATTATCATTAAATGATTCAATAATAATAAAATCTTAATAGTTATAATAGATTATAATTATTATATTATTATTATAGTCACTGACAGATATAAGAATAGGGCATATAGAGGATCTTAATGAAACAGTTATATGTGGAAAATATTAATATTTATCCACTTATACATAATATAAATATTATTTCTAAGAAAAATATCACACACATTGTGCGGATCAAAATATTATGGAAAACATTTCTATATACAAAAACTAATGCCAGATAAAATGGATATACTCATTTAGAGAAAACTTACTTATAATAATATTTCTTTAATACAATAAGTCAAACAGAAAAAGCTATAATATTAAAATTTTTTAAAATCTATAATAATTTTGAAAAAAATATCTTAAAATATAAAAACAACTTGTTTATGAAAAAATAAGATTGAAGAATTTTTAAAGGAATATGTGTACTTTAAAATATATTTAAGACAATCATTTTGTAAGATAAAATGAATTCTTGGTGATTCCAAAATCATCTGAATTCTAGTATTTCAATTATTCAATTTAAAATTTATAAAGAATAAAATACCTAAGAATTACTCTTAATAATAAGAGTTTATATTTAATAAAGCTTTACCTGTTTAAATGTCTAATATGAATGATTGAATGATGATAATGGACAAAAACAGTGGTGTAAAGACTCTTTTTATGCCTTCAAAGCAGATCTCATTATTAAAAATGGATATAGGGGGCTTTATCAGCTCAAAATTGAAAACCCATACTAAAAAGGAAGGTATTCAACTTAATACAACTCATTTTTCAATTCAACTCAAAGTGACCAGTGTTATTCTTTACTCCAAGTCGCTTTAAACCTCTTTTGCGTTGATTATTTCAGGTTTAAATATGAAATAAGTTTATCTATATAGAGTTTCATAATTTGAAAAACATAATAATAAATTTCTAAGTGAAAATATCTTAAGCTAGATTCTTAACTAATTTTTAAAGAAATCTCAATTTTCTTCAAGAATAACCAAAAAGGTTAACTTAAAGGCTAACTACCAAATGATTCTTTTTAAAAAGTATACTTAAAATATAATTTATACACAGATAAAATTTAATTTTAAGCTGTTTGAGAGCTTTAGGAAAATAAATTAATAATTGGATCTTGAATGAATTTTTGAAGTCATTGCCTTAACTTTTGATAAGATTTTAGCCTTTATAACTTCAAATTTTAAGCTTTTTTCAGCTTAAGTAGACTTTTACAGTTCTTAAAACCTTGATTACAAGCCTGCATATGGAAATTTACCCTTTGGAAGCTTAAATTCCTGTCAAAATTGGGGATAAACCAGTTTAAAATTTATTTTTCAATAAAAGTTTACACAAAGTTGAGAATCCTCCAATACAGGTGGAAAACCTCAATTGAGTCCTTGCAGATTGCAAAGGTTGGGTACCCTGGTTCTATTTGGCTTCTTTCTCTTTTCCCACCACTATCTGTGGATTTTGCAATTTTGGTTATTTAAAGTCATACTATGGCCTTCAGGAAATTTAAATTGAGCTCATGGAGGATTTACATCCTGTATGGAAACTCCTTAGCCAATTCATTAAATATATAAAACACCTCAATTTTAACTAAATTTTTGGTAAGCTTGCATAAACCTTATCCAACTTGAAATTTAATCTTATTTAAGCTTAAATTTTCACAATTTAAAAAATGTTGAAATTGTGAAATTGTACTGTGAGATTCTTAAATATTCTCATAACATAAGAAATAGCAATCTTTGGGTATAACAACCTATGGGTCTACCCTAGGTTATTTTTTGTGTAGAATCCAAAAAGTACATAATATTTATAGGTTTATTTATCAAAAAAAGTTATACTTTTTTTCATTTTTCCTTTTTAATTCACTTGATAAGTCTTTTTCAGACTAAATCAACTGTATAAAAGGTTATTTGTGGCATTATGGGTATGTCATACATACCTCACAGGCTCACATTCCCTACCACCAAAAAGCACTTTACTACAATTATTCATTGAATACTATACACCAATTAAATTGTGGGGTATAATCCACTTTCCAATGTCTCTACTGATACTTTCAAGTATTTAAGGCACACAATAAAATAATTTTATTAATGAATTGGTCTTCCCTCATTTATCAAGCTTATGAGAAAATTTTGGAAATCAGGTATCTTAATTTCTAAAAGCCACTCATATTCATGTTGTGGGTTTCTATATCTGACTAAGTATTCTCTTTGATTTCTTCCCCTAAGTCTTCCTTCTTTCAAGACTTTCAGTACATTTTTCTCTTCAATTTGAGCAAGTGGTGGTACTTTTAAAGATGTTTCATTTCTCAAAGGAAATAATTCCTTATAACTTGAGGTGTAATGCTTTACTAGACTAACAGGGAAGGTTGGATGTTTATTTTCCAGTTGTCCTTATAGTTCTACTTGTATTGCATTTTTCCCATGAAGGGCTTTAATAAGAATCAGTCCTGAAAAGCAATATTTAAATTTTTTTGGACATTTATTATTGCTAAAGCTCAAGGTTGAAACTAATATTGAAGCCCCTACTTTCAATTATGGGTTCTTCTGGCTTTTATCCAGCTTTTGTTTTGCATATTCAAAGGAATCAGTCCTGCCTTTATTTTAATAATGCCTCACTTTATCAAGAAGTAATTCAAAGTTTGAATTGGTCATATGAATATCAACTAAGTCTCTCTTCAAATCATCAACTGGAAGTTTGGGGTTACATCCTTTTTCCAACATCGCAGAATCTTCTCCTGTTGAAGCATGGATGAAAGTCTTCTAAGATAATTCCAATGCTGGTATAAGTGTACACCAATGATTGGAAAAGCCATCAGAATTCTTTAACTGAAGGCCATAAGAACATAATCTTCTGATCATGTTCTAAAGGGTCTGAATAACTCTTTCTTCTAAGAAATCAGTTTGTGAATGCTAAGCTGTTGAGAATGATAGTTTTTTACCCAAAAGTTTAGGTAAACTTGTCCATAAGGCCAATGTAAATTTTGGGTCTCTATCAATAATGATATTTTCAAAGAGATCAGTGTGAGATATAGCTTCATTACAAATCAAAAGAGTTGTATCCATAGCTGTGTCAACTTTATGACATGGTAAAAATATTAGATTTTTGCTACATATGTCCACAATAACAAAACATGCATTTTAACCTTTTTCACCACCAGGTAATAAGGCAGTCACCCAATCTATATGAACCACTTCCAATGGGGTACTTGTTTCCTTGATATGAATCATCAAGCCAAATCTTTTTCAAGTAGCTCTATTAGCCTTCTGGAATCTGTCACAACTATGACTGTACTTAATGAAGTCTTTTCTCCAAGATGGAAACCAAGAACATACCATAAACCTTTCCATTATTTTTTCTTCACACAAATTTCTAGAATAAATGTTTTCATGGAGCTCAAGTAATAGTGTGTTAATTAAACTTCTACTACATGAGACCATTATGCATGTGTGTTTATACCTGTGATATAAGATACCATCAAAGAAATGGAATCATTTATTATCATATGCGTTTTTCCAAATATTATCCAAAGATTTATCCAAGGATTCATCTTTGCAATCTTTGTAAGGTGGAGAAGCAATAATATGAAAATTCTCATCTTTCTTGTAGCTTTCTCTAACTTCCTCCAAGAATTCTGTTCCTACATCTGTGATGTTAATTCCTTAAATTGAAATTTGAGGATCTGCATATGCAGGCACATAATTCCCATCTACTCAAGCCATCAGCATTCTTGTGATTATTTCCAGCTTTGTTTACTATGGTCATATTGCCTCTATGCTCCTGTACAGCAATGTTCCATCTTAAAATGCGTCTGTTTGAATTTTTCATGTTAAGAAGTGATTTTAAGGCATTACAATCAGTAATTACCTCAAACAAAATACTATCAAGATAACAATGAAGTTTTTCCAAGGCTCATACAAGGAAAAGGAATTTCCTTTGGCTTGCTCCATATCTAGCCTCAGTAGGTTTTATTTTTCTTGAGATAAAAAAATGGGACCTTCATGAGGATTGTCATTGACAATTTGGACTTAAAGAGGAGCTTCATCTAAAACTTCATCACATGAATCAATATACAGCTTTAAAGGAATTTTACAGTCTGGAATCAATAATAATGGTGCCTTGGTTAAGGAATACTTGATCCTTTCATCTTCTTGAATCCTTTCTCATGTCATTTTAAAGACAGTTTGTTGATCACAGAATATGTAAAATGATCTGGCATGGATTGCAAAATCTTCAAGGTGTTGCCTGTGGTAACTAGCAAGCCCTAAGAAAGACATCATTTATTTCTTTTTCTGAGTAATTTGTTTCAATAAGACTGCAGCCAATTTTCTTTTGTCAATACCAATGCTTAGTCATGAAGATACATGTCCTAGAGCATGTAGCTCATAAAACCCAAAATTACATTTTTAGGAGATATTTTTATGTTTAAGTGGAACTTTTTCTTGAGTAATAATGAAAGTATTTCTAAGTGCAATTTCCAGGTTTCTGAAGAAGTGATAATATAAGCAATATAGATTATTATCCATCCCTCTGATAATTCATGTAAGAAAATTGTGTTAATAGTTCTTTCATAATGGGAGGGTGAATTTTGAATTCCAAAAGCCATCCTCAAATATTCATAAATACCACAATAAGAAATTATACCCAATAATTTCCTAGCAAGAGGTGTCAAACAATTATGATAGAAACCTTTAAGGGCATCCATGGAAGTAATTAATCTTGCTTTGGATAGTTGAGTCAAAGTCTCATTGAATATGGGAATTGGATACCTGTCTGGGCTGGTGTAGGTATTCAATTCTCTAAAATCACCAACAATCCTCTATTTATCAACATGCCAAGTAATGATTAAAGGGTCTGTGAATTTCACTTCCTCATTTTTTGCAAATTTTCTTAGAGCTCCAGTTTCATAAGCTCATTAATATGGCGTTCTAATTCTTCTATAGCTCTGGGGCTAGCTGGGTAAGCTGACCTTCTTAATACTAGAGGGTAAGGCCTTTACAAATTAATCATAATTTCCATTTCATGGCCTCTAATATCCCCTATTTGATAATTATCAGAACAAAAGACTTCCCTGTATTGAAATAAGATGTCAATAAGGTATTCCTTCATTTCTAATCTTAATTCAAGACGGATTTGTGCTTTAATCAGTTTATATGTTGCAAACTTTTCCTTATTGTCATTTTTTACTTGTCTAATGACAGTTAGTTCTCTTTTCTACAGAAGTAAAGCAATCTTTTGTCTTTTATTTTCCCCTATAGTGAAATATCTGTAATTATGATTATTAATATCAATATCATATATATTAATATAATCATTCCCAAGTATAAAATTTTGTGAAGTGAGTTTATTCATCAAAACAAGCTCAACTTTAAATCTGATACTTCCTGAAGGGTGAGGAACTATCATTTCTGCTTGAATAATGGCCAAAGGATGAACATCCTGGCTAGCACTTCTGAATTTTATACCTTCAATTAGCTTCAATCATTCTTTCCAATTGGTATAAATTTTGTCAAGATAATTTTTGCAAACACAGTTTCAGAAAGAACCTGAGTCAAGATTTACCTTGGTTTCTGTGTTGGTTAGCAAAATATCAGTCATACAAGATGATCCAGAGGTATACCCTTTACCTCTAGAAGGTTTTGCTTTTTGCATTTTAGCATCTTGCAAATCTATTAGATCAATACATTAATCACTCTATTGTGGTAAGTGAGTATGCGCTTCTGTGACTTCAAAGGATATATTAATGTTTCATATACCAAGTTGATATGGTAGTTCTTCTTTCTAAGGAGGCTCAGAAAAAATTTCATGTAGATTTACATCATTTTTTTCTTTAGTGTCTTCAGCTTTTTCAATTTTAATCACATTTCTTCTTGTTTTCTTTAGACATGTATCAGCCAAATGAGATGTACTTCCACATTTATGAAATTTCAAAGGAGCTCTGTCTTGTGGTTTATTTGGTCTTGAATTTGGTTTCCCACTAGTCCTATTGTCTATTGTGGGTTTATACCAATTTCTAACAATTTTATTTCTGGCAGTGATGTCTTCTATGTAATTGATATAATCTTCTGTAGAGAAAGTCTCAATAAATCTGCTTCTTATAGCATGATCAAGGTCGCCACTACCTTTTTTTATATCCCTCTATGGACCATTGTTTCAGACTTATCAAGATGAAGGGAAGTTAGTCTGTCCCTCTGTTTAAGAAACCAGGAAATGGGCTTGTCCCTCTCAATAATAAAAATTGATTTTAAATATCCAGGAATCATCATCCCATTTGGAAATAATCTATTCCTTCCACCAAGGCCAGGAGGTTTTACCATGGTCTACTCGCATTTTCTAATACCATTACTTTGCTGATTTGGTAAATAATGAGTGTAATCTGGCACTTATGTATTCATCTGCTATGTTGAAGTATTCTCTAAACATATCAATTGTTTTCATAAATTACATATTATTATATTTTCCTTCACTACTGAGGATATGCCATTGCCCTAATCCGTGAATGTCTTTGAAGTTCAAGGAAGCTTTCACTTGTGAATTGCTTGTAATTGTATGATGTAAATCATTATTCAAGCTCAACAAGTCTTTGTAAGGAGTTTGTGTAGACTGTCTTGGTAGGTGATTTACAAATGATATATGGTTAATACTTGATTGACTATCTTCTTTAAATATAGGTCTTTCTTTATCACTTTTTTTCAATTTTTCTTGGAAAAGAGCTGAATATGAACAACTGAGTTTTCCAAGTTCTGAACTTTTAATCTGAATTCTTTCAGCTGAGGAGTAATAAGAAAAACAGAGTTATTATCTATCTGATTAAGTAATGTAGCTTTGGACTCAATTCTCTCACAAATATGTGTCAAAGACAAAATATTCTCTTTATTCACATTTTCTAGACCAATAACGGATTTTTGTGATTCTTTCACTTGTAAAGTTTCTCTGCTCAAATTTTAATGGATATATGCAAAAGTTTTGAGTTTTGTTAAGACGTATTTATCACAAGCTTCAAGGTGAGATAAAACATTTACAACATCTATTTCTCTGGAAATTTTTAATTAACTCTTTCCTCCTCCTTTTTTTTAATTCCATCAAAGCTCTTGCCATATTGAATACATTTTCCATGGATTTCATTTCATTATTTGAAATTCTGTAGCTCTGGGGTTAGGGCTTGTTCCACTTGGGATTTTGCTTGCCCTTTGGACTGGTCTTTAGGGCTTTCTTGCCTGTGTTTGGAACTTTTTAAGGAATATTCTTGCTTGTGGAGGCTTTAGGGGCTTCCACAGGGCTTCTGTCCTTCTTTTGGGGAAAATCTGCCTTCTCGTCCTGTGACTAAATGCTTTGGTTTTTTGGCCCAAACATTATCTTTTGTACCTGTCCCTTGAAAGACATGGGTTTTTTCCCTTCAGAAGTTCTTGTGTCTCTTCTGGGCCCAAGAAGTTCCTCGCTTGAAGGTAGAAGTTCATTTTCTCTATCAATAAGCTGGGAAGAAGTTGCCCCTCCTGCTGCTTTTCCCTCATAAACTAGTTCTTGTACTGATACTGGTTTACCTCTACTTATGCCTGCTGGAATTTGTTGAGATCTGAAAACAGGAATAGAAGTTATTTCAGGTTCTGGACTCTAAATAAGAGTGTCAAAGGTGCTGGCTAACCTTTGGGAGCTGATTAAAGCTCTGGCATCCTCCATTTGTGCCTCTCCTCTGGGCTGACACTCTTGTCTTTTGGATTTATGACCTCAATGTCCTGGTCCAGATCCAGTTTATTGGATGGTGTAAATGCTTCTACTTCTAGTAGGGGTAATTCCATGTCAATTTAAAGAGAATTTGGACAAGAAATTGTTTAAATTAACCTGCTGGACCTTCAAATAGTTATTTTGTAAGTACACCTCTGGGTATTGGGCTGGTTTGAAGTTCAACACTTGACTATGAGATACTAGAGTCAGAAAAGCTTTATCTGGAGGATGAAAATAGAATAAAAAATAAAAAAACCTATTAAATCAGATTATTGGATAAAGCTATTTTGAAGTAATTTATGTAAAATTACATCAAAAATAACAAAGGTTATCTAAAGAGTAAAGAAAAATATTTTTAAGTGAAGATTTTAACATTAATGTTTTTATTTATTTTTTATTTTATTTAAAGAAATAATAACTATGCAATTAATAAGCTATTAATCAAAATTATATTATTATTCAATTTATACTAGAATAAATCATAGAATGGATTTTAAGTCTGTAATGTGGAAAGCCACTAGTTAGACATTAGAAATTTATTCCACATAGCTCAATATTTCATTTTTTCAAAAATGATTCTTAAGAAAAAAACTTCATCAATATTATGAATATTTGTTAAGATATAAGTTCCAGAAAAAGCCAAAAACAAAGTAAATATGGCAATTCTACATCAAGAAACATTAAAATAAGGTATAGAATATGATTTATATCCCAAAAATTGGTTAAAGTCACAGACAGGCCCCCAAATTTAAGGTTGCTCTATAAAATGCTTGATAATAGTAACAAATATCAAGAGTACTATGACCATCCTGAGGAAAAAATTCAATTTGATTAAATATTATAACCACAAATGAATATAATTATTAAAAGCAATTTTTTCAAAAAAAGAATTTGATTATTATTAAGTAATTCAATAATAAAAGATAATAATAAGTATTATAAACTATTATTATGCTAATATTATTATAGTAACTGAGAGTTATAATAATGAGAAATAAAAAAGCTTTTAATGAGAAAATTATATATGGAAAATATCAATATTTATCCACTTATAAATAGTATAAATATTATTTATGAAAGGAATATCACACGCAATGTGCAGAGATAAATCTTATGGAAAAACATTGTACATAAAGAAATAAATAGTAGATGAACAAGATATAGAAATTCAGAGAAAACCTATTAATAATATTTAATTACTACATTGAGTAAAACTCAACTTCCCCTGGTATCCAGCTGTCATTTGTTTGTCATCCAAGAAAAAACTGATACAATTAACCAGTGGATCAGACCTTCCCATGATGACCCCACCATATTCAGTGATTAAACCCCTCATCACCCATCAAAAAACAGGACTAGCTTTGCTCTGGGATTGAGAAATCCCCAATGGAAAATCTTCCTTTAACCTTTAGTCCACCTGACCCCCTGGATCCACTTTTAAGTCCAGGAACATAATTGCAAAAAACATTGTTAGCTAATTTGAATCCCTTTCGGCCAATAAGCCTCTGAGTGGACTGCTTGTGGATGATATTGGATTAGGTAAAACTATTCAGGCCATTGCACTCTTTGTGTAAGGTTTGACTATGAAACAATAAGTAAAAATTACTAATATTTTACTTATTGTACTATGAATTTCCTTAGAAATGAAATAAATAAAATAAAAATAATTATAATAATAAAGAATTATTATAATTATGGCGTAAAATAATTATATTATTAGATAAATATAATAATATAGTTTATATTATAAAAAAATAATATAATAAAATAAATATATTAATATAAGATAATTAATATATTCAAAAACACTTTATTATTGCTACCAACAAATAATAAAGGCGTGAAAAATTGTTTTTTGATAATAAAAAAAAATTAATAACAATAATATTACCTATATTAAAGCTATAAATTAATATAAATACTATTTATATTAATTATAGAATCATTAAAAGTAATAATACAGAAAAATTATTATAATAAGAGAAATAACCTACTTTTAATTCTTAATATAATAATTTTAAATAAATTTATGCCTAGAAATGTAAATACAACTTATTTAAATTGTAGTTACAATAAAATTTAAGAGAAATTACAAATTTTCTTGATTTTACGTGGAATTGAGGTTTTCAAGGGAAATTTAAACAAAACAATTAAATAATTGTAATAATCACGTCAAAAATGAAGATTATTATAAGATTACCTTTGGTCTCTAATAATATAAAAGTTTTATATATAAAGAATAAAGAAATTACCTTTTTATTTAATGATTTAATGTTTTGTAAGCGTCTGAGGGGAAAACAGAGTAAAAAGAGCTCTATTTATAGTAAATACCTCCCTCCTAGAGTCCAACAGGCTTCTAGTAGACGGGCACTGATCATATCCACTGGAATTGAGCAATAGTTTAAGGTTTGGTGATGATTACATCATGATCAAACCATATTATCTCATTGTTATGCCATTATTTAGAGTTATCACTATAACTCTACATTTTATGACGTCAAGGCTTGGCAGAACCCCAACATTCATGGATTCTATTAGTTTTACTCATAAAATAACAGTATTCACCAATTTTATCACTCATATGACTGTTAAACTTACTTTAAGGTTACAGTGATTGATCATAAATGATCAAATTAAGCTCAAACTTTGATCCCTAATAACCTTTAAGTTTTACACGCTACAGCAATTCAGAGAGTGAATTCTCATAGCTTGGCATAACCGTATTATGCTTCCAAGAGCAATTTATTACATCATCAAAACTCTATTTTGATGATTTTTCTTGTAACTCATCTTTTCTGTCGAAATTTAATATTTTAAACTTCAAACCATGATTTCAAGGGGTTATACCCTGAATATTATAATAACAAATACATCATTCTTCACGAATGAACTAGTAGAATCCAACTGTCTACTTTTTTTAAGTTTGGACCACTCTCACAACAAAGTGGTCAACAGCTCTATTGATTTTAATCAATAATCCCTTACAGGTTTTAACCTTGTTTATAACTTGTGAAATAAACTTCATTTCTGTATTTCTGAAGTAATTACATGATGACTTTATTTTTGGTTCATCACTCTATCATGCATATTTCAAAAGATATTAGCTAAAATCCTTGAATATATGTGTTGACCAAAAAAGTGCATATATTCAGCTTAAGTCCTTAAGTATTGACTTTGGAGATTAGCTCCTTAATTTTTTTATATGTGGATGTTTATGGAGAATCCAATGGTACCATTTATTTCACATGTTGCTTTATTGGTATCTGAAATAATTGAGGATTTGTGTTTTTTATAAGGTATTATTACTTATAACTCATTAAATATTTACTTTACAGATATGCCATAAAAATGGTATATGTGTATTTTACCATGGGGAATCCAATGGTAAAATTTATTTCAAATTTTTATTCATTGGGTTTTCAGTTGAACCAAGTTTTATGCCAATTTATCGCATTTTTGTAGTTTTAAGGTAATTATTTTTAATGTATAATTATTTTAAATATTTCTTGTGACCTTTTTGGGTATGTGGTCATATCTCAAAGGTTCACATTCCCTACCACCAAAAAAAAAAGATTTTACCACAATCTGATATGTGTAATTAGGGTATCATCCACTGTCCTACCTCTTCAATAGACTTTGTTAGTCTTGAAGCTCAATAATTCTTAACCTTTCTATTTTTCAGGTTTTCTTTCATGTCTGAACCTTCTTAGTAGTTTATCAGCATTTGTTATATCTTTCTCAAGTAGCCATTTATCTTCTTGAGTTGAATTTCTATACCTTACAAGTTATTCACTTTCTTTTTTGTTTCTTGTCCTTCTTTCTTTAAGGACTTTTACAATTTTCTTTTCTTCTCCTTCTTCCAAGGGGGAATTTCAAGTGGGGGTTTATTTCTTAGTGGAAATAACTCCTTGTCACTTGAGCTGTAAGGTCTTATCAGACTTACAGGAAAAGTTGGGTGTTTGTTCATTAATTCACCTGCAAGTTCCAATTGCACAGCATTGGGTCCATGAAGTGCTTTTATCATAAATGGTCCTGCAAAGGAATCTTTCAATTTCTTTGGACCTTTTATGTTATTGAACTTAAGGGTTCATACTAAGACCAAGTCTCCTATTTTGAAGTCAGGTGGTTTATGAATTTTATCCCGTATTTCTTTTGCATATTTGAAAGAATCTTGCATACATCTGTTTGCATGGTGTCTTGCCTTTTCAAGCATTATCTTAAAACTGCTTGCTGTTGGATGTATATCCACTAAGTCCTTTTTGAGGGCATCATAAGGAAGTCTTGCATTCCAACCTTTTTCTAGCATTGCTGGTGTTTTGCCAGTAGAAGAATGGATTGATGTTTTATATGCCAGTTCAAGAGCTGGTATTAGTGTACACCAATCATGGGTAAAACCATCAGAATCTTTGAATTCTAGTCCATAAGCACAAAATCTTTTGATCATGTCCTCCAAGGTCTGTATCATTCTTTCTGCTAAACCATCAGTTTGAGGATGGTAAGCTCTTGAGAATGATAATTTTGTCCCAAACAGGTTATGGAGATTTTTCCATAATGCTGAAGTGAACTTTGGGTCTCTGTCACTTATAATATTCTGGAATAAGCCTGTATGGCTAATAACTTTATTCCATATCATTAGGGCTGTGTCCATAGCTGTGTCATCTTTGTGACATGGTAGGAACATGGGAGGTTTGCTATACCTATCAACTAATACTAGGCATGTATTATAGCTTCTGTCTCCTCCTGGAGGTAATGCTGTTACCCAATCCATATGAACTATTTCCCAAGGGGATTTTGGTTCTTGGATTTGGATCATCATTCCAAATTTCTTTCCTGTGGCTCTGTTGGCTTTTTGACATCTGTCACAGGTTTGGAAGTATTCTGCAACATCTTTCTTCCAATTTGGCAACCAAGAGCAGGTTTTCACCCTTTCTAGTGTTCTGTCTTCCGAAAGATGTCCAGCTGCAACACTATCATGACACTCATGTAAAATAGTGTTTATCAGGGTTCTATCTGTTAAGGCCATAACACATGTGTGTTTTGTTCTATGGTAAAGGATTCCATCAAGGAGGTGGAATCTTCCTTCATCATATGCCTTTTTCCATGTTTCATCTAATTTTGATGAAATTGATGGGTCTTTGCAGTTTTTCATTAGAAGTTGGCTTAAGATATGGCAATTCTTGTCTATCTTATAGCTTTCTTTAGCTTGGTTAAAGAATTCTGTGCCAATTTCTGTAACACATATTCCTACTATATGGTGCTCTTCCTGTGGTACCCATGCTGGATTGTCAGGGGTATTTGCTAGAGCCCATCTGCATTTTTATGAATATTACCAGATTTATGAAGAATAGTCATATTTCCTCTATATTCTTGGATAGCAATTTGCCATCTCAGCATATGTCTATTTGGAGTTTTCATATTTAATAGAGATTTTACAGAATTACAGTCTGTAATCACATCAAATACTGTTCCATCCAAGTAATAATGTAATTTTTCTAAAGCCGACAATAAGCAGAGGCATTCCATTTGGCTTGCTCCATATCTTGCTTCTGTTGGCTTTATCTGTCTTGAAATAAAACAAATTTGTCCTTCCACTGGTTTATCATTGATAATTTGTGTCTGGTGTAGTGCAGCACCTAGTCCTTCTCCACAAGCATCAATGTACAGTTTGAAGGGTAGTTTCCAATCTGTCATTAGAAGAAATGGGGCATTTGTTAAGTAGTTTTTCAATTCTTCATATGCCTTGACTCTTTCTTCTGTCATTTCATAGTGTATTAGGTGATTACTAGTACAGTTGTCCATTACTACAAACTCTACTTTAATTCTGACACATTGTGAGGGGTTAGTAAAAATTAGTGTTAAATCAATTATTCCAAGGGGCTTCATGCTCTCACTTGCACTACTAAATTTGACACCCTTTATTGGCATAAGTTTTTCTTGCCAGTCTGGGACAATGGATTTCAATAACTTTTACCAACACAGGTGCAATATGCTCCTGTATCCAAGTTCACTTTTCCTTCTTGGTTATAAACCATAACAACACTTATACTTGATTTTCCAGCTGTATATCCCATTCCTCTTGCAGGTTTGGTTCTATACATTTTGGCATCTTGTATATTTGTCAGGTTTGTGTCAGATGTCCTAACTTGTGGTAAGTTTGAGTTAACATCCAGTACTTCATAAATTATATCAATATCATTAATTTGTGCATTAATTATATTAATTTCATCACTTTCAGAACTTTCTGACTCTTCTGTCTCTTTTTCAGAGTCAGATTCCTCCTCTTTGTCATTGTGGTTTTCTGTTCCCACAATTTCATTAATCTTTGCCTTTTTGAGGCAATTATTGGCTAAGTGTCCAATACCTCCACATTTATGGCATTTTCTTTGCTCATTATTGTTGGATGTATTGGGCTTGAAAGATTCTTTTGATTTATCTTTTTTGATAAGTGGTTTCTTTGGGCTTTTAATGTCCAATTTCTTCCAAGTTCTGCCAATCTTTGTTCTTGTCACTATATCTTCTAGTGCATTTATATACTCTTTTGTGGAGCATGGTTCTATTCACCTGCTTCTTAGGGCATGTTCTAGCTCTCCTCCACATTTCTTAAGTATTTTCATATGCACCATTTTTTGTGACATTTCTTGGTACAATTCATTGAGTCTTTCAGCTTGTTTTAAGAACCAAGTTAAAGGTTTGTCTTTGTCTGGGTCAAAGAAAGAATTTTCAAATGCATTTTCTATCTTGTACCTCCAGGCATCATTAGCCCACTTGGTGATTATTTCTTGTTTCCACCAAGACCAGGTATTTTTGCCATTTGTTTGCCTTATGCCATAATACCATCTTTTTGAAGATTTTTCAAACAATGAATGTAATCTTGCAGTGATTAATTCATATGGTATAGCATAATCTTCTTGTAGCATGTCAATTGTTTTGATAAATTACATGTGGTCATATTCACCTTCTCCTGTGAATGTTGGCCATTCTTTTAATTGAGGTTCTTCCTTCATTAAGACTTGGTTATTGTCTTGGTGACTTAAGTCTGTTATGAATGGATTTGTTAATTCCTCTTTTGGCTTAACAGGGCTTCTTATGTGAGAAAATGGTGTTGATAACTTTGGAATATTTGAGTTAGCCTCATTCATTTTATCCATTTTTTCAGTGATAAGCCTTATTTCACTTTGAATGTCATCTTTCAGATGCATTCTTGCTCATCACTTTTTTCCACATGGTCCAAAAGTAATTTATGGTGTGATGAAGTCTTTTCTTCAAATCTTTCTACAGAAATGCTTAATTTGTTTAATTTTTCTGTAATATTATCAATACTCACACCTCAATTGATTGTCAAAGTTTTTTCTTTGATATCACTTATGTATTTGTACAAATCTTGTTGTCCTTGTATTAATTTCTGAGTATTATCAATTAATACTTTTGGTTTATTATTTTCAATCATAAATTTTATATTATCAATTTCTTTTTTATTTTGTACAGCAAGTTTTGTTAAAGTTGATAAGCTATTATTTATTTCTTGGAAAGATAATAAACTATTTTTAATGTCTTTAAGAGGTAAACTACTATTTTTAAGCTCTGTTAAAGTATTTAAAACATCAGGAGACAAGGTTATTTCTTTGGGAAAGGGGGTTTTCTCATTCTTTGCTCCTCTTTGTCTTTGAATTCCATCAAAGTTCTGGCCATGTTGAAGACATTGTCCATGGCATCTTTTTGGATTTTGGGGATCCTGTAGCTTGGGGAATATGGTTTTCTCCAATTCATTTTCTTGTTCTTCTTCCCTTCTTGTGGAAGTGGGTTGGCTTGGGGCTTGCTGGTAGAAGCTACTGGGGCTTCTTCCTTGGTTGCCTCCTTCTTCTTGGCATGGTACTCCTTGATCTTTTTGATTTGAGGTTTGGATGATAGTGGATTCCATCCATTGGAGTATCTCACTATTTCCTCCTCTTTGAGAAACTTTTTCAGGATGTGCCAGGAGTTCATCACTCCTTGGTGTATTTGGGGCAACATTTACCAATCTTTGTCCTTGTACAGCGTGTAGTACTGTTTGTACTGGCTCATGTAAATGTCTATTTGAGCCCTCTGAATGTGATTTGTACCTGTTTGAGTTACTCATACTTAGTTGCAATTCTGGTTCAGATATCATGGGAATTTCTGGGACTTGCCTTTGGGATAAGGCACTTCCTTGTGTGGATTCTGTTCCACTGGGGATATTGCCCTTCCTTTTCCCTTTTGAGGAATCAATTCTACCGCTGAGTCCAGCTCCATCTAATTGGATGGAGTATTGGGAGCCTCTTCTGGTAGTCAAATTTTAAGAAAATAAGAAATGAGAAGATTTCAGAACAGGAATTATTCTTATGGCAATTTATAAATGAGGTACTCACCTTCAGAGTCCTGAATAGTGGGTCCTGGAAAGTCCAATCTCTTGGCTTTCGTTTTCTTAGTGATTATTGGTGTTGGAGAACTTTGACAAGTTTCTTCCACCAATATTTCAACAGTGGTTTGGTTGTCCTCTGTTGGATTGTCTTCAAAAACTAAAAGAGACAAATAAATATAAGTCTTTTATATAAAAGTGTTATTTTTGGTAAGATATGGCAATTTTCCATGTAAAAATTGCTTTTATATCTTTTAAAAAGTGAAAATAATTAAAGAAATGAAATTAAAATGGATAAAATAACTTTTTTATTGGTTTTATTATTTTTTATTATTTTTTATTATTTTTTATTATTTTTTATTTTTTTATTTTTAAAGAATAGAATAAAAATGAATATGATTCTTTTATAAAATTAATTTATAATATAAAATTATTTTTAATTTATAAAATATCTTTTTCAATCACTAGAGTCACTCAGAGAAAGTTTTTGCAAGTCTAAGGATGTGAAAAAACCACGTGTACGACAGTACAATTGCTTTCCAAATGCCTCAATAGCTTCTAAAATCAATAAATATAAAATTATTATATAATTTTATGATTATAAATAAAATTTATTATTGGATAAACCCAATGAGAATCTTTTTAAAGGTCTTTTTAGAGTAAATATCACGGCCAAGCCCCCAAATTTAAGGTTTGACTATGAAACAATAAGTAGAAATTACTAATATTTTACTTATTGTACTATGAATGTCCTTATAAATGAAATAAATAAGATAGAAATAATTATAATAATAAATAATTATTATAATTATGGTATAAAATAATTATATTATTAAATAAATATAATAATATAATTTATATTATAAAAAAATAATATAATAAAATAAATATATTAATATAAGATAATTAATATTTTTAAAAACACTTTATTATTGTTACCAACAAATAATAAAGGTGTAAAAAATTGTTTTTTGATAATAAAAAACAATTAATAACAGTAATATTACCAAAATTAATGTTATAAATTAATATAAATACTATTTATATTAATTATAGAATTATTAAAAGTAATAATAGAGAAAAATTATTATAATAAGAGAAATAACCTACTTTTAATGCTTAATATAATAATTTTGAATAAATTTATGCCTAGAAATGTAAATACAACTTATTTAAATTGTAGTTACAATAAAATTTAAGAGAAATTACAAATTTTCTTGATTTTACATGGAATTGAGGTTTTTAAGAGAAATTTAAACAAAACAATTAAGAAATTGTAATAATCACGTCAAAGATGAAGATTATTATAAGATTACCTTTGTTCTTTAATAATATAAAAGTTTTATATATAAATAATAAATAAATTACCTTTTTATTTAATGATTTAATGTTTTGTAAGCGTCTGAGGGGAAAACAGAGTAAAAAGAGCTCTATTTATAGTAAATACCTCCCTCCTAGAGTCCAACAGGCTTCTAGTAGACGGGCACCAATCATATCCACTGGAATTGATCAATATTTTAAGGTTTGGTGATGATTACATCATGATCAAACCATATTATCTCATTATTATGCCATTATTTAGAGTTATCACTATAACTCTAAGTTTGATGACGTCAAGGCTTGGCAGAACCCCAAAATTCGTAGATTTGATTAGCTTTATTTATAAACTAACAGTATTCACCAATTCTATCACTCATATGACTGTTAAACTTAATTTAAGGTTACAGTGAGTGATCATAAATGATCAAATTAAGCTCAAATTTGATCCTTAATAACTTTTAAGTTTCACACGCTAAAGCAATTCAGAGAGTGAATTCTCATAGCTTCGCATAACCGTATTATTCTGCCAAGAGCATTTTATTACATCATCAAAACTCTATTTTTGATGATTTTTCTTGTAACTCATCTTTTCTGTCGAAATTTAATATTTTAAACTTCAAACCATGATTTCTAGGGGTTATACCTTGAATATTATAATAAAAAAAACATCATTATTCACGAATGAACTAGTAGAATCCATCTGTCTTTTCTTTCAATATGGACCACTTTCACAACAAAGTGGTCAACAGCTCTATTGATTTTAATCAATAATCCCTTATAGGTTTTAACCTTGTTTATAACTGGTGAAATAAACTTCATTTCTGTATTCCTGCAGTAATTGCATGATGACTTTATTTTTTGGTTCATCACTCTATCATGCATATTTCAAAAGATGTTAGCTATAATCCTTGAATATATGTGTTGACCAAAAAAGTGCATATATTCAGCTTAACTCCTTAAGTATTGGCTTTGGAGATTAGCTTCTTAATTATTTTATATGTGGATTTTTATGGAGAATTCAATGGAACCTTTCTTTCACATTATGCTTCATTGGTATTTGAAATAATTAAGGATTTGTCTTTTTTATAAGGTATTATTACTTATAACTCATTAAATATTGACTTTACAGATATGCCATAAAAATTATATATGTGTATTTTACCATAGGGAATCCAATGGTATAGCTTATTTCACATGTTTATTCATTGGGGGTTTGAGTTAAACCAAGTTTTATGCCAATTTATGGCATTTTTGTAGCTTTAAGGTAATTATTTTTAATGTATAATTATTTTAAATATTTCTTTTGACCTTTTTGGGTATGTGGTCATATCTCAAAGGTTCAAACTTTGGTACCTTCAAGGAGCGGAAAATTACAAACCCCAAACTGTCACACCTACCATCATCATCTGCTTGCCTCACTCAATCACCAACTGAAAATCAGAAATCTTCAAGTATGCTCAATCTGGAGTGCTCCAAGCCAACATCTGCTATGGCCCCACTGATCATGCATTATCAAGCGCTGACATTGTACAATGTGATATCATCATCACATATTAGAATAATATTTCATAAGAAAGTCCCTCCAAATAATGCATTTTTCAATCAAATGGCATCATATAATTTTGGATGAAGCACAGTGAGCTCCTTATCTTTTGATAAATAGAATTTGTTATTATATCCAATAACCTTTTCCACATATTGGAGCTATTTCTACTCTCAATACAATGCCACTTACTGTGCCATTAATAACATTCATTCATACTGTCAAAACCTTTTAACAAGCACACCCATTCACAACACCATTTATGACATTTTGGGAATAATGTCATTCATCACCCAACCCCAGAGCCCAGATCAAGATAATTGGTCACCTTCAATCCTGAATAGTGTTTCAAAAGGCATAAATCATATTTTTCATTTTGCATTGCACCATTTGAGCTTGTGCCATACCAATACCACACATCTCAACTCCTTACCCACCATTAGCCATCACTATCAGCTGCTCCCTCTTAACCCCACAAGTCACAAAGAATATTCTTCATCATACAATGAATTCCTATCATCAAAAAATAGAGGAAAAGGGAATTGTTTCAGAAGTATTCATAAGCTCTGGATATGGTTTAACCATCATATAATGCTTAACAGCATGGAAGATCTGGATCATGATGACCATGAGGGTGGGAGCACTCCAAATAAATCAACAATAACCTGCACAATTGTGGCTGTGGAAACATGCATGATGAGTAGTGGAACTGAACACCTCCCCAAAAGTTTATTCAAGAACAAACAATCAAACTGTGGTCCATCCAAATTGGTTGTTTACTCACAATGGACCCCATTTCTTGATTTTTGAGTAGATTATAATATGCATCCATTTTAAATTAAATCATTATGACCCCAATTATTTTGTAGATTTAGTATTGTAATTTTCCATCACTCTATCTTTTAAGCCCAGATTGATGGAAAAATTACTGCAAGAAGCCAGTAGGAGGCCCTGGAGATATCTTTCAAGAATCTCAACTTTTAAGTACTCATTGAATAGATTTTGGAAGCTGGAACAGGCCTCAACATCACTTTTGCAAATGAGGTCTATTTAATGGTGAGTGGCCCACCTAAATTTTCCCACTCTGACATACACCTTTCCAGGAGCCCAATTGTTACCCAGCCATTGATGCTCAGGAAGTTCATTGTCTCCATTGTATTGGAAAACAACAACTTGTTGTGGTTATTTACTATATCACTCCTTATTAAGTTGAGGTCAACATGTGCAAGGTACCTTTCAAGCTTGTATTTTGCACAAAAAATATTGTTATTCTGAAATCTTACTTCAGGGCAATCCCATCTTAAATTTATAAATAGGTCCAAGAAGAGAAACAATAATTAACCCCATGAGCCTTCCTGATATGATCACATTTGTGTTTGACAAAGTGATAACTCCTTTTCCCCAATCACAGGTCCACAATGATTAACACCATGAGCTGGATTGAGCTTCTTCAATATTTCCTCAATTAAAATGAGCAATAAAGTAATATTTCTAAGAAACACCATAGTTCATGCAAAATCATATTGTTTAGATTTTAATTTATTTATAAGGTAGTTGCGCATTTAGGTAATAATAATTAGATTTTATTACACCCACACAAACTATTCACAAAACCTCAATACCTAACTATTCTATACATTTATTTTACGAACTTATTTCAAAACATCCCCATTTTTGCTAACAACTAGAATTATGAGTATCTTGAGGTTGAGAGTCTGCATCTTAGTACAGCTTTTGAGCCAATCTTGATAAAATACCTGAAAAGATAGCCCTTCAGGAATATCACTATCATCTATTGATTGTATTTCTGGCAATCTATCAATAGTTTTTTACCCTTTTTTTAATCCAATTATGAAAATCTATGTCTCTATCAGTTTTTAATAGTAACTCATTAAATAAGCCTGAGCACCAGCATAATCCCAATTTGCAGTAAGCTTGAAGTCCAATTTCCACTACATCCTCAATATATGGGCATACCCCAGTGTCATTGAATTGTAATTCCAGAATGGGAAATTTAGCCTTATCGCACCATTCATAATGGTTCTCACAGGTCTGAACATAATCCATCAGAATATCATCAGAATTCTTTCACAATGATGAAAAATATAATATGACTCACCCTTTGACATATCTTTGAAATCCTTTTATTCTCCTTCTGTTTTACCAAATATTCCACATCCTTTGGAATTGACTTCAATTCTCTTTTCAAATAAGTGAAATATTGCTTCATTAAAGCTTAAACTGTCCTGTAGTTATTATGATCCATGTTTCAGCAGTAATGATGATACTTGGTGCTTACAAGTGCAAGTCGGAAGGTATGGTAAAGAACCATGGACATAACCTTTTTTAATGATGTGGAACTACTTTTAGTGTGGGATTGGATAAGGCAGTCCTTGAGGGGGAAATCACAGGTAAGCAGTTCTGAATTGCTAAAATAATCCTGTAACCAGTGGTGGTAATTGTTCTTTAGCTTCCCCTCTGAATATACTAAACAATCTCCCTACAGAGCTCACAAATAAATCTTAAGACTGTGTCTTTACAGCTAGAGAAGACTTTTCAGCAGTCTCTATCAGACCTAATCAATAATCATATAAGTAGCTTATATGTTGAAACAGTATAAAATATGATTTCAAATAATAATATAAAATTACATAAGGGTAAGACCTTAATAGCATAGGAGATTGATTTAATAAAATAGTACCTATATATAGGATAAGGGTAATTTTAATTTTATGTTATATATTTTATAATACTTAATTGTTTTAAACAGTTAGTGTTAATATATTATAGCAATGAAGCCTTTAATAACTATATGAGAAGGTATTTTTTAGTATAGAATTTACATTTGTTAAATATATGATTGAGATCATATAATAGAGCTGTAAGTTTTTTCTATTAGTATATATTTGTAAGGTTCTTCTTAATATAGAGCTATAATAGAAATATTTTTTTCCTTTCTAATATAATGTTTATGGAAAAAACTCAATAGTATTCATATTCTTGATAGTATTATAATTATAAGACTCATAATTTAAACGTGGGGTGGATTAATAATATAACTGAGAGCTTCTGTTAGCTACTGTTAATTAAAATCACTTTGAATTAAACTTATAAGTCTATAATACTTTAACAAAATAACTAGATTATCCTACTAGTAAGGGATGGATGAGCTATTCTCATTCTTGTTATATAGTCAATTGCATGGGGGAGAAGAGGAGAAAATAAGGGAGATAGGCCCCTTATTTATATTATTTGTGCCCTCCATGGAGACACTCAAAAACAAGGTACTTGAAATATTTTCTATTCTTTTGGCTGGGATAATTCTTTATGGTGGTGAGATACCATTTGTTTGGTTTATTACACAATTATTATGTATTATTATGTAATCTGAGATCTTTTTGCTGGTGTGGAGCTTTGAGATGATTTCATTACTTGGAGATATTGCACCATATCTTCAGTTGATTGCAACATTTTCATGCATGATTATGTAATATTGCTATGATTTCTTTTCTGAGGAATTTTGGATGTTGTCATTTCTTGAAGGTATTGCACCATTTTTTGTGTGATGAGGTGACTTTATACAGTTATTGCACCATAGGTCTGTGCACTGTTTGAACTGCAGGTTGAGAATGCTGTGTATTTTGGGGATTCTATTTTTCCTGTATTGGATTTAATATAGAATTGTGGATTTAAGGGATCAAGATGATTTATAGCAGGAGTACAACAATATATAGTTGGATTCTATAAATTAACGTCTTTCTGATTGATTATGAAAGAATTAAAGCACTTAAGAATAGTTTAACTAATACTTACTTGTTGGTAACAATGATATAAATGGATAATAAGATGATTTGATATGGAAAAAACAGCAAGAGGAGGCCTCTTTAGGTCAACAACAGCTCACAGAGGCGTGCCATGGAGCAAACTGAAAAACCAGTGAGTGAGAAAACAATAAACCCATTTGAAATACTGATTTCATCATCTGTTGTCATGTAAGATTATCATGATTACTTAATTGATGCTTTTACATGACTACCAACCCAAATATGGTTAAGAATAAAAGTAGTAACACCTGTAAATCTTCTTTTATTCCAAATTAATCATTGATTTCTCAAAGCTATCAATGTTATTGGTAATTTAATCACAGGTTGTATTTACTGTGAATTTTTGAAGATTCAGTTTTTCACGTGGAATAATCAAAAATGGACTGTAAGTAAAACTTCTAATGTTACTAGTAGAACCATAATTCTTTTGGTTGTACCATAGATAATACAGTTCTCCACTGGTCCTGAATGTTTCAGAAAGATTCATTAAGAATTGTATTTTTGATGAATTTTTTAAGTTTTTACCTCATTTCTACGTAGGATTGCAAATATCAGTGTTTAGCTGGTTGCTATGAGGTAAATCAATGGATACTAGTCTAAAAATGGATTTAATTACTCTTTTGGGGTTTATCCATGGAAATTCATTAAGAATTGACATGGCTACAGGAGTCTAAGTAGCTCTTTACCTCCTTGGCATGTCAAAATAGCAGGTTATTTGCTATTGTCTTAATATTTACTGTAGTTGTAACATGGTAACCAAGTTCCCAAAGTGTTTTAGTTTAATAATTGGGCCAAGATAAGCCATGGATACAAGCTGTGGAGCTTTCCACATCTCTGAGGCCTCAAAAGTTGGGTACCCTGGCTCTCTATGATGTCTTTTGTCACCCTTGCCTATTTTTCATGTCAAAATAGAAAATTAAGCTTCAAGTGAGATATCCACTATGGGTGTACCAAAAGTCCATTTACAAATACCATGATATTAAGTGCCCAAAACATGCATAACACTATTCTTAGTGTATATGTAACATGGTATTTCTCACATTCCCATTATTTTGGCATGAAATTAAGAAAAACAAAACGTTTCACGGATCTTTCATGTGGTATTGAAGTATTTTCCATATTACCACCTCAAAGAGTTGATTGAGCTTATTCACTCTATGGAGCTACCCTAGGTGAATTTTTGTGTAGAATCCAAATCTGACCTTAAATCCATGGATTTACTTACTCAATGAAAAGCTATTCATCTTTTCTGAAATCAAAAATGATGAATTTTGAATATATGCATGAATTATGGGTTATTCATAGTTCAGAATTTATTTTTCAGATAATTGTGGCCTATTTGGGTATGTAAAATATACCTCAAGGCTCACATTCCCTACCACCAAGAAAAAAATTGTACTACAATTTTATCAATGGTATAAAGAAGAAAAAGACCCCAAAGGGGGTTAATGTCTACTGTCCAACCTCTTTTCATTACTCATATCAAGTAATTAAAATCCCATTTATAGACATATTCAGGCTTGTGGCCTTCTTTCATGTCTAAATCTTCTTAAGAGTTTATCTGAGTCAAGTATTTCTGATTCTGCCAGCCATTCATCCTCATGTACTGGATTTCTATATCTGACAAGATAATCTCGTAGATTTTTACCCCCAAGTCCCTTTCTTTAATGAATTTCTTTATCTTGTTGTCTTCATCCTGTTCCACTTGTGGTAGAGTCAAAGGAGTTGGGTTCCTTAAAGGAAACAATTATTTGTCAGTTGGTTGTTAAGATTTTATCAGGCTGACTGGAAAGGTGGGGTGTTTATTTTCCAATTCACCACTTAGTTCCACTTGAACTGCATTGGTTCCATGTAAGGCAACAATAACAAAAGGTCCTACATAAGAATATTTAAGTTTCTTTGGGCCTTTGATATTATTAAAATTCAAGGTTTAAACTAGAGCTAAGTCCCCTACTTTGAAGTCTGGTACTTTGTGACTCTTGTCCAACTTCCGTTTAGCATATTCAAAAGCATCATTCATACTTTGTTTTGCATGATGTTTTACTTTATCAAGAATTACTTTGGAGATGGAAGCTGTAGGATGAATTTCAATCAAGTCTTTCCTCAGTGTATCTTCTGGGAGTCTTGGATTCCATCCTTTCTTTAACATAGCAGGAGTTTGACCTGTGGATGAATTGACTGATGTCTTATATGCCAATTCTAATGCAGGTATAAGAGTGCACCAGTCATGGGTAAAGCCATCTGAGTCTTTGAATTCTAACCCATAAGAACAAAATCTCCTGATCATGTCTTCTAAATTTTAAATCATTCTTTCTGATAACCCATCTGTTTGAGGGTGATATGTTGTAGAGAATGATAGCTTAGTCCCAAACAATCTATGAAGATTGGTCAAAAGTGCAGATGTGAACCTGGGATCTCTGTCACTTATAATATTCTTGAATAGTTCTGTATGAGAAATAACTCTACTCCATAGAAGAAGAGCTGTATTCATAGCTGTGTCATCTTTATGACATGGTAAGAATATGGGAGTCTTTCTATATCTGTCCACAATGACTAAACAAGCATTATAGCTTCTTTCACCACTTGGAGGAAGTTCTGTGACTCAATCCATGTGAACAACTTCCTAAGGGGATTTTGGTTCTTGAATATGGATCATAAGTCCAAATTTCTTGCTTGTACTCCTGTTTGCTTTTTGACATCTGTCACAGGTATGGCAATATTCAATGGCCTCTTTTCCCCAAGATGGCCACCATGCACAGTTATTCACTTTTTCAAGTGTTCTGTCCTCTGACAGGTGTCCAGAGTAGATGCTATCATGGCATTCATTAAGAATGGTATTGATAAGCAATCTGCTACACAATTTCATTACACAAGAATGTTTGGTTCTGTGGTAAATAATCCCATCAAACAAGTGAAATCTTCCTTCAGAATAGGAATTCTTCCAAACTTCATCCAGTTCATTGACTAAATATGTATCTTTGTGGTATTTATCTAATAAGGAAGTCAAGATATGGCAATTCTTGTCTTGCTTATAAGATTCCCTGACTTCTTCAAAGAATTCAGTCCCAATAACAGTTATGTTAATTCCCTCAATTGGAATTTGTGGTTCTGCTTCCAAAGCTACATAAGCTGGATTATCAGGAGTATGGGCTAATGCCCACCTGCTAAGTCCATCAGCATTCTTGTGAATTTTTCTGCTTTATGAACTATAGTCATGTTTCCTCTATATTCTTGAATAGCTATTTGCCATCTCAACATATGTCTGTTAGGAGTTTTCATGTTAAGAAGTGATTTCACAGCATTACAGTCAGTTATCACTTCAAAAAAAATGCCATCAAGATAATAGTGTAATTTCTCGAGTGCCCATACCAAACATAAGGACTCCATTTGGCTTGCACTGTGGGAACTCCTCTGCGTGTGGGATAAAATGAGGCAGTACCTGGAAGGGGAAATTACAAGAAAACAGTTTTGAATTGTTGTTTGAGACTTGTAACCCTTGCTCTTCTCGTGTGCTAGAATAATCTAGCCTGCCCTTCCTAATATGCTAAGTTATCTTTACTGAGTTCACCAAATAAATTTTATTATTGATAGTGGCTTGATCAGAAAATATTAGACTCAACAATCTCTAATCAGACTTTGCTCTACTCAAAACAATGGTTATTTAAAACCTTAACAAATAAATTATTTTTAAAACTTTCAGCAGGCTGAGTGGATTCCACCAGATGATAGTACAACAATATATAAAATAATATAATGACTAAAATAAATAAATAAAATAACAGGAAACACTATCTTCTAATACAAAATCACAAAATATTCTTTTCTTGATAATTCTTTAATAGATATAGAAACTAATAGCTAGGATAACAACAATCTTCAATTCTCTTAAATAATAAACTTGAAAGGGATAAAAAATATTTCAAGCCCTTTTGATGTGATGGATGGGATAATACTCTAATAATGGTTAATAATATAGCATAATATGGGTAGTTTAATGTTATATTTTGTGTTTTGATTTAATAATAGATTATATGATCTCTTCTGGTTTGCTGATAATAATAATATCTAATTGTTATACTTTCAATATTAATTCAAGCTAAACAATAAAGTATTTAATTTTGTTTTGTTCCTTGATGATAATTTATTAGGGATTACCCAATAAATACAAATCCACTTTTATTTTAAAAGTAGTATAATTACTTTGGTTGTGCAGGTTTTGTTTTAAAACAAGCAAAATCACTCTCTTTGAGGAAGGTTTCAACAAAAACTAGCCCAAAACTAATTATAATGGTTAGGTTTTATTTGAAAGCCTACAAAATTACTTTGGTTTGATGGTTTTATTTTAAAACTCTCTAGAAATTACTTTTAAGGATTTAAACACTAAACTCCAGAGACGCCTTGCTCATGAGCTTCAAGCTTTAAGATCCTAATTAAATAAGGCACTAGTCTACCTGCTAGTAAGGGATGAATTAAAGTCTTTTCACACTATTGGTTCTCTTGATCTATGTCAACAACAAACCTCAGTTACTAGGCTTAATTTATCAAAAATTTCTAGTATACCTCCTAGAAGAGGGATCAGAAAAAATAAATTAAATTTACAATTTCTAGATGGGGAAAAGGGAAAAAGTGGGAGAGAGGGCCTCTATTTATATCCATGGGGCCCTCCATAGGAGTGCAAAAAAGAGGGGACTTAGAAATTTTCAGCCTCTGGTGGCTGTGCAAAGCTGTGCAAACTTTAATTGTGGATTTTCAGGGAAACGTGTTGTGACGTGACACGCATCTGGATTTCTGACCAATCAGATTGCTCCACTTGACTTTTCCTGATGACGTGACGTGTTTCTGACCAATCAGATCCATTCATTCTTATCTCTCCCATTTACATATGACATGTGGCTGTGTAATACAGTTAAACCATAATTTCTGGCCCTGGAACCCTTATCTCCATGTATTACTCAATTGATTACTAATCTGTCAGCTGATTTTCCTGTATTATAGTTTTCTGGCTTCCTGTATTACTCATTGACCTATATTACCTGTATTACCTGTATTCTTCCTGAAAATTCCTAAATCTTTTATATTCCTTTCAAAATTCAGTCCCACTCTTCATCTCTGCAGCTTCAATCAGAACTTTGAGGGTTACATTCACAGAAAAGTCGATGTAATATGGCCTTTCCAATTCAACAATAAATTATTTCAGTCTTCAAAAATTAATCATTTAATTATCTAAAGGAACTCAATGATGCTTATTCTCTCTTTGGGTGGTTCATAACAGCAAAAATACATGAAGCTTCCCAAAATTGATACTTCAAAAGTGTTTTGTTCCACACCTTGAACCTTCTATGTCCCCTATGATGCCTACAACTCTGCTCTTTATTAATTGGCATCCTCATTGTGACTCTGATTATATTAATCACCCAATTGCTTATAATTAAGCATATCAAAAAAATTATATTGAAAAATTATTTACATAGAAAATTGAAAAATGTCTTTGATTTGGGTACTGTCCATCACAATTATGTGTTGGATAGTGCAGTGGGGTGACACTGGAAGAGCAAATATGTGGTCAATTTTCCTTAATGAATATATCATTTGTGTTATTCCATGTTTATTTTACTGTTACTTTTCCTCAAAGGTGATTTCATACTATTGATATCCTCTTTTATATAAATAATTACCATAAAAATAAAAAATTTATTCAGCTGAACTGTCATGGTATACCACATCCCCCTCTCCATTTAATGCTGTCCCCAGCATTCCAAGTGAAGCTGAATGAATTATACTATGACATCCGCAATATAGTCCTTTGATGTTCTACTACTATTCTCTTCCTATCCATAATTTAATATATCCAGTGCATGAAAAAAAAAAGAAATGATCCCCTTAAATAATTTCCACTAATCCCCCAAAACTTAACATCATAAGGTGTGATGTAAAGAAACAAGCACCACCCCTTATTTTTTATATGTTTTCATTACAAATAACAGGTCAATAATAATAATGATTATAATACATAAAAAAAACAAATTATAACACCAAACATAAAAGATATCCCTTCATTAGCATATCCTCTTTTCTTTTGAGAATAGAGGGGTTGAAACCCCTCTCCATTTAAAAAAATAATCATAGCCTCTTCCAAAACAAACTACATCAGACTTCAATCCAAAAAAACACAAGGTATATCCCTTTTACTCTAAACAAAAGATAATCTTCATGAAATATCCATAGAAAATGAGAAAGTATATAAAAAAACAATGATTCAGTTTTATGTCTTGCTCAGGACCTTTATATTTATGGAAAGGGTAACATACCCCTCTTCATTTGATAAAAAAAGCCATATGTATATCCAATAAACAGAAAACAGCTGAACACTCTAACATTGATACTCCAAGTCTTTCTTATCTTTCTTATTACCCTTGATATGGATTAATACTTCTTTTTATATTGTTATTGTTCATACTCAAGAGAATCTTTAACTTTAAATGGCGCCCTGACACTATATAGTGGTCGTCACCAAGGACATAACTTTAATCAACTCAAAGTTATTTCCCCTCATCAGACTATGTCTGACCTTGGCTGCTTAGAGTATGTGCTTATCAATATGAATTTACACCTAGTCTGCCGGTCCAAGTACCACCTAATGCAGGGAGGCCATTAAAGATCATCATTTTTTTGAATCAATAATGTCTATAAACTCAAAGCTATAAATGAATCAAAGCTTGTGGAGAAGATTTGAAAAGCTTCTTGTAGTAATGTATGTAGAGTGCTTTTAAGGATTAAATAAAATAAAAAATAAATGTTTTATGTAATAAAAGCTTCAAAAGTTCCCCTTTTGCAGATACAGGGATAAATGAAATATATATAAAAAAACAACATAATTGTGCAAAAGACAGCTGATAAATTAAATGAGTCATGAGGGCCAAATGGAATAAAAAATTAAAAAAACAGTTTAGAGTCTTGTTTAGGACTAAAGTGAGGGTAAACAGCACCCTCCTTTTATATTCTTTTTCAGTATTTTAAGCCCACCTTAATTCCATTTTATCAAAATACAGAAAAAAAATCTGACCAATCACAAAAAGTGTCAAATCCTGACCAATTAAATACCATAATTGAATTCTGACCAATCAGAAATCATACACAGATCCTGACCAATCAAAGTTCAGTAACCTGAAATTAAATTCCAACCCATCACAAAACACTAGTACTAAGTATTAAATTTTTTTATTCCAATTTCTATTTTTCTTTTTTTGCAAAAATAAAAATAAAAATAGAACAATTAGAATAATGAATTTTTGATTATTCAATATTACTCTCTCCTAATATTGAGTTGTAATTTAATCATTAATTTATTCTTTTACATTTTGCTTCCACTACCAAACTAACTCAGAACATCTAAACTATCAATTTTCAACCTTACTCCATCAATTCATCATGAAAATCACCCAAAATAATCACTTTTTCAATTCAAACTGTTCAGGATAGGTTGCTGGAGTTAAAGTAAGTTAATATATTTATATCTAATTATTTTTGAAGTCGCTTCAACATAGGAGAGAACAAAACTATTATTAATTTATTATTTTGAGCTTGTTGGTAGGTTTTCAATTGAAAAATATCAGAAAAACAAAAAAATAATAATCAATAATAAGATAATCAACAATACTACTATATGATTAGTTAAGTAATCTCATTAATTTTAGATCTTAAATCATTTCTCTTCAGAGCTAATATTAATAAAACAACTTCAATTTATCCATTTTCTTATCATTCAGCTAGATATAGAATAAATTTAATATCTGAGCACTTCAATTACTGATAGTACCTATGATGAGTTGAATGATTGAGTATGTGTTTTTATTCAATGTTTGGTTTTATTTGGTTCGCTTGGAAGCTAATTATAATTAAAAATAAATAAAATCATTATAATTTGACTACTTCTCCAGTAATTTAGCAAACAATTTAGGTAGAGCATTAATTTTGAAGATTGTTCAAAATGAGCAGAGAAAAAAGAATAATGATTATGTAGGTTAATCTATTTGTTTCATAATATTATTAACTTCGCTTCCACTATAAAACTAATTGAAACCAAATCATCTTGTAATAATTCATTAGTTTTATCATATGGGAAAGAATTAATTCAGTATTTTCTAATCATGAGTAAAATAATAATGATGAAAAGTTGAAAAATAATAAAGTAAGGTGATTTCTTTATTTCTTATTATTATTCATTTCGTGTTAGAAGGAAATCACTTTATTCATAATTTAGTTATTTTTATGACATATTAGAGCTTGATTATGTTAAAAAAACTCAATTTAATGAAGTAAAAAAAAACTTGAAGCAAAGCTGTGCTGAAAAAAAATAAAATAAAAGTAAAAATATGATAAAATAGAGTAGAATAAAATTAAAAAAAATGATCAAAATAATTTGATTGTGTAACATAGGTAAAAAAAATCAAATGTCCCAACTAAATCAATAAGAAAAAAAAATAATAAAAATAAAACCAAATAAAAAAACACAATGAATCCATAATTAAATAAATGATTCATAACAATTAATACAGGACAATAAACTACATGATAAGTATAAGAAACAAAACAATATATATGTATATTGTAATAGAGTAAATGGGCTAACATATGATACTCCTCTGAGGCTTAAACTTTGATCCCCTTTTGGATTTATGTCTTTCAAATTTAAAAGACATTTCACTTTTAAATTTATGATTAAAGAAATTATATAATTGTTTTTTAATTTTATGCTTGAGAACTCTGAGAGGAAGAGGAATTTTCTCTTGAGTATTATTATAAGTAAGTATGAGATTAACTTCAATTTTATTTCTTGTGGTATGTTCATTACTTTGATTTCTGATAGAGAATTTTCTGGTTTTTGTATTCCTAGTGACTTTTCTTTCTCTAGAAATATGGATTGGTTGAGCCAAAGTGTTATCATGCAGAATTTCAGACATATGGCCTGAAGGAATGGTATTTTCTTGTGGAAGTTGAAAGTTATTCAACTCTAATCTCTGGGCCAAATTTGTTGTTTCAACTTGTTGGTTATCCATATTAAAGAATGCATCATACAGTTTTAAGATTTCTTTTTCTTCAGAGGTTAACTGGTCTTTACCTGCTTGATCAGAATTAGCTGAAAGTTGGTTTTCATCATATTCTTTCTTCAAAATTCCCTCAAATGGCTTTTTGTCGATTTCTCTTGAGAATGTGACCTTGAAATTTGAGGGTTTGTGAATTTTTTCTTGGAAGTGGGGAGTTTGAGGATTTATATTGGAATTTTGCTTGAATTTTTGAATCAAGACTCGAGGACCCTCCTGATGTGTACTTGATTCTTGAGGTTGAGATAACACTTCATTATCCTGAGGATTTTCTTTGAATATTTCTTCCAGAAGAGCTTGGATATCTTTTTCTGGTTTAGGAAAGGTGCGTGTATTGTTTAAGTTATTCCCTTGTTTGAAAGGTACAGAAAATATGTCTGGAATATCATCTATAAATAAGTCACTTCCAGATGCAAATGTCTCCTGAATTGGTTTCTTGTCCCTCTCAAACAGATTGAATGCTTTTGATTGTCTAATGTTGAATAATTCTTGATTTTTGTCTGAAAGGTCTTCATTAACTTTATGAGTGTGTTCCATATCATAAATTCCCTCTGAATGGAAGGTGTTTACTTTGAAGGTATTCAGACTGTTTTCCCCCTCTTCTTCTTCTTTTGAGTGGGAAAATTCTCCCTTTTGCTTCATTTCTTCTTCTCCTTCTATCCCAATATCTAGTGAATTTTTGCTTTCTTCATCTTCTATTGATGACTTATAAATACTCTTTATAACAGAAAAGTAATGACAAAATTCCTTCCCCAAAATTAAATGGTTTTCTGCTCCTTCAACTGTAAATGGTAAGTAAATGGTTTCATCAGTTGGCATAACAATCTGTACTTTTTTCATTAAAATTTGATGTTTTGTTTTATTTTCCTTCTTGGGCTTCATTCCAATACTTAATCCAATTTTTAATGGCAAAATATTTTCTTCTAGGCTTGGGTTCATAATTGGCATAACAGGATATTGCTCCCATCCTACTCTAACATAAATTGGTGAGTTGAATTCACAATTGGGTGACAAATTAGCAAAGGAATTCTTTTGAGAGTTGTCACTACCAATAGATCCTGTGCTGCTTGCTATTTCTAATTCCATAAAATTTAACTTTTTAATTGCTTTGTCTAAGTGCAAATGTTCTTGAGATTGAATTGATCCTTCCTCTGATAAGCTGGTTTCTAACTTTTGATTTGTTGGTTCCACTTCAAGTTCAGTAATGCTACTTTCAATTTTAGTTGGATTTATTTCTTCTAAAATGATTGGTTGAGCTCCAGGGCATTGAAAGTCCCATTGAACTTCAGATTTATGATTATTTTTTATTTTAGAAATAATTTTTGAAAAATATCTTTTGATTTTAGAGGACCCCTTCATTTTGGAATCATTACAGTATTCTTCATTAGAGATTGCATCCTTTTTCTTTTTCCAATAAGTACCATTCTTCCCATATTTATTTGAAACACTTTTGACTAGCTGTTTTGGCTTTAAGCCTTTCTTTTGTACTGGTTCCACTTCAATAGTGGAAGCTTCCATGTTAGAGCTATAAGTATTTTCAAATTTTGGATGGAGAAGAGGGTCATTATTGTCTAGGTTGCTAATTCTCTGTGAAGATACTAATAATGGTTCAACTGTTTGAGGTTCCTCTTCTTTCAAATGATATATTGACTCATTTGTTTTCTTGCCACTATAGTTTTTCTTCTCTTCAATATCAAATTGGACTTTCCTGGGGGGTGATTTTGATTTTGGTTCTTCATTTTTCAGTCCTGTTATTCTAGCCATATTACACATTTCCATTCCTCTTGGTGGTCCTGTATGCCATCCTTTTGATTCTGGTGTACATATAGGTATACACAATCTTCTTCCATCTGATTCTTTGTAACTGAGAATTTCACCTTTTTGTTGGGAGTGTTCAAGTCTAATACCATTGTCAGCAAGAAAAGGTCTCCCAATAACTGTGTGAACAGAACCCCTGGCTACAAAGAAGTGAATTCTTCTTTCATCTCCAGATGGTAATACTAGTAAGGTATTTTCTGATAATCCCACAATTGCTGTGCTGTGACCTCCAATTCCTCTAAGCCTCATGTTCAGAACCCTCATTGGTAATCTTGCTTTAATGGATTCCACTTCTGGTATTATACTGAGTTCAGCTCCAGTATCTACTAATGCTTTTACTATATGTCCTTCTTGCCCAACTGATACCTCAATCATTCCAAGGGGATAAGAGTAATGCATTTTATCTTGAATGGTTATTTCTTGAGTGGTTGTTTGCTCCTGACTGTTGATTGATTTGAGAGACATTAAGTATTTCCATTCTTTATCTGAAAGAAACTTCAATTCTTGCATAAACTTGGGTGAGATTGTTACTATTTCTTCTAAGGTGAGGTTAATTTTCTGGTCCATGACCTTCTTCAAAACTTTTTCAATTATTGATCCTTCTTCTTCAACTAAAGGATTTTTGTTCACTTCCATCTTTGGTACTTTTATTAGTGCTTTCTTATCAATATACTTCTCTTTAGCTGGTGGAGTAGGCCTAGGCTGGGTTGGTTCTGGTGGTTTAATAACCTCTTGTGGCTTTGATGATTTATATTTTGTAGGTATTATGACCTTTTCTTAATCAGCTTTTTCTTCTTCAATGAATCCACCAGGAATACTTGTCTTCTTTTTTATAGTGTCTTTGGGTTGAATAGTCTCTTTTGAGGGAAGGGGTTGGGCTTTAGATTTATCTTGATTTTCAATCCTTTGCTTTGTGTTTCTCAAGCCATAAGCATACCCAAAAGGTTCTTCTAATCCTGTTGAAATGCATGGTGGTTCCCAATCACCCCAATTGTCTATTTATATAAAGGCAGTTGATTTTTCCTTTTTCTTTTGTTCTTCCTCTTTGGTCTTTTCCTCTAACTTTCTTTTGAGTTCCTCTTGTTCCTTCTGAAATTCTCTGACTAAATATTTTGGTGGAAATTTTCCATCATTAGGGATCCTTTCCCAATTGGGATATAAATAATTGAAACCTTGTCTGATAACCCATTTCTCTTTTTGATCCTCCACTAGCTCACTACATCTCCCAACTGAATGACCTTCTTCCATGCAATAGTAACATTTAACAGCAAACTTTGGTACATTCTGTGCTGGAACATAGGGTACACTTCTGTTTGGTGGTGGAGAAACATTATCTCTGGGTCTGAATCCTTGATTGTTTGACTGAGGGTTATTAATTATTTTCTTTTGGGGTGTAGCCGCATTAGTTAATTCATTTAATTGATCCATGAACTGTTTTACATCTTCATTTTCAGCAGGTGCCTCCTCCTTGACTACTTCCTTTTGTTCTTTTAGGGTTTTTGTAAGTTCTTTCATTTTCTTAAGGGCTTCTTGCATTCCTGGAAATACCTCTTCCTTGAATTGAACTCTTCTTTCCTTATTATTTGACTCTTTCTGTTCAGCTATCCTTGGAGGTGAAAGTCTTTTTGTGACTAATACTCTTGCTTCCAATTCCTGTTCAATGTACTTCTTCAAAATCTTCATTGGTGATATGAGATATCCTCCATCTTCTGCTCTAACCATGACATTCTCCTTTATCATTTCTTTACTGATAGCTCCTTTTATGTCTGCAGAGAGACAGTCAAACAGATCCTCATGAAACATATTATCTTGAGGAATATATTTATATCTTAAAAGGTATGTAATAATTGTCTCATATTCTCCCATAAATCTCTTATACTGTGAAAGATTACTGATTCCACCTTCATCCTGTATATCATTAAATAGCTGTACAAGGGAATCCTTTCTATATCTTCTTTCAGGTTCAACTCTCCCCCATTTTGTTATAAGGTCCTTTTTAAGCTGCGTCCAATTTCCTTCTTCATATCCTGGCATAGCTTCTATTGCATCACTAATTTTGGAATCTGTTGTCCAAAATGCCATCTGCATTGCCAGATCTTCTTCTGTTGCACCTTCAATTTGAGCTATTCTTTCAATCTTCTTGATAAATTTTTCAACTTCTTCACCATTAAAATTGAGGTTGTAATTCTTTGCTTTAATTTTTACTACTGATCTTTCTTTCCTTGGAATCTCTTGTTGTAATGGACTTGGATTTGTTGGTGTGGAAACAAAAACTCTCCTTGGGATATTTGATGGTCTTGACTCTGTTGCTGGAGTAGATGTTGCTCTAGGTCCAGGTGTTGGTGATATTGGTGAATCTTCTGGTCTAACATGTCTAGGTAAACTGGATTCATTAGGGCTCGCACCTGGTGTATATGATGTTGATTCTCTTCTCTTTCCCTTCTTTTTACTTAGATTATTGATAGTATCCTGCAACTTCTGTGCCATTTGCTCTTGTGTCTCTCTGAAAATCCTCATGAGATATTCACTCTGATCTTCTTCTTCACTTCCCTCCTCATACTGTCCTTCTACAGTATCCTCAGGTAATGGTGGTAATTTTTATGTGGACTGATCCATGGTCTCTACTTTATAAATACTACCTCCTGACTCCTTTGATTTATTTATTCCTTTTCTTGATTCTTGAATGAGATTAAAGAAGAACTTCCTTATCTTCTCCTTTTCCTTTTCTTCTGTTCTTAGTGTTGGGATAAGATCACTATATTCTACTTGAGATTCTTGTGCTTATGGTGTTGAGTTTTTAAATGAATAATAATAATGATATGAGGATGATGATGATTGATGATATGATGGTGAATTATGATATGATGATTTTTGATTTGTGGATTCCAGTTTTTGAAAGATATTTATTTTGTTAATTTTATTGTTTTGAGATCAAGCTGAAGAGATGCTAAGGGTATTCCAATCTGACATGCCACTGTTGGGACACCAGATGTGGGATAAAATGAGGCAGTACCTGGAAGGGGAAATTACAAGAAAACAGTTTTGAATTGCTGTTTGAGACTTGTAACCCTTGCTCTGCTCGTGTGCTAGAATAATCTAGCCTGCCCTTCCTAATATGCTAAGTTATCTTTACTGAGTTCACCAAATCAATTTTATTATTGATAGTGGCTTGATCAGAAAATATTAGACTCAACAATCTCTAATCAGACTTTGCTCTACTCAAAACAATGGTTATTTAAAACCTTAACAAATAAATTCTTTTTAAAACTTTCAGCAGGCTGAGTGGATTCCACCAGATGATAGTACAACAATATATAAAATAATATAATGACTAAAATAAATAAATAAAATAACAGGAAACACTATCTTCTAATACAAAATCACAAAATATTCTTTTCTTGATAATTCTTTAATAGATATAGAAACTAATAGCTAGGATAACAACAATCTTCAATTCTCTTAAATAATAAACTTGAAAGGGATAAAAAATATTTCAAGCCCTTTTGATGTGATGGATGGGATAATACTCTAATAATGGTTAATAATATAGCATAATATGGGTAGTTTAAGGTTATATTTTGTGTTTTGATTTAATAATAGATTATATGATCTCTTCTGGTTTGCTGATAATAATAATATCTAATTGTTATACTTTCAATATTAATTCAAGCTAAACAATAAAGTATTTAATTTTGTTTTGTTCCTTGATGATAATTTATTAGGGATTACCCAATAAATACAAATCCACTTTTATTTTAAAAGTAGTATAATTACTTTGGTTGTGCAGGTTTTGTTTTAAAACAAGCAAAATCACTCTCTTTGAGGAAGGTTTCAACAAAAACTAGCCCAAAACTAATTATAATGGTTAGGTTTTATTTGAAAGCCTACAAAATTACTTTGGTTTGATGGTTTTATTTTAAAACTCTCTAGAAATTACTTTTAAGGATTTAAACACTAAACTCCAGAGACGCCTTGCTCATGAGCTTCAAGCTTTAAGATCCTAATTAAATAAGGCACTAGTCTACCTGCTAGTAAGGGATGAATTAAAGTCTTTTCACACTATTGGTTCTCTTGATCTATGTCAACAACGAACCTCAGTTACTAGGCTTAATTTATCAAAAATTTCTAGTATACCTCCTAGAAGAGGGATCAGAAAAAATCAATTAAATTTACAATTTCTAGATGGGGAAAAGGGAAAAAGTGGGAGAGAGGGCCTCTATTTATATCCGTGGGGCCCTCCATAGGAGTGCAAAAAAGAGGGGACTTAGAAATTTTCAGCCTCTGGTGGCTGTGCAAAGCTGTGCAAACTTTGCTTGTGGAATTTCAGGGCAATGTGTTGTGACGTGACACGCGTCTGGATTTCTCACCAATCAGATTGCTTCACTTGACTTTTCCTAATGACGTAACGTGTTTCTGACCAATCAGATCCATTCATTCTTATCTCTCCCATTTACATATGACATGTGGCTTTGTAATACAGTTAAACCATAATTTCTGGCCCTGGAACCCTTATCTCCATGTATTACTCAATTGATTACTAATCTGTCAGCTGATTTTCCTGTATTATAGTTTTCTGGCTTCCTGTATTACTCATTGACCTATATTACCTGTATTACCTGTATTCTTCCTGAAAATTCCTAAATCTTTTATATTCCTTTCAAAATTCAGTCCCACTCTTCATCTCTGCAGCTTCAATCAGAACTTTGGGGGTTACACTCACAGAAAAGTTGATGTAATATGGCCTTTCCAATTCAACAATAAATTATTTCAGTCTTCAAAAATTAATCATTTAATTATCTAAAGGAACTAAGTGATGCTTATCCTCTCTTTGGGTGGTTCATAACAGCAAAAATACATGAAGCTTCCCAAAATTGATACTTCAAAAGTGTTTTGTTCCACACCTTGAACCTTCTATGTCCCCTATGATGCCTACAACTCTGCTCTTTATTAATTGGCATCCTCATTGTGACTCTGATTATATTAATCACCCAATTTCTTATATTTAAGCATATTAAAAAAATTATATTGAAAAATTATTTACATAGAAAATTGAAAAATGTCTTTGATTTGGGTACTGTCCATCACAATTATGTGTTGGATAGTGCAGTGGGGTGACACTGGAAGAGCAATTATGTGGTCAATTTTTCTTAATGAATATATCATTTGTGTTATTCCATGTTTATTTTACTGTTACTTTTCCTCAAAGGTTATTTCATACTATTGATATCCTCTTTTATATAAATAATTACCATAAAAATAAAAAATTTATTCAGCTGAACTGTCATGGTATACCACAGCACCATATCTGGCTTCTGTTGGTTTGAATTGTCTTGAGATGTAACAAACTGGTCCTTCTGTAGGTTTGTCATCAATAATTTGGACTTGATGTAGGGCTGCCCCTAATCCATCTCCACATGCATCGATGTACAATTTGAAAGGTATATTCCAGTCAGGCATGAGGAGTAAAGGTGCTTCTGTAAGAGCTTTCCTTATCTTCTCATAAGCTTTAATTCTCTCTTGCCTCATCTCAAATACTGTCTGTTGATCATAGATTCTGTAGAGTGAATTGGCTATAATTGCAAAGTCTTTCAAGTGTTGCCTCTAATAACTGGCAAATCCTAGAAAAGACATCATTTCTTTCTTATTCTGGGGTATCGGCTTAAGTAACACTGCTGCCACTTTATTTTTGTCAATACCCAAGCTTAGACCAGAAACAATATGTCCTAATCCTTTGAGTTCTTCAAAACCAAAATTGCATTTCTCGAGTTAAATCTTCATATTCACTTCAGCTACTTTGTGAAATACTCTTGCAAGTCTTTCAAGGTGAAAAGACCATGAATCAGAACATATGATAATATAATCAATATAAATGATAAGCCATCCTTCAGATAATTCTGTGGGGAAGATGGTATTCATCATTCTTTGATAATTAGATGGTGCATTTTTAATACCAAATGGCATTCTAAGATACTCATAAATAGCACAGTGAGTGATGATTCTAAGTAATTTCTTAGATTTAGGAGTCAAAACATTTTGGTGAAAGCCTTGCAATGCATCCATTGATGTTATATATTTTAGACAATTGGGTCAATGTTTCTTGAATTGTAGGGATTCAATACCTATCTGGAACTGTTTAGGTATTCAATGCTCTAAAATCTCCAACCATTCTTGACTTATCATTATGCCAAGCAATAATAACAGGTGTTTTCACTTCAAATCCTTCATTATGGCCTACTTTCCTTAGTACACCAAGTTGGATCAACTCGTGGATATGTTTTTCCAAGGCTTCTCTAGGGCCGGGATTGGCTGGATAAGCTGGTCTTCTAAGTACTGGAGGATATGGTCTGTCAATAGTAAGAGTAATATCAACTTCATGTCCTTTTATAGCACCTAATGGTTCATTATCAGAGTAAAATGAGTTATTATATGTGTATAACACATCAATAATTTTATGTCTCATATTTGGTGAGAATGATGGATCAATTTGTGCTTGCACCAGTTGATTAGTCACAAATTCTTCCCTATAAGTATCTTTTTTAAAAGATACCAGTGATATTTGTTTTGGCATATTGGAAAAAGAAAATGTTTGTCTCTTGTTTTCTCCAATTGTGAAATATCTATCCTTATGGTTATTGATGTCAATACCATAAATATTCAAGTAATCATTTCAAAGAATAATGTGCTGAGATGTGCAATTGTCCATTACTACAATCTCAGTCTTCAATCTAATACTTCCTGATGGGTGTGGAAATACAAGATTAGTGTCCAATATACCCAAAGGGTACTTATTATGACTGGAACTACTAAATTGTACACCCTATATTGGTAATAGATGATGCTTCCATCCAGGGAGTATGGCTTGAAGATAATTATTTCCTACACAAGTGCAAAATGCCCCTGTATCCAGATGCACTTTGGCTTCAATATCATTCATAAGAACTGATGTGATACAAGATGCTCAAGCAGTGTATCCTTTACCTCTAGCAAGATTGGTTTTACACATTCTGGCATGTTGGATATTGATCAGGTTATGACAGTCCTCACTGTACTGTGGCAAGTGAGTATGGACTTCTGTGACCTCAAAGAAAGCTGTAATGTTTTTGATGGGATAGTCTTCTACTGGTGTATCCTCAGAGACTGCAGAATCTAGGTCAGATTCTTCTTTCTCTTCAGTGCACTGAACTTCATTGATTTTTGTCTTTTTGGTGCAAGTGCTGGCTAAATTTGAAGTGCTTCCACATTTATGACACTTCAAGACAGGTCTTTCAGGTTTTCTGTCCTCTATGGAAATATTTGGGACCATTTTGGACTCCATAGGTATTTTAGTCCAAGTTTTACCAATTCTTGTTCTAGTAATGATATCTTCCATTGAATTGACATAGTCCTCTGTTGAACAAGGTTCTACACATCTGAAATCAATAACATGTTCCAGCTCTCCTCCACACTTTCTTAATATTTTCATATTAATCATGGTGTCAGACATATCTGGGTGTAAAGCAGATAATCTGTCTTTCTGCTTGAAGAACCAAGTAAGTGGTTTATCCTTTTCTGAGTTAAAAATGCCACTTTCAAAAGCATTTTCCATTTTAAATCTACAAGAATTATTGGCCCATTTGGTAATCATTTCAGATTTCTACCACGACCAATGATGTTTTCCATGATCTTGTCTCATCTTGTAATACCATTCCTTTGCAGTTCTGGTAAACAGAGAGTGTAATTTTCCCACTATAATTTGATCAGGTATGTGAAACTCTTCTTGCAACATATCAATAGTTCTGATGGACTCAATATGGTTATATTCTCCTTCACCAGAGAATGTTGGCCATTCTTCCAATTTGGGAATATCCTTTGCAGAGATAACATTTTCTCCCAAGAATGGGGTCAAACTTCCTTTAACAGAAGGTTTTTCTTCAGTCAAAGGTGTAGAATGTCTTGGCATATGTGGTTCATAATTCTTATGAATTTTTTCTACATTTGCAATAATTTCATCCTTTAACTTCTTCCTTTCACTGTCACTTTTTCCAAATGTGTGGAAAACTGATTGGTATTTTTAGTTATTTCAAAGACATGGTCTTTCAGAATTCTAAGCTGATCATTAATGTTTAAAATGGAAATATCTTCCATTTCATCATTTTGAACTTGACATTTATTCTAAATTCTGTCACATGTATTGGTAATTGATCCAAGTCTGACATTTGTCAGTTGATACCATTCAGTATACTTTTTGTCATTTCTTTTCAATTCACTCATGTCCAATATGATTTTATTTAACTTTGCATCAAACTTTCCAAGATCTACATCAATACTAGATTTAACAAAGTGTATTTCATCTATTATTTGCATTGAAAGGTCCTGTTCATCCTTTCCTTCTCTTTGGCTGTGAATTCCATAATAGTTCTGGCCATATTGAAGACACTGTCCACTGATGAAGGCTGAAATTTGGGAATCCTGTACCCTTGTGGGTAAGTTCTGTGCCAATTGGCTTTTCCTTTGCCCTTGCCTTGATGGTTCTTGGGACCTTTCTGCTTCTTCTGAGGTCCTTTGGGCTTGTCCTTGGACACTTCTGGAGCTTTTTTGGAGCTCATAGACGCCACTGGGCCTTCTGTCTCCAAAGCTGGAGTCATTTCCAACTCCTTCTTCTGGTCTATGGATAAAAGACTTTGGTTCTTCAACCAATTCTTTATCTTTTTGACTTTGTCTTTGCAAGACAATGGGCTCCAACCTCCTAAAAGCTCTATGGTCTTCTCCTGACCCAGAAAGCTCTTGATGTGTAAGTAGGAGCTCATGGCCCCCTGCCAAAAGCTTGTTCATATTTCCCACTCCTCCTCTTTGGCTTCTCTGAACCAATTTTTGTATTGGAATTGATAAATTTCTATTGCTGCCACTTGAAAGTGGTTCAGCCTTTGAATTATGATCATGAATCAGTCCAGATTCAGAATTCACGTCAGAATTTGTGGGTACAGACCTTGGGAAATGGGGGGAAACTCTGGCATCCTCCATATGTGTCTTTCTTGGGGAAGATTTGACACTTCTGGATTTGGTCTTGCCTCTTCCTTGTCTACATCCATCTTGTTGGACTGAATAGTTGCTTCCACTTATGGTGTGCACCATTTTCCTGTCAATTCAAGATAAAATAAGAATTGGAAACAAAAAACACACACCTTTTGGTGGTTGTTTGGATTGTTCTGTTCTAAATAAAGTGCCTCTTTTAGCAATTTGCACTTCCATACTGTCTTCAGACTCTGGACTAGTAATGTATCTTTTACTGAGTCTGTTGCCAGCTGCAAAGTCTCTGATTAAAGACACTAGAGAAAGAATTGATAAAAGAAAAGATTTTTTTTGCTTTTAAGATAATTTGAAAATTTTTTATAAATTTTGATTTTTTTAATACTTAAAAAAGTATTCTTTTTAAAAGAAAATAAATTGAAATTTAAGATTTTGAATCAAAATTAATTCAGAGTAACTCAAAGAATAATTTTATATGTTTTTTGGATGTGAAAAAGCCACGTGTAAAAACAGTATAAAATTAAACCAAATTCCTCAATAAAAAATATTTTAAGACAATTCCAAAACAAAAATAACTTTAATGTTAAATGGAAAGAAAAACAATTATTAAATTAATATATTCTAGAGCTTAAAAATATATTAATTAAGGGTACAAGGTTCAAAAAACATGGCCAGGCCCCCAAATGTAAGATGTGTCTATGAAGCTGTTGATAATAGTACTATTAATCAACAATACTATGACTGTTCTTATGAAATATAATAATAAAAACATTATTATAGCCACCATTAAGTAATTCAAGAATTATTTCTTTTACGTGTTATACACTACTAGTGATTATAATAGTAAGCAGTAATTGTCTACAAGAATCAATTACAAGAAGAATTTAATAATAAAAAACTTCTTTTATTAAAATAATAAAATTATTTGAATATATAATTATCTTTCACAAGAATAATTATAAATATAATTCTTGAAGAAAACTATAGCTAGAGAGAAACTTTAATAATTGAGATAAATTACTCACTATTAATCTAATGAACCTTATAAATGATAATAGTAGAGAAATTTGACATGGAGTTGTGGATTTAATGGAGCAAAATTGATTTATAACATTATTAAAACAAAGTATAGTTTATTTCCATGATTTCACATATTTCTGATTGATTTCTGAAAGAATAAAACACTTAAGAAATAGTTTTAACTAATACTTACTTGTTTGGTAATAAGGGTATAATATAATAATGTGATGTTTTGAAAAAACAGCAAGAGGAGGCCTCTTTTAAGTCTAAGAAAGCTCACAGAGGCATGCCATGGAGAAAACTGAAAACAAGTGAGTGAGAAAACAATAAACCTCTTTGGAGTATTTATTGCATCATCTGTTGTCACGTAATATTATCATAATTACATAATTGAGCCTTTTACATGACTACCAACCCATTTATGGTTAAGAATAAAAGGAGTAACAACTGTAAATCTTCTCTTATTCCAAAATGATCATTGATTTCTCAAAGTTATCAATGTTATTGGCAATTTCCTCGCAGAATGTATTTTCTGTAAATTTTTAAAGATTCTGTGTTTCATGTGGACTCATCAAAAATGGACTGTAAGTAATACTTTTAATTTTACATATAAAAGTATAATTATTTTTGGTTCTTATATGGATTATGAAGTTCTCAATTGGTCCTAAAAGTTTCAGAAATATTCATCAAGAATTGTATTTTTAATGAAGTTTTGAAGTTTTTGCCTCATTTCTATGTAGAATTGCAAACAGCAGTATATGGCTGGTTGCTATGAGATAAATCAATGAATACTAGTCCAAAAAAGGGTTTTGATTACTCTTTTAGGGTTTATCCATGGTAAGTCATTAAGAATTGACATGGTTACAGGATTCTAAGTTTTTCTTTACCTCCTTGGCATGTCAAATTAGCAGGTTATTTGCTATTTTCTTATGATTTACTGAAGTTGTAACATGGTAACCAAGTTCCCAAAAAGGTTTTAGTTTACTAATTGGGTCAAGATAAGCCACTTATCCAAGCTTTGGAGCTTTCCATGCCTCAGAGGCCTCAGAAGTTGGGTACCCTGGCTCTCTTTGATGTGTTTTGTCCCCCTTGCCTATTTTTTACATCAAAATAGCATTTTAAGCTTAAATTGAGATATCCACTATGGGTGTACCAAAAGTTCATGTAAGAATACCATAATATTAAGAGCCCAAAACATGAATAACACTATTCTTAGGGAATATGTAACATGGGATTTCTCACATTCCCATTATTTTGGGGTAAAATAGAGAAAAACAAAAGTTTTCACAGATCTTTTATGTGGTATTGAAGTATTTTCCATATTACCACCTCAAAGAGTTGATTTGAGCTTATTCACTCTATGGAGCTACCCTGAGGGAATTTGTGTGTGGAATCCAAATGTGGCCTTAAATTCATGGATTTACTTACTCAATAAAAAGTTATTCATCTCTTCTGAAATCAAAAATGATGAATCTTGAATATATGCATGAATTATGGGTTATTCATAGTTAAGAATTTATTCGTAAGATAATTTTGGCCTCTTTGTGTATGTAAGATATACCTCAAGGCTCACATCTCCATTTGTTGGAAAACACACTGCATGGCCCATCAGAATATAATGTGATATTTCCTTTATCTGAAAGGGGGCCCATTGTAAATTGGTAATCATATTCCATAAAAATTTCCAAACTGCTTTCATGAAACCTCCCTATTTTAAAATTCTGATTATTATACAAATTACCATTGGACACATTGAAATTCACAGGCCTTCTATACCTTTGTAATGGTATATTTATGAAGGATTTACCCACCAAAGATACATCACCTTTTCAAGACATGGAAGAAATTCCAAATCACACTCTAAACAATTAAAAGCCCCCATGCACTCAAACAAATACCAAGACCTTAGCTCCACCAAAAACCATTATCTAATAGATAAATATGTTTATGTCTTGAATAAGATTTAAACCATGTACAATGGTGTTCTGGAATACATGGCTTGCATGTTACTCCCCTCAATTCAATGGTGACACATCACTAATGGAACCCACCTCACTGGCCAAATAAACTTTATGTCCATGTGTAAATAAATTGATATATGTAAAAGCATTGAAAATCAAGGCATTTCACCCAAGTATACTCTTAACCAGTTCCCCCATCCACATGTGACACATTACACTATCCCCTGAATCTCAGCCACCTTTCTAAATGGGATAAAATACTCCACTGGCTCAGTTTATATCCCCCATAAGAAATAATCACTCTCTTAAACAATTTTGCATAAACCATATAAATTTATTAAAAATCCAGCCATATTCACAATTACCACAAAAAATGTCCACCCCCTGCTATTCCTGAATGTGTATATGCGTGTGTCAACAATGCTCAACTCAAACAGAATCTTCCCTTGAAGGTGATAGGCAGGGAGAGTTTTCACACCTTTCCAATATAAACAGAACATTCAAAATCTCAAATAAGCCATTGCTCCCAAATCTATTCCAAACATCCCCACTCCAGAATCAGGATCTGAGTTCCCACCCACAAATTTTATTGGATAAAATTTTCCCAAATTACTATTTTCAAATAACCCAAAGAACACTCTCCACTCCACTGGGGCTCAATTAAACTTCACATAACCCATACATCTGGATTCAAAACCTTCCCCCACAAGACCTTGGCCTAATAATATCTGTCATTGTATCTTTTAGTCATAATATAACCCTCAGTGCTTCACCCATTCTAAATCCTACTTATCAAGTCAAGTATTTCAAGCTCAGGTGGTCACCCCACTTGCATATTCCATATACCTCAAGATCTCATTACCATTTTTGAACATCTCCAATTGCAGCCACTGATTGAAAACTATATATTTTTTCCTCAATTTTTCTTTCTTAATAGACTTAATGAATATGTCACAACTGACCAACCCCACTGTCAAAGCCATAACTAATCAAATGATCATGATCCCCTTGCACACAATCATTAGGCAAATCCATCAATTTAGTTGAACCCCACACTCAAAACACAACCAGTCTCAAGAAAAACTTTATACCAACAAAACATTTTATTTATCAACCATTCAAGAATTGGATTGCCAGATTTCTACAGTGTGCTATCCTGATGGAAATTCTGCAGCAACATCAACAATCCCAAGAACCTGAAGATTCCATCAAATGTGACATATGGGATGGATTTTTCTGGAGACGCTTCACTGGAATCAGAAATATCAATGACCCCCATTCATGTTTATTTCCAGTGCATTTGTCTTCTTGATTTATGTGGATTGGTTCAATGCACATGGAAAGTCAAGCCACTTGCCCAGAATTGGACCTATCATGCTAATTTGTCTTAATCACCCCCAAAATGAAAAATTGAAGCCAGAGAATGTCTATTTTTCAGGAATGATCCCTGTTACAAAGGAGCCAACAGCCCTTCAATTGAATTACCTTTTAACCTCACTGATCAACAAGCTCAAAGAACTATGGCAAGGTTACCATTTTTGACCCACCTCAACAGTTCCTTCAGGATCCTTTATCTGTGTTTCCATTCTCACAACCATTGCAGATGTCCTTTCCATGTGTAAGCTTACTGGATTTATCTCTCATTCAGGCAACTAATTTTGTAAATTTTGCTTTATTCACAAGGCTTTAAGTGAAGAAATTGGTCCTCAATTTCACTACACATGCTCATACCAAAATGATAAATCAACTATTGCAAAATAGCTTTGGGAAACCCCAAAACAATTCCAAGAAATTTTCTCTCCGTATGGAGTGTGATATTCAATTTTGGAATACCTTCCATATTAGGATGCAACCGGAATTCTTAATCTTTACATAATGCATATTTCAAAATTTGGAATCTTGAAGGATCATGCAGCTTTCAAATTGTGCATTTTGAAGGCCAAATAAAAAATATACATCAGGTCCTGCAGGAAATAAAATGAAACCAACAGTTCAGACTCAGATTCCATGACTTCCAACATCTCTCTTGATCAAATCACATTGAGAGACCCTCTCCCTGAGATGAGACACAGCAAAAATAATTAATGAGTCACTACCCACTACTTCCAAATTTCCACCCCTCACATACAAAATGCATCTAGTAGGTTGACAGATATTCCCTTGTTTGATGCAGATTATATCCACACTTCCAAATTTCCCTCTTAGTTGGATATCAGTGCACTCAGTGCTCACCAGATCAAGGGTGAGGCTCTGGATGATCTCCATAAAGTCACATCTGATACCATAATTCCATCATCATGGACAAGAGTTCCCCACAGAATGGGTTCCCCCTCTCATGGTAGTTTGAAATCTGCTTAATGGGCTCTCTTATGCAAGGCCTATATTTCATTTTTTAATTTTCAGTCATCATATGTCATTAAATGAACATATTTCCCCCAATATGCAAAGAAGAATGGATAAATCAGAAGCACTTGAAAATGAAATGATAAAGAATAAATTCCATTTTATTAGTGCTATTAAAATTGCAACAAGTTGGACTGTTTAAATGGATGATGTGACTGCATTTTCTTAAAATTGGAAAAATTATGCCTGTCCAATGAACACCTGCTCCCAAAAAACATAAAATCAAACCAAATTGTCATTTTGCTGATCATATTCAAGAACTCTTCCAACATTAGGTACCAGAACAAGAGTCAGCCACATGGGTGTATGAGTTTTTGATTAGAGTATTTGCAAATATGACAACAAATAACAAAATATGTATGTTTATTAACAAGATAAATATATTCACATTGATTATAAACTTGAACTGAATAAGGCTAGCTTCTTCAAACTCTGAATAGAGGATATAGGTAGAACCATAGTTCAGAATATCTGTTGATGTTTCAACCTTTCTGTTGTCCTGAAATCCCCATCAGCCCCATTTGAAATAAGACAGATTTTTAAATAACAGCCCCCTTCCCTGTTAAATAACCAAAAAAATAATAAACCACTCCTCCATGAAAAAAAGATTTATGATCTACTGGTTGAGTACTTTCAGAATTTTTATTCAAGGGAAATAGTTTCCTGGATAATCTTAGACACTACTGTACCATCTGCAATTCATTCCACTGGAAGAGTGTTTTCACCTTGGTATTCTCCAGTTTAGAGCATTAATATCAACAAAAATATCTATTCAAGTGAAAGAAAAAACGTCAGAAATAGTTTGATAGGTTTTCTGAGGGGAAACTTTCAACAATTTGGTATTATTAATAGAATTTTTAGAGTCTCTGATCCATCTCTCACCCTTAACAATGACTTTCTGATCTTATAAGATTTGAAGATTGATTTGACTTCATTACTAGACTGACCTCATCTCAATATTTAAAAGGATTTTGTTTTTTATAATGGAAAATGCATTATCTATGAAGAAGAAATAGAAGGTCACCATGGATTTTATGAGAACAAAGTGATTTCATGTCCACTTCTTGTAATGATAAGACCATTATTTCATGATATTTAGTATGTTTATTATTGCTGAAAATATAGTGACAAAATGATTCACTTCTGTCAGCTTCATTAGGATTTTTTCCAGAAAAGTAACTGGCTCAAGATTCTGTGACAGTAACTTGCCATTGTGACCAGTAAAGCCCATCAGTTCACATGGCCACAAATAAATTACCCTTTTGAAATTGGGTATGGTGTGAATAAGCCAATTTCAATGATCATATTACACAAACTGACATATCACGGGATATGAAATGTCACAACTCAGCTATCCTCAAATTGTAAGGGAAACAGGACACTCAATGGAGTGGGCCTCAGAATCACATTCCATCCATGAGAGTTTGGATGTTTGTAATTTGCATGGGGTTTGTAACATACCCCTAGTGAGAGCTGTGTGAATTTAGGTTTAAAAAAATTACCCCCGCACATTCTTTTTCCTTTGTGTGCATTTCTCACAATTACACACCTGCAATGTTGTGAGGCTGGCTCCACCTTTGTTACCTGCAAATTGTCAATTCTGCTCACTCCAAGCTGATTCATAGCTACACAAAATTAAGCCCACACTTTCTTTGTACTTTGTGTGAATGTCACACATACACACCTGCACCCAAAGCATTTTGCAGCTTGTCAATCCTGCACATGCTTTTGCCTTTGTGAGCTTGTGTCACACTGACGCACCTGAAGCATTGTGCAGCTGGCTCCACCCATGTCACATGCAGATTGTAAATCCCACTCATGTCAAGCTGATTCATAGATGAACTGGGGAAGTCACACACCCCTCCTCTACATCAAGACTGGCTTAATGACCTATTTTATGTGTGCGTGTGGAAACAGTTAGGTCTTGTGTTACTTTTAGCAACCTCTGGCTGGTTGCAGGAGGATCGGAGGGTGAGTAATCTCATTTGAAGGCATGGGGGAACCAATATTGGTGGATTTCACAGGATTTGGTGTAATACCATAGTGTTATATATGCTTGATATGAGCTTGAATTTTATTTTTCTTGATGTGAAGTCAATAACCAGCTATTGATGCAACATTTTCCCTGGTTCACATTTGCTCACTACATGCTATACCATTGCTTATGGTATGTGGATGTCTTTCTGGTTCCCTGTTTTCAGTAACAGGCTGATATATAATCATGAGGAATAACATATCAAAATTAAAGAAATGAAATAAAGTATGAAATTAAAGATAGAAACAAAACAAAAAAAATATCATGAAAATATCAAATGAAAATAAAAACAAGAAGTAGTAATTTAGTGACCAAAAAGACCAATATAAATATAAAACATAAATCAAAATTAGGAATAAGAGATGAAACAATCTTTAAATAATATCAGAAAGAAATTTCTGAAAAATGATAAAACATGAAAGTAAATACTGAATCTCATAAATTTAGAAAACCTTAAAAAATCAAGATCAATTCTTTGAACAAAAATGGAAAAATTATAAAAACAGATCAAAAAGGGGCAGAACTATATCTATCATATATTTTGATAGTAGTATCAATTTTAAAGACATATGTATAAAATTCCCAATGATAACTATGGAATGGAAATTCACAAAAAAGTACTGAGTGGTAAGTATGAAATGATGATAAGCTTTATCATGAAACTCAAGACACTGGTTGGGTGGAGGCAAGCTCAAAGATACATATATTCAAATAGAACTAATATAAATTTACTCAACCAATTATCAGGAAAGTAATCTTTAAAAATTTTGAATGAAGAGCAATTACCTTGCAGTAAGAACTTTTAAAAAGTCTTCTTGGTGCTGAATGATGAAGAGGCTTGTTTGTAATTTTGTATTTTCATAAAAAAATTCCACTCTTTCAAATCAAAAACACACTTTTAAAAAATATATCATTTACTGTTCAGGGAGTTAATTGGCATTTCCTGTTTTTTTAATTGTTTGAAACTTGAAGCTCTATTTACTCTCTCTATAATTATATTTATTGATCCATATGTAGATTCTACAAATTATTGAAGAATATCAAAGCATGGGGCAATAGAATTAAGATACCCTTTTCCTCCATCTGAGTTCCATCAGCAATTTTATTTATTTTTAATGGAGATAGTATAGTGTGTTCTGAAATAACATAAAAATGTTAGGTATCCAAAATTCTAGAGAAATTCATAATATCCAACTTTAAAAAAAATACAAATATTCAAATATTCTTTGCACATGCCACATCTCATTCTTATCCCTGATTGTGAGGTGTTCAATTTTTTATTTGAATTCAAGACACACTCATGGGTGATATATGTTTATATTATCCTTTCTCAAATATTTGAGTAATACATGAAGTTTAATAGGTCAATTTTACATCAGGGAACTTGATGTATTTATAGCCTTGAAGATAATTTACTTTTGAAATACAAAAATGTATCATTGATAATATACAAGGACCTTCCAAAATCAATGCATCATTCTTTGAACCTGAAAAAATGATCAATTCTCATAATAAGCAGGTGTGATTTTGGTTTGATATCTGAAAATTATTTTAATCTCCTCTGTTGGCTTATTTTAGTAGGGGAAAAATTCCTTACATATTAATAACATGGGTATAATCTGTGTTCTTTTTTTGTTTTTCCCTAATTGATTTCACATAAATACCAATAATCTACTCATAAATCACCCAAAATTCCATGAAGTATTTTTTTAGTTCTTCAAGAAATCTGAGAACATTTATGTGGAGAAAAATAGGCCTGATTCTTTTGTAAATTGTCTAAAATTTACTTGACTCACAGTGTTGAAATGATTATTCCTTAGAAGTCACAATGAGAAAAATGGCTACACCTTAAAGAAGGTGTTGCATTTGTAAAATGACATAGTTAATAATTTGGAAATAGGTTTGAACCTGAAGTGAAATCAAAATTTTGATATAGAATATTTGGAAGAAAAAAGTCATGCCTGCAATCCTCAAAATTTCAATTCAAAACCCTTATTATTATTTGGCAATGATTGGTAGTTCAAAATATCAGCAAGACTCATTTCCAAAACAAGCCATGTCTTCTAGCCTTAGCTGGCTACTTCTATAGCTAAGCTCATTATTCAAAAATCATAATATCTGTTACTGTAAGAAGTACCAACACAAGAGTTCTATTTACTTTTTTTAATTATGGCATAGGATGAGACCACAGTATTAGCTAAATACACTATCCTTCCAATTAATAATAAGATAGGATTACTCCAAAAATTCACTATCTTAAGGAGTAGTTTTAAGTTTCCCATGAGATCTCAAAATGTAGGAATATTTCTCAGGAATATTAAAATTTATATTTTTTCCCTTTCAATAGAAATTTACTTTCAAAATATTACTGTTTATTTCCTTCAAGATTATTTGAAGTCCAAAAAACTGAATATATTGAGACATCAAAGTCCCTCATCCTTCATAGGAAAAGTCTTTTTTAAGATCAAATCATTTTACAGAATGGGATATTTTACTTTAGTAGTGATAGCGTTGAATTAATACGCCTTAGTAAAAGAATATATATCTCCTGGATATACATTTCTAAAAACTAGGTGTTAAAAGACATTCATCTCTATTTGTGAATTTAGAAGAAAGGTATTTGGAAGGTCCCAAAATAAGATTGAATAATAATTTATTTTCTCCCCAAGTAATATACCAATTATATTATTGGCCTCATATCTCAATATTTTTATTATTTAATTCCTTCTTACATAGGCCATTTAAAAATGTACTCAATGAATTATCCTTATTTTATTCATCTCAATCAGCTATCAAAAATAATTACTTTAAGAATCTGCAAATCCAGGATATATATTTTTCAATTATCAATTTGAATTCCACATAATAACTCAAATGAATTATTTGGACATTCTTGTAAGTAATACTTGAGAAATTAACTGAGAAGCTTTAAGAATGAGAATGAAAATGCAATTTACAGGATCTCAGAAATTTTGATATAATATTTTAAAGGTTGGATCCTTAACTTTTGAAAAAATTTCTGTCCTCATTTCAATTATTAAAATTTTTCTTTACATTTTGCTAGATTGCAAAGACTCTTTGTGTAATATCAATATGCAATATCTTCAAGCTTTCAATATACTGTTTTCTATTGATATTTTGCATTAATAACTGGAAAAATACTCATAGGGAGTATACATTCTGAATTCAAAATGGTTATTTACATATAACTACTCATAACTTAATAATTTTCTCTTGTCACTTCTAGCTTTTTATTCATAAGAGTTTGTGATATCACAAGTAATATTCAATATTTGAATTAAATACAACCCACAGCTCTGCTCAATCATTTCTGACAAGCTTCAAGAGTTTATGAATGAATATTCTGTCATTTACATTTAGATTTTACTACTAATCTGATTTTTTCAATATTGTAGTTTTCAGTCTTAATTGAGTTGTGGTTTTGAAAATGACTTTGGTTAAACTAATTTTTATTGGATATATCATCTCAAGATGTTGTATAGCGTCATTTCAGGAAATATAAGGATGTGAGACAGAAAAATATTCTTTATGAAAAAATATTTTTGATTTTATATTGAAATATCCATCATTTAAATAGAATTCTCTTATAATGTACAAGAGCATAACTTGATACAGCACTAAATTTTGACATCATCATTAAAATTATTTTTAAAAGGTCAGTTTTTTTAGAGCTTGAAAATAAAACTAAATGAATTTTAGAAAGAGAAATTTTCCTTTATTTGGAAGGAAAATATCTGTAAGTAAATAATATCCAGTAATTTAACTCATAATCTCATACTTACAACTTGATTTATGGCAACAGCAAAAAGCATTTCATTATCTGAATCCAAGAGTTTTGATTAGCTCTTTTAGCTTGAAAAATGACTTTGAATATTCTTTTGAGTTATAAAAGTGAAGCTTTCAGATTTAGTTAAAAATACTTTTTCATGCAAGTAAGTAAATTATTTGTAAGGATCTCCATTTTTATTGGAATTGAGTAGTGGATTGAGTATTCTTATCAATTGGAAATATGTTTTTGAAACTTCCACCCAAATTATCTTCTTTAAAATTGCAAATTGTAATGAGGTACTATCACCTTCTTGCATAAATGTGATCTGAGAGTTCCTGAGGTGTGATGATTCAGGGGAAATGGTATTCCCCTGAAACTTCATAGATGCACACAAGGTCCACTCACATTAATCAAATTCAGAAAAGAATTTCTGGAATATTTTTCAAGGAAGTTTTTCAAAATATTGAGTGTTTTTGATTGAATTGAATCTGATTTTGGTGATAATTTTGTATTTTTGCCATAAAGTATTAATCTCAAATCTGGAAAATCTGATGATTATTGGAAGTAGTTTTATTTGGGGAGCTTTTCACCTATTCCATCCATCATCTCTCTTATTCTTATCTTTTGAAGAAATTTTTGGAAGACTGACTTTTCAAGATGTGCTGGAATTCTTCATGAAGATTAATATTTATTAATAATAATTCAAATCATACCAAAAAACTCTCACCTGTGTTTTTATTTTTATTTTATAGGGTCACAAGGTGATTTAATCCTTCTCCTTCCCAGAATTAATAAGCTGAGGGCTGTCCATAGTTGACAATAACTTCAGATAAATGTTGAGAAGTGTGAATAGTGGGTTTTGGATTTATATTTGGCTTCCAATTTTCCAATAATCTCTGGAAATAGTGAACTAAGAACTTGTCAAATAGATCTATTTGATACTCTTAAATTGAGTGGGACATTGCAATTTTAATTAAAAATACTCAAGTGGAAGTGGCTGAAAGAAGTATTTCTTTGGAGGGACTTTGATTCTTTTCATTATTCCATTTTGGGATGAGTAACAAGACTATATGTACTGTATATAAGATAAGCCAATCAGAAGCCTTTGGGGTTCCACATGAAGACATTCCCATATTTCTGGGTATATGGGCTATCCATGACGGAGAGATAATATTCTGGTTACCTTCATTTAGAAATTCAAGCTCCTCAGCAGTTATATTCAGTTTTGTCTTGGATTAACCCAAGAGTGGTGAAAAAGCAGATATGTCTTTTTGATGTCAGAGAGACGAGGATCCCTGTGGAAAAGAACAGATTAAATTATGACTATTCATTCCATCTGACTCCTCTGAAAATATACTAGGTGAGCATTTCAAAATTTCTTGGGATAATGATGAAGTGGAACTTGGATTAAATTCCTTTTCCTTTCCTTTACCAGATGATTTTTTGAGTATTTCCTCAGGAAACATTTTTTGATGAAACTTGTTATTACCTTCTTGGTTAAGAGATTGATGGTGGGTGAGTGCTTAAGAGAAGGTTTAAGCATTTGGGTTTTTTTTTGATAAATCTTGGGGCTTGGCTTGTGTACTTATTGACACTTGGGTGATGGACCTGATCTCTGAATTTGACTCTCTTGAAATTCTTGAATTCTTTCAGTGGCACTTTATAATGATTTGAGCTCTGAATTCTTTGAGGGTGCCCTGAGTGTTAACTCATATTTTTTTAAAGTACCATGGCTTTCAATTGTTTCTGTGTTCTTCCTTTTGAGGCTTGATGAATTTGATTCTGACGTTCCAAATGATTCAGTATTGATGTTTGTTTTTGTGGTTCTTTCCTTTAATGACAAGGCTTCTCCAGAATGTTGAATTTTCAGATAGTTTAGGCTATAATCCCTCATAAGACCCAATAACAAAGTATGCATATCATCAATAGTGATAATTTTGGAATGGCTCCAGTAAGGAAGGTCTCCCAAAATAGTGTAATGAGGCCCATGTTCTGCTAAAACTTTCTTTTTCTTTAGTTGTGGTTGCTTGAAGCCATTAAGTAATTCCTTATTTATGCTGATCTTGATTCTTTGGGGGCCAAGAGTTTTTGTCAATCTTTTTAATATCTTTAATGGGTAAATTACAATGTGCACAAAAGCGACTTGCTGAGTGAGATGCTAAACCCCCAATTTTTCAGAGTTCTGGAATATCCCCAATTGATAAGAGTAGTGTGAGCCTGTGAGGTATGTATAACATACCCATAAGGCCACAAATAACTTTATACACATTTAAATTTGTCTTCAATAGACTTTTTAATTGCATTTAAAATAAAAAATAACAAAAAATAAGTATAACTTTTTTTTGGATAAACAAAGTTATAAATATTATGTCATTTTTCGATTATACACCAAAAATAACCTAGGGTACATCCATAAGGTCTTATACCCAAAAACACTTGTTTCTTATGTTATTAGAAGATTTAAGAATCTCACAGTACTAATGTAAATTTTTTAACATTTTTTTAAAATTGTTAAATTCAAGCTTAAATTTAAAGTTGCATAAGGTTTATGCAAACTTACCAAAATTTTAGTTAAAATTGAGGTGTGGTGTATATTTACTGAATTGGCTAAGGATTTGTCATACAGAATGTGAATCCTGCGTGAGCTCAATTTAAAAGAGTTTAAGGCCATAGTATGGCTTTAAATAAATAAAAGGGCAAAATCCACGCGAAAAGGTGGGACAAAGGAAAAAGACCAAATAGAGCTGGGTTACCCAACTTTTTGGATCTGCAAGGATTCAATTAAGGTTGTCCCCCTGTATTGGAGTATTTTTAACCTTATTTAAACTTTAAGATTAGACTTTGATCCAAAATTAAAGTTTAAACTGGTTTTATCCCAATTTAGACAGGAATTTCAAGCTGCCAAAGGGTGAATCCCAATATGCAGGCTTGAATTCAAGGTTTTAAGAACTTTCAAAGCTTAATTAAGCTTAAAAAGCTTGAATAAGTGTAAAACTTTAAGTTTTCAAGCATTAAAACCTTATCAAAACTTAAGGTTTGGTGTGTATTGCTATTTTACATGGAAAAATAGCAATAACTTCAAAAATTTGTTAAAAATCCAATTCTTAATGAATTTGCTGGAAAATTTTACACAGCTTACAATTTATTAATATCTACATATAAATTGAATTTTAGGTATCCTTCATAAATAAATTTCTTGGGCAATTAGCCTGAAAATTTACGCTTTTGATTAAAACTCAAATAAAATTATAATTTCTTTAAAAATTAATTAAAAATTGAGTTTAAGAGATTTCTGCTTGAAACTCTATTTTTAAGTTTTTCATGTGATGAACGTTAATATAAATAAGTTTTTTTATATTAAAAACTCAAAGTAATTAGTTTAAATAAGGATAAAAGTTACATGGAGTTAAGAATAACACTGATAGCTTTAAATTGGAATTAAAATTAAGTTCCCTTAAGTTAAGAACTTTAATTTTAAGCATGGTTTTTCAGTTTTGACCTGAGCACGCCCTCTATATCCATTATGAATCATGAGAGCTTCTCTGAAGACATAAAAAGAGTCTTTTCATCACTGTTTTTGTCCATCATTAATTATCAATCCAATCATATTAGAAATTTAAACAGGTAAAGTTTTATTAAATATAAAATCTTATTATTAAAGTAATTCTTAAGTTATTTTATTCTTTATTAATTAAAATTAAAGAATTTAAATCATAGAATTTAGATTATTGTTGTAATCACCAATAATATATTTTTATTAAATAAAAATTATCATCTTAAATATCTTCTAAAAATCCACAAATTCCTCTTAAAAACTCTTTAATCATAATTTTTATTATAAAAAGTTGTTTTATCTTTAAAAATATTGATTTTTGGCGTGTTTTTAACTTATAATTATTATTTGATATAATAACTGTTGTTGTTTGACTTGTTGTATTAAATAAATATTATAAGTAAGCTTTCTCTAAATTTCTATATCTTTTTTATCTAGTATTAGTTTTTTTACATAGAATTTTATTCTATAAGAATCATTTCTGCACAGTGTGTGTATTAATTCTTTTATAAATAATCTTTATATTATTTATAAGTGGTTAATATTCATATTTTCAACATGTAATTGTCTCATTAAGACCTTTACACTTCTTATTGTTATAACTGTCAGTGACTATAACAATAATAGAATAATTATAATTTATTATAATTATTATTATTATTTATTATTATATTTTTATAATATATTTAAATTTGTGGTTATAATATTTTGTTATATTATATATTTCTACTGAGGACAGTCATAGTACTATTGATATTGCTACTATTATCAAGAGTTTCATGGACAAACCTTACATTTGGGGGCCTGGCCGTGATTTTAACCAATTTTTGGGACATAAATCATATTCTAGACCTTATGTTACTGTTTTTTGACGTAAAATTGCCCAATTTATCTTAATATTGGCTTTTTTGGGACTTATCCCTTATAAATAATCTTTATAATATTAATAAAGTTATTTTTTCTTAAAAATATTGTTTGAAAAAATATACTATTGAGTGACTTGGAATAAATTTCTTTTGTCTTACTAGTGGCCTTTTCACATCACAGACTTGAAATTTATTCTTTGAGTTATTCTAGTATAAAGTGAATAATAATACAATTTTGATTAATAAACTTGTTAGTTGCATAATTATTATTTCTTTAAAGAAAATAAAAAATCAAATCAAAAATTAAAAAATCAAAAATCTTTACTAAAAATATTTTTTCTTTTATCTTACACATTTTTCTTTATTTTTGATGTAATTTGCCATAAATTACATTAAAACAACTTTATTCAATAAGTTGAGTTTATAAGTTATTTTTATTGTTTGATATAATAACTTATATTTGGATTTTTTCTCTAGTGTCATCAATTAGAGACAGCTCTTCAGACTCTGAAGCCTCAGAGTCTAGTATTGAAATTCAAACCAGCCCAGCACCAAGGGATTTAATAACCAAAGAGCCCTTTAAAGGTCCAGCAGGTGAATTCAATCCATTCTTGGTCTATTTTTTCCTAAAATTGACGTACAATGACTCCTACTAGAAGTGGAAGTAATTACTCCATCCAATCAAATGGATCTGGCCAGGACATTCCAGTCACAAATCAAAAAGACAAGAATGTCAGCCCAGAGGAGAGGCACAAATGGAGGATGCCAGAACTTCCACCAGTTCCCAAAGGTTAGCCAGCACCTTTGAACCTCTTATTGAGAGTCCAGAAGCTGACATAACTGCTATTGCTGTTAGACCTGAATCATTTCCAACAGGCAGCAGTGGAGATTTACCAGTCTCAGTACAAGAACTGGTTTATGGCCACCAAACAGCACAAGTGGGAACTTCTCCCAAGTCTTTGGATAGGCACCATGAACTCTCATCTTCAAGTGAAGAGGTTCATGGGGCCAGAAAAGACAGAAGAACTTCTGAAGGGTTGGACACCAATGTCTTGCAAAGGACAAGTCCAACAGATAAAGGCTTGGTTGAAAAACCAAAGCATGTTATCAGAGGATCAGAAGAAGAAGTTGGCCCAAGGCAAGGAAAACAGCCAAGTGGAAGCTCCCCAAGCATCCACCAGCAAAACTCCGCCTCAACAAGTGCCAAGCAAGCCCCAAAGACCAATCAGAAGGGCAAGGCAAAGCCCAAATGGATTAAGCCTTACCCGCAGAATTACAGAATCCCAAAGAAAGAAAAGACAGCCATGGAAAATGTGTTCAACATGGCAAGAACTCTGATGGAATTCAAAAACAAGGAGGAGGAAAGATTGAGCCAATTTTTCCCAAGGAAATAGATCTTGTTAAGCTTGTAACTCAATTTGAATCTTGTAATAAAGAAATTATGACAAAGTTTAAATCATTTGAGTATATCCAACAAAAGCTGGGTAATGAGATATTACAAGTAAAAGACCAACCAAAAACCAATATTGGCCTTGAAAATGTTAATAAAGACAATATTGTGTCTTTCACGCAAATTTGTGAAAGAATTGAGTCTAAAGCTACTTTGCTCAATCAACCAGATGACAATTCAATTTCTTTTATAACTGGACAGTTAAGAGAATTGAAATTACAAGTTCAAAACTTGGAAAATTCAACTGGTCACAATTGTCAGGATGAAACTATGATAAAGGTGTAAATAGGCTAGTTACAACTTTAACTATGTTTGTGACATGGTAAAAATGGTTTAAAAAATATTTATAAGAGTTGAAGATGATTTGATTTAAGATTAAAAGGGCTTTACTATATATAATATAGTGGTGGTGAGCGCTGTTGAAAGCCCTGGGTGCAGCTTTATCTGTTGGGTTACAATAATAAAAGACTACAATAATTAAGATTTATAATTATACCTGATTATCAACCAAGAGTAAAACTGTTTTTGACGGTTTACTATGTAGGTTATTCAAGAGCAGGATGAGGAGACAATTCTGGCTGTGAAAAGCCTCCTTTTTATCCTGAAATTGGGTGGAAAGGGTGCTAGACCTTTCCACATAGAGGAAGTGAATATTTTTCACTCTCTAGTACTGGCTTGTGGTTCGCAAACAGCCTGTAAAACCTGTATTGGGCTCATATGTGGTTTTGAAACCACATCTGGGCAGGTTTCTTCAATACAGGGTGAAGATTTTCATCTGGGGACCTCACAGCCTGATTCTGATGTGTATGACACGTAGAATGCTGTACAGAAGCTGTATGGGACCCCAGTATTGACTTAAATATGAGGTATTGAAGTAAAAACAAGCTCCTGCGTCTCTTTGACACCTCATATTCATGGTTATGGGATATTATCCCATGGTAAAGCTGTATTGGTCAGAATGTGGGATTTTGACCTTGAAACAGCTATACCTTCGTCAGTTCTTGAGATATCATCCTCAAAACTGGACCAGTGTGTAGCCCTGTATGTGTTCTACACAGTGGTACCTTATTTTATATGGTTATCATTAAACATGGCAAAGTTATGCGATGTACAAGATTTTTGTACATATGTGTGTTTTAGGCAAAAAGCTGTATTGAGCTTGTTTGCCCCATAACCTCTGCTGTAGTTGAGATATGGAGAAATTGATGACACCATCAGATAGCCCTGATTGTGCTCTTTCAAAAAAGACCCCACTTCAGGTATCTCACACTAAAACTGTAGAAGTTAGATGAGAGGTGAATGTTTTGTTCACCCTTATTTGGCCTGAAATTGACCATAACTCCAGTAATATTGGTGCTAGCCCAGTTTGGCTGGTACCATTGGATAGCCCTGGCTTAGAGCTTCATTTTTAGTACCCATTTGTTGGGGTTAAGCCTCTCCTCCTGGATTTTAGATGAGAGGTGAAAATTAAGGTTTATGCTCAGGAATAACTTTGAGCAGGAATAACTTTGTTATTTCTTGTCCTATGGTGATGGGAGTTATATTTTCAGAAAGAAGTGAGTTTCCTCTTTCTTTTGATAACTTTTGAGCTGATTTGGCTCAGCTCCATGTTTTGGTGGTATCCTGGCTATACCATTGGTTTATGGTATTTTGGCTGTCATGCTTGTGCTCTGGTTTTGAGTCACAGGTTGACATACCCTCCCTCTAAAAAAGGCTCATAATTGATGAGACTTTTAAGTCCTCCTAGAGGCTCGGAATCTTCTTAAATGAAGGTTCTCATCTGGTATGGCATCTTCTGCCACCCATTTGTCCTTGTCAGCTGTTTGGTGCTTGAATCTGACTAAGTATTGTCTTTGATCCTTCCCATTAAGTCTGATATTCCTGGCCCGGATTATTTTACTCACAGGTCCAGGGGAATCCTCCACTTCCACTATCTCTGGTGGTGTGGGGTTCCTCCTCCTGGAGGGTAATTTGTCCTTCTCTGTTTGGAAGTATGGTTTTACTCAACTTACTGGAAAGACTGGGTGCTTCCTGGAAAACTCCTCTGTAAGTTTGACTTCCACTGCATTCTTCTCATCAACCTAATGATAGTGAAGGGCCGTACAAATGAGTCTCTCATCTTCTTGGGTCCTTTAAGATTATTAAAGTTTAGTGTAGACACTAGCACCTCCCAAGGCAATCCACACCAATTCTTGACAGAAATTTGCTTAATGATTTACATCATACCATTTCAAGTAATGAGGTGGAAACTGCTTGCAATTTCAAATGACATTCCAAAATTAGAGGAATGGCCAACCTTCAATGGTGAAGTAGAATATAATCATATGGAATTTATGAAAACAATTGATATGTTCAAAAAAGACTTTAACATACCAGATGAATACATAAGTGCCAGATTACACTCATTATTTACCAGATCAGCAAATAAATGGTATTACAAAATGAGACAAGACCATGGTAGACATTCTTGGCCTTGGTGGAAAGAACAAATTATTTCCAAATGGGCTAATGATTCCTGGAGTTTTAGAATGGAAAATTCTTTTGACAAAGCCATTTTTAATATTGAGAGGGACAGGCCCATGTCTTGGTTTCTTAAACAGAAGGACAGATTAACTGCCCTTCATCCTGATATGTCTGAAACAATGGTACATAAAAGGATATTAAGGAAGTGTGGTGGTGACCTTTAGCATGCTATAAGAAGCAGATGTATTGAGCCTTGCTCTACAGAAGATTATATCAATGCTATGGAGGACATCACTACTAGAACAAAAATTGCAAGAAATTGGTCCAAATCCCCAATAGACAATAAGACTAATGGGAAACCAATCTCAAAGCCAAATAAACCACAAGACATACTTCCTTTGAAATGTCACAAATGTGGAAGTACATCTCATTTAGCCAACACTTGCCCAAAAAAGACAAGGATCAATGAGATAAATGTTGAAAAAGTGGAAGACACAAAAGAAAAAACTGATGTATCTTTACATGAAAGTGATTATGAGCCTTCAGAAGAAGGAGAAGTACCAGAAGAGCTTATTATAGAAAAAATTAATGTTTCTTTTGAAGTTACTGAGGTACACACTCATTTACCACAGTATAGTGATGAATGTATGGATCTCATACATGTGCAAGATGCTAAAATTCAGAAAACCAAACCTGTCAGAGGTAAAGGTTATACAGCTGGTTCATCTTGTATCACTAATATTGTGATATACAACACAGAAGCCAAGATACACCTTGACTCAGGTGCTTTTTGCACTTGTGTTGGAAAGGATTATCTTGACAAAGTTTATACCAATTGGCAAGACAAATGAATGCCAATTGAAGGTATAACATTCAGCAGTGCTAGCCAAAATATGCACCCTTTGGGTATATTTGAGGCATCAATCATATTTCCTCATCCTGCAGGAAGTATAAGATTGAAAGTTGAAATTGTTGTCATGAATAATTGTACTTCACAACACTTTATACTTGGGAATGATTATCTCAATATTTATGGTATTGATATTAATAATCATAAAGACAGGTATTTCACTATAGGGGAAAATAAAAGACAAAAATTTGCTTTTCCTCTAGAAAAAAGAGAAATTACTGTCATTAAACAAGTAAAAAATGTTATTAAGGAAACATTTGTGTCGAGTCAATTGATTGAAGCACAAATTAGTCATGAATTAACACTGGAAATGAAGGAAGAGCTTATTGAAATTTTATTTCAATACAGGGAAGCCTTTGCTTCAGATAATGAACCACTTGGGGCTATAAAAGGCCATGAGGTGGACATTATTCTTAATGTGGAAAGGCCTTATCCACCACTATTAAGAAGACCAGCTTACCCAGCTAGCCCTAGGGCTAGAGAATCATTAGAAAGTCATATTAATGAACTAATGAAGCTGGGAGTTCTTAGAAAGGTTGGACACAATGAGGAAGTAGAAGTCACAACTCCAGTAATCATTACTTTGCATAATGATAAGTCAAGGATGGTTGGTGATTTTACAGCACTGAATACCTATACTATTCCAGACAGGTATCCAATCCCTAGAATTCATGAGACTTTGACTCAATTGTCCAAAGCAAGATTCATTACTTCCATGGATGCTCTGAAAGGCTTTCATCAGAATGTTTTGACACCTCATGCTAGGAAGTTATTGAGAATAATTGCTCATTGTGGGATTTATGAGTATTTGAGAATGCCTTTTGGTATTAAAAATGCACCCTCTCATTATCAGAGAATGATGAATACCATTTTCCCACATGAATTGTCAGAAGGATGGTTAATCATTTATATTGATGACATTATCATTTGTTCAGAAACCTGGCAATTACATTTAGAGATACTTTCATTAATAATTAAGAAAATTCTTCAAGTGAACATGAAAATATCTCTTAAAAATGTAATTTTGGGTTTCATTAGTTGAACTCTCTAGGACATGTAGTCTCAGGACTGAGCCTTGTATTGACAAAAACAAAGTGGATGCAGTTTTATTGAAACAAATTCCCCAGAACAAAAAAGAAATGATGTCTTTTTTGGGGTTTTCCAGTTATTACAGGCAACACCTTAAATATTTTGCAATCCATGCCAGATCATTATACAGAATTTGTGATCAGCAAACTGTTTTTGAAATGACACAGGAGAGGATTCAAGCATATGATAAAATCAAGTATGCCTTAACCAATGCACCATTATTATTGATGCCAGACTGGAAACTTCCTTTCAAGCTGTATATTGATGCGTGTGGTGAAGGTTTAGGAGCTTCTCTTCATCAGGTTCAAATTGTCAATGACAAACCTTATGAAGGTCCAATTTGTTTTATATCAAGACAAATTAAACCTACTGAGGCAAGATATGGAGCTAGCCAAATGGAGTACCTTTGCCTTGTTTGGGCTTTGGAAAAACTTCATTACTATCTTTATGGTAGTGTGTTTGAAGTAATTACTGATTGTAATGCAGTAAAATCACTTCTTAACATGAAAACTCCAAACAGGCACATGTTAAGATGGCAGATTGCTATACAGGAGTATAGAGGCAATATGACCATAGTACATAAAGCTGGAAATATTCATAAGAATGCTGATGGCTTAAGTAGATGGGCATTACCAAATACACCTGATAGCCCCGCCTATGTTCCTACAAGTGCATAACCTCAAATTCCAATTGAAGGAATTAATATCACAGATGTTGGAACAGAATTCTTTGAAGAAGTTAGAGAAAGCTATAATCAAGATAAGAATTGTCATATTCTTACTGCTCTACTTGACAAAGATTGCAAAGATGTAGCCTTGGCTAATTCTCTGGATGATATTTGGAAAACATCTTATGATAATGGAAGATTCCATTTGCTTGATGGTATACTATATCATGGATCTAAACACACATTTGTCATGGTCCTATGTAGTATAATGTTAATTAACACGATACTACTAGAATGCCATGATAACATATATTCTGGACATCTGTCTGAATACAGAACTATGGAAAGAATTAAGACATGTGCCTGGTGGCCATCTTGGAGAAAAGATGTCATTGAGTACTGTCACAGTTGTGATAGATTCCAGAAAGCCAATAAAGCTACTGATAAAAGATTTGGTTTAATGATCCATATTAAAGAACAAAGTACTCCATGGGAAGTGGTTCACATGTATTGGGTAACTGCCTTACCACCTGGAGGTGATAAAAGTTACAATGCATGTCTTGTTATTGTGGACAGATATAGAAAAACACCAATCTTTTTACCATTTCACAAAGATGACACAGCTATGGATACAGCTCTTTTGATCTGGAATAGAGTAATATCCCATACTGGTCTCTTTAAAAACATCATTAGTGACAGAGACCCAAAATTTACATCAGCCTTATTGACTAATTTACATAAGCTTTTGGTTACAAGACTATCATTCTCAACAGCCTACCATCCACAAACAGATGGGCTGGCAGAAAGAATTATTCAAGCCCTTGAGGACATGATCAGAAGATTTTGTGCTTATGGCCTGGAGTTTAAAGATTCTGATGGCTTTACCCATGATTGGTGTACTCTTATACCAGCATTGGGATTAGCCTACAAGACCTCCATCCATGCTTCAACAGGAAAAACTCCTGCAATGTTTGAAAAAGGATAGAACCCCAAACTTCCAATTGATACTTTGAAAAAAGATCTGGTTGATATTCATCCAACTGCTTCAAGCTTTAAGCTATTTCTTGATAAAGTAAGACATAATGCAAATCAAAGCATGAATGATGCCTTTGAATATGCTAAACAGAAATGGGATAAAAGTCATAAGACCCTAGAATTCAAAGTAGGGGACTTAATACTAGTTTCAACCTTGAACTTTGATAACATTAAAGGCCCAAAGAAATTAAAAGATTCCTTTGCAGGACCATTTATTATTAAAGCCCTTCATGGGACAAATGCAGTACAAGTAGAACTGTCAGGAGAAGTGGAAAACAAACATCCAACTTTCCCTGTCAGTCTAGTAAAGCATTACACTTCAAGTGATAAGTAATTATTTCCTTTGAGAAATGAAACACCCTTAGAAGTACCCCCACTAGATCAAAGTGAGGATAAAAAGGTACTAAAAGTCTTAAAAGAAAGAAGACTTAGGGGAAAAAATGAAAGAGAATATTTAGTCAGGTACAGAAATCCACAACATGAAGATGAATGGATTGTAGAAAGCAAAGTACCTGATTGTCAAAAGTTTCTCAGAAGATTCAGACATGAGAGAAGACCAATTTCTCAATGAAAAGTTTGAATTGTGTGCTTTACATACTTAGAAAAGTATAAGTAGAGAGGTTGGACAGTGGATTATACCCCCCCCCCAAATAACTTGGGGGTTAACTACAAAAGAAAAATTGTGTACAATTATTTTTTGGTGGTAGGGAATGTGAGCCTGTGAGGTATGTATAACATACCCATAAGGACACAAATAACTTTATACACATTTACATTTGTCTTCAATAGAATTTTTAATTGAATTTAAAATAAAAAATAACAAAAAATAAGTATAACTTTTTTTTGGATAAACAAAGTTATAAATATTTTGTCATTTTTGGATTCTACACCAAAAATAACCTAGGGTACATCCATAAGGTCTTATACCCAAAAACACTTGTTTCTTATGTTATTAGAAGATTTAAGAATCTCACAGTACTAATGTAAATTTTTTAACATTTTTTTAAAATTGTTAAATTCAAGCTTAAATTTAAATTTGCATAAGGTTTATGCAAACTTACCAAAATTTTAGTTAAAATTGAGGTGTGGTGCATATTTACTGAATTGGCTAAGGATTTGCCATACAGAATGTAAATCCTGCGTGAGCTCAATTTAAAAGAGTTTAAGGCCATAGTATGGCTTTAAATAAATAAAAGGGCAAAATCCACGCAAAAAGGTGGGACAAAGGAAAAAGACCAAATAAAGTTGGGGTACCCAACTTTTTGGATCTGAAAGGATTCAATCAAGGTTTTCCACCTGTATTGGAGTATTTTTAACCTTATTTAAACTTTAAGATTGGACTTTGATCCAACATTAAAGTTTAAACTGGTTTTATCCCAATTTAGACAGGAATTTCAAGCTGCCAAAGGGTAAATCCCAATATGCAGGCTTGAATTCAAGGTTTTAATAACTGTCAAAGCTTAAATAAGCTTAAAACTTTAAGGTTTCAAGCATTAAAACCTTATCAAAACTTAAGGTTTGGTGTGTATTGCTATTTTACGTGGAAAAATAGCAATAACTTCAAAAATTCATTAAAAATCTAATTCTTGATGGATTTGCTTGAAAGTTTCACACAGCTTACAATTTAATATTATCTACATATAAATTAAATTTTAGGTATCCTTTATAAATAAATTTCTTGGGTAATTAGCCTGTAAATTTACTCTTGTAATTAAAACTCAAAGAAAATTATAATTTCTTTAAAAATTGAGTTTAAGAGATTTCTGCTTGAAACTCTATTTTCAAGTTTTTCATGTGATGAACTTTAATATAAATAAGTTTTTATATTAAAAACTTAAAATAATTATTTTAAATGAGGATTAAAGCTACATGGAGTTAAGAATAACACTGATAGCTTTAAATTGGAATTAAAATTAAGTTCCCTTAAGTTAAGAACTTTAATTTTAAGCATGGTTTTTCAGTTTTGACCTGAGCACGCCCTCTATATCCATTATGAATAATGAGAGCTGCTCTGAAGACATAAAAAGAGTCTTTTCATCACTGTTTTTGTCCATCATTCATTATCAATTCAATCATATTAGAAATTTAAACAGGTAAAGTTTTATTAAATATAAAATCTTATTATTAAAGTAATTCTTAAGTTATTTTATTCTTTCTTAATTAAAATTAAAGAATTGAAATCATAGAATTTAGATTATTGTTGTAATCACCAATAATATATTTTATTATATAAAAATTATCATCTTAAATATCTTCTAAAAATCCACAAATTCCTCTTAAAAACTCTTTAATCATAATTTTTATTATAAAAAGTTGTTTTATCTTTAAAAATATTGATTTTTGGCGTGTTTTTAACTTATAATTATTATTTAATATAATAACTGTTGTTGTTTGACTTGTTGTATTAAATAAATATTATAAGTAAGCTTTCTCTAAAGTTCTATATCTTTTTTATCTAGTATTAGTTTTTTTACATAGAGTTTTATTCTATAAGAATTATTTCTGCACAGTGTGTGTCTTAATTCTTTTATAAATAATATTCATATTATTTGTAAGTGGCTAAAATTGATATTTTCCACGTGTAATTGTCTCATTAAGAGCGTTACACTTCTTATTGTTATAACTGTCAGTGACTATAACAATAATAGAATAATTATAATTTATTATTTTTTATTATTATATTTTTATAATAATGATTAAATTTATTTGCTTATTTAATTGTTTTTAATAATTATATTTAAATTTGTGGTTATAATATTTCATTATATTATATATTTCTACTGGGGACAGTCATAGTACTATTGATATTGCTACTATTATCACGAGTTTCATAGGCAAACCTTACAAGCAGGGACGCTTCAATGAGACATCCAATGTTTAATATGGCTGTTTGAGTAAAGTGGACACCTATACACAGTTCCTGGAGTTCAGAAACAAGAGGCTTCAATAATCTTTTCAATTGATCAGAGCTTTAGGGGTTGGAGTGAGCTCATAGACAAATAGGTTTTGATACTGATCTCCTTTTTCAAGAGGAAGATTGAAGAAAAGCAAAAAGATAACACCTATTGAAATACTCCTTGAGCCAATCTTGGATCCATGGGGGTAGTTCTAGTCAAAATACAAGCCAAAAACCAAGTTTCCAGGATTATCAGTGAGCTTCAAGTTCTCATTATCTACAAATGTTTTCCAAACATGAACATCTTATATGTCAGAGCAAATTTCTTCTTTTCCATAATTTGATTTCTGGGGTGAGTCCAGTGCATTTTAAAAGGTAGTGATTATAAGCTTGTTTGAGATCCATCTTTTTAAGGATTGGAAGTGGGACTGTTTTGTGGGTTGTGGTTTTTGGTTGCTTATATTTTGATGATATAAGGTGTTTCATTTTATGGTTTCCATATTTTCCATAAACAGGCTGTATAAACTGAGGTATTTTCAAATATTCATGGCAATTGGTTCCAAAAACATGCTTTTTTGTCTAAATCTGAAAATAGGAAAAACCATGTTTGGAAACATATGTGGGTTCTGAAGGAACTCAAGAAGTGCAATCTTTCTCTGAGAGTTTTCAGACTTTTAGGTATTTCAAGGCTGAAATCTGGTTTTTGTTAAATTCTGCTTCTTTTTTCAATCTTTTTTATTTCAATTTGATACTTTTTTGACAGTTATGGTCACTAATGGTTTTGCGAATTTTGCCATTTACAATTTGAAATTTAGATAAAATTACTGTTGGATTCTGATACAGGAAGGAGGGAAGTGGAATGCTAGCTGAATAATAAATGTTCTCAATATTGGGTGGTAGGTTGGGGCTTTCCCATGCATTGATAGAAAGGTGTGGATGTTTCTCAATTCAAGATAGCATGCTGGATATCAGTGTAAAATTGAGAAATAAATAAAAAATACATTTATCTTAATATAATTTGAATAATCAACTGTGATGAATAGGTTTGAAAAAGAATAACCAATGCTATGTTGTGAGTTTTTTTCCTGAGACAGAAGTCTATTCCTCTGGGGTAGATGATAAGATATCTCATTCTAAAATATAAAATCTTCAAACAGGGTAATCTTATAAATATTGATTGATTTTTTATTTAATTCTGCTATAATGTACACTAACGTAGAGGTTTAAGTGAAGGAATCCTGATGATCTGAAGGAGCCCTTTTGTATCTTCCAGATCCTTGGCATTTATTACACCCAATTTGTAAAACCTTTATGATAAAAGTAGGGAATTTGCAAAAATAAATGTTTTCAACTCTTTGTTCATATATATATATGGAATTGGGTATTAGTATTTGATTTGGAGGATGATAAATGTAAAGTATATAGATTGAATTGGAAGCTGAAACTTGGGATATTATGAAAGGGATATGATTTTAATTTAAATGACTATCTATACTCTTTGGTTCAAGCTAATTATTAGAATTAATTGTGAAAGTATTTTAATATCTTTTTAGATCTTTTATAAAAAGGGAAATATTTTTGTAAAGTTCTCATTGATATGATATTTAAAGGTTAAAGGAATTTATGACATCTGTCATCAATTTTCTTAAGATTAGTGAAATTCACATAGTAAATTTCTACCCAAAAGATTATTCTTTGATTTTGACAAGGAGTTTGGCTCTTTATTTTCTTATTTCAGGTAACTGATAGGATTACTTCATATAAAAGATTCATGGATAGTTATGTTCGAATCCAAATACTTATAAATATTTTGTGTGAGTAATTCCACTCAAAAATTAGAAAATTCACACATCCTTTCAATTTTCTGGAACATGTCTTTGGGATTCAAATTAAACTTTTTTTAGATTTTGGTGATTGGTAACTTAAATTTCAACATTATTTTTACACAGATGTACAATTTGAAATATATAACTTACATCTTGGCTCTGATATGTGGAAAAAAAAGTAAAATAATATTTGGCAACAAAAATGAATGTTTGATGAGGAAAAAATTACAAAAAATAGTTGATTGTTTTTGTAGGGAAGATTTTTCAAGAGTGGAAATTAGCAATTTTTTAAGTTTTCATATATGAGTACTGGGTAACAGTTTTACGTCTAGTCATAGATCTAAGTTTATCCATGGCAAGTAAGAGGTTAAAAGGTTCTTGAAGCTTTATTCCCCTTCCTTCCACCTCTGTTGATGATGCCAAAGCTTCTGGTGCTACATTGGGTGTATTTCCAAATTCTTGAGCTTTGGGGATATGAGGGTCTGGTTTAAGATGTTTTATTTTGTTATTGCAGTCCCTTTTGGCTCTTGTATTGTTGGCAAGCTGTTTGTAGCCCTCATCAAGAAGTTGTAAAAGCTCACCTATTTGGTTAGATCTCCAAGACATTGAGGGAAGTGGCTGTCCAAGAGATTCTGGATCCACATCAGACATGCTTCCATTAACCAAAAGAGCTGCTTCTGCTCTTTGATGATCATTGAGGATGAGTTCTGATGACACTTCTTGGAAAATATTATTTTTTTTATTCTATCATTTTAGATATGGTAAGCTTATTTAAGCCTATATTACACTTGATGTAATCTGATGGAAAAACAATTTGGGTAGCTTTTTCTTGGAATTCCTGAAGCTACCAGCTTGCTTACTTGTGGTGTATTCCATTAATGCAGGTGGGGTTTTCTTCTTCCATATAGATTTCCTTCCAAGGAGCCATCTATCAACAATTGCAATTTTGTTGGCCTGGTTATTCAGCTCCTCTTCAATTTGGTAGCTTCTTGTACCACCATGCCAATAACATAACTCCAAAGAATGAAGAATAATAGCTGTGTTGGATGTATTCCAGGGTGATGAGGGGGGAGAGTTCCAAGAAAATGTACATTGTGGGAATCCACACTTCTTGAAAAGATAATTCCCATAGGAAAGCCATTTGTGAATGTGTGAATTGATTTCTTGTGCTAACAAGCTTTCAACTGAGTATTGACTAGGAGGAGGTATTCTGTCCATTTCTTATAATGAGACTTTTCTAATAAACTACTTTTCATTTTCAATAATATTTCCATATGCCCTTTCAGCTGAATCCAAAGAGCCTTTCATGTGGACTGTGTATTTCTGCTTAAAAGGTCAGAAGTGTTTCTCAAAACTTTCAATCTCCTCTTCAGTGGGTGGAGTTGAAAGTAAGAAGGAGGGGGCTGGATTTCCAACGTAGCCTTAGCCCAATCCAAAATTTATCTGGCCAATTTTTTATTTTCAAATGGGTTCCACAATTTTCTAGCATGTCTTGATAGACTTTGTGGTAATTGTTAATTTTTCTTTTTGTTCTTTTTTCTTGTGATATTGACTGAGAATCAAAAGGGAAGCTGCATGGTAAGAGTTTGGATTTTCTGGAGGAAGAGGTACTTCGGTGGGGTTGGTAGATGTTTCTGGAGCTAAGAATTCAGTTTTGAATGGAATAAAGATCATGTGGAGAAAAATGGGATACTCATATTACAATGAGAATAATAAATGAAATGAGATAAAATCTTCCTTACCCTCTTCAATTGGTCTTTCAGAAATTTCTGAAAGATTCACTTTTAAAATCAGCTTAATGATAATATTAGCTTTCTTAATGTAGGTTAGCTGAAAAGAAAAAAATTGTTTTTCAATGAGGCATCTGATCAAACAGTTTAATCATATTTCATTAATGATTAATGGGGCTGATTTTTCAGCCCTCTCTGTAATATTTGAAAACTCAATTTCTCAAGAATGAACCAGTTGAAGATTCAAATGAAATTGGGTTTTGATAAGCCTTTGATAAAGATTTTAATATAAATAGGCAGGTAGGATATATTTGAAAGGGAAAAATTTGTAAATTGAATGGTTTATTGTGGAAATTTATTGGGGGGAGTGTAGAAATATGATTGGTAAATTGGATGAAAGGAATTGAATTTTCAGTGGTGTATCTGTAATGACCTGCATTAGTGCATATAATAAGTAAAATTTAAAATGGTAATATTTCTTCCAAAATCAAAATTGTCTGTTTTGAAAATATTTCAGCATCATTCCAATTTAATTTAACCTTCCATTGAAGACTTAAATGATGAAATCTTTGAGTTCAATACACAGAAGCTTAAGATTTCACTTTAAATAAAAACACCATCATGGATGTGGGCTGTGATAATAAATTGTATTACATATATATATATTCATATATAGTATTAATATCAATGAGGGCTATAGTCAAAAAAATATTTGTCAAAAGTATGCAGGTAAGCTAAATTTGGGAGGGTAATGTAAGGGATTCAACTTAGATGCAGCTTTGAATCAAATTGAAAATGACTTTGGCCTTATGACCACATTATTTCAAGCTGAGAATTAAGCTACCTCCACACCATTTCTTTAACACATATATATATTCCAAGAGATTTCCACATTTTTTCCAAATTCCCCTTTTCCAATTTGGTACTTTGTGAATGAAATTTCTCAATATTCAATGAATCAGATGGAAAATTCTATGTTGAATTTTTTACTTAAGAGTATAAATTGAATCAAATATCTTACTGATTACTTTGAATACCCACATCTTTAAATTGGAAATTATTACAAAAATAACATTGAAAGGCTTAATTATAATTAAGTCAGAAATCTGAGCTTTAAAATATCTTTACTTGTGGGAAAATCGACTTTTTAAGTTTGTAATACAAAATTTTTGTGTAAAAAGAGCTTCGGAACACTTTAATCACAATTTTATCAGAATTCAAAAGCTTAAAACTCATTTCCAAAGGTTATTTCATTTGTCATTGCAAAACTAGGAAGATATGTGGCCAAATACCCAATCATCAAGGGTTAAAATAGTATTACAAAATAATTTTGGGAATTTTACACACCAAGGCATGGATGGTAAGGAAATCCCATAGAAAATTTCCAAATTGGGCTTATTTTTGAATTATTTGCCAAATAAGTGCAGAATAAATATTTTCAAAAAATTTCTTTTGTTTATTTATGATGAATTTTGGCCTTATTTTTCAAATTCTCATCGAATTTGGAATAATTTGTGTAGAAAACTAATTCAAATTCAATTTTCACTTTGGCCCAGCCTCAAACCTTTATTTTTTAATGTTCCAACATCAATGCTTGTTAACTTCCTTCAAATTTCACATGAAAAATTGCAAATTTAAAATTTTTTTGCACTCAAATATCAGGTTGAAATTTTTACAAAGAAAAATAAAAAATTTAAAGTAATTGGAAAATAAACTACTTTTTGCAGTTTAAACAAATAACTATTTATTAAACTAAAATGTATACTTTGTATTATAAGTGGTTTGAGCTGATAGCTCAAACCACTAGTATGATATATCATTTACATGAAGCGTTGACAATGTATCTTAATGCAGCAGCAGCGGCAAGCGGCTGTTTGCTTCTTATGTAATATTTTTGACAATCTTTTACATTCTCACATAAGAAGGAATAACTTATGCTTTAATCACATTTCAATTAAAGAATAAGTTATCCAATCGATTAAGTAAACATTGACTGTCAAGGTTGACAATTGCTATTATTACGGTAGCCACCTCTGATAGATGGTTACTGAAGTATAGTATGATTGTCAACAATCATCAACAATCATACTATGCTTGGATGGAGCCACATGCTCCATCCAAACCAACATATATATATATATATATTATTATTATTCTCTCTTGTATTAGGCATCAAGAGGATAGGAATTTTATTTTCAAAAAATAAAAAATAAAATACATTAGATTTTTTAAAAAAGAATCTCAATTGATTGTCACTTGAGGAATTGTGTAAAGATTCCAATATTGGGATGATGTTGCAATGCTTAACCAACAGTGTTGTGTAGTGTAATTTCAGATATGTTATATTTTATATAAAAACCTGTAGTTTATATTAGTTCACTTAAGTTCTATTAAATGAAACGTTTTCATGTCTAGATGAAATATGGTTCATTAGAATATTAATATTTAATGCATTGTCATAGGCCATGACTTCAAACATGAATCGCTGGAACACTTCCATGTAAAAATTAATGAAGCTCTATCAATTTTTTGAAACGAATTAGAATTTTCAATAAATGAATTAATCTATGACAGGTGTCAATCAGTAAGTATTAACATAGAACTTTTAATTTTTATGTTAATCTTTTTTTGCCTTTGACCCTCCTGATCAGAATTTGACTTTCCCCCCTCAACATTCAATTTCTATTTATTTTTTTGCCACTCATTATAGCCATTATCTTTTTATCTTTTTTCAAGTCAAGTTCAATTAAAAAAGCCTTCTTTTCTTCATCATGGCATATTTTTCAGGTAAGCTTCCAATTATCAACAACCCATCCTTATAAGTTGAGACTGATATTCACCAATACAGAATCCCTTATCATACACCACCTTGAAAGTGCACAAACCATTCCCACTTTCAAAAAAAAGCATCAAAAAGGTATTGATGAAATAAAATCAGAGTACCTTTCAGATCTCAAAACTAAAAAACAAAAATTGATTGAAGATCAAGTAAACCAAATGGACCATGAAGCTACCGACATTAGTCTGATCCCTCCTGAAAAGTCTCTTTCTTATAATTACAATAAGACATCTAATTTACAAGCAAAATCTTTGAAAAAAACTCCTCAAAAACTTGAAAGATCCACATCTGTTTCAGTTGAAGCAGATTTTTCATTGAGAGGACAAAGCTTCACTTCCAAAAACTTTATTCAGAAGTCCTTCACCAGAAGTTCAAAGGCAGAGGTTCCACTCAAAAGGATTAATTGGTGAGTGTGATATGCTAAAAAACCAATATGATATTCTTTTCTAAAAATTATTCCTTGATTAAAAATCTTCTATTTTAAATTCAACAAAGCTTTATCATTCACACTTCTACAGACCCAAGTGTAATCCCACTCCTCCCATATCCACAAGGAATGACCACACCCAAGTTCGCTCCCCCACCCAAACCAATCAAAATAACTTTTTTGCACAGATCAGAAATAATCCATGAGCAAAGTCTTTCCAAAAATTGTCTCATTATTCCTGATTCTCCTCCTTTTCAAATCCCATCACTTTCCACAACTCTATATGAAGATTCCCCTCAAGCATCATCATTAGTACTTAATTTGGAATCAAAAATGTCCCATCAACCAATACAATCCCCACAAACAGCTCCTATTACCTTACCACTTGTATCTTTGAATAAAACTGGATCCATATTGCCAAAGAACCCTTCCAGCTTAGTTCATCAAAATTCACCCACCCCAACAATTTCCTTGGCTTCTTAATTCTAAAATACTCCACATATCTCTTAAACATATTCACTTAACCCTAACCTACCAAACATCTATGTTCCTAAGCCCAAAGGTGCACCTTTTCAAGCCTCATCCAATGCTCCACCAGTCCCTTAAAGCCCTTCTGAAAGTAAGTAATCATACTTTCAAAGTACAAATCAAGCATACTAACCATAATTCTTGAACAGATCCAGTTATCAAGATGCTTTTTGAGGGTCCCATGAGAAGGATTTTAAAATTTCAAACCCAAATTACAGGCAATAAATATTATAAAAATTCCCTTTGAATTTTTTTTCCATTTTGAAACACCTTCCAAAATTCTTAGGGTATATGGCTCCCATGGTACCTGTCACTGGTAAACTCCTCACAACAGATATTGAGATTGTTCTTATGAGGGTGAAAAATGGTCAGTTAATCCTAAAATAGTTGAATTATTATTCATTTACTGACTTTTGATATCAGCCAAAAATCTTTCTAATTATAGTGAAGATGTTTTTCTTGGTGATCAAATAATAGACCACAGCCTCCTGAACCAATCCCAAAAAATTGAAGTATCTTCAAGGTCAGATCAGATACAAGTGATGTCATTCAATCCATATTGGAGCCCCTTCACATACCTGTAAATACTTTCTGGTCAAGACCTCAAAGAGAAATTTAGAATATTTCAGTTTTTATTGGACACTAGGAGCTCCTAAATACCTCTGACGCCTTAGGAACTATTGATCCTACTTCCAAAATGGCCTTCATTATGGTTCACAAAATCTTCCAATGTCTTCTTGATGTCACATCTGTAAACCAAAAACTTTTCTTACAACAAAAGGCCAAAAATCAAGGATAACCAAAGTTATTATGAAGAAAAATCATATCATGGGGGATAAGAATTGTAAATGACTAAATTACTGAAGCAATGGCTGGAATTATTTCCATTGCATATGATTCAAAAGATGGAATTCTACCAAATGATAATCATACTCTCAAGAGGGCTTATAATCATAGACCAAAGATTATGGAAGCATTTCCAATACTCCTTCTTCTGGCTCTGTTTTCAATGTTTATATGCTCAACTAATAAAAAGAACTACCTAATTGGGAAATTTTTGGTGGTACTTCAACTTGTAAAAGAGCTCCTTGAAGCTAATCTCAATAATCCACCTCAAGCCCCCCAGTGGCATTATTTTGGTAACCTCAAAGTTCATTTTTAAAAACACTTGACAAGCTGTGATTTGATGGTCTCTCAGGAAAGATTGATTGGGAAAGGTGTCTTGATTTATACCATACAGAATTTTAAGTTAGTAGACTGAGAGATGTTTTGATTGAGTATTTGGAGTTAGTTTATGATTGTGAGCAAGAAAAAGGTCCTCTTTTAAACACAATGCACCCCTTACTAGGAAGAATATCAAGTATTAGTGCCAAGTACTTTGAGTCTATCCCCTCTAGCTCTCAAAATCAATTATAGTATGTGTAAAACTGTGTTATTATCTTGATATAGGATTAATTCAAGTTGTCTTTTGAGTAAAATGTGCTTTTTTGTATCATAAAGAGTAATTATGAAACATGAAATGAGTAAAAAAGATAATATATTTAATTCTGGAAAATATCACCAAATTGATTGAAAAATAATCAGCATGACACTTCCCAAGAGTTTATGTAAGAAAGGCCAAATTATATCCTTTATTCCCAAATATTTCCCCACTTCTATATTGAATTGATGTTAAATAGAATTTGGAAATCATTTTTCATAATAAGAAGAATAGAATGAAAAATAAACTACAATTAATATATGAGTTTCTCTCATAACTTCACTCACCAATCATTTCCAAAAGCTCCTTCTATAATTTTGAGAATTATAAATAGAATGGTTCATTGTACCAAATTCTCCACCTCCACTAGAAGAATAGACACAGCATTTTCACAGTATATTCCAAGATCAAATGATCAAATATTTCTGTGCCTGAGGGATCACATTAAAATGGTCCTTGGAATTTTCCCTTGTGGATTGCCATTACCAGAACCACCTTCAGAGAAGCTTATCTCAAATTTAATTCAGCCAACTACTGAAGAACTAGTTTCAAATGAATATTACTCTGAGATACCATCTTCAGATACAATCTATTATGGAGGAAGAAATGGAATTCCAGGGATATACAAAGATCAATGCACTTCTGAGCTCTTCAACTATGGAATTCAAAAAGTTTACTTTCAAATGAACATCAAAACCATAACAACATGGGACAATAGAATACTTGGAGTTATTACAAAAGCACTGGATTCATGTATTTAATATAGTATCCCTCAAAAATTATTCCCTTGATCCATCTGAGTGTCAGTGTGAAACAGTAATTTGGATTTCTGAAAGACAGCTTAGAGGAAAAAAAGACAATTTTAGGAAGCCAAAAATTATCAGTAATACAAGGACAAAGCCTCATGTAAGATACCAGGTATGGAATTATTCAATAGGAATAGGAATAGGAATAAATTATTTCTGATCCAATTATCTGAAAGCTATTTAAACATGGAGTCTTCACATCAAAAAGGTAACTTTGACAAGAAATAACCTCAAACGATCTTCCCTCTTCTGACTGTTTCTCTGAGACTGAAGAGGATCCTGAGGGAAATTATTATTCAGCAATACTTAACTGGAAGACTGGGCCATTCAATCTTCTTTTTAATAACTTGGATTCCCATTACTTAAGCTACTTATATGAAGTTAAAAATAAAAAAAGGCTGAAATAAGTGTTTGATACAACCAAAGAGAAGGAAAAACACAACAGAAAGTTGGGAATTCCCATAATTGCCATCAAATGTTCTTAAAAATTATTATAGAAACTCAATTTCCAATACTGAACAAATCTTCATGAATATTCAGAAACCATGGGATGATTTTGATTCCAAGGCTTTAGATCTTAGTCCTGATACCTACATTGACCTGGAACCAATCTCTAGTTAGTTATAAACAATAAAAAATATCTATTTCCTCTTATTTCAGCTATTTAATTTTCTAAATAAGGTCGTACTTTAAAAATCTCAGATTATCCTGGAAAATAATAAATATATTCCTCAATTAATATGATTAAGTCCTTGATTAGATAGAATTTTATGATAATTGAGCTCTTTTTAAATAAAAAATGAGCTATTTTTCTTATACATTGAAGATGAATAACAATTTCATACATCAATTTATGTCTTATCATGATCAACAAACCAATTCATTTCTAACAAAGTATCAAATCACATCTGTTTTTTAGATATAAAGGTTTTTTGTTTTATGTTGAAATGATGGCTCAAAAATTCATTACTGGAATTGTATTTTAAAAATTTGTTTATATTTTTGAGCTTTACTTACCTGAAGAGAATTGATGAATTGATCATTGTGTGTTGTAAAATAACTTGAATATTTCCTAGTGGCTAAAGTATTTGGTATTTTTATCTTAAAACACAGGGAATTGACAAATGTTCAATAGAATATATAAGGTATAAATCAATAAGCTATATAAGAGAGATATAGGTTTCAATCATTCAAAATAATGTGATTATTACTTAACATAATTATTGATAATTTAACTTATTCCCAGTTTTTGAAATTCAAGCACCTAACTCAGAAAATCAGAGCCTTTGCACATCATTTATATTCATTTTTATGGAAAAAAATCAACCAAATAATTGATATTGGCTTATTGTTTATTAGTAATAATGAGGAGTTACATTATTTTGACTTAATAAACCTAAATTTATGGACCAATTAAACTGCATTTTATAAAATAAAAAAATATGGTGAAATAATCAAGTTAATAATAGAAGTGATTGAAATTAGGAAACTGATAAGGGTCGCAAATATCTTTTTCATTATATCTTGGAATTCTCAAACTTTCTTGGGAAGATTATTTTCATATTGTAAGCCTCTTGGATTTTGGATATTTTCTTCTCAAGTAAAAAACCTTAGTTATGTTCAATGGAGAATTGAAATATTGGGGTATAATTATTAAAAAACAAATAAACCGAAAATCCAATTTAAGAATTGTTGTTTTCATCAAAAATATGAAAATATAAGAGCTTTTTTATATTCTGGAGTTTCAAAGATGAAATAAGAATGTGGTTCAAAGTAGGTAAGAAATTTAAACAACTATGATTTTATTTTCTTGATATTTCTATAATCTTCTTGTGTCTGTGAAGATATAAGAATTCGTCCAAGAAGAAATAGTAATGGTTCAACTCATTCCAGAAGGACAGTCAAAGCCCATCCTGAGCTGTGTCCAAGCTGATTTCCAAATTGTTCTCCTGATGACAGGTGTAGCCAATTTTCTCACGGTTATTCACTATCTAATCAATTAAAACAGTGAAAGCTTTTGTTTATTTAAATTTTCAATATCAATTTTATTGGATATATGACAAATAAAAAAGAAACTAGTCAAGATCTTCTTTCTTTATGGCCTTTTTATATATGCATTTTACAAGAAAATATGGTTGTTTGTGAGGATAATAAAGGCCTTCCTGAAATATCATACTTGTTGGAGTATTTTATTCACAAGAGGTTATTATATGGAGATCTTTGAAAAAACAGGAAAGATTAAGGTTTCAGAAGAAATAGAAATCAACATTAAATTTTGCACACATTAGTCTCAGATATTTTCCTTTGGAATATATCATGTATTAAATTATGAAATATATAAAAATCATCAACTGTAATAAGTTATTCTCAATCTAGCAAGAGGCTTGGTTTAGCTACATAAATTTCCTCTTAAATTCATTGAAATTTTCCAGAAAATCAAGTTTGATGAACCACAATTCTATTTCTTGTGCTTTAATTAAGATGATATTGTCAATTAGAAAGGGAAACATAATGACTACTTGAAAGGGATTCTTTTTCATATACTTTAAAATAATCTTATTCTGAGTTAGCAATCCTTTTTTTCTTAAAATTGCTATATCACTAAAGTCAGGATGTTATTTTATATTTTCACCAACACTTTTCTATTTGTCATCATTTTAGTTTGAAGCCCTTTTTGTAATTAATAACCCTTAAATAAAGGCTTCCTATCTTTGTTTTGAGAAACACTCAATTGATACTTTGAAATTTTTATCATGATAGATATCCTTGAAAGAAAACTGCAAGATTTTAAGAAAAGTATGAAATATTTAAAGAAAATGTATTACATTTGATAATCTTTTTCATATAGAAATGATAATGAAATATTAATTAAACAAAAAAAGAATGGTGCTTTTTGCTAGCTCATAAGAATAGAATTTGAGGAAATGGCACTGTTACTCTAATACTTTTTTGGAGTTATCCGTGCATACGGAGACGTATTTTAAATTTATATAAAGGTATTAGCGATTCACAAAAGTAGAATCAAAGATCAATTTTTTTCTTCAAGAGAGCTCAAAATTAATAAATTATAAATCAAAATTGATTAAAAACAAATTTTTTTAGACACGTTTCAAAATATTCTTCTTAATCAATTTCCTTATGTCTCAAAAGAAGATAGGTCAAAATTTCTGTATATTTCATTATCATGAGATCTTTACCAAATTCTCCTTTTTCTTTTTCTTAAAAATATATCACTAATAGCTTTTTACATGGATTAACTTAATAAAAAAAAACCAATTTTAGAACTGAAACTCATATTTGGTCCAAAAATTGGGTAAAGTATTTTTTCAAGATTATTAAATATTTATAAGTTTCAATTGAACCCTTTTATAAGGATTTTTGCAACAAAAATTTTAAATAGTTAAAATAATAAAATTGTTAAAAGTCCCAAAATTCTTAAATTCCGGAGCCTATTTTTTTCAATTTCTCCTAAAATTCAGAGCTTCTTTGTGAAATATTCTGCAATTTTTCCTTGAGAAGTCTGAAAGATACTGGATGAGATCTACCCCAAAACAAAAAATTAATGGCCAATCCATGTAGTAATTTCTAAATTGTTTTGAAAAGTGGTCAAAAGAAACAAGGTTAAATAATCTTGATAATAGAGTAGTAGTCATGTTTCAATAGTGCAGTTGAGAAATTAATGTTCCATTTATCTTTGATCCAATTTTTGATTCACTAATACGTATATGTATTTTTGACATTATAAAGCTATTTCCTTGAATTCTGTACATATTAATGAAAAATTATCTTCAAAAAAGGCATTTTTTATGTTTTTGTGTCTGAAAAGTGTTAAAATTCAATTTACAATAAATGGATATTTTCATATCAGAGTAGAAGAAATATCTTTTTGGGAAGAAAAATTTGTCGAAAAAGTTTGTTTATGTATATCAGAAGAAGTGACTATCCCCAATGAATTAAAACTAGATTCTAGATATTCTTAGAAGAGGGTTTTGAATTTTTCTTACTTTATCCTTCAAAACATGGACTTAAAACTAATTTAAATTTATCATTGCTAGTATTGAGATATCTTAGAAAACTTTGTTTTAGTGTAATAATGTCTTTATACGAGGAAATGAAAATACAAATTAAGAAATAAAACAGCTTTTCCTGAATATCTGTGAGTAAGGGGTGTAAAAAAACTACAGAAGTGTAAAAAAATGCAGAAGTGTAAAATCCCTCTGAAAAAGATAATATTTTTTAAATCTTAAAAATTCTATTTATTCTTTAAAAATATTTTCTTTCATCCTCTGTAATCATTAATTCTTTTTAAAAAGTTAATTTCAAATAGATCTTCACCTTCCAGCTTCATATTTGAAAAGGGGAGTTGGTGCTGAATTTTTCAAGATTAACTTTTTAAAAGTACCCAATTCTTTATTACATATTTTTTCAATAAAATTCAAGCTAATTTTTTAATTCAGAATATTTTTCCAATTTTTCATTTTCTTTAATATTACAGATTGGGTATTTGGGATTATAATCTGGTTATTCTACCGATGACATTAAATGAAGTAATCGAGAATTGATAAACTATATATTTGATGATCATTCTCTTTAAAGAACCTCAGTTTCCTATACAATTTGGACAATAATAACTTTAGGTGTATGAGGTAGAGTAAAAACCCTCACTTTAATGGTAGAGTACAAAGGACTAAGACATTTCACCTTTCAATCTCTACTAAATTCATTCTGATAGCCTAAGATGAAATATTATGTTTTAATATGAGAATGTTTAGTTTTAATGGTTTTCAATCAGGCAATTGTGGCTTATTAAAAATATTTTGCTTTAATTTGAATAAATTCTAGGTTTAATAAGAAATACTATTGGATTTATCTTCCAAAACCAAGCTTAATAATCAATATCATATGACAATTTTTTCAGAAGCTCTTCAACATTCCAGATTTTTTAATTGAAATTCATAAGTGTAAGTGATTTTCACAAGACTCCCAGATCTTCAAAGACTTCCAATTTCAATTCAATAAGCTTTAATTATCCAAAAAGAAAACCAAATATGGATTTGCATAAGAAAATGCAGGTTGAGGGTCATGTTTCATTTAAGTTTACTTCAGGTTGAGATAAATTTTGACTTTTTGTTCCTTCCCCCAGGGGCTGAAAGTTTTTTCATGGTAAATAAAACTACCAAGGAAGATCAGATTTATTTGGAGCTTTAAAAGAAAACTTTTATTAACCTGTCAGAATACAAAATATACTTAAAGGCATAAAAGTGGTCCACTTACATATAGTATTTGTGTGAGCCTTAGAGGTAATTTCATATACCCAAAAGACCACAAATATAAAAAATAAGATATTAATATAAATAAAATAAATTTATTTATATTATTAAATTAAAAATAAAAAAATTAATTATAATTTAAAAATAAAAAATACATTAAATTGTGTAAATATAAAATTACATTTATAGTTGAAAAAATTAAGTAAAAATGAAACTTTAACAAAATTGTGAGAAAATAAATAAATTTGGAAAAAAGTTAAATAAAATTTATTATAACTTTTTATCCAATAAATAAACATATAAAATTTATTTCACCATTGGATTCCTCATAAAAAATCAGGTGGGGTCACCTCTGAGTGAAATTCTTGTAACTCAACTCTAAATAAGCTTAAATTAAGTTTTTAGTATTTTCAATACAAAAGTTGAAAATCCTCAAAACTTTAATTTAATTCACACCACATGTGGTGTTAACCATCAATTTTTGTGTTAAAATTGAGGTGTTGTGTTTAGTTTAGAAGTTATGAGGAATTGAAGTATTTTCAATTGAATTCAATTGAAATGTCAAAATGTGCGCGTGTATTACATAAGTGAACTTTGATTTACATATGAGGTGTCAATTATTACTGTATTGTACTGTACAATTGAATTGAATTACATATGTAAATTATAAGTATAATACATGATGAGGAATTAAAAGAAAAATAAATTGGAAAGATTAAATTTGGGGGGGGAAAGGAACTCCAGCTCTAAGGGGGAGCTAGACCCCCAAAATCCTTGCTGACAGGCGTGGGATGTCAAAATTCACGCAAAAGTTCATCACTTTTGGCCTGGAATTGAGTTACAGGGTCTGTGGACTCAATTGATGATGAGGTTTTGATACCAACTGGGGTAGTTTTAGCTGTTGCCAAGAGGGTAAAACTACCCTTAAGATAAAACAGTCATAATAAAAACAGTTTTAACTGGTTTCTACGCCTCTAACACACATTCTGACGTGTTTTGAAGGCTCTAGGCCTGGTATTGCTATAGTAATGGCTGATTTAAGGGTCTAAAATGGCTAAAAATGGCTTAAACCAGCCCTTTTTGGTCTAAACCAGGGTTCAATGATGCCATAATTGGCTTTTCTGTTGTCAGACTGTTTTTCACGACTGACAAGAGTAAATTTTACTTTTGGAGTAAGAGAATTGATGACTATAAAAGAATGTCTTCTTTGCCCCACTTTTCTCTTCATGTTAGAATCTTTTCCTTTTATTAATTAGTTTAAACACTGTTAAACCAATCAATCAAAGATTCCAACCACCAATTTTTAATCATTTTAATCCTTTTAACCACGTGAAAAAATCATTATAATCATTGTTTGTAACTCTTATAATCATTTTTACCCCTGAACCACCCCAAAAGTGAATTAAAGCATCTTTCATCACTGTTAACTTTGTCACTTTGTTTCCAAATTCACTCTGGTCACTTTTGGGCGTGTTTTCTCTTTAATATTCTTTTTAAAGACTTTGTTCTTTAATTAATTGCTTGCAGTTCTTTGCTCAATTAATTCCAATTGAAATTGCTCTTGAAGAAATTTCTTTTGTAGCCTTAAAATATCTCTTGTAGAGTATTTTTTGGATAAATTTTTATTGTTGGTAAAACAATAAATTTTTATAATATTATTGTTTTATACTAATAAAGTTATAAACAATAAAATTGGCGTGTTTTCTCTTAAAAATAATATTTCATACTATTTTTAATTGATTTTTACCTTATACAAATCTTGAGGACAGGAAAAGTACTTGATTTTTAATCAAAGTTTCATATCCACACCTTACATTTGGGGGCCCAGCCGTGATATTTTACCTGTGACATATTTTTTTTACTCTTTTTAAATCTTTTTTCTTATATTGAAAAATTTAAAAACATATAAAAAATACTTATAATTCAAAAAATCCATAAAAAATAATTTTTTTTTCATATTATAAGTGAGGCTTAAATTTTTATTTCTTTTTTTGAAATATCCTTTTTTTTACTTAATTAATTGGCTTTTTCATTAATTATAGTGTCTGACAACGTGGTAAGACAAGAAAACATTGAAACAGCCTCAACAGTAACCAGCATTATCCCTGCCAGTACTGTCAATTCTGATCATAATAGCACTGTTATTGTGACTCAAAATAACCAGCCTGAACCAATATCTTCTGAATTAATTAACTTGGACATAAGTAATACCCTTCAGAAAGCTAAAAATTTGGCCAATAGTAAGTTTTTTGACGTAAAAATACTATTTTAAGCCTTTTTAACCATAATTATGCCTTCAACCAGATCAGGAGCCAGCTACAACCCCTCAAGCAGCTCCCAAAAAGGTAATAGACGTGATTATGGCAGAGGCCAACCAGGTACAGAAGGAAAAGGGTCAGTTGATGACTTCCAAACAACTAAAATGGGTCATTCTGAAGCTGATAATACCATTTTACCTTCAAAAAGAGCTGACACCGCCACAAGAAGCCTCAGTGGACATATACAAAGCCAGCCACAAAGCTTACAACAATGCACTGCAGTACAAGGAGTACCAGATCCTGGCAGATCTGTGGAAAAACTGCATGAATTCTTACCTGACAGTAAGGAAACTCTTGGGCCATCCCAACACTTGCAAATTGCTCAATGGATGGCATCCATTGATGGAGAAGAAAAACATGATGCTTTTGACACTAGAATGGAGGAAAAACAACCCTCCACCACCCAAACCAGTGCCAAAAACAGCCCCAGTGGCCAGAAGCAGCAATTCCAACATGAAAAAGCAGCCACAAACTCCAAACAAGGGCAAAGGGAAGGCACCAGCCCCAAAACCTTACAGCCAGGGCTACAGAATCCCAAAGATTCAGCAGGATGCCATGGAAAATGTATTTCAGATGGCCAGAACCATGATGGAATTACAGAAGAAGGAGGAAGCCAGATTAAGGTTCCAGAAATGATTTCTGACATATTTGATTCCATACCAGAGTTGTATAATGCTATAAATGACGTGAAAAAACATCTTTCTGATAAAAATGACACCATTTGTAACAACATTAAAACAAACAACCTGAGTCTGTGCCAAATTAATGAAACACTTATGTGTTTTGAAAAAGTTTTAAGAACAATTAAAAATTCTAATAATGACAATTCTTCTAACATTAAAATAAATGAACAATCTGCCATTATTAAAGAATTAACAGATAAATATTCTAAATTCAATATTGATGACATGATTGAAACAAGAATTAAACAAGCCATAAATATTATCAAGACAGATAACAAGAAAGTCCTTGATGACATTTCAAATTCATTTACTGAAGTAAAGACATATACCATTGCCTTGAAAAAGTGTTTTGATGCTTCACAAGAAGAAGTATCAAAATTATCAATGAAATTGAATCAAGTCACTGCTGATAATACAAGACAGACAGAGTTATGGCAAGAACTTACACATAAAGAAGACATGTATAAAATTGAAGTAATAAATTTAATACAAAGCTTCCAACATGAATACAGAAATTCCCAAAGGTGTAGCAACAGTAAAATGAATGACATTGAACAAATACTGAACACCTTACCAAGAATGTCTACACCTCTAAATCAAAATGAGGGCACAAGAATTTCAAATCCACAAGTATTGGATCCTGATAATTCACAATTAAAAAATGAATTATCCACTTCTTTTCATAACTTGGAACCATCAATGGGCCAAGCACTCTTGAAAGAAGTTCCAAAACTTAAAGAATGGCCTCACTTCAGTGGTGAAGGAGAGTATGACCATATGGAATTCATTAGAGGTATTGACATGATCAAAGAGGATTTTGAATTACCAGACAGATTGGTAACAGCCAGGTTTAACACCTTGTTTACCAGATCAGCTCACAGATGGTACATCAAAATAAGACAAGCACATGGACACCAGAGTTGGACTTGGTGGAAAACCCAAATCATCAACAAATGGGCAAATGATGCTTGGAGGTTTAAAGTTGAAACAGCCTTTGAATCTGCCAAATTTAATGCTGATAAAGACAAAGCTTTACCATGGTTTTGCCAACAAAAGGACAGATTAACAGCATTATATCCTGACATGTCAGAATTTATGATCCATAGAAAAATTCTGAGACAATGTGGAGGTGACTTAGAGCATGCTGTCAAAAGCAGGACTACTGAACAATCTTCAGCAGAGGATATTATCAATATACTAGAAGAAGTAACCACCAGAACCAAAATTGGTTCTAGTAGGGTGAATCTTAAAACAAGGTTTAATACACCTTGGAAAGATTCTGTGGACAAAAACCCCAAAGAAAATTCTAGTAACATTAAATATAAATCTGCAGATACAGTCAGAAAATGCCATATTTGCCAAAGCACCACCCATTTAGCCAATACATGTCCAAAAAGGGGGAAAATCAATGAAATTGACATTGAAAAAGAACCAGATGTTGAAAAAGAAGACATAATTGAAGACAATTCAGATGATAAGTCATCCATATTCTCTGAATCTTCAAAAGATATAGAAAATATCAATGCCACTTTTGACATCATGGAATCTTATTCCCACTTACCACAATTGAGCAATGGTCAAGTTGATTTATCAAAAGTTCAAGATGCACAACTTATGAAGACAAAACCAAACAGAGGAAAAGGTTATACAGCTGGTAACTCCTGTATAACAGAAGTGGTGATTGACAACAAACCCACCAAACTTTTGCTTGACCCAGGAGCCTTCTGCTCTTGTGTTGGAAAATCTTTTCTTAAGACTTGTGTACCAAATTTTGAAGACCAATTGTTACCAATTGATGGTATAAAATTCAACAGTGCAAGTAACCCAATGAAAGCATTAGGAATCTTTGAGACCAATGTCATATTCCCACACATAAATGGGAATTTAAGGATCACAGTTGAATTTGTTGTTATGGAAAATTGCTCTAGTACCCATTTTATATTGGGAAATGACTATTTGATCATGTATGGGATAGATTTACATAATAACAAAGACAGATACTTTACAATTGGGGACAATAAGCGCCAGAAATTTGCCTTTTTACCATTTAAAAGACAAATTACAGTAAACAAAGTATCACCAGTCAACTTAGAGTTAGAAAAATTCAAGTCTGAACAGTTAAATGAGGCTGAGATAAGCCTTCATCTGACTGATAAACAAGAAAATGAACTTTCTTCCCTTTTGTATGACCACAAAGGAGCATTTGCTACAGACAAAGAACCTCTGGGAGCAATTATTGGTCATGAAGTTGACATCATTCTTAACATTGAGAGACCTTATCCACCACTCTTAAGAAGACCTGCTTATCCAGCAAGTCCAAAATCAAGAGAAGCTCTAGAAATTCATATCAAAGAACTTCTAGACCTTGGTGTAATAAGAAAAGTAGGCCACAATGAGGAAGTAGAAATAACTACACCAGTCATAGTGGCGTGGCATAATGGAAAATCCAGAATGGTTGGGGACTTTAGAGCTCTGAACACTTACACTGTTCCAGACAGATACCCAATACCAAAAATCCAAATTGCCCTTACTCAAATATCTCAAGCAGTGTATATAACCACTATGGATGCCCTTAAAGGATTCCATCAAAATGTAGTAACACCAAGAGCAAGAAAATACTTGAGAATTATTGTTCATTGTGGAGTGTATGAATACTTAAGGATGCCCTTTGGTATCAAAAATGCACCTTCACACTTCCAAAGAATGATGAATGAAATCTTCCCTGAAGAACTCTCAGAGGGATGGTTAATCATTTACATTGATGACATTATTATCTGTTCAAAGACTTGGGAGGAGCACATGTACAGATTATCAAGAGTTTTGACAAAAATCCAATCAGTAAACATGAAAATCTCCTTGAAGAAATGTCATTTTGGATTTAAAGAACTTAAGGCACTAGGACATGTTGTATCTGGTTTGTCCCTTGGAATTGATAAAAACAAAGTTGCAGCAGTATTGTTAAAACCCATGCCTCAGAATAAGAAGGAAATTCAGTCATTCTTAGGTTTTGCAGGATATTACAGGCAACACATTAAAGACTTTGCATCCATAGCAAGACCACTTTATAAGTTGTGTGACAAAGACACAGTATTTGAGATGACTGTTGACAGAGTCAAAGCTTTTGAGTCTCTAAGAGAAGCATTGACCACTGCTCCACTCTTACTGATGCCAGACTTTAAATTGCCTTTCAAACTGTATATTGATGCATCAGGGGATGGACTAGGTGCTGCACTTCACCAAGTTCAGATCATAAATGACAAACCTGTAGAAGGACCAATATGTTTCATATCCAGGCAAATCAAACCAACTGAAGCCAGATATGGAGCAAGTCAAATGGAATGTCTATGCCTTGTCTGGGCCTTAGAGAAATTGAACTATTTCTTAGAGGGATGTGTTTTTGAAGTAATAACAGATTGTACAGCTGTGAAATCACTTTTGAACATGAAAACACCTAACAGACACATGCTCAGATGGCAAATAGCCATACAAGAATACAGAGGCAATATGACTATTGTTCATAAGGATGGGAATATTCATAAGAATGCAGATGGACTAAGCAGATGGCCATTACCAAATAACATTGATAATCCTGCTTATGTTCCAGAAGAAGCTTCACCACAAATTCCAATAGAAGGAATAAGTGTTACAGACTTGAACACCACCTTCTTTGAAGAAGTCAGAAATAGTTACACTCAAGATAAGAATTGTAGCATCTTATGCCAATTACTTAACAAAGACTGTAAAGACAACTCTCTAATACATGCCTTGGATGAAGTATGGAGAAAATCTTATAATGAAGGGAGATTTCACCTACTGGATGGTATAATTTACCACAGAACCAAGCACACATGTGTCATGACAGTTGTAGACAGGTCATTAATCAATCTTGTACTGAAAGAATGCCATGATAGTCCCTTTTCAGGACATCTTTCTGAGGACAGAACAAGAGAGAAAGTAAAGACCTGCATATGGTGGCCAATGTGGCAAAAAGATGTTGCAGAATATTGCAAAACCTGTGACAGATGCCAAAAGGCAAATAAATCCACTGGCAAAAGACTTGGAAATATGATGAAAATCCAAGAACCAAACAGACCTTGGGAAATTGTCCATATGGATTGGGTAACTGGCCTACCACCAGGAGGTGACAGGAGCTATAATGCTTGCCTAGTAATTGTGGACAGATTCAGTAAAACTCCAATCTTTTTACCATGTCACAAAGATGATACAGCCATGGATACAGCTCTTCTGATATGGAATAGAGTAGTGTCATGGACTGGGATATTTACAAATATCATCAGTGATAGAGATCCCAAATTCACTTCAGCACTATGGACAAATCTTCACCAATTATTTGGCACTAAACTGTCTTTCTCTACAGCCTACCACCCACAAACTGATGGCCTGGCTGAAAGAATGATCCAAACCTTAGAGGACATGGTGAGAAGATTTTGTGCATATGGCCTTGAATTCAAAGATTGTGATGGATTTACTCATGATTGGTGTACTCTGTTACCAGCACTGGAATTAGCATATAAAACATCAATCCATGCTAGTACCAATCAGACTCCTGCTGTTCTAGAAAAAGGATGGAACCCCAAGTTACCCCAAGACTCCTTGAGGAAAGACTTAATTGAAATACATCCCACAGCTGCTAGCTTCAAAGGAATGCTAGACAAAGTTAGAAAGCATGCAGTAAGGTGCATGGAGGACTCTTTTGCATATGCTAAAGACAAATGGGATAAATCTCATGCAACTCCAGATTTCAAATTAGGGGACCTAGTTCTTTTATCCACCACTAACTTCAATAACATCAAAGGATGTAAAAAGTTGAAAGACTCCTTTGCAGGACCTTTTGTGATTAAGGCCCTCCATGGAGAAAATGCTGTTGAAGTAGAGTTATCTGAAGAACTTAGCAATAAGCACCCTACATTTCCAGTGAGCTTGATAAAGCCATATAAATCTAGTGATGCTGAGAAATTTCCCTTGAGGAATAAGATTCCCCAAGTTGTACCTCCTATTGAGACATCTGGTGCTAAGAAAATTACCAAAGTTCTTAAAGAAAGGAAATTAAGAGCCAAGAAAGTAAGGGAATACCTTGTTAGGTACAGTGACCCAACTTGTGAAGATGAATGGTTAGAAGAAAAAGATATACCAGAAGCTACCAAACTCCTCAGAAGATTCAGACACACTAGAAACTCCAATATTACAAAGTAATATTCTTTTTTAGGGGGAGGGAATGTGAGCCTTAGAGGTAATTTCATATACCCAAAAGACCACAAATATAAAAAATAAGATATTAATATAAATAAAATAAATTTATTTATATTATTAAATTAAAAATAAAAAAATTAATTATAATTTAAAAATAAAAAATACATTAAATTTTGTAAATATAAAATTACATTTATAGTTGAAAAAATTAAGTAAAAATGAAACTTTAACAAAATTGTGAGAAAATAAATAAATTTGGAAAAAAGTTAAATAAAATTTATTATAACTTTTTATCCAATAAATAAACATATAAAATTTATTTCACCATTGGATTCCTCATAAAAAATCAGGTGGGGTCACCTCTGAGTGAAATTCTTGTAACTCAACTCTAAATAAGCTTAAATTAAGTTTTTAGTATTTTCAATACAAAAGTTGAAAATCCTCAAAACTTTAATTTAATTCACACCACATGTGGTGTTAACCATCAATTTTTGTGTTAAAATTGAGGTGTTGTGTTTAGTTTAGAAGTTATGAGGAATTGAAGTATTTTCAATTGAATTCAATTGAAATGTCAAAATGTGCGCGTGTATTACATAAGTGAACTTTGATTTACATATGAGGTGTCAATTATTACTGTATTGTACTGTACAATTGAATTGAATTACATATGTAAATTATAAGTATAATACATGATGAGGAATTAAAAGAAAAATAAATTGGAAAGATTAAATTTGGGGGGGAAAAGGAACTCCAGCTCTAAGGGGGAGCTAGACCCCCAAAATCCTTGCTGACAGGCGTGGGATGTCAAAATTCACGCAAAAGTTCATCACTTTTGGCCTGGAATTGAGTTACAGGGTCTGTGGACTCAATTGATGATGAGGTTTTGATACCAACTGGGGTAGTTTTAGCTGTTGCCAAGAGGGTAAAACTACCCTTAAGATAAAACAATCATAATAAAAACAGCTTTAACTGGTTTCTACGCCTCTAACACACATTCTGACGTGTTTTGAAGGCTCTAGGCCTGGTATTGCTATAGTAATGGCTGATTTAAGGGTCTAAAATGGCTAAAAATGGCTTAAACCAGCCCTTTTTGGTCTAAACCAGGGTTCAATGATGCCATAATTGGCTTTTCTGTTGTCAGACTGTTTTTCACGACTGACAAGAGTAAATTTTACTTTTGGAGTAAGAGAATTGATGACTATAAAAGAATGTCTTCTTTGCCCCACTTTTCTCTTCATGTTAGAATCTTTTCCTTTTATTAATTAGTTTAAACACTGTTAAACCAATCAATCAAAGATTCCAACCACCAATTTTTAATCATTTTAATCCTTTTAACCACGTGAAAAAATCATTATAATCATTGTTTGTAACTCTTATAATCATTTTTACCCCTGAACCACCCCAAAAGTGAATTAAAGCATCTTTCATCACTGTTAACTTTGTCACTTTGTTTCCAAATTCACTCTGGTCACTTTTGGGCGTGTTTTCTCTTTAATATTCTTTTTAAAGACTTTGTTCTTTAATTAATTGCTTGCAGTTCTTTGCTCAATTAATTCCAATTGAAATTGCTCTTGAAGAAATTTCTTTTGTAGCCTTAAAATATCTCTTGTAGAGTATTTTTTGGATAAATTTTTATTGTTGGTAAAACAATAAATTTTTATAATATTATTGTTTTATACTAATAAAGTTATAAACAATAAAATTGGCGTGTTTTCTCTTAAAAATAATATTTCATACTATTTTTAATTGATTTTTACCTTATACAAATCTTGAGGACAGGAAAAGTACTTGATTTTTAATCAAAGTTTCATATCCACACCTTACAATTTGACAAACATGAATAGTTCATTGAAAATGAAGGAAGCTCATGTTGAATCTAGTGGAACCTCAACAGCTATGACCATAATTGGAGCACTTTTTGAACATCCTTTGGGGGAAAAAATAGAATTTTTCTGAAAAAAAAAAAATGAAAATAAAAATTCTATCAAGATGGCTTAAAAAGACTCTCATATATAAGAAAAAACTCAAACTCAAAGGAAAGAACTAGTCAAGAAAAGTGAAGTATTAAAAATACTTTCTGAGGAAGCCATTATTATTGAGGATGTGTATTTCAGAAATAATTTGAAAAAGAGTATTATCAGATTAAACATAGGGAAATAATTCAAATATTAATTAATCTAAAGCTTAAATGAACTTTCCCTTTGGTTTTATTTGTGCTAGAAAGTTTTATTTTCATTCTATTATGGAGAGGTTATCTCAAATATAATTCTCAATTTCAATATCAGAATATTTCTAAATGGTTATTACTTTCTTCGACTTGTATATAAGTGATGTTTTTGAAATGATCAAATTAAATTTCTGGCACAATTTAATCACTCAAACAAATAGCAAGCACAAGATGTTTGAATAAACTTTAGTTTAGTAAACAAAATTAGAAGAAATAAAAGTTAAGAAAGAAAAGTTGAAAAAAATCTAACACCTTTGTGCTCCCAAATCTGCTTTTAAAGATCAATTCTAAAACTATTGTGAGCTTTTTAGTCTCATGAATTCCACATTATGTTTATTTAGTCTATGTCATTGAACTCATATCCTGGTAAGCTATTATCATCAGTAGTCATATTTTAAATACTCTTTCAACCTTCCAGATGCAAACCATTTTCATCTTTGATAATCACATTGTGTAAAACTACACATGATTTCATGGTTTTTTTAGCTTTTCCGGTTTTGTGCCTTGGGTGGCTGTTTTATTATTGAAAATATTTCATGAAGTACACCAAATTCCCATTCAACATCTTTACAGGTTTCCTCCCACATTTTTTTACAAAATAGTAATGAATTAAAACAAGGGCTTGTTTGAAATATTTGAATTGAAGATTAAATAAACTACCTTTTTTTTTGAAACTTAAGGGTGTGAAATTTAGTTGACCAATATTTCTTAACTTTGGTATACTCTGTCAGCTAAGTTAGTAGTACAAACTTTATTGTGAACCATTGACTTAAAATCTGTACTATGGAGCTTTTTAAGATTTAATTTTATCAAATAATGGTTAGTTTTCAAGAAAATCCAAATAATTATTTTGATCCTTGGACACCAAAAAAGGAACTCCATAACCAAAAATCCTGTGAAATAATTTCCCCCACATTAAGTTTTGGATCCTGAAACATTTTCTTCAAAGTCATTAATTTGATAAATGGATAATAATAATTGGATAAAATTACTTAGCTTTTATTTTCTGCTATATTGACCAGCCAATAAATTTTGAAAGTTCTTCCACTGCCAATGCATGTAATCAAGTGATCTAAGCACTCCAGGGAATAAAATCTTCTCTCCCATTTCTATTAGGTGCTTCATATCAGTTGTATTGAGGTTTGGAAAATATTTTTCCTCAAAAATATTAATCATGGGCCAGAAAAGTTCTCTTAAAAACCTTTTTTGGGGTTGTTTCAGCTAATCATATATCCTTGTCAACTTTATTGGCTTCTAAACAATAGAATGTTTTTCTCATTCCTGCTAATATCTTTTGAAAGCTTTTCAATCAAAGCTTCCCTTTGACATTGGTGTTTTTCTGGAAGTAAGAATTTATTCTTAAGCTGTAAGGTTTGACTATTAAACAAAAAGAAAATATTACAAATATTTTACTTATTTCACTATGAATTTCCTTATAAAGTTTTAATAATGAAATAATAATAATTATAATAATAATGGCATAAAATGATTATATTATTAAATAAATATGATAAGATAATAAAAATAAATATATTAATATTTGATAATTAATATATTTGTGGCAATTTATTATTGTTACCAACAAATAATAAATGTGTAAGAAATTTTTATTTAATAATAAAAACAATTTATAACAATAATATTATTAATATAAAGGCTATATATTAATATTAATATAAATATAAATACTATTTATATTAATAAATAATTATTAAAGATAATGATAGAGAGAAAAATATTATAATAAGTGAAAATAGCCTACTTTTGAAGCTTAATATAATAATTTTGAATTAATTTACACAAAATAAATTAAATACAACTAATTTAAATTGTATTTACAAATAAAAATAAAAGAAATTACAAATATTCTTGATTTGACATGGATTTAGAGTTTTAGAGAGAAGTATAACAAAAACAATTGAAAAATTGATTTAATCACATCAATATTGTTTATTTTAGTTAATATTATCTTTGGTCTTGAATAATATAATGAATTTATATATAAAGAGTAAATAAATTACCTTTTAGTTTAATTTCTTAATGTTTTTGATGCGTCTGAGGGGGAAATGGAGGTAAAAAGAGCTCTATTTATAGGAAAATCTTCTCTCCTAGATTCCAACAGGCTTCTAGTAGATGTGTACTGACGGTATCCACTGTAATTGTTCCGTTTTAAAGGCTTAGTGATGATTAAATCATAATTAAACCATCTTATCTCATTATTATGCCATTATTTAGATTTATCACTATAACTCTAAGTTTGATGACATCATAGGCTTTCCAGAAGCCTAAAATTTGTTGATTTGATTAGTATTAGTCATAATCTAATAGTACTCACCAGTTTTATAGCTGATATAACTGTTAAGCTTAAAATAAGATTACAGTGAGTGATCAATTTTAAGCTTAAACTTTGATCATAAATAACTTCGAAGTTATACATTCTAAAGCCAATTAGAGAGTGGATTCCTATAGCTTAACATGTTATAATTAAACTTCCAAGAGAATTTAATTAAATAATAAAAACTCTATTTTTGATGATTTTTCTTGTAACTCATCTTTTCTGTCAAAATTCACTATTTTAAACTTCAAACCATGATTTCAAGGGGTTGTACCTTTAATATAATGAGAATAAAATAGATAATTATTCCTTTATGAGCTATTAGAACCTGAAGATGAACTTTTTTTAATTTTGGACTACTTTCACAACAAAGTGGTCAACAGCTATAGCAATTTTATTCAATAAACCCTTACATGTTATAACATTGTTTATAGCTTGTCAAATAAAGTTTATATCTGTATTCCTCCAGTAATTATGGGGTAGCTTTATTTTTGGTTTAACTCTCTATCATATGTTTTCTAAGAGATGTGAGCTAAAAACCATGAATATATGCACTTACCATAAAAGTGCATATATTCAGGTTATTTCCTTAAATATTGACTTTACAAATATGACAAAAAAAATATAATTGTAGTTTTTCATGTGGAATCCAATGGTGAAATTTCTTTCACATGTTGTTTCATTTGTTTCTGAGATAAATAAGAATTTATGTCTTTCTTATGGTATTTTTACTTATTTTCATTAATTATTGACTTTACAGATATGCCATAAAAATGATATATGTGTATTTTATCATGAGGAATCTAATGGTGTAATCCATTTCAAATGTTTACTAATTAGATTCTAAGTTAATTAAGAATTTATGCCTATTTATGGCATTTTCACTTATTTTAAGATAATTATTTAAAAGGATTATTACTGTGAAGTTTTCTTGTGAACTGTTTGGATATGTGGTAATATCTCAAAGGCTCACATAAATGGCTAAAAAAATCTTGAGAAAAAAGGCCTTTTTTATACAAAATTTACATTGAAATAATCCATTTTTGTACCCAGGATTATTTCTAAAGTAATCCTTGAACAATCTCTGATATCTTTCATGATTACTTCAAGGTAGATTTCCAATTAAATCATTTTGAGAATTGAATTCAGAATCAGGTTTGTCTTCCCAAATCCCAAAGTTAAGGGCTTGACTAATGATGATGATGGTGGTGGTGGTTTCAGAAAAGTTTCCAATTATTATTTTTTAGCTCTACATTTTTTTTGAAAAAAAAGTTGTTGAAATAAAATTTGTGAAAATCTATTTTGCCTCCCCAACAAGCTATTCTGTAGTTTTTCGTATTACAAGTAAGAGGAATCTTGCAGCAGTGCAGATGCATCTTTTGTATTTAGCTCTGCTAATCTACCTTTGCTCATGTGGATGCTCTAAATGTTGCTTGTGATTTTCTTTCTTGATTGACCCAGTTCAGGGCTAGCTAGAATTTTGTCACATTTTCTTTGGATTATTACATTATCAAATTCCTGAAATTGAGAATTTATGTACCTGGGACACAGGTCCAAGTGGTGTTTTCAGCCCCAGTAACCTCCTAAGAAATATAATTTATTTGGTGCTTTACCTGTCCCAGATTAATATGTGGTTTTTTATGAAATAATTACAATTCTTATGCTTATCTTGATTTTTTTTGTTAAAGTTTTAGTTCAATGACTATTTGACAAAAAAAAACTCAAACAAACCATAAAATAATCATATCAGTCTTATATTAATATAATTCAAGTATTCCAGAATCCAAAAAAGATCCAACTAAAAATACTTGAAAAATAAAGGATAAAAAATCCCTTCAAGTTGACACTTTACTATTTCATAGAGGGAATAAATTCAAATGTTATTATAATTTCACTCTATTTATCTTCAAAAGTATATGATAGTTTCTTTCTCATAAGAAAAGTAAGTTTTAACTTGTTTGAGTATTGATCAAAAATTGTCTTTAGAAGCAAGAAATGAACCTTTGAATGATGAAATGTATCTTATGACATCTCAAAGGAAAGTCTAATATTACTTCTTATGTGCTATACCTCTTTAGGAAAAAACCTACGATAACAAATTGAAGAAAGCTCAAATATTCCCAGCAAAATTATCTTACAGTCCTCTTTCAAGAAAGCCATCCTTGCATTCTTGGTTTCTTATATTAATTTTCTTTATGAAAGCTTTAGTATAGAAAGAAATCCTATTTAAGATTGAGAAAATTGTAGCTAATCCTTCAAAATTTCGATTTATACCTTCCAAAACTGAATTGCCATTTTCTTGATGTGTAATCCTTGCTATGTCCAAAATGTAATAATACCAATTTAAATTTATTTTGATGAAATTTCTCTTGTTAGTTTGATTCTCTAGTGCCAAAATCACAAAAAGATGTCTTCTAAATCTTCATGAGAGGATGCTTGTGAGTCCAAATTTACCCCAAACTATCCTCAGATGAAGATATCCTCAGATTTTTGTGATTTTTGAGATTCTTTTAAGCGTTGCTTGAATTTTTATGGCCAATTCAAAGCTTAGATGGCTTCCTTCGAGCCATGGCCCATCAAGCAAGACTCAATCCATCCATCAATTTCAAATTTTTCGTTTCTCGTCCACGTCAGCCTTTCGACACAGAATCTGAGTCTTTATGATCTCCGTCGCTAGCTCCCCTCAGGTCGCAGTCGGAGTCACTCAAAACAAACGTACGTCGGTCGAGCTCCTCAGTAGAACATCTTGCTGACGACTGACTGAGCGACTGATGGATTACCAGAATTTAGCCTGAGCAGACAAGCAAGCTAGGCCCAGCAAGCCCACACTCCAGCCCCATCATTCGTCCTCGCCGTCCACCTTCAGCTCAAGCTACCTCGGATTGGGCTTTGGATCGCCTTTGGATTGAACAAATCCATCATGACCAGCCCAGAGTGTATTCACGATGCCAATCGTGCCTTCGGATTAGTATTTCAAGACGATCTGGTCGGCGCTCGAACTCGCTTGCAGAATCAATCAAACGAAACCTACAGTCATGTTGCTTTGGGCTTTATTTACTTCATTGAGGCTGCATTGGGTATGGAGGATCAAATGATAGCCAATGTAAGATAGATTACCACTCTCTCGTTCCAAAGAGATAATTACTTGCCTTAACCCATTCCAGTTGTATTTGTAGGCTTTAGATACATTGCTCAAGGTCGAAGAATCCATCAAACAAGCCAAGGCCGCTCTAATTTCCTCTTCAAACGAAAAGCAATCAACCGTTCACTGGTGGGTTCCTGGCTTGGAGTACGACATCATGCTAGCCGATGTCTTGATATTCCAAGCAATCTTGCATTTTATGACCGAAACTGTCTCAGAGTAATGCCCTCTTTGGTTCTAATTCTTTGCAAATTATACCTCCCCTGATTCATCTAATACCTGGCTTTTGAATTTTATAGCAGCGTCAAAGGGATTTATAAACTTGGCAAATCATACAAACTTTTCTCATCATCATATCAATCAGTATTCTCAAACATCTCATGGCCTGAATCAACCACCAACACAAAATCTTTGCATCCAGATATTGCTACTGATATCGAACCATTCATTGAAATCGTCCAAGAACATTACTCAACCTCAAAACTTAATCCTTCTACCCTTGCTTCAAACTCAACAAGCTACATTGGCGCATTCACTTTGGGTGGTTTCATGCGTAAAAAGACGCGCACAGGTCAACTAGATCAGGTCAACTTGAAGCCCTACGAGAAATGGTTGGATGATCCAATTGCATCCTTAGTCATGGGCGGTACAGCGTTTGGATATGGACTTTTTGGACTTGCACTTACCTTCTTGCCCAATAAAATTAAGAAGCCACTGTCTTGGGTCGGATTTGGTGCATCTATTTCCAACGAAAGAAGCCAGACTATGCTTGAAAGGAACAAATGTAACAAGTGGTTGTTATTTTCCTTTGTTGGCTGCAAATGGGAAATACACGGCAAATTGGCAGGTCTAACGTTGCTCACTTATCGTGCTACAATGCTTACTAGTAAGTATATCATTTTCGCATACTTTACTTTTTTTCTTTATTGCTTCAACTTTGGAGCTCCAGAGCTCTGAAACTAGGCAATCTTCCTCTTAATCAAAGCATTAGGATGGATTGCTTCTCGAGAACGCTCTCTTGAAGCCTATGCCACCTTGGTCGACTCTTTTGCAAAGGTTAACTCAGCTGATGATCAAAATGGGACTTTGTGCGTACTGCATCAGTCGAAAGTTTATATCCTTCAAGGAAATGTTTTATTAGCAAAGAACTTGTTATTACAAAAGATTAATTCAATCAAGGTTGCAAAAGAACCTTTGAAGCTTAAACAGATTGTTGGCGTCCTAAGTTACGAATTAGCTCTAGTTCATGTTCACATGTGTGAATGGGTCGAAGCCGGGGAGGCTTTTCTTGAACTAAAGAAGGAAAATGCTTGGGTGCGTGGTTTTAATAACCTTTTTACATTAGAAACTATCTCATTAACATCAATTTCGTCAACTTATTGAAATTGGCAAGCTTAGTCTCATTTCACCTATCAATTAGCTGCCTTAGGTTGTTTTCTGCTTGTTCAAGATAAGTCTGAAATCCTTAAAAACAGAATTGATAATTTATTCAAAGAACTACCCATGCTCGCTAATAAGAAACAAGGCAAAGGTAAGCTCGTCTCCCGGCTTCTTCAAGTTTCCATCAAGCTATAACTTTATTGCTAAACTCAGCCAGCTCATGATGATTTTAAATCTACAGCCCCACCAATAGAAGCCCTTTTGGGGCGCAAGTTGACACAGTACAAAACCAGGCATTCCGAGTTGATTGCCGAAGGCCGTATTGCATCCGGTCGGGAAGAATGCTATTGGGATTCAATTCAGATCACTCCAATCGAGGGTAAGCGGCTTTTGCTCTTATTGGTGAAAAATGGCATTGAATGACTAAGATACATGCATCAATTTTACAGAGTTTTCCATCTTGCTTTCGGCATATGATCATATGCCTGCGATTTCATTGCGCTCAAATATTAAACGTTTATGTTCATTGAGCCCCAAAATTGAAATCCCTGATGAAAATCTTGGAAACCTATCTCAACAGGCATCAATCGCAAACTCTAATCTCGGCCTCTCAGTCGACGAAATCTATATGCGCAATATCTTACTAGGAACTCAACTATCGGCTCTTGGAAATTATAAAGCTGCTAGAATGGTTCTTGAAAAGGTGGATCTTAAATCAACCCAAGAGCCACACAATTATATGATTGCTATCATCCAGCGAGCTCTGGTGGAGCTACGAGAGGGCGATTTAACTCCAAACGATTTAGAAAAGTGGAAACAGAACTTTCAAAAAGCTAATAAACTGCTAGACATGGTTTTGAATCTACCTGATAACTATTTGATGAAGTAGGTCCCTGACTTGATTTCCTAATTTCTTCAAAGATCAAGTGATAAGATGAAAAGTTTTTAATCCTTTTTTGCAATTTTTTCTAGGGGTCGTATGGAATCCAAAGTTCAATTAATCAAAGACGAAATGAATGAAAAGAAAGAACAATTGGGAATCGCCCCATAATTTTAACTACTTAAAAATATCTCAATTCTCCTACCAGCATACGCACTTAAATGTTGTATCATTTCTATTCACTCTGTAAGGGTCGTTTGTTTCTAAAAGTCCTATAACCTGAAAACATAAGAATTTGGCATTTTATTTAAGCTGATGTAATCGCAAAAAGTTAAATGCTGTAATTCTTATTGGCTCTCTAAAACGGCATTAATTTGTATAGAATCACCTAAGTTTTCTCCTTTCTTTGTGCATCAAACAGGTGGAGTTCTTTGACATCAGGATTCTATAAGCAATAAAGAGACGTGTGTTACAATATGTTGATGGCTCCCACGAACTTGCTAAAACCGGCGTAGGAGGTTTATCTTGCAATAATCGCTGTGATAAGACACTGGATTAAAGCAAGAAACGCGCATCACTCGTTCTGTACACATGATTGAAATCGAGTCCTGTCCTGTCATCGTCTAGTGGTTAGGACACCAGGTTCTGATCACCCTTTGTGGATAGCGCCTGAAATAGGTTGCTGACAATGGTCTTGTCAAACTCCTGGTGACCCCGGTTCAAACCCGGGTGACAGGTTTTTATGCTTGAAATACTGTTGGTGAGCCCCTTACCAGTTGCTTCGGGTGGCTTGCTGCCCACAGTGCCAACACGTTTGGTCAATATTGCTGGTCAAATGAGTTCTGGGGACCCACCCGGCGGATGGCTTTTGCTGATTTTCTTGAAAGATGTTGCAGGATCAGCTGAAAGTCATTCTGTAATCACAGCGCCCAAACATCAAATAATGTTGGCACTAATGATTTCTGGAAGTAAACTTTGATTCTTGTTGATGAGTTGCTTTCAAAATCAACCTTTTATTTTTTGGGTGAAAGAATGAACAATTTTTTTCTTTTACTGAACATATATACTATTTTTTTCATCAATTGAAGTGAAAAAAATTGAGATACACATAATTGATTTTGAAATAATATCCTTTAAAAGTCAAAGCTGAAAAAGGCCTGTTCTGTGAACCCATGCCAAAATGACTTTTTGGAATTTATGTGAAAAGTTTTTTTTCTGTATTAAAATAAATTTTGTTCCAATTAGAAATATGATTTTCACTATTCAATGCATCACTTTTCACAGTTCTCAGTTTCCTTCCAATTATATTTCAATCAAAATAAACAAATGGTAACACATTTGACTAAAAAGAATAAAAAATGCTAATTTTGTGTTCACCTATATGACATTAATAGAGGTGAATGAAAGATCACCATTTTTCATAGAGAGTTTCTTTGAGGTCATCAATATGTGCAGGATCTTTTTGAAGGTCCAGAAGAAAGATTTCAAAATCAACCCTTTTTATGCCTTGTAAATGAACTTGTCAGCCATGATCTTATGAAAAATAAAAAATTTATATCCTCTCAAGTACAAGCCATGAATTTTTTTATACATTGTTACCAATGGGAATTCTACGTGTCAAGCTGGTGAGAATTTTCAACATGGTCAAGAAACCATTCATATGTATTTCCACAATACCATCAATTCTCTATTTAAGATTTATTCAGAATATTTGAGGCAATTAATTGGATTTAGAATTAAAAGAGAAATAAGCCAAAATACCAAATATTCAGAATTTTAGCATTTCATAGGTACTATTGATGATTTAAAGTTTGAATACAAAAAAATAATTTAAAAAAATTATTAATATTTTATTTATTTTAATTTGAATTTCTTAATTTTAAATTAATAAAAAGATTAAAAATAATTATAATAATAAATTATTATTATAATTATGACCTAAAAATATTTATATTATTTAAAAAGAATAAAATAATATAATATAATAAATATATTAATATTTAATAATTAATATATTTATAATAATAATAAAAAAACCATTTATAAAAATAAAATTACTAATATTAAATTTATATATTAATATAAGAATTATTAAAAATAATAATAAATATAAAATAAAATAATTTTGAATAATTAATTTAATAATTTTGATTTATTTTAAATCTTAAAAATTTAAATAAAATTTATTTAAATTTTATTTAAAATAAAAAAAATTGAGAGAATTAAAAAAAAATTAATTATTTTAGATAGATTTAAAGATTTTAAGAAATTTTAACAAATTAAAATATAATATTAATATAATCAAGTATAAAATAATTATTAATATAAGATAAAATTTTTGATTTTTTTGATAATATAAGAGTTTTATATTAAAGAATAAAGAAATTTACCTTTTATTGTATTTGTTGTGTCTGAGGGGGAAATAGAGGAAGAAGAGGTCCTTTTATAGTGAATATCCTTCTTTATGGTGACCAGATACCCTATATGAGACTTTTAATGATTTTATCCATTGGAGTTGTTTAATATTTTAAGGTTTAGTGATGATTACATCATTATTAATCCTTTTTATCTAATAATTACACCATTTTCTAGAGCTATAACTATAACTCTAATTTGACAACATCATAAGCTTGGAATATAAATTATTTTTATGGATTAAGGTGGTTCTAATAATAAAATACTAACGTTAACAAGATTCATCTCTTATTCAACTGTTAAACTTAAAATGAGATTAGAGTTACTTCACAGAAATGATCATTTTTGAGCCTTAACTTTAATCCTTGTTAACTTTTGAGTTTTTCATGCTACTAAAATTGGGAGAGTTAATTTTAATGGCTTGGAATTTCCTTACTAAGGTTAAAAGAGGATTTAATTAAATCATTAAAAATATATTTATGATAATTTTGCTTGTAACTCCACTTTTCTATCAAAATTTAGTATTTTGGACTTCAAACCATTATTTCATGGGGTTTTACCTTGAATATTATGATAAAAGTTAGGTAATTATTCACAAATTAGCTATTAAAATCTGAATCTCTACTTTTTTCAAGCTTGGAACACTTTTAAATTGAAGTGGCAAACTGGTATTTCCATTTTAACCAATTTCCCCTTATTGTTCTTAACCTTGTTTATAACTTGTCAAAAAAAAGGTTATATCTTCATTATTATGGCTATTTTGTGGTAATTCTAATTTTAAATAAAGTCTTTATCATGCATATTTTCAAAGATATCAGCTAAAGTCCATGAATATCTGCACTTATCATAAAAGTGCATATAACCAGGTTATCTCAGTAAGTATTGGGTTTACAGATATCAAATTAAAGAGTAATATATTTAATATTTTATTGGAAATAAAAAGGTGTGAATTATTATAAATTTTGATTGTTTAGCTTATGAGATAATCAAGAATTCATGGGGTTTTATGGCATTTTTACTTATTTTAATATTATAATTTCAATTCTTGTTCTTGTAATAAGTTTTGTAAAGTTTTTTTGTGACAATTTTTGGATATATGGTGATATTTAAAAGGATCACAGATGGAACTTTCATTTTAGAAAAAGTGAATGTGAATCACCAAACCACAAGGGAGGAATATCTCAGAATGCCCTTCTAGCCATAAATATTGATATCACAATTTCCTAAATATGTGTGGGATGGGAGGGAAGTACACATGATTCAAAGCTTTTGGAACATTGGTTGTCAAAATATTTCCATGTACAACAGAATAGTTACTATTTATCTGATACAGGCTATACTCTCAGCAAAGAATCTTTAACACCATATCATGCCAAAAGATACCATCTGTATGAGAAGGCAAGGGCTCAAATAAGGTATTTTATTTATATATGTAAATATTTCACCAATTGAAATTGTGTTGAGATGTGATCCAGCTTAGACCTTAAACAAAGGAGGAATTATTCATTTTATTACATGCTTCCTTGTGCAATATTGTCAAATGTGTATTTTGTGTCCTCAATATGAAGTTTTCAATCCTTCCAAAAAAAATTGATTATCAAGCCCTAGTTCATGATAGTATGTTTTTTGAAATAGAATGTGCTCAAAAACATATTAAAAAAAATTTCTGTAATGTCTTAGAGTCACATTTCCCCAAGCTGGTACCATTAAATGACTTGGCATTGAATGTATGGCCTGACAATCAATCAAACATGATTGAAAATTCAATGTGGAATCAATACCAATTTTTTCAGAATTTTACAAAGGATTTAAGGATCTGTTTGTTGAATTCTGATCACTTTAAAAAAGTTTGTACAAGAGGCATAGTACAGTAATCCATATATTTATATAAAAAGATCTTTAGTGAGATAAGATTAGTTGCATTTATATGAAGTTGTGAATAAATCTTGGAATGTTGAAATGATTTTTCAAATCTAAGAAAACTGTACACTCATAATCATCACATATAGCTATAAATATAGTGGTTTTTTGCTCATTATCTAAAATACACATGAATTAAATCATCCCAGAGCTTGTCAAGTTCCCTTTTTATATTTCATGTAAAATTAACCCAGCTTGGCATAATGAACCGTGAGGATCATATTTTCCAGAAGGTCCATGTGGGGATCTGACTGGCTCTGTGAGAATTTTGTGCAAGGCATAGCTATTTGAAGAATTTGATTTTCACTATTCGAAAAATTCATCTTCGAATTCAATTTTTTGGCCCACAAAATGAAAACCCAAAAATTCAAAGAAAAAATTATGAAAAAAGGATCCATTCGAATTTTTCAACCTCCAAATTGAAATTCGAAATGAAAATCTCAAATTTTGGTTGAAAAAATGATTTATGAATATAATTCATTAATTAAAAGAAGTGAAATATTTATGGCATCAGCCACAGAATAACCATGCCATAAATGGTATTCAAAAAATATTTATGGCATCAACAATGGCACTTATCCTATTGCTGGAATAAATCATTCCATTTATGCAATTTATGGAACCAACAATGCCATAAATTGGGCTTTTACCAACTGTTGTATTCTTTAGCTTAGCTTCAACTAGAAGAAAAACCTTATTTTTGTTACTAAATAATTGCATAATTTTGGCAATTTATGGCAAATCCACATAAGGGATTAAATGTTTTTGCCAAATTACTTACATGGGTTGACCAATAACCCAGATTAATATGAGTATTTAAAAATGATTTCAATTAATTCAAATGAATTTCAATAAATTGAAGGTAATTGAAATCAATTGAAGACAATAAAACTGAATAACCAGGCTTGAAATAATGGTTATTATGCGAAATCAAATGTGTAATGTGAAAGAGGTACAATTATTTGTACAGTGGGTGGTAACCTGTGTTATATTGCATAATCTATTAGCACAAGTAGGTGACCAATGGAGTGATTTATATGAGGATAATGACCCCCCCCGAGCTCCAAAATATCACACAACAAGATGATGAAAATGGCCATTTGAATATGCATGAAATAGTCAAGCCCTACACTTTAGATTGGTTCAGGAATAAATGAATATATGAATTACAAGCTCTGACAATGTTTTAAGATTAATAAAACATGTTTATTTTCAAAGAGAATTATCTGAAGACTAATATTTGTAATACATTTTCAATCCATATCTATGGAATGGTAAATGTTAAGACTGGAATTGAATCATAATTATCAAATGTGTAAATATATATAATCTAAAATATTTACAATTATTTATTTTTACGTAATCTTTTGTTATCCTGTTCATTCCGCATGATTTGACCATTGACTTTTGTTTCAATTTCTTCAGAGCTGAGTTGTTTGAATTTTTGTCCTGTGAGAAATAATTTCTTGTTTATTTGAAAAGAACAACCAAAGTGTGTGATGGATTGGTGTTCAAGCAATTCTTTTGCTGGCTTGGTTGTTTGATGAAGAAGTTCAGACGTTTTCCAGAGTATTTCAACAATGCCTTCTTTTTTGGAAAAATCAAAAATGAATTTGTGGTTGGGAAATGATAATCCATGCCCAGAGGGTGTGAAATCTGTAGGAATTGGAATGAAATTGTTTTTATTGATAAAAGAGAATATACCATATGTCCATGAATTGATGTCCTTATTATCAGTATGTGGTTTATTGTGGAAGCCATTGAAAGTAACTATAACATTTGAATAAGTTTTGAAATTCGGTGATTTGTTGGAATGCCATTCAAGTTGGCTGAAGTTTGGCAAATTGGCTGCATTCATGATTTCTTGATTGTCTTTAAGTGCATTTTGTGAAAAACCTTGAATTCGGGAGTGAATGAATTCATCAAATTCTTGAAGTGTTGACCATTGCTCATTATCTTCTTCAATTGTTTTTTTAGTCAAGCCTGCTTTCCTTGCATAAACCCCGGCAGATTTACCAGAATCCGAACCCTGACGAAAGCCTATTCCTTTCATAATGCCATCAAACATATCAGAGTTAGTGGTGATATTGTGACGGTTGTTTGCAAGCTTATTTAATGTTATGATCAATTTTTGAAGTTTATGGAAGACTGGTGTTGGACTGCTGAATGGGTGGATTTGATACATGAAAATAGGTAAATAAGGCTTGTTATGTCTATTGATAAGTACATAGGGTCTGGGAAGCAGGTTGTGTGGAGGAAGCTTTAACCAGGATGCATTCTCATTTTTCTTCTTGTCTAGTGTAATTATGGAGAAGTTGGGATTATAAAGGCCAAGCTGGCCTGCTGTTTGGTTCATATAAGAAAGCATTCTTCTTTGTTGTCTGGTATTGGGGTGATTATGATTAAGAGAATTGTCTTCTGTTAAATCATTCTGATTGTGAGGTTGAGCCCCAACAGGCTTCACATCATTATGAATTAAAGAGATGTTGGGCACATTCAGCTCATTGACAATCATCTGGTCATTTGGTTGAGTCCCAACAGTCAAATGATCAGATAATTGATGAGGAAAGGCTAAAGAAGGGGAGGGTTTATTATTGGATGGTGACATAATGATTTCAGACTAAATATACGCTAAATATGAAATATTCCTCCTCTAAATTAAAGAAAAAAAAAGTGTATAAAACAAAATTATTAATCAGTTTTTCATACAAAAGCACATGACAAAAAGGGGGAATGGTCAGTGGTGGAGATGGTGGATCAAAGGTGAAGGTGATAGAGTTGGAGGTTTGATGGATCGGTGGTGGAGGTGTTGGATCAGTGGTGTTGGTGGGGGAGTTAGAATTAGGTATTTATGTAATTATTGATTACATAAAAAAAAAAGGATGTACTTACCGTAAGCCCAATATTATGCAACAGAACAATCACCGAAGGGCCCCAACCAATCCGGCGGTGGTGGTAGTGGGCGGTCGACGATGGGGGTGGTGGTGGTGGTAGTTGGCCCGGTCGACGGTGGGGGTGGTGGGGGTGGTGGTAGAGATACGAAAACGTTAGAAATCAATCTGCAGAGACTTGTACCCTGCAATAAATGAGACCAAGATGTATTAGTATTCTTGAGTGAGTATACTACAAATATCTTTTGTTAATGGAATTTGATGACAGAACTTGATTTGAGTCAGGTAAACCAAATTCTTGAATTGCTTTTGATTAAATGATTAAGCCTTCTTTTGGATGATTAATTTGAGAGAAAGCTTTAGAATAAACTAGAGCGCCACGACTACTAGCCGAGTTAGCCGTACGTTGAATTGAAGGTAAAGGATTAGATTTTGATTTTTGATCTGAAGGATTTGATTGAGAATTTAAATTTAAATGATTGATAAGGTTTTGACGATTAATATGAGAATGAGGATGATGAGATTTAAATTCAATTGAAGGATTTGAACTGTTTAAAATAAAAAATAAAAATAAAAAAATTAATTTTAAAGATTTAGATTATTTTAAAATTTTTGATTTCAATAAAGAATTTAAATCTGTATTAGAATTATTAGTAATTAAAATTCCAATAAATTCTAATTTAATTATTAATTAAAATTAATTATAATTAATTATAACTAATAATAATTATTTATTATTAATTTGATATAATATTCATGAAAATTATTTATAATTAATTAAAATTAATTATATAATTAATTAAAGTAAATTATAATTAGAATTAATTATAATTAAAAGTAATTATAATTAAATATAATTAATTAAAATTAACTATAATTTTTTATTAATTAATTATTAATTATAATTAATTGAAACTAATTATAATTATTTATAATTAATTTTGAATAATTTTCATTAATTATAATTAATATTAAATGTAGAAAATTAATTATAATTAATTAAAATTAATTATAATCAAAATTAAAATTAATTTAAAAGAAATTATAATTCTAATTAATTATAATTAATAATTATTAATTAATTATTGATTAAAATTAATTATAATTAATTAAAACTAATAATAATTATTATTAATTATAATTAATTATAATGAATTTTAATTAATTTTATTTAATTATCATTAAATGTCATTGATTATAATTGATTTTAATTATAATCAATTTAATGAAAATTAATTATAACTAAGTTTAATTAATTATCATTAATTTATAATGAAAATTAATTCAAATTAATTATAATTCATGAGATTTAATGATAATTAATTAAGATTAATTAAAATTAATTATAATTAATTATAATTAATGATAATTAATTAAAATTAAATGTCATTGATTATAATTGATTTTAATTATAATTAATTTAATGAAAATTAATTATAACTAAGTTTAATTAATTATCATTAATTTATAATGAAAATTAATTCAAATTAATTATAATTCATGAGATTTAATGATAATTAATTAAAATTAATTATAATCAATTTAATGATAATTAATTAAAATTAATTATAATTAATGATAATTAATTAAAATTAAATGTCATTGATTATAATTGATTTTAATTATAATTAATTTAATGAAAATTAATTATAACTAAGTTTAATTAATTATCATTAATTTATAATGAAAATTAATTCAAATTAATTATAATTCATGAGATTCAATGATAATTAATTAAAATTAATTATAATTAATTTAATGATAATTAATTAAAATTAATTATAATTAATGATAATTAATTAAGATTAATTAAAATTAATTAAAATTAATTATAATTAATTTAATGATAATTAATTAAAATTAATTATAATTAATGATAATTAATTAAGATTAATTAAAATTAATTAAAATTAATTATAATTAATGATAATTAATTAAAATGAATAAATTAATTAAAATTAATTATAATTAATAATAATTAATTAAAATTAATTATAATTAATAATAATTAATTAAAATTAATTATAATTAATAATAATTAATTAAAATTAATTATAATTAATGAAAATTAAACAAAATTAATTATAAAATGCAAATTAATGATAATTAATGAAAATATAATTCATTTTAATTAATTATCATTAAATGTCATTAGTTATAATTAATTTTAATTCATTATCAGTAATTTTAATTAATTTTCATTAATTTTCATTAAGTATGTTATAATTAATTCTCATTTTATAATTAATTTTATTTGATTTTTATTAATTATATTTTAATTAACTACTATTAGTTATAATTAATTTTAATTAATTATTATTATATTATCATTAAATCAATTTTAATTAATTATCATTAATTGCCATTATTTATAGTTAATTTTTATTAATTTTAATTGTTTTTCATTAATTATAAATAATAATTAAAATATAATTAATGAAAATTAATTATAATTAATGACCATTAGTGATAATGAATTGAAATTAATTATAATGAATGACAATTAATGACATTCATTATTTTTATGATCTTTTATTTGATTTTTATTCATTTGTTTTGTATTTTTGCTTTATTTATATAAATTAATAAGTAATCAAACAATAAATAATAAATAATGAGTGAATGATTATGAAATTAATCAAGTCTGATAGTGATTTGTTAAATTTCATGCAAGTTTATGCATAATGATTATGTTTCCACATTAAATACATCCTAACCCTAATTATTTTATATGGCTTGGGCATGTTGAATTCGTTTTTGATCCACTCTCTTCAAATTAATATTCATTTGACCTAATACATCTTTATCTAATTCTTAATATGAGTCAAATAAGCTCCCTAATAAATCCCAATGAATCAGCCAGTCAAATTTCACTGTCTTGCACAAAAAATCACTCTTCAAACTCCAAAGTAAACCAAAGTCAGATTGCACAATGTTATTTTTCCCAAGCAAATAATAGATACCAGTTATGCCTAGTCAATGGATGCTCAAAGAAAATTGAGTGACATGAAGGAACCAAGCAAAACCTGGTATCTCATTTGAAAGCATTTCATAAGGAACTATGGGCTGAAGCAATTGCCAAAAAGAGCACTGAAGGACAAAGTAACTTATCAAACTCACATGGAAGCAGCATAATATAAAGTATGAATGTCCACTTACAGAATAATTTCACTAATAATCTTGTCAGCTTCATAATTCAAGATCAACAATCATATGCATTAGTTAAATCAAAATCATTTCAAAAGCTTATTCATACCCTCAACAAGGACATTAACTTAATTTCTGAAACCACAATTTCCAAACGGATCAAGCAAAAGTTTCTGAATGATGAAGAACATATATTTGCCTTTATCAATTCACAAGCACCACGGTTCTCATTTTCTACTGACATTTGGTCTGGTCCAGGTGGAATGTTGTATATTACTCTCACAGCTCATTACATATCATCTGATTGGAAACCATTCACTGCAACCGTTAGATTTTCCAAGTTCACAGAAGCTCATACTGGTAAAAACATATACACAAAAATCGTGGATATGCTTAATGATTTCTTTATTGAACACTCTCAAAAGCCAAGGGGATCAAAGCGTGATGAAATTGAAATAGATACCTCAAGTGATTCATCTTCAGAAACTGAAAGCAATTTTTCCAATTTGTCAAATGATTTTTATAGTTTGGATATCTCATCCATTGGTAATTGAATCATGGCCATAACATTGGATAATGCTTCCTCAAATACAACATTTATGGACCTTGCTGTTAAAAATAATTTGCTGAAAGGTTTTGACTCACACATTCGATGTTTTGCACATATTCTTAATTTAGCTGCAAAGGATTCTTTAAAGGAGCTTGATGGATCAATTGATAAGGTTAAGAAGGTGGTTCACTTAATACATCGATCAAAAACCTCATGGGAACACCTCAAAAGCATTTGTGAAAAAAATAAAGAGCCACCAAACCGGCCAATGGCTGACAATTCCACCAGATGGAACTCAACATATTCAATGCTTTGTTCAGCATTAAAGCAGAAGAGCTCTTTTGATGATTTTATTTATGAGTACAATAAGTCTCAAACATCAAAGCAAAAAACAAATCACTTTAAAAGTTTAAGCCAAAAAACATTTAGCAGTAAGAAACAGAAAACGATTTCCCAGGCAATAGAAAAAGCAGACATTCATAATGATATACGCCTTGTATGTCTGCCTAGTTGATTATTTTTCTGCATAATAAATCTCACTTCATTCCTTTCTAACTATTCAGGATGTAATTTTGGAAGAGGACTGGACATTTTTTCAACAAATATCAGAATTTCTAAAGGTCTTTGCCACTGCAACCGATGAAGTTCAAGGTGATTCTTATCCCTCACTTGGCTTAGTAATGCCTTGGTACCAACTACTCCTTGAAACATGTCAAAAAATAAAAAATGAAGTCTCAAGGGAATCACAACTTTACGATGCAGCTGATCAAGCATATTCGAAGCTTGAAAGTTATTACAATATTAGATCAAATTCCTGTGCTATGTGCTTTATTCTTGACCCACGATTCAAGCTTACATGGTTTACTCAACATGATTTGTTGAAAGAAGATGAAAGAAACAGTGATACCAATCCAATAAGATATAAGGATGAAGCACTCAAACATCTCAAAGAAGTATATGCTGAATATTCTTCTGAATACACAATCAACTTTCCACAAGAACCTCAGGTTTCTGAAACAGTTCCAACTAATCTGAAGCAATTGCATCCTTTTGAAGAAAGAATGTCCCAACGAAAAAATAAAACTAATGAAATTCTTGAATATTTACAAACTGATTCACCACATTATTCAATATGTATTCTTGAATGGTGGAAGAGCCACGAAAATAGGTTTCCGATATTATCCAAAATTGCAAGAGACTACCTTGGAATACCTGCAACCTCAGCACCTAGTGAGCATGTATTTTCAGAAGCTGGAAACTTGATTACTAACAAATGCACATCACTTTCCTGTTATTCTGTGGAGGCAAATATGTGTTTACGTTCTTGGTTAAATAATGGAATTTATGAAAGTATGTATGCTTGGTATGATAATCTCCAATAATTCCATTTATTATTTTTACTCGTTAAATGAATTTCTGTTGAAATCAAAAAATTTAATAAATCCCAGAATTATGCAAATTAAAATATTTTTTCTTATTATTATAGTGATTTTAGATTCAATCTATTAATCAGAACATTATTATTTAGCAATTGCTCTAATTAAAATTCAAGTGATATAAGTGTTTTCTGACCAAAAATCACAATTCTATTTTTGAAATAAATAATACTTCCTGTTTGAATTCTATTTTTGAAATAAAAAATCCTTTCTGTTTGAATTATATCTTTGAAATAAATGATCCTTTCTGTTTGAATTCTATTTTTGAAATATATAATCATCATTATTTTTAAAAAATACATTCAATCTTAGGAATCAAAAACAAGAAGCCTATATTTTTTTGAAACTTCTTGGGTTGAATGATTGTTAAAATTCCATAAAAATGGTATGAATAGCATCAGCAATTCCATAAGTAACATGAATAGCCTCAACAATTTCATATATAATATTAATGGTATCATCAATAATATAAATGAAATTAATGGAATGAAAAATGCATACATAAAATTAATGGCTTGAAGGTAATTAAAAATACCATAAATTGTGTTATGGAATAAGAATTCCATTTATTTCATAAACAAGGAGCCCATAGTGTTTTTTTATGTGTATTTAATAATTTGTGGCAAAAAAACTTAAGGGCCAATGGGTTTTTATGGTTTTAGCAAAGGCCCAAAAGGGTTAATTATATATAAATGAAGGTGTCCATGAAAATTCAAAATTCACTTCTGAATATTCAAATATTCAAAGGTAGGTGAAATTCGATTCTGAATATTCAGTCATGACAGAAATTCGATATTGAATATTCGATGACCCTTAAAATTTGACAAATTTTTGAAAAGCTATGCATTGATTTTGTGAATCAAAGCTCCAAGTGTTTCAATAATGTTAAGTGCTACATCATTTTTGGAAAGGGGTGTGATGATGATGAAAATCCTTTATTTCTCCTACATTCCTTTTTAGAAGCATATTGGGTGTTTGGTGATCAGGTTCTAAACCTCTTGAGCCTTCAAAATTTCTGAGAACTGTAAGGAAAACTACAGGGTCTATCATATGAGCCTGCGACCAAGTTTCAGCAATCTCTTGTGCTGCATAAGTGCCACAAAAATATTACAAACATACCTGATAGTTTGTGCATGGCACTCCTTGTAATTTTACATGACCAGAATTAGGGTGGTGTTCCTTGAGTTTCATCCAAAAATCATTATTTGCCACAATGAATTTTTGATGTTCATTGTGAACCTTTGAGATATGACCACATACCCAAAAAGGTCACAAGAGATATTTAAAATAATTATACATTAAAAACTACAAAAATGCCATACATTGGCATAAAACTTGGTTTAACTTAAAAGCCAATGAACAAACATGTGAAATAAATTATACCTATGGATTACCCATGGTAAAATACACATATACCATTTTTATGGCATATCTGTAAAGTCAATATTTAATGAGTCATAAGTAATAATACCTTATAAAGAACATAAATCCTTAATTAGTTCAAATACAAATGAAACAGCATGTGAAATAAGCGTTACCATTAGATTCTCAATAAACATTTACACATAAAACAATTAAGAAGCTAATATCCAAAGTCAATATTTAAGGAGTTAAGCTGAATATATGCACTTTTTTGGTCAATGCATATATTCAAGGATTTTAGCTAATATCTTTTGAAACATACATGATAGAGTGATGAACAAAAAAGAAGTTCACCACATAATTACTGTGGGGATACAGAAATGAACTTTATTTTACAAGTTATAAACAAGGTTAAAACCTGTAAGGGATTATTGATTAAAATCAATAGAGCTGTTGACCACTTTGTTGTGAAAGTGGTCCAAACTTAGAAAATAGTAGACAGTTGGAGTCTACTAGTTCATTAGTGAATAATGATGTACTTTTTATTAAAATATTCAAGGTATAACCCCTTGAAATTATTGTTTGAAGTTTAAAATATTAAATTTCAACAGAAAAGAGGAGTTACAAGAAAAATCATCAAAAAGACAGTTTTAATGATGTAATAAAATGCGCTTGGCAGCTTAAAGAGGACATGCAAAGCTATCAGAATCCACTCTCAGAATAGCTGTAGCATGTATAACTGAAAATTTATCAATGATCAAAGTTTATGCTTAAATTTGATCATTTAAGATCACTCATTGTAATCTTATTTTAAGTTTAACAGTCATATTGTGGTATTCCATACCTTTTTACCAGTTTCAAGAAATTTTTGGAAATTAAAAGTTGGAAAATCAAGATCCCAATGACTAATTCAGGAAATCACCACTCAAAGGACATGCTTAAAATCACAAAAAACCCAGGAATAACATCAACAGTAGGGAGGAATGGAAGATTTTAGCATTCACAATTGAAATATTCAATATACTTTTATAATTAAATGAATAATAGAGGAGTCCAATCTTATGGAGTTACACAATAAAGCTTACATGATCAACAATAGGCTTAATACATACAGAAAACTCAAAATTACATCGGAAAAGTAAAATTGTAACATCATATCCACTCTAAATCCATCAGAAAGATTATATTACTAAGAATCCAATACATCAAAAAGAAATACAGCTCATGTGACAGTATCAAATCCACTAAAAACTTAAAAATTACACAACAATACAGGAGCCCAAATAAGACTTATGCAGTCCACATGCATAAGATCTAGACATTACACAGCCACAGGATTATTAAAATTCAGCTTAATCAAAATTCAACTAGCTGCATGCAAGGAAAATACACTAAACTGTAACTTACACAGCAATTACAGTAATCAAGAATTAAAACTCAAGAGGATATCCCCACATTACACAGCATAATCACCTGGAACTAAATAAATCTTACAAACAAATTATAAATGGGCTTATTCACATGACACCATCTTCATCCTTTACTCACCAGCATTAATTCCTAAAGGCTGTTCAAGCTGACTAAAACAGTGTAAAAGAGAAGTCACCTGATATTCTTATCAAAATCCCCACCAAGAAAAACATCTCAACCTTCATTTTGACCAAACAAATGGTGAAAATATCTCAGTCATATGATACCATTCCCAATTTTACACACTAGCAATAATTTCTCAAGGCTGTGCAAGATTAATAATGAAGTATAACAGATAGGTAATCTGACTTTTGTTAAAAAAATCTACACCAGCAAAATTATCTCAAGGGCAAGAATAAAACTTTACATGGAGAGCCCATGGGTACTTCTCACAACATAAAAGGAGGCCTCTCTCTCTCATTTTCTCCTCTTCTCCCCATGAATGAATCCAATTAGTTATATACCAAGAAGGAGAATAGCTATTCATCCCTTACTAGTAGTTTAATCTAGAAATTATTATTATTATTATTACATTACATTAAAAGTGATTTATATATAGCTGTAGTTAACAGTAGGTCTGCCTATATTATAAATTCATCTATTAGTGAAATACTCATACTCAACAAAATATTTATATTATACTCTTCCCACTAGAAGAAAATCCATATCACTATTATTATTATCACAAAATATATATTTAACATATTATCAAAATTATTTATCAATTACACTTATTTAAAAATATCAAACAATATTATTATCTTATCACTATTACTAAATTCTCTCATATTGAGCTATTATCCATTAAACAAAATACCTTCAACAAAGAAAACAACTTAAAATCACCACTAAGTACTATTATATCTATTATTTATCTACTCAATTATTATCTTATCATCTTGAAATCACCTACAAATTTATTTATTTAAAATTATCATTATTTTATCATTAGTCTGATTATTGAATAGGTCTGATAGAGACTGCTGAAACGTCTTCTCTAGTTTTAAAGCCACAATATTAAATATTAATTTGTGAGCTCTGTAGGGAGATTGTTTAGTATATTCAGAGGGGCAGCTAAAACACCATTAGCACCCTTGGTTACAGGATTATTTCAGCAATTCAAAACTGTTTACCTGTGATTTCCCCCTCAAGGACTGCCTTATCCAATCCCACACTAAAAGGAGTTCCACAATATAAGTGATAAAACCGGTGAATACTATTAGAATATGATTAAAACTAATGAAATTCACGAAGTTTAGGCTTCTGCCAAGCCTATGATGTCATCAAACTTAGAGTTATAGTGATAACTCTAAATAATGGCGTAATTATGAGGTAAGATGGTTTGATCATGATGTAATCATCACTAAACCTTGAAATATTGATAAACTCTAGTAGAAAGCATCAGTACACGTCTAATAGAAGCCTTTTGGACTCTAGGAGGGAGGTATTTACTATAAATAGAGCTCTTTTTACTCTGTTTTCCCCTAAGACGCTTACAAAACAATTAAATCATTCAATAAAAAGGTAATTTCTTTATTCTTTATATATAAAACTTTTATATTATTAAAGACAAAAAATAATCTTATAATAATCTTCATCTCTGACGTGATTATTGCATTTATTTAATTTTTTTGTTTGTATTTCTCTTAAAAACCTCAATTCCATGTAAAATCAAGAAAAACTGTAATTTATCTTAATTTCTATTGTAACTACAATTTAAATAAGTTGTATTTACATTCTTAGATGTAAAATTATCCAGAACTATTATATTAAGCATTAAAAGTAGGTTATCTCTCTTCTTATAATACTTTTTCTCTATTATTACTTTAATAATTCTATAATCAATATAAATAGTATTTATATTAATTTATAACTTTAATATTAGTAATATTATTGTTACTAATTGTTTTTTATTAATAAAAAACAATTTTTTACACCTTTATTATTTGTTGGTAACAATGATAAAGTGCTTTTAAGTATATTAATTATCTGATATTAATATATTTATTTATTATATTTTTTTTATAATATAAATTATATTATTATATTTATTTAATAATATAATTATTTTACACCATAATTATAGTAATTATTTATTATTATAATCATTGTTATCTTATTTATTGCATTTATAAGGACATTCATAGTACAATAAGTAAAATATTAGTAGTTTTTACTTATTGTTTCATAGTCAAACCTTACATTCATCCCATCCTTACCCAATTAAGGAGTAAAAAAACTCATACCTTGTATACAGTTTCTTAGTATAAATTATTTGGGAACAGGTTCAGTGGCTTGATTTCATGTATTATTCATTGCAAAGAGAATTGAGCATGTCATTTTTATTTTCAACTTGGGTTTTCTGAAATGTAATCCAAATCTCTCACCATAAGAGACCAAGATTTCTTTTTTATATTTCCACCATATGTGTATTTACAAATATCACAAAAGGTCACATGTTTTGGAAGGAATAATTTAGTATATTCTTCCATCCATGTATGAGTAGGTCCTCTACTCTGGGGTTCATGTTTATTAGTAGGAGTAACATGAAGTGGATTGGGTGTATTATAAGGTGGGGCAGAATCATCAGTTTTATTATTGTACTTTAGAAATAATGGGCACATAATAAAATAAAAGATAGATTCTGAGAGGTTTGCAACAAGAGAATGGCCAAAATTATAATCATAATGCTGAGATAAAAAAAGTGGATAAAACTTGACTTGGTTTTTTGTTCCTTCTCAATGCCAAATGGAAATATCTACTTATTGCTAACTTTTTGCTTAGAAAAAATGCAGATTTATGAAAAAAAAGTAGCTTCAAATTAAATCCGTTTGGGGAAATTTAAGCTCCTTTTGAAGAAATCAGAACACCCCCTTAACTAAATTGATTTTAATTAATTTTCCAAACTGATTTTGGAACTTTTAAGGAAAGATAAAAAAAACATAATTTTTTCAAAATTTAATATTTACAAAATAATAATATTAATTAATCCTTGGAATTATTTAGAAACTAAATTGTTTTTCAAATTTTAATTAATAAGGAAAGAAAAAAACTATAAACTATTTAGTTCTGATAATAATAATAAATTGTACACATATATATATATCAAAGATAAATTTCAATTGTTTTCCTTTTTTTGGAAATTAAAATTGGAAAAAAGACAAAATTGCCAATTCTTTTTTAAGATTATTATATATATTTATATTTATTTCAATTCTTGTGGTTTTTTTAATATCAAATAAATTTGTATGTGTTTTGTTGTTATTTTCATTTTTTTTTTGAAAAGAAAACTGAGGTTAACAAAATCCCTTCAAAAAATTATAAATACAATTAATAATTTTTCTTAATATATAAATTTATTAAATTAATTATTAAGGAAAAATGAAAAATTTAATTTATTATTTACTTAATTATTTTTTGAAATTTCAACTAAAATGAATTAAATATTTTGAATGAATAAAATTTATAATTTAAGAAAATAACTTTACAAGATATTATTAACAAAGCAAAATTCAAGGATAAAAAAAAGAGGTTTGAAGTTTTGGCTAGGTCCTCTTTTGTGGCATCCAGTCTAAATAAAGGAAAGTTTTCAATAGAAAATAATCCGAGTACTACTATTTTGAATAATAGTTGTGTCACTAATCTTATAATTATGAACTGTTGGAATTTATGCTTCAACAGTAGGTTTTCAAGAGGCACCAATGTTCTTGAAAGAAATCTCAAGTAATTCATATTGTAAAAATATATTTTATAAGAGACCTTAATCTTAATTCAAAGAGAATTAATCCTCTTTGAATGTTTTATTTACAAAGTTTAAATGAAAACAGCATGAGATTATTCTGTTTTGAATAAGAAAATAGCTGTTATAGTAACAGGGAAAAATATAGTAGCAGAATTAATGAACTAATAGGAAAAAATACCATGACAGACAAGTGCTTGATCATAGAAACAAGATTTGATTGATTCTATGATACAATTGATTCAACTATATGAAATTTATACAATAATTAAAAGAAAGTGAGAAGAAAATTTAAAGAATGTAGTTGGGGTCTGTATAAAAGGTAGAATATAACATCCTTTCAGGTTCACATACAAGAGCTGTAGCTGTTCCATAATCAAGTAAAGGAATAATATGAAAACTAAAGGATTGAATATCTCATTAAGAACTTAAAATTCTGAATGATTAAAATTGTGATATCTTCCAAACTACTTACCAAGATATCTGGGGTGGAAGCTCCATAAAGTCCAATACATAGTATGTAAAATTAACAAGATAATTACAGACATAAGGAGCTCTCAACAGGAATAGAATATGAATGTCAGACTGTGACTCAAAACCAGAGAACAAGCATGACATCAAAATACCATAAACCAATGGTAAAGGAAAAAATGCCAAGTAAAAGCTCACTTATCCCAAAGGACTAATGAAGGGAATCAAAATAAAGAGTCAAATCACTCCTTTCCAAAGATAAAACTCCAATAACCATAGGATGAGGAATGTCAGAGTTATTTCAGCTCAAAACAAGAAGTGAGAATAAACCTTAATTTTCACATCCCATCCACAATCCATAGGAAGAAAAGGAACCCCATAAAATAGGTGTTCAAATTTAATATCTCATCAAGGCTATTTAATGGTCCTAAAAGAATTGAGCTAGCATCAACAATACAGAATTTATGGCCAAAAATAAGCCAAAAAAGGGTGAAAAAAATATTCACCTCTCGTCTGACTTTTACAGTTATAGTGTGAGATACCCAAAGTGGGGTCTATTTGGAAATAGCAAAATCAAGGCTTTCTGATGGTGCGACCCATTTTATTATAAATGTTATAAAAAACAAGCTCAATAAAGGATTAATAAAAAATACACAGCTTAATAATGGAATTTAGAATTGGTATAGCTTTTCCATATTGAATTTTAGCTATACCAAATGAGTAACAATTGTGTAGAAGCCATCAAGAGCTAAATAATTAGAAAATTTTGAGCTCCATATCTTGAAAACTGACAAAGATAGTCAGGTTTTAAGATTGTAATCCCAAATTAGCCAGTATGGGATCTTACTATGGGACATCTGCCCATATAATTGAATTCACAGCTACTTAATTGAGTCAAATGCTGTTTATTCTTTAATTTATCATGCCCTGACAAATAAAGGTCTTACAGGAATTTTCTTTACAGTTTCTGACACTTCAGAGGCATCATAACACACCTGTCAACTCTATTGGTGAACATTTTCACCCGGTATAGGGTAAAAATGACAAATTGTGGTTCTGTAAGGTTTGACTATGAAACAATTTGTAAAATTTACTAATATTTTACTTATTGTACTCTCAATTTCCTTATTAAATTTGAAGAATGAGATAAAAGATGATTGTAATAATAAAGAATTATTATAATTATGGCATAATATATATATATTATTAAATGAATATAATAATATAAATTATATATTAAAACGATTAATGTAAAAAATTAAATATATTAATATATGATAATTGATATATTTATAGCACTTTTTTATTGTTAAAAACAAATAATCAAGGAATAATAAATTGTTTTTCAATAATAAAAAACAATTATAACAATAATATTACTAATATTAATGTTATGAATTAATATAAATACTATTTATATTAATTTAAGAGTTATTTAAAAAAAATAACAATAAAGAGAGAAAATAACCTACTTTTAACACTTAATATAATAATTTGGAATAGTTTTATGCCAAAAATATAAATACAACTTATTAAAATTGTATTTACAATAAAAATTAAAAGAAATTACAAATATTCTTGTTTTTACATGGAATTAGAGATTTTGAGAGAAATTTAACAAAGAAAATTCAAAATTAACTTAACCAAATCAAAAATAATGATTATAATAAAGATGAAATTGACTCCTTAATATATAATAGTTTTATATAAAAAGAAGAAAGATTTTACCTTTGGTTTAATGATTTAATGTTTTTGTTATGTCTGAGGGGGAAATAGAGTAAAAGGAGCTCTATTTATAGTAGAATACTCTCTACTAGAGTACAAAAGGCTTCTAATAGACATGTAGCAATGGTATTGTGGTATGCCATACCATATCAGCTTAATAATTTTTTTTTGAGGGGAGTGAAAAGTAGAAGTACCCCTATGGGTAGCTTCTGTTGGAAACAAAAGAAAAAAATACTTGTCTCACACTACCTGCATTTTGCAGTCGTTATGGTCCACAGCAACACCCAATTGTTGCGGGTGACGCTGCGGACCGCAACAACTGCAAAATGCTGGTAGTGTCAGCTGGTAAGGAGATGCCTTGTGTCAAGGAAAATGGCCATGTCATTGGTTCAAGCCACATTGAAGACACAAAGAAAAAAATTGATTAAAAAAAAAATCAAAAAATGTCAAAATTTTGGAAAATCCTTCTAAAGTTTGGAAAATAAATGAAACCTAACCCTGAAATAAAATTAGGTGCCAACCCACAAATTGGCCTCAAAAATTAAAAATACTAAGTTCAAGACAGCAGAAGGAGGATACATAAACAGATTACATAAGCAGGAAGGAGTTAAGAAAGTATTAGTAATCAGATTACTTAATTAGTAATACTTAGGGAGTTAAGGGATACAGGTACCATGGAGGATTAGTCAGAAAGTCTAAGGATTAGTAATCAAGTTCAAATAAGCACCAGCAAAAATACCTCAAATTAGTAAGCAACCCAACAAATGACATCATCAACCAAACAAATGATGCAATGATTTACATAAATGACATCATTTAGGTGGGACCACCAGAAAAGAATTTTCCCAGCCAAAAGAAACTGAAAAATTCTAAGTCCCTCTTCTTGAACACCTCCCATGGAGAGCCTGAAAATTATAAATAGAGGGCCTCTCCCCCCAAATTTTTCCTCTTTCCCTCATGTCTTTTTTATCCCCCCAAAAGTGGAAAGTGGATTTAAATTCATCCCTGACTATCAGGTCAACTAGTCTACAAATATATAATTCTATTATAAAAAGGATAAAAAGGCCTTATATGATAGTCTTATAGTAAAATAACTCTTAAAATAAATAAATAAAAAAGTCTTATAGTAAAAAAATAGTCTTATAAAAAAAGAGAAAACCTTATAATAGAATTTTATTATATAAAGGATAAAAAGGCCTTATATAATAGTCTTATGAACTTAAAATAAAGAAAATATTATTATAAAGAGAATTTTACCTCATTATAAGAAATCAAAGCTTTGAAGAAGGAAAAGAAGGGTCATTTAGTTTTTTTAAGGAGTTAATATTATTATTTAATTTCATAAAGTCCTACTTTGGTCACTACAAGGACATCTTATTAATTATAAAGGAAAACACCTATTATAGAAATAAATTAGTGCTATCTTATTAAAAAAGAAAGAATTATTATCAAATTAAATTATCAAAGAGTGGCTGTTAATTTGTCTGGTCATATCAGAATATCATTATGTAAAAATAATAATAATAATAATAAATCATCAACCATAAAAAAAAAGAGAGAGTGTTTGATTGTTTCATTTAGTATCATTCTCAGCCTAGTGTCTCCAGATTATATTGAATTATTGTTGTAGTAGTATTTTGTGTGATTTGTGATAGTTTTTTTTTCTTTTGGTTAATTAAATAGTGTTATATTTAAAAGGGTAAATAAACATTATTGAGATCAAGCAAAGTCTGACAGAGTCTGTTGAATACACTTTTCTGAATTAGCCACCATCAATAAATAAATTGATTGTGAAATCAAGCTAAGATAATTCAGCATTTTCCAGGAAGGGCAGTTCAGATTATTCTGACACACAAGCAGAGCAAGGTTTACAAGCTTGTACAGCAATTCAAAACTGTTTTCTTGTAATTTCCCCTTCCAGGTAATTCCTCATTTTATCCCACACAAGAGGAGTTCCCACATCTGGCGTCTCAACAGTGGTGAGTCAGATAGGAATATAATCAGATTCTATTCAGCTTGATTTTAAAATATATACATTTATCAAACCTGGAATCATATAATAGCATTAATAAACCATTGTCATCATCATCAAAATCTCATTCCTCATCATCATCTGAATCTTATCATTACAAATTATTACCAAAATTAAAATCACCAGGACAGACACCACAAGAAAGCTTGAGTAATATAATATCAACACCAAATACAAGAAGAAAAGAAGAAGATAGGTTAAAGGAGTTCTTTTTTAACCTATTCAAGGAGTATAAAGCAAGAAAACAGGAAGAAAGAAAATTTGAAGGCAAAACATATAAAGTAGAAAAAATGGATCAACAATCAACATCAAAATTACCACCATTACCTGAAGATACTGTAGAAGGTCAGTATGAAGAAGAAGATGGAAAAGAAGATCAAACTGTGAAAATACAGAGCTTTATGAAGCAAATGCAAGGTTTTTTGTTAAGTAAAAACAGTAAAAAAGGAAAAAGAAGACAATCAATACCAAATACACCAGGGAATAGCCCTAGTGAACCAACCTACCAAGGCATATAAGACCAGAAGATTCACCAATATCACCAACACCTGGACCAAGAGCAACCTCTACTCTAGAAAAAAATCCAAGAATTAACAATATTCCAAGAAGAGCTTTTGTCTCTACCCCTAATAACCCAAGTCCATTACAGCAGCAAGTGCTAAAGCAGGGAAGGCCTGTAGTTAAAATTAAAGCAAAAGATTATAATCTAAATTTTAATGGAGAGGAAGTAGAGAAGTTTATTAAGAAGGTTGAAAGAATGGCTCAAATCAAAGGAGAAACAGATGAAGATTTAGCAATGCAAATGGCATTTTGGAAAACAGACCCAAGAATTAGTGCTGCCATAGAAGCTATGCCAGGATATGAAGAAGGCAATTGGACACAGCTGAAGAAAGACCTTATAACCAAATGGGGAAGAGTTGAACCAGAAAGAAGATATAGAAAAGATTCCCTTATTCAGCTTTTCAATGATACACAAGTTGAAGGAGGAATTAGTACCTTATCAGAATATAAAAAGTTTATTAGAGAATATGAGACCATCATTACTTACCTTTTAAGATATAAGTATATTCCCCAAGAGAATATGTTCCATGAAGATGTATTTGATTGTCTCTCTGCTGATATCAAAGGTGCTATCAGTAAGTAGATGATTAAAGATAATGTTATGGTTAGAGCAGAAGATGGAGGATATCTCATACCACCTATGAGAATATTAAAGAAGTATATTGAACAAGAATTGGAAGCAAGAATTTTAGTCACCAAAAGACTATCATCCCCAAGAATTAAAATAGTAAAGAATGAACCAATCACCAAGGAGAATGATGTTAAATTCAAGGAAGAATTATTTCCAGAAATTCAGGAAGCTTTATAGAAGATGAAGGAGCTTACTAAGACTCTCAAGGAACAGCAAGTAGTGGTTAATAAAGAAGTACCTAGAGAAAAAGAAGTTTCTAAACAGTTTATGGAACAACTAGATGAACTAAGTAAAATTTCCAAACCACAGAAGATAGCTTATGCTAACCCTCAAGCTGAAAATTCAGGATTCAGACCAAAAGAAAACTTACCACCAGCATCATCAAGATATGTGCCATATGCACCAGCTCAAAATGCACCAAAACAATTTGTTAGATGTTATTACTGTTCAGAAGAAGGACACTCCACAGAAAGATGTAATGAGCTTATTGAATATCAAAACAAGAAATGGGTCATAAGACAAGGGTTGAGTTACTTATATCCTAATTGGGCAAGAATTGCAACTGATGTGAAATTATCACCAAAGAAATTGGTAAGGGAATTTCAGAAGGAACAAGAAGAATTGAAGAAGAAATTGGGAGAAAAATCAAAAGAAGAGGAACAAAAGAAGAAAGAAAAGTAAACTGCCTTTATTACCATGGACAATTGGGAAGATTGGCAACCACCATCAATATAAAAAGGAAGAGAACCTCTTGGATATACCTATGGATTAAGGAATACAAACAAAGAAGGGAAAATGAAGACAAAGCCAAGGCTCAATCAAAACCATTACCTGAAAGAGAAGTAACTCAACCTCAAGAAATACTCAAGAAAAAGACTATTATCCCAGGTGGATTTATTGATAATGATGATCAGGAAGAAGAAAAAGTAATTATACCTACAAGATATAAATCACCAAGGCCTTTAGAGGTTAATAAGGAGGAAGAAGTAGCCATACATAAAAATAAAACACCACAAAAGCAACCTATGGATAAAATTAAAACCAAAATTAAGGCACCCAAAGAAGACAGAGCAGTTATCAAGCCAAAGAAAGAAGATAAAGAAGAAGTACTAATAGTTGAAAAAGTTATTAAAAAAGTCTTGGATCAGAAAATAAATCCTACTTTAGAGGAAATATTCACTATATCACCAAGGTTCATGAATGAATTCAAATTCCTTTCTAATAGAGAAAAGAAATATTTAATGTCTCTTAAGTCAATCAATAATGAAGACAGAGTGGAAGATCAAGAAGGCAATCAGAAATATATAATAATTGAAGAAAGAATGCATTATGAATGTCCTCTTGGAATGATTGAAGTTTCCATTGGATTGGAAGGTCATAAAGTAAAAGCATTAGTATATACTGGAGCAGAATTGAGTATAATACCAGAAGTTTGATCCATAAAATCAGGAATACCAATGAGAGAACTGAACATGAGGTTGAAAAGAATTTGAGGACATAGTACAGCAACTGTTGGCTTATCTGAGAATACCTTACTTATTTTACCATCTGGTGATGAAAGATAAATTCATTTCTTTGTAGCCAGAGGGGCAGTTCATACTGTTATTGGGAGACCATTTTTGGCTGACAATGGTATTAGACTTGAACACTCACATACTCAGGGTGAAATTTTAAGTTTCAGAGAATTAGATAGGAGAAGATTATGCCTACCTATATGCTCACCAGAAAGCAAAGGATGGCATGTACAACCACCAAAGGGAATGGAGATGTGTAATATGGCAAGAGTGGATAAAATGGAAGTACAAGATAATAATGAAGAATCAAGGTTTGAAGAAATAAACTCAGGAGATGTGCAAGAAATAGAAAAAGAACAGGAAATTTCTGAGCTATATGAAGAAAATATTTTGGAAGTTCAAGAGAAGAAGAAGAAAGAAGATACACATAAAAATATCCCCAATATGGAAGAATATCCTAGCATAAATAAAGGGCTAAAACAGAAAAAGGACTCCAAGTATAAAGGTTTATTCAAGAATATCTCCAAGAAGTATGGTACCATTTGGGAAAAGAAAAAAAAAGATACCATTTCAAAAGAAGATTCCCCCAGTGTTCCAAAAATGAAGAAGTAACCCAGAATCAAGGTATTTACTTCCGAAATTGTCAGTAAGATAAAAAGGAATCATCAAGATTCAGTTAAATGGGAATTTCAATGCTCAGGGAAAGGACCAATCTCAGAAGAAGAACTAAGCATGGGAGCAGACATAAAGAATAAAATGAACTTTTAAGGCAACAGTATTACACCTGGAAAAGAAGCAAGGCAGAAAGAACCAGAAAGAAAATTTTCAGAGGGATTACCAAGTGAAACCCAATTTGAAGCCAACATAAATAATGACTATATGGAATTGAATAATATGGATTTATTAGAAGAAATTACTGAAGAAAAAATCAAGAGAAATAAGAAAAGAGAAGCCATGAATTTTAATCTCAATATATATAAATTAGAAGGGAAAGAGCCCAGTGAAGAGGAGTTAACTGAAAAGATAATTGCAGAAAATCATCATGTTGGAATTGATCATAGCCTTAGAACCTTTTTAACCACTTATATAAGGCTGGGCTATGAGACAATACCAATTATGACAATTTTGGATGAAACTCAACCTTTAAATATTATACCTATAAAAATGGCAACAGAAATGGGTATAGGACTCAAGAATACTAAGATGCATTTATGGAAGAATCATATTTTAAGGAATAAAACAGCTGGAAAGGTTTTGGTAACACTCACAGCTGGAGAAACTACTTATTTAAAATTTTCAGCAACAAGAATTGATTATGTTGTTTTGGGACAACAATTCTGTGCTTATTTCAATATAGTAAGAAGATTAAGGAATTACCCTCAAGAAGAAGGGACGAATAAGGAATTAAGAGCATAAAGATCAAGAATTGAAGAATACAAGGGTCATAACTTAGAAAAGGAAGACAAGGAATATGGAAATTTGGATTTGGAAGGATATGACAAATTATTAAAAAGACAGTATGATATGGGATACTACTATGATCAGCAAAGAAAGGAAGAAAGTGCTTCAAGAGTAAAATTAGACTATTTTAGTGAGAACATTAAGGAAAATTATGGAATAAATAATCCAAGGGAAGAAACATACTCACAATTTACAGAAAATCAAAGTAATAAAGATGAAGCAGCTACAGAAGGCTATCAAGCATTCAATTTGGCCTTATCAGACTATAATGAAGCAGAAAATATGGAAATGAATGATTATTCTTTGTTGAATCAGCAAATACCTGAAAAAGAAGTTAACTGGGAAGAATTGATTTTTGGAAGAAACTTGGAAGATAAAGGAAAAAGTGTTACTAGAGCTTCAACTCCAGCTCTGAAGGAGAATTTATATGAAGAAATTGATATGAAATTTTTAACTTGATAAAAATAAACAAATAAATGACAATAATATTTCAGATGATGAAATATTAAGGCAAATAACAGAATTTTTGAAATAAACCACCAATAAGGAACAGGATAAAACACCTCAGATACCTCAAGTTACAGAATTTCCCATATGTAGCAATAAAAAGAGGTTGAAAAAGAGGAAATTGAAGCATAAAAAACAAAACAATAATTCAAAATTAATAAAAAATATTAAAATGAATATACATTTCAGTTTTGAAATAAACAATGAAAAACACAAAAAGATGTCTTTAAATAAAAGAATTTTGAGGGAAGAAATATTTTCCTTTATGAATAATTTTTTCTTTACTAATCAAGAAAGGCTTAAAAATAACATTAATAAACAGAAGAAAGGAAGGGTAAATCCTCCCAAGAGGCCTAAAATATTCCATTTGTTTGTATTATAACTTTCTTTGTATAAAATAAAAAGTTATAAATAAAAAAAATAATATAAAATAAAAGTCAATTATTTTTTTAGTTTATAATAAATAATAATAATAATAATAATTAATTAATGAATAAATATATATACATACTTAAAATAGAAGTTTAATGTCCTGAGTAAGACATTAGACTGCTTAAACTTAAAACTTAAAACTTTCGTTCTTTTATCAAAATTTTGCTTAAAACTTATTTTGTGATGATATCTACAGCCTAAAGGCTGTTTCCTTTTCTTAAAAGCGGGGCAGTTTATGGATACGGGCAGAAAATTATGATTATAAATTCCAGCAGTGGTACCAAAACAATCAATCAATAAAAAATATAATAATAATAAATCAAAAAAAAGACCTTAGCAGAACTCAGGCAATGAAATCAAACAAGCTAACAGATGTTAAACGATTATTTCAGCACTTACAAACCTACATTACATGGATTTTGTTTTTATTTTATATTTTTTTTAGTTATAAATAATAGTAATAATAAGGTGTACAAGGTTTGGAGATAAGTCTAAGAGCCGCCAGAGTGGTAGATCTCCTTGTACGGTCCCGTTGTTGGGTAGTAGGTAGGTTCAGACGGCAGCTGCTGCTCCGCAATTAGAATCAAAATTCTAATTTAATAATATAAAATAAAAAAAAAGAAGAAAGATTACTCCTCTAAGTGGGCGTACCAAAGTATGATGGATCAAGAAAAGGCCATGATGATGTCGTGAGCATTGCAAAAAGTATTGTAGGCAGGAGGTGTCGTACCAAAAAATAGGTGCATGTTATTTGGAGGCGGATTTTGGGGAGTAGAAGCAGATAATGGATTTTAAAAAGACGGATGGAGGAAGTTATTTGAAACAGTGTACAAATTAAAAAAGGGGCCGCTTGGAAGCGGTAAACTAAAACTATATTGAACGTTGTTGAAGTGAATAAGTATATTTTGTTCACTAGTAACGTTGGGACAAACCTCAAGAGAAAAGGACATTTTTTTTGTTACAGATGGGATTGAAAAAAAAGGAACATAGGAAGTAAATGGCAAATATTTATCTGAAAAAAAAAGAAGAAATGAATGAATGCAGCGATAAGAATCAGGGAGAAGCAGTAACATTAGAAAAAAGAGGAAGTGGTAAAACGTGGGTAAATAAGAAATAAAACAACGTACTTAAACACCGGCCAATACTTCCAGGGCATCAGACTTACATTATTGATGACAATAGGAGCTATAAAGAAGAAACTTACATAGGAAGTAAATGGGGTAAATAAATAATAATAACGAATGGTCCATGGTGGCGATCATTAATGATACAACACAAAAGCTAAAGTAATCTAAAAAATAAAATAAAATAAAACATTAGTAAAGAAATAAACAAATAAAAAAAAGAGACTTATGTAGAAATACGACAACAAGATAAGACATTGGCCAGTTTTAGCCAATCAGTCAATGACAAAGAGAGAAGAATACAGCCAAATGTAATAATGGTAATTAAATAGTTAAGATAAATCAAAAATAATAATAATAAAAAAAAGCCCATGATGATGCTCGGGATAAAAGAACATACAACGCCACAAACAAATAGATGTAGCAGAAGAACAGAAGATAACGTAAAGGAAGACAATCAGAAGAAATAAATAAATAAATAAAAAACAAGAGAGTGGGTTTTTGGACAGGCCCAACTCCAAACATTGACGACAAGTAATACAACAAACAGATTACACAGCTGCTGCGTAGCAGCCACACGACCTGCTACAGGGTTTTTTTTACATGTGCTACGTTGCATATGTAATTGAATAATAATAATATTTATTTTATTTTATTTTATTTATTTTGTATATAAGATTAAAATAAAAAAATTAATATAATAATCATAATTCAAATAAAAAAATAAAATAATAAAAAATATTATTAAATAAAATTATATAAAATAAAAAATACAAGTGACAAAAAAGAAAAAAAAATTAAAAAGAAAATAAAATAAAAAAAAAAGAAAAGAAAAGAAAAAATAAATAAAAAAAATATAAAGATTAAATTAAATATATATGATGGAATTTTTAATTTTCTTATATTTAATTTGGTATCTTTAATAATTAATTAATTTTCATATATAAAATAAATCAATATATATGAATAGATAATAATAATATTAAAAATAAAAATAAATTAGTAAATAAATAAAAGAAAATCAAATATAAGATAGAATATATCAAGTAAAATATAATGTGAAGATATGTTTTAATTGATTTATTTCAATCTTCAACATACAAAAAGATTGAGGAATATAAATTAGAATTCACTTTATTTTTTCTTTATTATATACAGTAAAATATATATAAAATAAATAATAATGAAATAAATAAACGAATAAACAAATAAGTACATATGTATTTAAATATGAATTTATTTTATTATATTATAAGAAGAAATATCAAAAGTGGTAAAGCTACATCTAATGTAGCTTTTACAGGTAAATCAATTAATAAAAGTTATACAAATACATAAATAAAATGATAAGTCCTTAGTAAGACTTTAAAAGGCTAAAATTTATATTAACTCAGATTAAAATGAACATTGAATTAGCATTTAATTATTCTCCACTTGTTTACTGTTTATTTTATTTTTTTTAAAAAAAAAAATGGAGAGGGGAATATTCCCCTCAATCTTATCAATTCATAGTTATTATGTAAAAGGTAAAAATAAATATAAAAGTCAAATTTGGCTTGTGTTTTTTATTATAATGTCATTTTTCTGTAGAAGAATGGCATTACTTATCATTTTATGGTAGTGTGATAAAGAAAAAAAAAAGAAAAAAAAAAGGAGAGGGGTTGGACCCTCACCCATATAATCCATATTTAATGGAAATGACTTTATTTTAGTTTAATTGCATATATTTATATTTAATCTGAATATAAACAATTCATTTAATATTTTCTATCTGATCTGGTTTGGAGATTTGGTTTGTGTATTGGATTATTGGTCATTTTATAAATGTAGCTGTAGTGTATTTTAATAATTATAAAACAGAGGTCCTAGACAAGACCTTAAGCTGTCCAAATCATTTTTTTTCTATATATATCAACAAAGGTCCTAGACAAGATCTTAAACTGTCCAAATCATCTTATATTTATTTATTTTTTATCAAGAAACTTTAATAATTCAATCAAAGGTCCTGAGTATGACCTTAAACTTCCTCATAAAGATATTTTCTATTATAATTATAGTCTCAGAACTAAAACAGAGGTCCTGGACAAGACCTTAAATTGTACCAAATTCTTTTTTTATTTATGATTTTTTATGAAAAATCATGGTAGAAATAGGTAACTGGAAGGAATTTATCAAATGGAGAGAGAAATTGCCATCAAGATGGAAGAATGGAGCTGGAACAGAAAAAATATTATAAAAGTAAGGGGTGGTACTTATTTCTTCTCATCACTCCTCAGGATGTTAAGTTTTGGGGGAGTAGTGGGAAATAATCACTTATTTATTATTTTCATTAGCATTTTTCTCATTTTTTTATATATCATGTAAAAAAAAGAAGACATTAAATTAGATATAAAGGCAGGGAGATTCAAAATCAATATAAAGAACCATCAACAGACAATCTCAACATAATTAATCTGTGAACATAAGATATGGAATATTTTCCATAATCAAACAACGAGCAAGATAAAAATTGGAAGGAAAAAAGAACAGGGAAAATTTCATTAAGCTTGAGTTAGATAATGAATGCTGGGGAAAGAACTAAATGGAGAGGGGGATGTGGTATGCCATACCATATCAGCTTAATAGAATTTTTTTTTGGGGGACTGAAAAGTAGAAGTACCCCTATGGGTAGCTTCTGTTGGAAACAAAAGAAAAAGAATACTTGTCTCAGCACCACTGCGAATCAACTGACTTACCTGGCCTTATGTCGCACTGACCTACGACATGGTGTACTGTACCTCTTGCTTTAAAGTTACGTATTGGTTACTTGGTTATTTGGCCTCATTGTGGTCAATAAATCCTTTCATTCTGCGTGAGTGTTTTTTTCCCATCCTCCTATTCAAAATTTACTTATTTTTCTTCTTGATCATTGGCTTTAGAACTTTATTACTCACAACATGTATATGGAGCTTTGCACTTGCCCCCGCTGCCGAAAGCACACCATCCATGACGCTTCTGGCAACATTCGCCACAGCCTTCTTGTTCACCGCAGCACCAGAACTTGCCATTGGGCCAAATCTTTTTCTCAGTCTGATGAAACTTTGACTTTAGAAGCTTCAACTCGTCATTCATTAACTGCAAAAATAAAAGATCCATTGGAAACCACAAAGAAGAACGATGAAGACAAAATTACTCCTAAGCCAACTCAACAAAATAATTCTGAAATAATTTGTATGTTGATTTAAATAAAATATAGTTTTCAATTTACTGTAACTGACAATTTTTGAATTCAGCTCTTTTATTATATTTCGTTTTGTGGCTGCACCTTGTATGTGGACTTAGTAAGGAAAAATGCCACAAACCATGAGATATGATCATATACGCCATTCATCTTGTTTCAAACAAATGCGATTTGGATGATCAACTGACATTGGGTGTTTCTCACAATCTTCAAACGATTGTGAAACGCTTCAAAATCGAGTCTTCTTTTGAGCAATTTGTTTGTTGTCAACAATGCTACTTGCTTTATGATATCAAAGTTGCTCCAGATGAGTGTCATTATTGACAAACTTCCCAAAGCTCCCCATGTGGAACCAATCTCTTTCGTCAATCAAAATTTAAATCTCTTCCATCAATACAATTCACATCAAATCAATCTGCCAAATGCTCTTTCCCTAAACACTGTGGTCAAATTCGCTTGTCAGGCCAACCTCATCTGCGGGTCCCTTACACTAATTTCATTTCACAAAGTCTATCCACCTGGGTCAAATGGTTCTCAAATGTCCCCGGAATAGAGGAAGAATTGAATGAGTAGGCCTCTTCAATATTGTCACAAAGGACTTCTTCAATCATTGACGTCTCACAGGGAAAGGTCTGGAGAAAGATTTTTGGCAATAGTAGCACTCAATTGGACCTTGAATTGGGATTTTCACTTTTCATTGATTGGTTCAACCCTCAAGGAAATCGTATTTCAGGAAAGCAAACATCAATGGGTTTAATTGCCCTGAATTGCCTCAATTTTCCACCACGACTTTGATTTAAGCATTGCTATACTTGCCTTGCTGGAATAATAACTGCACCGAGACAACCCAACATGCTTACAATGAATAATGTCCTCAAGCCAAATGTTGATGAGCTTAGGGAGTTGAACCAAGGTATTTGAATTGTCACCCCAACATACCCCCACAGCCGCAAAGTATCGATCAGAGTTGTGAGCTTAATTGGAGATGTTGTTGCCACACACAAGGTTTCTGGATTCATGTCACACTCTGCCAAAAAGTTCTGTTCATGGTGTGATATCAAGAGTGATGAGAGATGTCAGCTGACGTTGGGAAAACTTCGTCAAGGAAGCAATGTACGTTTTTTATCTTGGAAATGGAAAGAATCACAATCAGCCACTGCAAGACAAAAAATGGCAAAAGAAACTGGCATTTGATGGTCTGAGCTTAACCGCTTACCATACTGGGATCCTGTTATTTGCACCTCACTTGGAATTATGCATAACTGGTATGAAGGAGTTTTGCAACATCACTTCTGATTTTGATGGGGTTTCAATGATACTTTCTTCAATACACAAATAGGCTAATCCAGTAAATCTGAAACAGATTGCTCCTCAATGAATGCCAATTATACCGAAACAAGTGAACGTGAGGATGAATTTGAACAAAGCACTCAAGGATACTTATTGGATGAAGCAAAGCACAAAATACAAATCAAAATGAATGAAGTCGTTGTTCCAAAGGGCATAAGCCGTATTACATCTCAAGTTGGCTTGGAATCAAATGGGAAGCTGAAGGCAAGTGAATGGTGTGTTTTGTTTACAGTATACATCCCCTTGGTCTTTTTTGAATCGTTTGTGGGAATGGGCATGCAAAGCGATCTCCTTCTTGTCAATACAGGAGCACTTATTCAATGTACTGAGATTGTGGGAGCAAAAGCAATTACAAAAGAAGATTCAAATATTTTTTCTCAAGCATATGAATTATATCGAAAACTTCAAATCAGCTATTTCAAAATATAAAAATCACACCAAATCACCATTATTCGATGCACATACCAGGACAGCTAATGAACTGGGGACCACTAATGGGAATGTCAGAATTTGGTGGCGAGCGTTCAATTGGAACTTTACAAAAGCTTAAAACTAATTCATTGAATGGTACTTCATCTTTTAGAATGGTTTTTAGGCCATGTTATTAATTTTTTTAAAAAACATTTAGGTGCGATGGAGGAAACAATCATGAAAAAATTTGGTCAAATGCAAAGACTTCACAAGACCACTGAATTGTATGATCAATTGCTGATCAGAGAGAACTGACCTTCTCCCATACTTACAAAAAAGGAATTGGATGATGAAATGTATTTGAAACTCTTCAAGTACTTAAAAGAAAAAGTTTCACAATTAACCAACTATCATCATTTACCTTATCCACCAAATCGTCCTGTTCTCAGAAACTACATCACTGAAAGACAGCATTGGAAGTGGAATTTCGGACTTCTGGTGTCCAAAGCCTCACCAAACAATATAATTTATTGGAAAGATAGCCTTGGTGAACTCAAATTTGGAAAAGTATGCCATATTCTGGATCTAGAATGCGAAGAGATACATAAAGGTCCGGTTGTCTTGGTCCAATGGTTAACCAATGTAACAATGCGTATGGAAGGTTTTGAACATTTGTATTCTTTTTTATCAACTTGGAAGGTAAATCACTTGACTTTAACCAACAATCTCGCATTTATATCTATTTCAGATATTATGGGTTTAGGAGCTTATCATCAATCACCTGCATGGTCACTTGGATGCCAAGAGCTGAGCATGCTAACAATTCCAATAAACAAGCTTGTTGGGCTTGAATCCTATTTTGGTACTATTTAGGTAATCATGAGATGTATTTGGAACATTGCTTGTAAATAAATAGCTTTTGAAGTTTTAATTGAGGAAATGGCGTATATGATTCTTCAAAACTATGCTTCACAATGTAATTGAGAAATTGAAAGATTGAAATTTTTATTTTTGCATTTATGCAAATATTAGGATCTAATAGTACAGCTACTATTTCTTTTCATCAACAATAAAAAGACTTTGCTATTCAGCTCTGTTTCCCACATGCTGGCTCATTGTTGTTTGCAAGCATAAGTTTTTGAGAATAATATCTCAATTTTTTCCCAAACAAGATGTGAAGCACGTCATTTAAATAAATTCTAATAATTTTTTAAGTTATCTTTTTAAGAAAGAAAAAGTTTGGTAATCAGTTAAATATTTTGTCTTTTTTTTGAATAAGAATTTTTGGATACAAAATTAATAAAATGATGAAAAATATTTTAATAGTTACCTTAGAAGCCAAAAAAATTCTTTTCAAATTTTATTAATAAAGCTCTAAATTAAAGAGAATTTGGATAATAAATATTATTGAGGAAGTAGTAAACAATTAATTTAAAAGTTGGTTGTTGCTTTTAATATACTCTTGAAACTGTATTTGTCCTCTTAGAATCAAAAGCCAAAGAATTCTTCAAAAGTAAAATTTAAAGCAATAAGATCTAAAATAATAGTTTTTGTCACTTTCAAATTCTTATTTTTAATAAAAATACTTGTATATTTAACAAAACGTCTATTCAATTTTTGCTAAAAAAATGTAAATGTATTATCATAAGTTATTTTTATCCTCTATGAAAAAGATATATTAAAATATAATTAATTTAAAAGACTAATTCAGGTTTTTTTTTCAAGAGAGTTGTCATAGTTTATTGTAAGTATAAATTTAATTCAAAAATAATGGTAATTAAGATGAAACATATTGTGAAAGAAATAATTAAAAAAAATTATTCAAAATCATGAAGAATTTTTGTTAACTTGATTTTTTTTTGGTGAAATATTGTTGAATAAATATAAAAAAAGACTTGAATAAATATAAAAAAAGACTTGTATGTATAAAAGAGTTTTCTTTGATCAACTTTTAAGTAATGAAATAAAAAAGAAAGTAAAAAGATGAGAAGTTTCACTTTTGAATCATATTCATCATAAGTAATGAAAATGAAACTTTTCAATTTGAAATAATTAATATCAATAAATTTGTGATTTGATATTAAATAAATAAATATATAGATAAATTATATGTAAATATTATGGGTTGCATGTATTATGAGATAAAATGATTTGAATATAGTAAATAAGATCATTTTTCTTTTAAGTTTTAAACACCTTTATATTTTAAATTTAAAATATTCCTCAAATCCTCTTAAATTTATTCAATTTTTTATCATTTTCTCAAAAAATATTTCTTTTGATGATTTCTCATAATGAATACTGAATATATATATTAAATAATTATGAGGGGTATTTGAAAAACTTTTAATTATGAAATAATTTTTATGAAAAAAATAGAATTTTGTCATTGTAATTGAGATGAAATAGATATCATTGACACAAATCAAGGAGCCAAGCTGACAAAAAAAACCAATAAGAAAGCTATTTACAAAAAACTAACGTTATTTACATTTCTAATAGCACCCAACCTCAAATTATAACTATTCATTCAAAATTTGGAAATAAATACAATTTAAATTTTCATATCACAAACATTCTCATTGATAAGCAATTCTTTAGATATTATCGAAAATATCTTTAAGTTCAAATAAGAGAAAAATAGCTACCATCCAGACCATTAGTTTTGAAATGAGATTTCACTTGGTCCAAATGGATTGCTTAGATTGGGGGCATGTTCCATTTTGGTATCTTGGTCAAAAAGCTGATTTAATTCCCCCTCTTGAGCCACTTCATCTTTGTCTGTCTTGTCTTCACTTGATACTACCTGAGAATCATCACCGATTTCATTATTGGAATCACCTGAGGTTTCTAAGTCTTCTTCGTTAGTAATTTCGTGTGAAATATCATAAGGTTCAATAAGTTGATCCCAATACTTCTGAGTGAAATTCCTGTCACCCAATCTCTCATCGGGGTGTTGGATTCCTCTAAGGGATTCTGAGGCATCAGGAAGAAATGAAACATTAAATGAATCAGCAGTTAGTGTCTTTTGTCCAGCTGTACAACTATTGAACCAAGAAGGATCATAAAAGTCGATGGGAAGGCCTCTTGGTACTCGGTTACAAATTGATGTCACAGGTTTGTCGGGCACAAGGCGGTGATGTCGGTTTGAGGTCTTTCCATTGTCTCTCTCAGCCTTTTCAATCTCCTCGTCAACCCTTCGCAAGAAGATATTTGCATTATGGGATCGGCATGCAATAGTTTTGATGAAATAAGCTTTGCCATTGGGGGTACGCTCATCATCGCTATGGGCATCCACATTTTATAAGATTTTCAAGTACCATTTTGGGAATCCTTGTGAAACACCAAATTGATAGCGAAGTTCTTTTAACTAAAGCAAGAGAGCGAAGTTAAATACATCAAGAACTTTCTAGTAGAGATTCACCACTCACCCTCAGTCTGGCCCGTAAGATAGCTTGCCTTTCTTGATCCTTTGAATATTTTCCTTTTTCCTTTAATTCTTTTTGGTATTGCTTGGCCAATGTGAAATAAACAATGTGATTGTAAGTTGCCTCTAGTAATTGGAGGTCCTCTAGAAATCTTAAGTTTATATTCATGTATTCAAATGCTCCACCAGCTGCAAGTTGACGAAAGGTTTGAATGGCACTAATTTGGCAGGCCTCATTATAGAGTGTGTCGCGTGAAGCATTAAGGTCTGGAGCCCAACGACGGATTCCAACTTTGGCTAGTAATGCAAGAACATACTTGATAAAAAAATTGGTCAAGTTAATAATCCCACTTGCTATTTTCTTCTTCCCTGGCTTTACCCCTCTAAAGGTGATAATTTCATTTTCTGGTACTAATAGTATTGTGGAAGGATTATGAATTGTTTTCACAATGTCTTCAGCAAATTCAAATCAAGTATTGAATTCTTTCAGCTGTGAATACTCAGGTACCATTGGAATTGAATCTTGATAAACTAAGCCCCACAATGATTTTATGTGTATAGAGAAGGCGTTCTAAATTTAACCACATTAGAAAACTGACATTGTTAGCATCAAATAATAGACTTAAATAGCGTACCTTATTTGGTTCAAATCCCTCAGGCATTTCCAGTGTAGTGAGCTGATGGGGGAAGAGGGCTTTTTGGTATGTTTTTTACTTCTTCTATTGGTTGCTGATTTTTTGGAGCCTCCAGAGATTTCATTAACGGTTTGTTGGTTTGGTTTCTTTAAGCCTTTTTTTGATGATGAGCATTGCTTTGTTTCTTTGTTTTTCAATTTTGCTAGGGTTGTTAGCCCTTGGTTTTGAACGTGGAGATTGTTTACTTGCAAGAGGAGGCCTTCTAGTGGATTTGGTCTTGAAGCTGTCTGATATGTTCTGTCTGGGAATTGAAGATTTCATTGATATTGTTTGGAAAAGATGGGCCAGAGGGGTGAGGGGACATATTATTGTGGTGTCCAAAACTCATAAGTGACATTTATGAGTAGATAAATTGAATATGGAATTGGTGTGTTTGGGATAACAATCAAATCGTTCGGTGGGCTAATAGTGAATAAAAAATAAATGTAAGAGATGAAATAGTAGATATAGCAGATAAGATAATATAGAGAAATAAGTGGATAGTACGCAATCTTGAAGACAAAGTAATAAGCAGTAGCAAGACCAATGAAGATAAGGAGAAATACTAAAAAATTCATCAGAAAGAGATGCAAGGAAGAAATTGAAAAAAAAATCAGTGAGGAAGACAAGAATTTGAAGCTTTCAAAATAAAAAATCTTGTGAAAACAATTTTTTTATTCAACAAAGGCATTCTAACAAATTAAAAAATTTTAGAGTGAATGAACTCTCAAACATCCAGCTGAGTTTTGACTTTTCTTTCTCTATCCTTTGAACAAAAATTCCAATAAAATTCTGCAGTTTGTAACATAAAAATCTAGGTAGGCATTTCCCATTGTTGTATATTCATTTTCAGATTATCAATAAAAATAAATCTAGAAGCCAATTTCAAAATCAAGGCAAAGTTTAGTTGTTTGAAATCAAAGGACATCTTTCTTACTTACATTGTTCAAAAGATTTGGCCTTTCTCCTATCGAAAAAAATAACAAGTTGTAAAAAAGTACAAAAGAAATTTAATTTCATATTCAAGAGGAACTCGTGATTACAAAGAAAAAAAATTTAAGCTTGACACCGCTGCACGGGTCAAAGAAGATGAAACCAATAAACAAAATGTGGTCAGGCTCTGAATAGATCAGTGCAACGCAGGGACGGGTAGGTCAGCTGATACTATCAGCATTTTGCAGTCGTTGCGGTTCACAACGTCACCCGCAACAACTGGGTGTCGCTGCGGACCGTAACGACTGCAAAATGCAGGTAGTGTGATTTTCGGTGGTTCAGTTGGTAAGGAGATGCCTTGTGTCAAGGAAAATGGCCATGTCATTGGTTCAAGCCACATTGAAGACATAAAGAAAAAAATTAATAAAAAAAAATCAAAAAATGTCAAAATTTTGGAAAATAAATGAAACCTAACCCTAAAATAAAATTAGGTGCCAACCCACAAATTGGCCTCAAAAATTAAAAATACTAAGTTCAAGACAGCAGAAGGAGGATACATAAACAGATTACATAAGCAGGAAGGAGTTAAGAAAGTATTAGTAATCAGATTACTTGATTAGTAATACTTAGGGAGCTAAGGGATACAGGTACCATGGAGGATTAGTCAGCAAGTCTAAGGATTAGTAATCAAGTTCAAATAGGCACCAGAAAAAATCCCTCAAATTAGTAAGCAACCCAACAAATGACATCATCAACCAAACAAATGATGCAATGATTTACATAAATGACATTATTTAGGTGGGACCACCAGAAAAGAATTTTCCCAGCCAAAAGAAACTGAAAAATTCTAAGTCCCTCTTCTTGAACACCTCCCATGGAGAGCCCGAAAATTATAAATAGAGGGCCTCTCCCCCAAATTTTTCCTCTTTCCCTCATGTCTTTTTTATCCCCCCAAAAGTGGACAGTGGATTTAAATTCATCCCTGACTATCAGGTTAACTAGTCTACAAATATATAATTCTTATATATAAAGGATAAAAAGGCCTTATATGATAGTCTTATAGTAAAATAACTCTTAAAATAAATAAATAAAAAAGTCTTGTAATAAAAAAAAAGTCTTATAAAAAAAGAGAAAACCTTATAATAGAATTTTCTTATATAAAGGATAAAAAGGCCTTATATAATAGTCTTATGAACTTAAAATAAAGAAAATATTATTATAAAGAGAATTTTACCTCATTATAAGAAATCAAAGCTTTGAAGAAGGAAAAGAAGGGTCATTTAGTTTTTTTTAAGGAGTTAATATTATTATTTAATTTCATGAAGTCCTACTTTGGTCACTACAAGGACATCTTATTAATTATAAAGGAGAGCACCTATTATAGGAATAAATTAGTGCTATCTTATTAAAAAAGAAAGAATTATTATCAAATTAAATTATCAAAGAGTGGCTGTTAATTAGTCTGGTAATATCATAATCTCATTATAAAAAAAATAATAATAATAAATCATCAACCATAAAAAAAAGAGAGTGTTTGATTGTTTCATTTAGTATTATTATCAGCCTAGTGTCTCCAGATTATATTGAATTATTGTTGTAGTAGTATTTTGTGTGATTTGTGATAGTTTTTTTTCTTTTGGTTAACTAAATAGTGTTATATTTAAAAGGGTAAATAAACATTATTGAGATCAAGCAAAGTCTGACAGAGTCTGTTGAATACACTTTTCTGAATTAGCCACCATCAATAAATAAATTTATTGTGAACTCAAGTTAAGATAATTCAGCATTTTTCAGGAAGGGCAGTTCAGATTATTCTGACACACAAGCAGAGAAAGGGTTACAAGATTGAACAGCAATTCAAAACTGTTTTCTTATAATTTCCCCTTCCAGGTACTGCCTCATTTTATCCCACAGTATCCACTGGACTTTATTATTATTTGAGGTTTTATTGATGATTACATCATTATTAAACCATCATATCCTATTATTATATCACTATTTAGAGTTATCACTATAAATGTAAGCTTGATGAAATCATAGGCTTGTCAGAAGCCTAAAATTGGTGGAATATACTAGTATTAATCATAACATAATAGCATTCACCAGTTTTATCACTTATATGACTGTTAAGCCTGAAATACAATTACAGTGAGTGATCCTAAATGATCAATTGCAAGCTTAAAGTTTGATCATGGATAAATTTAATTTTCACAAGATAAAGTGATTCAGAGGGTGAATTTTGATAGCTTGGTATGTCATTTTTAATCCATCAAGAGGATTTCATTAAATAATGACAAATCTATTTTTGATAATTTTTCTTGTAGCACATCCTTTCTGTTGAGATTTACTATTTTAAACTTTAAACCATTATTTAACGGGGTTGTACCTTGAATGTAATGATAAAAAAATACATCATTCTTCATGTATGAACAGGTATAACCTGAATATCTAATTAGGCTCAAGTTTTGACCATTTTCACAAGAAAATGGTCAACAGCTATAGCAATGTTATTCAATAAACCCTTACAATTCATAACATTGTTTATAGCTAGTAAAATAAAGTTCATATCTTTATTTTTACAGTAATTAAATGTAAGCTATATTGTTAGGTCAACTATCTATCATGTATTTTTCAAGAGATATAAGCTAAAAATTATTAATATATGCACTGATCATTAAAGTGCATATATTCAGGTTATTTCCTTGAGTATTGACTTTAAAGATATGAAATAAAAATAATATATGTTTTGTGTTTCATGAAGAATCCAATGGTACAATTTTTTCACATTTTTCTTCATTGGTGTCTGAGATAAACAAGAATTTATGCCTTTTTATGGCATTTTAGCTTATTACACAGTAAGTATTATCTTTACAAATACAACATAAAAGTGTTACATGTGTATTTTACACTGAGAAATTTAATGGTATAGTTTAATTAAAATTTCTATACATTAGATTCTGAGGTAATCAATAATTTATGCCTATTTATGGCATTTTTACCTATTTTAAGATAATATTTTTGATTCTTATTATCAGAATAATTATTATAAGGTTATTTTGTGACATTTTTTGATATGTGGTCATATTTAAAAGGCTCAGAGGCTCTAAAACCACATTTACACCCAATAACTGTCTGTATTGAGTGTATAGAGCCACAAACTAGCCCACAGTAGTGAAAGGTTTCACTCTGTGGTTGTGTGCAGAGGTAAGAAACCCTCAACTACCCAGGAAAAGATAAAACAAGCCTTTTCCTCACCAAAAGGATAATCCATGATCCTGTTCTTAGTATTCTGATGTGGTATATCTTAAATAAGTGGTACCCTTAGAATATAAAAGGTATAATTTTAATATTTAATTATTGTAAGCCAACAGATAAACACTGCACCCCACACTTTAATAAGAACTCAGCATAACTAATACTAATTAGTAAATCCCCAACACCCTTCACCATGGAAAAAAGGCTATCCCTTCTGGAAGGGGTATCAGGTCCAACTCAGGTCTACCCTGCTTTCAAGCTGGCTCTTAACCTTGGTTCTAACCTTTAAATATTTTTTCAGATACTTTCAGAAAAACATTCAGGAATTTAGAACTTTACTCAATTGAAATGGAAGATTTTTGAATAACAACAATTCTTGTTTGTATGTTTGTACATGGCTCATGAATTCTATTTTAAATAAGAATTTTACCAAAAAAGTCACAAAAAAGGTTACCAAACACTTTTCTTCACTACCATCAATAAATTTGAAACATTCGAAATTCTTGATTAATGTGAAGAATAATTGACCCAATTTTTTGTATGAAAATTTTCATAAATTTTTATATCTATTGAATTATATAAAGTCCAAAATAAACATTGTGTAAATTATTTTCTAAATAAAATGCAATTATTATGCCTTATTTATTTCATAAAGCCTTTTTCTGTTCTATTATAAAAATTTATCAATATTGCTTCTAGCACAAATTTTCAGAAAATTTGATACATTTTACACCACAAAAAAGAAATTCAATAATCCTTCAGCTCTATCCCATATCTATTTTCAAGAATAATAAAAAATATAATTCAGAATTCAAATTACTCATCATATATATTTATGAAGCTGTTGAGCTCTACATTGTAACCCATTTTCATGATTCTATTATTCAAGTGAAATTATGACTTGAATTAAATTATTAAGTTTTAAAATACCAATTGTATTTTTTCTGAAAAAGAACATCAATCATATAGTTATAGACTTTAGACTTCGCCTGTTTATTTGTTATGATCACAGCTTGTATGATCTTTGAATATCATTCAAACCTTATTTTTTCATCAATTCAATCATGAAGAAGGTGATGAATTTAGCTGTATTGAGCAAAATGGGATGGATTATGTAAGGTGTGGATATGAAACTTTGATTAAAAATCAAGTACTTTTCCTGTCCTCAAAATTTGTATAAGGTAAAAATCAATTAAAAATAGTATGAAATATTATTTTTAAGAGAAAACACGCCAATTTTATTGTTTATAACTTTATTAGTATAAAAAAATAATATTATAAAAATTTATTGTTTTACCAACAATAAAAATTTATCCAAAAAATACTCTACAAGAGATATTTTAAGGCTACAAAAGAAATTTCTTCAAGAGCAATTTCAATTGGAATTAATTGAGCAAAGAACTGCAAGCAATTAATTAAAGAACAAAGTCTTTAAAAAGAATATTAAAGAGAAAACACGTCCAAAAGTGACCAGAGTGAATTTGGAAACAAAGTGACAAAGTTTACAGTGATGAAAGATGCTTTAATTCACTTTTGGGGTGGTTCAGGGGTAAAAATGATTATAAGAGTTACAAACAATGATTATAATGATTTTTTCACGTGGTTAAAAGGATTAAAATGATTTAAAAGAGGTGGTTGGAATCTTTGATTGATTGGTTTAACAGTGTTTAAACTAATTAATAAAAGGAAAAGATTCTAACATGAAGAGAAAAGTGGGGCAAAGAAGACATTCTTTTATAGCCATCAATTCTCTTACTCCAAAAGTAAAATTTACTCTTGTCAGTCGTGAAAAACAGTCTGACAACAGAAAAGCCAATTATGGCATCATTGAACGCTGGTTTAGGCCAAAAAGGGCTGGTTTAAGCCATTTTTAGCCATTTTTAGCCATTTTAGACCCTTAAATCAGCCATTACTATAGCAATACCAGGCCTAGAGCCTTCAAAACACGTCAGAATGTGTGTCAGAGGCGTAGAAACCAGTTAAAACTGTTTTTATTATGATTGTTTTATCTTAAGGGTAGTTTTACCCTCTTGGCAACAGCTAAAACTACCCCAGTTGGTATCAAAACCTCATCATCAATTGAGTCCACAGACCCTGTAACTCAATTCCAGGCCAAAAGTGATGAACTTTTGCGTGAATTTTGACATCCCACGCCTGTCAGCAAGGATTTTGGGGGTCTAGCTCCCCCTTAGAGCTGGAGTTCCTTTTCCCCCCCAAATTTAATCTTTCCAATTTATTTTTCCTTTAATTCCTCATCATGTATTACACTTATAATTTACATATGTAATTCAATTCAATTGTACAGTACAATACAGTAATAATTGACACCTCATATGTAAATCAAAGTTCACTTATGTAATACACGCGCACATTTTGACATTTCAATTGAATTCAATTGAAAATACTTCAATTCCTCATAACTTCTAAACTAAACACAACACCTCAATTTTAACACAAAAATTGATGGTTAACACCACATGTGGTGTGAATTAAATTAAAGTTTTGAGGATTTTCAACTTTTGTAGTGAAAATACTAAAAACTTAATTTAAGCTTATTTAGAGTTGAGTTACAAGAATTTCACTCAGAGGTGACCCCACCTGATTTTTTATGAGGAATCCAATGGTGAAATAAATTTTATATGTTTATTTATTGGATAAAAAGTTATAATAAATTTTATTTAACTTTTTTCCAAATTTATTTATTTTCTCACAATTTTGTTAAAGTTTCATTTTTACTTAATTTTTTTCAAGTATAAATGTAATTTTATATTTACAAAATTTAATGTATTTTTTATTTTTAAATTATAATTAATTTTTTATTTTTAATATAATTTTATATTTATATTTTTATTTTTATTTTAATAATATAAATAAATTTATTTTATTTATATTAATATGTTATTTTTTATATTTGTGGTCTTTTGGGTATATGAAATTACCTCTAAGGCTCACATTCCCTCCCCCTAAAAAAAAGAATATTACTTTGTAATATTGGTGTTTCTAGTGTGTCTGAATCTCCTCAGGAGTTTGGTAGCTTCTGGTATATCTTTTTCTTCTAACCATTCATCTTCACAAGTAGGGTCACTGTACCTAACAAGGTATTCCCTTACTTTCTTGGTTCTTAATTTCCTTTCTTTAAGAACTTTGGTTATTTTCTTAGTACCAGATGTCTCAATAGGAGGTATAACTTGGGGAACCTTATTCCTCAAGGGAAATTTCTCAGCATCACTAGATTTATATGGTTTTATCAAGCTCACTGGAAATGTAGGGTGCTTATTGCTAAGTTCTTCAGATAACTCTACTTCAACAGCATTTTCTCCATGGAGGGCCTTAATCACAAAAGGTCCTGCAAAGGAGTCTTTCAACTTTTTACATCCTTTGATGTTATTGAAGTTAGTGGTGGATACAAGAACTAGGTCCCCCACTTTGAAATCTGGAGTTGCATGAGATTTATCCCATTTGTCTTTAGCATATGCAAAAGAGTCCTCCATGCACCTTACTGCATGTTTTCTAGCTTTGTCTAGCATTCCTTTGAAGCTAGCAGCTGTGGGATGTATTCCAATTAAGTCTTTCCTCAAGGAGTCTTGGGGTAACTTGGGGTTCCATCCTTTTTCTAGAACAGCAGAAGTCTGATTGGTACTAGCATGGATTGATGTTTTATATGCTAATTCCAGTGCTGGTAACAGAGTACACCAATCATGGGTAAATCCATCACAATCTTTGAATTCAAGGCCATATGCACAAAATATTCTCACCATGTCCTCTAAGGTTTGGATCATTCTTTCAGCCAGGCCATCAGTTTGTGGGTGGTAGGCTGTAGAGAAAGACAGTTTAGTGCCAAATAATTGGTGAAGATTTGTCCATAGTTCTGAAGTGAATTTGGGATCTCTATCACTGATGATATTTGTAAATATCCCAGTCCATGACACTACTCTATTCCATATCAGAAGAGCTGTATCCATGGCTGTATCATCTTTGTGACATGGTAAAAAGATTGGAGTTTTACTGAATCTGTCCACAATTACTAGGCAAGCATTATAGCTCCTGTCACCTCCTGGTGGTAGGCCAGTTACCCAATCCATATGGACAATTTCCCAAGGTCTGTTTGGTTCTTGGATTTTCATCATATTTCCAAGTCTTTTGCCAGTGGATTTATTTGCCTTTTGGCATCTGTCACAGGTTTTGCAATACTCTGCAACATCTTTTTGCCACATTGGCCACCATATGCAGGTCTTCACTTTCTCTCTTGTTCTGTCTTCAGAAAGATGTCCTGAAAAGGGACTATCATGGCATTCTTTCAGTACAAGATTGATTAATGACCTGTCTACAACTGTCATGACACATGTGTGCTTGGTTCTGTGGTAAATTATACCATCCAGTAGGTGAAATCTTCCTTCATTATAAGATTTTCTCCATACTTCATCCAAGGCATGTATTAGAGAGTTGTCTTTACAGTCTTTGTTAAGTAATTGGCATAAGATGCTACAATTCTTATCTTGAGTGTAACTATTTCTGACTTCTTCAAAGAAGGTGGTGTTCAAGTCTGTAACACTTATTCCTTCTATTGGAATTTGTGGTGAAGCTTCTTCTGGAACATAAGCAGGATTATCAATGTTATTTGGTAATGGCCATCTGCTTAGTCCATCTGCACTCTTATGAATATTCCCATCCTTATGAACAATAGTCATATTGCCTCTGTATTCTTGTATGGCTATTTGCCATCTGAGCATGTGTCTGTTAGGTGTTTTCATGTTCAAAAGTGATTTCACAGCTGTACAATCTGTTATTACTTCAAAAACACATCCCTCTAAAAAATAGTTCAATTTCTCCAAGGCCCAGACAAGGCATAGACATTCCATTTGACTTGCTCCATATCTGGCTTCAGTTGGTTTGATTTGCCTGGATATGAAACATATTGGTCCTTCTACAGGTTTGTCATTTATGATCTGAACTTGGTGAAGTGCAGCACCCAGTCCATCTCCTGATGCATCAATATACAGTTTGAAAGGTAATTTAAAGTCTGGCATCAGTAAGAGTGGAGCAGTGGTCAATGCTTCTCTTAGAAATTCAAAAGCTTTGACTCTGTCAACAGTCATCTCAAATACTGTGTCTTTGTCACACAACTTATAAAGTGGTCTTGCTATGGATGCAAAGTCTTTAATGTGTTGCCTGTAATATCCTGCAAAACCCAAGAATGACTGAATTTCCTTCTTATTCTGAGGCATGGGTTTTAACAATACTGCTGCAACTTTGTTTTTATCAATTCCAAGGGACAAACCAGATACAACATGTCCTAGTGCCTTAAGTTCTTTAAATCCAAAATGACATTTCTTCAAGGAGATTTTCATGTTTACTGATTGGATTTTTGTCAAAACTCTTGATAATCTGTACATGTGCTCCTCCCAAGTCTTTGAACAGATAATAATGTCATCAATGTAAATGATTAACCATCCCTCTGAGAGTTCTTCAGGGAAGATTTCATTCATCATTCTTTGGAAGTGTGAAGGTGCATTTTTGATACCAAAGGGCATCCTTAAGTATTCATACACTCCACAATGAACAATAATTCTCAAGTATTTTCTTGCTCTTGGTGTTACCACATTTTGATGGAATCTTTTAAGGGCATCCATAGTGGTTATATACACTGCTTGAGATATTTGAGTAAGGGCAATTTGGATTTTTGGTATTGGGTATCTTTCTGGAACAGTGTAAGTGTTCAGAGCTCTAAAGTCCCCAACCATTCTGGATTTTCCATTATGCCACGCCACTATGACTGGTGTAGTTATTTCTACTTCCTCATTGTGGCCTACTTTTCTTATTACACCAAGGTCTAGAAGTTCTTTGATATGAATTTCTAGAGCTTCTCTTGATTTTGGACTTGCTGGATAAGCAGGTCTTCTTAAGAGTGGTGGATAAGGTCTCTCAATGTTAAGAATGATGTCAACTTCATGACCAATAATTGCTCCCAGAGGTTCTTTGTCTGTAGCAAATGCTCCTTTGTGGTCATACAAAAGGGAAGAAAGTTCATTTTCTTGTTTATCAGTCAGATGAAGGCTTATCTCAGCCTCATTTAACTGTTCAGACTTGAATTTTTCTAACTCTAAGTTGACTGGTGATACTTTGTTTACTGTAATTTGTCTTTTAAATGGTAAAAAGGCAAATTTCTGGCGCTTATTGTCCCCAATTGTAAAGTATCTGTCTTTGTTATTATGTAAATCTATCCCATACATGATCAAATAGTCATTTCCCAATATAAAATGGGTACTAGAGCAATTTTCCATAACAACAAATTCAACTGTGATCCTTAAATTCCCATTTATGTGTGGGAATATGACATTGGTCTCAAAGATTCCCAATGCTTTCATTGGGTTACTTGCACTGTTGAATTTTATACCATAAATTGGTAACAATTGGTCTTCAAAATTTGGCACACAAGTCTTAAGAAAGGATTTTCCAACACAAGAGCAGAAGGCTCCTGGGTCAAGCAAAAGTTTGGTGGGCTTGTTATCAATTACCACTTCTGTTATACAGGAGTTACCAGCTGTATAACCTTTTCCTCTGTTTGGTTTTGTCTTCATAAGTTGTGAATCTTGAACTTTTGATAAATCAACTTGACCATTTCTCAATTGTGGTAAGTGGGAATAAGATTCCATGATGTCAAAAGTGGCATTGATATTTTCTATATCTTTTGAAGATTCAGAAAATATGGATGACTTATCATCTGAATTGTCTTCAATTATGTCTTCTTTTTCAACATCTGGTTCTTTTTCAATGTCAATTTCATTGATTCTTCCCCTCTTTGGACATGCATTGGCTAAATGGGTGGTGCTTTGGCAAATATGGCATTTTCTGACTGTATCTGCAGATTTATATTTAATATTACTAGAATTTTCTTTGGGGTTTTTGTCCACAGAATCTTTCCAAGGTGTATTAAACCTTGTTTTGAGATTCACCCTACTAGAACCAATTTTGGTTCTGGTGGTTACTTCTTCTAGTATATTGATAATATCTTCTGCTGAAGATTGTTCAGTAGTCCTGCTTTTGACAGCATGCTCTAAGTCACCTCCACATTGTCTCAGAATTTTTCTATGGATCATAAACTCTGACATGTCAGGATATAATGCTGTTAATCTGTCCTTTTGTTGGCAAAACCATGGTAAAGCTCTGTCTTTATCAGCATTAAATTTGGCATATTCAAAGGCTGTTTCAACTTTAAACCTCCAAGCATCATTTGCCCATTTGTTGATGATTTGGGTTTTCCACCAAGTCCAACTCTGGTGTCCATGTGCTTGTCTTATTTTGATGTACCATCTGTGAGCTGATCTGGTAAACAAGGTGTTAAACCTGGCTGTTACCAATCTGTCTGGTAATTCAAAATCTTCTTTGATCATGTCAATACCTCTAATGAATTCCATATGGTCATACTCTCCTTCACCACTGAAGTGAGGCCATTCTTTAAGTTTTGGAACTTCTTTCAAGAGTGCTTGGCCCATTGATGGTTCCAAGTTATGAAAAGAAGTGGATAATTCATTTTTTAATTGTGAATTATCAGGATCCAATACTTGTGGATTTGGAATTCTTGTGCCCTCATTTTGATTTAGAGGTGTAGACATTCTTGGTAAGGTGTTCAGTATTTGTTCAATGTCATTCATTTTACTGTTGCTACACCTTTGGGAATTTCTGTATTCATGTTGGAAGCTTTGTATTAAATTTATTACTTCAATTTTATACATGTCTTCCTTATGTGTCAGTTCTTGCCATAACTCTGTCTGTCTTGTATTATCAGCAGTAACTTGATTCAATTTCATTGATAATTTTGATACTTCTTCTTGTGAAGCATCAAAACACTTTTTCAAGGCAATGGTATATGTCTTTACTTCAGTAAATGAATTTGAAATGTCATCAAGGACTTTCTTGTTATCTGTTTTGATAATATTTATGGCTTGTTTAATTCTTGTTTCAATCATGTCATCAATATTGAATTTAGAATATTTATCTGTTAATTCTTTAATAATGGCAGATTGTTCATTTATTTTAATGTTAGAAGAATTGTCATTATTAGAATTTTTAATTGTTCTTAAAACTTTTTCAAAACACATGAGTGTTTCATTAATTTGGCACAGACTCAGGTTGTTTGTTTTAATGTTGTTACAAATGGTGTCATTTTTATCAGAAAGATGTTTTTTCACATCATTTATAGCATTATACAACTCTGGGATGGAATCAAATATGTCAGAAATCATTTCTGGAACCTTAATCTGGCTTCCTCCTTCTTCTGTAATTCCATCATGGTTCTGGCCATCTGAAATACATTTTCCATGGCATCCTGCTGAATCTTTGGGATTCTGTAGCCCTGGCTGTAAGGTTTTGGGGCTGGTGCCTTCCCTTTGCCCTTGTTTGGAGTTTGTGGCTGCTTTTTCATGTTGGAATTGCTGCTTCTGGCCACTGGGGCTGTTTTTGGCACTGGTTTGGGTGGTGGAGGGTTGTTTTTCCTCCATTCTAGTGTCAAAAGCATCATGTTTTTCTTCTCCATCAATGGATGCCATCCATTGAGCAATTTGCAAGTGTTGGGATGGCCCAAGAATTTCCTTACTGTCAGGTAAGAATTCATGCAGTTTTTCCACAGGTCTGCAAGGATCTGGTACTCTTTGAATTGAAGTGCATTGTTGTATGCACTGTGGCTGGCTTTTTATATGTCCACAGAGGCTTGTTGTGGCGGTGTCAGCTCTTTTTCAAGGTAAAATGGTATTATCAGCTTCAGAATGACCTCTTTCAGTTGTTTGGAAGTCATCAACTGACCCTTTTCCTTCTGTACCTGGTTGGCCTCTGCCATAATCACGTCTATTACCTTTTTGGGAGCTGCTTGAGGGGTTGTAGCTGGCTCCTGATCTGGTTGAAGGCATAATTATGGTTAAAAAGGATTAAAATAGTATTTTTACGTCAAAAAACTTACTATTGGCCAAATTTTTTGCTTTCTGAAGGGTATTACTTATGTCCAAGTTAATTAATTCAGAAGATATTGGTTCAGGCTGGTTATTTTGAGTCACAATAACAGTACTATTATGATCAGAATTAACAGTACTGGCAGGGATAATGCTGGTTACTGTTGAGGCTGTTTCAATGTTTTCTTGTCTTACCACGTTGTCAGACACTAAAATTAATGAAAAAGCCAATTAATTAAGTAAAAAAAGGTTATTTCAAAAAAGAAATAAAAATATAAGCCTCACTTATAATATGAAAAAAAGTTATTTTTTATGGATTTTTTGAATTATAAGTATTTTTTATATGTTTTTAAATTTTTCAATATAAGAAAAAAAGATTTAAAAAGAGTAAAAAAATATGTCACAGGTAAAATATCATGGCTGGGCCCCCAAATGTAAGGTGTGGATATGAAACTTTGATTAAAAATCAAGTACTTTTCCTGTCCTCAAAATTTGTATAAGGTAAAAATCAATTAAAAATAGTATGAAATATTATTTTTAAGAGAAAACACACCAATTTTATTGTTTATAAATTTATTAGTATAAAACAATAATATTATAAAAATTTATTGTTTTACCAACAATAAAAATTTATCCAAAAAATACTCTACAAGAGATATTTTAAGGCTACAAAAGAAATTTCTTCAAGAGCAATTTCAATTGGAATTAATTGAGCAAAGAACTGCAAGCAATTAATTAAAGAACAAAGTCTTTAAAAAGAATATTAAAGAGAAAACACGTCCAAAAGTGACCAGAGTGAATTTGGAAACAAAGTGACAAAGTTTACAGTGATGAAAGATGCTTTAATTCACTTTTGGGGTGGTTCAGGGGTAAAAATGATTATAAGAGTTACAAACAATGATTATAATGATTTTTTCACGTGGTTAAAAGGATTAAAATGATTTAAAAGAGGTGGTTGGAATCTTTGATTGATTGGTTTAACAGTGTTTAAACTAATTAATAAAAGGAAAAGATTCTAACATGAAGAGAAAAGTGGGGCAAAGAAGACATTCTTTTATAGCCATCAATTCTCTTACTCCAAAAGTAAAATTTACTCTTGTCAGTCGTGAAAAACAGTCTGACAACAGAAAAGCCAATTATGGCATCATTGAACCCTGGTTTAGGCCAAAAAGGGCTGGTTTAAGCCATTTTTAGCCATTTTTAGCCATTTTAGACCCTTAAATCAGCCATTACTATAGCAATACCAGGCCTAGAGCCTTCAAAACACGTCAGAATGTGTGTCAGAGGCGTAGAAACCAGTTAAAACTGTTTTTATTATGATTTTTTTATCTTAAGGGTAGTTTTACCCTCTTGGCAACAGCTAAAACTACCCCAGTTGGTATCAAAACCTCATCATCAATTGAGTCCACAGACCCTGTAACTCAATTCCAGCCCAAAAGTGATGAACTTTTGCGTGAATTTTGACATCCCACGCCTGTCAGCAAGGATTTTGGGGGTCTAGCTCCCCCTTAGAGCTGGAGTTCCTTTTCCCCCCCAAATTTAATCTTTCCAATTTATTTTTCCTTTAATTCCTCATCATGTATTACACTTATAATTTACATATGTAATTCAATTCAATTGTACAGTACAATACAGTAATAATTGACACCTCATATGTAAATCAAAGTTCACTTATGTAATACACGCGCACATTTTGACATTTCAATTGAATTCAATTGAAAATACTTCAATTCCTCATAACTTCTAAACTAAACACAACACCTCAATTTTAACACAAAAATTGATGGTTAACACCACATGTGGTGTGAATTAAATTAAAGTTTTGAGGATTTTCAACTTTTGTAGTGAAAATACTAAAAACTTAATTTAAGCTTATTTAGAGTTGAGTTACAAGAATTTCACTCAGAGGTGACCCCACCTGATTTTTTATGAGGAATCCAATGGTGAAATAAATTTTATATGTTTATTTATTGGATAAAAAGTTATAATAAATTTTATTTAACTTTTTTCCAAATTTATTTATTTTCTCACAATTTTGTTAAAGTTTCATTTTTACTTAATTTTTTTCAAGTATAAATGTAATTTTATATTTACAAAATTTAATGTATTTTTTATTTTTAAATTATAATTAATTTTTTATTTTTAATATAATTTTATATTTATATTTTTATTTTTATTTTAATAATATAAATAAATTTATTTTATTTATATTAATATGTTATTTTTTATATTTGTGGTCTTTTGGGTATATGAAATTACCTCTAAGGCTCACAGATTAATTAAAAATGCAAACTCATATATCAATGAGACAATAATTTTCTATTTCTTTAATTAATTTTTCATTATGGTGAGATGAATACAGAGATTTATTACAAAAGGGAGTTTTATATCTTGTGATAGAATGTCTGGCTTCATTTATTAATATCTCGATAAAGTTAGTGAGTTTGGTATTTCTTGAGAAATTATGAGCTTATGTTCTTTGACCCTGATAATTTTGAAGCTTTTGAGATCTATTATTGAGTTTCAAATTGAATTTTACAAGTTGAGTTAATGAGGTTTTAAAACATAAAAAGAGAAATAAATTGATCAAATTTTTTTAGTTTTTTCAAGTGTTTAAACTGCACAGATCCTATTAAAGAGCCATGTGAATATTTTATAAAATGTTAAAAAATATTGATTTTATTTATATTTCAGTATTGAGATTTGATTTCATAAATATAATACTTGTGATGATAAAACCAATTCATTAAACATTCTCATGAAAATGTTTGGATTGATATTTTTCCTAGCAAATGTAAAAAAGAGATAATATATTTCAGTTGGAAATGTTGTTATTTAGATAATATTAGCTTTTTTATTTCCAATGAATCTATAAAACCCCTTCTGTACCTTTTTGGAAGAATATCCTATTTATTCTTATAGAATTACCCTGAATGGTGTACAACCAACCTGATTATCTTATATAAAATCTGATTTTGAAATAGAGTTAACTTTCTTTTAGATAATTTTCTTCAGAAAAATTTGTAGCCATATAATAATAAAATGTATTATTCTTATATTTCCTTGATTTATTCCAAAAACTGAGAGATTTATGATTAGATTTCAAAGTCATATGTACTATAATGGAATATTTACCAAATTGAAGATTACATGTTGGACTTTAATTTTACTTTATAAATTGATTCGGTGAAAGTCAGGAAATTAATTGTCTCTGTAGTATTTCTATTTATACATTACTTGGTTTAAATTTTTATCAAATATTTTAAGCATACCAAGTCATAATTAATACAAGAAGAGAACCAATGAAAACATTTCTTTTACTAGCTATAGCATTTCTATGATGACCTCTATTTTTCAAAGATATATCATTCTTACCTATCTACTTCAGATTTATGTTGTATTTAAAATGTTATTAGCATGGTCTAAGAGAAATGAAGCAAAGAAATATCAAGACTACTCTTAATGAATCATATTCATAGATAAATTTGACAAAGTGATTTGAATAAAACATATGCATGATTTTGGAAAAAATATTCCCCTGAATTAAAATTATCATAACTTTGACTTATAATTCTCAGTCAATCTTTTATGAAGTTATGAAATTATTTATCTAAATTTTGTGTTCTTCCTTGCTCTAAAATGGCATAAATATGATGAATTTGTATTCAGTTTTGAGAAGAATTTATGAATGATTACCTCACATGATCTATAAAAATAATATAAATGTACTAACACAACAGCTTATTAATTTTCATTGAAAAATAATTCTCCAATTCTTCACTTTAAATGAGGATGATAATATATAGTTCTTCTGATAATAATTGTCCTAAAAAAACAAGACTGTAGCTCCAGTTATAATTCTCCTCTCATATTTTTGATTCAAAAAGAAAAAGAAAGACTTTACGATTTTCTGCCTTTGTTAATTAATAACGCACAAAGTTACTGAAGCTAACTACAGTCATATTTTCAAAATTTTCAGCTGAAAAATTGTGAGCCATAATGATTGTATATTTTCTTTGTGTATTCTATGAGTCTGATAAACACCTAGTTTTCTCACTGGATTTTGAAAATGATCTCATTTCAGATAATCTTTGGGGAAATGGGGGTTCACTTTCAAATTGAATTTTGTTTATTGTATTGTACAATGAACACCAATCCAAAACCCAAACATACAAGGAGAGATCTGCTTGATATTGAAAAGAACTCCTCTCACTTTTTGAATTATCAAATTAATTTTGGCTTTAAAAAAAGGAAATTGAATTAATATAGGGAAATTAATTCAATAATCAAGCACTTATTAGAAATCACTAAATTTCAAAAATTTCAATTTTGTATAAAGCTATAGAGAACGAAAATAATTCAAATTTTTTTCTTTTTAAGAGGAATAATTTCTACTTAATCCTGACAGTATTTTGCATCAAAATTAAGAAATGAATATATTTTTATTACATAATATCAATGATTCCTCACTAAAATACTACAGTAACATACTAATTAATTCAATCTTATCTTATTACTAAAAAATCTGGTAATTAAAAGAACTGTTTGGAAAATGTTAATTTGAAGTTTTCGAGAATATTAATTCATTTAATGCTGTGAACTTCTAGAATCAACTTATGACTTTTGGTTTAGTTTATTATACTTCTTGGATCTAATTTAACAAAAATAGTGTCTTTGCACAATGAGAGTTTCAGATATTACTCAGCTTTTAGCATCAATATTCATGCAATATTCTTTTTGAATAGTTCTTTCAGCTTCTGATGAAGTAATTTTCATTTTTAGAAGTTAATCCTCTCAAGAAAAATTTTCAAAATACAATATTAGTAAGTTAAATTTCCCAGGTTCCTTGAATTTATTTTTACTTTCCATATTTCTGAAGCACCATACATACATATTCAATAAGATAATGAGAGTTGGAAATGGAATGTTGAATTGCACTTACTTTGCTTTCTGACATGACTATAAAGCCAAAAAATAAAGTTCATTCTCTTATTTAATAAAAGGATGGTGTGATTTATGAAGCTGTGAGACTATAAAGCAAAATATTTTCAATTATAAAGTCATACAAATGTTTTTTCTGTGATATCTCATAGAACCAATTACCATCATCTTAAAAATCCATAAATACAACAGGGAACAGTTTTGGGGAGCATTGGTTGTCAATTATAAAACCAATCTTTGAAAATATAGTTTCATTTATTGTCATCCTTAACAAACAGAATTTCTGTATTGGAAATTCATAGAAGAAACTTTAATAAAGGTTTTATGTAAGATGTGTCTATGAAACGTTTGATAATATTACCATTAATCAAAAGGAATATTACTTTTATTATGAAATGCAATACATAAAATGATTATAACCAAAGTTAAATAATTAATTACTTACTTATTTCTTTTACTTTCTATACACTAATAGTGATTATAACAGTAAGCAGAAATTATCTACAAGAATCAATCAGAAGAAGTGTTGAATAATGAAAATTCTTATCAAAATAATATAGATTATTTTCATGTATAGCCATAAGGTGTGAATATGGAACTTTGATTAAAAATCAAGTAATTTTCCTGTGCTCAAAATTTGTATCAGGTAAAATATGATTAAAAATATCAAAAATTAAGATTTTTAAAAGAAAAAACACCAAATTTATTGTTTTTAACCCTATAAGTATAGAAAAATAATATTATAAAGATTTATTGTTTTACCAACAGTAAAACGTTATTAAGAAATATTATACAAGAGATCGTTAAGGCTACAAAAGAAATTCCAATTGGAATTAATTGAGAAAAGGATGGCAGGAAATGAATATAAGAACAGAGTCTTTGAAAATAATATTAAAGAGAAAACACGCCCAAAAGTGACCAGAGTGAATATGGAAACAAAGTGACAAAGTTAACAGTGATGAAGGATGCTTTAATTTACTTATGGGGTGGTTCAAGGCTAAAAATGATTATTAGAGTTATAAAAAATGATCATAGTGATTTTTGACATTGTTGAAAGGTTTAAAATGATAAGAAAAGGGTGGTTGGAATCTTTTATTAATTAGTTTAACAGTGTTTTGAACTAATTACAAAATCAAAAGATTTTAACATGAAGAGAAAAGTGGGGCAAAGAAGAAATTCTTTTATAGCCACCAATTTTCTTACTACAAAAGTAAAATTTACTATTTTCAGTCGTGAAAAACACTTTAAAAACAGAAAAACCAATATGGCATCATTGAACCCTGGTTTAGACCAAAAAAGGGCTGGTTTTACCCATTTTAGACCCTTAAATCAGCCATTGCTATAGTAATACCTGGTTTTAAGCCTTAAAAGCATGTCATAATGTGTCTAAGAGACATCAAAACCAGTTAAAGCTGTTTTTACTATTATTGTTTTATCTTAAGTGTAGTTTTACCCTGTTGGCAACAGATAAAACTATCCTGGCTGGTATCAAAACTCAGCATCAATTGAGACACAGCCCCTGTGACTCAATTCCAGGCCAAAGGTGATGAACATTTGCATGGATTTTGACATCTCATGCCTTTCAGCAAGTAATTTGGGGGTCTGGCTCCCCCTTGGAGCCAAGATTCTTTTCCCCCCCAGAATCAATCTTTCCAATTTATTTTTTCTTTAATTCCTCATCATTTATTATACTTATAACTTACATATGTAATTAAATTGAGTTTTTACAGTACCCAACTGTAATAATTGATACCTCATATGTAAATTAAAGTTCACTTATGTAATACACATGCACATTTTGACAGTTCAATTGAAAATACTTCAATTCCTCATAGCTTCTAAACTACACACAACAACTCAATTTTAACAAAACAATTGATGGTTAACACTACATGTGATGTGAAGTAAATGAGGTTTTTCAGGATTTTCAACTTTTGTACAGACAAATACTAAAAACTTAATTTAAGCTTATTTAGAGTCGAGTTACAGACATTTTACCCAGAGGTGACCCCACCTTGAATTTTATTAGGAATCCACTGGTGAAGTAATTTTTCTTAAGTTTATTTGTTGGATAAAAAGCTATAATAAACTTGATTCAAATTTTTTGGAAAAATATTTTAATTTTAGTATTTTTTGTTGAAAATTTATTCTTACTCAATTTTCTGAAGTAAAAATGTGCTTTTACAATTTTAAATTCCCAAGTCATTTCATTTTAAATTGTAATCAAAATTTCAATTTTGTATATGGTCTTATATTTATATTTTGATTTTTTTATTAATAATATAAATAAATTTATTTTATTTATAATTGTATAATTTTTATATTATTTGTGGTCTTTTGGGTATATAAAAACACCTGTAATTCTCACAATAACTATATTTTGAAGGAATAATTATAAACATAACTCTTTAAGAAAGCTCTTACTACAGAAAAAATTTATGAATCAAGTAAAAACACTCACTAATAATCCAATAATACCCTGTAAAGAATTGATAGAGTGATTTTACAGATGACTTGTGGATTTAAGGGATCCAAATTGCTCTATAACAATAATAAAACAATAAAATGGATAAATTATATTGTAAATATCATATTTATATTATTTCACATTTTCCCAATTGATTCTGAAAGAATTAAAACACTTAAGAAAAGGATTAACTAATACTTACCTGTTGGTACTAAAGGTATGATTGAATAATAGGATGATCTGGAAAAAACAGCAAGAGGAGGCCTTTTTTAAGTCAATAAAAGCTCACAGAGGTGCTCCATGGAGCAAACTGAAAAACCATTTATTGTTTTTGGATAAAGGGTTAAATCATTTATTGTTATGTAAGATTATAATAATTACTTAATTAAGTCATTTTATGTGACTACCAACCCATTTATGGTTCAGAAATAAAGGAGTCAAAACTTTCAATATTATTTTATTTTTAAAGAATAAGTAATTTATCAAAGGTATAAATCTTATTGGAAATTTAATCACAGATTGTATTTTATGTGAATTTTTGAAGATTCAGCGTTTTATTTTGAATAATCAAAAATGGATCATACGTAAAACTGTTAATCTGAATTATGAAGTAATAATTATTTTTGGTTTTTATACAAAGCTCTTTTTTATCTATTGGTCCCGAAAATTTCAGGAAGATTTGTTAAGAATTGTGTTTTTAATGAATTTTTTACCTTATTTCTATGTAGAAAAAAAATAGCAGAGTAATAGCTGGTTCACATGAGGTAAGTGACTCAATGTTAGTCCCAAAAGGGTTAAATTAATCTTTGAGGGCTTTATAAATGGAAAATAATTAATAATTGACATGGTCACAGGAGTCAGAGTAGCTCATTACCTCCTTGTCACACCAAAATAGCAGTGGGGCATGATCATCCATGAATACAATATTTAGAGCTATCCACACCTCAGAGGCCTCAGAAGTTGGGTACCCTGGCTCTCTTAGATTTCTTTTGTCCTGCTTAGCTATTTTCACATCAAAAATACTAATTCAGACTTCAAGACTGATATCCACTATGGGTATACCAAAAATGTATGTAGGAATACTGTATCTCTAAGTGACACAAAAATGAATAACACTAGTATTAGTGTATATGTAACATGGGAATCCTCACATTCCCATTATTTTGGCCTGAAATTGAGAAAAACAAAGTTTCACAATTCTTTCATATGGTATTAATAATGTGATATTGAAGTATTTTCCATATTAACACCAAATATAGTTAGTTTAAGCTTATTAGCTCTAAGGAGCTAACCTAGGGTATTTTTCTGTGTATAATCCAAATATGGCCTTGAATCCATGAATTTACTTAATTGGAGAAACATTATTCAACTTTTCTTGAATGAAAAATGTTAAATTTTGGATGTATGCATTACTTATGGGTTATGAATAATTCAGAATTTATTTTAATATTAATTGTGAGCTATTTGGGTATCTACAATATACCTAAAGGCTCAGATTTCATCAATACAAAAGTTGCTCCATGAGGAAACAGATTGCACTAATAAGTTCATATCTTCCAAGGTTTGAAATAAAGTAATTGCAAAAGATGATCCTAAGAAAAGATTTCATGATTGCAAAAGCTCTTTATCATCTCCTCAAAGAATTTTATCAAGAAACATTTCTTTCTCAAATCCATAAAAACGGCTGTGTGATTCCATTTCTAATTTTGATTTTGACCTCCAAAGAAATTATTTCAGTTCTGAACCCCAATATAGTATGGCTTTGTTGATGTGTGATTGTTTATTTACAAAATCGGAGAAGATATAGGTTGAATAGAATCCAAAATTTGGTCATACCTCAATGAAAGAACAGTGCAAATATTGGAGTCATAAGATATGGGAATGGGAGCCCAATTTTCATTTTGCATAAACATTATTATTATTATCCATGCAATTCAATAAGAAAGAAATATTCAAATAGAAATCTTAATGTATCTATCTGTATATCAATAAAATAAATAGAAGAATACTAATCTATGAAAGATCTAACTCACTTGTAGTAAAGTTTCTGATTCAATGGAATTGGCCATTTGCTCTAAATCTTGAAAACAATCCTTGGGGCTTATTAATATTCTTTAATTTTTTTTCAAAAATCTTTTAAAGATTTCAGAATCAAAATTTCATGGTAGATTTGGGAATTGTATGCTTGTCAGCCTGTGACTCAAAACCAGAGCACAAGCATGACAGCCAAAATAACAAAAATCAATGGTGTAGCCAAGATACCACCAAAACATGGAGCTGAGCCATATTAGCTCAAAAGGTATCAAAAGAAAGAGGAACCTCACCCCTTTCTGAATATATAAGTCCCATCACCATAGGACAAAGAATAACAAAGTTATTCCTTCTCAAAGTTGTTGCTGAGCATAAACCTTAATTTTCACCTCTCATCTAAAGTCCAGGAGGGGCTTAACCCCCTCAGATGGGTATTCAAAATAAAGCTCTAATCCAGGGCTATCCAATGGTACTAGCCAAACTGAGCTAGCACCAGTATTACTTGAGTTATGGCCAAATTTAGGCCAAATAAAGGTGAACAAAACATTCACCTCTCATCTAACTTTTGCAGTTCTAGTGTGAGATACCTAGAGTGGGGTCTTTTTGGAAGGGGCACAATCAGGGCTATCTGATGGTGTCATCCATTTCCCCATATCTCAACTAGAACAAGGGTTATGGGGCAAATAAGCTCAATACAGCTTTTTGCCTAAAGCATGCAAATGTACAAAAGTCTTGTACATGGGATAACTTTGCCATATCTAATGATACCCATATAAAATGAGGTACCATTGTGTATAGCACATGCAGTGCTACACACTGAACCAGTTTTGAGGCTGATATCTCAAGAATTGACAAAGTTATGGCTGTTTTAAGGTCAGATTCCCACCTGCTGTCATATACAGCCTTACCATGGGATAATGTCCCATAATCATGCATATGAGGTGTCAAATAGACAAAGGAGCTTGTTTTTACTTCAATAACTCATATTTCAGCCAATACTGGGGTCCCATACAGTTTCTGTACAGCATTCTACGCCTCATACATGCCAGAATCAGGCTGTGAGGTCCCCAGATGAGAATTTTCACCCTGTATTGGTGAAAACTTCCCATATGTGGTTTCAAAACCACATCTGAGCCCAATACAGGTTATACAGGTCTTTGCAAACCACAAGCCTGTCCCAGAGAGTGAAAAAATCTTCACTACCTCTATGTGGAAAGGTCTAGCACCCTTTCCACCCCATTTCAGGATAAAAAGGAGGCTTTCCACAGCCAGAATTTCTTTCCCCATCCTGCTCTTAAATTCCTGGGTAGGACAACTGTTAAAAACAGCTATACTCTTTGAAATTAACCAGGTATAATTATAATTTTAATTATTGTAACCCAACAGGTAAAGCTGCACCCAGGGCTTTCAATAGCACTCTCCACCACTATTCCACAATATTAAAGCCCTCTTATTTTTATTATAAACCCTTATCATCAACAAATAGTTTTTTTTTAACCTTTATCACCATGTCACAGTCATAGTTAGAGTTGTAAATAGTCTAGTTACAGCTTTATAATAGACTCAGCCTGACAATGCTATAATGTGGTGGATCCTTTTCATTAGACCTTCTGTATGCCTCAAGGCATTTTCTGGCTTTGTTAAGCTCCTTGATTTCAGCTATATAGCATATAGGTTGTTTGTTCAAATTGTGAAGAAGCTTTATGTATTCAATGCTTCTCTATTTCAAAGAACATGAATTGAAGTTTCCAGTTTAATCTTTATTTTCGGAGAAAAATTCCTCTGATGCAACTAGTAGCTTCACAATTTCACTTTGATAAAGATGGGTGGCAACTTTTTGATTATTTTAAAAAATATAAAGGATGTAACATTCATGAGCAGCCTTATAAAGTGATTTCAAATCAATAGAAGGAGATTAAAAAACAATTTTTTTCTATCCTTTCTTTTAAGTGAAAGTTATTCTTCTAGGTTTTATAAATTTAATTTTTTGTCCTCTTCATCACCTTTCAATGAGAGCTCAAATTAATATTTAATTCTGACTTTCAGTTGGATCCAATGAATATTTTTAAAATGAATCTTGCTTGAATGAAAAACTCCAGAGTTTTATAATTATTGCAATAATAAATTAATCCCACATAGTGAAAATGTTCATTCAAAGAAAATGTTGGTATTGTGATTAAATATAATACAATTTCAACCTCACATCCAGCTTTGTGTTCTGTGGGAATGCATTTCTTTCTACAATGAAGAGTAGGTTCATTGGTCTGAAAGTTCAAAATATTTTTTCTTTAATGAAAAGTATGAAAAGGTGGTAAAATGAGTAAATAAATTAGCTCTTATGTGGGGAATGGTGGCTTTATTCCATTGAGGAGGCTCATATTTGAAATCATATTGAGAAAATGTACTATAAAAAGATGGGATTTTGACCCCAACCAAGAAGAAAAGGTTATCTGTACTTACTTATAGTCCTGGTATTTGTAATATGAGAAAGATCAACTGACATGAATTTAATAATATGTATTGAAAAGACTTTATATATTTCGAAGATGTTTTGAAAAAACTGAGAAATAATGAAATAGAATAAATATTAATTGATTCAGAGTTTATTTAATAAGGTGCAAATTATATATCTATTGACAATTCAAAGTAATATTTAAATATTATATGCATATAAAATCATTTTAATTGAATGGTATAGCTGTACCATAAACCCACAGGTGGATTTGATTGATAATCATGTTTATCTTGAAAACCTGGTTAAGGGATATCATATTTTTACCCAAAGCTTAAGCCTATTCCAAGAAGAGTACAAAGTAATTTAAATAAAGATTCTTCAAATTTTTAAATTTTATATATAAACTTATGTTGGATCTCAAGCTTTAGTTTCATGCAAAAGATAAAGAATCAAAGAGCAAGATGATTTGGTTAGATTCTTAGAGAAGGAATATTTTGTGTAAGTGTTTTTATGGTTATGTGTATCATATGAGTCAATACACCATTCAAAATATGAAACTGTTTTAAAACAACATTTCAAAGAAGTATCATTATAATAATTAAAAGATTCAATCATATATTTTTTTGCCTTCAGACTAGAAATTATCACCAAAAACACCAATCTTCCGTTTTCCACCTCACATAGAATAAAAATCTTCCTTACTTAAAAAAGGTTCAACTTCATTTTCCTTTTTTGCATACAAACTTTCAGTCAGTATGAGATATATTTAATTCTGGAAATAATGTAGGAAGATTAAAATTGATTCATAGAGAAACTTTGTATTGAAACTGTGTTTTTTGGACAGTTTTATGAAAATGATGGCGTAAGAAACAAATTTTGGAGCTTTTTAGTAATTTATTACATAAATAATAAATTGTTTAAGCCATAGGGTGCATTATTTTTAAATAGAAGGTGTTTTGAATGTCATTTTCAGTTCCTGAGCAATGTAGGAGTGAAAGATTAATCAGAAACAAGAGAACAAATATAATTATGATGATTATTAATTTTATTCATTGCTGAATAAAATAACTTGAAGAAAATAACAAAGGATCTCAATAAAATCATTGGAAGATTTATTGAATAAAATATGCACAGAAGGCTTATGTAAAAAGGTTGGAAAGCTGTGTTTTATCACAGGTAATTCACTTTCTTTACTCCTTATAATTTTATATTGGTTTCAATATGATTAAATACTCTGAAAGGTATATATTAGCATTACTAACATACAATATGTGTTGCTGGTAAAGTTTGGGAAGATTGTGATGAGGTGTTTCTAGCAAGTCTGTATATTAATGAACAAAATCATGTGTGAAATTTCATGTATAACCAATTTTGTGTTTATGAAATAAAATTAAGATATAATAAGATAATATGGGTAATAAAAAATAATTTTTCCCTAGAAAAGAAAGACAATTGGAAAGAATCAAAAATCTTTCATGATGTGAGGAAGTAGTAGAGGCAACAGGAGATTCATTTTTTTGAGCTCCTACACCAGGTGCAGTTAACAAGAGAACAACTGGTATATTGGAATAAGATTTATAAACATTCAAAATGACATCTTGTATGAATAAAGAGGAAACATTTTCATATTTCAATTAATACTTGTGAATCTCAAAACACTAAACAATCAAGTGGTCCATCAGTTCCAAATCTCATTTTGATCAGAATTGAGATGAAATATACCTTGGTATTTCCAAGTTGACTATATGTAAGGTATTTAGAAAATTCTTTCAGATTTTTTTGAATCAATATTTTTACACATTTCAATGCCATAAATCCTTTCCAAACTGGACAGGATTGGTTATTTTGAGGAAAGGTGAAAGCTTATGCAGGTTCAAAAAAAAGGAGGCTTGATAAAGCAGAAAAGAAAAGTGAAAGATTTACATTTGAAGCTATTTTGTCTTCTCCAGGAAGAGAAATTGCATTGTTGGGGCTTTTTCTTTGAACATGGAGGTAGAGAAGAGCAGGGATGTTTCCTATAAATCGGTTAACGACATATCTAAGACCACCACTATATGGAGTAACCTTTGACCTGTTGGGATGATCTAGTGGGAGTAGGGCAGTGGGATCAGTGGTATCACTGATCTTTTGAAAGAATTCAACAAATGCTACAATAGCATTATGTGATATGGGTGATAAATGGTTGAGTGTCTGGAGGAGGCCTTCAGAAAGGAAGAGTGCATCTATAATTCTGGCATTAGAAAGGTCATCTTTGAAGCTGGTTCAGGCTCATTTGATTTGCCTCTTGGTATAAGAAATAAGTTAAGCCATTGTGTAAAATTGTGTATTTTTATTTCTTGGGCTCCAGACCAATGATTCCTGATGCACTATCTGCTTTCCTATGAGAAAATCAGTATCACTTTTCAATAAAATTCCATATGAAAGAATATATGTTCAAAAGATAATTCAGTATAATCTATATCTGCTTAATGAATCAAAGAAAATATCAATTAAATTATTTTCATTTTATAAAACATGCCGACAAGATTTTTATGTATGGTGATGTACTTATGGAATTGTTATGAACCTTTTGACCAAAAAAGTGTTGAGATGCTTCATGATAAAGTGACAATTTTTCAAAACAAGGTAATAATTGGAATTTTTTTTCGGTTCTATCTTTGTTTTTTCTTTCTTGGGTAGAACATTTGAAAATATCTGTAATCAAAGAGTCAGTTTGATTATCATTTCCAAATAGAGCTATTATAACTCACTTCTCAGAGGGTCTACTAGAGGTTGAGCCAATTCCAATAAAAATTCTTCAGCTGTTTGTTGAGGTTCTGATTCCACAGGACCTGTGGTAGGGGAAAATTCTGGTGGTACCTGGGGCTGAGCTGGGTTTGGTGGATCCTGAGCTGTTTCTTTTCTGACGGTGATATTGATTGGGGGATTATTTGAGTTGGCCGTTTCATTCAAGCCTCACCAGAAAAGATTTCAGTAATCATGAGAGGGTGGCTGGGTCTGTTTTACAAAGGTAAAATTTTAAGGATTTCTTCTGGTTTGTGAAGGCTGGAAAGGTAATTCTTATCTAAAACGCCATCTTGGAAACCTGCCAGAATTGACTTTAGTATTGGGGATTTCATCAGATTACTCAGAGTTGCTTTGTTCAGAAGTGGATTTGGATGAAGGGGGTGAGATAAAAAAAGAAGGCTGTGGAATAAAAACTTTTTGTGGTGGTGGGATTTTTCAATTGTTTTTATTATTATGGCTATGGTAAGACACAGATTTAAGGGACATTTGAGGAGGAGGGTTATTCTCATCATCAGATCTTTCCAAATCAATGGAAGTTTAAGGGGAGGTCATGATAGAAAATTTTCAGCTTTTTCAAGCTGAGGAAAGGAATGTTATGGAAAAGATTAAAAGTTTCCATAATAAGTGATTCAATAAAATGTAAATTAATTGAGAATTACCACTTGGTGAAAGATAATGTGAGGTGTGGAAATGAGGAAAATTTGTTTTATGATGAGCTGATGAGGTTAGGGTGGTGGGGACAATTTGTGTTGTTTGATGATGATGGACTCAAGAACTTTATTGTGGGGCTTAATCCAAATGGGGTCGAGCTGAAGGAATGGAGGCTTCTATGATGAAACACTTGGTGCTGAGTGGAATAGACATTTAATGGGAATTTTATCTGATTTGCTTTATTTGCCTTTGGGCCTCAGATTGTTGAGCTCAATACTATTCAATCCACTGCCTTAGAACAGGTCTATGCGAAGGCTTGGGGCAGGGAGTGGAAAGCATCTGTTGAGCTCTTTGAATCATATAGAAGTATCAAGAGCTGAACAATCAGTATATTATTGTATATTAATCAAAATAAGAAAATGAAATACAATTGAAGTTATACCTTTTATGCAGTTTGAAAAGATATAATTTATTCTGAGAGGAAACACTTAAAAAAACCTTTTTTGGAGTTTTGGATTGTTTGCAGAAATAAAAAAATAAAACTTAATAAATTGGGTTTTGTCTGTCCAAATTTGAAAATTCAAAAATTGAAATACAAAAAATGGCACATGCAAAATGAATTTCAGTTTGAATATCTGATAAAGTACCTTTATAATCAAATATTGTTTCTCATAAGTATTAAATCTGATGCTTCCACTGAAGATTCACCATTTAATTAAGTCATTAGCTTTTTCTTTGTAATTCCTGTTTTTACTTTGTAATATTTTCATGCATTTATGTCTTACTTTACTTTTCTCTTGATATTTTGGCCATAGAATTTTATTTTCAAGGCCCATGATGCCACCAATTTTGAAAAAAATGGCCAAAGCATGTTTTCATTTTTCTTTGAAAAAGATCAATGTCATAAAAAATGCCATCATTTTCAATTACATGATGTTTGGACAATTTTCCTTTCATGTGAGATGCAATTGTAATATGTTTTTTTATCAATTTCGATGGGTAATTTGAAAAAAAGCCAATTATCAGCTGTTTCTCAAAACACCTGATGTGTGTTTTTTGGGGGTTTTGGAAGGCAAAAACAATCTTTTTGTAATATATTTCTTGTTTTTTGTTTTTTGTTTTTTAATTTTTTTATGGTTTTTTTGAGTATTTTTTTTTGTTTTTTGGGTGTTTTTGTGTTGTTATGGTTTTAGTTTTTTTTTCTTAAATTTATTCTATTGATTTTTTTTGGAGTGTGAGGTGGAGAAGTTACAGTGTGTATGTGGTGATTTTTTTGCAATATCAATATTGAAAATAAATAATTACATATACACTGTAACTGCTCCAGTCACAGTGTATCCAAACCCCACACTCTAAAAAAACAATCCAAAACTTTAAGAAAAACACAAAAAACCCAAAGAACCAAACAAAACAAAAAAAAAACCAAAAAAACATATAGAAAAAAGGTTTTTTTTGCCTTGCAAATTCCCCAAAAAAACAAATTTTTTGTTTGTTTTTTTTGCAAAACAAAGGATCAAAAAAAGAAATAAAAAAACAAACACAAGTGAAAAAAGGACGAAATGGTAAAAAAATAAAAAAGGGAAAGAAGTCAAGAAAAGAAAAAAGAAACTGAATGATAAAGATTAAAATTTTTCTTTAAAGAATATTAAATTGAAAATTAAATTTCACAAAAGTTACAAAAATAGTTAAGCAAATTAATATTGTTTATATTGTTCAAATTGCCAAAAAAAACTGAAATATATTGAAATTTTGGAGGGAAAAAAGTTAATCATTCAAAAAAAATGTAAGTAAGAATATTCAGATTAGAAAAAACAGGATGAATATGTTTATTTTCAAAAAATTTAAAAACTAAAACAATTGTATTATGTGTTAAAAAATTAAATAGGTAGCCTTTTTTGGAATATGGTAATCTTAGATCAACATATTATAAGAACAAGTCCAACAAAGAGAAAAGGAAAATATGGAAGAAGATCTTTACTAAGCAAGTCTTGAGTATCTAAAGTGGAAGGAAAATATCAATGGAAACATATGACGAAATTTAAATTTGAGCTGAGTGCCAAAAAAAGCAATCAAGGCCTTGAGAAAGATTATCAAAAAAGCAAGGAATGACAAAGATTAAAGAAGAAAGTGTGTTTGGTGATGAAAATCTTAACACACAGAATTCAGATCATGATGTTGAAAACCACTATGAATAGAAAAGGAAGGTGGTTGTCATTTACAGAACAAAAAAAAGAGGAGATATTATTATTAAAATAATATTTTATTATTAGGGAAAAAGTCAAAATAATCTCAAAAGTGATCATAAAAAAGGGGCTTTGTTCTCTTGGTAAAGCTGTGATCAATGTGTAACAAATTTCTGTTTCTTCTTATCCAATAAATTTCTAATGTGTGTTTTATCTTGAGGAATAAATCATAAAATAATACAAAAGATGGCCTAGAACTCAAAGATGGTGAGAAATTAAGATATTTCCACACTTTTATGTCATATTTTTGTGTTTCAAATGCAAGTGTTCCAATGTGTAATTTAACATTTTATTTGGTTTTGTAATAAAGATTATCTGTTTGACGTACAAAAGGTGAGGAAAGAACTGAATAATAAATTGCTTTTGTGGTTTTTATTGGAACATAAATTTGTATTTTTCCAAAAAATGGGAATTTGGGCCACACTTGGTATAATGATAGCAAATCAATGAAATGAAGCATTTTCCAAAGACTTCCAAAAAGTCAATTATTAAGTTTTTTCTAAAATAAAAGCCGAATTTAATGTGAAACATAGCATTTTTTTCAGTGATTTACACTTTGAAAACATTAATTTGGATAATAAGAGGAAAGTAAAATGAGGTTTTATGGCTTTTTGGATCTTCATATGCTTCATTCAAAATAATAGAGCTTGTGTAAATTATTATACAAAGGAAAATTATTTGATGAAAGGGTATGGATTCATAAAGAGTGCATCCATTAGGAAACTCAATCAAGGTGAAAATATATATATTTGAACCAATATGACTTACCAAAATTGGAACAATTAAGTGATTTGGGAGTGTGGATATATGATTAATGAGGGTTTTAAAGCATCAATAGTCAAACTGGAAATTTAATATGAACTGTATGGAAACTTGGCTCTAGCTTCACTCCAACCTGGCCCGCGCCCATGAGTTGGGGCTAGGTTAGAGCCAGGTTAGGGCCTGGTTGGATTCATGTTTGTTCCAGCTTCAAACAAATCTCAAGTAACATTTCTGGAATGTTTTAGATATATATGACCAAAAACTATCTTACTTTAAATCACACCATCAAGATATGCCAAAGTATTTTCAGAACCATTTTGAGGGAGGTTCATATAGAATATCAAGAACTTTTAGTATGAATCATATTTAGCTTTGAGAGATTTTAATTCAACCCTCTTGGTCATTCAATACATGAATTTTTAACATGGAGGGAAAACCTTGAGACATTCAATTTTCATAATTAACAATATCATCCTATGGAATAGTTGTCATTGTAATGATTTGTGAAATTTTATCTCCAAATTGTCAGTGCAAGCAAAAACAAAAAGTATCAAGTAAAATGGATATATTGAAACTTATTCCATACCCATTCAAAGAAGTGATATGTAAATTGCCATATGTAACACGGTACCAATAGTGAATCTGGCAATTCCTAAATATAATTTATGAACAGAACAAATTTTTCATCACTTAATTTAACTCCTTCCGATTCTTCTTATTCAAAATGACTCAATTTTGATGGGATTACAATAAAATAATAATATGAAGAACTAAAAAACACTTAAAACTATTGAAAACATACCATTATGAAAATGAATAATTTTTGACAAGAAAGCCTTTTTTTGCTTCATGGAAATACATTAGTTTCCAATAATTATTGACATGAACAATACAAGGAGAACTATTTTCTGAAGATTCTACTTTTGCAAAAACGCCCCACATGAATATGCTTTGCATTTATCAAAAAGTCAACTTTAATGTTGCATACTTCAATTCATTAGACATATCCACACAGATTTTATGTTTTAAAGCACTTCTAAGAAATCAAAAAAATACCCAAAATCCAAGGTTGACATAATTCCAAAATTTGAAATGAAGCCCATTACTAAGTTACTAAGTATCTTTTGTTATTTGAAGGAAAAATAGTAACCAAAATTTCCCTTTGAATAACTTAGAGTTAATTCCTTTATATATGTCCAAAGATCATTTTAATATTTCCTGTTACCAACGGAGCGCAGCCCAAACCTTAATTCCTATAATGGCATTATGGCTCACTACTTACCAGACTGGTGATGATTCTCAAAGAAATAAACATTGAATTTTAATTTTGACAGATGTTTTTCTTACAAATGAATCAGATAATACTTTATGTGATGTATTTTGAATTTGAAAAATCCTTTTGATTCATGAAAACATCAGTACTTAGAAGATAATAGCCACTTTAATTCTTCCACACAATATTTGAGCATATCTGATTGTCCCACTGGTTTTGGTGTAGATTACAATTCTCTTTTAGTATGAATTAAAGCCTGGTAAATTACCAAACCTATTTAATCATGATACACCAAGTTAGATGTAAGGTGTGGATATGAAACTTTGATTAAAAATCAAGTACTTTTCCTGTCCTCAAAATTTGTATAAGGTAAAAATCAATTAAAAATAGTAAGAAGCATTATTTTTAAGAGAAAACACACCAATTTTATTGTTTATAACTTTATTAGTATAAAACAATAATATTATAAAGATTTATTGTTTTAACAACAATAAATATTTATCCAAAAATACTCTACAAGAGATCTTTAAGGCTACAAAAGAAATTTATTCAAGAGCAATTTAAATTGGAATTAATTTAGCAATGAACTGCAAGCAATTAATTACAGAACAGAGTCTTTAAAAAGAATATTAAAGAGAAAACACTCCCAAAAGTGACCAGAGTGAATTTGGAAACAAAGTGACAAAGTTTACAGTGATGAAAGATGCTTTAATTCACTTTTGGGGTGGTTCAGGGGTAAAAATGATTATAAAAGTTACAAACAATGATTATAATGATTTTTTCACGTGGTTAAAAGGTTTAAAATGATTTAAAAAAGGTGGTTGGAATCTTTTATTGATTGGTTTAACAATGTTTAAACTAATTATAAAAGGAAAAGATTCTAACATGAAGAGAAAAGTGGGGCAAAGAAGACATTCTTTTATAGCCATCAATTTTCTTACTCAAAAAAGAAAATTTAATGTTGTCAGTCGTGAAAAACAGTCTGACAACAGAAAAGCCAATTATGGCATCATTTAACCCTGATTTAGACCAAAAAGGGCTGGTTTAAGCCAATTTTAGCCATTTTAGACCCTTAAATCAGCCATTACTATAGCAATACCTGGTCTAGAGCCTTCAAAAAACGTCAGAATGTGTGTAAGAGGCGTAGAAACCAGTTAAAACTGTTTTTACTATTATTGTTTTGTCTTAAGGGTAGTTTTACCCTCTTGGCAACAGCTAAACCTACCCCAGTTGGTATCAAAACCTCATCATCAATTGAGTCCACAGACCCTGTAACTCAATTCCAGGCCAAAAGTGTTGAACTTTTGCATGAATTTTGACATCCCATGCCTGTTAGCAAGGATTTTGGGGGTCTAGCTCCCCCTTAGAGCTGGAGTTCCTTTCCCCCCCAAATTTAATCTTTCCAATTTATTTTCCCTTTAATTCCTCATCATGTATTATACTTATAATTTACATATGTAATTCAATTGAATTGTACAGTATAATACAGTAGTAATTGATACCTCATATGTAAATCAAAGTTCACTTATGTAATAAACGCACACATTTTGACATTTCAATTGAATTCAATTGAAAATACTTCAATTCCTCATAACTTCTAAACTAAACACAACACCTCAATTTTAACACAAAAATTGATGGTTAACACCACATTTGGTGTGAATTAAATTAAAGTTTTGAGGATTTTCAACTTTTGTATTGAAAATACTAAAAACTTAATTTAAGCTTATTTAGAGTTGAGTTACAAGAATTTCAGTCAGAGGTAACCCCACCTGATTTTTTATGAGGAATCCAATGGTGAAATAATTTTTATATGTTTATTTATTGGATAAAAAGTTATAATAATTTTTATTCAACTTTTTTCCAAATTTATTTATTTATTTTACAATTTTGTTAAAATTTCATTTTTACTTAATTTTTTCAAGTATAAATGTAATTTTATAATTCCAAAATTTTAATGTAATTTTATTTTTAAATTGTAATTAATTTTTTTATTTTGAATATAATTTTATATTTATATTTTTATTTTTATTTTAATAACATAAATAAATTTCTTTTATTTATATTTATATGTTAATTTTGTATTTGTGGTCTTTTGCGTATATGAAATTACCTCTAAGGCTCACATTCCCTCCCCCTAAAAAAGAATATTACTTTGTAATATTGGTATTTCTAGTGTGTCTGAATCTCCTGAGGAGTTTGGTAGCTTCTGGTATATCTTTTTCTTCTAACTATTCATCTTCACAAGTTGGGTCACTGTACCTAACAAGGTATTCCCTTACTTTCTTGGTTCTCAATTTCCTTTCTTTAAGAACTTTGGTAATTTTCTTAGTACCAGATGTCTCAATAGGAGGTATAGCTTGGGGAGTCTTATTCCTCAAGGGAAATTTCTCAGCATCACTAGATTTATATGGCTTTATCAAGCTCACTGGAGATGTAGGATGCTTATTGCTAAGTTCTTCAGATAACTCTACTTCAACAGCATTTTCTCCATGGAGGGCCTTGATCACAAAAGGTCCTTCAAAGGAGTCTCTCAACTTTTTACATACTTTGATGTTATTGAATTTAGTGGTGGATACAATAATTAGGTCCCCCACTTTGAAGTCTGTAGTTGCATGTGATTTATCCCATTTGTCTTTAGCATATGCAAAAGAGTCCTCCATGCACCTTACTGCATGCTTTCTACCTTTGTCTAGCATTCCTTTGAAGCTAGCAGCTGTGGGATGTATTTCAATTAAATCTTTCCTCAAGAAATCTTGGGGTAACTTGGGGTTCCATCCTTTTTCTAGAATAGCAGGAGTCTGATTGGTACTGGCATGGATTGATGTTTTATATGCCAATTCCAGTGCTGGAAACAGAGTACACCAATCATGGGTAGATCCATCACAATCTTTGAATTCAAGGCCATATGCACAAAATCTTCTCACCATGTCCTCTAAGGTTTGGATCATCCTTTCAGCCAGGCCATCAGTTTGTGGGTGGTAGGCTGTAGAGAAAGACAGTTTAGTGCCAAATAATTGGCGAAGATTTGTCCATAGCGCTGAAGTGAATGTGGGATCCCTATCACTAATGATATTTGCAAATATCCCAGTCCATGGCACTACTCTATTCCATATCAGAAGAGCTGTATCCATGGCTGTATCATCCTTGTGACATAGTAAAAAGATTGGAATTTTACTGAATCTGTCCACAATTACTAGGCAAACATTATAGCTTCTGTCACCTCCTGGTGGTAGGCCAGTTACCCAATCCATATGGACAATTTCCCAAGGTCTGCTTGGTTCTTGGATTTTTGTCATATTTCCAAGTCTCTTGCCAGTGGATTTATTTGCCTTTTGGCATCTGTCACAGGTTTTGCAATACTCTGCAACATCTTTCTGCCACATTGGCCACCATATGCAGGTCTTTACTTTCTCTCTTGTTCTGTCTTCAGACAGATGTCCTGAAAAGGGGCTATCATGGCATTCTTTTAGTACAAGATTGATTAATGACCTGTCTACAACTGTCATGACACATGTGTGCTTGGTTCTGTGGTAAATTATACCATCCAGTAGGTGAATTCTTCCTTCATCATAAGATTTTCTCCATACTTTATCCAAGGCATGTATTAGAGAGTTGTCTTTACAGTCTTTGTTAAGTAATTGGCATAAGATGCTACAATTCTTATCTTGAGTGTAACTACGTCTGACTTCCTCAAAGAAGGTGGTGTTCGAGTCTGTAACACTTATTCCTCCTATTGGAATTTGTGGTGAAGCTTCTTCTGGCACATAAGCAGGATTAGCAATATTATTTGGTAATGGCCATCTGCTTAGTCCATCTGCATTCTTATGAATGTTTCCATCCTTATGAACAATATTCATATTTCCTCTGTATTCTTGTATGGCTATTTGCCATCTGAGCATATGTCTGTTGGGTGTTTTCATGTTTAAAAGTGATTTGACAGCTGTACAATCTGTTATCACCTCAAAAACACATCCCTCCAAGAAGTAGTTTAATTTTTCCAAGGCCCAGACAAGACATAGACATTCCATTTGACTTGCTCCATATCTGGCTTCAGTTGGTTTGATTTGCCTGGATATGAAACATATGGGTCCTTCTACAGGTTTATCATTTATGATCTGAACTTGGTGAAGTGCAGCACCCAGTCCATCCCCTGATGCATCAATATACAGTTTAAAAGGCAATTTAAAGTTTGGCATCAGTAAGAGTGGAGCAGTGTTCAAGGCTTCTCTTAGAGACTCAAAAGCTTTGACTCTGTCAACAGTCATTTCAAATACTGTGTCTTTGTCACACAATTTATAAAGTGGTCTTGCTATGGATGCAAAATCTTTAAGGTGTTGCCTGTAATATCCTGCAAAACCTAAGAATGACTGAATTTCCTTCTTATTCTGAGGCATGGGTTTTAGCAATACTGCTTCAACTTGGTTTTTGTCAATTCCAAGGGACAAACCAGATACAACATGTCCTAGTGCTTTAAGTTCTTTAAATCCAAAATGACATTTCTTCAAGGAGATTTTCATGTTTACTGATTGAATTTTTGTCAAAACTCTGGACAATCTGTACATGTGCTCTTCCCAAGTCTTGGAACAGACAATAATGTCATCAATGTAAATGATTTACCATCCCTCTGAGAGTTCTTCAGGGAAGATTTCATTCATCATTCTTTGGAAGTGTGAAGGTGAATTTTCAATACCAAAGGGCATCCTCAAGTATTCATACACTCCACAATGAACAATAATTCTCAAGTATTTTCTTGCTCTTGGTGTCACCACATTTTGATGGAATCCTTTAAGGGCATCCATAGTGGTTATATACACTGCTTGAGATATTTGAGTAAGGGCAATCTGGATTTTTGGTATTGGGTATCTGTCTGGAACTGTGTAAGTGTTCAGAGCTCTAAAGTACCCAACCATTCTGGATTTTCCATTATGCCATGCCACTATGACTGGTGTAGTTATTTCTACTTCTTCATTGTGGCCTACTTTTCTTATTACACCAAGGTCCAGAAGTTCTTTGATATGAATTTCTAGAGCTTCTCGTGATTTTGGACTTGCTGGATATGCAGGTCTTCTTAAGAGTGGTGGATAAGGCCTCTCAATGTTAAGAATGATGTCAGCTTCATGACCAATAATTGCTCCTAGAGGTTCTTTGTCTGAAGCAAATGCTCCTCTGTGGTCATACAAAAGGGAAGAAAGTTCATTTTCTTGTTTATTAGTCAGATGAAGGCTTATTTCAGCCTCATTTAACTGTTCAGACTTGAATTTCTCTAACTCTGAGTTGACTGGTAATACTTTGTTTACTGTAATTTGTCTTTTAAATGGTAAAAAGGCAAATTTTTGGCGCTTATTGTCTCCAATAGTAAAGTATCTGTCTTTGTTATTATGTAAATCTATCCCATACATGATTAAATAGTCATTTCCTAATATAAAATGGGTACTAGAGCAATTTTCCATAACAACAAATTCAACTGTTATTCTTAAATTCCCATTTATGTGTGGGAATATGACATTGGTCTCAAAGATTCTTAATGCTTTCATTGGGTTACTTGCACTGTTGAATTTTATACCATCAATTGGTAACAATTGGTCTTCAAAATTTGGTACACAAGTCTTAAGAAAAGATTTTCCAACACAAGAGCAGAAGGCTCCTGGGTCAAGCAAAAGTTTGGTGTGCTTGTTGTCAATCACCACTTCTGTTATACAGGAGTTACCAGCTGTATAGCCTTTCCCTCTGTTTGGTTTTGTTTTCATAAGTTGTGCATCTTGAACTTTTGATAAATCAAGTTTACCATTGCTCAATTGTGGCAAGTGGGAATAAGATTCCATGATGTCAAAAGTGGCATTGATATTTTCTATAAAGTTTGAAGATTAAGACAATATTGATGACTTATCATCTGAATTGTCTTCAATTATGTCATCTTTTTCAACATCAGGTTCCTCCTCAATATCAATCTCATTGATTTTCCCCTTCTTTGGACATTTATTGGCTAAATGGGTGGTGCTTTGGCAAATATGGCACTTTCTGACTGTATCTGCAGATTTATACTTAATATTATTAGAATTTTCTTTGGGGTTTTTGTCCACAGAATCTTTCCAAGGTGTATTAAACCTTGTTTTGAGATTCACCCTACTAGAACCAATTTTGGTTCTGGTGGTTACTTCCTCTAATATATTGATAATATCTTCTGCTGAAGATTGTTCAGTAGTCCTGCTTTTGACAGCATGCTCTAAGTCACTTCCACATTGTCTCAGAATCTTTCTATGGATCATAAATTCTGACATGTCTGGATATAATGCTGTTAATCTGTCTTTTTGTTGGCAAAACCATGGTAAAGCTTTGTCTTTATCAGGATTAAATTTGGCAGATTCAAAGGCCGTTTCAACTTTAAACCTCCAAGCATCATTTTCCCATTTGTTAATGATTTGGGTTTTCCATCAAGTCCAACTCTGGTGTCCATGTGCTTGTCTTCTTTTGATGTACCATCTGTGAGCTGATTTGGTAAACAAGGTGTTAAATCTTGCTGTTACCAATCTGTCTGGTAATTCAAAATCTTCTTTGATCATGTCAATACCTCTAATGAATTACATATGGTCATACTATCCTTCACCACTGAAGTGAGGCCATTCTTTAAGTTTTGGAACTTCTTTCAAAAGTGCTTGGCCCATTGATGGTTCCAAGTTATGAAAAGGAGTGGATAATTCATTTTTTAACTGTGAATTATCAGGATCCAATACTTGTGGATTTGGAATTCTTGTGCTCTCATTTTGATTCAGAGGTGTAGACATTCTTGGTAAGGTGTTCAGTATTTGTTCAATATCATTCATTTTACTGTTGCTACACCTTTGGGAATTTCTGTATTCATGTTGGAAGCCTTGTATTAAATTTATTACTTCAATTTTATACATGTCTTCTTTATGTGTCAGTTCTTGCCATAACTCTGTCTGTCTTGTATTATCAGCAGTGACTTGATTCAATTTCATTGATAATTTTGATACTTCTTCTTGTGAATCATCAAAACACTTTTTCAAGGCAATGGTATATGTCTTTACTTCAGTAAATGAATTTGAAATGTCATCAAGCACTTTCTTGTTATCTGTTTTGATAATATTTATGGCTTGTTTAATTCTTGTTTCAATTATGTCATCAATATTGAATTTAGAATATTTATCTGTTAATTCTTTAATAATGGCAGATTGTTCATTTATTTTATTGCCAAAAGAATTATCATTATTGGAAATTTTAACTTTTCTTAAAAATTTTTCAAAACACATAGGTGTTTCATTAATTTGGCACAGACTCAGGTTGTTTGTTTTAATTTTGTTACAAATGGTTTCATTTTTATCAGAAAGATATTTTTTCACGTCATTTATAGAATCATACAATTCTGAGATGGAATCAAATATATCAGAAATCATTTCTGGAATCTTAATCTGGCTTCCTCCTTCTTCTGTAATTCCATCATGGTTCTGGCCATCTGAAATACATTTTCCATGGCATCCTGCTGAATCTTTGGAATTCTGTATCCTTGGCTGTAAGGCTTTGGGGCTGGTGCCTTCCCTTTGCCCTTGTTTGGAGTTTTTGGCTGCTTTTTCACGTTTGAATCGCTGCTGCTGGCCACTGGGGCTGTTTTTGGCACTGGTTTGGGTGGTGGAGGGTTGTTTTTCCTCCATTCTAGTGTCAAAAGCATCATGTTTTTCTTCTCCATCAATGGATGCCATCCATTGAGCAATTTGCAAGTGTTGGGATGGCCCAGGAATTTTCTCACAGTTAGGTAAGAATTCATGCAATTCTTCCACAGGTCTGCAAGGATCTGGTACTCCTTGAATTGAAGTGCATTGTTCTATGCACTGTGGCTGGCTTTGTATATGTCCACAGAGGCTTGTTGTGGTGGTGTCAGCTCTTTTTGAAGGTAAAATGGTATTATCAGTTTCAGAATGACCAATTTTAGTTGTTTGGAAGTCATCAACTGACCCTTTTCCTTCTGTACCTGATTGGCCTCTGCCATAATCATGTCTATTACCTTTCTGGGAGCTGCTTGAGGGGTTATAGCTGGCTCCTGACCGGGTTGAAGGCATAATTATGGTTAAAAAGGCTTAAAATAGTATTTTTACGTCAAAAAAACTTATTATTGGCCAAATTCTTAGCTTTTTGAAGGGTATTACTTATGTCCAAGTTAATAAATTCAGAAGATATTGGTTCAGGTTGGTTATTTTGAGTCACAATAACAGTACTGGAAGGAATAATGCTGGTGACTGTTGAGGCTGTTTCAATGTTTTCTTGTCTTAACACGCTGTCAGACACTAAAATGAATGAAAAAACCAATTAATTAAGTAAAAAAAGGATATTTCAAAAAAGAAATAAAAATATAAGCCTCACTTATAATATGAAAAAAAAAAAAAATTTATTGATTTTTTTGAATTCTAAGTATTTTTTATATGTTTTTAAATTTATCAATATAAGAAAAAAGATTTAAAAAGAGTAAAAAAATATGTCACAGGTAAAATATCACGTCTGGGCCCCCAAATGTAAGGTGTGGATATGAAACTTTGATTAAAAATCAAGTACTTTTCCTGTCCTCAAAATTTGTATAAGGTAAAAATCAATTAAAAATAGTAAGAAATATTATTTTTAAGAGAAAACACACCAATTTTATTTTTTATAACTGTATTAGTATAAAACAATAATGTTATAGATATTTATTGTTTTACCAACAATAAAAATTTATCCAAAAATACTCTATAAGAGATATTTAAGGCTAAAAAAGAAATTTCTTTAAGAGCAATTTAAATTGGAATTAATTGAGCAATTAACTGCAAGCAATTAATTACAGAACAGAGTCTTTAAAAATGATATTAAAGAGAACTCACGCCCAAAAGTGACCAGAGTGAATTTGGAAACAAAGTGACAAAGTTTACAGTGATGAAAGATGCTTTTATTCACTTTTGGGGTGGTTTAGGGGTAAAAATGATTATAAAAGTTACAAAAAATGATTATAATGATTTTTTCACGTGGTTAAAAGGTTTAAAATGATTTAAAAAAGGTGGTTGGAATCTTTTATTGATTGGTTTAGCAATGTTTAAACTAATTATAAAAGGAAAAGATTCTAACATGAAAAGAAAAGTGGGGCAAAGAAGACATTCTTTTATAGCCATCAATTTTCTTACTCAAAAAAGAAAATTTAATCTTTTCAGTCGTGAAGAACAGTCTGACAACAGAAAAGCCAATTATGGCATCATTTAACCCTGATTTAGACCAAAAAGGGCTGGTTTAAGCCAATTTTAGCCATTTTAGACCCTTAAATCAGCCATTACTATAGCAATACCTGGTCTAGAGCCTTCAAAACACGTCAGAATGTGTGTAAGAGGCGTAGAAACCAGTTGAAACTGTTTTTACTATGATTGTTTTGTCTTAAGGGTAGTTTTACCCTCTTGGAAACAGCTAAAACTACCCCAGTTGGTATCAAAACCTCATCATCAATTGAGTCCACAGACCCTGTAACTCAATTCCAGGCCAAAAGTGATGAACTTTTGCATGAATTTTGACATCCCATGCCTGTCAGCAAGGAATTTGGGGGTCTAGCTCCCCCTTAGAGCTGGAGTTCCTTTCCCCCCCCCCAAATTTAATCTTTCCAATTTATTTTCCCTTTAATTCCTCATCATGTATTATACTTATAATTTACATATGTAATTCAATTGAGTTGTACAGTTCAATACAGTAATCATTTATACCTCATATGTAAATCAAAGTTCACTTATGTAATACACGCGCACATTTTGACATTTCAATTGAATTCAATTGAAAATACTTCAATTCCTCATAACTTCTAAACTAAACACAACACCTCAATTTTAACACAAAAATTGATGTTTAAAACCACATGTGGTGTGAATTAAATTAAAGTTTTGAGGATTTTCAACTTTTGTATTGAAAATACTAAAAACCTAATTTAAGCTTATTTAGAGTTGAGTTACAAGAATTTCACTCAGAGGTGACCCCACCTGATTTTTTATGAGGAATCCAATGGTGAAATGATTTTTATATGCTTATTTATTGGATAAAAAGTTATAATAATTTTTATTCAACTTTTTTCCAAATTTATTTATTTTTTTACAATTTTGTTAAAATTTCATTTTTACTTAATTTTTTCAAGTATAAATGTAATTTTATAATTCCAAAATTTTAATGTAATTTTATTTTTAAATTGTAATTAATTTTTTTATTTTGAATATAATTTTATATTTATATTTTGATTTTTATTTTAATAATATAAGTAAACTTATTCTATTTATATTTATATGTTAATTTTGTATTTGTGGTCTTTTGGGTATATGAAATTACCTCTAAGGCTCACAGTAGAGCAGGCTTCAAGTGCTAATGCTTGACTCGGAGTCATGCTGCCATCAAGCCCCGAAAGCCACCAAAGTTTCATGAAGAACTCAAGATAGTTTCACTAACTTTTCATGAGGTATCAATTAATCAGAGTTTCTCGTGGAAATTATTATTACAATCTTTCATCAATTTCATTTATTGTGGGGGGATAGAATCCTTAAGATACTTACTATACTTGACCCCCATTCACTAAGAAGAACCACACATTTTATGTAAATAAAATATTCTTCCATGGCTGTGTAAATAATAGATCCAACATCTAAATTCATTTAAAAAGAACTCAATGTATTTGAGATAGTTTAAGTTCAGACTAAATCCAAAAAAAATCAATATTTTTTCAGGTACTTGGGAATCCAACTGAAATCTTACTACTGTAAGAGGAATCAAGACAAATACTTAGCAAATTCAGAAATATTGTATAATTAAAATTGAGAAATTTTGAAGAAAAGAAAATAGCCCTTGCAGAATTTCAATCAAATTCAATAATAATGCTTGTGAAGTTTCAGGAAAATTCATTAATAATGCAGGGGGGACTTTAGGAATATTAAATAGAAATTATTATTGAGGGATTTATATCAAATTGATCAAAGTTTTTTTTGTAATGTAAGGGGAAAGTAATAATAATACTTGGGGAATCTATGAATATTGCATAATAAATGTTGAGGAATTTGAAGGCAAAGTAAATAGCCATTTCAGAATTGAAAGAAGACCCAGTAATAATGCTTGTGGAATTTTCTTAAAATTCCTTACTGATGTAGAGTGAGCTTAAGAAATATTAAAAAAAGATAATTGAGGGATTGGTAAAAAATTGATGAAACTTGTTTGTGGAATGTGATGGAAAATGAATGATAATGATTAGGGAATCTATAATTATTCATAATAATTCTTAGGAATGCTTAGGGGAAGTAAATATCTATTGCAGAATTCAAAGCAGATCCAATAATCATGCTTGTGGAATTCTCTGAAAACTCCTTGATTATGCAAGGTTAGTTTAAGGAATATCAAATAAAAATGTTGATTGAGGGATGACAACCAATTGATCAACATTTCTTTTTGGAATTTGAGAGAAAATTCATGATGATACTTAGGAATTTTTGAATATTACTGATACAGTTTGGGGAATTTTGAGGCAAAGTATCCATTTCAGAATTTAAAACAGATCCAATAAGAACTCTTGTGGAGTATCAGGAACATTCATTAATATTTATTGGGGAATCTAAGGAAAATTTAATAGTAATAATAACTGAGGGATTTATATCAATTTAATAAATAATTTTTTCACAATTTAGAAAAAATTTAATAATAATACCTAGGGAGTTTTTAAGGATTGAATAATATATCTTGAGGAATTTCGACCATAGTCCATAACACTTGTGGAACTTTGAGAAGATTAAATAATCATTCTTGTATAGTTTCAGGAACATCAATTAATAATTCTTTGGAAATGTAGCAAATATTGAATATTAATAATAATTGAGGGATTTTTATCAATTTGACCAATATTGTTGGCAGAATACAAGGAAAAATCAATATGCATACCTAGGAAATTGATAAATATTGAATAATAGTTCTTCAGAAATTCTGGGTATAGTGAATAACACATGTGGAATTTATAGATTATTTAGGAATCATGCTCTCAGAATCTCAGGCACATTAATTAATAATTTTTGGAAACTTGGAGAATATTCAATATGTAGAATTTAAGAAAAGATAAATAGTAATACCTAGGAAATTTATAAAGATTGAATAATAGTTCTTGAAGGATTTTAAGTAGAGTAAATGCATATTGTGTAATTCAAAGCAGATTCAAAAATCATGCTTGCAGAACTGTGGGAACATTTATTGATAGTTCTTTATAAATTGGGTGAATATTCAATCGTAATAATAATCAAGGTATTTATCTCAATTTCAACAATATTATTTCAGAATTTAAGACACAATTAATAATAATACCTAGGTACCCTACAAATATTGAGTAAGTGCTCTTAAAGAATTGCAATCCAAGTGCATACCACTTGTGGAATGCACTTGAATATTCAATAATAATCATTGCATAATCTTAGGAACAGTACTTAATAATTATTTTGGAGATTGAGGGGTATTTAATATGAATAATATGTGAGATATTTATGTCAACTTAAAAAATATTTTTCATGGAATTTAAGGCATAATATACATATTAGATGTTGGGGTAGATAAACGTTTTTTCATTTCAGATAAAAAAAAGTACTAATAAATAACTATAATTCTCTTTATTATTTATAACTAATTATTTTCTGATTATTCGAATTAAATATTGGAATTAGATCTTATTGTGAAAATTCTTCTCATTTGCAACATGAAGTGGCACAATTAAAAAAAATATACTATTGAAAATATTTTATGCTTTTTTGGACCTTTTTACATCTTTTTCATTCCTTCCTGATTTATCAATTTTTCTTGACAGTTTCTGTGGGCTTAAATTTGATAAGCACTTACCAACATCAAATTTCTTTTCTTATTTGGAATGAGCATCAAAAATGTAAGGTTTAACTATGAAACAATAAGTAAAACTTACTAATATTTTACTTATTGTACTATGAATGTCCTTATAAATGAAATAAATAAGATAAAAATAATTATAATAATAAATAATTATTATAATTATGAGGTAAAAATAATTCTATTATTAAATAAATATAATAATATTATTTATATTATGAAATATAATATAATAAAATAAATATATTAATATATTTAATGGCACTTTATTATTGTTACAAACAAACAATAAAGGCGTAAAGAAATGTTTTTTATTAATAAAAAACAATTAATAACAATAATATTACCAATATTAAAGTTATAAATTAATATAAATACTATTTATATTAATTAAAGAATTATTAAAGTAATAATAAAGAGAAAATTATTATAATAAGAGAAAATAGCCTACTTTTAATACTTAATATACTAATTTTGAGATATTTTACTCCAAAAAATGTAAATACAACTTATCCAAATTGTATTTACAATAAAAAACAGAGAAAATTACAAATATTCTACATTTTTACGTGGAAATGAGATTTTAGAGAGATTTTTAACAAAAACAATTAAATAAATGATTTAATCATGTCAAAATTGCTTATTATAATAAGATGATCTTTGGTCTTTAATAATATAAAGGTTTTATATATAAAGAATAGAGACATTACCTTTTTAATTTTATTGATTTAATGTTTTTGATGCGTCTGAGGGGAAAACAGAGTAAAAATAGCTCTATTTATAGTAAATACCTCCCTCCTAGAGTCCAACAGGCTTCGAGTAGACGTGTACTGATCATATCCACTGGAATTGATCAATATTTTAAGGTTTGGAGATGATTACATCATGATCAAACCATATTACATCATTATTACACCATTATTTAGAGTTATCACTATAACTCTAAGTTTGGTGAAGTCAAAGGCTTGTCAGAACCCCAAAATTTGTGTATTTTATTAGTTTTAATCATAAACTAACAGTATTCACCAATTTTATCACTCATATGACTGTTAAACTTAATTTAAGGTTACAGTGAGTGATCACAAATGATCAGATTAAGCTCAAACTTTGATCCTGACTACCATTTAATATTTACACACTAAAGCAATTCAGAGAGTGAATTCTAATAGCTTGGCATAACCTTATTATGCTGCCAAGAGCATTTAATTACATCATCAAAACTCTATTTTTGATGATTTTTCTTGTAGCTCATCTTTTCTGTCGAAATTTAATATTTTAAACTTCAAACCATGATTTCATGGGGTTATACCTTGAATATTATAATACAAAATACATCATTCTTCACGAATGAACTAGTAGAATCCAACTGTCTACTTTTTCTCAGCTTGGACCACTTTCACAGCAAAGTGGTCAACAGCTCTGTTGATTTCAATCAATAATCCCTTACAGTTTTTAGCTTTGCTTATAGCTTGTTAAATAAACTCATTTCTGTATTCCTACAGTAATTACGTGATGACTTTATTTTTGTTTCATCACTCTATCATGCATATTTCAAAAGATATTGGCTAAAATCCTTGAATATATGCGTTGACCAAAAAAGTGCATATATTCAGGTTAATTATTTAAGTATTGACTTTGGAGCTTAGCTTCTTAATTGTTTTATGTGTGTGTTTTTATGAAGACTCCAATGGTACCATTTATCTCACATGTTGCTTCATTGGTCTTTGAAATAAATAGGGATTTGTGTTTTTTATAAGGTATTATTACTTATAACTTATTAAATATTGACTTTACAGATATGCCATAAGAATGATATATGTGAATTGTACCATGGGGAATCCAATGGTATAATTTATTTTACATTTTTATTCATTGGCTTTTAAGTCAAACCAAGTTTTATGCCAATTGATGGTATTTTTGTAGCTTTAACGTAATTATTTTTAATGTATAATCATTTTAAATATTTCTTGTGACCTTTTTTGGGTATGTGGTCATATCTCAAAGGTTCACATTCTCTACCACCAAAAAAGATTGTACCACAATCTGATATGTGTAATTGGGGTATCATCCACTGTCCTACCTCTTCAATAGACTTTGTTAGTCTTGAAGCTCAATAATGCTTAACTTTTCTATTTTTCAGGTTTTCTTTCATGTCTGAACCTTCTTAGTAGTTTATCAGCATTTGTTATATCTTTCTCAAGTAGCCATTCATCTTCTTGAGCTGAATTCTTATACCTTACAAGGTATTCTCTTTCTTTTTTGTTTATTTTCCTTCTTTCTTTAAGGACTTTTACCATTTTCCTTTCCTCTCCTTCTTCCAAAGGGGGAATTTCAAGTGGGGGTTTATTTCTTAGTGGAAATAGCTCCTTGTCACTTGAGCTGTAAGGCTTTATCAGACTTACAGGGAAATTTGGGTGTTTGTTCATTAGTTCACCTGTGAGTTCCAATTGCACAGCATTGGGTCCATGAAGTGCTTTTATCATAAATTGTCCTGCAAAGGAATCTTTTAATTTCTTTGGGCCTTTTATGTTATTGAAATTAAGGGTTGATACTAGGACCAAGTCTCCTATTTTGAAATCAGGTGGCTTATGACTTTTATCCCATCTTTCTTTTTCATATTTGAAAGAATCTTGCATACATCTGTTTGCATGGTGTCTTGCCTTTTCAAGCATTATCTTAAAACTGCTTGCTGTTGGATGTATATCCACTAAGTCCTTTTTGAGGGTATCATAAGGAAGTCTTGGATGCCAACCTTTTTCTAGCATTGCTGGTGTTTTTCAAGTAGAAGAATGGATTGATGTTTTATATGCCAATTCAAGAGATGGTATTAGTGTACACCAATCATGGGTAAAACCATCAGAATCTTTGAATTCTAGCCCATAAGGACAGAATCTTCTGATCATCTCCTCTAAGGTCTGCATCATTCTTTCTGCTAAACCATCAGTTTGAGGATGGTTATCTGTTGAGAATGATAACTTTGTCCCAAACAAGTTATGGAGATTTTTCCATAATGCTGAAGTGAACTTTGGGTCTCTGTCACTTATAATATTCTGGAATAAGCCTGTATGGCTAATAACTTTATTCCATATCATTATGGCTGTGTCATCTTTATGACATGGTAGGAACATGGGAGTTTTGCTATACCTGCCAACCAATACTAGGCATGCATTATAGCTTCTATCTCCTCCTGGAGGTAATGCTGTTACCCAATCCATATGAACTATTTCCCAAGGGGATTTTGGTTCTTGGATTTGGATCATCATTCCAAGCTGTTTTCCTGTGGCTCTGTTGGCTTTTTGACATCTGTCACAGGTTTGGCAGTATTCTATAACATCTTTCTTCCAATTTGGCCACCAAGAGCAGGTTTTAACCCTCTCTAGTGTTCTGTCTTCTGAAAGGTGTCCAGCTGCAACACTATCATGACACTCATGTAAAATAGTGTTTATCAGGGTTCTATCTGTTAAGGCCATAACACATGTGTGTTTTGTCCCATGGTAAAGGATTCCATCAAGGAGGTGGAATCTTCCTTCATCATATGCCTTTTTCCATGTTTCATCTAGTTTTGATGAAAGTGATGGGTCTTTGCAGTCTTTCATTAGAAGTTGGCCTAATATATGGCAATTTTTGTCTATCTTATAGATTTCTTTAACTTGGTTAAAGAATTTTGTGCCAATGTCTGTAACACATATTCCTTCTATGTGGTGTTCTTCCTGTGGTACCCATGCTGGATTGTAAGGGGTATTTGCTAGAGCCCATCTGCTAAGACCATCTGCATTTTTATGAATATTACCAGATTTATGAACAATAGTCATATTTCCTCTATATTCTTGGATAGCAATTGGCCATCTCAGCATATGTCTATTTGGAGTTTTCATATTTAATAGAGATTTTACAGCATTACAGTCTGTAATCACATCAAATACTGTTCCATCCAAGTAATAATGTAATTTTTCTAAAGCCCACACTAAGCAGAGGCATTACATTTGGCTTGCTCCATATCTTGCTTCTGTTGGCTTTATCTGTCTTGAAATAAAACAAATTGGTCCTTCCACTGGTTTATCATTGATAATTTGTGTCTGGTGTAGTGAAACACCCAGTCCTTCTCCACAAGCATCAATGTGAAGTTTGAAGGGTAGTTTCCAATCTGGCATTAGAATAAATGGGGCATTTATAAAGGAATTTTTCAATTCTTCATATGCCTTGACTCTTTCTTCTGTCATTTAATGGACTGTTTGTTGGTCACATAGCTTGTACAAGGATTTAGCAATTTTTGCAAAGTCCTTTATATGCTGTCTATAGTAACCAGCAAATCCTAGAAATGATTGCATTTCTCTTTTGGTTTGAGGAATTGGCTTAAGTAGTACTGCTGCTACTTTATTCTTGTCTATGCCTAGACTAAGTCCAGATACAACATGTCCTAGTGCTTTTAATTCACTGTATGCAAAATGACACTTTTTCAAGGAAATTTTCATATTCACTTGGACTATTTTTTGTAGTACCCTTTCTAGTCTTGTAAGGTGATTTTCGCAAGTTTCTGAGCAAACTATGATATCATCAATATAGATAATTAACCATCCTTCTGATAATTCTTCAGGAAATATGGTATTCATCATTATTTGATAATGGTAAGGTGCATTTTTTATGCCAAATGGCATTCTTAAGTATTAAAAAGTTCCACAGTGAACTATTATCCTCAGTAGTTTTTTGGCATTGTCTGTTAAGACATTTTGATGAAAACCCTTTAAGGCATCCATGGCTGTAATGAACTTAGCTTGTGACAATTTTGTCAATGTCGCATGGATTCTGGGTATTGGATATCTGTCTGGAATGGTATAGGTGTTCAGGGCTCTGAAGTCTCCTACCATCCTTGATTTTCCATTGTGCCAAGTTATAATGACAGGAGTAGTGACTTCTACCTGTTCATTATGTCCTACCTTTCTTAATACTCCAGGGTCCATTAATTCTTTAATGTGTACCTCCAGGGCTTCTCTAGCCCTTGGACTAGCTGGGTAAGCAGGCCTCCTTAGTAAAGGTGGGTAAGGTTTTTCCACATGAAGAATTATATCCACTTCATGCCCAATTATGGCACCTAGTGGTTCTTTGTCAGTTGCAAAGGCATTTTTGTACTTAAATAAGAGGTTAATTATTTTTTCTTTCATTTTTTCTGTTAATTCTTGATTAAATTCTTCCTCTTTGAGTTGTTCAGATATAAAAAGTTCCTTTTCTGGAATTTTTTCTTCATTCTTAATAACTGTGATTTGTTTTTTGTTATTTAAGAAGCCAAACTTTTGTCTTTTGTTGTCTCCTATGGTAAAATATCTATCCTTTTGGTTAGAGATATCTATACCATAAATTGATAAGTAATCATTTCCAAGTATGAAGTGATTACTAGTACAGTTTTCCATTACTACAAACTCTACTTTAATTCTGACACATTGTGAGGGATGAGGAAAAATTAGTGTTAAATCAATTATTCCAAGGGGCTTCATGCTCTCACTTGCACTACTAAATTTGACACCTTGTATTGGCATAGGCTTTTCTTGCCAGTCTGGGACAATGGTTTTTAAACAACTTTTACCAACACAGGTGCAATATGCTCCTGTATCTTAGATAACTTTTCCTTCTTGGTTATCAACCATAACCATACTTATACTTGATTTTCCAGCTGTATATCCCATTCCTCTTGCAGGTTTGGTTCTATACATTTTGGCATCTTGTATATTTGTCAGGTTTGTGTCAGATGTCCCAAATTGTGGTAAGTTTGAGTTAACATCCAGTACTTGATAGATTATATCAATATTATTAATTTGTGCATTAATTATGTTGATTTCATCACTTTCAGAGCTTTCTGATTCTTCTGTCTCTTTTTCAGAGTCAGATTCCTCCTCTTTATCATTGTGGTTTTCTGTTTCCACAATTTCATTAATCTTTGCCTTTTTGAGGCAATTATTGGCTAAATGTCCAATACCTCCACATTCATGGCATTTTCTTTGCTCATTATTGTTGGATGTATTGGGTTTGAAAGATTCTTTTGATTTATCTTTTTTGATAAATGGTTTATTTGGACTTTTAATGTCCAACTTCTTCCAAGTTCTGCCGATGTTTGTTCTTGTCACTATGTCTTCTAGTGCATTGATATACTCTTCTGTGGAGCATGGTTCTATACACCTGCTTCTTAGGGCATGTTCTAGCTCTCCTCCACATTTCTTGAGTATTTTCATGTGCACCATTTTTTGTGACATTTCTGGGTACAATGCATTAAGTCTTTCAACTTGTATTAAGAACCAAGTTAAAGGTTTGTCTTTGTCTGGGTCAAAGAAAGAATTTTCAAATGCATTTTCTATTTTGTACCTCCAGGCATCATTAGCCCACTTGGTGATTATTTCTTGTTTCCACCAAGACCAGGTATTTTTTCCATTTGTTTGCCTTATGCCATTATACCATCTTTTTGCAGATTTTCAAAACAATGAATGTAATCTCACAGTGATTAATTCATCTGGTATTGCATAATCTTCTTGTAGCATGTCAATTGTTTTGATAAATGACATGTGGTCATATTCACCTTCTCCTGTGAATGTTGGCCATTCTTTCAATTGAGGTGCTTCCTTCATTAAGAATTGGTTATTGTCTTGGTGACTCAAGTCTGTTATGAATGGATTTTATAATTCCTCTTTAGGTTTAACAGGGCTTCTTATGTGAGAAAATGGTGTTGATAACTTTGGCATATTTAAGTTGGCCTCATTAATTTTATCCATTTTTTCAGTAATAAGCCTTATTTAACTTTTAATGTCATCTTTCAGATGCATTCTTGCTTCTTCACTCTTTTCCACATGGTCCAAAAGTAATTTTTGGTGTTATGAAGTCTTTTCTTCAAATTTTTCTACAGAAATGCTTAATTTGTTTAATTTTTCTGTAAGATTATCAATGCTCACGTCATAATTGAGTGTCAAAGTTTTTTCTTTAATATCACTTATGTATTTGTACAACTCCTGTTGTCCTTGTATTAATTTCTGAGTATTATCAATTAATACTTTTGGTTTATTATTTTCAATCATAAACTTTATGTTATTAATTTCTTTTTTATTTTGTACAACAAGCTTTGTTAAAGATGATAAGCTATTATTTATTTCTTGGAAAGATAATAAACTATTTTTAATGTCTTTAAAAGGTAAAATACTATTTTTAAGCTCTGTTAAAGTATTTACAACATCAGGAGACAAGGTTATTTCTTTGGGAAATGGGGTTGTCTCATTCTTTGCTCCTCTTTGTCTTTGAATTTCATCAAAGTTCTGGCCATGTTGAATACATTGTCCATGGCATCTTTTTGGATTTTGGGGAATATTGTTTTCTCCAATTCTTTTTCTTGTTCTTCTTCCCTTCTTGGGAAAGTGGGTTGACTTGAAGCTTGCTGGTAGAAGCTACTGGGGCTTCTTCCTTGGTTGCCTCCTTCTTTTTGGCATGGTACTCCTTGATCTTTTTTATTTGAGGTTTGGATGATAGTGGATTCCATTCATTGGAGTATCTCACTATTTGCTCCTCTTTGAGGATCTTTTTCAGGATGTTCCAGGAGTTCATCACTCCTTGGTGTATTTGGGGAAACATTTCCCAATCTTTGTCCTTGTACACTGTGTAGTACTGTTTGTACTGGCTCATGTAAATGTCTATTTGAGCCTTCTGAATGTGATTTGTACCTGTTTGAGTCACTCATACTTAGTTCCAATTCAGGTTCAGATATCATGGGCATTTCTGGGACTTGCCTTTGGGATCAGGCACTTCCTTGTGTGGATTCTGTTCCACTGGGGATATTTCCCTTCCTTTTCCCTTTTGAGGAATCAATTCTACCTCTGAGTCCAGCTCCATCTGATTGGATGGAGTATTGGGAGCCTCTTCTGGTAGTCATATTATAAGAAAAATAATAAATAAGAGGATTTCAGAACAGGAATTCTTCTTATGCCAATTTATAAATGAGGTACTCACCTTCAGAGTCCTGAATAGTGGGTCCTGGAAAGTCCAATTTCTTGTCTTTCTTTTTCTTAGTGATTATTGGTGTTGGAGAACTTTGGCAGGTTTCTTCCACCAATCGTTCAACAGTGGTTTGGTTGTCCTCTGTTGGATTGTCTTCAAACACTAAAAAAGACAAATAAATATAAGTCTTTTATATAAAAGTGTTATTTTTGGTAAGATATGGCAATTTTCCACGTAAAAATTGCTTTTATATCTTTTTTTTATTAAAAAAATGAAAATAATTAAAGAAATGAAATTAAAATGAATAAAATAACTTTTTTATTGGTTTTTAATATTTTTATTATTTTTTATGTTTTTATTTTTAAAGAATAAAATAAAATGAATATGATTCTTTTTATAAAAGTAATTTATAATATAAAATTATTTATAATTTATAAAAATATCTTTTTTAATCACTAGAGTCACTCAAAGAAAGTTTTTGCAAGTCTAAGGATGTGAAAAACCAGGTGTAAGACAGTACAATTGCTTTCCAAATGCCTCAATAGCTTTTAAAATCAGTAAATATAAAGTTATTATATAATTTTATGATTATAATTATAATTTATTATTGGATAAACCCAATTAGAATCTTTTTAAAGGTCATTTAGAGTAAATATCATGGCCAGGCCCCCAAATGTAAGGTTTGACTATGAAACCATAAGTAAAAATTACTAATATTTTACTTATTGTACTATGAATGTCCTTATAAATGAAATAAATAAGATAAAAATAATTATAATCATGGCGTAAAAATAATTATATTATTAAATAAATATAATAATATTATTTATATTATGAAATATAATATAATAAAATAAATATATTAATATATTTAATGGCACTTTATTATTGTTACAAACAAACAATAAAGGGTTAAAAAAATGTTTTTTATTAATAAAAACAATTAATAACAATAATATTACCAATATTAAAGTTATAAATTAATATAAATACTATTTATATTAATTAAAGAATTATTAAAGTAATAATAAAGAGAAAATTATTTTAATAAGAGAAAATAACCTATTTTTAATACTTAATATACTAATTTTGAGATATTTTACTCCAAAAAATGTAAATACAACTTATCCAAATTTTATTTACAATAAAAAACAGAGAAAATTACAAATATTCTACATTTTTACGTGGAAATGAGATTTTAGAGAGATTTTTAACAAAAACAATTAAATAAATGATTTAATCATGTCAAAATTGATGATTATAATAAGATGATCTTTGGTCTTTAATAATATAAAAGTTTTATATATAAAGAATAAGAATATTACCTTTTTAATTCTATTGATTTAATGTTTTTGATGCATCTGAGGGGAAAACAGAGTAAAAATAGCTCTATTTATAGTAAATACCTCCCTCCTAGAGTCCAACAGGCTTCTAGTAGACGTGTACTGATCATATCCACTGGAATTGATCAATACCTTAAGGTTTGGTGATGATTACATCATGATCAAACCATATTACATCATTATTACGCCATTATTTAGAGTTATCACTATAACTCTAGGTTTGGTGATGTCAAAGGCTTGGCAGAACCCCAAAATTTGTGTATTTTATTAGGTTTAATCATAAACTAACAGTATTCACCAATTTTATCACTCATATGACTGTTAAACTTAATTTAAGGTTACAGTGAGTGATCACAAATGATCAAATTAAGTTCAAACTTTGATCCTTAATACCTTTCAAGATTTACATGCTACAGCAATTCAGAGAGTGAATTCTAATAGCTTGGAATAACCTCATCATGCTGCCAAGAGCATTTAATTACATCATCAAAACTCTATTTTTGATGATTTTTCTTGTAACTCATCTTTTCTGTCAAAATTTAATATTTTAAACTTCAAACCATGATTTCAAGGGGTTATACCTTGAATATTATAATATAAAAAACATCATTCTTCACAAATGAACTAGTAGAATCCAACTGTCCACTTTTTTTTAAGTCTGGACCACTTTCACAACAAAGTGGTCAACAGCTCTGTTGATTTCAATCAATAATCCCTTACAGGTTTTAACTTTGCTTATAAATTGTTAAATAAACTTCACTTCTGTACTTCTACAGTTATTACGTGATGACTTTATTTTTGGTTCATCACTCTATCATGCATATTTCAAAAGATATTGGCTAAAATCCTTGAATATATGCATTGACCAATAAAGTGCATATATTCAGGTTAATTCTTTAAGTATTGACTTTGGAGCTTAGCTTCTTAATTGTTTTATGTGTGTGTTTTTATGGAAATTCCAATGGTACCATTTATTCCACATGTTGTTTCATTGGTCTTTGAAATAAATAGGGATTTGTGTTTTTTATAAGGTATTATTACTTATAACTTATTAAATATTGACTTTACAGATATGCCATAAAAATGATATATGTGTATCTTACCATGGGGAATCCAATGGTATAATTTATTTCACATGTTTATTCACTGGCCTTTAAGTTGAACCAAGTTTTATGCCAATTTATGGTATTTTTGTAGCTTTAAGGTAATTATTATTAATGTATAATTATTTTAAATATTTCTTGTGACCTTGTTTGGGTATGTGGTCATATCTCAAAGGTTCACAAAAAATGGGTAATCATTGGATTATTTTGCAATTCAATTGATGGTTCTGTAGCTTGATTTCTAATTTTGGATTTTTTCCAAAGTACTTTAATTGTTCCTGGCTGTTTTGAAAAATGTATTTCAAGTTTAAAATGTGGAAAATGTAGTCCACGGCCAGTCAGGGGATTGGAGTAGAAACTGGATTCAAGTTATCTTTTTGTATGAAAGAAAAAATGACATATTTCCATGAATTGAGATGATTTTCATCTACATTAAATTTAATATGCAATCCATTCTTGGTAATGATGAATTTGGGCAAAGAGTTCAATCATTTGAGGTGGCTCACTCAGTTTTAATAAAGCAGTGAAGGTTTTCTTCATTAATCAGTTGAATATTATATTTGTGCACAATCTTAGACAAAGTTTGAATTTTTTGTTGAATAAATTGGTCATATTTTTTAAGCTGATACCATTCATGATTATCATCTTCAATTTGTTTGATGGTTAATCCAGGTTTGCTTGAATACAACCCAGAAGATCTCCTTTTATATTAACCCTGTCTAAATAAAATACCTCTCATGATACCAGCCAAAAGATTATTGTTTGTTGTGATTTTTTGTCTGATTTTGGCCAAATGATTTAAAGAAATGATCAGATCCTTTAGAGTTTGATAAATCAAGGTGGGATGATTGAAGCAACGGACTTGATAAATTATTACTGGTAATTCAGATGAAATGTTTGCATTAATTAATATTTAAGGATTGCTGTGAGGATTCATGGGAGGAAGTTTAAGCCAGGTTTGATTATCTCTCTTGGCTCTTATTGAAAATACTGAGACATTAATCCTCTCCTTGTTCTTTGTGCCAGATTTTGTAAGGCCTGTCTTGAATTTTGAATTAATATTCTTTTCTATCTTGTAGCTGAGGTATAAGATGGCTTATGGGAAAAAGCTCTTGGAATTGAATCGATTTGAACTAGCTCATGATGGACTAACACTGGTTTGGGCATAACCATGCCATCATGAGTCAAGCTCAAATGATCATTAAGGGAAGAGGAGGATTGGCTCTGATTTGAATTGTTACTTATGTGAGAAGTAGGGTGGGTCTTCAAATAGAATCTAATTCTTTTTGGGAGGATTGGAAACATGATGGAGAGATGATTTTGCAGATTTTGATAATTCCACCCCTAGATTCATACGGAAAAATGAAATGCAGAATAAAAAAATATTTGTTAGCATTAGAAGTAGTATGAGGGGAGAAATGTTGAAATTGAATTATTAGAAAGAAACACATAATTGATTCAGAAGTGATTGCAAATTGATTCTTTGCTACTAGGATTGATATTGAAAAGAATATTAGTTAAATACAAAAACTTGAATTGATTTGGAATTGAATTCAAATCACTTTTGAGGATGAGTAATTATATCATTTTAGTTTTTATTATTATTATTATTTTGAGAAAAAAATGAAAATATTGATATTCAATAAATTAAAAGCCAAAATGGTTTCAGAAGTGATTCTGACTTAATTTTGGGGTAGTAGGAATGTTTGAAAAATGGTTAAAAATAAAAAGGCCAAAATTCTTTCAGAAGTGATTCTGAATTGATTGAGGGTGGTAAGAATGATTTTTTGAAAAAAAAAATTAAAAGTATTTTTGTTTTTTATTTTTTTGAATTATCAATATTTAAAAGAAAAATTCAGAATATTAAAATTCAATAAATATAAAAATGGAACAAGAAAAACAAAAATTGTTTCAGAAGTGATTCAGACTCAGTTTTGGGATAGTAGGAATGAATTTAGAGAAAAATAATTCAAGAAGAACAGATTTTTTTTAGTTATTTTGATTATTAATATTTAAAAAAATTACAAAAATTGAATTAAAGAGCATAAAAAACTTTCCAATTTGCTTGGGAAGCAATGCCAAGGAGACTTGGAAGTCTTCCAAGGTGTTTGGTGATTTTATTAATGATTGTAGGAGGGGTTTGGTGAGAAGAATAGTAAAACCAAGAATATTGAAAATTTAAGTCCAAAACCATTCTAACCTGATTGCTTCCACAAAAAAAATTAACAAAAATAAAATCCTATAGTGTAATATCATAAAAAGTATTAGTTGGAATTGAATTATCAGAAGTGAAAAGAAATATACATTACTAAGGATCTTGACTAAAGGTTGAGGATTGTGGGGAAACAATTGGATGAATTATTTAGCCTGTCAAGTAAAATTGATAATCAATTTTTGATTAGGGTGAAAATGAAAAAGAATAAATTTGAAAGAAATTGAGTGTTAGACAAAAATGATTTTTTTATAAAAATTCTGGCTGTATTGAAATCAAACTTAATTCAAAATCAAAAAATTTAAACAAAATATTTTGAAACCAATTTGAGTGGAAATTGCCCCAGTGGAACCCAATTTTTCATACAACAGGTAACATTTCAAAGCCCAAATTGACTAATGTGGAATCATACATTCCTCACTTTGCACCTTTGAACTTTTTCCATAAATCTTAACATATATTTAATCACATGATCTTCAAGAATGAGGATTTTTCCAAATATATGAAGAGCTAATTATTAATTGAAGATAAAATTTATTCTACCTAAGACAGAGGCCTTGAAGAGCCCATTGGAAAAATTATCAAATCAATCTGCCTATGATTCCCTTTGAACTCCATTTTCTTTTCAAGTTTTTCTTTCTCAAAATCAATTGGTCTCTGAAGCTTTCTCTCTTCAATTGCAAGCTGAAGCTGAAATATTTCTCTTCAAAAAGCTGATCTTTGACTCTTTTCTCCTTTGAAAAATTTATTTGCATCTTTTTAACATCCTTTTTTGTTCCATTCTTTCAATTTATGCCATTCTTGTGTCCTTCTACTTTTCCTTATCCCAATCCAGTTATAAAATCTGAGAAGTTTCATAGCCTACAAAATTAAGAATGAACTGAGTATTTTCCCTCAATTTCTAATAATAAAAGATCACTATCTCTTCAAATTTTCAAAAATTTCCTATTATAAGGCAAAAATAAATGCATGGCTTTTTTATTACCCCCACTACAATTACTGTTTGTGAAAGTTCCCATGCTTTTATGATTTTAAGTTGGATCATTATCTGACTTTTATCACTATAAAAGTCTGTCAACCCATCAAAAATCAAGAAATTGGTCAATAACTATGAATATTACATATTGATGCACTGGATTTGATTGCTCTGGAAGATATTGAATCTCAAAATATGTTTTATTATTGCTTTCTTTTATGTTTGAGCTCTTAAATTCAACAAAATAAGATAAATTATTAATATTAGAACCCACATATGAACAAGAAAAGCATACCCCTAGGCTTGGATCAAGTTGGTCCTCAAAATCTGAAACACAATCATCCTCCTGTAAATAAAAAGTTTTGATTTAGTTGAGGTTGGGCTTGTGACCAAATAAAGCATCAATTTTATTGTAAAAATGTGAAATTCTTTCCAGCTTATCATCCATGGTCTTGTTGGAATTTTTCTCATCATGTTGTGTCATCCCTGATCCAGTTTCACTTTCAAATTGTTTGGCCAGAGTATATTTCCTCTTATCTGTTCAGTATTTTTGGTGCATACTTGCTGCAGGATTTCTTTTTGACCTTAAGAGCCAACGGTTGGAAGCCATTTTGTTTTCTGGGAGGTGGACGTCTGAATTGAATTGAAACAGTTTTCCCAAAACAAGCATCATAATTCCCTTCTTTCTTTAACCAATTGATGATACATTGATAATCCATATAGTTGAGATTCCCAGATTTCTGTGATGGATAAACCCTTTGAGTTTTCATAAGTGGAATCTATCAAAAAATGTTCAATTGGACAAAGGAATTCACAAATGAATTCTGAACCAACTGAAGAGTGATGAAGGTAAATTCTCAAAAAAGTTTCCAATGATTTTTATGATGATTAGTGATGATTATGTGTTGTTGTATGGGATTGTAAATCTTTCAAAAGAATGGAATTTGTAAAATACTGAGAATTTTGAAAGTCAAAAATATAGGCATGAATTTGAAATTAGAAATCAAAGCGTTGCTTGGAGCCTTGAATGGGGTTAAAATTCACAGTCCATCAGCTGAGAAAATTGAAAATTTGGATTGTAAAAACTAGTGTTTTTCTATGTGGAATTTTCTTTGAAAACCCAAAATTTTTCAATTTAGAATTTGGAAGGTTTAAAATACCCTATTGCTTGTGGAATTGAAGGAAAAACCAATTGTAATACCTAGGTAATCTATAAATATTAAATAACAGAGCTTCAGTAATTTTAAGCAGGGTAGATAACACTTGTGGAATTTAAAGCAGATTGAATAATGCCACTAGTGGCATTTCAGTAATATCTATTGAGAAGGATTGAAAAATTAGGGAATATTCGATGGTTAGAATAATTGGGAGATTTGTATCAAATAAAACATTATTTTTTGCAGTATTTAAGGGGAAAAAATAGTAATACCTAGGATATTTATGAATATTTAATGATAGTTCTTGCGGATTCTTAGGTAGAGTGAATACGAGTTGTAGAATTGAAAATTGATTCAATCATACTGGTTGTGGAATTTCATGCACATTTATGAGGAATTTTGTTGGACCTCAAGGGATATTCAATCGTCCTAATAGTTGAGTGATTTGTATAAAGAGTTTAAGAGTATTTTTTGGGGAAATTATTCTTAAACAATCAATAGTGATACCTATAGAGTTTATAGGTATTTGAGAATAGTTCTTGAGGAATTTTAGGTAGAGAGAATTACAGTTGTGGAATTCAAAGCAGATTGAATAATTCTTGGTAATCTCAGGAATATTTATTAATAATGCATATGCTTTGGAAGCTTAAGGAATCTTCAATAGTAATGATAATACAGGTATTAATATCAGTCTTACAAAATTGTGTGTGTATTTTGAGGAAAAATAAATAATAATACTTTGGGAATTTAGAAATATTGAATAATGAATTTTGCTAAATCTTAAAAAGAGAAAATAGCACTTTTATGATTCAATTATCATTATGTAACCATAATTTTGCAATTTAACAAACACTCAGTAACCATGATTTTGCAGTTTAAAGAACATTAAATGATAATTATGGTTAAACTTAAGGAATATTCACTAATGACGCATGTTAAAATTGCATAATAGTAATTGGTGATAATTTTCAAATGAGAACAACACATTCTAAGAAGGTAATCTTTCTTAAATATTAAAACGACCATCTAAAAAGTAAATCAATATCCACATGAAATAGTCTTTAGAGTTACAAGGAGTCAACAAGAGCTTTCAGTATCATCATATAAACTACATTCTTCTTCTATTTCATTATCAGAGAGAATAAATTTTGAATTTCCAAACCCATTTACTTTGAATATTCCAAGATATTCCTATTCCTTTGAAAATGTGAAAATAAACTTAAAAGGCATTATTTGAAGGAATTTTTTTGTCAATTGATCATAAGGATCAGAAATCTCAAAAATTCCTTTCATTATTCCAAAGGATATCAACCCATTCCTTTGGAAACAAATAATGATTTTTGAAATATCTTTTTATTCAGAAGAGAATATTTCATTGTTAATATTGATACTGTCTATTAGAATATTCCATAGTGAGAAAGCAATTGACTTTCTGGCACTAGTCTCTTGTGATATCTGATGGATACTATGCCAAATGACAGCATCCCTTGAGGAATGTAAGTTTTGAAAATAATCAATCAGAAACAGATAGACATAATCTGGTAGAAGGATAAGTTTTATATTAATTTTCAATTGAGGAATTTCTTTATTGATGGAGCTAAATATATTTGATACTTCTTTTGGTACCCAGGGTGATTTCATAAGTGTAGAAAGGTTGGTTCTCAAACAGAAATACAAATTTAAGGTTTGATAAATGACATCCAAGAGAAAACGTCCAAGTGAGGATTTCATTAAAAACAAAGTAGTTCATGCACCTTACATATCTTATCATTTGTAGGTAATTTAGCCAAAGCTCCAATCAAGCAATCATACCCCCAAGTTTCTGAATCTTGTGCTGGACCCCAGAAAGAAAGGAGTTCTGGAATATTCTCTGAATAATGATAATTGGGTTCAATTTTCTGTTTTGTGAAAAGATTTTGATTAGAAATTCAGAATTTCTTACAATGGTCTGACAATGCATTGATTTCAGCTATGCAAATTTTTCAGCTGGTTGCAATGTTGATTGCACTAATCAAATGAAATGTGTTTTTGAAGATATCATTGAAAATGAATATAGAGATTTCTGTTTGGTTTGGGTTTCAGTATGGATGTTTAGGGCCAATTGGCTATGCCATATCATTTATGGCCTTAGGTCATATCCTGCCTTCAATAGTCCTTTAGTCCAGCTCTCCACCTCACCAAAACCCAGGCAAGTACCCTTGTTTTTGGGCCTGGGGGTCCTTTCAATCTTCAAGGGGCCTATGGCCCCCCTAGCCACCTCCAGGGCTCTGGGCCCAACCCCTTTTATTATAGGGGTTTGGGCCATTTAGGCCCCTTTTGCCCTGAATCCAATGAGGCCAAAAGGGGCCAAGGGGGAAGATCATCAGCCCCCAAGTACAAGTGGGCCCACCTGATCCATATTTGGTCCCAGACTCCATCCAACCCAAAATGGTCATAAAAGACCCTCAGGACCCAAAATGGCCAAAAACCCCTATGGACACCATTTTTCAGTCCATGGCCTCTGGCAACCACCAGAGGGCACCAACTCAGCTCCCAGAAAGGTTTCCCCTTACATTTAGGGGAAGTTTTCTCTTTCCTCAATGCACCCCATACTCAAAGTTCCACAAGTGGTGCATATATGGTATAATACACCATTATGCACCATTTTTGCTCAGCAATCCAATGGTGACATTTTCAGGACCAAATCAAGTGATACAAAATCAAGTCCCAAGTCCATCACCAATTTGGAAGGAGGACTCTTCAGCTATTCAGTCTGGAAATTCCCTGGCAGCTCCCAGAAGATCATTTCAGGACCCCAACCACCTGGCCCTGCAGAGGTTGGGTTGTCATTTTCTCATCAGGACTATTCTAAGGGAAATTCTCAGAAGTTATCAATCTTTTCAATCAGTGTCAAGGCATCAAGTACTCAGCATTCCTTGGACAACTCAATTGGTCCATACAGGCAGTAATCAAGCATCCCGTATGGCCTTGGCCCAATTGGGTCAATTCATATTCCACTGGGGGAATCCAGTCACACAGCTCAATTCTCAAGATGGCCAGAACTGTATTGGCCCAATTCAGACAGTACTGCCAGATGATTCACCTTCCAGGATCAGCCTTTCAGTTTTTCACATATACTGGCCACCTTTCATCACCTGGGGACTTTTTCCCCAGTTAATTAATATAGGGTGTTGGTAAACACATGTAAGGCCTTATGTGTTTTTACAATTTATGGCCAAAACAGGTAATTTTATGGTAAAAACATGTAAGTAACTTATTTTTTGAATAAAAATTTCTCAGGCTCAGTTTTGAGAATTTCTATAATTTTTTCTGACATGGGATGTGAAGTTCCCCAAATTTTTTCAAAAAAAAACTTTTTCCCAATTTCTCCATTTTGGCCAATTTGGCAAAATGGCCTATTTTGTCAAAAAAATTCATTCAATATGTTCCCACTTATGAATTGCCATGATTCTTTTTTAAAAAATAAAGGTAAAAATCTTGAGAATAAAAAACCAGAATCCCAACATTTTGGGAATTTTTTTTCAGGACATTTGTAGGCCCAAAAAGTCCCTGTTTCTTTACATTTTTTTGTTCATGTTTGTATTTAAATTAAAAATGCCATTTATGACATAAATTGAATTCAAAATGTAATTTATGATTAGTGGAAGTTAAAGTTTGATTTTTGGCATTAACAGTGAAATTTATGACATCAAAAGTGCCATAAATGGCATCACAAATGACATAATAATGCCATAAATGGCATAAAGAATGACATACAGATGCCATTTATGGCCAGAAAATTGGCCTAAATGGCATTACAAAAACGCCATAAATTGAATTTAATGGCCTCAACAATTGCATGAATGGCCTCAAAAATGGCATGAATGGCCTTAACAATACCATATATGGAATCAAAAATGCCATTTATGGAATCAACAATGCCATTTGTGGCATTAACAATTCCATTTATGGCATTATGCCATTTATTGCATTGATAATTCCATCTATAACATCAATAATGCCATTAATGGCATTATTAATGTCATTTATGAAATTCCATTAATGGAATTGTTAATGTGGCATGATTAATGCCATTTATGGAATTAACAATGCCATTTATGGAATTTATGATGCCATTTATGGAATTTATAATGCCATTTATGGCATTAATGGCATCAGAAATATTGCATTTTTAATGCCACAAATGGCATTAATGGAATCAGAAATATCACATTTATAATTCCATTAATGGCACTGTTAGTGCTATAAATGGCATTGTTGATTCCATAAATGGCATTAATGGCATCAGAAATAGTGCATTGATAATGTCATTAATGGCACTGTTAATGCCATAAATGGAATTGTTGATGCCATGAATGACATTAATGGTATCAGAAATAGTGCATTGATAATGTCATTAATGGCACTGTTAATGCCACAAATGGCATTGTTGATGCCATGAATGACATTAATGGTATCAGAAATAGTGCATTCATAATGTCATTAATGGCGTTTTGAATGCAACAAATGGCATTGTTGATGCCATAAATGACATTAATGGAATCAGAACTGCCATAAATAGCCATATTTCATTTAAAACCCACCCCTTCTGTGTTTTTACCATAAAATTACGTGTTTTTACCAATTGATGGTAAAAACAAAGAAGGTTTTAGTAAAAACACGTAAGCCCTTACATGTTGTTACCAATACCCTTAATATATTGGATTTATTTTTATCGTTATTTCTTTTTACCTTATTAAAGTAAATACTGATAATATTAAGTCAGTCATTTGCACCTTTTCTTCTTTTCCTGTCAGTGGATATTGGTGGTCATATCCTTTACTAATTCCATTGTTTTTTCTGGCAGGTTGAAACAGTGAATTGAGGATTCATTTGGCTGTCTTCTTATTATCCTGGCCATTGGCTTCCTTTTCTTTAATCTTTTGGCATACTTGTCTTTACCTTTCATTCTTCTATTCCTTTATTCTTTTGGAGCCCTCCAAGGGAGTTCTTGATTCCTGAGTGCCAGGCCACTCTTGCTTCCATAAGAGCCCCTATGACATTATATTAATTAACTCATAATTTATTTTCATTCTGTTCATTCATTCTTTATCATTCTTATTCACTCATTTCATCAAAATTCTGACTCTTTAATGCTTATGAACTTTATGATTCTTTGTCACTTCTCAATTTTCTCTCATTCATTCTTCATTTTGAAAATTGAAAGCCATCCCAAATTTTATTCCTGTTTTCTCTTTTAAATCTTATTTCAAATCATAAATTTCATTTCATTCTTAATTCAGGCATAGTCTCATTTTTTCATTTGATTTTTCAAATTGGTCATCAAGATTGTTCAGACACACACTTCATATCAAGATTCATTTTGAATTGTTCTTCAAGAATTTTTGATTTTAAAGAAGATTTCACTTCAATTGATTTGATTGATTGATTTGACATATAATTTATATTGAATTCAAGAAAGTTTCTTGACCTGAAGGTTTCATTTATTTTTCTTATTTTTCACATCAATAATTTTGACATAAATTGATATTTTCTCAAGAGTTCATTTGATTGATTGATTTTTGAAAGATTTTGATTTGATTTATCTTGAAATATTGATTTATTGACTTGAAGATTTCATTTGACATTTATTGGTTGATTACTTCAAGATTTCATTTTTATTGATTGATTTTCCTCAAGATTTGATTGTTGATTTTTTACTTCAAGCAAATTTTGATTTTTTATTCATTTAATTCAATTTTGCTCCTGAAAATCATGCCTATTCAGCATTCACCTCCTGCAAGACAGACCAGATTTCAGGTCAGAGCCCAAGCTGTTCTTACTCCAACTCCAAGAGCTCCTCTTGATGGCGCCCCAGCGGTTCCTCAACTGAGGGCCCAATTAGATAGAGGACCCCACATGGAAGGAGAAGCACCATCCAGGAAGGAAGGAAAAGGGCCAATAATATTAAGCTCATCCTCAGGAGTAGTTGGCATATTCCCAGGACTTTCAAGGACCAATCTCAAAGGTCCGGGTGAAGATGGTGAAGAGGAGGAGGAGAATTCTGTGGAAGAGGAAGATTCTGATGGCACTGAAGGTGTCCCTTCTCCGGTGGGGGTATCCCAAGGTACTGGAGGACCAACTCTAGCCCAGTCTGATCAGCCTGTCTCTCATCAGTCTGAACCATCCTTATTGGCCATTATGCAGGAGATGACTCAAATTATGGCCAATCTTTAAGCAGCTTCATCTTCTGAGTCATCAAGACCACCAGCCTTAAGAACTCCATCTATGAAGGCACCAGAATGTTTTTATGGGACTCAGCCCTTCAAAGTCAGAAGCTTCATTCAGTCTTGTCAATTGATCTTTTATAATGATCCGGAAAATTTCTCTCAAGACAGAAAGAAAGTTCTCTATGCCATTTCATTTCTAATTGGCAGGGCTGAAAAATGGATTAAGCCTTCCCTTTCCAATTTCACCAATCAAGATCCAAATTACCTTCTCAATTCTTGGAACTTGTTTGAATCTCAACTCTTTACTTTATTTGGGGACCCAAATGAGGTCAGAAAAGCTGAAGCAGAATTGGATTCTCTAAGAATGAAAGAAGGTGGCCATGTTTCTTTATACATAGCCAATTTCAGGAGCTTGGTCTCAATAATTGGAGATTTGGATGAAAGGTCTCTTATCTGTCATTTCAGGAAGGGATTGCCATCCAGGATTGTGGATCAGTTGGTCTCCCATCTTTCAAGAATTGACTCTCTTCAAGACTTAATGGACATTACCCTGGAGCTTGATACCAGGTACCATGAGAGGCAAAAGAGAAGAGTCATCATCAAGAGAATAAGCCTGAAGCCTCAAAGTCAAATTCTTCTCATCCTTAAGATTCTTCAAGCTCAAGTCATAAGAAGAAGAAGAATTTTCAGCAGAGGGACAAGCCCCATTCTTCTTTGCTGAATAAAGACTTCAAGTTAATGAATTCTGAAAAAGAAAGAAAAATCAATGAGGGTCTATGTACCTATTGTGGTGGGAAGCATATTCTTGATTCCTGTTTCAAAAGACCTCAAAACAAGCTTACCCAACCGTCAGGCCGATTTCCCAGCCAGGGAAAAGCCTGAATGAATACCATGTTGTGTTCAATGGTCTTCACTGTTTTCCATCCAGAGCATAATTGTGCATTATGAATACTGGTTTCAAGAATCCTCTTAAATTATTTGTTTTTTATTCTATTTCTGATGTTTTTTACAGTATTCTCATTGATTGTGGTGCTACCAACTCATTTATTGCAAAGAAGTTTGTTCACAAGTATTCCTTGACTATGTCGGAACTTCCAGAGAAGATTCCTCTTATCATTTTGGACTCCTCTGAGTCCCCTTCCTCATTTGTGACTCACCATACTAAATATATGGTTGAGCTTCCTTTATTTCCAAGCTTTGAATGGGAATTTTTAGTCATTGATACTCCCAAGGGAGAAAACCTCATATTGGGCCTTGACTTTCTTAATCACTTTAATCCTTCTATATATTGGAGGCAGGGGCTGATCACCTTTAATGCTGATCATAAGGACTATTTTGATCCTTCAAAATCTTTCAGTAATGACTTTTCTTCTGCCAAAACATGTGCAGCTCTGGTTGGTGATTCCAGAACACCATCATTTCCATCTTCTGTCCATATTACTTCCCTTAACTCCCATCTATCATTACTATCCTCTAGAGATGAAGTCTTTAAGGATATTCAAGATTTTGGGGAAGATAATTCTTTATCTTCACTTCATCTCTTCTATGGGAATATGGACCTTCCTCCTTCTTCTTATAATGACTCCCTGGAGGAGTTGTGGGATGAATAGGAAGAGCCAGAAGAAGTTGAAACTGTGATGAAGGTTGTTCCTTCTGTCTATCACCAATATTTGCATGTATTCTCCAAGGTGAAAGCAAAGAAACTTCCTCCTCACTGTTCCTGTGATAATCATATTGAGCTGGAGGGTTCTCTACCTCCAGTTGGAGTGATCTACTCTTTATCAAACCAAGAGTCAGATACACTCAGGACCTACATTTCAGAGAATGTAGAGGAATGTTTCATCCGGCGAAGCTCCTCCACAACAGGAGCACCTGTCCTCTTTATTAAAATGAAAGATGGTGGCCTCCATTTGTGTGTTGATTACTGCAAACTCAATGCTGTTACTAGGAAGAACTAGTATCCTGTTCCTCCTATGAATCAGCTTCTCAATGTCTTTAATGGTTCTTCTATCTTCTCCAAGATTGATTTGTGTGGTGCATATAACCTGCTCAGAATCAAGGAGGGTGATGAACATTTGACATCTTTTAGAAATAAATATGGCAGTTATGAGTACTTGGTTATGCCATTTGGGCTCACCAGTGCCCTGGCCTCTTTCCAAAATCTTGTCAATGATATTTTCCAAGATCTTCTTGATGTTTATTTTTTGGTTTTTTTGGATTATATTATGATCTTTTCCAAATCTGAGGAAGAACATTTCACTCATGTGTCCACTGTTCTTTCCAGACTCAGAGCCAATAAACTTTTTGCTAAGGCCTCCAAGTGCCTATTCCAGGTTCCTAGTGTGAAATATTTGGGTTATGTTGTTTCTTCTGAAGGCCTCAAGATGGACCAAGAAAAAGTCCAGCAGATTCTCAATTGGCCACCTCCAAGAAACCTCAAGGCTCTTCAATCTTTCCTTGGCTTTTCCAATTTCTACTGCCATTTCATCAAGAATTATTTAAAGAAAATCAGTTCACTCACCAGTTTCCTCAAGAAAGATTCCTGTTTTCCCCTCAATGAGGAAGCTCTTAGTCAGTTTCATCAACTCAAGGAGGCTTTCACCACCACTCCAATCCTTCTCTACCCACCATTGTAGAGACTGAGGCATCCGATTATGCCTTGGGTGCTGTACTGAGTCAGGTCTCTGACTCAGGAAGCTAGCCGCAAGCTTATTCCAGCAGAGCTCAACTATGAGATTCATGACAAGGAACTCCTTGGCATGTTTTGTGCTTTTCTTCTTTCCCTTTCTTCACCTTTTGAAGTTCTCACCAATCACTCCTCACTTCAATACTTTATGTCATCCAAAGTCCTTACTTGCCGTCAAGCCCGCTGGGCTGAATTCCTCTCTTAATTTCACTTTTCAATCACTTATCGCCCTGGCTGCCTAGCTACTCTTCCGGACTCTTTATCAGGTTGGGAAAATGTTTACCCAGAGAGGAGGGAGGTTTTTATCAGCAAGAATCCAATGAACTTTCAACAGCTCATCAAGCAGGATGAAGTCCAACCTTCAAGATATTTTGTAGTCAAGGTGGAATCTTTTTCAAATTTGATTGATTCAATTCAGAAGGCTCTAAGGCAAGACTCTCAGTACAGAAGCTTTCTTCAAGAATTGGGTAAAGTTTAATCTTTCTAAGATTACTCTCTTGATTACTCTTCCCAACTTCTCTTATATAAAGATTGGGTGGTGGTCCCAAAGTACCCCACAATTCAACTCAGCATTCTTCAAAAGTGTCATGACTCTCCTCTAGCTGGACACCCTGGCAAAGAGAAGACTCTCAAACTTGTCAAGTGGGATTTCCACTGGTCCGGAATGACTCAATTCATCAAGGATTATGTCTCATCCTGTGAACAGTGCTCAAGAAACAAGAATATTCATCACAAGAAGTTTGGATTCCTTAAACCTCTTCCAATTTCAAATGGTCCTTGGATTTGTCTTTCAATGGCTTTCATAACTCAACTGCCACTGTCCAATTCCTTTGGTTAAATTCTGGTTGTAGTGGAAAGGTTCCTCAAAAATGGCAGTTTTTATTCCAACATTGTCTTCAATCACTTCACTGGATTTGGCCCATTTATTCATTGAGAATATCTTTTCAAAGCATGGCCTTTCTTCAAGCATTGTCAGTGATAGAGGTTCACTTTTTGTTTCTTCCTTTTGGACCAACCTTTGTCAGCAGCTCAAGATTTCAAGAGAGCTGTCAGCTTCTTACCATCCAGAAACTGATGGACAGACAGAGAGGGTAAATCAGATACTAGAAAAGTACCTTTGGATGTATGTCAGTTATCATCAAGATGATTGGAACACCTTTCTCCCTCTGTCTGAAGTTTCTTACAATAACTCTGACCACTCTTCAACAAAACAATTTCTGTTTTTCACTGTTTATGGAAGAGATTAACAATTTGACTCAGTTCACCTTACTGAAAATACTCCTGCTTTACATTTATCAACAAAAATCTAATCAGTACAGCAAGATGTAAAGAGGGAACTTTAAGTTGCCATAAACAGGTTTAAGAGGTATGCAGATAAAAGTAGAGCAAGTCCACCTGTTTTCAATCCTGGTGACATGGTATGGCTTTCTTCCAAGAACATCAAATCAACCAGACCCACCAAAAAACTTTCTGAAAGATGGTTTTGTCCTTTCCCAATCTTGAAGAAATTCAGTACTCATGCCTAACACCTCAAGCTTCCATCCATCCAGTCTTCCATATTTCTCTCCTTGAACCAGTCAAGACATCAACAATCCCAAATCCGCATCAAGAGCCTCCTCCTCCAATCATCATTGAAGAAGAAGAGGAATGGAAAGTCTCTCAAATACTGGATTCAAAGCTCAAGAGAAGAAAACTATGGTACCTGGTGGAATGGAAAGGTTTCAGTCAAGACCCATAAAGATCCACTTGGGAGCCAGCCGAAAACCTCAATAATTTCCCTGAACTTGTCATGGATTTTCATTCTTTATATCCTGAAAATCCAGACCCCAATTCTTCAAGAGCTTGATTTTTTATGGTGCTTGATGGGGAGAGGAATTACCAAAATTAAGTCCCACTCCTTGTTTGCACCTTTAAGGGTATTCTAGTCTTTTCTTTTGTAAGCATCACCTTGGCCACTCTGTGAGCACTTTGCAATTTTGGACACAGATTTCTGGCCTGGCTTTTAACATAAAATTCCAATTTATAGCCATTTCCACTTGGGGTAATGGACCATTTTTTTCTTCTTAATCCTTTTTTCCAAGTCATCACCTTTCAATACATTGTTTCATCAATATTTTTTACTCTATGGCACTGGTGGGAGTGGTAACTATCAAAAGTAAGTTCCTCTCCTGGTGTGCACTTCCCTGAGGGGTCTATAATCTTTCAAAACATCACCTTGGCCACTCTGTGAGCACCTGGCATCAAATCTTGTCTTTCCAGGTCCTTGGCCATCCAAATCAACTGTCAATATCCGTGGTGAAGATTAGAATCCTCCTCAAGATTCTTTTTCTATTGTATTTTTTCTTTTCTCTTATTTTCAAATGTCTTTGTTTTATTTCTCTCTTTATATTTTTCAAATTTCTTTCTTAAAAATTTTATGCCAATCCTTATTTAAACTCATTTTTCAAATATTCAAAGCCAAATGTCAAAAGAAGACCAAATCAACCTCTTTACCAGTCTTAAAACTCTTTTCAAGATTCAATACCTCTGGTATCCCTACATCCAATCCATCTCAACAGCCTCAACAGGCTTGTACCTTATCTTGGTGCTCAGGAGCTCACCATTCAAGGTAGGGGGTACTTTCACAACCACAAATAATCACCCCCCTCAAGGGGTGTTGGGGAAATTTCAGCCTGACCCAAGTTAGGGCCAATTGGCCATGCCATATCATTTATGGCTGATTGGCCCCCTCTGGTATTCTATGGCTTCAGTCCATATCCTGCCTTGATTGGTCCTTTTGGCCAGCTCTCCACTTCACCAACCCCCAGGCCATTACCCTTGTTTTTGAGCCTGGGGGTTCCTTTCAATCTTCTAGGGGCCTATGGCTCCCCTAGCCACCTCCAGGGCTCTGGGCCCAACCCTGTTTATTATGGGGGTTTGGGCTTAAATGGCCTTTTTGGGCCATTTAGGCCCCTTTTGGCCTGAATCCAATGGGGCCAAAGGGGCAGATAATCAGCCCCCAAGGCCAGGTGGGCCCACCTGAGCCATATTTGGTCCCAGATTCCATTCAACCCAAAATGGCCATAAAAGACCCTCAGGACCCAAAATGGCCAAAAAACTCTATGGACACCATTTTTCAGTCCATGTCCTCTGGCAACCACCAGAGGGCACCAACTCAGCTCCCAGAAAGGTGTCCCCTCACATTGAGGGGAAGGTTCCACAAGTGGTGCATATATGATATAATATACCATTACACACCATTTTTGCTCAGCAATCCAATGGTGACATTGTCAGGACTAAATTAAGTGATCCAAAATCAAGTCCCAAGTCCATAACCAATTTGGAAGGAGGACTATTCAGCTATTCAGTATGGCAATTTCCTGGCGGCTACCAGAAGATCATTCAAGGACCCCAACCACCTGGCCCTGCAGAGGTTGAGCTGTCATTTTCTTACCAGGACTATTCTAAGGGTAATTTTCAGAGGTTGTCAATCTTTTCAATCAGTGTCAAGGCATCAAGTACTCAGCATTCCTTGGACAACTCAATTTTTCCATACAGGCAGTAATCAAGCATCCTGTATGGCCTTGGCCCAGTTGGGTCAATTCATATTCCACTGTGGGAATCCAGTCACACAGTTCAATTCTCAAGATGGCCAGAACTGTATTGGCCCAATTCAGACAGTACAGCCAGATGATTCACCTTCCAGGATCAGCCTTTCAGTTTTTCACATATACTGGCCACCTTTCATCACCTGGGGACCTTTTCCCAGGTAATTAATATATTGGATTTATTTTTATCCTTATTTTCTTTTACCTTATTAAAGTAAATACTGATAATATTAAGTCAGTCATTTTCACCTTTTCTTTTTTTCCTGTCAGTGGATATTAGTGGTAATACCCTTTACTAATTCCATTGTTCTTTCTGGCAGGTTGAAACAGTGAATTGAGGATTCATTTGGTTGGCTCTTTGGCTTTTGGCTTCTTATTATCCTGGCCATTGGCTTCCTTTTCTTTTATATTTTGGAATACTTGTCTTTACCTTTTATTCTTTTTTAAAGAAATATATTATTCTATTCCTTTATTCTTTTCGAGCCCTCCAAGTGAGTCCTTGATTCCTGAGTGCCAGGTCACTCTTGCTTCCATAAGAGCCCCTGTGACACCAAGATGGACTCAAAGCTCTTTCCAAAGTAGTAGTGTCAACCACCTGTGAGCAAGAAAAACCTCCTGTCCCAATGGCTATTGTTAACATCATCAACCCACTTGATGGATTGAGCCTCAGGTATGATTCCATTATATCCCATGTGGCACAATTAGCTTCCTATCTATGGCAAAGCCCACAATGCAAAGAGAAGTTTGCAGCAAATTCCAAGCTTATTTATTACGGACACAAACCAACCAATTCCAACACTCTATTATTTCATTTATGTACTTGCTGGAGCAAGCAATATGCCTCAGAGAGACATACAATCAGTACTGAAATCCAGAAAGCATGGAATCATTTTGCCTCCGCCCAATCAAATGGGAGAAAGTTAAAGTCATGGTAAGTTTCCTTCAACCTTTATATGAGGCCACAAACATCATTTGCAGCTCAAAATATCCAACAATTAATCAGGCCCTCCCATTATATATTCTTTTTATAAAATGTCTTAACCAGGTAAGTTAATTTTCTCTTGAATCATTTTTTTTTCATGTCTTTTCAATAGGCCTGTCAGCAATATGATGTGGCACCTATTGAGGCTTCTGCACTCACAAAATACCTCACACTACTCTTACTTAAGACACCAGTCATCTGTTCCTCTATTCTTGATCCCCACTGCAAGATGAAATTCTTTACAACCCATGACACAACATTGGCTCAGTTTGGGACATCAGCAAATGCACCGGCCAAAATTCTTGAAGACAAAGCCCAAAAACAATGCACCAGAGTCAATAATCCACTACCAGAGCCTGAACGCAATGGAAAAAGTGGTTTGTTTTATGAGATGTACTCTGCAAGATGGCTCAAAGGAGGTACTGTGAAAAGTGAAATCCAGAGGTTTTTGGCAGAAACCCCTGAACCCAAATCTACTGATATACTCTTATTTTGGAAGTCCCTTGGTGGCATTTTCTCACATCTTTCTCTCATGGCTCACAAATATCTTGCAATTCCAGCTACCAGTTCCCCCTCTGAGCAGGTTTTCTGTTGTGGGAGAAAAATACTAACCTATCAATGAGCCTCTCTATCTTCTACCCATGTTGAACAACTATCATGTCTCAAAGATTGGGTCTGTACATGTGGTTGCATCTACATAAATGATTAATTTGTATTTTTTTGATTATTTTTAGCTTAGTAATTGCAATTATGTGTGCATTTGAATTGAAATTACATCTCAATTCATGCCTTCATGAGTCTATTGCCACTGTGGCAGTTTGGACTCTACCCTGGCCACCGTGAGAGTTTGAGCCCCGAATAAAACAAGAAAAATCATCATCTCTGACCCCTTCCCCGAGAGGGGTCTCCGCGGGGATTCTTCGAAAACCCGGGGTCGGGCAGCAGGCTTAGTTTATTGTAATAAGTTCTGTGAACTGGCATTTTTGGCTGCCTTACCAAAAGTTTTAAGGCTTTACCAAGGCAGGTTTAGTTGCTTAAGTATTTACTCTTGTGTTATCCAGTTTCTGTTTTATTTTAACTTTTGTTTTACAAGCTTTGAGGAGCACAAGCAAAAGTAGAATTCCTACAGGTGACATCAGAATGTAAATAAACACTTATTCAGTCTTTGTGCTTAAAAACTGATCCTTCAATAATATATGACATGAGTGGGATTACTTCAGCTCATGCTTCTAATTTTAAATTCAATCCAACAGTCGACCGGCTGTACCGAAGAGTTTTATTAGTGCAATGAATGCCAAAAGATTCTTTGAAAGATTGGTTTACCTTGCGTAGGAATCCTTCTCGAGTGTTCAACTCAGCTTGATCAGGCTTTTTTAAGCGAAAATCGTATCTCTTGATTAATGTTGAAATTATGATCTGTGGACATGATGATAAATTGAAAATCAATTTAATGGAAAAACGTTCTTTGATGGAGCTTAGTAAATCTAACCTGAAGTTGCATAATAGCTAGATTACGACCAACGCACGCGCGGGGTCCATGACTGGCGAAGCAACAGCAAATGATTTATTTATTAAGTAGGAAGGTAAATTAGTCAACCACAAAACCAACCTGAAGGGTAAAAATGCCGCTTCATATTTTTTGGCATCTGGTTCAAGCCAACGTTCCGGGCGAAAAACCCAACTAATTCGATACAAACAATTAAAGTAAGTGATCCAGTCCAAAAAATGTGTCAATGTTGATCACTTGAGTTATCACTCACGGATCCCCCCAAATTTCGGGGTCATGATGAATTTCGTAAGTAGGTATTGAGCAAATGACGCCTTCTATTAGCAAGTGACCTTTGAAGTCAACGGTTTTGGGCATAACCCGAGGCAGGCCAATCGAAGATGTTGAGTGTCGTCTAAGACCCTCATTGATACAGGCATTTAAGTAGACCAAGTCCTTTGAGTCATTGTATGATACTACACCACTATGATTCATTCCTCCTAGCTTTTCGTCAAGTTCTTTTAATAGTTTTTGATGCACATTTGGATGTTTGACAATCCACCACAAGATAGCACATGATGAATTGGACCTGAAGATTTAAGCTTATCAGTGGGGTCTTTGATACAAAAAGCTTTAGAATATTTTCAAAGACGACCAACGTTGTATCACTACCTGCAATTAATTGTGTTAATGCCTCAGCCTATGAAAAAAAAAGGTTTTTTACTTGATTAGAATTGATTAAAAAGTTATGGGTGAAGTTGGTTGGTATTGACCGTAAGCTCTTCCACGCCCATTGGGTTTCCATTAGCATCAGTACCCTCTTGAAGACGAGCTAATAGATCTTTTCTTGATGAGTTAGGTTGAGCCAATCTTTTATTGACTTGATTGCGCGCAATCTTAGCAAGAACACAAGAGGTTTCATAAGTTGAGAATAATGATAATGGTGATAATAATGATAATGATAAGATGGCTAAATTAAGTATCTCATTGAACGCAATCTTAAAATGAAGTTTCTTAGCTTACACCAGTCAAATTTTTGACATTTTCACGACCACGACTGAACCATGGATCAAAGTAAGCAACGTAGGGTCTTACGAAGGGTGGTAAACAACCTAAAGTCATACTATACTCCCCACGACTGTTTAGAATGTCGATGGCGGATAAATAGATGACTTTTCCATCTCTCTCGACTGGGGTAACATCAGCTGCTCGTTCGACCATACCGAACGGTTCACCAAATGCAAGATCACCTATTGATCCAATGGATAAATTTTTTTAAAAAACTTAAATTTGGAGATTGATTAAATTTGAGATGAATTACCGATAATGTCGAAAGCTAAGAAGTTTAGCCAAGGTAAACAATCAATTGATTTCCAACTGTTGATGAGAGTTTCACGTTGAAAGGTAGGAGAGATTGAGAGTTGATCCCATTTTTTGATGAACGTTTGAATGATTGAAGCGATTAAAGGCTCGAATTCCAATACATTGCGTTGACTAAAAGTGCCTGAGACTATTTTTCTTTTTCTGGCATGCTCGGATCTATCGCGTGTATTCTGTTAAGAGATGAACCCCCGAAACAAAAACAAGATTAAAAGTCTAGTAAAAACTTGAAGAATAAAATCAGACATTCAATACTGACAAAGAGGCCTCTACGAACTGATACAAATGCATCATCTTTTTAAAAACCAATGCATGAGATTGCAGGTTAGTAAAAGGAAACTTGACGGATTTTAATGAGAAGATTATTTTTGAATTACAAAAGTCGGATTTAGTTGTACGAGTGCCATGTCCTAATACGATCGGAGTTGCATCAGGATCTGCAATGCTAATTTCATTTGGGGCGATCCTGATTATTTTACCTGGGAATCAATAATTTTGATATCATTAAATTCATTTCTTGGATAAAAAGCAGCCAAGATGATTACAAAAATGAAGAAAGATTCCTACCATATTTCAAATGAGCTTGATGAATCGATTGATAACGACGACCTCTACGCGAGATGTAAGCTAACCATAACCTAGAGAATTTGGCTAGAAAAGGACCAGGCAAGCGTGTGAGACGGAAGCTATCTATGAAATAAACAAAGATATAAAATCTTAAGACCAAAAGTAATAAAATGGATGAAATTAAGGCGATAAAATGGTAAGAAAAGATCAAATCGACTTTTTCGCATTCGATCCAAACCAGAACAAGACCAAGAGTTAGTATTTGTATCTGACGATGATCTCACCAACGAACTTTACTTACAAATCACTAAAGCGATCATCTTTCCCGATAAGTTTGATCTGACTGATGGCTTGAAATTTTGATGGGCAAAAGAAAATGCTAAAGGGAATCGACGGCTAGCTCAGGAATTTCACCGAGGACGACGATTTGTCTAGAAGGTCCTGCCTAGGTACGGATTGACACCACCCTTGAGAATGATATCAGACCAGGACTGACATTCCAAATGAGCACTGTGGTGTCATTGAAGCCGATAAGACCCAGTAGGACGGATTCAAAGACCTCAAGGCTCGTTAAGATTGAGAATGAATCATGGCTTGACCAGAGATGATATGATGATTTGTTGATGAGCCTCAAGAAGCTCTTGTCCTTCAATCGAAAGACGATCCTGTCAAGAATACTGATCCCAAAAAATGATGGCCTTCTAGCTCTGTGCCATCCTTCTGGGCTGCTTGAGCGACTGTCTTCAACCCAAGAACTCATAAAACCTTGGATTGGTATTGGATTTCTCGGACAAGCTCACACTCAACAAGCTTCAGGGATGGAATCAAGACTTTCCAAGGCAGGGAACATTAACAGATTTCTTTATGTCAAAATTTAGTTTGAATTGATAATTTTCTTGGAATCACTCAAAAATTCAATCCTATTTATTCTTCATAGATTATGGATATCTATCTACAAGAAACTTCAAAGGGCTGCCCCAAGCAGTTTTGGCAGAGTTTTTGTGATCGAAATTCATTTTTTGACCTTGTTAAGCTGTTTTAGTCTCCAAAATATTCTTTTGAATCAGTAAAAAGACTAGCTTTGAGTATGTCTGGCCTCTTGAGGGGGAAAGTAGGCAAATCAGAACTCTCACTACCCCTTTTGATTCTTGAAAGGTTTCTTTCACTCCTCCAAATCATTAACCACAATCTGTCAGAACATTGTCCATTATGGAGGAAATTGAATCAGTTGGACACTTTGACTTGGGATCCAATCAAGATTACTACAAGCTCATGTCCACTAACAACACATAATTAATATCCATATACATTTTATATATTTTGAGATCAAGTACCTTCATGAGTCTTTGTAAATATTGAAAACCAATATCAATAAAAGATACAAAATAATAATTAATTAAAAAATCTCATAGATCATAAAGTGGTAAGAACTTATTTATAAAAAAACACAAATGAAAAATTTTAATTTCATTTTTTTCAAGATTTTCATAGAAAAAATGTTAGAAAATATATAGAATTGTAAAAAACCAAAAAAAAGTATATAAAGTATAAATATAATCAAATTTGAGCTGAATATTTATGATTAAAATCCAAACTCATCATTTAATCTATTATCATCCTTATATAGAATGGAATGAAATTAGCTCAGAAACCAATTAATTTAGATTTTTGAAAGCCAAAGCTTAGTATTCTTTTAGATTGATGGTGCTGCATATTTTTAATATAGGAAACTCAAGGGATTAAGTATCATTATTATAAAAACCATCTTATCAATTCTTCAGTAACAGTCATCAATATGATTTTCATGCATCAGATCTACTCACCAATCCTTAAGATATCACTTTGTTCTTACAAACCTTCACAGCTCATTAAGGCTGCCGCCCGGCCCCTGCATTTCGAGGAATCCCCGCCACCCCGCCCCAAGGGGAAAGGGGGTGGGGGCATAATTTTCTTACAAAATAATCTTACTCCCCGGAGGGACAGGGGGACGGAACACATGGGATCCCAAAAGGGGACCAATACAAAACCTGTATATGATATTTGAAATTCATGACAGCCAACTTTGAGAGATAACATAGCAGAAAAAAATAAAAAAACTAAGAGTACAAGTGGCCAAACTTTTGGGACCAATCTTTTAAGCAAGCCAACTGTTCAACGTGCATTGTTGAAAGAGAAGAACGCTGATAACTAAGAATTTTTCTCCCACCTGAAAAAACCCGCTCAGATGGTGCACTTGTTGCCGGGATGGCCAAGTACTGGTAGGCCATCTGTGAAAGGGTTGGGAAGATTTCCGTACGAGACTTCCAAAAGAGCAAAATGTCGGTTGTTTTTGGCTCGGGTGGTTCTGCAAGGAATCGATCAAGTTCTGTTTCGAGAGTATTGTCTTCCAGAGAGGAGGAAGGATACATGTCGTCAAATGAGCCCACTGCTGAATGCTTGTTTATAATGATTTGTTTGGAACTGTTGTCAGGTGGATACTTGAAGTGTTTCTTGGCTTGTTCTTTAAAACGAAGCAAACATTGATTTGCTGTAGTTCCAAAACGAGCAAGTGTTGCTTCATGTACAATGAAGAACTTGAGCTTGAAGCAAGGGTCCAGTATTGAAGCGCAAATGACTGGTGTCTTCTGGAGCAACAACTGGAGATATTTTGATAATTTCTGTTGCATTGCGGAGATGGCTTCTTCCATTGGTGCAATATCATACTGGTTGGATGCCTGCCATAGTTTTGGTCATTTTGTTTGTTAGCATTCTGCAAAACAAAAAAAATTAAGCCAGAAAAATTTTGACTTACCTCGCTAATTCTCTTGAGAAGCATGATGTAAAGTGGCAAGGCATGATTGATAGTCGGATAATCCTCTCCACAGATGATTTGAGTTGCCTCATAGAGTGGATGTATAAAGTCAACCATAACCCTCACCTTGTCCCATTCAAGGACAGTCAATTGGTATGATGCTAAATTTGCCGATGAGGTAAGTTGATTGTAGGCCTCTTTTAATGTTAATGCTCGATTGAGCATGTCGTATGTTGAATTCCACCGAGTAGGTACATGAGAGAGAAGCATGGTGGCATGCGTTGGTCTGGAATCGTCATATACTAGCTTGACAGTTGTAATGAATTTTTCACGTCTTTGAGGGCTTTGATGCAAATATGAGGCCAGTCGTCCTATGAGAGTGATAATTGAATCGTATTTGAGATTGAGTCCATCTGGGGGACTCACTAAGTTTGTAATTGCCATTGGATCGCTTGCAATAGAGCTGTCTAGTGCATCTGATTCCGTGTTTCCCAATGCGTTCAAGCCATCACGTGCTGCCAGGTGTATGGTGTGAGCCATGCAACCGATTGCTTGGGTATCGGCTGTATATGTTGGACATAAGGATTGAATTTCTTGATTCATACGATTGTTTACCGATGCATTGTTGGTGGTAATGCATACAATGTGTTGGTTGAGATTGTATCGCGAAATGATGTTGACAAAGGCTTTTGCTAGAGAAGCCCCAGAGTGATCACCTAGAGTAATTGTCAGTTAATGAAGGAAGCACTTTGAAAAAATATATACTCACCTATGATTTCGCAAAGTCCCAAAAGAAGCGAAGTGAGTTTATAATCTTCATCCATAAAATGAGCTGTGACAGCAATGAAAGCTGTCACATTAGGGCTTGTCCAAGTATCCGTTGTAAAAGAAATAAATCGGCCATTAACTAGAAGGAGCTTGCGGATATGTTCTTGGTGGAAAAAAAACATGTGAGAGAGGTGGGCTGTGAGGGCTGTTCGACGGACCATGAGATTCAATGCAGAAGGATTGCAAAGCTCCAGAAGGGATTGAAAGGCACTCGATTCAGTTATTGAGATTGGTAAGTCGCACTCTGAGATGAAATAAACGAGTGCAGTCTTGAGGGTCTCTAAAGATAAGACCTGTCAAGTAAACATGTCATTAGTATTGAATTAATAAAAACGATAATTGTATGAAATTAATAAAAACGATAATTGTATTGGAATACCTTTTTACGTGGCTGTGACTTCAAGAACTTATCAATAGATTCTTGAGGCTCACTTGAAATCTTGTTTGGATTCTTGATGAGGTGCAAGCCTGTGAGATGGTCAGTCATCCCTTTGGTACTGCCTGTCCGATCCTTTTTGAGCCGCTTATTGCATTGATTTCCAGACCGATCAAGGTATTGACATTGAACCAGACCATCTTGAAGGTCTTTGAAGTATGCCCAAACCCACGAACGTTTGGCTTTTGAGCATCGTTCACTTGGAGACGGCTGAGTAGTTTCTTCTGTGTCACTAATTGTGGTTGTATTTTGAGAAGTTGTAGTAGAAAACATGTTTTTTTTGTTTTTTTGGAGTGTTCGTTATAAAAAAAAGAAGAAAGAAAAGGAGGAGACGAGACAAAAAGGTATAAAAAAAAGAAAAAAAAAGGAGGAGGTGAGACAAAAAGATAAAGAAAAAAAAAGAAATTGGGGAGGTGAGTGAGGCAAAAAGAGTGAAAATAAATAATTTGTTGGGGGTTGCAGGAAAAAAAGTCCCCCCTATATCCCCTCCCGCAAAAAGGCTGGAAGGCGGGTAGGTTCCGGGATGGAGATTCTCCATCCCGAAATCCCGGTAATACCATGGGGCCGGGATAGGACTTGGCCTATCTCAGTTTTTTTTCCACGGGAGGCAGCCTTACAGCTCATCAATTTTTTATGTGTTCTTGTTATTACCCTTTTTTTCACCTGTTCAGAACCTCTCCCTTATTAATCACTTTCCTCATCCAATTATATTTTATAAACTCTTACTATCTCCACATTTGACCTCATTTTTTTTGTTTGAATTTTGAATTTTCTTTTTTTCATTCAAAGAAAATCTTCAAATAAACAAAGAATAATAAATCCAAAATCTTTTGGAAAGACACTTCAAAGTATCTACCATACTCTTTGTTTGTTTTTTTTGTTTTCAAAATTAAAACTAATTTGAAAAAGTCCTGACAATTTTTCTTCTTTGAATTCTTTAAAATTTGTATTAATGATTATAAGAATAAACTTCCATTTTTCCAAGGTAATGAATTATTTCAAAGTTTTGATGAGAAATATTTAATCAATTTTAACACTCTTTACTTGACTTTCTAACGAATTTTCTTATTGGATAAAATAATCTTCTCAGTGTATTTTTAGATTAAAAAATTAAATAAAAAAGCTTAGAATTTCTATTTAAAAAATCCTTTTGATTTGGTTTCTTCTTAAGTTTTAAATGATTCCATCCTCATTTATTCAAGAAGTTTTTTAAAGATGTTTATATTGAAAAAAAAAGATCAAAATCAAAATGAAACAATATCAGTGTGAGGCTTAAAGGTATTTTCATATACCCAAAAGACCACAAAGAATAAAATAAAGTTATTATTAGAAATTGATGAATTTATTTTTAATGAAAGAATCAAATATTAATATAAAGATTGAAAATAAAATTTATAATGAAAATTTAACATAAAATTTATATTATAAACTTAAAAATTTAAAGATATAGTTTTATATAAAAAAATTGAAGTAAAAATAAATTTTGATCAAAAAAAAAATATTAAAATTAAAAGATTTTTTTTTTTAAAAAAAAATTGATCTAAATCATTATAGCTTTTTTTTTAATGAATAAACTCATGGAAATTATTTTATGATTTGATTCCTCATAAAAAAAATCAGGTGAAATTACCTTTGAATAAAAATTCTGTAACTCAACTCTAAATGGGCTTAAATTGAGATTTTTAGTATTTTCTGTATGAAAATCTGAAAATACTCAAAAATTTAATTTAATTCACATCACATGTGGTGTTAATCATCAGTTTTTCTTGTTAAAATTGAGGTGTGATGTTTAGTTTAGAAGTTATGAGTAATTTAATCATTTCCACCTGAAATGTCAAAATGTGTGTGGGTATTATACAAGTGAACTTGGATTTACATATGTGAAATTAATAATTACAGTTGTGTATTGTGAATTTTCAATTGAATTACATATGTGAAATTTAAGTTCAGTACATGATGAGGAATTAAAGAAAAAAGAAATGAGAAAGATCAGTTTTGAGGAAAAAGGAATCTTGGATCCAAGGATGTCAGAATCCCCAAAATTCCTCTCTAAAAGATTTGGGCCATCAAAATTAACACAAAATTTTATCACTTTTGGCCTGGAATTGAGAATTTATGACAAGGTTTTGATACTAGCCAGGGAAGTTTTAACTGTTTCAAAGACATTAAATCTACCCTTAAGTTAAAAAAACTTAGTAAAAGCATTTCTAACTGCCTTGAATGTCTCTTACACACATCCTGAAATGTGTTGTAAGCTTTAAACCAAGTATTACTATACCAATTGCTAGCTTAAGGAACTAAAATGGCTAAAACCAGCTCTTTTTTGGTCCAAAACAGGGTTCAATGATGTCATAATTGGCTTTTATGTTTTCAGTGTGTTTCTCACAACTTAGAAGAGGAAGATTTACTTTTGGAGTAAGAGAATTGGTGAATTTAAAAGACTGTCTTCTTTTCCCCACTTTTTTCTTCTTGTCAAAAGATTTTACTTTTATAAGTAGTTTAAACACTATCAAACCAATTAATAAAGGATTCCAACCACCTTTTCTTAATAATTCTTAACTTTAGAGACACATGGAAAAATCTTTATAATAATTGTTTTTAACTCTTATAATCATTTTTACCCTTGAGCAACCCAAAAAGTGAATTAAAGCACCTTTCATCACTGTTAGCTTTGTCACTTTTTTTTCCAAATTCACTTTAGTCACTTTTGAACGCATTTTCTCTTCAATATTCTTTTTAGAGAATCTGATATGATATTAATTTCCTGCAATTATCTTCTCAATTAATTTTGATTGAAATTTCTTTTGTAACCACTAATATCTCTTGTAAAGTATTTTTGGATGAATTATTATTATTGGTAAGAAAAAAAATATTTTTAATATTATTTTCTAATACTAAAAAGGTTCAAAAATGAATAAATCTGTTATTTTTTCTTTAAAAACTTCCTATGTAATCCTTTTCAATTGAATTTTACTGTCAGGCTGAGTCTATGATAGAGTAAATAAAATGGTATATAAGACTCTAACTTTGACTGTTACACAGATAAAAATTGATTAAGAATGGTTTTAAAGAGTATTTCAAGGCTTTAATAAAGGATTTTAGTGATTGTGAGCACTATTGAAAGCCCTGGGTGCAAGAATTATCTGTTGGGTTAAAATAATAACTAATGCAATACTTAAGATTAGAAGTATACCTGATTATTTTCCAAGATTATAGCTGTTTTGAACAGTTTTACTAAATAGAAATTTAAGAGCAGGATGAGGGAACCTTTTCTGGTGGAGAAAAGGCCTCCTTTTATCCTAAAATGGGGTGGAATGGCCCTCTAGACCATCCATGTAGAGTAAGTGAAGAGTTTTTCACTTCAGAGTACTGGATTGTGGCTTCCAAAAATCCTGTATACACTGTATTGGGATCAGATGTGGCTTTGAAACCACATCTGAGCAGTTTTCACCAATACAGGGTGAAAAGCTTTATCTGGGGACCACACAGCTCTCCGCTGACATGTATGACATGTAGAATTGTGTACAGAACCTTTATGGGACCCCATTCTTAAATGAAATATGAGTTATTGAAGTATAAACATGATTCTTTGTCTTTTTGACACCTCATAATCATGGTTATGGGATATTATCCCACAGAAAAGGTGTATTGACCCAATTGTGGAGTTTTAACCTTAAAACTGCTATAATGTTTTCTGTTTTTGAGATATTGAGCTCAAAGTTGGTTCATTGTGTATCTCTGAATGAGGTCTAAAAAATGGTACCTCATTTTGTATGGGTAACATTAAATATGGCAAAGTTATGCCATATACAAGTTTTGTTATTAAGATATATGATTTTCTCAATATCTGTATAAAGCTTGTTTTCTCCATAGATTTTGTTCTAGATGAGATATGTGGAAATGAAAAGAACCATCAGATATCTCTGATTGTTCTTCTTCAAAAAAGACTCCACTTTAAGTACCTCACATCAAAACTGTAGAAGCTAGATGAGAGGTGAATATTTTTTTAACCCTTATTTGACCTTATTTTGGCCATAGCTTCTATAATTTTTTTGTTAGCTTAATTTGGCTAGTACCAATGGATAGCCCCTACTTAGAGCTTCAATTTTAATACCATTTCTCTGTGGTTAAGCCTCTTTTCCTCTGGATTTCAGATGAGAAGTGAAAATTAAGGTTTATGCTCAGCAACAACTTTGAGCAAGAATATCTTTGTTATTATTTTTCCTATGATTATGGGACTTGTATATTTGGAAAGAAGTAAGCTTCCTATTTTTTTTGATACCTTTTGAGCAGGTTTGTCTAAGCTCCATGTTTTGGTGGTATCTTAGCTTTACCATTGGTTTATGGTATTTGGCTGTAATTCTTGTGCTCTGGTTTTGAGTCACAGGATGAAATTTACCCTTTAAAAATTTTGGGAATAGGAAAAGTACTTAATTTTTTTTATCAAATTTTCTTATCAAAACCTTACATTTTGGGGGTTCAACCATTAAATTTTACCTTTTAAATAATTTTTTTCCTCTTTTTATTAGTTTTTTTTTCTTATATTGAAAAACTTAAATTTTTTTAAAAAATACTTATAATCTAAAAAATCCATAAAATAAATATTCCTTAATGTATTTATTAAGTTAGGCTTGATTTTTAATTTTTTTCTTTTAAAATATACCTTTATCTTAACTTAAATAACTGTTTTCTTAATTGATTTTAATTTATGACAATGTGGTAAGACAAGAAAACATTGAAACAGATTAAACAGTAACTAGAATTATTTAAACCATTACTTTCAATTCTGACAATAATAGTTATTATAACTAAGAATAATTAACCAGAACCAATTTTTTTTAAATTAATCAATTTGGATATTAGTAATACTCTACAAAAATAAAAGAGTTTTTTAAATAATAAGTTTTTTACCTAAAATTATTATTTTTAATTTTTTTTTACTATTAATTATTCCTTTAACCAGATCAGGAGCCAACTTAAACCTTTCAAGAAGATCCCAAGAATGGTTATAGAGATGATTGTGGCAGAAGCCAATAAGTTACAGAAGGAAAAGGGTCAGTAAATGAATCCAAAAATAACAAGCTATGACATTATGAAGCTTATAACACTGTGCTTCCTGAAAAAAGAACTGAAACTGCCATAAGAAGTCACAGTGAATATTTACAAATCTTACTTTCACTGGGGCTCTTAGGAAAAACAAGAGTGTCCTGGAACTCAGGAATCAAGAACTCACTTGGAGGGCTCCAAAAGGATAAAGGAATAAAACAAGAATATAATTCTTCAAAGGAAAAAAAGAGGAAGTGAAAGATATTCCAAAGATGAGAATGAAGCAAAAGGCCAAGGATAATAAAGATAAGCCAAAGGATAAAGAGCTAACAAAATTAATACTCAATTCACTGTTTCAAAATTCCAGGAAGAACAATGGAATAAGTAAAGGATATGACCACCAATATCCACTGACAGGAAAAGAGAAAATTTGCAAATGACTGACTTAAGAATATCAGTATTTACTTTCAAGAATGAAAATAAATCCAATATATTAATTAACTGAGGAAATAATCCACAGGGGTGAAAAGGTGGCCAATATATGTGAAAATTTGAAGACTGATCCTGGATGGTTGATAACTCAGCTGTATTGACTGTTTTATGTCAATACAGATCTTTCCATCTTTAGAAGTGAAGTGTGTGCCTTGAATTCCCACAGTGGAATATGAATTGGCCCAAAAGGGCCAATGCCATACAGGCTTCCTGAATACAGCCTGTATGAACCAATAGAGTTGTCCAAGGAGTTCTAAAGTTCTTGATGCCTTCAAAAATGATTTTGATAAGTAACAACCTCTTTAAAATTTCCTTGGTGGATCTTGAGCTAGTATTTCCTTGGGTGAATACTGTTGAAATTAAAATTCAATACCTAGAGAGCCAGGTGATTGGTATCCTCAAATGGTTTTGTGGGTTCCGCCATGCATTGCCAACTTGAGTAGAATGAGTGCTCCCTTTGAAATAGACTGATGGTCTGGTTAAGTCACTTTAAATTACAGAATTGAGTCTTGAGAGTGTCGCCATTGGAGTTCTGAAGAAAAATGGTTCATAATGGTATATATACCATATATGCCCCATTCCTGGTTCCTGAAGTGCAGGGTACATAACTGAGGAAAAGGGTTTCCCTTGACTTGAGGAGAAACCTTGCTGGACCTTAGATGGTGGCCTCTTGTGGTTGCCAGAGGCCATGGGTGAAGTCCTGGGGTCTATGGGCATTTATGGCCAGAATTGGGGCTCAGGTGAGCCCACCTGGCATTGGGGGTTGATGGACTTCTCCCTTGGCCCCTTTTGGGCTCATTGGATTTAGGCCAAAAGGGTCCTAAATGGTACCACTGCCCATGGGCCATAGACGCTGTAGGGGGCCTAAATGGTCCAAAAAGGCCATTTAGGCCTAAAACACCCTGATCAAAGGGGGTGGGCCAGGGGGAAAACACCCCTGGAACATAAAATGACCCCCAGGCCCAAAATCAAAGGAATTGGCCTGGGGTTTGGTGAGGTAGAGAATTGGCCAAAGGGGCCACTGGAGCAGGATATGGCCATAAAAGGTGGGTGTGGCCCAAAAGCCATCCAAATGCAAAGGCCAATTAGCCATAAATTGGGTCTGGATGAAATTTCCAAAAACCCCAATTAGGGGTATTCTTCCCATGGTTGTGATACTGGCCATAAGGAACACAAAAATTCACTTCAACATAAAGAGTATCAGATACTAGAATACCTTTGGAAATAATTCATGAACTCATAGCTGACTGTGAGCAAGTTTCTGGCTCATCCCAATACTTTCAATTTACTGAATGGATGGCATGGATTGATAGAAAAGAAGAACATGATTCTTTTAACAGTAGAATGGAGGAAAAACAACCCTCCACCACACAAACAGGTGCCAAAAACAACCCCAGGGGCCCACATCAAAAATTCAAACATTAAAAAGAAGACAAAAGCTCAGGAAAAGGGGAAAGGCAAAGCACCAGCCACAAAAACGTACAGCAAAGGCTATAGAATCTGAAAGGTTTAACAAGATGCCATGGAAAATGGGTTTCAGAAGGCCAGAAACATGATGGAAATGAAGAAGAGAGAGGAAGACATATTAAAATATTGGAAATTATTTCTGATATTTTGAAAATAATTCCAGCTTTTTATATAGCCATAAATTTTGTGAAAAGTCATATTTCTGATAATAATTCAAATATTTGTAATAATCTTAAGACCAATAATTTGAGCTTAAGACAAATAAATGAAAAATTTATTTTTTTTGAGAAATTTTAAAGAAAAAGATTTAAAAATAAAATAATTACACTTCATTTTCAAATAAAATAAGTAAAAAATCTTTCATTATAAAAGAATTAAAAAAATAAATATTATAAATTTAATATTGATGACATAATTGGAAAAACAATGAACAAAGCCATAATTATCATCAAAGCAGATAGTAAGAAAATCCTTGAGGAAATTACAAACTCATTTACTTAATTGAAGAAAAATACAATTTCCTTGAAAATATGTTTTTATACCTCACAAGAATAAGTATCAAAATTAACAATGAGATTGCATCATATCATCTCTGATAATACTAGACAAACACAATTATTGCAAGAAGGGAAAATAACAGAGGAAATATGTTGTCATCATTTAACACATATTTCTTTCCTTTTAGGTAGACTCATGTATATCTTTTTATTGTGGAATTCTATCCTAGTCATTAAAAGTTGAGAATAATATCCTCATGCCTCATTTTTTATAGTGAATCCTCCTCTGCCATTTTCATCCTCCCAATCTCAGTTATGGAAATGTCCTTAAGGACAAACATTTCAAGAGGACAGATACCAGAATTAACAGTTGGACCCAATAAAGGCCAGCTTCTGTCTTCAATAAGGCTGTAACATCAATAATACAGTATCCCTCCAAGGAATTACTGTCCATTTAATTTCAAGGATTAAGGAAAAGGATGATACAAAAACTAGTTTCCAAGGTGTTAAAACTCATTAAATTACTTTTAAAACTCAATTCAGCCATAAAGCTTACATTTTAAGAAACCTGTATGGCATTGACCCTTATTATAAATTCAATTCAATACACTCAGTTTATTTCCCAATCCAGCCAATATTTATTTCCCAAATTAGTCAGTACCACTTTCCACCACCAACCATACAGCTGGGGGTTCAACACAGAAGGATCAATTTGTCAACTTCTCAAATATAATGGCCAATATCTCATCCTCTGAAGATTTTTTACCTAGTTAATTAATATATTTGTTTTCTTTTTATTCTTTGTTTTCTCTCATCTTTTGATAGTAAATACTGATATTACTAAGTCAGTGATTTTAACATTTTTCTGTCCTGTTAATTGGAAATTGATGGTTATATCCTTACTAATTTCTTTGCTCCTTTTGAACAGGTTGAAATGGTGATATAAGTATTTAATTGGTTGACTCTTTGGCTGTTTACTTCTTCTTTCTGCACTTTTTTAAAAGAAATATAATCCATATTCATTATTTCTTAAATAATTTGGAGTCCTCCAAAGTGAGTTCTTATTGACTGAGTTCCAGGCCACTCTTTCTTTTCCCAAGAGCCCCATGACACTTTGAAATTTGTTAAATAAAATAAAGAGAAAACCATGCCATCAACACTAAGAACAAGAAAAAAGGGAATTCAGTGAATTAAATAATCTGAAAGAGGAAATCTCTCCCTTATAGAAAATATAATTCTTATAGCTAGCCAATAAAAATTAGCTAAGCTATTAAGTCTGTAAGCCTTTCTCAGCATAAAACTTAACTTTCACCAATCATCTAAATTAGTCAGTTTGAATCACATACCCATCATGTGGGGTATACTCTTAATACTCCACAAGAGGGTTATACAATGTGACTACCATCAGAGATGTAGCCTTAATGGATAAAAAGATACCATGCCACTACCATTTTAATAAATAAATAAGATTATTCTACTCTTCTCCTCTCATATAAATTGTACAGTTTTGATTAGAGAACCACTGAGTATTTTATATTATACAAGGGTTTCTATAAGGCCAAATAATGATATTACCCTTAACTCCATACCTCTTCTATACCAAAATTTATTAATGATTTTCTCATAAAACCAGAAAAGCACTATTTTTAACAAAGGAAGAAATAGTTTTAGCCTGTGTAACTCTGGAATACTTAAGCCAAGGTAGGTCAAAGGTATGACTATCTTTTGAAGATCACTTGTGGATACAATTTGAGAAAATTATGATCTCTTTATCCTAAAACCTGACAGTGCTATCAGGTCCTTGAGGTTACCATCCCACAATAGATTTTACAGGTATATTATGTGGAATATTTGGCAATATCATTGAATTATGAGGTGTCAAGCTTCCCCAAAGGGTTTTTACACTTCAATTACTAATAAAAAAACCAAAAAGAGCCCCCCAGACCCATCCTGTACAGCTTATGATGTATCCAAAGTACCATAAAAAGTCTTGAGAGTTTGTAGAAGGAATATTTCACATTGTATTGGGCTAAAATGACAACTTGTGGTCACAAAACCACATTTAATATCGATTCAAGGCTGTATAGAAGCTTTGAAGCCAAAAGTGAGGCTCAGGAGGAAAATGTCTTACTATTTGGTCATGTGCAAAGGCTAATAGCATCCTGCTACCCTGGAATAAGATTAAAAGTGCTCTTCTCCTCACCCAAAGAAGTAACTATCTTGTTCTTTGATTTTAATTTCTGATCAAACTGCCACAATCAGTAGTACTCTCAGACTTAAACAGATATAATTATAATCCCAATTATTGTCTCAATTACTCTACCAAGCTTACTGATAATTAAGAAAACCTGGGCTTTCAACAGATTCATCACTTATTACTGGAGGTTCCAGTGTGACACAAGAATATAACTTCTATTCTTGTGTCATAATCATATTTATAGATTTTCATCACTTCATAAGAGTCCTCCTGAGAGCAATTATATAGTTTTCTATTAATTATTTCTATATATGTTAGATGAAGAAAAATCCTATTCTTATATCTTGGAATTCACATGAAGAACAATGAAACTAACATTGAGTTTTTTTATTTTTTTTATTCAATAAGATGTATCTACATATGGATTGAAATACATGTGAAATGAGAATTGAGTTTGTGTATGATATATTTACAATGATTGAACTTTGAATATCCTTACAAAAGACTGATATTCAGCTGATTGAACTGAAAATTGTTGGCTTGCACATGTTGCTTGAGTCTTTTTTAAAGCTTTTAAATTTCAATTTGATTTCCATTTGAAATACAATATGTGTCCTACCTATCTCTCAGGTCATTTTAAAGATGCAATACCTGCTGGCAGGTGCAGCCAATTTTCTCATGGTGATTGGTATTAAATCCTGATGTCATCTTGAGGTTGAGAAATCAGGTTTATATTTGATAACTCATTGAAAACTGAATCCTTGCTTGATGGAAGAATTTTTGTGTCTCCAGAAATTGGAAATGGTGTCTGTTGTGATTGAGGTCCAATATTTTACCAGAGGGTGGTGAATAAGGTATTTTTTTGGGGGGAAAGAATGGTCAATTCAGAACATTGGATGAGGGGGTGGAGTGTTAGAATGGTGCTGGGGAGCATTCTGTGGAAGTTTTGAGAGATTTTTAAGGTAAAAAATCAGATTTTATGCTTATGGTGGCCAAAAAATCTATTGAAAAGCTTCCATGTGAGTTTCCTTCATAGTTTCCTAAAATTATTCATGAGTGAGCCGTGGCGGAACGGCGCCCGATTTGATTTTCAAGAAATTCCAATCTTCAAGAAATTCCAATTTCCATCATCCATCATCCCCAAGAAACAAAATATTTCGTGCTCAAGAACTCAAAATTCAAGATCAAAAGCAAGGAAATCTCACGATCTTGTGAGTATTCAGCTAGTTTGCTTCGATAAAAGCTACTCATCCACTAACCGAAAGATTTTTTTCATAGGACCACTTTATTTTGAAGCCATTAGTAAATCGCTGGATCGAAATTGATCTAAATCAAATAAATTGCGTCTTGGATAGAATCTTTTGGAATTTTAAGCGATGGACAAATTATTTTATTCGAATCATTCTAAATCAAAAATCAATCCAATCGCTGGTTTCAGAGCTCAACATCATAATTATCATCAAAATTTGTTAAAATCTTCAAATATCAACTTGAAAACTTCGATTTATTCAAATATCACCTCTCAGCTCTTTTATCGTTTACCCCATCAAGCTATAAGAAAAATCTTAATTTATTCTTCTCCAGATCAAATTCCAATCTTGGCTAGAGTTTGTCGTAGATTCAATAACTTCAGTCAGGATGAACAAGTTTGGAAATCTAAACTGGATTGGTTAGATTATAAAGGACCTTTGGTAAGCTATTAGCGTCTTGAATAGATTAAAATAATGCTTTTGCATCAATACTAATTGTTTTCTTTCGATTTGACCTTCAATCAAAAGATTCCATCAAACACTGCTCATGATTCATTCGAAAATTCACATTCAACCAACAAAGATATTTTAGATAAAGAATCAGATGATAATTTTGGTGATTTTGTTATGGGTTCTTCTGATACTATCCTTTCAACTAACTCCTCAAGCCTTCAAATTCATAAAAGTAAATCTAAAATTGACCCATTCGATCTGAATCAATTGAAACTCGTTTCAACTCATCACCATTCGAATTCAAAAAATTCAAATTTCTCTTCAATTAATTCGAATTCTTTGAAATCCAAATCTCAGCCTAATTCAAATTTACTTCTTCCTACAACTCAATTTCAAACCTCAAGGGAATTATTCTTTCATTACTTCAACAGTCTTCTACCTTATCTCCATTCGCTTCTTTCCCAAGCTTCAGATTCGTTACTCTTTACAGACTCAAATCTTACTATTTTACATCGTGCTCAACTCATTTCAACTCTTAAACGATTGCTCTTCAATCCTTTCTTAGCTCCATCAAAATATTACAGCAACCCTAATTTAATTAAAAACCTTCAAAACGCCACTGATTTATTTCAAAATGATCTTCTCAGTCAATTCGATCGCTATGATCAAGAACATGATGAAATTGGCATGAAATCCATTGCTCATGTAATCTGGCAACTAGGTCGTGATTCAAACTCAGCTCGTCATAATTTAATTCAAGCATTTATCGAAAAACGAGAAATATTTTATGATACCCGCTTTAATCCTTTGGATAATCTTGTGTAAGTCATCGTTTCATGATTTTTTTTCATCATCATCATCAAGGTCAATTTATACTCATATACCATTTATCCTTATTTTGTTTACCCAAAGGCTAATGCGTTTCCTACCAATTGTTCTTCTTGGTTGACTTGGTAAAACAGAAAATCCGAAGCACCAAATGGTCAAATTGCCGATGGGATGGATTTCGCTCCGATGGAAACTTACATTCGTCACGTTTTAGAGTCTATTGAACATGAAGGCTCATTGATTGCCAGAATCTTTCCTCCAAAACCACCAACCTTATTATTTTTTATTGAGAAAATCGCTAGTGAGGTCGTGAGTATTTTCAATCTTTGAAAGTTTCTTAAATATTCACCTCGACTTTGTTACCTGATTCCCACTCACTAAAACAAGCTCATTGTTTCACCTCATCTTTAAAATGTGTCTCCATCATTGAACTTTACAAGTTTTTTTTTTTTTTTTTTTTTTTTTTTTGTGGTAAAGACGGTAGTAAACTGATGAAATTTTTTTGATTACAAACTTAATAGCTTTATGAATATATTACTCCTTTATTGTCCTCCACTCAATCACTCCCTCATCCTCTTTTTCTTTTGACTGCCGTAGCAATATATTCCCAACTTCGAAGGGTGGTCGATACAACAATGTCCATCAAACCAATAAATCCTAACATAAGCTTTGAACAAGTTCAAAATGTCATACACCAAATGTTTGAAATTTATCTAGATGATTATTTACAAGAGGAGGTACACTGGGTCAAAACAGCCTTGGAGGGAATTTGTTTGGAATGGGATACTATTGGAAATCAAAATATTCATTTATCTCAAATCGAATCCGTCCCCAATGGGTTTTTATCCTCAACTAATCCAGCTTTAATGAAGAAAAATATTCTTAGCTCCTTCAAATCAGCTCTACTACTCCCAGTCAGCGTAGTTCCCAAAACTGTCATGTATTCATTTAATGCAATCTCAACAGCAGGTGTTGGTGCTTTCAATACCATGACTAATGGATTAGTCATTCCTAAGAATGCAACCGACAATTATCCTAGTTCTACTGGCTATAAAGATGCCCAATTCTTAACAAATGGTTCAGTGCTTGGGAATGAGCTTGAAAGTTGGCTTGATGATGCCGAGGATGATATGACCAGTAACCTTCACGCTGAAAGCAAGTCTTCCATTTTACCCAATCAATCCTTCGATCTATCCAACCTAGATGATGAAAATGATCCATGTCATGAAAGCCTCGACTCTGACAAACCTAGCCAGTCACATCTAGGCTTGTTTTTATCAATTGATACTTCATTAAAATTGATTTCTACAAATCGGGAGTCACTCAAACGAGTTGAAAGTTTCAAACATTATACTGGAAAGTTCAAGGTTAAGGTTAAGGATACGTTGGAAGAGGTTTTCATTATCTTGTTGCAAACTTTAGGTCAGAAACATTTTCAGGTAGCCTTCGACAAGTAAGTTACCTCGCAATAATTTGAAATAATTTATGCTCTCCAAACAATTAAAAGTTCAAATTCTGATTGGAGTTTTTCAAACTTAGAGCCTTTCAGCAAATGTCAAAGCACAAAACTAAACAAAGTCTGCTACACCAATCAAATACCAAATTGATGAACTCAAAAACGGCCATGGCACCATTAGTTGATTTTTTTGAGCTGGTCCATCTTGCAGATACAATTCAGCAGATGGTTGAGGTTTACTTTGATCAAGAAATGTCACAGTACATTGATCGAACTGACTTTCTCAACATGGTAGTACGTGAGAAACGAGGTTTTGAATCCAACTTGGACGATTGTGTGGCTAAAGGATTGAATTTAGGTGTGGATTTGTTAATGGATCAAATAGAAAGCTTGATGATAGAACATCATTCACCATTGGACTTTTGCCCAACTGAATCAAGTCACAAGAACCAAATAGCCAATCTTGAGCCTACATTGGCTTGTCGGAATGTAATATCTTGTTTAGATCGTCATTGTCAAATGCTCAAGGGTAACACAGACAAAAAAATCATGGAAGTATTTTATCAAGAAGTGGGATTAAGGTTACATGGGTAAGATCATTTTATTTTTTGAGTTCACACTCAAAAGAGTACTTCTGATTTTTTCTTTTTTTTAGGATTTTATGCAAACATTTAAAAAGGTCGATAATTTCGATTGAAGGAGGAGTTCAGCTAATTTCCGATTTAAATCAATATCATCAATTCATTTCAAATTTCAATCAACCTGACATCATCACTTATTTTGCAAGCTTAAAGACCGTTGGCAATTTGTTCATAATTGATTCCATTAAAGACTTGAGCCAATTAATTAAAGACATTCATTTATTCAATGGTGTACTTAACTCGGAAGATTTATATGAGGTAATATCATTTTTCTCTTTTTTGAGTTATACTTGAAAAATGACTTCTTTTAACAGTTTTTAAAAAGAAGAACAGATTGGAAAAGAATCGAAAAGCAAATTGAAAGGGAAATTTATGGCTTTGGGCGAGAAGATTGTATTTTGAATTGAAGGAAAAGATCAACCTCGAGCTGCTGATTGATATCATTTTCGGAGGGTGTTGAATTTTCTTCAAATGTGTGATGAAAAGATAAAATTTCGTTGTAGCTTGTAATCCAAAAACTCAAATGAAGCTTTGAACTGTTTCAATGATGTATAATTGATCAAGAGTTGGAAATTGGAGAGTTGCTTAATGTGAAATACGTGTTTTGGTTCTATGAAGCTGAAAATTTAATTTTCTGGCAGTGCCTCATAAAAGGTCTCTCCAATAGTGAGGACTGAAGGTTTTCCTTGATTTAATTCGCAAATATAGTCTTGGGAACCTAACAATCATCACTATGAACTTGCAAAGTGAAGTCACAACTGAGTTCAATTTGTCCCACTTGTAAACGTTGTCACAGCTTGGCTGGTGCCTATCACCTTAGCTAAGAGTCTGACTTGAGATGTGATTTGTTTTGATGTTTTAAATGCATGTAAGCCCTCTTATATGAATTGATCAAATTTTAGGAAATTCATGTAAGAAAGCCCATTACCCCAAGTTCAATCAAAACTAGGGCAAATTAGAAGTGCAGGTCTTTAAACCTTTTATCCCTCCCAAAAAACAAGACCGAAAATGCCCAAGCCCAACATTCAACTATTTTATTTTATTTTTATTTTGAATTACTTGACTCTCAAATTGCTTAGCCATATCAACTCCTCTTTACCCCCTTGACCACATTGCCATATTTTGGCTTTTTCATTTCCAATTTGCACTCTTTTCCCCCCATATTCCCTCACACCTTAAGCAAAATTCACCCCCATCCTTTTGAGCTCATTTCCCTTTCTCAACTCTCTTCCATTGAACTTGCCTTTTTCAAGTAATAATGTTCCAACCACCCTCTGAAGAGGACAACTTGGAACCCTTGAGGACCTCTGAAAGCCTTGTCATAATATCTCAAGGGCTGAAGGGTATGATGTGATCACCTACATATCTAACATGACTCACAATAATGTTGAGAACTGTTGTGAGATATCTCAATAGTATGTTTCCAAGGGGAAAGGCCTAGTAAAATGGTCCACTTCAAAGAAGTTACACTTCCCTTTTAAGCTCTATGCTAGGAAATATATCAAACAATCCACTTGGACCCTAAAAATCAAATACTGTGGACATAATCATCAGGCTAGCAAAAATGTTATGGATAATACATGATTCAAGGAGCTTGATCTGCAAGAAATTTCTTAAATAGAAGAGATTTTCTGAGTCAATTTCTTCTACATAGAAATTCGGGATCAAAATTTTAGGGCCTTTCCTGCATACCTGCAGCCAAAATTAATTTTTGAGCTTAGGTGAACTTTCATTTTTACTATATTAACAAACTTCTAAGACAAAAGTAAAACCTTTCATTCATTTTAAAAGTTGATAAGTAATTAATCAAATTTTTATCATTTAAAGTATAACTACCTAATTTTTATCCCCCCCAAAACTTAATCAATGGTCCAAGATTTTACCATGCAAAAAAAATTTTAAGCTCTTATTTTTTCGTTCTCATCTATCTGAGCTTTTTTGAGATTTATGAACGTGCTCCATTAAATAAAAGATCTCTTTGTGTTCACAAATATTTCCAAGAACTCTTTTAAAGACCACTAGAATTCTTTCAACAAGTTCTTTTGATATCAAGAGGAAGTTTTTAAGGCTCATTGATAATTTAGTAAGAAATTTTCTCATGAAATATAAATGATTTGTAAATTTTAAAGAGAAAGTTATAAATTTTTTGTATATTTTAAACCATATTTAACCTAAATGGAAAACAGTTGAGAATTTTCAATATTGAAAAGGTAAAATTTATAATTTTTTTCACCTGACATGCAATAAATTGTGCCAAATTCATTCAGATTATGTCAGAAAGTCTGATGCTACAGAGATTCAAAAGGTAACTCTCTCTGTAAAAAAAAGTAAAATGCATTATGAAATTGTTTTTCTGCTATTGATTTCACTTTTATATCAGCCAAATTGCCTGCATATCAATATACTATGTGGCAGAGCTGCAAAGGAGGTATTACTCAAAACGTAATTATTCAAGTCAATTTCAACATTAAAAAATCTCTTTTATGTGCTTTAGATGGGAGGTAAACAGAAATTTTTTGAGGGTTTTAATAAATTCCTTGGAAAATAATTTCATGTCTCCCAAATCCAGAATATTCGGCTGATGCTGTATATACCCTTATGAAGAGGTTTCTGACTTCTTACCATGCCAATTTCTATCACTTTTGTGAGAAAGCAAGAGAAGGCTTGAGTTAAGTTAGTAAAACTCTTTTCATTAGATAGCTTAAAAAAGAATTAAATTATTTAAATTTATTTAGGCCTCAAACAAAAAAAAGAATGGTTTAAGTTATAAAATTCTTCTCTATAAAATTTAGTTTAAAGGGTAATAGGAATATTAAAAATGAAATTTAAAATAATTTTTTTTACCTTCAGATTATTAAGTTTTAATTTAAAAAAACATTAATTTTGAAGTTGAATTTCATTATAATTATATTTTGAAGCATGAACTTAACTATGCACATGATCTCAATGACTCCAATGATGATCATAGGAATCAAACTTCTAAATATATGGTCATTATTATTACTCTATGAGAGGAAGATTGGAAAACAAGTTTCAATTTTTTATGGCTAGAAACTATGATTTGGAACCAATATTAGGATTTTCAAAATAAAAGGTAGGTAATATGGACTGAAATTTTGGTAATGTTTCATTAATTTAATGTTACATTATTCTTAATAAAATTTTTTGAGTTTTTAAAAAGAAATTGAGCTTTTTTTTCTCTAAGTTGAATAAATTTTTAGAAAGGATTTTGTATTTTAATTTTTTCTAGAGTAATGTAATACCTTTCAATATGTCATATTCAATTGATACTGAGCTCAATTTTTCTTGAAAAAATGTTTACTTAAGTTGTTAATTCAAAATGAGGATATGTTAAAGAATCCTTTTGCATGGATGATTAATTGGTTTACCCAATAATTTCTTTAATTTTTGTTTCAAGTTCTTCAAGAAATTTTAATATGACCTCCTTCTTTTTTGGTTTTGGGTATTGAGGTAAATATCTATCATTTCCACTATCTACTGGTTATTTGTGTACAGATCCAGGTTGAATACTATTAGTGTTTCAATCATGGTCTGAAAGTTGATAAATTTGTAAATCACCTCGAGTGTGGAGGGGAATGAGAATATAATTTCCAGCCACCTGTGATTCTCTTTTATCAAATAAATAATCTGAATGAATGAACACAATGACTTTAACACAGAGGATTTAGTTTGAAAATTTTATTCCTCTTAATTTTTCATAACCTGAGTTTGAGTGATTTTCTTTTAGTTTAACCAAAAATAATGTTTCCTTATAATCTTTTACCTGGTTTTTTTTTTTTTTCAAATTCAAAGTCAAATATTTTATTTTTATTTTTTAACAATATTCTTCATCTATCCTTCTTTAAATTTCCCTAATCTGTATATCTTCTATTTTCATTCATTGTTTTATATCTCTCAAAGAAGAATGTTTTTTTCTCTAAAGTCCATTTATGGGAAGGAATCCTCTTAATATTGGTTCAGGATTAATTAATTCTATTACTAATACTATTATATTAATATAAATTGAGAGGACTATAATGAGTTTAATAATGGAGAAATAAACCTTGCTACATATTAGTACCAATGGACTCAGTTGATAGTGAAATTAATTAAAAGATATAATATGAAAAAAAAAGTAGAAAAAATTATGGTTTTGTTACTTATAAAATTTCAAATGGAAAAAATTTTAAAGCTAATTTTGAAAATTCTTATTTATTGGAACAAATTTTGATTTTAAAATTAAATTAAAAGTTTTTTAAAGCTGATTTGAACAATTTAAGTTACTTTTTTTTTCCCAATTAGGATAGTAGGATAGGCCCTTAGTAAAATAGATAAAAAAAGACCTCTTCTTCTTCAAAATATTTAAACTCATAGGGAGAAACTCAGAAATAAGAAATTGAAAGTCTGAGGTACCATTGAACACCACATGAAGATCTTAAATAAAGAATATTACTTGTGTTAAATTAAAAAAGACTCAAATGATCATATTCACTTCTTATTACTTATTAATCCACTGAACTTGAAAATTTTTAAAGGATTTCTAAATTTCATTCTCATGAAATTTATTTAAAAAAAATAAAAATATATAGAATAATTTTATTTTTTATTGTTAGTTTTAGCTCAAAAAACAAAAACAAAAACTTTCTCTTTGGTCATTTTTTTTTTCTAAAAAAAGAGAATTAAGGGGTCTTCTTATTATTGAAGAAATATCTAAAAAACATAAGTGGAAAGAAAATAATAGATTGATTTTCTCTTCATACAATATATTCTTAGAATATGATTAAAAAAGAATTGAGAAAAATTGGAAATGATAGGATTCTTACACTTATTATGTAAAAAAGAAAATATGTTTCAAATTTTTTTTTTCATATCAATTTAATTTATCAGAAATCTGTTATCATTAGAAAATTATGAAAGTAAATCATACAAGAAGTATGAATTATTATAAATTAATAATTTTCTCAAATATTAATTATTCTTAATGAAACATAAAAGAATTTCTTATTATTAATAATTCTGGGTTTTATCATAATAGAACCCATTTGGTTTACCCCATAAAACAGACTAATTTTTGAAAGAATTAAAAAACAGGGTTACCAGGAAGATGTGTTCCAAACAAGGAAAAGATATTATTCAAGAGAAGGGTTACATTTTAACATATTTTTAATATAAACTCTGAGAGAATAATGAATGTGGAAGAAAGATTTAAGAAAACATTGGAATATTGAAATATATAAAAGATATTGTTGGTGTCCCTGGAGTTGGCCACAAAAGTTTAAATGTGTGGAATAAGTGTGTTTTCAGGGTTCTTTAAACATTCCAATTGAAAATTCACTGTATAGTGTATACTCAAGAGGTATATAAGCCAAAGGTACATTATTTTTTGGGGGCTTGATGATGGGAAATTGGGTGAGAGTCCCCAAACTGGCTTTTTTTCCCTGTAGGATGATATAAAATGGTATTTAGAAATAACTTGGGAAAGCACCCCAAAATTGAAAAAAGGAATTATTTGTGTCATAAATAGGTTTTTAGGGGTCTTCAAGACTCCAAAATACAGATTAACTATATATTATATATTAACAGTATATATTATCTAAAGGCAAAACCCTGTTTAGGGGCCTGACTAAGCTCTCCAAAAAGGTTGTTTTTTCTGTTTTGGGGGTTGAGAAAATCCCTAGAGTTATTATACCATCTTTCTTGAAATTGCTAGTGAAAGTAGCCCCCATACCTGTTGTAAGATTGAATTTGGGGGATTTTCAAAGGAAAAATCAATACTAACCCCCCAAACAGATTGAAAATAGCCAATTTTAATCCATGAACGGATTTTTGTTTGTATTTTAGCCTCCCAACTAGATATTCATTGTATAGTATATGTTTATGGGACATAATGGAAGAATTAAAACTATTGCTTTGGGGATTGACTATGGCTAATTGGGTGAAAATGCCCAATAACCATAAAAAAAAATTGCAATTCCTGAGGTCAGGTGCTTCAGGTTTAACACTGGTATAGACATTAGTACCATTTTGAATCAAACATGAGTCCAACTATAATATTGTTTGGCCATCTCCTAAGCCACAAGAAACTTTTGGAGATATTGAAATAAGAACAAGAAGCTTAGTCTTTTCTGTTTGGCTTCTATTTTATTCAAATATGTATTTTAATATCTTATACAATTAGCTGAAAAAAGATTAACATGATTTAATCATAAAATTGAAGATTTTAATAATTATCATTAGATAAAGTGTACATTAAAAAAGTGACAGAAGGTGTAAAGGAAAGTAAAAAATAATACCTTATTAGTAATATTAAACTAAGATCAACTATAATTAGTATTTATTTCTCAAGATTCCTTATATCTTACTTACATAAATATAGACTTTTGTCTCAATATAGAATGATTTACACATTTATTTGAAAACTTGAATATTTTCATTTGGTAAGAATATTTTATCCCTTCTATATAGGCTTTTTTATGTTTCATTGAGTCTAACAATCTGATTGCATTATTACTATTTTTACTTTTCAATCTTAATCCCTGGTTACATCAGAAGAATTTTATCCAATATAAACCAGAGCTGAGATCCATATCTCTTGATCTTTTATGTAATTACAAAGGTCACAGTATGATGAGATCCTTAATTTCTACATTAATTGAAGTAATATTTATTTGAATAGAGATACTACTTATATCTACGTATAAAAATGGGTTATGTAGTTTAGACCTCTGAATACCCAAAATTTGAAGTCCTTTACCCTGTTTTAACATTTCAAGATGTCCTTAAAGCATGAAAATTCTTACAATGGCTATTTAGTATTGTTCCAAATATTCTTCAAATCTTAATACAAGAATTATTTCTATTACTTATTTGTGTCCCAATTTTTGCCTTCCATATATCATATATTTTCAATGAGCCCGATTCTCTCAGTGGTATCCACATATATAAATCTGGGTTGTCAATAATTATTTTTATTTATAAAAGGAATCTTTAAACTCCCAATTTTATTAATATTGGTGATATTGCTCACAGAAAAAAACAGGACCATCATAAAAGCTCTATATTGTGTAATATAATCCTAAAATCTGCTTTAATTTTCAAATATCTGTAATCAAATAGTGAAAAAACTATTAATTTTTTCACCATTCATTCTTTAAACTTAGTCTCTACAGATTATTGAAACCTCACGAGGTATTATCTAGTGCTGAATAACCTTAAATATTTGAGTGATTATTAAGATGAAAGATATTGATATCAATTTTTATGAATTCAATTTGAGCTAATTAGAAAATTTTGAGGCCAACATGGGTTAAATCCAATAGATTTCAGTTCCCTTGCATATAAAAATTGTTTCAGGTCTATACATTTCCATGGAATGTTTTTTGAAAAGTCTCTAAAAGTTTCTTCTATGTCAGAGGGAGTCGATGTAGCAGCTAAAAAGTAGTAAATACAAGCTGGAGCTATGACTGGGACACAGTAAAATAGTTAAGAAGTAATGAACAACACCCTACTGTTATGAGTAACAGTTGTGATGAATCTACCCAGGGTCTTGGTTGAAGCTTTTGAATACTTATTTACTATAACAATAAACTACAATAATTAATAATTATAGTTATATCACTAGATTATAAGAGTAGCACTGGATAATGACAGTTTTACTACATAATAATGCTAAATATAAGATTATTTTGTTCTTTTCCAGTGATAAAAGGCCTGCTTTCATTTTTGGTACTGTGAAGGGCTGGTGAGCTCTTTGTACATATGCATAGTGAGAATTTTCACTCTGGAGGCTGGATTGTGGTTATGTACCATCAATTCTAATGTCAACATATTAAGAATTTTGGCTTTAAGTCCATAAATGATGATTCTGGATCAAAAAAGGGTGAAAGAACTCTTCACAGGACACATAAGAATTGTTATGACACATCCAGAGGGTTTGGAGGACTGATATTGGTCATTCTGGAAGGGTTTGAGCTTTATCTTACCATTATTTCAAGTATCAAGCCAGTACTGGTTGGTACAGGTTTGGTACAGACCAGTAACCATTAAAAAGAAGCTATCCTTTCTGGAGGGGGTAGCTGGTCCACTCCAGCATTAACCTTATTTCAACCTGGGTCTTCACCTTGGTTCTAACCTTGAAATATTTTTGCAGATACTTGTAGCCACAGGTTTGGTCATTCAGAATTTTACTCAATTGAAAGAGAAGATTATGGATCTTTCATGATATTTATTTGTTTACTCTTGCATTACCTATAGCTTTCTCACTGATGTAAGAATTCTGTGATTTAGATTACTACTGACTAGGAAATACATAAATTTTTAAAAAAATATGGGAATTAACTTCACTGTTCTTCCAGTGTCTTTTCTACTTAAAATAATGTACTCAGTTTGAAATGTTTATGCATAACCTTTCTCAAGAGAGAACCATGTAGAAATAAAATGTTATTTTGACAGAAAGGATATATCTTAAGCTCAATATATTCACTACACAGTTGGTGTTTCTATATTTCAAAATAGCTGACATACCTTTTGAGGGGAATTTCTACAGATTTATATGATGTGATGGAATTTTGTTTTGCTTCTGCTTACTTATATCTCATACTTAGTTAGAATTTATCATTTACAAAACCTCTTGAAGATACAATTCCAGAGTTCAGATATTAATTTTCATAAATCAGAAATGATTTATTTTTGAGTACTTAGACCATTCCCCTTAGTATGAAGAATGTTTCTAGGAAGAAATATTTTTCTATAGCTCAATGAGATTAGTACATGCTTCTGAGCTCCCTTTGATTTGATGAAAATGTTTTGTTATTTAAGCTCTTTATCAATTAAATCTATCTTGCATATAGAGTTTTTTAACTATTTCAATATTTTAATGTGGTCCCTATGAAACTTTTCTTAATTTTTTTCTAATTGTTTAAATGTTTTGGGGATAACTCACAATTTTTCACACTTCTTTATTTTCTAAATTATATTAATTCAAGCTTGAAAAAATTGAAAAATTCAATTTTGAAAGTTTCCATATCTTTGTTTGACCTCCATCATCTTTGGGCACATTAACATACCTCCTCTCAAAATAAAATCAAAAAACACAAATGATCATTGAGATTTATTTTTATCTGAAACATAAAAAAATGTTCATTTTGAATTTGTGGGTTTTTCCTCTTTTCATTGAATGTTTTTTTTTTCAATTTTTTTTTGTTTTTCTCTCTATATTTGTATTCATTTGATTTTTTCAATCTTTTTGTTTAATTTTTATGCTTATCTATCTTTTTAATTATGTTTAATAAGTTTTATTATTAATTTTTCAATTTGTTTTTTTGGTTGTATATGTTTTCACTTATTTTATTGTGTTTTTTATTCTTATTTTTATTTTTATTTGTCTTTCATTATTAATTTGTTTTCATTTCATTTTTCTCTTTTCTAATGTTTTATTATTTTTTTAAACTTTTTTTTCATTCATTTTATTTAATTTTAGTATCATTTTTTATTTTTATCTTTTTTCATATTTTTTTTAATATTATTTTTAATTTTTTTTGAATTTTTTTTTCGAATTTTTTTTCAATTTTTTTTGAATTTTTTTTGAATTTTTTTTGAATTTTTTTTGAATTTTTTTTGAATTTTTTTTGAATTTTTTTTGAATTTTTTTTCAATTTTTTTTGAATTTCTTTTTTTAATTTTTTAATTTTTTTTTTTGATTTTTTTTTGATTCTGTTTTTAATTTTTTTTAGGCCCGGTTCATGGTTGTGTTTTGAAAAAAAGTTTGAGAAAATTTTTATAAAATTTTGATTTTAATTTTGATTTATTTTTCTTTCAAAATTCATTGAGGAAGGTTTGAAAATTTTTTTTGTCTTTCAAATATTTAATTTCTTTTTTGCAATGTCCAATGCCACTCCAGACTCGCGATTGTCTTCCTTTGAACAGATAGAACTACTGATTGGCAATAAAGAACAACCCTCTGATTTGCAATCAATCATGGATTTACAGATCCATGACGTTAAGAAGCATGAGTCATCAAATACAAGAATGGAAAACCAGAACAGTACTCAAAAGACCCAAACTGAAACTCAAAGTCAAGGATCTGTGCAAAGAAGGAAAAATTTTACTCATGAAGAGGCCCAAGAGAATTGTCAGAAAATGGAACTGGAGAAAAAACTGAAGCAGAAGAGACAAATAAATGAAAGGGTCAATTCTAAAGCCCAACACCTGCATCAAGTTGAAAGACCTTTGTCATATAATCCAAGACAGGGACCTCATAAGACACATTATTTTTGGAGCGAAGACATTAAAAAAGATTTTTTGGATTTTATGATGGAATTGAGAAGAAATTATGTCAGTTTATATTTGACATCAATCAGTTTTGTTTCGTTGTCCAAATACTTTAGGAACAATGAGCATTGTAAATCGGAGTATTACCATTTGAAAGATTTGTCATTTGAAACATTGGAGGGTAGATATAAGGCAATAATGACCAATTATCAAGTAAGTAATTTTTCTTTCTCATTCTGGGAGCTCATTTAATGCTTACTTTGATATATTAGATAACTAAAGATTCATGTGAATTGACTGGTGGTGCTGGTTTATATGCACAACTGCAACATAATCACATGACAAAAGAGGTAAGGCTTCTCAAATCAAAATATTTGTATTAATTATAAATGCTAATAATGTTGAGTTTATGTATATGATATATTAAAAAAATTAAATGTGAGTAATACAGGAATGAACGCAAGTGGAATGGAATAAGGTAAGTTTACGTATTCACAGAAAGACAACGAGGATTGTCCACAGGGGTCAACTCTATGACAAGGTAGAACTGGTAGCAACAAAAAGTATCATTCTTCCATTGAAAATGGAAATAATAGGACTGATGAAGAAAATCAGAATGACAACAATCAAGAAAGTCAAGAAAATGAGCTACTGACCACTTCAACATCACATGTGAATAGCCAGAAAACCCCTCAGGTGAATCAATGTGATTCTTTCAGTAAATATTAATCATTCAGCTTAGGATAAACACGCTGTCATTTCTCATTCATGACTAACATGAATAAAAACATGCAGTGAATGATAGCACCACTGATGCTCATGATTCAGAATAGTCAAAAAAGGGCTGAAGAAAGGGATCGGAAGAAAATAGAGAGAAGCGATCAGGAAGATTGAAGAAGAATAACACCGGAGAGAACATCAATCACACAATTCTCATTTCAATGTTGCAATTTTGAGTATTTTGGCAAGGACTAACGGAGTGGACCCCAACGATTTGCCTGGCCTTTGAAATAACTTGTTGGTAAATTTTCTTGGGAAATGCTATTTTCATCTATTGTGCTTTTGAAAGGGAAATTTTTGATCAAAACACTTCCTCCTTCAATTGTAACATGCTAAAATATATTAGAAAGCTTATTTTAGTTGTTTCTAATTATGTTGTGTGTGTATTTTTTCTATAATAAGACTTGATGCATATATTTCTCTTGTAAATTATGTGTTTTTAACAGAAAAGAATTTCAAACATAGAGTTTCATTTGCGATTTCTCCAATACTTACTATTTTTTAAATGGTAAATAAGCTTCAAAGTTGAGTTTCCCTTTAAATAAACATAAGAGCCATAGCTGAAAGATATTTCAAATGACACTATGGCATATGTTGTATTTGTAATAATATATAAGAGAATGGTTTTGGTAAGTAAATATTTAGATAATCTTAGTTACTTCTACTACTGGGAACTTTCAATAGGAATTAATTAAAAACATATTCATTTGCATGTGGTGCCTAGTAATAGCAATTTAAATTATACTAATTCCACAGAAAATGATTTCTTCCCATAATGAGTCTCTTGAATTGCAAAAAAAAACATTGGCTCAGAAATTAGCCCAAAAGCACGCTGAAATACATGTTTTAAAAACAAAATTCCAGTCCAAGGACCAAGAAAAAACTGACATCTACATGAAATTGAAAGATAAGGATGGTCAAATTGCACAAATAACGGCCAAACAATATCTTGAATTGCAGGAATTAGAAGAGACTCTACAAGGTCTGCTCAGAAAGATTTTGTCCATACTCATTTAATAAATTACAAATAAATTTTGGTGACCGCATTTCTCTTCTCAGTTAAACCAGCTTCCTCAGGGTGTTTGTAATATTGAAAATTCTTGTGTATGCAACATTTTGGTGAGCATTTATTTTGAATAAATCTTTTCTGAATTAATTAAGTTTTAAAAATTTGGATGAAAGTTAATTCAGATAAACTATTTTTACAAATTAATTTATATTAAAGTATCAATTCCCATTTGACATTACTTAAAATATCACAAAAATTCAATCGTGTTCAACATCAACTCTTTCATTCCACTTTTCCAAATATTGGCTTTCATTTTGATTCAAAAGACTGTGTAAGATCATAAAGGCTACTGTAACCTTACCTGTATTCAATGGCAAAATTGCTTGTGGTGTTAGAAAACATTTGAAGCAATTCTTCAATCTTCCAAATTTTTATTCTAAAATTATCCTACAAATATACAACAATTCAATATACTTATTTATAGATTAGATACTGATGAATGCCTTGTGCTAAATCTAATATGTTCTTCATTGCAACTATTTCTAGATTTAGTAAGGATGGGAACTGTTGCTGAATAACCCAAATCTTCAATAAGCAAAGTATTGTCAGGAAAGTTTTGTGTTCCATTAATAAAATATTGACCAATCTGATATTTGCAAAACATCCAGCTGTCATGTACCAAACCAGGAAAACCTCCAAATACCTAAGGGCTATTTAAATGAGAAATTTACCATAACCCATAAAAAGACAGAAATGACTTAAATTGCAAAAGATCCAATGAACATCAAAAATAAATTGAAACACAATGAAATTCCCTTCTTTGCAATTCACATAAGACTTCCACTCAGTGTTTGGGGGTGGAATTATTGGTATGTGGGTTCCATCAATGGACCCAACAGTTTTGCTTTACCCTTGACTCCTCCTAAATGATTCTTTAATTGAATTCCATGGATGCATATCATTAAAATCTGGAAAACTAAAGAAATTATACATACTTTTTTTTATACAGATCATCTATCAACCTCGTGATAATCATTAAATAATGCAATCTAATTACCTTATAGTCATATCATGTAGAGATAATAAGATTTCCTGAACTACAGCTTGTGAGATTTTGAAAGTTTTCCAATTTTGAATAAATGTCCAACCATATCATAAGAGCTGCCATGACCCAAACTTTCTCTTCAATAGTTAGCCCACAAATTTTGTTTTGATTCGCATTGGCCACAAATCCTGATATAGAATGTATCAACATGAAAGATTCTTGACATCCCATGAGGAACAAGCCCATGAACCAACTTTCATTATTTAATTGAGTCTCTTGTCATGGATTGAATTAATTTCCACCTTGAATGGAATGAAAATGCTGAATCCTTCATTATTCATACCAATATAAATAATAGTAAAAGAAAAAAATACAAACTACAAATTATATATATAAGTTTGAGGTCATCCATGGTTAAAATATATTAAATGGAGAGTTTTGAAAATTGGATTATTCATGATCAATGAGTTTTGAAAAAAAAATTTCAAAATTTCAAAATAAAAATAGAATAAAATTAAATTGAGTTAAATTCAAATTTTTTTAAAATTTTATTCAAAACCCAACCATGAACTGGGCCTTGTTTTTTTTTAACTTTTTTGTAAAGTTGGTGGGGTGGAGGTACACCGGAATCCTTGTGAATGCACTTATTTCAGTGTATCTCAACCCTGCAGACTTAAAAAAAATGATAATTGAAAAACCAAGAAAAATAAAATAACAAATAACAAAGAAATAAAAACAAATAAATGAAAAATAAAAACAAAAAAGTAAAAAATAATAATAAACAAAATTCTTTTAAAAAAAACAATCAAGAAATAAAAACATTTTGAAAAACGAAATTGAAAAAAACACAAAATAAAAAAACTAGAAAAAATTAAAAAAAAAAGACACAAAATAAAAATAAAGTTGAAATATATACAAATTTTGAAAGAAATTTGTATCTTTGAGTAGCTCTTGAGAAAACTGATAAGAAATTTCTAGCTCAGAAAGTTTATTCTACATCCCTTCTCAGGGACATATATAGATTTCAAGTAGTATCTTTCCCAGGGCTCAATGCTTCTATTTAGCTGTATTAATCTTGAAAAGAGGCCTTTTGAATATATTCTTTATTTCCAAAATGGCAACAGGAAAATATATTCAAAGTTTTTCCACTTACTAAAAACACATTCAAAAGGTATAATTCCTTTCAAAAACTTTGCTAAATGAATTCTTGCAAGTATAGTATTTTAGATATGTCAAGCTTATGAAAGACATATTATGCCACAGATATTTTGAATATATGGGTTGAATGAGAATTTGTAAATGAATCAATTTTAAAATGAGATTTGATCAATTCTATAGATATGAATATCATTGGAGAAATTATCTTAAAATGAGAAAAATGACTAAATGTTTTATCAAAGATAGATTTATGATAAGGGAAGGCTTCAAAGTGAGTCTTTTTTTAACTTAAATAAGATAATTTTGTCTAACTAAAATCATGAGTATTCAATCAAGTTCTGAAAATTTCAAGAACTGCTAATATATATATTATGGTGAATTGAACTATTTGAGTGTGAATTCTGTTTTTTTGAGATTAGATAGCAATAACAATATACAATTAAGCTCAAGTTGACCAAGAAATATTTTAGAGAATTGAATATTCTTTGTTAGAATTTTTAATTATTCATTTTAAAATATCACAGTGATAATTAAGGTATAATTAATAAAATAATGGTAGTGAAGAAATAGGTCACTAAATAAATGAAAATATGTTTTCAGAAAGAAAAATTCACCTTTGAAAAATACTTATGAGATAATTTCAAATCTACATGATTAAAAGTAATTTTCAGTGAAATCATTGCTTGTCTCAATTGAGATATAATAATATCAAAAATTTCAGAAATTATTTCCATAATTCCTATATTATGTGTAAGGTGTGAATATGAAAATTTAATTATAAATCAAGTACTTTTCCTGTCCTCAACATTTGTGTAGGCTAAAATTTAATTAATAATAGTAAATTTTAAGGGTTTTTAAGAGAAAACACACCAAATTCACTGTATATAACTTTATTGGCATAGAACAGTAATATTATAAATATTTATGGGTTCACAAAAATGAGAATTTATCCAAAAATACTCTACAAGGAATATTTAAGGCTACAAAATAAATTTCTTCAAGAGCAATTTCAATTGGAATTAATTGAGCAAAGAAATTCAGGAACTTAATATAAGAACAAAGTATCTAAAAAGAATATTAAAGATAAAAAACACCCAAAAGTGACCAGTTTCAATTTGGAAACAAAGTTACAAAGCTAACAGTGATGAAAGCTCCTTTAATTCACTTTTGGGGTGGTTCAAGGGTAAAAAGGAGTATAAGAGTTACAAACAGTGTTTATGATGATTTTTCAAGTGTTTAAAAGTTTAAAAATAATTTAAGAAAGGTGGTTTGATTCTTTTATTGATTGGTTTAACAGTGTTGAAACTAATTATAAAAGGAAAATATTCTAACATGAAGAGAAAAGTGGAGCAACGAAGACATTCTTTTATTGCCACAAATTTTATTACTCAAAGTGTAAACATCAATATCATCAGTCATGAAAAACACACTGCAAACAGAAAAGCCAATTATGGAATCATGGAGCCCTGGTTTAGACCATAAATTGGCTGGTTTTAGCCATTTTAGTCCCTTAAATCAGCCATTGCTAAAGTAATACCTGGTCTCAAGCCTCAAAAGCACGTCAGAATGTATGTAAGAGATGTCAAAAACAGTTAAATATAGCTATCCTAGGATTGTATTAATTTAAGGGAATCATTACACTCTTTGGCAAAAGTTAGCAATGGTTAACACCACGTTTGATGTGAATTAAATTAAGATTTTCAAGATTTTCACATTTTCATACAGAAAATACTTGAAAACTTAATTTAAGTTTATTTAGAGTTGAGCTTCAGAATTTCCACCCAGAGGTGACCCCACCTTTTTTTATGAAGAATCCAATGATGAAATGATTTTTATAAGTTTATTTTTTGTAAAAAAGCTATAATAAATGTTCTTTAACTTTTTTCCAAAAATATTTTAATTCCACTATTTTTGTCAAAAATTTATCTTTACTTGATTTTTCCAAGTAAAAGTGTATTTTCACAGTTTTAAATTTAAATATAATTTGAATTTTATATAATAATTAAATGTTCAATATTTTATATAATTTTATATTTATATTTTATAAATAAATTGATTTATTTATAATCATAATATAATATGGTTATTTGTGGTTATTTGTGTAGATAAAAATACCTCCAAGGCTCACAATCCCTCCCCCTAAAAAAGGATTTTTATTTTGTAATATTGTTATTTCTAGTGTGCCCTAACACTCTGTGAAGTTTGGTAACTTCAGGTATGTCTTTTTCTGATAACCATTCATATTCACAGGTTGGGTCACTGTACCTGACAAGGTACTCCCTTACTTTCTTAATTCTCAATTTCCTCTCTTTGAGAACTTTGGTAATTATCTGAATTCCAAATTTTTCAACAGGAGGTATATGCTGGGGAGCTTTATTCCTTAAGGGGAATTTTTCAGAATCACCAGATTTGCAAGGCTTTATCAACCTTACTGAAAATGTAGGCTGCTGATTACTAAGTTCCTCAGATAATTCTACTTAAACAGAAGTTTCCCCATGGAGGGGCTTGTTAAAAAAAGGTCCTTAAAAGGATTATTTGAGATTCTTACATCCCTTGATGTCATTGAAGGTAGTGGTAGATGCAAATACTAAATCTCCCACTTTGAAGTCTGGAGTAGTATGTGATTTGTCTCAATTGTCTTTGAAATATGCAAATGAGTCCTCCATGCACCTTACTGCATGCCTTCTAGCTTTGTCTCACATTCCTTTGAAGCTAGGAGCTGTGGGATGCATCTCAAACAGATCCCTCCTCAAGAAATCTTGGTGTAGTGGGGGATTACATCCTTTTTCTAGAATAGAAGGAGTTTGCTTGGTACTGGAATGAATAGATGTTTTATATGATAAGTTCAGTGAAGTTAAAAGGCTACACCAGACATGGGTGAATCCATCACAATGTTTGAATTCTAGGCCATATGCACAAAGTCTTCTGACCATTTCTTCCAAAGTTTGGATACTTCTTTTAGCTAGACCATCAGTTTGTGGGTGGTAAGCTGTAGAGAAGGATAACTTTGTTGAAAATAATTGGTGACGGTATGTCCATAGTACTGAGGTAAGTTTGGGATCTCTTTCACTAATGAGGTTTGTGAATATGCAAGTCCATGATATTACTCTATTCCATATTAGAAGAGCTACATCCATTGTCAGCCTGTGACTCAAAACCAGAGCACAAGAATTATAGCCAAATACCATAAATCAATGGTATAGCCTAGATACCACAGCAACATGGAGCTGAGCCAAATAAACTAAAAAGGTATTAAAATAAAGAGGAAAGTCACCCCTTTCCAAATATACAAGTCCTATCATCATAGGAAAAAGAATAACAAAGTTATTCCTGCTCAAAGTTGTTGCTGGGCATAAACCTTAATTTTCACCTCTCATCTAAAATACAGAGGCAAAGGCTTAACCCCATCAAATGGGTATTAAAAATGAATCTCTAAGTCAGGGCTATCTAATGGTACTAGCCAAACTGAGCTAGCACCATAATTACAGAAGTTATGGCCAAAATAAGCTCAAATAAGGGTGATTAAAATATTCACCTCTCATCTAACTTCTACAGTTTTAGTGTGAGATACCTAAAGTGGAGTCTTTTTGGAAAGAGAAAAATAAGGGCTATCTGATGGTTCCATGAGTTTCCCCATATCCCATCTAGAAAAAAAGATATGGAACAAACAAGCTCCATACAGTTTTTGGGCAAATCATAAATGAGTGTAAGAACACTTGTACATGGCATAACTTTGCCATATTTAATGATAGCCATACCAAATGAGTTGCAATTGTGTAGAACGCCTTCAGGGCTACTAAATAAACCAACTTTGAGCTTTATATCTCAAATTCTGACAAAGCTATGACAGTTTTAGGCTCAAAATCCCACAATTAGACCAATACAGTCTTACTGTGGGATATTCTCCCATAAGTATGATTATGAGGTGTCAAAAAGACAAAGAAGCTTGCTTATACTTCAATAACTCATAATTCATTCAATACTGGGGTCCCATACAGAATCCTATGCATCATACATGTCAGAAGAGGGCTATGTGGTCCCCAGGTGAAAATGTTCACCCTGTATTGGTGAAAACTCCCCAGATGTGGTTTCAAAACTACATCTGAGCCTAATACAGAGAATACAGGTACTATGAAAGCCACAAGCCAGTACTCTGAAGTGAAAAACTCTTCACTTCCTCTATGTGGATGGTCTAGAGGGCCATTCCACCCCATTTTAGGATAAAAGGAAGCCTTTTCTCCACCAGAGAAGGTTTCCTCATACTTCTCTTGAATTCCTATGTAGTACAACTGTCAAAAACAGTTATACTCTTGAAAAATAATCAGGTATACTTATAATTTTAAGTATTGTAGTCCTTATTATAATAATCCAATTGGTAAAGCTGCACCCAGGGCTTTCAACAGCACTCACCACCACTAAAATTCTTTTAGTACAGCCCTTATATTTTAAATAAAACCTGTTTATAATTATTATCTGTGTCACAGTCATAGTTTAGGCTGTAAATACTATTATTATCACCTCTTCATAGACTCAGCCTGACATCCATAGCCGTGCAATCTTTGTGACATGTAAAACAGATTGGAGTCTTAATAAACGTTTCAACAATAAATGGGAAGGAATTATAGCTTCCATCACCTTTACCCAATCCATATAGACAATTTCCAAATGTCTACTGGGTTGTTGGATTTCAATCATATTTCCAAGTATTTTACCAGTGGATTAGTTTGCCTTTTGACATATGTCACAGATTTTGCAATATTCTGCAACATCTTTTTTGCCAAATTGGCCACAATATGCAGGTCTTTATTTTATGCCTTTTTCTGTCCTCAAATAGGTGTTCTGAGAAGGGACTCTAATAGAATTCCTTCAATACAAGATTGATTAAGGATCTGTCCACAACTGTCATTAAACATGTGTGTTTGGGTTTATGGTAGGTTATGCCATCAAGTAAATGAAATCTTCCTTCATCATATTAATTATTCCATATTCCATCCAAGGCATGTATCAAGGAGTTATATTTATGATATTTAGTCAGTAATTGGAATAGGATGCTACAATTCATATCCTTAGTATTTCTGTTCCTTACTTCCTGAAAGAAGGTAGTGTTCAGGTCTGCAACACTGATTAAATCTATTGGGATTTGTGGGGAAGCTTCTTCTGGCACATAAGAAGGATTTTAAATGCTTTTTTGCAATGGCCATCTTCTTAGTCCATTTGAGTTTTTGTGAATATTTCCATCTTTGTGTAAAATGGTCATATTACCCCTATATCCATGTATGGCTATTTGACATCTGGAACCATTTCTGTTGGGTGTTTTCATGTTTAGAAGTGATTTAACAGAGGTACAATTTTTTACAAATTTAAAGCCACATCTTTCAAGAAAGTAATTAACTCTTTCTCAGGCCCAAAAAAAGACATAAAAATTCTATTTGAACTGCTCCATATCTGGCCTCAGTAGGTTTGATTTGCCTAGATATGAATCATATGGGTCATTCAACAGGATTTTCATTAATAATATGGACTTGATGAAGTGCAGCTCCTAGTCCATCTCCTGATGCATAAATTCAAAACTCAAAGGGAAGCTTAAAATCTGGAATCAGTAAAAGTGGACCAGTGGTCAAGGCTTGTCTCAGGGATTCAAAGGCTTTGAATCTGTTGAAAGTCATTTCAAATAATGTGTATTTTTCAAACAATCTATACAGAGGTCTTGCTATGGATTCAAGGTCTTTAATGTGCTTCCTGTAGTATCCTGCAAATCTCAAAAATGACTGAATTTCCTTCTTGTTCTGAGGAATAGGATTAAGTATTACTGCTGCAATTTTTTTGTTCTCAATTCCAAGGAATAGGTCAGATACTACATGTCCTAGAGATTTAAGTTCTTGAAATCCAAAATGAAATTTCCTCAAAGAAATTTGTCTTTTTACAGATTGAATTTTCCCCAAAACTCTGGATAATATGTGCATATTCTCCTCACAAGTCCTAAAACAGACAATTATTCCATCAATGTAAATGATTGACCATCCTTCTTAAAGTTCCTCAGGGAATATTTAATTCATCATTCTTTGAAAGTCTGAAGGTGCATTTTTGATACCCAAGGAATTTTTTAAATATTCATCCACTTCACAATGAACAATAATTCTCAAATATTCCCTTGCTCTTGGTGTCACTACATTTCTATGCAATCCTTTGAGGGAATCTAAAGCGCTTATGTAAACTGCTTGAGATATTTGAGTGAGGGAAATTTGGATCTTTGGTATGAGATACCGGCCTAGGACAATGTAATTGTTTAGAGCTTTGAAGTTCCCAAAAATTCTGTACTTTCCATTATTCCATGCCACTATGACTGGTGTAGTTATATCTACCTCTTCATTGTGGCAAACCCTTCTTATTATACCAAGGTCCAAGAGCTCCCTAATTTGAAGCTCAAGGGCTTCTCTTGAGTTTAGGCTTTCTGGGTATGAAGGCCTTCTTAAGGGAAGTGGATAAGGTATCTCAATGTTCAAAACTATTTCAGCTTAATGAAAAAGAATTTCCCCAAGGGTTTATTATATGTTGAAAAGGCTTCTATGTGGTCATATAAAAGGGTAGAGCGTTCATTTTCCTGTATATAAGTAAGATGAAGACTTACTTCAGCCTAATTTATCTTTTCTGTCTTTAATTTCTCTAATTAAAAGTTGACTGGAGAAACTTTATTCAGTGTAATTTGTCTTTTAAAATGTAAAAAGGCAAATTTTTGATGCTTATTATCCTCAATAGTAAAGTATCCATCTTTATTGTTATGTAAATCTATGACATCCATGATTAAATGATCATTTCCCAATATGAAATGGATACTAGAGCAGTCTTCCATAACAAAAATCTCAACAGTAATTATTAAAATTTCATTTATATGTAGGAATATCACAGTGGTCTCAAATATTCCCAACACTTTCATTGAATTACTTGAACTGTGGAATTTTATACCATCAATTGGTACTAATTCATCTTCAAAATTTGGTACAAATGTTTCAACAGAGGATTTTTCTACACAAGAGAAGGAGACTCCTAGGTCAAGTAGAAGCTTAGTGGGCTGTTATCAATTACCACTTCTATTATAAAGGAATTAACAGCTTTATAACCTTTCCCTCTGTTTGGTCTGGTTTTCATGAGTTGTGCATCTTGGAATTTTGACAAATCAAGTTGACTATTTCTAAATTGTGGCAAGTGGGAATAGTATTCCATTATTTAAAATGTGACATTGATATTTTATATATCTTTTAAATATTATTCATTTGCATCATCTTTTTCAACATTGGGTTCCTTCTCAATATCAATTTCATTGATTTTTCCTATTTTTGGACATGTATTAGGTAAATGTGTGGTGCTCTGGAAAATATGGCACTTTTCCGTTGTATCTGCAGATTTATATTTAATATTATTAGAACTTTCATTGGGATTTTTGTCTACATAATATTTCTAAGGTTTATTGAAAATTGTTTTGAGATTAACCCTAATAGAACCAATTATGGTTATGGTGGTTGCTTCTTCTAATATATTTAAAATATCTTCTGCTGAAGATTGTCCAGTAGTCCTGCTTTTGACAGAATTTTCTAAGTCACCTCCTCATTGTCTTAAAAAGCTTCTGTGAATAATAAATTTTGACATGTCAGGATATAATGCTGTTAATCTGCCTTTCTGTTGGCACAACCATGGTAAAGCTTTGTCTTTGTCAGATTTAAATTTGACAGATTAAAAGGCTTTTTCCACTTCAAATCTCCAAGAATCATTGGTAAATTTATTAATAATTTGGGTTTTCCACCAAGTCCAACTTTGGTATCCATGTGCCTGCCTTAATTTGAAATACCATGTATGAGATGATTTGGTAAACAAGGTGCTGAATTTTGATTTCAAAAATCTGTCTGGTGGTTCAAAGTTTTCTTTTATCATATAAATACCTCTGTGATGAATTCCATATAGTCATATTCTCCTTTACCACTTATGTGGAGCCATTGTTTGAGTTTTGATACTTATTTAAAAAGTGCTTGCCCCATTGATGGTTCCAATTTATGGAAAGAAGGGGAAAATTCATTCTTAAATTGTGAATTTACTACATCCAATACTTGTGGGTTTTAATTCCTTGTACCCTCATTTTGATTCAGAGCTGTAGACATTCTTATTAAGGTTTGCATTAATTGTTCAATCTCATTCCTTTTCCTGGTGCTATACCTTTGGGAATTTCTGGCTTAATGATTAAAGCCTTGTATCAAATTAATTCACTAAATTTTATACATGTGTTCTTTAATTGTCATATCTTGCCATAATTAAGTTTGTCTAGTATTTTCAGAAGAGACTTGATTCAAATTCATTGTTAATTTTGATAATTCTTCTTGTGAGGTGTCAAATCACTTTTTCAAGGAAATGGTATGTCTTTACTTCAGTAAATGAGCTTGAAATATAATCAAGGACTTTGTTATTATCTGCTTTGAAAATACTTATGGCTTGTTTTTCTTCTTGTTTCAATCTGTCATCAATAGTGAATGTAGAATATTTATCTGTTAATTGTTTTATAATGGCAGATTTTTCATTTATTTTATTTCCAAATGAACTGTCATTATTTTAAGTTATAATTGTTTTTAAGACTGTTTCAAAACACATAAGTGTTTCATTTATTTGGCTCAAACTTAGCTTATTTGTTTTGAGATTGTTACAAATTGATGAATTTTTATCAGAAATATGGCTTTTCATGTCATTTATAGCTATATACAAGCTTGGAATGCCCTCCAGAATGTCAGGAATCATTTCTGATATTTTGATCAGGCTTCCTCCTTTTTCTGTAATTCCATCCTGGTTTTGTACATCTGAAACACATTTTCCATGGCATCATGTAGCCCTGGCTGTATGGGTTTGTGGCTGGTGCTTTGCCTTTGCCCTTGTTCTGAGCTTGTGGCTGCCTTTTCATGTTGGAATTTCTGCTGCTGGCTACTGCTGATGGCTTTGGCACCTGTTTGGATGTTGAAGGGCTGTTTTGCCTCATCTTCTGTTAAAAGCATCATATTCTTCTTTTCCATCAATGGATGCCATCCATTCAGTAGCTTTCAAGTGTTAGAATGGCCCAGGAACTTCCTCAGAGTCAGGTAAGAGCTCATGTAGTTTCTCCACAGATATGAAAGGATTTGATACTATTTTTGTTGCAGTGCATTGTTGTAAGACTTCTGACTGGCTTTGTAAATGCACACTGAGGCTTGTGGTGGTGTCAACCCTGTTTTAAGATAAAAAAGTGTTATCAGATTCAGAATGCCATAGTTTGTCAGTTTGGGTTTCATTTACTGACCCTGTCTTTCTGTAACTGATTGGCTTCTGCCATAATGATTTATATAAGATTTTTGGTAGCTTCTTAAGGGGCTATAGCAGGCTCCTGATCTGATTGATGGCATACTTATGATTTGAAAAGATTAAAATAGTACTTTTAGGTCAAAAAAACTTACTTTTGGCTAAATGCTTTGCATTTTAAAGGGTATTGCAAAAGAATGTTAAAGATAAAACACACCCAAAAGTGACCAGTTTGAATATGGAAACAAAGTGATAAAGCTAATAGTAAGGAGAGCTTCTTTAATTAGCTTTTGGGGTGGTGCAAGGGTAAGAAGGAGTATAAGAGCTATAAACAATGGTTATAATGATCTTTTGATGTTGCTTAAAGGTTTCAAATTATTTAAGAATGGTGGTTTGAAACTTGTATTTATTGCTTTAACAGTGTTTAAGCTAATTATAAAAGAAAAAGATTTCAACATAAAGAGAAAAGTGTGGCAAAGAAGACATTCTTTTATAGACACCAATGTTCTTACTACAAACGTAAAAGTTACTCTCATCAGTCATGAAAAATACACTGACAACAGAAAAGCAAATTATGACATCATTGAAACCTGGTTTAAACCAAAAACAGGCTGGGTTTAGCCATTTTAGACCCTTAAATCAGCCATTGCTATAGTAATTCCTATTTTCAAGCCTCCAAAAAATGTCAGAACACATCTAAGAGATGTGAAAACCAGTTAAAAATGTTTTTACTAGGATTTTTTTACCTACTTTGGCCGCAGTTAAAACTTCCCTGGTTGGTATGAAAAACTCATCATCAATTGAGTCACAGACCCTGTGACTCAATTCCACACCAAAAGTGATGAAAATTTGTGTTAATTTTGACATCCCACGCCTGTGGGCAAGGAGTTTGGGGGAGTCTGGCACCCTTGCAGCCCAGTGTCTGTTTGAACCCCAAAATCAATCTTTCAAATTTATTTTTTCTTTGATTCCTTATCATGTATTATAGTTGCAATTAAAATATGAAATACAATTGAGGTTTCACAGTACACAACTGTAAAAATTGGTATCTCATATCTAAATCAAAGTCAACTTATGTCATAGACATGCACATTTTGACATTTCAATTGAAAATACTTCAGTTTTTCATAACTTCTAAGCTATACACCATTTCTTAATTTTAACAAAAAATTGATGGTTGACATCACACATGGTGTGAATTAGATTAATGTTTTCAGGATTCTCAAATTTTCATACAGAAAATACTTACAAACTTAATTTAAGCTTATTTAGAGTTGAGTTACAGAATTTTCACCCACAGCTGACCCCACCTTATTTTTTATGAGGAATCCAATGGTGAAATAAATTTCATAGGTTTATGTATTTCAAAAAAAGTTATAATAAATTTTATTCAACTTTTTTCCAAAAATATTTCAATTTTAATATTTTTGTTGAAAATTTATATTTACTTAATATTTCCAAGTAAAAGTGTATTTTCACAATTTTAAACTTCAATAAAATTTCAATTTTATATTATAATAAATATTTTAATTTTCTATATGACTTTATTTTTATATTTTATAAGTAAATTTATTTATTTATAGTTTTAACATAGTTTTGTTATTTTTGGTCTTTTGGGTATATAAAAATACTTCTAAGGCCCACAGCATATGCAGTTTTTTACAGCCATTCATTCTGAATAAAGTTATTGATTATATGAATAGGTGATACAATGAAATTTGGAATATAGCTGTGAGCTCTTATCTTCATGAAGAATAATTAACTTATTCCCCTGTGCTCAATGGGAAAACATATTATAATAGTTCTCATTTCTCTCTGGAAAATGAGATAGTTGTACAAAAATTAGTTTATATCTTCTTTTCCACAAAATTAGGTTTTGATAAGTGGAAATTTCCTTGATCATCTTATGATTGAGTAAATAAGATCTTGGAAGACACTGTCGTCAAGGGATTTATTTTGAGACTGTTGGGCATGTTATGCAATATATGATATGGTAAGAGATTATATTTAGATGATTATAGACTTCAGTTTATTTCCATCATTTTAAAAAGGTGTGAATATAATTAAATATAAACTTTTGGAAAAACTCAAGTATTATTTTATATAAGATCTCAATGAAACACAATAAAGCTTTGGGGATAAGGGAATATGAAGATATAAACCATGAAAATCTGTTCAGGAGAAGTTGATTTCCCATTTAATAATCAAAATATTCAAATAAAGCTTTATGATTATTGAGAGGGGAAGTAATATATTTCAATTTGTATCAAATTTATTTCTAAATATATCAATAAAGCCTAAAACAAAAGCTAATAATGAAACATACACATTTTTATCTGTTTTGTGAATTAAAAAGTCTGGTGCTTTGGGATTCTTTGTAGAAAATATTTTGATCTATAAATCTCTGAGATTTGAAAGCTTGAAATATGATAAGATAACTTGAAGAAGAAAAAACTATCAGAGGGAAGAGGTTATAAAAAATGGGAAAATAGCATCCTTAAATTTTGATAAATATAAAATGAACTTTTTCATGGGTATTTTCATAATGTTCATTGGAAATCTTCTGGAGTTGAAATATTTTTTTTTTGGAATGAATAACTTTCAGGATTTTCAGAAGCTACAAGGTTCAATTGATTTCATATGAATTATTTCTCAATATTGAAAATAAAGCTTGAAATAGGAGAAAATAATTATAGCAAGCTGGAGTCAAGTATGAAGAGAGTTAGAAGCCTGGTTGGACCTGCTACCCCCTCCGGTGGGGATATCTTTCTTTCATGGTGAGTATTGGCTAAAAACCTTCAAGTCCAGATATCTCAGGCAATTATTGAGATATAAAGAATGAAAGGGCTTGAAATTGAAAATAGCTATGAGTGCTTCACTTTGGTATGCTTTATATTTACCCTTCTCAAAAATAGAAAATGCTATAAGGCTTTTAAGGTTTTTGATGTATTTCTGTACATCAGCATGTGGCTTTGAAAAATTCCAAGCTATATATATGTATCACAATGATAGAGCCATTTAGGGCTTTATTAGATCCAAATTTTGGTATACTTTTCATTACAGCTGTATGAATATATGGCAAAGAGATAGGGGTTTATTAATATTTCTATTTTCAGAAATCCTGGTTTTTGAGTAGCAATCCTTAGAGCAAAGATTCATTTTAAAGCTTTGGAGATAAATAGTTCAAAAATATCTCAGCTTTCAGCTGTCATTTAAATTCTTAGATTGGTTTTACTTTTTTTCAGTTCTGTACGAGCCCTCCCAGACCTTAAGGGCTTATAATAGTACCTCCTGAAGTAAGAGTTCTACAGGAAAATGGATGGCACCATTTAATAGCTCTAATTGAAATATTTAATAAAACAAATGTTGTGATTTTTGTTTCATTAAAAATTCATTAGCTATATGAGAGGTTAAAATAAGGTTTCTACTTACTTTGTCTTATCTTCAAGTGGTTGTATTTTTGTTGTTTCTTATTTTATTTGGATAAGATTGGTATATTATTGTTTGGGTGTTGTCCCACTTTATATTTATACCTGTATGGACAGTATTTCCACAATACTTTCTATAAAATTACTCATGATTTTTTGGAAGTCATGCTGGTGCTCTGCTTGGAGTTACAGGCTGACATTGTATATGGATTTGAAGCTTGAAGGCTTAGGGCTAATAGTTTATCCAAAAAATCATGTTGTTGTGAAATATTACAGATTCTTCATGACATAGCATATTTTTCATCTAATATTTCCCATATAAAAAAGCTTAATTCATGACATATATATACAGGAGGCAAAAGACTCCTCACATCATTTTCAGTTAACTTCTCCTTCCTATCTCAAATAAAATTAATATAATCAATTTATTGAGTAACATATTGAACCCATTGTTGATGAGAGATTGGATTATTTTTATTTTGTAATTTTCTACTGTTTTTATTTAGTTTCATGTTGAAATTCGGAAATATCCAAATGATAAATATTAAGCTAATAAAACACCACATATAGCCACTAACATATATAAATTATCAACCTTCTAGTGATCAGGAATTTCAGAGTTCTCCATTTTTCACTTGAAAATTCTTGAGATCCAGAAGTAATAGTAATTTTACATGATTATCATCTTGTTTTTCATAGAAATCATGGGAATGTTTTCCCTGAGCTATTTTGCATAAAGACAGACCAACAAAAATGCATAATTAATTCGTTCTGAACTTTTAGGTCAATTAAGGCTTTTGAGGGAAGCTTTTTGGCTTATATGGCCTTTCTAAATGAATCATTACATCCTCTGTTTTTTTAATTCTCTAAGGGTAGATAGAAATATGTTTATTCTTACTTTTTTTCAGGTTATATAAGAGCATGAATGCCTCAATATAAATATGGAAAATTCTTGCATAAAAGAAATATAGAAAAAGAATGAATACAATTTTTTGGGTTCTATGTCATCATTGAGTCATATCTGAAATGAATATTCCTTATAAAATATAACTATACAAGATATGAAAAATATTTCTCTCTATCCAAAACTTCAGCTCCAATATTTGTAGAGAAATTCCTTTACTGATAAGAGTAGATTTTTCTTTCTATTAAGACAACTTCAACTTTATGGAGAAGCAAAAGGCAAAATTTTGAAACTCCTACTATTGTAAGACTGACATTATTACTTACATGTGGTACTCCCATCTATTTGCCACTTGATTGAAAATTTCAGAGATTAAATGATTCACATCATTGTATAATAAAGCTATATTCTTCCTTTACAAGTATTACAAAAACAGAATTATCACAGGACACCTTGAAGGATTTTGGAATGGTTCCACCTTTCAGGGAAGAGAAATGAGTTTTGAGAGTTTTCATTAAATTTCCACTAATATATAAATATGTGGAAGCTTACCAAAATTATTTATTTTATCATTTGTTAATAATATGTTAATCTTAGCTGTGGAATAATATAATAAAGTTATTCAAGTTCAATTTGAGCTATGTTTCTTGCAAAGTTCTTAAAGATAAATCTTGTTATTCTTTAACTTATGTGACCCATTTTGAAAAATATGAAATTGTGTATCTATATGAGTTGAGCTTATCATTTGTGAGCAATTAATCTTGAAAGAGATTTTTGGTTTGTAAATAAATTAAAATAGGGCTTCCATATGTGTGTCAGGCTGAGTCTATGATAAAGCAATTATGTATGTATTTACAATATTCAACTATGACTGTGACACATATGATAATGATAAGATTTGGGAATTCACTATTGAGGAATAGTGGTGGTAAGCGCTGTTGAAAGCCCTTGATGCAGATCTATTAATCAGATTATCATAAAAAAATGCTACAAAAACTATTATTGTGGTTATACCTGAGTATTTTCTAAGAGTATAGCTGTCTGTAAGCAGCTTCAATACATAGAAATTTAAGACAAGGATGGGGATTCCTCTTTTGGGCAGAGAGAGGTCCCTTTTTATCCTGAAAATGGGTGAAAAGGTCCTCTAGACCATTTCACACAGGGGAAGTGAAGATTTTTCACTTCCAAGGACTGTCTTATGGTTTTAAAAAGGACTGTATAACCTGTATTAGGCTCAGATGTGGCTTTGAAACCACATCTGGGAAGCTTTCACCAATACAGGGGTAAAAGTTATGCCTGGGGACCACACAAACCTCTTCTGCCATGTATGACATGTAGAATGCTGTACAGAACCTGTATGGGACCCAAGTATTGAAGGATCAACAGGCTCCTTAGTCTAATTGACAAATCATATTCAAACATATGGGACAGTATCCCACAGTAAAGATGTATTGGCCCAACTGTGGGATTTTAACCTTGAAACTGCAATAACCTTCTCAGTTTTTAAGATACTGAGCTCAAATTTGGTTCATTGTGTATTGCTGGTTGAGATATACACAATAGTACCTCATTTGGTATGGGCAGGATTAAATGAGGAAATGTTATACCATGTTCAATTCCCATTATCCACATATTGATTTTGCTCAAATCCTGCATGGAGCTTATTTGCTCCATGCCTTTGGTCCTAGATGACTTATTGGGAAATCGGTAGAACCATCAGATAGCCCAGATTCTGCTCTTTCCAAAATGACCACACTAAGACTGTAGAAGCTAGATCGGGGTGAATATTTTATTCACCCTTATTTGGTTTTAATTTGGCTATAACCACTCTAGTTTTGAATCTAGCTCAGTTTTGCTAGTACCATTAGATAGCCTTGACAAAGAGCTCCAATTGGAACAACTATATAATGGGTTTCAGCTTTTTTCTCTGGATTTTAGATGAGAGGTGAAAGTTAAGGTTTATGGTCAGAAACTGCTTTGAGCCTGAATAAATTTGTTACTTTTTGTCATATGATTATGGGACTTGTAACTTTGGAAAGAAATGAGTTTCCTATTTTCCTTAATACCTTTTGAGCTGGTTTGGTTCATATCCGTGTTTTAGTGGAATATTTCTCTCACCAGGGAGAATGTAACGTCAATTGTTGGTGATTGACTTCACTTCAAGCAAACCTCAAGCTGATGTTAAATGAAAATCAAGCAAACATCAAGCACACATCACAATCTGGTCTTACATCAAATGCTGTGACATCCACCAATATTGGTTCCTCTGTGCCTTCAACTGAGATTCCTCACCACCTGATCATACCACAACCATGCAAAGGTTGGTAAAAATTACACAAGACTTTCCTGTTTCCACACACACACATCAAAGAGGTCCTTCAGCCATTCTTGATGTAGAGAAGGGGTGTGCGACTTTCCAGGTCATCCATGAAAGGACTCCACCTTAGTGGGATTGACATTTTATGGGTGACACTGGTGGAGCCTGCTGCACAATACTGCAGGTGTGTGTGTGTGTGTGACATGAACACCAAGGGAAAATGATGTGTTTTCCTAATTTTGTGTAGCCATGAATCAGCTCAGCATGAGTTGGAGCCCGCCGCACAATGAAGCAGGTGCATGGGTGTGACACATTCACACAAAGGCAAAGCATGTGAGGGCCTAATTTCAAGTGGCATAAAACATTTGCAGGTGACATGAGTGGAACACCTTGCAGTGGTGGGGGTGGGTGTGTAAGTGTGAGACATGCGCAACAAGGCAAGAGTATGTGCAGATTTAACTTTCTGAAACCTACCTGCAAAAAGCACTCATTAGGGCATGTGACCAGCTCCATGCAACTTACAAACATCCAAACTCTCATGGACACAATTTAATTCTGAGGCCCACTTGTATAATGTGCCTATTCCTCTTCCAAAGTGATGATTGTGCAGTTGTGTCATTTTCCTGTGATATGTAAGTGTGTGGGTCATTTGATCATTGAAATTGGCTTATTAACATGGTACCCAATGTCAAAGTAGTAATTTCTTTGTGGAAATGTGAAATAATGGGCTTTGCTTGTCACAATGACATGTCACTGTAACCAAATGTTGAGGCAGTTATTTCTCTAGAAAAATTCCTAATGAATCTGAGAGATTTGCATTTTTTGTGTCACTATATTTTCAGCTAAAAGTGGATACTAAATATCATTAAATAATGGTTTTAGCATTACAAGCAGCCCACATGACATCAATTTGGTATCATAAAATCCACAGTGACCTTCTATTTCTTCTTCAGATATAATCAAGTGTCCATCATCAAAGCCAACAGCTTTATAAAGATTGAGATGTGGCCAATCTGGTAAGAAAGTCACATCAATCTTCAAAGCTTTTAAGATAATAAAGTTATTGTTCAGCATGCAAGATGGCTCAGAGACTTTAAAAATGCTATTAATAATACCAAATCGTTATGAGTTGCCCCTCACAAAAAATATCACACTGTTTCTAACATTTTTGGATATAGATGAAAATATATTGTTCCCAATATTAATGTTTGAAACTGGAAAATACCAAGGTGAGACAATCCTTGAAGTGGGATGACTTGTTGATTCGACAGTAGTGTCTAAGCTGATCCATTCAACTATTTCCCTTGTTGAATGAAAATTATGTAAGTACTAAACCAGGCAATCATGATTTTGTTGGTCATAGCGGGATGGTTTGTTATATTTTCAGTGATTTAACAGGGCAGGCAGCTGTGATTTGAAAAGTTTCTTTATCTCACATGGGACAGATGGGGATTTCAGGAGAATGGAAAGGTTGGAACATTGACAGATATGTTGAAGTAAGGTTTTATCTATATCATCTATTGATAGTTGAAAGAAGTTAGTCTTATTCAGTTAATGTGTTTAATCAATGTGAATTTATTTATCTTGTTAATTAAGATACATATTTTGTTATTTGTTGGAATCTTTGCAAAACCTCCAATCAAGCGCTAATAACCCCATGTGGCTGAGACTTTTGCTGGGCCCCAACATGGGAAGAGTTCTGGCATATGATCAGCACAATGATCATTTGGTTTAGTTTTCTGTTCTGGGAACAGGTGTTGATTGGAAAGGAGGAATTTTTTCCAATGTTCAGAAAATTCAGTGGCATCATCCATTGAAACAGTCCAACTTGTGGCAATGTTGATAGCACTAATCAAACAGAATGTATTCTTAGTTAGTTCATTTGCAAGTTCTTGTGATTTACACATTTTTCTTTGAGTATTGGGGGAATTGTGTTCATCTAATGACATCTGTTTACTGAGAATTAAAATGGAATGCAGACCTTCTATAAGAGAGCCCATTCAGCAGCTTTTAAACTACCATGAGAGGGGGAACCCATTTTCCAGGGTACTCTTGTCCATGATGAGGGAATTGTGGTATCAGATATGATTTGTCTGAGATGCTCCAGAGCCTAACCCTTGATCTGGTGATCACTCAGTGCACTGATGTCCAATTAAAAGGGGATGTAATCCACACCAAATGATGGAAGCTCTGAAGAACCACTAGATGGATGGACATTGGGAAGTAATTTTGTCAGATGGAAGTAGTGGGTAGTGACTCATTTATTATTTTTGCTGTGTCTCTTCTCAGGGAGCGGGCATCTCTCAATGTAATTTGATCAAGAGAGCTGTTGGAGGTCATGGAATCTGAGTCTGAACTGTTGGTGTCATTGGATTTCCTGTGGGTCCTGAGGTATATTTTTGATTTGGATTCTGGAATTCACAATTTGAAAGTTGCATGATCCTTCAAAATTCCAAGTATTAAATTATGCATTATGTCAAGATTAACCATTCTGGTTGCATCCCAACATGGAAGGTCTTCCAAAATTGAATATTGCACTCCATACTCAGAGAATATTTCTTGTCTTTGTTGTGGGGATTCCCAAAGCCATTTTGCAATGGTTGATTTATGATTTGGGTATGTGCATGTGTAGTAAATTTGAGGACCAATTTCTTCAATCTGAGCCTTGTGAATAGAGCAAAAATTACAAAAGGGGTTTCCTGAGTGAGAAATAAATCCAGTAAGCTTGTGAATGGCCACCACATCCAGAATGGCAACACAGATCAAGGCTCCTGAAGGGCCTGTTGAGTTGAATGAAAGATGGTAACCTTGCCACAGTTCTTTGAGCTTCTTGATCAGGGGCATTAATAGGTAATTCAATTGAAGGAAAGTTGGATCCTTCAGAACAGGGATGATTCCTGTAACATAGACATTCTCTGGCTTCAATCTTTGACTTGGGGGGAGATTGAGACAAATAAGCATGATAGGTCCAATGATGGCCAACCGGGTTGACTTTCCATGTGCATTAAGCCAGTTCACATAAATAGAGAAGGTCAATGCACCAGGAATGGACATGAGTGGGGGGTAATTGATATTTCTAGTCTCAGTGAAGCATCTCCAGACCAATCCATCCCAGATGTCAGATTTGGGGGAACCTTCAGGAATTTGGTATTGTTGATGTTGATGCAGAATTTCCATAATTTTAGCGTGCTGGAGAAATCTCTCAAGCCAATTTTTGAATGGTTGATAAATGAAATTTTTTGTTGGTATAAATTTTTGCTTGATGTTGGTTGTGTTTTGAGTGCGGGGTTCAAATGAATTGATGAGTTTGCCTAATGATTGTGTGCAAGGAAGATCATGTTCATTTGGTTCATTATGGCATTGACAGTGGGGTTGGTCAGCTATAACAGATTCAGTGAGGCCATTAAGAAAGAAACATTGAGGACAGCATATATAGTTTTCAATCAGTGGCTCCAATTGGAGATATCCAAATATGGTACTGAGATCTTGAGGTATATGGAATGTGGGAGTGGGGTGACCCCCTGAGCTTGAGGTACTAGACTTGATCAGCAGGTTGAGGGCAGGGTTGAGAATGTGTGAAGCCCTGCGGGGTATATTATACCTTAATGGTAGAATGGCAGATATTATCATTCCAAGGGCTTGTGGGAAAAGGTTTTAACTGCTTCTGTATGGTATCTGTGCCATTGAATTGACACCTGGTGGAGTGGAGAATGTGCTTTGGGTTGATTGAGAATAATCAGCTGGGAAAATTTGATCCAATATGATTTGCAGGAACTCAGATCCTGATGCTGAAGTCGGGATGTTTGGAGGATATTTGGATTCAATGGCTTATTTGAGCTTTTCAATGTGCTGTTTATATTGGAAAGGTGTGAAGGCAACTTAATGCCTATCAACCTCAGCAGAAGAGTGTGTTTGAGTTGAGCAGTGTTTACACATGAATATATGCATTGAGGAATAGTGGGGGGTTTGACATTGTTGTGGGAATTGTGAATAAGGTTAAATTATTTATAAATATCTATGAATGATTTGAAATTTTTTAGGGAAGTGATTAATTGGGAAAAAAATTGAGTGATTATTTATGAAGGGGGATATGATTTGAGCCAGTTGGGGATTTTATCCAATTTGCAATGGTGACTGAGCTGTAGGGGATAAAGTGTAACATGTCACATCTTGATGGGGGAATTGGTTAGGAGTTTAATTAGGTTAAGTGCCATGCTACTCAATGGTCATACATATTCTAGTTTATTTACACATGGTGATACAGCTGGTTTGACCATTGAGGGGGTTTCATTAGTGAAGTGTCACCATTGAATTGACGGGATTAAAATTTAATCCATGTATGCTGGCATGCCACTGTACATGGATTAAACCTTATCACAGACATAACAATATAAATCAATTACATAAGGGTTTGGAGTGGAGCTAAAGTCTTGGTATTTGGTTTGAGTGCAGTGGGCTTTTAATCAGTTGGAATGTCTTTCCTTTCTTAAAAAGATGATGTCTCTTTTGTGGGTAAATCCTTTGTGAATATACCCTTATACAGATATATAATGCTGGGGAATTTTGATGCATATATTGGAAGCTTGGATAATTCACACAATGTGACAATGGGGAGGGGGAAGGTTTTATTAAATCTGATTACTTATGGATGATGGATCCCCTTTTAGATCAAGGAAATATCAAATTATATTATGATAGACCGGCAGTGCAGTTTCTGACAAAAGTGGAGGAGCCAAAAAATAGGCCAGGAAAATTCTCCCAAAAATTGTTTTATTAGACTTTCGCAAGAAAATTTGTCCCCAATATTAATACAGTTTATCTATCATAAGTTTGAAATCCTTCATTTGAGGTCACTCTATTTTATCATAATACTGAACTGTTTTATAAAGTTGAAAACATTACTGTAGTTTTTTAGCCCTCATGTCATCCTCCAACCCACATACATCCCATTCAGGTTCTGTTCATGACTCAGATAGTGAATCTAGCATAGAATATGTTTTAACAACACAGTCACCAAGGAGTCCCACCATTCCACTCAAAACCCCTATTGCATCCTCAATTAATGTATCAGGTCTCAACATTGATGTGGGAAATGTGACTTCTCAAACTTCAAGCACTTGGTCCATTCCTAATATTTCCGTCACTCCAATTCCCCCAAATCCCACTAATACACAAATGCATGTGTCTGAGGGGCCAGGAAGCACACCAGAAATCTCATCAAAGCCTAATCCACAAGACTTCCTCCTTAATCCTGGTCGGAATCTGGTGGCATCCCAGGAACCCTTTGGGAAAAGTAAACATCCAACCCTCAAGATTCCAACAGGATCCCAGCTTCATGTGGGCCATAAAAAGTGGGTTGATGGTAGGAAATGTTACTTGGAGTGGACTTTCAGAGGGGAATCTGGGATTGACACTTCATCAAAGTAAGTCTTTTGGATTTTGGAATATAAAATTTCTCAAAATATGACATGTTTGTTTCATGGGTTAGATATGGCACCTAAAGGCAAAAGGGTTGGATCTCAGGAGCCAATTTAAGATGTTGAGTATGACCAGTCTTTATTAATTTTTTGATGTTCTAACTGATTATTTGCATGGCAGGTAATGAAATTTATGCATCTTCACCTCTGGTCCATAAAGAAAACATCACTGGACATCATCATCCATATGCCTCCAAACCAAGAATGGGTTATTCCAGTTCATCAAGAGGAAAAATTGTGGATGATGAGGATGAGAACATGTCTCTGACTCAAAGTAAAACAAATGATGAACTAAGGGGGGACTATTTCATGGCGCATGAGCAGGGAACTCAGTAAAATAGTGATTTCACCCACCCTCAAATGCCATTCGCCCAGAGTATGCTCAATCAATAGGAGATGAGACAGCAAAGGAGCCAGGATTGCAAAGCTCACAATGTGGAAAAATGTGCAAGCCAGACAGAGCAACTAAGATGGCTGAAATCAGAACTTCCAGAAAATGTCCATGGAATGAAATTAGCTGTACACGCCCATTGCATGTTTCTACTCAAAGTAAGGGATAAGGATTTTTCCTCACTACCAGCACCACCCAGAACAGAAGAGAATGAAATTTCAATTAAAGTGGCTGATAATCTCAGATATTTTCCCAAGGATGTTTCAAATGAACCATCAACACAGGTTCAGTCTCAGGGTTTCCAAGGCTACTGCAAAAATGAGCTCCATAATTAGGACTAAATCAATTCACTTGGGACTGGGAAAGCTTTTTGAAACATCCGTTCAGCAAGTTGATGTCTATGATGCTTTACTGTACCTTCTGTCTTGCACTTTTCAGCATTGAGTATCATCATTACTGTTGGAACAGGGATCATAATAAATATGGGGTTGTAAGCTGGGCTCTCTTTTGTGACTTCCAGTTTATATAGAAGGAACTTAATAAATTAATTAAAAAGTGGAATACTATTTTATAATAAATATAGAGACGTCACTGTAGTTTTTCAATGAATTACTGTTGAAATTTAAGCTTGAACAGTATAATAAGTTATAGAAATGAATCAAATCATTTATTTGTGAGAGTGCTGATATTTATAAAATAAAAATGTAAGTAATTTTAATTTATAGAAATATAATGTGTTGGAGCTCTGAGGTATCATTCAAAGGTAAGAACGCTCCACTTAAATATTGTAAATACAAAAATATAAATGATGTCATAATAAGATTCTTATGACATCATCAAAAGAAATTAATGATGATTTATTTACAAAACTAAATTATGTCATATAATATTTTATGACATCATTAAGATTTAAAATAATAAATTTCAATTTATAGGTTGAAGTTTGAACCTAATAATTGAATAAAATAAAAAATAAAGGTGTAGACGGTGTAGCAGGTAAGTCATTACATGCTTGCAGGCTCACAGGGTTCATGGCAGCTTTAATGGAGCAATATTTCACTTATTTGAAAATAGAATGGAAGTCTATTCAAAATGATGTGGAGTATCTGGTAGAAAAGAAGGAGAATCAAGAACTCACAAAGATTTTTCAAAGGGTTAGTTACTGGATCTCCTCTTCATTGTGAAGTAAGTCTGATGATAATCTAATTGATTATGTGCAGACCTGCAAGCGCCGTCGTGAATGGTGTGATATGGCTAAATTTCCCATTCCAGCATCAAAATTCAATGACCCTTGAGTATACTCAGATACTGAGGAGGTACTGGAAAATGGATGTCAAGTTTACCACAGAGTGGGATTACTCTGGCGCTCACACTTATTCAATGAGCTGGTATTAAAAATTGATAGAGACATAGAGTTTTGTAATTGGATTAAAAAAGGGTAAAACACTATTGATAGATTACCAGAAATTAGATTGATAGATGATGGTGATATTCCTGAAGGGGTATCTTTTCAGGTATTTGATCAAGATTGGCTAAACGTTGTAGTAAGATGCAGCCTATCACCCTCAAGATACATGAAATGCCAGATATTAGCGCAAATGGGGATGCCCTCCAATAAGTGAGTAAAATAAACTTAAAGAACAGCTACCAATCAAGCTTTTGTGGATTTTTTGTGTGGGTGTAATACAATCTGATTATCATTTCTTAAATATGCAACATTTTTCTAAATAAGTTAGAAAGAAGATAAACAATATGATTTTGTATGTACCATGGTGTCCCTTATCAAGACTTTTCTATTGCTAATTTTCATTGAGGAAATATTGAAGAAGTTCAATCCAGCTCATGGTGTTCATAATTGTGGACCTGTGATGGGGTGAAAAGGAGTTATCAGCTTTGTCAAACCCAAATTAGATAATATTGGGAAGGCTCACACATTTATTGAGTGTTTCTTTTCTTGGACTTATTGGTGATTGGAATATGGGATTTTCATAAAGAAATAATCCAGAATAGTAATACAACAGGGACGCAGATGAGCTTGAAAGGTACCTTCCACATGTTGACCTCAACTGAATTGGGAGTGATATAGTGAATGACTTCATGGGTTGTTGTTGGCCAATACAATGGGGTTGATCAACAGCCTGAGCCTCAATGGCTGGGTTCCAATTGGGCTCCTGGAAAGGTGGATGTCAGAGTCCAAAAATTGGGGGTCCCCTCACCATTAAATAGACAATATTAGCACAAGTTATGTTGAGGCCAGTTCCAGCTGTGACAATGGATGCAATGAGTACTTCACATTCAGGATTATTGAAGAAGTTCTCCAGGGACTTCTCCTGCACTTGTGCTGTAATTTTTCCATGAATTCATGTTGAAAGGATAGAGTGATGGAAAAGTGCAATACCAACTCTACTATAAAAAGATGGTCAGATGGATTCAATTGGTAATGGATGCATATTAGAATTTACTCACAAATCAAGAAATTGGGTCCATTGGGTGTAAACCACTGATTTGGATGGACCAAACTTTCATTGTTTTTTCTTCAGTAAGCTTTTGAGGAGGTGTGTGTGAGGCTTTGAGATATGACCACACATCAAAAAAGGTCACAAGAAAAACTTTATAATAATTATGCTCACAATAATTATCTTAAACCAGTGAAAATTCCATAAATAGGTACAAACTCTGAATTAACTCAGAATCTAGTGAGTAAAAATCTGAAATAAATTACACCATCAGATTCCTCATGGTAAAATACACATATATCATTTTCATGGCATATCTGTAAAGTCAATAATTACTGAATAATAAGTAATAATACCCAAAAAAAGATATAAAATCTTAATTAACTCAGAAACGGTTGAAATAACATGTGAAATTAATTGCACCATTGGATTCCCCATGAAAAACTACACACAAAACAACTTTATGACAATTCTCTAAAGCCAATACTTAAGGACTTAAGAAGTTCTATATTTTTCATCTATTATTAGTTTTTTGATATAAACCTTTTCTATAAGAATCATCTCTGCGCAGTGTGTATGATAATTATTTTATAGATAATATTCATATTACTTATAAGTGGTTAAATATTCATATATTCCACATGTAATTGTGTCATTAAGAGCTTGACACTTCGTATTGTCATAATTGTCAGTGACTATAGCAATAATAGAATAATTATAATCTATTATAATTATTAAGATTTTATTATTATTATTAAATTATTTAATAATAATTGAATCTCTTTTTTTAATATAATTATTTTCAATAATTATTCATATTTGTGGTTATAATATTTTATTTTTTTCTACTGAGGACAGTCATAGTACTCTTGATATTGCTACTATTATCAAGAGTTTCATAGACAAGCATTACATTTGGGGGCCTGCCTGTGATTATAACCAACTCTTGGGACATAAATCATATTCTAGACCTTATTTTACTCTTTTTTTTATGTAAAATTGCCATATTTAATTTAATTTTGGCTTTTTTAGGACTTATCCCTTATGAATAATCTTTTTAATATGGATAAAGTTATTTTTTATTAAGAATATTGTTTGAAACAATATACTATTGAGTGATTTGGAATAAATCTTTCTTGTCTAACTAGTGGGTTTTTCACATCACAGACTTGAAATTTATTCTTTGAGTTATTTTAGTATAAAGTGAATAATAATACAATTTTGATTAATAACTTATTAATTGAATAATTATTATTTCTTTAAAGAAAATATGAAATCAAATAAAAAAGTTAAAAAAGTTAAAAATCTTTACTTAAAAACTTTTTTTTATTCTTTAGACATTTTTCTTTATTTTTTATGTAATTTGCCATTACTTACGCTAAAACAGCTTTATCTAATAAGGTGATTTTATGAGTTATTTTTACTGTAGCTTATATTATTTCATTTTCTCTAGTGTCATCCATCAGAGAAATTTCTTCAGAGTCTAGTATTGAAATTCAAACCAGCCCAGAACCAAGGGGTTTAATTACCAAAGAACCCGTTAAAGGTCCAGCAGGTGAGCTCAATAAATTTCTTAGTACATTTTTCTTTAAATTGACGTGAAATGACTCCCACTAGAAGTGGAATTAACTACTCCATCCAATCAAATGGATCTGGACCAGGACATTCAAGTAATAAATCCAAAGGAGAAGATTGTCAGCCCAGAGGAGAGGCACAAATGGAAGATACCAGAACTCCCACGAGTTCCCAAAGGTTAGGCAGCACCTTTGACACTCTTATTGAGAGTCCAGAAGCTGAAATAATTGCTATTCCTGTTGTCAGACCTGAATCCTTTCTAATAGGAAATAATAGAAATATTCCAGTCTCAATACAAGAACTGGTTTATGGTGGCAAAGAAGAAGGAGTTTGAGCTTCTGCCAGGTCTTTGGATATGCACAATGAACTCATATCTTCTAGTGAAGAGGTTCATGGGCCCAGAAAAGACAGAGGATTTTCTGAGGGTTTGGACACCCATGTCTTGCAAAGGAAAAGTCCAAAAGATAAAAGCTTGGTTGAAAAACAGAAGCATGTTTTCAGAGGACCACAAGAAGAAGTTGGCCCAAGGAAAGGACAACACTCCAGTGGAAGCTCCCCAAGCCTCCACAAGAAAAACTCTGCCTCAAAAAGTGCCAAACAAGGGAAATCAAACCCAAAAGAACAATCAGAAGGGCAAGAAAAAGGCAAAGCCCAAGTGGAACAAGCCTTACCCGCAGAACTACAGAATTCCCAAGAAAGAGAAGACAGCCATGGACAATGTGTTCAATATGGCAAGAACTCTGATGGAATTCAAAAACAAGGATGAAGAAATAATGAACCAATCCTTTCAAAAGAAATAGACCTTGTAAAGCTTGTAAATCATTTCAAAACTTGTAATAAAGAGATTTTAGCAAAGCTAAACAATTTGGAGTATATCCAACAAAATTTGGGTAGAGAGATTTTACAAGTAAAAGAGTCACAAAAGACCATTATTGGTCTAGAAAGTATTGATAAAGACAATATTTTGTCTTTGACACAAACGTTTGCAAGAATTGAGTCTAAAGTTACCTTACTCAATCAACCAGATGACAATTCTATTTCTTTTATTACTAAAAAATCAAGAGAATTAATAATACAAGTCCAAAACTTGGAAAATTCAACTGGTCACAATGCAGCTCTTTTCTGAGAGCAATTGGAAAAAAGCTATAAAGCAAGACTTGGATTGAAGGAAGATATTCAATTAAGTATTAATAATATATAACTGAAGAATGAATTTCCAAGACAGTCCACACCAATTCTTGACATAAATGTGCTGAACTTGAACAATGATTTACAGCATACAATTTCAAGTAATGAAGAAGCGGAGACTGCTTGTAATTTTAAAGACATTCCAAGATTGGAGGAATGGCCAACCTTTAGTGGTGAAGGAGAATATAATCACATGGAATTTATGAAAACAATTGATATGTTAAAAGAAGACTTTAACATACCAGATTAATACATAAGTGCCATATTACACTCATTGTTTACCAAATAAGTGAATAAATGGTATTACAAAATGAGACAAGACATTGGTAAACATTCTTGGACTTGGAGGGAAGAAAAAGGTCTTTCCAAATGGAGAAATTATTCCTGGAGATTTAAGATGGGAAGCTCCTTTGAAGAATCCTTCCTTAATATTGAGAGGGGCAGGACCATTTCCTGGTTTCTTGAGCAGAAGGACAGATTAACTGCCCTTCATCCTGATATGTCTGAAAAAATTATACATAAAAGGATATTAAGGAAATATTGTGGTGACCTTGAGCATGCTATAAGAAGAAGATGTATTGAGCCTTTCTCTACAGAAGATTATATCAATTCCATGGAAGACATTACAACCAGAACAAAAATTGGAAGAAATTGGTATAAACCCCCAATAGATAACAAGATTAGTGGGAAACCAATTTCAAAACCAAAGAAACCACATTACAAAGCTCTTTTGAAATGTCATAAATGTGGAAGTACATCTTATTTGGCTAATACTTGTCCAAAAAAGACAAGAATCAATGAGATATAAATTGAAAAAGAGGATGACACAAAAGAAGCCAATGATGTATCTTTACATGTGAGTGGCTCTGAGCCTTCTGAATAAGAATAACTAACAGATAAATATAGTATTGTGGTATGCCATACCATATCAGCTTAATAAAATTTTTTAGGGGAGTGAAAAGTAGAAGTACCCCTATGGGTAGCTTCTGTTGGAAAGAAAAGAAAAGGATATTTGTCTCAGTTGGTAAGGTGATGCCTTGTGTCAAGGAAAATGGCCATGTCATTGGTTCAAGCCACATTGAAGACATAAAGAAAAAAAAAAAAGAAAAAATTATTAAAATGTTAAATTTTTGGAAAATCCTTTTAAAGTTTGGAAAATACCTGAAACCTAACCTTTAAATAAACTTAGGTTTCAACCCACAAATTGGCCTCAATAATCAAAGATTCTAAATTCAAGACAGCAGAAGAAGGATACATAAACAGATTACATAAGCAGGAAGGAGTTAAGAAAGTATTAGTAATCAGATTACTTGATTAGTAATACTTAGGGAGCTAAAGGATGCAGGTACCATGGAGTATTAGTCAGCAAGTCTAAGGATTAGTAATAATGTTCAAATAAGCACCAGCAAAAACACCTCAAATTAGTAAGCAACCCAACAAATGACATCATTAACCAAACAAATGATGCAATGATTTACATGAATGACATCATTTAGGTGGGACCACCAGAAAAGAATTTTCCCAGCCAAAAGAAACTGAAAAATTCCAAGTCCCTCTTTTTGAACACTTCCCATGGAGAGCCCAAAAAATTATAAATAGAGGGCCTCTCTCCCCAAAATTTTCCTCTTTCCCTCATGTCTTTTATCCCCCCAAAAGTGGAAAGTGGATTTAAATTCATCCCTGACTATCAGGTTAACTAGTCTACAAATATATAGTTCTATTATATAAAGGATAAAAAGGCCTTATATAATAGTCTTATAATAAAAAAAAAGTCTTAAAAAATAAGAATCAGTCTGTTAAAAAAAAGAAGAGAACTTTATAATATAATTTGATTATATAAAGGATAAAAGGGCTTTACATAATAGTCTTATGAATTTAAATTCAATAAAACAGTATTTTAAAAAGAATTTCACCTTATTATAAGCAATCAAAGCTTTTAAGAAAGAAAAGAAGGGTCATTTAGTTTTTTAAAACAAAAAAAGATTTAATATTATTAATTAATTTCATAAAATCATACTTTGGTTACTAAAAAGGACATTTTATTAATTATAAAGGAAAATACCTATTATAGGAATACAATAGTGTTATTCTTATTAAAAAGAAATAATTATTATCAAATAAAACTATCAAATAGTGACTATTACCAGTCTGGTCATATCAGAATATCATTTCATAAAAAATCATAAAAAAAACATAAATCATATAAAAAAAAGTGTTTGTTTGTTTGTTTAGTATTATTATTAGCCTAGTGTCTCCAGATTATATTGAATTATTGTTGTAATAGTATTTTGTGTGATTTGTGCTAGTCTTATTTCTTTTGGTTAATTAAATAGTGCTATATTTAAAAGTTTGAATAAATATTTTGAGAAAAAGCAAGGTCTGATTGAGTCTGTTGAATACACTTTTCTGAATTAGCCACCATCAATAAATAAATTGATTGTGAACTCAAGTTAAGATAATTCAGCATTTTTTAGGAAGGGCAGTCTAGATTATTCTAGCACACAAGCAGAGCAAGGGTTACAAGCTTGAACAGCAATTCAAAACTGTTTTCTTGTAATTTCCCCTTCCAGGTACTGCCTCATTTTATCCCACCCAAGAGGAGTTCCCACAGTATATAAAACATTAATGTTTCTTTTGAGGTCACAGAAGTGCATACTCACTTACCACAATACAGTGATGAATGTATGGATCTCATACATGTGCAAGATGCTAAGATGCAGAAATACAAACCTGCTAGAGGTAAATACTATACAGCTGGATCCTCTTTCATCACTAACATTGTGATAAGCAACAAAGAAGCCAAGATACATCTTTACTCAGGAGCTTTCTGCACTTGTGTTGGGAAGAATTATCTTGACAAAATTTATACCAATTGGCAAGACCAATTAATTCCAATTTAAGGTATAAAGCTCAGAAGTGCTAACCAAAATATGCACCCTTTGGAAATTTTTGAGGCAGAAATGATATTTCCTCACCCTTCAGTAAGTATAAGACTGTAAGTTTAATTTGTTGTAATCAATAATTGTACTTCAAAGCATTTTATACTTGGAAATGATTCTCTTAATATCTATGGTATTGATATTAATAATAATAAAGACAAATATTTAACTATAGGGGAAAATGAAAGGCATAAATTTGCTTTTCCTCTAAAAAAAGAGAAATAACTGTCATCCAACAAGTAAATAATTTTGATAAGGACATATTTGTATCAGATCAATTAATTGAAGCACAAATTAACCCTGAATTAAAATTGAAAATTAATGAAGAACTTATTGAAATTTTACTTCAATACAAAGAATCCTTTGCTTCTGATAATGAACCACTTTGTGCCATCAAAGGCCATGAAGTGGACATTATGCTTAATGTGGAAAGACCTTACCCTCAACTATTAAGAAGACCAGCTTACCCAGATATACCTAGAGCTAGAGAAGCATTGGAAACTTATATTTATGAGCTGATTAAAATGGGAGTTCTTCAAAATGTTGGGCACAATGAAGAAGTAGAAATCACAACTCATGTAATCATTACTTGGCATAATGATAAATCAATGATGGTTGGTGACTTTAGAGCATTGAATACCTACACTATTCCAGATGGGTATCCAATCCCTAGAGTCCATGAGACTTTGATTCAATTATCCAAAGAAAAATTCATCACTTCTATGGATACCCTTGAAGGTTTTAATCAGAATTTTTTGACACCTCATGCTAGTAAATTATTGAGAATAATTGCTCATTGTGGTATTTATGAATACTTGAGTATGCCTTTTGGTATTATAATGCACCCTCTCATTATCAAAGAATGATGACTACCATTTTCCCACATGAATTATCAGAGGCATGTTTGATCATTTATATCGATGAAATTATCATTTGTTCAGAAACCTGGCAATTGCATTTAGAGAGACTTCAATTAGTACTTCAGAAGATTATTCAAGTGAACATGAAAATATCTCTTAAAAATTCAATTTTGCGTTTCATGAGCTGAAAGCTCTAGGACATGTAGTCTCAGGGCTGAGCCTTGGTGTTGATAAAAACAAAGTGGCTGCAGCTTTACTGAAACAAATTCCCCAGAACAAAAAACAAATGATATTTTTCTTAGGGTTTTCCAGTTATTACAGGCAGGACCTTGAATATTTTGCAATCCTTGCCAAATCATTGTAAAGAATTTTTGATCAACCAACTGTCCTTGAGATGACAAAGGAAAGTATTCAAGCATATAAAAAGATCACATATGCCTTGACTATGGCACCATTATTATTGATTCCAGACTGGAAGCTTACTTTCAAGCTGTATATTGATGCATGTGGTATAACTCTAGGTGCATCTCTTCATCAAGCTCAACTTTTAAATGACAAACCTTATGAAGGTCCAATTTGTTTTATTTCAAGACAAATCAGACCTACTGAGGCCAGATATGGAGCTAGCCAAATGGAGTGTCTTTGACTTGCTTGAGCTCTAGAAAAACTTCATTATTACCCTGATGGTAGTGTGTTTGAAGTATTTACTGATTCTAATGCAGTAAAATCACTTCTTAACATGAAAGCTCCAAGCAGACACATGTTAAGATGGCATATTTCTATACAGGAGTATAGAGTTAATATGACCATAGTACATAAAGCTGGAAATATTCACAATAATTCTGATGGCTTGAGTAGATGGGCATTACCCAATACACCTGAAAATTCTTCCTATGTTCCTACAAATGCAAAACCTCAGATTAAAATTGAAGGAATAAACATCACAGATGTGGGTACAGAATTCTTTCAAGAAGTTAGATAAAGCTATAAGCAAGATAAGAATTTGCAAATTCTTACTTCTCTACTTGACAAAGATGGCAAAGATGCAGCTTTGGCTAATTCTTCAGATTATATTTGAAAACATCTTATAATAATGGAAGATTCCATTTATTTGATGGTATCTTATATCATAGATCTAAACACACATGTGTCATGGTCTTATGTAGTAGAATTTTGATTAACACCATACTATTAGAATGCCATGATAACATGTATTCTGTACATCTGTCTGAAGACAGAACAATGGAAAAAATTAAGACATGTGCCTGTTGGCCATCTTGGAGAAAAGATGTGATTGAGTTCTTGCATAGTTGTGATAGATTCCAGAAATCCAATAAAGCTACTGGTAAAAGATTTGGTTTAATGATTCATATCCAAGAAGCGAGTACCCCATGGGAAGTGGTTCATATGGATTGGGTGACTGCTTTAACACCTAGAGGTGATAAAAGTTACAATGCATGTCTTGTTATTGTGGACAGATATAGCAAACATCCTATCATTTTACCATGAAAAAAAGATGACACAGATATGGATACATCTCTTTTTATTTGGAACAGAGTCATATACCATACAGATATATTTGAAACTATCATTAGTGATAGAGGCCCAAAATTTATGTCAGCCTTATGGACTAATTTACATATGCTTTTGGGTACAAAACTATCATTCTCAACAGGACACCATCCACAAACAGATGGGTTAGAAGAAAGGATGATTCAAACCCTTGAGGACATGATAAGAAGATTTTGTGCTTATGATCTGGAGCTGAAAGATTCTGACGGCTTTACCTATGATTGGTGTACTCTTCTACCAGCTTTGCAATTATCCTATAAGACTCCTATCCATGCTTAAACAGGCAAAACTCCTGAAATGTTGGAAAAAGGATGGAACCCTAAACTTCCAGCTGAGACTTTGAAGAAAGATTTAGTTGATATTCATCTAAATGCTTCAAGCTTGAAAGTATTGCTTGATAAAGTGAGAAATCATGAAAATCAAATCATGAATGATGCCTTTGAATATGCTAAACAGAAGTGTGATGAAAGTCATAAAACCACAGAATTCAAAGTAGGGGACTTAATACAAGTTTCAAGCTTGAACTTTAATAATATTAAAGGCCCAAAGAAACTAAAATATTCCTTTTCAGGACCATTAATTATTAAAGCCCTTCATGGGATAAATGCAGTAAAAGTACAACTGTCAGGAGAATTGGAAAATGAACATCCAGCTTTCCCTGTCAGTCTAGTAAAGCACTACACTTCAAGTGACAAGGAATTATTTACTTTGAGAAATGAAACACCGTTAGAAGAACCCCCACTTGATCAAATTTAGGAGAAAAAAGTACTGAAAGTCTTGAAAGAAAGAACACTTAGGGGAAAAAATGAAAGAGAATACTTGTTCAGGTACAGAAATCCACAAAATGAAGATGAAGAGATTGCAGAAATTAAAATACCTGATTCCAAAAAGCTTCTCAGAAGATTCAGAAATGAGAGAAGAACAATTCCTCAATAAAAAGGTCAAATTTTGTGCTTGACATGCTTAAAAAGTATAAGTAGAGAGGTTGGAAAGTGGATTACACCCCCCCCCCCAAATAAATTGGGGGTAAATTACAAAGGAAAAATTGTGGTACAATTTCTTTTGGTGGTAGGGAATGTAAGCCTGTGAGTTATATATGACATACCCATAATGCCACAAATAACTTTATATACACTTAATTTGGTCTTGAACACACTTTTCAATTGAGTTCAAAATAAAAAATAACAAAAAATAAGTATAACCTTTTTTGGATAAACAAATTTATAATTATTATGTCATTTTTGGATTCTACACCAAAAATAAGCTAGGGTGCACCCATAGGGTGTTATACCCAAAAAGTATTATTTCCTATGTTATTAGAAGATTTAAGACTCTCACAGTACAATTGAATTTTTTTTAATATTTTTTAAAATTGTTCAATTTAAGCTTAAATACGCTTAAATGTAAATTTTCATAAGTTTTATGCAAACATACCAAAATTTTAGTTAAAATGAAGGTGTTGTGTATATTTACTGAATTGGCTAAGGATTTGCCATACAGGATGCAAATGCTGCATAGGCTCAATTTGAAAGGGTTTAAGGCCATAGTATGGCTTTAACTAAATAAAAGGGCAAAATCCATGCAAAAAGGTGAGACAAAGGAAAAAGACCAAACAGAGCTTGGGTACCCAACTTTTTTGATCTTCAAGAATTCAATTAAGGTTTTCCACCTGTATTATAGGAATTGCAAACTTATTTAAAATTTAAGATTAGACTTTGATCCAACCTTGACTTTCAAGCTGGTTTTATCCCAATTTGGACAGGAATTTCAAGCTGCCAAAGGGTAAATCCCAATATGAAAGCTGGGAATTAAGGTTTTAAGAACTTTCAAAGCTTAATTAATACCAAAAAGCCTAAATAAGCTTAAAACTTTAAAGCTAAAAGCATTAAAACCTTATCAAAATTCAAGGTTTGGTGTGTATTGCTATTTTAGATGGAAAAATAGTAATAACTTTAAAAATTCATTAAGAATAGAGTTATTATTAGATTTCACTGAAATCCTCACACAGCTTACAATTCAATCTTTTCTGTGTACTATTTAAATTCTAAGTATCTTTTATAAAAAGGTTTTATTTGTAATTAGCCTGTAAATTTACTCTTTTAATTATACTTAAAAAAAATTAAGATTTTTTTAGAAATTAATTAAAAATTTAGTTCAAGAGATTTTTGCTTGAAGCTTTATTTTTAAGTTTTTCATGTGATTAAACTTAATATAAATAAGCTTATCTTATATGAAAATTTGAAATAATTAACCCAAATGAGGATTAAAGCTACTTAGAGTTAAGAATAACACTGGTAGCTTTGAACTGGAATTAAAAATAAGTTAGCTTGTGTTAAGAACCTACTTTTTAAGTATTTTTTTGCATTTTTGACCTTAGCATGCCCTTTATATCTATTCTTAATAATGAGAGCTTCTCTGAAGACCTAAAAAGAGTCTATTCATCACTGTTTTTTCCATCATTAATTATAAATCCAATCATATTAAACATTTAAGCTGGTAAAGTTTTATTACATATAGAATCTTATTTTAAAGTAATTCTTAAGCTATTTAATTCTTTATTAATCTTAAATTGAATAATTGAAATCATAGAACTCAGATTTTTGTTGTAATCACCAATAATATATTTTATTTTATAAAATAATCATTTTAAATATCTTTTAAGATCCACAAATTCCTCTTGGAAAACTCTTTAAATCATATTTTTATTATAAAAAGTTGTTTTATTGTTGAAATATTGATTTTTTGGTGTGTTTCCAACTTATAATAATTATTTAATATAATAACTGTTGTATTTAAATTGTTGTATTAAATATACATCATAAGTAAGTTTTTCTCTGAAGCTCTATATTTTTTTATCTATTATTAGTTTTTTTATATAGAACTTTTCTATAAGAATTATTTCTGCACAGTGTGTGTGATAATTCTTTTATAAATAATATTTATATTGTTTATAAGTGGCTAGATATTCATATTTTCCACTTTTAATTGTCTCATTAAGAGCTTTACACTTCTTATTGTTATAATTATCAGCAACTAGAATAATTATAACTTATTATAATTATTAAGATTTTTTTATAATTATTAAATTATTTAATAATAATTGAATTTCTTTTGTTAATATTATTACTTTCAATGATTCTATATGTTTGTGGTTATAGCATTTTATTACATTATAATTTTTTCTACTGAGGACAGTCATAGTACTCTTGATATTGCTACTATAATCAAAATTTTCATAGAAAGGCCTTACATTGGCTACTGAACAAAATTTGGGAATGGGATAGAGCTATTAAGGGGATAGTCAATCAGATGAATTTATAAATTGATGTAGACTAACTGTTAGCTACTATTATTTACAAATTAATTACCAAGTAAATTAGACTGAGCTTTTCTACTGAGAAAAATTTAGGAATGGGGAAGGGATAACTATACTTCTGAGCTTAGCTAATGAGTATTCCTAAAAATTTAGGATCATGTGGATGGATGGAGGGGATTTCCCTTGGAAAAAATATTAAGAAGTTATGTCTTTGTGATGAGCCTCTTTCTGAGCCATCAGGAAAAAAGAATTTAGGGGGTGAAAGGTATTTATATGTTTTGGGGCCCTCCATAGGAGTGTCAAAAAAGGGGACTTAAAAGTTTCTCAAGCCTCCAATTTGGGCTTTTATCATGTGACCTGTATTCTTAAATAAGGTTCGGTGATGTTGAATCATGTGACCTGTATTTTCATTGAGTTCTTGATTTTTGGGGGAAACTTTAATTTGTTTCCATGGTGATTGATTAAATTTAATGTAAGGTGATCTTGATTCAATTGAGTTTCTGGATATCTTATCTCCTGTGGATTACCAAGCAATTCAGTTGATTAGTAATCAATTCAATGGATTAATCAGAGAGACTAACTTTATTCCTAATATTTATTTTATCTCCTTCCTGATTATTTAATCTTTATTTTTAAAATGTACACCATTTTATTCTTTCATTTTGAATAATTCATTTTGTCTTCTTCAATATCCCTACCACAAACATTCACTTGGTGTTTTTGAACCATATAGTTATAACACTGGTCTTCCTTATCAAGAGCATCTTACTCATTAAGCTCACCTGTTCCAAAAAACTGAACAAAGCCTTCTACCAAGAATACCAAAATCATACTTAATGGAAATGGGTAATACATACCCTATATCATATTTTCAAGGTAAGTTAGATTCATTCATTTTTTTCTACCTTGAAACAACTATGATATAGTATTCATACCATCTTTCCCTTTTTCTTTTAGATATTAAACCCCAGTTAAGCTAATTCCTAACCAAACTCCCTTCAAGTGACTTAAATTAACCTTTACTCATAATATGACCCCTATGAAATTATAACTCTGCCTTAAAATATTTTTTCATGCATCATCATCATAGATCAGACCCTTTGTGCTGAAGTAATATTTTACTACCCACTTAGAATTATTTCAAAGAAATGAAAATTAAAATTAAATCCAAATAAATGTAAAATGGTGATCCTTTTGGGTAAACTAATCCTTCACAATTGGTAGTATTGGAGGGTACACTGGGGCTTCATATTATAAGTACCAGTTTTATTTATCCACTTATGAGTTATTTTAGCTTATAACTGTTTTTAATTTAAGTATTTACAACCTTAGGTTAGAGAAGAACAGTTCCTTAGCTTAAATTAAAGTTGTTCAAAGCCAATGAAAAATTGAATTTATGGTCCATTAAGCCAAAATTGTCTAGGAACACCACAATGTGGCTCAAAGGTTGAAATTTATCTAAAAGAGGTGGTCAGAATCTTCTATTAATTGGTTTAACAATTTTAAAATTAATAATAAAAGGAAAAGATTCTAAAATGAAGATAAAATAGGGGGAAAGAGTATGTCCTTTTATAGAAACCAATTATCTTAATCAAAAAGTATAATTTACTCTAATAAGTAGTAAGAAGCCAATCAAAACCAGAAAAGCTGATTATGGAATAATTGACCCAGGTTTGGACCCAAAAGAGTTGGTTTAGCCATTTTAGTGCCACACAGCAGCCATTGCAATAGTAATAGTTGGCTTTAAGCCTCCAAAATACATCAGAACTTGTGTAGGAGACCTTAAATCCCATTTGGGCCGATTTTATTGAGTTTTTTCTAAGTTAAGGGTAGTTTTACCCTCTTGGGAGAAGTAAAAACAGGACTTATTGGTATAAATCTTTTTTCATCAATGGGGTCACAGACTCTGTGACCCACATACAAGCCAAAGGTGATGAGCTTTTGCATGGTTTTTGACATCCAACACCTGTCAGCAACAAATTTTGGGGGATGGGCCCTCTTGGAGCCAAAATTCCTTGTCCAAAAAAATTAATATTTACAATTTATTTTCATTTAATTTCTCATCATTTATCATACTTAAAATTTAAGCTACAAAATTTTAATTATTAATTTCACATATTTACATGTAAGCTCACTTATGAAATACATGCACACCTTTTGGCATTTCAATTGAAAATAATTCAATTCCTAATAACTTTGAAGTTAAACACAACAGCTCAGTTTTAGCACAAAAATTGATGCTTAAAACCACATGTAGTGGGAGTAGAATGAATCTTTTTAGAATTTCCTGATTTTCATACTGAAAATACTGAAAACTTAATTTAAGCTTATTTGAAGTTGAGTTACAGAAAACTTACTCAGAGTTTACCCCCTGATTTCTTTTGAGGAATCCAATGGTAAAACAAATTTCATATATGTAATTATTGAAAATATATTTATACAAATTTTTATTAAATTTTTTTCCAAAAAATATTTCATTGTTAATATTTTTACTAAAAATTTATTTTCACTCCATTATTTCAAGCAAAAATATTTGATTTTTACATTTTTATTATTTAATGTGTATTTATTATTAAATTTTCATTACAAATTTTTCTTTTAAATTTTGATTTTTTATATGTTTTGAAATTTTTCTTTTATATTTTAAGATAAAAGAATCACTTTCAATGTTAACTTTCTTACAACTTCTTTTGGTCTTTTGGCTATAGAAAAATATCTTTGAGGTTCACATTCCCTTTTCCACAAAAAATAATATTCCTTTTTATTATTCCTATTCCTAGTGTGCCTGAGCTTTCTGAGTAGTTTGGTAGCCTCAGGCATATTGTTTTCTGCTGACCACTCATCTCCATAAGCTGTATAACTGCATCTGACAGGATATTCCCTCACTTTCTTAATCCTCCTTTTTCTTTCTTTGAGAACTTTTGTAATTTTATGAGTACTAGATGCTTCAACTGGATCTATATTCTGGGGAACTTTATTTGTTAAGGGGAATAATTCTCCATCACCAGCTTTGTAAGGCTTTATAAAGCTTACTGGAAATGTATGATTATTATTGCTAAGCTGTTCAGATAATTTCAATTAAACAGAATTTTATCCATGAATAATTTTGATCACAAATGGGCCTGCCAAGGATTATTTAAGATTTTTTATCCTTCGATTTTATTGAAGTTGGTAGTGGACACAAGTAACATCTCCCATACCTTGAGGCCTGGAGTAGCATGTGACCTATCCCATTTGTCTTTGGCCTATTCAAATGAGTCCACCATGAATCTTATTCCATTCTTCCTAGCTTTGTCTAGAATTACTTTGAAGCTGTGAGCTTTGGGATTTATCTCAACCTAATATTTCCTCAAAGAATTATGGGGTGGCTTTGGATTCCATCCTTTCTCTATAATAGCAGGATTTTGATTTTTAATAGCATTAATAGATGTCTTATATGCTCCTTCATGCTCAGCTAGAAGAATATACCAATCATGGCTTTATTGAAAACAATTGTTAAATAGTATGAAATATGCACAAAGTATTATGAGAATTTCTTCCAACGTCTACATAATTCTTTTGACTAAGCCATATGTTTGTGGGTGTTAAGCTGCAGAGAAGGATAGTTTGGTCCCAAAGAACTGGTGAAGAATTTTTCATATTTCTGAAGTAAATTTGGGCTCTATGTAGCTAAAAATGCTGGTAAATATAACAGACAATGTCACTAATCTATTCCATATTAGAAGATCTGTCTTTATCACTGTATCATTTTCTTACATGGTAAAAACATTGGATTCTTACTGAATCTATGCATAATAAGTAGAAATTCATTATTGCTCCTTTAACCTCCTAGTGGTAGACCAGATACCCAATCTATATGAACAGTTCACCAAGCTCTACTGGGTTCCTGGAATTTTATCAGAGCTCCCAGTATTTCTCCAGTGGATGTATTGGCCTCTTGACATCTGTCACAGGTATTACAGCATTCTAAAACCTCCTTTTTCCATATTGGCCACCATATTTGGGTCTGAAATGTTTTTCTTGTCCTATCTTCATAAAGGTTTTCTAAGAAGGGCTTTCATGGCATGTTTTCAATACAGGATTTGTTAAGAACCTATTTACAACTGTCACAACACAGGTGTGCTGTCTTTTATGGTAGAGTATTCCATCAAGTAAGTGAAATATTCCTTAATCATATTACTTTTTTGATACTTTAGTCAAGGAATGTATTAAGTAATTCTTTTGTAGAATTTTTTTTCAAGGAATTGGAATAGTATGATACATCTCGTTTCTTATTTATAGCTTTTTCTTACATATTAAAAGAAGGTAGTGTTTAGGTTGGTAACAGATTTTCTTTGACACCTAATTTATTGGGATTCACAGAAATTGAACACAGCTGATAATACATTGCTTCCTTTTTAAACAACTTGAAATATGTGTTTCGAATCCCTTTTTTAATTTTGAATTGAAATTCTATACTTTGTGAACAAACATGATCTGATGATAGTTCTCTTGCATATTTTTCTCTGAAGCTGTGGGCCGTAGAGGTGTTTTGATATACCCAAAAGACCACAAAAATGAAATTAAGTAAAAAATATGTTTACTTGAAGTATAAAAACAGAATTTAAAAATAAAAGAAGGCTTATGATGAAATTTTAATAATAAATTCATATTCAATTAAAATGTGAATCAAGATTTAAAAATACATTTTTGCTTGAAATACTTAAGTATAAATAAATTGTTAACTTGATTATTATTAATGAAGTAGTTTTTGGATAAATAGATTAAGTTTATTTCACCATTAAATTACACATAAAATTTCAGGTGGGGACACATCTGAGTGAAATTTCTGTAACTCAACTTTAAATAAGTGTAAGTTAAGCTTTTGATACTTTCTGTATGAAATACTGAAAATCCTCAAAACCTTGACTTGAACCACAACACATGGGGTGTGAACCATCAATTTTTTTCAAAGCTGAGGTGTGGTGTGTAGTTCAGGAGCTAGGAGTAATTAGAATATTTCAAGCTGAAATGTCAAAATGTGCATGTGTATCACATAAGTAAGCTCAAATTTCCATGTGTAATTAGGTATTAAAGTTGTGTAATTTAACCTTTCAATGGAAACACATTTTTAGATTTTAAGTATAGTACATTATGAGGAAATAAAGAAAAAATAATCTGGATAGCTTAATTTTTTGAGGGAAAAGGAATCTTGGCTCCAAGGGTTCCAGACTCCCCCAAATTCCTTTCTGACAGGCATGGGATGTCAAAATTAAAACCAAAAATTAATTGCTTTTTGTCAAGTTGAGTCTTTTAAGTAACCCAAATAAAGTAGATACAAGCTAACACTATGACTGTGACACATTAAAAATAGCTTTAAATTTGGTTAAGAGGTTCTACTGCTATATGATAACATTGGTGGTGAATCTACTGAGAGCCTTGTTTGCAATGATTTGATATCAATTGACTTTAAAAATAACAACAACAATTAGTTAATTTACTTATATCAATATGATCCTAAGAGTACTACTTTTACAAGACAGTTGTACTACATAAGAATGCTAATTCATGATTATTGGGTCCTTTTCCAGTGAGAAAAGGCCTTATTGTGTCCCTTTTGGGGACTGTGGGGGGCTTGAAAGCTCTTCACACATCTTCAGAGTGATAATTTGCACTTTGGAGGCTGTATTTTGGTTCTTTACCATCAATTCTGTAAGGTTTGGATATGAAGCTTTGATTAAAACTCAAGTACTTTTCCTGTCCTCAAAATTTGTATAAGGTAAAAATTTAATTGATAGTAGGAGATTTTTTATATTTATAAGGGAAAACAGGCCAATTTTATTTTTAATAACTTTATTAGTAGGAAACAATGATATTATAAAAATTCATTTTTTTACCAACAATAAAAATTTATCCAAAAATACTCTAAAAGAGATATTTAAGGCTAAAGTTGAAATTTCTTCAAGAGAAATTTGAATTTTAAATAATTGATCAGAGAGCTTAAGGAAATTGATATAAGAACAAAGTCTTTTGAAAATAATATTCAAGAAAAAACACACCCAAAATTGACCAGAGTGAATTTGGTAGCAAAGTGACAAAGTTAACAGTGATGAAAGATGCTTTAATTAACTTTTGGTGTGGTTCAAGGGTGAAAATGATTATAATTATTTAAAAATGGTGGTTGTAATATTTGATTGATTGGCTTAACAGTTTTTAAACTAATTATAAAAGGAAAATATTCTAACATGAAGAGAAAAGTGAGGCAAGAAAGACCTTCCTTTATAGCCACCAATTTTCTTTCTCCAAAAGTAAAATTCATTCTAAGTATTTGTTAAAAACGCATTGCCAACAGAAAAGCCAATTATGGAATCATTGAACCCTGGTTTGGACAAAAAAAGGGCTGGTTTTAGCCATTTTCTGCTATCCTCATCCATTTTAGTCCCTTAAATCAGCCATTGCTATAGTATTACCTGATTTCAAGCCTCAAAACATGTCAGAAGGTGTTTAAGGAATGCAAAAACCATTCAAAACAGCTCCTACTAATATTGTTTTAGCTTAAGGGTAGCTTTACCCTCTTGGCAACAGCTGAAGCTGCCCTGGTTGGTGTCAAAACCTCCTCATCAATTGAGTCACAGACCCTGTTACAAGATTCCGGACCAAACATAATTAGATTTTGCATTAATTTTGACATTATATGCCTTTCGGCAAGGAATTTGGGGGATTCTGGAACCCTTGGAGCCAAGATTCCTATTCCCTCCCAAAAATTAATCTTTCCAGTTTATTTTCTCTTTCATTCCTCATCATGTATTATACTTATAATTTACATATGTAACTAAATTGAGTTTCTACAGTACACAACTGCAATTATTGATACCTCAAATGTAAAAAAAAGTTTGCTTATGTAATACATGTGCACATTTTCACATTTCAATTGAAAATACTTCAATTCCTCATCACTTCTAAATTACACACCACACCTCAATTTTAACACAAAAATTTATGGTTAACACCACATGTGATGTGAATAAATTAAGGTTTTGAGTATTTTCATATTTTCTTACAGAAAATACTCAAAACTTACTTTAAGCTTATTTAGAGTTGAGTTACAGAATTTTCAGCCAGAGGTGCCCATAGGTGACCCCACCTTATTGGAATAATTTTCATAATTTTATCTATTGGAAAAAGATTTATAATAAATTTTATTTAAATTTTTTCCAAAAATATTTTAATTTTAATAATTTTTGTTGAAAATTTATTTTTACTTGATTTTTTAAAGTAAAACTGTATTTTTACAATTTTAAATTTCAATGTAATTTTAAGTTTGTATTATAATAAAGTTTCTAATTCTATATTTATATCTTAATTTTTCTTTGTATAGTACTTATAAGCTTATTTATTCATAATTAAAACATAATTTTTTTCATTTGTGGCCTTTTGGGTATATAAAAATACCTCTAAGGCTCACAATTTCTGACATCATCATTGTTGCAATTGTGGTTTTTAGACCACACATGATCATCCTGGATCAATAAAGCGTCAGAAAACTTTTCAAAGGTCACCTCACCACTTTTATGGCACTTCCAGAGTGTTTTGGTGAGTAATATTAGTCATTCTGGATGGGTTTAAGCTTTAAACATCCATTATTTTAAGTATTAAGCCAGTACTGTTTGGCACAGTATTGGTGAAAAACCTCCCAACCCAGATATCTCAGTCATTTTTTGAGATATCAAAAAAACCAAGAGCATAGGATTGAAGGGCTTGATGATCCCTTTAATTTTGTAGTATTCATTTTAACCCTTCTCAAAAGTTGCAAAAGCTATAAGTTTTTCTATTTTTGTGATTTATTTTTGTACATAATTATATGGCTTGATAAACTTCCATGCCATATATCTCTGTCAATTTGGAAGATATATGAATTTCAATGATACAGAACTTTAGGGTTTGATGAGCTCTAAAGTTTGGTATACTTCACTGTGATATGTATGAGTATATGGCAAAGATACAGGAGGTTCTTTATATTGCTGTTTTCAGAAAACCTGTATTTGGTTTGTTAAGCCTTTGATCCAAGGTCCCTCTACCACTTTTGAAGTTAAAAGGTTGAGGGGTATCTAAAATTTCAGCTCCACTGATATCTTTAGTTTGGCTTCACTTGTGTAAAGTTTTGTACAAGCACTATTAGACTGTTGAGGGTTTCTTAGTGAATAAAGGTGGTATTATGGTATCTCCTGAAGTAGGAATGCTACAAAGGAATGGATGGTACCATTGGCTAACTCTCCTTGAGAGCTCTAAGAAAAAAGAATTATTTTCTGCTTTGAATCAAATATGCATAAGCTAAATGAGAGGTTAAAATAAGTTTTTTGCTTATTTGGCCTTTGTTTGACTGGGAATACCTTTGTCCTTTCTTATCCTTTTTGGGTGAGGTTGCTATTTATTTATATTTTTGGAGTTTCCCTCTTCATATCATACCTGTATTGGCTATTTTTGTCCAATACATTTCATACCATTACTTATGTTATGTTGGATGTGATGCTAGTTCTCTGTTTTGATTTACAGGCTAACACTTCTGTCCTGTAATTGAATCACAGGTTCTTTGACTCAATTTATGATGAAGTTTTCATACCAACAAGGGTATTCTTAACTGTTTCCAAGATTCTAAAACAACCCATAAGTTAAAAAAATGTTTAACTCCTCTTACACACATTCTTCTGTGTCTTGGAGGGGTTAATCCAACTATTACTATATCAATGTCTGGTTTAACAGACTTAAATGGCTGAAACCAGCTCTCCTTTGGGCCAAAAAATGGTTCAATGCAGCCATAATTCTATTTTCTATTGTCATCATGGTTCTCAAAGCTGATTTAATTAAGGTTTACTTTTGGGGGAAGAGAATAGGTGGTTATGAAAGAATCTCCTCTTTGTCTCTCTTTTCTCTTCATGCTAGAATCTTTTCTTTTTTTATAATTAATTTAAACATTGTTAAACCAATAAATAAAAAATTCCAAAAACCATTTGAGCAATTTTCAACCCCTTATCTATGTCAAAGGCTTTTCTGATTGTTTTTTGTCACTCTTTATGATCACAAATTAATAAAAGCATCTTTCATCACTGTTAGCTTTGTCACTTTGCTTCCAAATTCACTCTGATGACTTTTGGGAATGTTTTCTCTTTGATATTCTATTTATAGAATATTTTCTCATATTAATTTCTTTTAGTCCTTTGCTAAATCAATTTCTTTTTTTGCCATAAATATCTCTTGTAAATTAATTTTCAATAAATTGACATACTTTTACCTTGTAAAAATTTTGAAGAAAGGAAATATACTTGATTTTCTATCAAATTTTCATATACACACCTTACATAAGTTCCAATCCTTTTTTGAACCCTGGGAGGAAATATTATTATTCTTATTCCAAGCCAAAGTTTAAATCATTGTAACAACCTTTTCTCATTTTAGAAATAACCTGAGACCTTATAATGCTCATATTTAATCTCCTATTATATGGTATAATATGTGAAAAACTAATCTTGATATTATATTCTAAAGTCTTATTTCCTGAAGAATAAGGATATAAGTAATGAAAACACTCATTATATAATACTCTTTGGAGAAATCAAAATCAACCCTTTGTTAATTTTCTCATTTTGGAGGGAAAAATAAAACCATTCTGGATTTTCCCAATTAAAGAATGAAAATAAATTTCTATTCTTTCATCAAACTGATAATTTTGACAAATCAATTTTAAATTTATATATCCCAATTACCTATATATATAGTAATAATTTTGGATTTTAAGTGTGTACCTATCTTCGCATGATATGTATAAGAAAGAAGAAATTCTCATGGATCTTAATTGGATGCAGCTTCAATTAATAAAAGTTATTTTTCAATAAAACCTAACTTCTATTATTTAAATATTTAATTATCGCATAATTTCTTTTTACATATATTTTTGATTTCACAAAGAATCTTCCAAATTGGTATCACAACCTGATCTCTGAATTTTAATTCTTATACCAATTGTTATATGTATAAAGCTTTGAATTTTTCTGATTTATATTATCATTTTAAGTTTGAAATGAATATTTATTCAGCTGAAATATTCGCTCACTTACATAGATTTAAGTATATATAGATAGTGGAATATGATCTAAAATTACAAAATTGATACTATAATAAATGACAAATCACTATTATATCAAGTCAATTAAGCTTATTGATATCTATAATCTGATCAAAACCTTAATAATAATATTTCAACAAAAATATCACTTTTTTTTCCAAGAAAAATATGCTTAATTTGAAAACTCCCTCTCTAATTTATAAATCCATCATTGAAAGATAGATTCATTATTCCCATTATTAGATATTTTCTTGGATTATATTAATATATTGAAAATATAATAGAGCTAATTGTACAGCTGATATGCTTCAAAAAGCTTCTTTTATGAATTAATCTTGGATATTTTTGATATAACATGTATTCCTTCAACCTGAAAACTCTGAAAGACACTGCTCCCAGGAACTCACCTTCTGGAACCATTCAAGAATCATAACCCTTGCAGTTTGGCTTATTAGTGGAAAATATCAGATATTTTTCTTCCTTGGCCTTATCAAGAGAAAATGATATTAAAAATGACTAAAATTCGAAATGATATAACTGAATAGAATGAGTGGGCTCTAGAGAATATACTATTTATAATCTTGAGGCTCTTGATAGAAAAGTAAAAGTGGATATTCAAGTTAGATAGTGCTTGTAGTTTGTTTGAATGACTTTTTTGAAGAAGGAATTCCACTCAAAGCTTTTGAGCTGAATATACATATATGTTTATTTTGGTTTTGACAGTATACTTTTTTACTAAATGTTGATCAAAAATGTATTAAAAAGCTATCAATTCGGTTCATATTTATATAATAGCTGAATTTTTCAAAATTTAACATCTTTTCCATCCGTTTTTTGAGACCTGTTCCTATTGATGTTTCAAAAAAAATAACGCTTGAATTTAAACACATGTCTTTCCCATTTTGTACAATTACATCACACCAAATTATGCTTTTAATTCATAAGGGCAATGTTATTTTGAAGAAATATTTCATTTCAAACTTTTGTTTCTGGATCACAGAAAGAATGGTAAAATATTTAATCATAATAATTTATGGAATTTTCGTATGTGTTTTGAGTATGACAAAGAATCCTGATAGCCATATAACCCAATTGGAAAAATCATGTTCTTCTGCTCATTCTTACAAAATTTATCATTAATTCATCATTACTATACTTCCAACTCTCCAAGGTTTGGATTAAATTTATGGAGAATGTCATTCAAGTGTAGTCTTTGTCAAATCTTTTGCTAGAAATATTTTCATAAATTCTGATATGGTAAATTATTACTCTGATACAAATTCCTTATATTTTGCAAGAAAAAATTCACAAATTTTTTGTCATTGTAGTAAATGAGACTCAGAGTTTCCTTCAGGATCTCCTCAGCTTTTGTTCAATATGGAACATACTGATCTTGGATTCTCTTTCTTTTTAAAAACATTCATCCATTCACATGTAATCATTTAAAAAACATCTTATATTGATGTATTTGCAAGAATTTGAGGTTTTTTTTTGTAATTTGAAGAAATCTTAATTTCACCTTTATTGAAATCCTTCTCAAACCTTTCTCCAACCCATGTCCCCTGTCTGGGTTAGACCTTTTTTTGAGTCAAATTTGAAAGAAATTTGACATGGAAACTTTCCATCATTCATTCTTCTTATACAATCCTCAATCATGCAATATTTGGGAGTATCTTGTGCCTTATTGATCCAGATTACTTACACATAAAATTGACTGCAACATCTTACAAACACATCTTGCATCATATTATCAATCATTGCCAAAGTTAGACTATTTGGCAATCCAAATTTGTGCAAGTACTTTGAATTATGTAATGATATTACAATGAATTCTGCATTATCTTCCAAATATCTAAATAGCAAAATAAACAAATAAATATAAATGCAAAAAAAATTGAAAGATGAAAACTAATAAAAAAATAAAAAAAATGAAAAAATAAAAATAAAAAATAAAAAATAAAAAATAAAAAAAAATAAACAATAAATAAATAAAAAAATGAAAAATGAATAAATAACAAATAAAATGAAAATGAAAAAAAATAAAAAATAAATAAAAAATAAATAATAAATAAAGGGTGTTGGTAAACACACGTAAGCTTTAGTAAAAACACGTAAGCCCTGACGTGTTTTTACCAAATTATGGCCAAAACACGTAATTTTATGGTAAAAACACGTAAGTAACCTAATTTTTTTATAAAAATTCCTCAGGCTCATTTTTGAGAATTTTTAACATTTTTTTTTGCCATACTTTTTCCAACATGGGATGTAAAGGTCCCCAAATTTTTTCAATTTTTTTTTTTGCCCAATTTTTCTATTTTGGGCAATTTGGTAAAATGGCCCATTTTTTAAAAAAAATTCATTAATGGCATTGTTAATGCCATTTATGGCATTGTTAATGCCATAAATGGCATTGTTAATGCCATTTATGGCATCATAAATGCCATAAATAGCCATATTTCATTCTAAAACTATGCCTTACGTGTTTTTACCATAAAATTACATGTTTTTACCAATTGATGGTAAAAACACATAAGTTTTTAGTAAAAACACATAAGCTCTTACGTGGTTTTACCAATTTGCTTACGTGTTTTTACCAATACCCTAAATAAATAATAAATGAAAACTAAATAAAAAATAAATAAAATAAAATAAAAATAAATAAAAAATAAAAAAAATAAGAAAAATAGAAAAAAAATAAAAAAAATAAAAAAAATAAAAAAAATAAAAAAAAATAAAAAAAATAAAAAAAATAAAAAAAATAAAAAAAATAAAAAAAATAAAAAAATAAAAAAATAAAAAAAATAAAAAAAATAAAAAAAATAAAAAAAATAAAAAAAAATAAAAAAAATAAAAAAATTAAAAAAATTAAAAAAATTAAAAAAAATAAAAAAATTAAAAAAATTAAAAAAAATAAATAAAATAAATAAAACAAAAAAAAATAAATAAAATAAATAAAATAAAAAAAATAAAAAAAATAAAAAAAATGAAAAAAATAAAAAAATAAAAAAAATAAAAAAAATAAAAAAAATAAAATAAAAATAAAATAAAAAAATAAAAAAAATAAAAAAAATAAAAATGAATAAAAATGAATAAAAATGAATAAAAATGAATAAAAAATCAATAAAAATAAACAAAAATATATTAAAAATAAAAATAACTAAATAACTTAAAAAAAAATTAAGAAAAATTGCAAAAAATTCAATAAAAACTTAAAAAAACATTTCAAAAAAATTAAAAAAAAAAGTTAAAAAAAATTGAAAAAAAAAATAACAAAATCAAAAAAAAAATCAAAAAAAAATATTAAAAAAAAAAAATAAAAAAAAATTAAATAAAAAATTAAAAAAAAAATTAAAAAAAAAATTAAAAAAAAAATTAAAAAAAAAAATTAAAACAAAAAATTAAAACAAAAATAAATAAAAATTTGAAAAAAATTAGAAAAAGGGTGTTGGTAAACACATGTAAGCTTTTAGTAAAAACATGTAAGTGGCCTTTTTTGAGACAAATTACACAGGCTTAGTTTTAAGCCTTTTTTCAATGTTTTTTGCCATATTTTTTCTGACATGGGATTTGAAGATCCCCAAATTTTTTCAAGATTTATTTTTCGCCCAATTTCTCTATTTTGGCCAATTTGGCAAAATGGCCTCTTTTTTTAAAAAATTCATTGAAAATGTTCCCACTCATGAATTTCCACAATTTTTTACATATAAAGGGAAGAACCTTGAGAATAAAAACCAGCAGCCCAAAATTTTCTAATTTGTTTTGTCTGTGACAATTTTAGGGACAAAAAGTCCTGTTTTTATGTTTTTTGTTCATGTTTGTGAGTAAATTGAAAATGCCATTTATCACATCAATGTAATTTGAAATGTAATTTATGGAATCAGTGGAAGTTAAAAATTCCATTTGTGGCATTATTAGTGCCCTTCATGTCATTGAAAGTGCCATAAATGGCATCACAAATGACATGTTAATGCCATAAATGGCATCCAACATGACATGTAGATGCCATTTATGGCATGAACAATGCCACTTATGGCATGAACAATGCCATTTATGGCATGAACAATGCCATTTATGGCATGAACAATGCCATAAATGGCATGAACAATGCCATAAATGGCATTAACAATGCGATAAACGGCTGTAACAATACTATTAATGGCCTTAGAAATTCTATAAATGGCCTTAGCAATGCTATAAACCGCCTTAACAATTCCATAAATGGCATTAGCAATGCCATAAATGGAATCAGAGATCCCCTAAATAGCCTTGACAATTGCATAAATGGAATCAAAAATGCCATAAATAGCTACACTTCATTTAAAAAACATCCCTTATTTGCTTTTACCAATTTATGGAAAAACACATAAGCTTTTAGTAAAAACATGTAAGGGCTTACGTGTTTTTACCAAATTGCTTACATGGGTTTACAAACACCCTAAAAAAATCGAAAAAACAATAATAAACCAAAAAAATGAAAGACAAACAAGAAACCCAAAACCAAGTGGAACAAAAAATTAAACAAATAATTCAAAAAACTCAAAATTACATTTTCTAAAAAATCAAACCAAATATTGCAAAAAATTACGTCAAAATCAAAAAAAGTTGAAAAATCACAGAAAAAACAACAAAATATCCAAAATTCATTGAAAAAAAAGTATTAAAAAATTGTGAAGCTTCAAAGAACACGAAGAGAATCAAAAAAATGAAATCAATTTGAATATAAATAAGGGAAAAAACACAATGAACAAAATAAATTTCAATTTCAATAATTAGAAAAAAAAATTGAAATAAAATAAATAAAAACTTTGTAAAAAAATAATTCAGAATTTTATAAATGTTTTTTCATTGTTTTTTGAAGTTGAAATTACTTTTGATGAGGATTTTCTTTTGCTTTTTTTTCTTTCTCAAAGTGTATAAGATTTTAAATACTTGAAAAACTCAAGAAAGCAAACTTGAATTTTTCGCAGATGCATAAATCATCTGAGAGATTTCAGGAATCAAACAAAGCTATGCTAGCCATAAAAATTATATCTTACTTCTTTCTTCCAGCTTAAATTTAGATAATTTGTGGGAAAAAAACAATCAAGTGGTATCCAAAATAAGATGTGCTCAACACCAGGCAATAATTCCAAGAAAAAGTTTAAGTAAAGTGTCAAAGGTACCAGATGGCTTCAAAATTCTCAGCCAAAGAAAGATGAATTGAAAAATAAATTACAGAGTTTATTTTTTTATAATGTCAAAAGAAGTAAACCAGGTTTAATTATTTTCTTTTCAAATGAAAAAACTACTTTCTGATTAATATAGTTAATAATCAATATCATTCTATATATATTTTCAAATAAGAATACAAATCTTGGCTTGTTGAATTTGATATCTTAGTTCTCAGTCAAAAATAACTTTTGTAAATAACCGTTTTCAAACAAATGGAGAAAATCAGTGAGTAATATGAGATAAATTTTAGATACATCAAAATACATTCAAGCCTCTTGATATCTATCTTCAAATATTTTTAAATTACTCTAAAGGGTGGAATAAAAGGTTATTCAGTGAATGATTGAGCTAATATCAATTCCATATTTCTATTGATTCTTTCTTATACATTGAAGGTTTTCCTTTAAAAAAATATAAATATGAAATTTTTGAGATTCATGGGAATATCAGAAACATTCCTATTCTTTCAATTATGAAATAGGATTTAATTTCCATAATAATACCTCACAGAGCTCTTTTATATATGTTAATTTTCCTTTTTTCAAAGATTTTAATTCAAAACTTTAATACATTAATTAATATTATATATATAATGTATGAGAAATAAAACAGGAATCATATCAAAGCCTTAATATTCTAGTTCAATTCAGTAAAATTCTGAATGACCGAACTTGCGGCTGAAAGTATTTGAAAGAATATTCTGAGGTTAGAATCAAGTTTGAGACTCAGGTTGAAATCAGTTTGGAGCTTGGTTAGACCTGCTACCCCCGCCAGCACACATAGCCTTTTTTCATGGTGAATGTTTCTGAATTTACCTTTTCACAAAGACTAAAAATTTCATCCATATTTTGAATTCAAAGTAATGATTTCAGTAAACTATTTTTTCCTCCCAATAAGTTACCTTCCACTTATAGTCAATTTTATCCAACAAATTCTTTAAGATGGTTTAAGATTTGATCCAATAAAAAAGTATTGCACCTCTTTCCTATTTTTCATTTTTCTCATTTGTATTTCATTGTTGATACTTTCTTTGTATATTTTAATTAAAACTTTTAATTTCAGATTATTATCATTTCGGAAATCCCAGCCCTTATATTATTTAATCAATCATGGTGAGTCTTCAGTTTCAGAATCTTAAAGTAGGCAGCAATCCTTGGAGCAAAAATCTCCAGGTGAATTTGAAATTCCCATTTTCTGATAATCACTTTAATCATCAAACACACCTTTAAATCCTACATTTAAGGAAATTAGTTCTCTCTATATTGAATAATAACCAGATGGAAATGATTTATTAAAACTTCATATTCAATAAGACAGAAATTATTCTTCTCTTATACAATACAGTAGCACCTTTATTAACTCCAATAAGAATCCTAATTTTACCCATTTATTTTTCATTTGACTTAAAATGGAACCTTGATATAGCCAAATCTAATTGAATTCCTGTATAACTTCCTTTTACTCTTCAGGAATATGAAAAATAGTATCTTTTCCAATCTCATGTACCAGTGTTTTGAATTATTTATAATTCTTTCCACACAATTATTCGATTTTATTTGATGCTACAGTAAATAACTCTTTTTCTTTGAATAAGTATGAAGGGATATTCCATCCCCATGAATTTGAGGATCATTTTTCACATATTTCATTTGATACTATGAGATCCTCTTTGGCTTTGAAGTTGGTCTCAGATTACCCTTAGTAGGTGAAATGGGCTGAAGCTATATAATTTTTGACAGAGCTTCTTCTATGGTTATTTGTAATTATTTTTCTCCTTTATTTGTTTTATTTAAGATTCGAGCAAAGGAGGTATTCCAGATTTTATGTAACTTTTAATTGGTGGAGGAAGAAATATATGAAGAAAGGTTTTTCATATATTAGCATCTTACTCAAGCATTTATACAGGTTTTTCAGAGTTTAAAACGGTTTAACTTGTATGAAAAAAGACAATTTTTTATTTTCAAACCACATATCTCATGAGGTTCTACTTTATGAAATACCAAAGTTTATTGTTGGTGTGGCATTCCATATGTTTTTTTTCACCAGGCTCAAGCTCATAGTACCCCATGACAAGGAAATTTAACTCATAGGCAGACCAACAGTCAAAGATTACACAATAAGGTCATTTTTACAGAAAGAAGCTGAGGTTAATTCATAATACCATGGCACAGGCACAAAAGAGAAGTGTATGGGTTTAAATAAACTATTCAATCTCCTTACGCATTTGTAAAAATCAAGTTACAAATAGCAAACTAGTTACAACAAAAAAGGCACCATCCTTTAAATTAAACAGCCACCTTGAATTTAAAATAGGGAAGTAACATGAGAAAAAGCTCAACCCCATGGAATTACTGAAAGTCATTCACAGCACAGCCACAAGAGAACCCCCACTTGAAACCTCAAAACAGCCTCAAAATTCTTTACACCACTCATCACCTCATGCCAACCAAAACACGTTGCAACAGGCTGCATGCAGTGAAAACTCCTATTTATATCTCAACCACATGACTATGCACAGCATGTGTCAAGTTAAAAAATCCCATCATCTCATACACAAAAGTAAATTCATTGGTGCAAGAAATTATCACCTGACTTCATTTTGAAGTTCAAAAAGAAGAAAAACAACCATGACACCCAAATAAATTAAACAGCTACTTCTAACAAGCCCAAAATATGACATATTAAAAGGAAATACAAGGTCATTGTGTGATACTGCACCCAAAAACAGCATATCATGTTACAGAAAAAAGGCTTTGCACAAGAAAAATCCCCAGCCAAAATTGAATCACCTCATGCATGCAAGGAAAATCTAATAATATCATGTCATAATAAGCTCACCACAAGATCATCATTTGATAAATGAAGGCTTTTCAGATAAATAATTATCATCAAACCTTAAATCACCTGACCCTTGCAAGAAAGGTCCTCACCAAAAACAAAGTCACATGATGAAATCAAGAGTAATTAAAGTGGAAAAGGACAGCTCCCATGGAGGGCCCCCTGGGCTCCCAAAAGTCATGAATAAGGGGCTCTCTCCCCCAAATTTTGAAATTTCCCTATTCAAATTATATCCCCTGTACATTAGAAACACAGGAATCACACATCCCTCACCTTGGATGTAGTCTAGTATATTATAGTAACTTTACTTTGCCAGTAGCCAAGCTCAGTGGAAGTATAGTTTCTAAGATTTCCCAGTAGCTAATCTCAGTAAGATCTTAGTATCAAAAATGAAAATTATCCAGTACCCAAGATTAGGGTTACTACTCTATTAGAAGATTTTGTACAGCAAAATTAACACCATTTATCAAGATTTAAAACTAACTTACCCCTTTAAACATCCAATATAAAATGAAATTACCTCCTAAATTTAAGAAATAAAATTTCATCTTATTATTCACCACGCTTACAAAAAACCTTTAAAAAATACTATGTTACTTTATTATAGCTTCAAATTTTCAAAATTACCTTTATCAACACTCATAAAATATTTCAGAACACCTTCAATAACCCATTTTTCCAAACTTTCATCACCAAGAAGAAGTCACTCACCCTAATTTCACCAAAAATAAAAAATTATGCAGACAATTGTTTCATTAGAATCTCAAAATCAGCCCAATTAATGACATCAAATTTCTTATAATATATTGCATAGGTCTGATCTGAGGTTTCTTAAAAAAAAATTCTGAAGTTGTAACACCACTTACTAATTTTATTTTTCTTTGAGAGCTCCAAGGAAGAATTTGGGAAGTATTCTAGGAGGTGCAGGCAATACACCCTTGCCACCCTTGGTTACAGGAGTTATTATCAATTCCAAACTAGTTAACTTTTATTTCCCCTCCAGATACTTCCTAATTTTAATCCCACATTTGGTGTCCCAAAAGTGACACAGTCAACTTCAAACTTCAATATTGAATAACTAACCAATCAAAAACACTTGAATTAAAAAATTTACTCCAATAATATTATTTATAAAGAAAATCTGTATTCAAGAAATAAGAATAAGAAAAAATCATCATTTCAATAATCTCAATCATCAATTCATTATGACCATTATTATTATCCACCCAAACAAGAAACAGAATTAGGAGAGGAATTAGGATTATATTCCAAGTTTCCTATTGCAACATCAATAATCAATAAAATAGACCTGAAGGTTTTGGAGAAATTTTTCCTTGATATCCTTTAAAGAAATGAAATAAATAACTCAATGCAAGAATCATAGAAAGAAACAAACCAATCAAAAATAGATAAATCTTCATCATCAAAATTACCTGCCAGTATTGAAGAAATCCAGGAAAAGAACCTGAAAGAGGAAACTGTTGAAGGACAGGAATAAATGTCTTCAACAGAAAGACTTCATCAGAAAACACTATAAATGAAAGAAAAATGACTAGCACTAATCAAAAAGGAAGGGGAAAGAAATTCTTGATTTATACTCCACAAAATAGTCCACTTGAAGAGCAGACCACCCTTCCTGTTAGCTGGCGCCTCTTTTGCGGCTTCCAGACTAATTATTAGGAATTTTAATAAACTGAGAAGAGGTGGAATACTATTTAAATGATTTTGATAGATGCATCACTAGTTTTAATATGATGTACTGTTGGAATTAAGGCTTCAACAGTAGTAATAATTTGTAAAATTGAATTTAATCACTTTAAAGGTGAGAGTGCTAATATTTCTAAAATAAAATGTAAGTAATTTTAAATGTAAAAATATAATTGGTAAGAGCTCTGAGGATTAATTCAAAGAGAATTAACCCTCTTTAAATGTTTTATTTACAAATTTGAAATCAAAATAATGTAAAATAATTTTGTTTTGAAAGAAGAAAGATTTGCTATGGTGACAGGAGCAAAAGTAAAAACAAAATTAATGACATATTGGGAGCATATACTATGACACATTGAGTGATTAGTCATAGCAACAAGATTCAATTCATATTAAAATAATATGAATTGAAGTATTTAAAATTTATACAAAATAATAAAAGAAAATGAGACGAAAATTCAAAGAAAGTAATTGGGGTCTGTATAGCAGGTAAAGGTTTACATGCTTGCAGGCTCACACTTCCAAGAGCATTCAGGCCTCATGGATCAACTTCACCCTACCCAAGGCCCATAGCCACATCAACACCTTATACAGAAAAAAGACAAAGTACCTTTCCAAGAATAGTAAAAATGATTTTACAAACCAAAACCTCCAGAGAGAGGAAAATATCTGAGGATGAAAGCTGGGATGACATTTTAAAAAAATTAAATGAACTCACCCACAAGCTCAAAAATATCCCACAACCAGAACCTCAACCAAGAAATGAGGTGAAAGAATCTGTCAAAGAAGTTTTAAATAAACTCAAAAACTTATCAGAAGCAGTCAATCCACCCAGAAGGAATTTGAATAATAATCAAGAGCAAAGATTCCTCCAAAATAATCAGCTATACAGGCCAAGGAATCCCTCACTGCCATTTTCATCCAGTTACCAACCAGAAATACCTGCTCAAATGCCTCCAAGAAAACCATTGAAATGTGCTTACTGAAAGGAAGAAGGAAATTCACAAACTAGATGCACTCATCTTGCTGAATATTTGGACAGCAGAATTCTCAGAACTCAAGGCTCATCTTAGCTGTTTCCCAGCTATCAGAGAGTGCCTATGGAAGGAAATGCAAGTTCCAAAGACATAGTCAGGGCTTTTGCAAAAGAACAACCAGAACTCAACAATAAATTTATGGAAAAACCTGTATTCAAACAAAAACCAGAAGAAGAGGTTAAGCCCACTGAAAAGAAATCAGAAAATAAATCAACCTTAATTGGACATGTTGAAGGTTGGTCAAATTGGAAACCACCTACTATTTCCTCAGCCAATGACCCCTTTAGATCATACATTGGACCAAGGAAGACAAAAAAAGGAAAGGAAATCAAAGCTCAAAATCAAGAGCTAAAGAAGACAGAAGACATTCAAGGAACTTATATTGAAGAGGAAAAAGAAGAAAAAAGTCATAATGGCTAAAAAATTACAAAATTCACATATTCCCAAACCAGACCAACCTGCGGAGGAAACTGGAAATATTTCAAACAAAAATAAATATTAAGAAAGCCTAAATGAAGAAAAGGAAGTCAGAAAACCTCAAAAGAAACAAGCTGAACCAAAATTGTAAATAGATAAAATTATCAAGAAAATTTTGCAACCAAAGATCAAACTCACAAGTGAAGAAATTTTGAAGATTTCACCAATTTCTTTCCATAAATTACAAGAATTATCTGAAAAGTACAAGGAGAACATTAAATCACTTAGCTCAATGGATCTTTGAGAAAGACTATTATAATTTGGATTCAAAGAAATACCAAAGCCCAAGACTCATTATGCCTTCCCTTTTTGATTTATGGAAATCTTAATTGAAAAGTAATAATATCCTATCAGAGTATTAGTGGAAACTGGGGCACAACTCAAAATCATACCAGAAAAAACTGTAGTCAAAGCCTCACTCACAACAAGAAATCTTAGCATGAACATCAGAGGCATTGGAGGAAATATCACTTCATTGGTGGGACTTTCAGAATTTACTCCAATCATTTTGGCTTCAGGTTAAGAAACTCAAATCCGCTTCTTCATTGAAAAAGGATTTTTCCATACAGTACTTGTAAGACCTTTTTTGAAACACAACAACATTAGGTTAGAGTTTCCCATAAACAAGGAGAGATACTAAGTTATCAAGAGCATGATTGAAGAAGATTATGCATTCCAATATGAAAAACTAAAACAATTGAACGACAAACTTGTCCACCTAGAGGAATTGATTTAGGAAATATGGCAACATTGGTCAGAAAACCCCAAAGAAGAAAAGTCCAAAATTCAAAAGGAGACAATACCATAATCAGCTTGACCCAGAAAACCCAAGAGTAATCCATTTCTCCAAAAATTGATAAATTTGGCCAAGAATTACAAAACAACAAATGGCCAAAAAAACCTCTAGAGAAAAAATGCGGACTAAACCTCTGAATATTAATTACCCAACATATTTCATAAGCCAATTGATAATAATGAAGACACCTGCCAAGTCTTGGTGGATGGAAATGATAAAACCAATGGAAACCCTTTCAAAACTAAAACCAAAAGGGATAAAGTCATATTTAGTGAAAATCATGAGCTTTCAGATGAAGAAACTATAAATTCAATAGAAAAGGACTTCGAAATTATGGAAGAAAGAGACAACACCCCAAAAGAAACATAGGATATTGACTTCTTAGTAAGACCATTGAACAACCAAGGACAACCTTATGAATGGAAGCTGGAAAACCCTGAGCTCATCCAAAAATCTCCCAATGAAGAAGAAGAAACAGAATCTAACATAGATAATTAATACAACTACATTTAACTGCCATACATTACCTTTGAAGACATTTATGGGGATGAAGCTAAAGAAATTTTATGTGAATATAATTACTTATTCCATCTTCCAGAAGCAAACTTTAACAACATCCAATTTTTAGAGCTATTAAATGAATATTGAATTGAAGGAAACCTTGCAAATAAATTTTAGGATAAAATATTTAAAATGGCCACATTACCAAGAAGTGGGCTTTACTTCAATCAAATTTGTTCCCAGTGGTACCTTTTATTGAATGGAACAACAGATAAAACTGGAAGACTGGAACTGGTTGGAGATGGATACATATTCATTGATTAAGACTTATGGTGGTCAGAATTTCCATCAGAGCCATAAATTAAAGAAAGAAATGCCTTTGTTGAAGCCCTCCAAGACCTTATTTTGGCCAAATTTCTCAACAGAAACTCACCTTTCCCACTTGGGGGAGTCAACTCTAAATATAATCAATATCATCAAGATTCTTTTCCCACTAATGCTTCAGTATCCTTTATAAAATGTATCATTAGTTTCTTTTTTTATTTTTCTTAACTTGAACTCTAGGTAGTGAAATCCTTCCTTAAAAAAGAAGAAATTCATTAACAAATTATTTCTTAAAAACAAAAATAAAAAAACTTACATAAAAAATATCAATCACCTCGACCATGGCCAATTCACCAATTTTTAGATCCTATGGGGAAGAATTAATAAAAGAAGACAAAATTATTAATTAATATTCAATTTAGAAAGCAGAGGATGAAGATTTTAATAAAGAAAACCTTTGGAACCTTAAGTATACTCCATCAATATCAAGAAGTCAAGTAATTTGTGGAAATTATTGAAATTAATGACAAAATAATAATCAAATTGTTCAAGAATTAATAGACCAATTGAAATTAAGACCATTCAGACCTATCCCAAAGACACATAAAATCTCTTAAGCTCAAAAAACCAATGGTAAAGTCATATTCCGACTTAATTGATCACTAGGAAGTGAACCCCTGACTTATCAAAGAGGAAATTCAATTATTCAACCAAGATCACCAGTTTCACTCACAAAATTCTAATAATAACTAGGCAGTGGCCTCCTTCCTTATCAAAGAGGAAAATTACTTCTTATCAGCTCAAATCACAAACTTAACTCCTAAAAACCATAAAATAACTAGGCAGTGACCTCCTGCCTTATCAAAGAGGAATATCCATATTCTTACCCAAAATTATCAACCAAAACCCATTAAAATTACCTCTGAACTAGTAAATTCTGGTAAGTGACTTTCTGCCTTAACAAAGAAGATTAAAATCTCATCAAGCCTAAATAATCAAAAATAAGAGAACCAATGGTCCTTGGAAAGACCATAAACTCCTACTCAAATTATGAAAAATTACTATCAAAAAGTAACCAATGGTCCTTGGAAAGACCATAAACTGTCTATTAAAAATCTTATCAAGGACTATAAAAGGAGGAAAAGTCCCAGGAAAGACTATAAACTACCTAAGTTGTTGTTTTATTTTGTTTCTTTCTAATTTTATGTAATTATAAAAAAATTTGAAAGTACCAAATTGAACTTTTTGAAAAATATTTTCTATTTTTTTATCTCCAATCAATTTATTTTTTCACTAAGGGGCATATTTCATTCCAGGGTTTAAAAAAAATTCTTATTTTTATTTCTTATTTTAATTATATTTTTCCTACTATTACACCAAGTGCAATTAAATTGGCTTGAGTTTTCAACTCAAAAATAACTACAAAAAAAGAAAAAAAAACTCTGCATCAATTAATTTAGTTAAAATGATAAATTTATGTGCAATATTTCTTTAATTACAAGAAATTGATTTGAAATTGTTTGAAAATAAGAAGTATTTTTTCCATGAAGGCATGTATTGAGCTCTGAAAGAGTTGGTTATATTAAAAACTCATAAATTGATGAAATAATTTGTGGAATTTACATATTAATAAAACCTCCATGTGCTCTTCATTCCAAATTTAATTCAGAAAGCCCCCCCTAAAAGCACATTAGAGTTTTTTTACCACACACATTTTAATGCATTTATGGGTAACAGATAATCTGAACCATAAAGGAGATGGGCTTTCACTACAGTCTGAGTCCCAATGATGATTCAAAAAAGGAAGAGTTGTGGCATCATATGGGTTATTAAATACCACCTTTAGTCAAACAGCTCCATGATCTTAATTGTGATTTAGGTTTATTTCCTTCAAATTGTAATTTTTACTCAGATATATCAAATATTGGCTATTTCTTACTTAAAATCAAACAAAAAAGATATCATTGAGTCTAATTTAAAATGAAATTATGTAACCTTACTGAATTATTATTTACTCTTATCAAAATCATCATCAGAAAATAAGGGGTGGGTAAACTTATTTCTTACACTATCCCTTATAGTGCATATTTCAAGGGAATGAGGCTATATCCTTGCCAAAATTTGAAAACCAACTCAACATTTTTAAATTTAAGGGTGGTTCTCATTCAAAATAATATTATTGATATTAAAAAAAATTAATTTAAAACTCAATTTTAAATCATCTTATTGTTATCCTTTTTCATCTTTTTATTTTCAATTATTTCTTTATAACAGGTATCTTTAAGAAATACAGAAGAACCAAAGGACAGTAATCATTTTAAATAATATCAAGAGAATTAAAAAAAAGATTTATCAAGATATAAATTACTCAGAACACTGAAAATTAATATTACTTATGAATAAAAGCAGAAGTTCCTTATGGATTGACCTTTTGAGAACACAAGACCTTGGCCATTTCTTTCATTCTGGATTTACCCCATTTGGACTTCAAGACTCACTGGTCAATATTTATGGACTTAAGTATGACTTACTGAATTAATTATTGACTCAGGACTAGCTCAACATGATGGACCAACAAGATAATATAAAGCACTCAACTAAAATTTCCCTTGGGATTTCTTATAAAGCTTGAAGACTCAAGAGGTCCTCACCATAACACTAAACTGCTTCCCCTGTAGACTTGGGCAGGGAAACTTATAAAAAAAAAAACAGCCAAGAAGCTGGAGGGTATTGTCCTAGTCAGGAGAAGTTCTGAAGGACTCTTTTGGTCCTTAGTATGACAATAAACTGCTCCCTTGTGTGACAGGAACAAGGGGTGTCAAAGGTTTTTATCATTATCAAATTGGCCACAATGAACAAATTGAAATCCCAAGCCATCAATTAAGACAAGGAAATGCCTCATCAAGAAATAAAACAAACAGAAGAATCTTGCATCAAATGGGAATCATTAATATTCAAGAATAAAACAAGGGTAAAGTGGAAACCAAAACTAATCCCAAAGGAGCTCAATATTCAAGATAAGCCCTTGGTTTAGATCAGGAGGTCATTGCATGATCTAAACTGAAGTACTTTGATACCTAGTATACAGGGGTTACATGCCTAGTTGCAGATCCTGTATGACCTTAAACTACATTCTTTATGGAAGAAAGAAGACAGAAGAACTGTTAAGACCTCAATATTTCAGGAAACTATCAAATTCTTGGAAATAATTTAAAATAACTAATTGAAGATGAATCACCAAATTTTAGCAGCCAAATATAAATCAGTCCTGAAGAAGGTGATACCAGTCAATGAGCAAATTGCTAAAGACCTTAACCCACCTTTGTCAAGAGATCCTTATGAAGCACCCTTATCACCAAACCCACCTATATTTCTAGAAACATTCAAGGTCACCCATGAAAGACTTCAAGCAGTTAATTTTGGCCCACCAGGATGGTTATTAAATGAAGAAATAAATTTACTCAAAATTTTAATTACCTCAAGGCAAAAATAAATAGCTTTCTTTGAAGAAGAAAGAAGATTTCTCAAACACTTGTATTTAAAACCTTACAAGATATCAGTAATACCTCATAAAACTTTAAAGAAGAAACCAATTCCTATACCCAAATTAATTTTACCTCAGTTTACTTAATTAATCAGAGAAATAATCAGGACTGGACTCTATGAGAAATCCACCCCAGGATACACAAGCCCAATCTTTTGTGTGTCCAAATCAAATGGTAAACTCAGAATTTTCCATTACCTCCAAGAACTCAACAAAGTCACCATCAAGGATGCTGGCTTACCACCTCAAATTGAAGAATTTGTAGATGCATTTTCAGGAAGAGCATGCTATGCACTAAGAGACATAATGGGAGGATATGATGAAAGAGATATATAGGTCACTAAAAAACCCCTCACCACTTTTGAAGCACCCCTTGGAAGGATGCAGCTCACATGACTACCCCAAGGAGCCACTAACTCAGTAGTAGTATACCAAGCCCAAATGACCTGGATACTCCAAGAAGAAATAAAAGAAAGCTTAGGAATTTTTATTGATGATGGAGGAATAAAATGACCAAGATCACTTTAAAATCAAGAAACACTACCAAAAAAACCCTCAATAAGAAGATTCATATGGTAATATTCCATAACCTTGAAAAGAATTTTATTCAGGATTGAAGCAGGACTTATCATCTTGAGATCAAATTTTGAATACTGTTTGCCAGCCTTGAAAATAGTGGGGAACGTTGTATCATTCAAAGGAGGAAAAATCTCAAAACAAAAGATCAAAAAAATCAAAATTTGCCAACACCTCTCAAAAAGAAGGAAATAACAGGGTTTCTTGGACTTTGTGCTTATTTAAGGATTTTAATTGAAAACTTCTCACAAGTTTCATCACCACTCAGAAGGTGCACCAGAGAAGATGTTGACTGGGACTGAGATCAAAAATGTGAAGAAGCTTTCCATAAGCTCAGTAAAATTGTTGGAGAAGAAATTACCCTCAAGAAATTTGATTATTACTCAAGAGGAGGAAAATAAAATTAGAAGTAGACTCAAGCTACATTTCTGCAGGAGTAGTACTCACCAAAGAAGAAAAAGAAGGAAAGGATATACCAGTATTATATGAATCAATAACTTTTTCAAAGTTTGAATCAAAATATTTACAACCCAAATTAGAACTCTTTGGAGTTTCAATAATTCTCAAGAAGCTTAAAAAAATACTTTTTGGACAACACTCTGAATTACAGGTTTATTCCAAGGCCTTAATTGAAAATATAAACACCACTTGCTTACCTAATTCCCCCATGACAAGATGGGTAGCTTTCATTCAATTATTTTTGTTTTATTTGGTACACAAACCAGGGATAAATTTCACAATTCCTGATGGGATATCTATAAGGCCAAAAAACTCAGAAGAAGAAGAAGATGCACCAGAATTTGATGAATAAGAGAATTGGATTAAGCCACACACTGTATTTGGGGCTAAGAATGTAAGCTCACTCAGTTCTTCAGGAATATAAGTACCAACAAAACAAGAAGTATTTTGGAAGAGAATGCAAGAATACTTAAGTACAATAAAAAATCACAACTAAGTAAGGATGAAGAATTTAAAAGCATAAAAAGAAGGTCACCAAATATTTTTCTTGGAAGACAGCTAACTAAAAAGAAGAAATAACCCAAACCCCCAATTATTCATATCATGTCAAGAAGCTCAAAGCTACATTTTGAAGTCACTTCATGAAGATATGGGCCAAAGAGGGGAAAATGAATCTTATAGAAGGCTCAAGGAAATATTTGGATGGTGGGAACGAATGAAGAAATCAGTAAAAAAATGGTTTCAATCTTTCCTAGCCTGCCAAAAGGGAATTCAAAGCTTACAAAGGGAACAATTAAAGCCTACAGCAACATGAACAATCTCTGAAAGGGTCAGTTTGGATGCAGTCCATATCAAATCTGGAAGATGGAAGTACATGGTTGTAGCCAGAGATGATTTTTCAGGATGACCAGAAACAATTTGACTAGTCAAATTGACAGAAAAAGCAGTTTCAGAATGAATATTCAGGTATGGATCACCAAAAGAAGTAACTTTTGATGGGGGGCCATATTTTGGAAAAGAATTTCAAGATGCACTAAAGAAAGAAGAATCAAGGATCAGAGTCACCGTACCCTATTACCCAGAGTCTCATGGAATGGTTGAAAGGGGCCATAAAAAACTCAAAGATTCATTAGTCAGGATGTGTGGGGAAAAAGGAGTAAAATGGAAAAAATATCTACCACTAGTCACATTGGCTGAAAGAATTTCCATTAAACAAACAACTGGTTTCTCACCATTTGAACTCCAATTTGGAAAACTACCAGTATTACCAATCAATATTGAAACAAAAAACATTTTCAGCAGTAGAATGGCACAAAATATCCACAAATGAGGAATCATTGGAAGACAGAGAAAAACAGCTGTAAGTAAAATAAGAAATGATAGGAAAAGCAGCAGAAAAACTCAAAAAACCAATGGGGACTCAATTAAATATTGTGACAGAAGAATGGCACTCCAGCTAGAATCACTACTTGATCCAGGAGATTTGGTCCTGGTTTACAACAAAACAATAGAAACCAAATGGGGACTACTTCTCAAAAAAAATGGAATGGACCATAAAGAGTAATCAAACAAGTAAACAATGAACCAAATGAACTGGAGGAGCTGGATGGAACCAAATCATCAAGAAGGTATTCTGCCTCTCAAGTCAAAAGGCTTTACCCAAGAGGAAAGCTGATATTAACAGAAGAAAAACAAAGTGAAGAAGATTAAAAAATAAATTAGTAAGAGGTATTGGAGGAGACCACAGAATCACTTGAAGAATAGGGAGCTCTCTCCTGAAGTTCTGGGGACAGAATTAAATAGAAAGGGGTATGTGGAATGCCATACCATTTTTTCACCAGGCTCAAGCTCATAGTACCCCATAACAGAAGTGAATTCAACCAACAGGTAGACTTACAGTCAAATTTTACACCAAAAGTTCAGTTTTACAGAAAGAAGCTGCATTCAATTTATAATAATATGGCACAGGAATTAAAGGGAACTGTATCTGTTTAAATAAATTATTCAATTTCATTAAGCATATGGAAAAAATAAGTTACACACAGAAAACTAGTTACAACAAATAAGGTACCACCCTTTAAATTACACAGCCACCTTGCATTAAAAACATAATAGTCACATAATGCAAAGCTCAACCCCATGGAATTCCTGAAAGTAATTCACAGCACAGCCACAATAAAATACCCTCTTATATCCACAGTAACCCCACTTTGAACCTTAAAACAGCCTCAAAACTCTTTACACCACTAATCACCTCATGAAAACAAAAACTAGTCACAACAGGCTGCATTCAGTACACACTCTTATTTATATCTCAGCCACATGACTATGCACAGCATGTTTCAAGCTAAAGCATTACATCATCTCATACACAAAATTAAATTCATTAGTGCCAGAAATTATTACCTGACCTCATTTTAAAGTTCAAAAAGAAGAAAAACAACAATTCTCCCTGCATAAATCAAACATCCACTTCTACCAAGCCTAAAATATGACATATGCAAAGTGAATACAAGGTCATCATGTGATACTTCACCCAGAATATCATGTGACAGAAAAAAGGCTTTGCACAAGAAAAAATCTCCAGCCAAAGTTATATCACCTCATGCATGCAAGGAAAATAAACGAACATCATGTCATAATCAGCTCACCCCAAGATCATCATGTGATAAATTGAGGCTGTGTAGAGAAAGAATTATCACCTGACCCATGTAGGAATTGTCCTCACCAAAAACAAAGTCATATTATGAAATGAAGAGGAACTAAAGTGGAAAAAGACAGCTCCCATGAAGGGCCCCCTGGGATCCCAAAAGCTATAAACAGAGGGGCTCTCTCCCCCAAATTTCAGAATTACCCCCATGCACATTAGAATCACAATAATAATTCATCCCTCACCTTGGAGGTAGTCCAGTATATTATAGTAAATTAAACTTCCCACTATCTAAGCTCAATGGAATCTTAGTATTAAAAATAAAAATTATCCAGTAACCAAGATTAGGTTTACTACTGTATTAAAATATTTTTTGCAGTAAAATTAACACCATTTATCAAGATTTAAAATTAATTTACCCCTTTAAACATCCAATATCAAAGAAAATTACCTCCTGAATTTAAAAGATACAATTTGATCTCATTATTAACCACTCTTTTAAAAATAACAAACCTTTAAAAAAATCATTTTACTCTATTATAGCTTTACATTGGAAAAATTAACTTTATCAACACTCATAAAATTTTCCAGATCACCTTAAATAAACCATATTACCAGACTTTTATTACCAAGAATAATCCACTCACCCCAATTTCACCAAAAAAAAATTATACAGACAAGTATTTCATCAGAATCTAAAAATTAACCGAATAATTGAATGAATAATTTAAAGAAACAAATGAATAATTATTAGCTAAGGTGGAATAATAATTAGTAAAGGTCACAGAATTCTAAATTTAATTTTCACTCGAAGAAATCCAAGATCATAGAAATTTGCAAAAAATAATATTCTGAACCTTTAAACTATCTCAAAAGCTTATTTTTCTCAATATCCAACACAAAAAATATTAAAAATCTATATATGTTTTCTCCTGAGCTGTTTTATTCAAAAGAAAGGAATAAGTATGTTCTTAATAATGACCCTCAGCCTCATGATTCAAAAAAAGATGAAAAATTACTTTCCTTGGATCATATTATAATATTTTATTAACTAGACTTAAAGAAAAAAAAATTAAAAGCAAACTTTCTTTAGCTCAAAAGGCAGGGAATTTTCTTATCAGAAATAATGTCAAATTAAATCTTATAGATTAATACCTTAAGATTCAAAATGAAGTGAATTTTCATGAGTCTCAAATAAAACTGATTATTATGGGTTTTTATACAAGCAAAAAAAACATATCATATCAAATCAGATAAAAAAAATTAATTATGTTGGAAAATAATAATAAATTTACTGACGAAATAACAAAAAAACAATTATAAAGCTATATTGGAATGTTTTTTCACCACATACTCAGGTGAAATAATTAAAGGGAGAGGGGTATGTGTTATTGAATACCTTTTTTGAACAGATTCAATCCCATTGAGGGGAAAAAGGTATTTGAAATATCAATATTTAAGTGGTAAATTCATAAATTATGGGTCTTAAAAATACCCTTAAAATAATTCAGCTCTCCAATCAATAATTCTTGTTCTTAGAAGAAGTAAATACCTCTTGTATCAAGTATAGACTAGCTAAAAATTATAAACACATTATGTTATGTCCTAACTCATAGCTCTTTGTGAAGAAGGAATCTTATCAATTTCCAGAGCTCATGGATTAGAAAATTTTATTACAAAATTTGTCTAATTTCACAAATGAAAAATTGGTGCAATCACAGGGGAAATTAAATAACTTTTCATATAGATTTATAAGTATGAAAAATAATTTTCCAATTCAGTAACTCAACAGAAAAATTATAAAAAAAAAGCTTTTATACACCATCATAATATTTTTGATTATAAATATTTCAGATTTCCTCCATTTTTATTAATATTAGGGTTTCTTCTCTGATTTTACTTGACAAATATCATAAAAATTGAAATTTCACAAGTATACTAAATCAATCTGAATAGTTATTTAATTTCCAATGTTATTACCCCAACTTCCTATTTAGGAAATCAGATAATTTTTGTATTAAATTTATTATTTAGGACATTTGAATTTTTAAAGCTTTTCAGATATAAACTAATTATCTTAAGAAAGAATTATTTAGTTAAATTAAATAAAATAATGAAAAAAACCAGACAGTATCGGTTTTCACTTACCACAATTGGATTTTTAAATTTCTTTGTGAACATTTTTCATTATTTTATCAATAATTAAAATGCCATATTTGAAATATATTACTTTATTGAATGGCTGATAGAATAGAATTCAGTCAATATTTTATCAGATATGTAATTTATCATATAATAAATTGAAATTTGGGACTGTTTCTCATTAATCACCTTGAGAAAAGTGGTTACACTTGGCAGCATGTGTTCCATTTGTAAATAAGCTTTGAATTAGCTTGGAATGAGCTTGGGCTCTCCCTCTGAGCTAGGTTGAACCCAAGTCCCAATTTTTTGTTCAAATTCCAGGTTATTCCAAGCCACTTTAATTTCAATTAATATAATAGATTCTTTTCTTCTTAAATTTAGAAAATACAACAATAGTTTTTGATATTCAATTTCTCTCCCTTTCAATTTTCATCTTAATTATAGTATCACTTACTATGAAAGTTTAACTTTAAAGATATACTCTTAATTGAAAAACTTCTACTTTTCTTTGGAAGGCCATAATTATACAAATACATTTTTCAAAATAGAGAAATATTTTATATTAATTAATTGGATAATTTCTTTCACTTTATAGAAATAGAACTACTTATTCATTTTCTAAAATATTTCTTACAGAATTACCAATTTATAATGAAATCCATATATTAAAAAACTAAATCATTTGAGTTTTTTTTGTAAATTTTATATTAAAATATATGTAATACCAAAATAAAAAATAAAATATTTCAAATATTCATCCTTAGTCATTCATTTTTATATGAAGAAAATACAAAATGCATATCCTTTGTTTCTTAATGATTAGTTTTTTTTAGTTTCATTATTATTTTTATTGATTTTTTATGAAACTCATAGGTCTTTATATCAATGATAATCTTATCTCCCTTTTTGAAAGGGAAAATAATGCTTTTTTGTTTGTCTTTTGATTTAATTTTTGCTCATTGAAATATCAGTAGCAGGTGTTTTGAAGTACAGAACCTCTTACTGGAAAAGAGCTCAGGTGTATTAAAATTGAAATTACAGGAATTTAGAATCCAATTAATTTAAATTTGAAGAAAATTCTCAGATTTTTTCAGGGGGATGTTTTACAGGATCTATAATGCAAAATTGTCAACAATAGTCAACAATTTTACAGTAGCATCTTTACATGGTTACTATTGTAGCTTTAAATTCAAGATTAAAGTTTAAAATTAATTAAACACATTTAAATCTTAAAACAAGAATGAAAAAATAAAATGAAAAATAATTCAAATGAATCCTCAGATAAATTGGGGAAAAACTAAAGAATCCAAAAAATAATTGTATAATGGAATATCATATACTCAAAAAACAGTATATAATACAACTCACAAAACTGAATATAATCAAGGAAAAACATTTTACCATAATTACAGGAGTAAATTTTCTTATACTTTATCTCTCCAAACAAAAATGAGAAAAAAAAGCTATTAATAGTAATAAAAAGAGAAATAGCTGATTTTCAGAAAAACATTTTATTCTTAATTTTCTAAAGTTATCCTTATACATTTAGTTGAATACTTTGTGATTTTTATTAAATTCATTATTTTTTGTCTTTATGTTTTCTTTTTTATCCTTATGGAATAAGAATTGGTACTTTATTAATTAAGTAAAAATGTAAGAGGTGCTAATAGCAAATTTCTGACTTCAATATACTGCTGATGATATTGATTACAGACATCAATATTCTGTTTTAGTTCAAGAAATGAGGACCAAGTCACTAAGTCTCTGAGGGATATCTGAGAATATAAGTCATATTCATAAGTAAAAAAGATTCCAAAAAGCTTCATTCAACTGTAATCCTGGTCAAATAAGCTCAACCCTACATATGAATTAATTAATCTAGTTTAAAAAGGCTTAGGGATTTTTGAGAATTTGGAAATGATATTTTTTTGAATTTGATCAGAATTTTATTTATTAATTCATATTTCTCATTATTTAAATTAATAATGAATCCAATGTAAGAACCAAAGCTATATGGGATGAAAATTTTCATGACTTAATATGAAAGAAAATTCAAAAAAATGTGAATTCATCGGTAAATGTTCAATAAATAAATGAAAATATTTGGAGAGTAATTTAGACTATATGTGAAAGCTGGTTTGACATGGCTCTAAATTAGAGTTTTTAATTCTCCAATTCTACTTCTTAAAGGTTTCCACCTTATTTTTGTATGCTCTTTTTCAAAAATGTTGCTTTATTTAATATTTTAAGCCTGCTTTTCAAAATATAGCCAAAAATAAAAATAAGAATAATTCAAATAATCTATCTGAAAGGCAATTAAGTGAGCTACATATTTATTTAAATCCGCTTCAACTTTAAAATGGCTCATGATCCTAATGTTGCACTTTTTTTTAGGTTTTATGCATTTATGAATGTAAATTAAACTCAAAAAGCTTCTCATATTATTTATAGATACACTTTTAGAAATGTTCTTTTTTTTATAAAAGAAAATTTTTATCACAGTTATTTTTTGTTTCTATATTGCAATTGATTTAAATAATAACATAAAAATCTGATTAATTGTCTATTTCTTCAGAAATTATCAATGGCTTATTCTTTGAAATAGATATTCGATTTTAACATTATTCATTCTTAAATGTTTAGTGAAAAACACAAAAATGTTCCAAATGTCTTTTAGAAAAACTTAATTTTTAGAATTTCTGAAAGAACTTCCTCAATTAATTTTTACAACTTATTTTTTCTCATTTTTATCCATTATAAAATAACAAAATCAATTTCACAATAGCTGAGTTTCCAACCCATTGAGTGTAGATGAAATTTTAAATTTTTAGAACATGTAGGGCTCTTCATTCATCCTAATAATTAAATAAGGGATTCAAACTAAATCAACTTGAAAAGGATAAAATGGCTATAAAATAGAATAAACGTGATTCAACAAAAGAAGACATAGAAAGTGGTTTAAAAGAAATATCTTTCAATAAGTTAATTATTTATGAGATTTAACTTACCCTCTCCTTAACATTAAAACATATATTTTCATTTAATCCATATAGGCTTTATAGATATTAGGTTTTTGAGCTGCATTACACTTATTGATATGGCTTCCCTCCAAGCTTCATGAAATAAAAACTCACAATATCAAGAATTCTTTGAAATATCATCTTAATTTTTCAAATTTTCAGACAAAAATCTATATCAAGTGGTTGAACTCATAAGGGATATATAGGGTGATAAATAATTTTTTATTAAGGAAGAAAAATATTTAATGGGCCAAAAAATCAAGGCACTTGTTACTCTAGATTCTTATTATAATCAAATATGCATTTATCAATCCATACTTTCTTCATGAAGATAATTATTATTTCTAATTCAAACATTGTTCTTGTAAAATGAAAAGATCTCCAATGTAAATATCAATAAAAATATTTCAATTTACATGTTAATTTATTCTAAATATAAGTGAGAATCCCTCCTCTACAGCCACTTATGTTCCTGAATAATAGTTAATCCCACTCATTATGCAATTCATCTTGGTGAGAATTTTCTAAAAATAAATTTGTGACATTCAGATTCATGATTTTCTTCAATATTCAATAAAACCTTAGTGAATAACAGAACAAAATTAATTTATATAGTGTCTCAATTAATATTTATTTTCTTAAGAGAGAATAGTTTTATTGCAGGGTATCTTTTTTGTAGTATATATGTACATAAAGTCCTTCAGTAATTGAGAAATTTCTCATTGATAGAAGCTTATTATGAATTACAAGGGACCCATTTTCAAGATCATTTATCTGTATATTCAGATATGTGAGATTTAGAGATCATTCATATTTAAACTGTAAAATTTATGTAAAAATATATAGGAAAGAATTTAAGCTTTGAGTTTTTTTTTAATAGAAGGATCTGAAATAAAAAAAATTAAGATAAAAGGGGAATGAAAAGATTTAACTTTGTCATGTATTTTTAAATTATTGAGCTTTGAAAATTCATAGAAAAAAATTATATAAAGCCAATTGAATTAAACCTTTTTGGCTTGCGTATGTGGCTTGAAGTTCTTCCAAAACTTCTTTTTCTAAATCTAACTTTTGTCCCATCTCCTACCTGAGTCCAATCTATATCCTATGTCACATTCCAAATGGAAAACCTGCTGTCAGGTGTAGACACTTTTCTCATTGTGAATATAATAATAAATCATTTATTTTTATTTTTATTCATAGTAATTCAAGTAATTTTTACTTTAAAATTAAAATTGAACATTTCCAAAATTCATTAACTTTCAAATTCTTCTTTTAATTTTAGATAGAGGATATTTTGGAATATAATTTGGAAGTTAGATAGCAAAATTATCATTTTCAAAAGCTAGTTAACTAAATTTTCAAATTTATTTTCGAATTTTTATACTTAATCCTATAATATTTTATCCATATTGAATCTTATAGGAGTATCCTAAAGTGAGTTTCTGTTTACCTAAAAGCTAAATATAATATTTTATGTGGCTGAGTTCCATTCTACTCTTTCCTTAACAAATTCAGAGATCTTGATGATTCTTTTCCAAATGAAATTAAACTTTAATTGAATAAAATATAAGTATTCAGTGGTAATGAGATTTGTTTTTTTTTTCAATTACAAAATTAATTAAATCAAAATGTGAATTCAATTTAGCTTTGAAGAAATTTATTTAAATTTTAATGAGATCATCATCTATTATATTACCTTTATAAATATTTAGCAGAAGAATTAATTTATTCTTTCACTCTTCCAACTAATTTCTTCATACAAAAATCTATTTTTTTTTTAATATAAATGATTTAATTTATTTCCTGGTATAATCATATTACTGATAGTTAATTTGGTTAAAATATTAGATCTTAAAAAAATTTGGAGGTGAAAAATGTTAAATAAAGGAGGATAAAATCTTTATAGCTTGAGAGGCATTTAGAAAGACCAAATTTCTTACATATTCTTTATTTTATTTTAATCTTGAAGTAATATTTAAATAAAATTTTTCATATAAAAAGAAATTTTACGAGATGGAACTTAATTGTGTCAGCATTCTAAGTTATATTGATTATCAAAGACACTTAAAAAGGGATCTAATGTAATTAAAATTATAAATTTGCTTGAGTTTTTCACCCGAAATTGATATGTCTAAGTTTTAGATATTCTTTCAAATTCTATTGGTGCAAGCCTAAGAGAATTTAAATTGGAATTTTAATTTTGATATATTTACAAGGTTATTTAGGGATTTAAGACAGTCATTTATAAAAGAGATTAATTTATCTGAAGGAATTGCATCCCTACTTGAAATACATTTCCCTTTTTTGTATTAGACGTGTCCAGATATATTGATTTCAGATACTGAAACTCAACAGGAGAAACTCTAAAAGATAAATTATCACAACAAATTTTTTTGTTATGGAAATGAAAGAATTTAATTTAATTTTTATGTATCTTTTAAATTTCATTAATTCCAAAATACATAGAGTTCTAAGCTTAAGGTTGAGATATATTTTTGAGAGCTGAGAAGTGATATCAAATTGATTCTTTCTATATTGAATATTTAAGTCTTCTGAATTATTTTTTCATTAGAATTGAGACCATCTAAGGTTCTTATTTCATATTTTCACTTTTGGTTTTCATTTCTGTATTGTTTGAATTATTGTGTTTAAATTTAATATTGGTTTTAAATATAAAAAAAGAATATTTCCCATTATTTATAATACTTCATTGGAGCTCTTGAAGGTTAAAAATACTTCTTGACTCCATAATTCTTCCTCTTGAGTATTTTGTACCTGCATCCAATCTTATTAGTACTTTTATTGTTTCTTATAAAAAATATTGAGTTTTAATATGAGTGGTAATGGTTCAATTCATAAGCTAATAGTTAGGATAGCTCAAGTTTCATATATTATTCTTCCCATTAACTAGGGCATGATCTTGAAAATGAGGAGATCTTAGGGAATCATAGTGTGGACGCCATGTGGTATCGGTGGGTGTTTAATGGCTTTTTTAAGAATGAAAAAAATAAGAAAACAAAAAGTTGGAATTTTTTTGACAATTTTCTATTAATCTCCAATACAAAACTCCATTTTTTTCTTTTTTTTTTGGAAATTCAATAGAACCAAAAAAGTATGGGTTATGAGATGGAACATGATTATGGGATTTCATGGCCTTTTTTTTCCATACCAACTTGAGAGATACAAAAACTCATCAGTTTGTACAAGTATAGGCTAAAAAGTTTTTTATGTGATAAGTTTTACAAAATATGTCTTATTTTAATCATGAAATGATCTTTCAATTTGAATTAAATTAATAAATCTTAGTTGTTTTTCCCAAATTACAGTACTTTTTTCAAGGAAATCTAATTAGCCGAAGTATATATTTCTTTGAGGGAGTACTGTACAGTATTCAATTCTTTTTAATCACTTAAAGCAATCATCAATTTTTTATGTCAATTTTATGTAATCTTATTATTTGGATGGGCATATCTCCCATGACTAAAATGAAACCTTTATGTTTTGAACTAAAATTTATTTTATGGAAATTTCAGTCTTGCACTACTGCCACTAAGCCTGCTCCCCAATCCCGGAATTTTAGGGATTTCCCGGAGGTTGCTTGAACGGGATCGGGAAAAGGGATCAGGTTTTAATTATCTAAATCCCATTGATCACAATAGGGATCGGGCACAGGATAGGTTTGGGATCCCTGAAGGGATTACAAGTCACCATTGACGAAATCACATTTATTTATTACATTATATAAATGTATAGCAGAGGAAACAAACAAGACAATAAAACTAAATGTCACCAAAAAGGAAGCCAAATGTACGTGCCCACTCCTTCACACAAGCTAACTGCTCAACATGTGCAGGTGTGAGTGAAGCACGTTGATATGACAAGATTCTTCGACCACCAGAGAACACTCTCTCTGATGGAGCACTGGTGGCCGGTATTGCCAGATAATTTCGAGCCATCACAGCCAAGGTGGGAAATAAGTTACCTCGGGACCTCCAGAACACAAGGATATCAGTGTCCTTTGGTTCTGGAGGTTCTGCAAAATACCTCTGGAGTTCCAATTCCAAGGTTGCACCTTTGTGTGTTGCTGAGGGGTACATTTTGTCCAATAAGCGTGTTGACCTTTCCGCCACGATCTCATGTGGTTCGCAATCTTGAATAGTAACAAACTTCTGTGCTTCCTCTTCAAACATTTTGGTGAGTTGCGTACATGACGTTCCAAATTCACCAAGGGTGGAATCGTGAGTTAAGAAAAAGGTGTGCTTCAATCGTGGGTCGAGTATAGAAGCACAGATTACTGGCCTCTTGCCAAGGAGGATTGTGATATATTTGGAAATCTTCTGAATCATTGCATCGGCAGCAGGTTCAATTGGAGCAACATTGTATTGCTCCAATGCCTATTTATAAACGATTAGTATGTGATTATTTGTTTGGTGAATAAGAAAACTCACCTGTCTGATATCCTCAATCAACAATATGTATAGGGGCAATGATTGATTAATTGTGGGGTAAGAAGACCCACATATGAGAAGGGTCGCCTCATAGAGTGGCTGCAAGAAGAGTACCATCACTTTGGCTTTCTCCCATTCCAGATGAGATAGCCTATATGATGCTAAGGAGTCGGGAGTACAAAAGTGATTATAAGCGTCTTTCAAATCTAAGGCCCTATTTAACATCTCGTAAGTTGAGTTCCATCGGGTTGGTACTTGCGATAGTAGTGTTTTGGCATTTGTGGGTTTATCAATGTCATAGACCAGATTAACGGTTGTTATGAATTTCTCCCTCCTTTGGGGGCTGTGGCGTAAGTAAGAAGCCAGTCGGCTGATCTTACCTATGATCGAGTTGTACTGCAAGTTTAAGCCATCGGGGGGATTGGTAAGGCTGGAGATAGCCATTGGATTGAGATCGTCGTGGTCCACAGGAGTAGAGGTGTCACAAGTGTCACTTCCAAGGGCCTTCAAGCCATCACGTGCTGCAAGGTGAATGGTATGAGCCATGCACCCAACTGCATGATCCTTGGAGCAAAAGCGAGGACAAATTGATTCGATCTCCAGGGCCATACGATGGTTAACAGAGGCATTATCAGTTGTAATGCAAATGATCTTCTGTTCAAGATCGAATCGTCGAATAATTGTAAGGAATTGACTTGCAAGTGAGGCACCCGAGTGGTTACCTGAGAGAAAGAATCAAGGAAGGTCAGAAAAGGTTCAAGCAAAATAGATTGAAAGTCCTACCTTCTATTTGACATAGCCCTAAAAGAATGGATGTAAGCTTAAAGTCAGAATCAATGTAATGTCCAGTCACTGCCAAGTATGCTGTTATATTTGGGCTTGTCCAGGCATCGGTTGTAAAGGAAACATTTATGTTGTTGGTTGAGAGGTAATTGCGTATGGATTCTTGATGACAAAAGTATATATTAGTTAAGTGCGCAGTTAGACTGGCTCGGCGGACTAATATATTTGTAACTGCTGGATTGCAAAGTTCCAGAAGAGCTCGGAATGCAGGAGATTCGGTAATTGACAGTGGCAAGTCAGCGTCACATATAAAATAAACTAATGCGGTCTTCAACGATGCAGGTGATAATGCCTAAAAATATAATTAGGGTAAGTATAATGTCCCAAATGAAACATGTAATATAACTAAGGAATGGTGACTCACCTTTTTTCTATTATTAATGTTGACAAATTGATCCATCATTGTGTTTTTGGCCAGTGGGGATGATATGGTTTTGGGATTAGCCACACGATGCAAGACATGTAAGTGTTGGCTCATTCCCTTTGTGCTTCCCGTTTGGTCTTTCTTAAGGCGTTTGTTGCAAGCCTTGCCTAATTGGTCAACAAATTGACATTGAACATATTGTTCATCGACATCTGAAAAATAAACCCAGACCCAAGATCGTTTTGGGGTCTGGGTAAGGTCAATGGTTGATGGTAAGCTTCTGAGTTCAGTGTCACTAGGCGTAGGTGTGGAGCAAAGCGAGGATGGTGCAGAAGACATTGCATGAGATGCAAGACAGGAGAGAGTCGTGGAGGGGGAAAAAATAGTGCCAAAGAATAAAACAAAAAAGAAGACCGTCGAAAAGGAAGATAAAAGGAAATTCAAAAAAGAAGACTGTTGAAAAGGAAGATAAAAAAAATGCAAAAGAAAATGGTTGTGGATGGAAAAGCGCAGAATAGAAAGCGTTGGAAATAACGAAGAAAAGAGGAGATAGGGGGGGAAAGTGAATCACGGTCCGGATGGTGTAACTGGAGGGGTTTTTTGGGAGGTTAAAAATGAAAAGGAAAATAAAAAAAATCCCGAAGGAGCCCGCAATATCCCAGGGAATGGTCCGGGATTTTATTTGGGAAGCAAGCATATTCGGGATCCTGGCAGGGTTAGGGATCGGGTAGGTGGCTGGTCATGGAAAAATCCACGGGGACCGGGCTTAACTGCCACCGCCCATGATCTGGTGATTGGATTTCTGAAGTCGATTTGAATTAAATTTTAATTTTCTGTATTGGATTTCGGTCGGTTGCCAAGAAATCGAGGTCTTAGGGGGCCTTGGCTGCTGATTAGACTGTCTGACTTGCAATCACATCCCAATCACATCCCAATCACATCCCAATCACATCCCAATCACATCCCAATCACATCCCAATCACAGCATCCGTCAATTTCTGTTGACCATTCGTCGCTCGGTGGTGGTTGACCGTTGTGGCTCTTGACCATAATCTACTAGCTGCCAAGTCTCGTCCCTCGTCCGCCGTCATCTTCAACCCAATCCAATTTAATTCTTTGAGTCTTGATTTAAATCTTCCTTCCATCGATCAAGGTCCTTCGATTCATCAACAATACTCATTCGATTCATCCTCTCGATTGATCTGATCCTCAAGTCTAACGATCATCTTTCATCTAAATCTCATTCCATAAAATCAATTCAGTCCATTTTAACTCGAAATGTCTCGTGAGTCACTTTTACCTTCTCAAACTTTTCATCAATTCGATTTGGCGCTCATCAGATCTCGTTCTTTTTCCTTGCGTTCAGTCGATGACCCAAACAAGCTCGTCAAAGTCCTTGCTTGCGATGGTAGAACGGGTGAAACAAGAGAAATTGGCTATACTGGCACTCATGTCGTTGGCAATGGGTCATTCGGCGTCGTCTTTAGCGCTCAATTAATCCTCGGTAGTCTAAACCCAAGTGGTAAAGAAGAAGTGGCTATCAAAAAGGTTTTGCAAGACAAACGTTTCAAGGTGCTCTTCCATCTTTATTATCTTGCGTATCGATTCTTTCATCTTTTTTATCCTTAATTTCTCTTAATTGGATTCCTTAACTTTCAAGCTATTTTATTCACTTGATTCAATCCTTTCAACCCTTCATTTTCATCTTTAGAATCGTGAATTACAAATCATGAAGTTATTGGTTCATCCCAACGTAGTCGATTTACGTGCTTACTTTTACTCAAACGGTGATAAGGTAAGAAACTAAAACATCAAATCAATCAAATCACCCAAAAAAATCATTTCAACCTATCCTTTAATAAAAATTCATCTAAATTTATTTTCATCTCAACTTATATTCCTACCAATCCACTTTGCCTTTGCATCTTACAAAAAGCCAAAACGAGACGAAGTATTCTTAAACTTGGTAATCGAATATGTCCCCGAAACTGTTTATAGAGCATCGCGTCATTACTCCAAATTAAAACAAGTCAGTCCTCTATCATCGATCTGTCCGATTAGCATATATTTTTAAGATCTTTCAAACTAATTTGATCGTTTCGATCATCAGGTCATGCCAATTTTAAACATTAAACTTTACATTTACCAACTCTTACGATCATTGGCATATATTCACTCTTTAGGGATCTGTCATCGTGATATCAAACCTCAAAACTTACTCTTAAACCCCGCAACTGGGGTCTTGAAACTTTGTGATTTTGGTTCAGCAAAGATTTTGGTTGCTGGAGAACCTAATGTTAGTTACATTTGCTCCCGTTACTATCGTGCGCCAGAATTGATCTTTGGAGCAACCAACTATACAACTAATATCGGTCAGTTTATAAATCATTCCAAACATTCAAACTAACTCCCAATCTTCAATGCGCTAATTCTTCGAGTGAGAGAACTATTAGATATTTGGTCAACTGGATGCGTCATGGCCGAGTTAATGCTAGGACAACCATTGTTTCCAGGTGAAAGCGGAATCGATCAATTAGTAGAGATCATCAAGGTTCTTGGAACACCGACAAGAGAACAGATCAAAACAATGAATCCAAACTACATGGAGCACAAGTTTCCTCAGATCAAAGCTCATCCGTTTCCAAAGGTAATTCTTTTGTTTTCAGTCAGTTGAAAATCACAATCTCAAAAACTCAATAATCATAATCGTGTTTATTGCCCTCTTAGGTCTTCCGACCTCGTACACCTTCTGACGCCATCACCCTAGTCTCAAACTTATTGGAATACACCCCTTCAGCAAGGCTCACGGCTATTGAAGCAATGTGTCATCCCTTTTTTGATGAATTGAGGTTACCGGAGACAAAGTTAAATTCCGGAAAACCACTACCTCCATTATTTGATTTCAGTGAGACAGAATTATCAGTCAAGCCTGAATTAATCAAGACACTCGTACCGGAACACGTAAGAGAAGAATTGAAGATGAGTAAAGGAATTGATGTTGATAACTTTGAACCTGTTGAATTACCCAAGATCTCATTTGACTGATAACCCATCTTAAATAAGTGGAGGACAATAAGCAGATAATTTTTTTATAAGAGCATATGATATTTCCAAGAGGCATGGCAAAGAGGGAGAAATCGCCTTTGGAAGTCAGATGGAGGGATGTTTAAGAATTTGATAGAGTCAAATCCAATTTTTATGTGATTGCCTAGTTTTCAAATTTCTCCGTTTACAGTTTCTTTGTGCCTTTGTTAGTTTGCTATTTTTTCTCCAACTGTTGTTTGTGTGCCTTTTTTGTTGTTTCAACCTTTGAGTTGAGGAGAAAAGTTTTTTCTGTTTTTTTTTCTTTTTTTTTTTTTTTTTTTGGAAAACCTGTTTCTATTGTGGCATTTTTGTAGAGACATTTCAAAGTGAAGCAGTTTTGAAGACAGAAAAAAGTTGTCAGCACAGAAAAGTTGAAAGTTGACGCGCTCAAGAATAACGTACTTTGCAAAATAGAAACAAATGAATTGAATTGTGAAACAAGTTTGGCGAAGTGTGGCGAATTTGACAGCCAAAGTCGGCGATTGCCCTATAATTGAGTGTTTTCACCCAAGCACTTGCCTCAATTTGCAGTCACCTCGCCAGAATCCTGGCCCTTATGTGTCAGTACCCTTGCTCTGTACTGCTATGCAATGCGAAAACTAACCGATGGGTATGCGTGGAGTTTTGAGCTGTTTTCTTGATAAAAAGAGTTTGGCCCATTCATGATTACCAAATTTAGCTAGACAAAATCAATGTTTTTTTGTTTTTTTGTTCTTTTGTGACAAGAAATTTTTTTTTGCTTTTGCAAGACCAAAACTAGAATTTGATTCCAATAAATAAAATAATAATAGTCTTTGTTTTTTAACTTTTTTGAAAAAAGTGACACTTGAATTAGAAATTAGACTCTTGAGTATAAATATTTGGAATTCCTCATCATTGGGATTCAAATTGGATAAATTTCATAGATAATGATTCTTTAAACCAATTTTTAATTTGAAATTTTCTAATTTGCATGTTAAAAAAATTCACACCACCTGGTCTTACAAGTAAGGAAAACAAAGATAAATTAATAAAGTCAAACAAACCTGTGCCTCCTGCACAGTCTTACAGTGTTTTTGAGAATTGTGAGTGGGGTTAATATTTTGCAGTGTATTGGAAATATATGAATCCTGTACCCTTCAAAGACTATTCCTTAAATAAAGTAAATAAGTAAAAACTTGAACTTGAAAAAATAAAATAATCAGTAGTTCTTTTTTTTTTTTTTGAAAAAAAATAAAAAAAATCTCAATTGAAAAAAATACTAAAATATTTCCTTTCAAGAATTAATTAATTAATTAATTAATTTTTTTTTACCAAACTTTTATCAATAATAATAAAAGAATTATTTAGAAAAAAAAAAAAAAAAAGGAATATTTTCTATTCATTTTTTTGATATTATTTCATCAACTTTTAAAAAATAAGTTTTTTTTTTTTTAAAAAAAAAAATTAAATATATTATTATTATTTAAAATAAAATTTAATAATAATTAAATAATTGAATTAATTTATTAAAATTAAAATTTATATATTTCTTCTATAAAATAAAAAAAAAAAAAAAAAGAATTTATCTTTTTTTAAAATAATAAGATTTTAATTTTAAACTTAATATTAAATACTAAAAAAAAAAAAAAAAAAAAATTATTAATAATTAAATTTAAATTTATTATATAATTAATTAAAAAAAAAAAATATCAAAAAAGAAAATTAATAATTCAAGAATTTTATATAAGGAAGGTATTGATAAAATTATTTAAGAACTTATGTTTTGTTTTTTTAATAAAAACTTAAATGTTTAAAATATAATTTTTTTTTTTTTTTTTTTGGAAAAAAAAAATTTAAGAAATTCTATTTATCCCTTTTTTGATAAAAATAAATTTAACTATGAATTTCATTTATAAAATTTTTAATTCAATAAATTTAAATTTATTTCATTTTTAATTCCAAAAAAAATTTAATTTATTTAATGATTGATTTCATAAATTATATTTTTTGAATTTACTAAAAAAACATGAACAAAATAAAATAAAAATACTTTTTTGGGATCAAAATTTTCCCACTCAATATATATATATATATATATATATATAAGGGATTATAGTTTTTAAATCTCAAGATTAAACCTTTAATTTTTATTTTTTAAAAAAAAAAAAAAAAAATTAAAAATTCCTCAAAACTTTTCATGAGGATTTTTTTTTTTTTTTTTTTTTAAAAAAAAAGATGTTACTTTATATGCTTTTACCAAAAAAAAATAAAAAAAATTAGGTTTTTTAGTCATAAATTGGTAAAAAAAAAAGAATGTAAGGGATTACATAGTTTTACCAACAACTTCAATATAATAATAGTGTTGTTAAACCTAAAGAAACATTTATGTGTTTTTACCAATTTATGGCCAAAAAAAAATAATTGTAAGTTTATGATAAAAACACTTGAGTGACCTATTTTTTTTTTTTTTTTTAAAAAAAAAGAAAATTCCTCAGGATTAGTTTTGAAGATTTTCTTAATTTTTTCTTCACATATTTTATTAAAAATGGGATTTCAATATCCCCAATTTTTTTTTTTTTTTTTTTTACCAAATTTCTCAAATTCAGTCAATTTAACAAAAATGGCATATTTTTTTTTTTAAAAAAAAATTCATTTAAAATCTTCCCACTTATAAATTTCCTTAATTTTTTTTTTTTTTTAAAAAATGAAGAGTTAAATCTTGAAAATAAAAAACAAGAAACCCATAATTTTTGGGGAATTTTTTTTGTGTGACAAGTGAAGGCACAAAAAAGGTGTTTTTTTTTTTTTTTCAAATATTTTTTTCATGTTTTTAATATGACTATTTTTAAGTACAAAAGTGCCAAATTTTTGATAAAAAATGAGACTGATGTAGAATTTAAGCAATAAATAAGAATGAGGAGGGGGATAATTGACATAAACTGTATATACAAAAATAAATCAATCTGAATCAACCTCCAAGAGAGTTTTTTTTTTCTGAGGGGGGGGGAAAGATTGGACAGATATGACATAATGTGTTTGTTAAATTTATCTTCTCACCCCAGGGCTTGTAGTTGGGCATGAAATTACCAATAAAAAGTAATGGGGGGGACTGGATAAACTTTATAAATGATGATATCTAATGGAACAAAATGAGAACAAATATCCAAGAAGAATATGAAAATGGGTGAATTATCATTTAGAGGATAGAAATAAGGGAAAAAAAAAGAGAAAGATTGGACTATGGAATAAAAGAAAACTGGTCTTTAATAATTATTAGTAATTGGATAACCCATATCAGGCATGGACATCCACTTGCTCTTTGGAGCATGACCAAGAAAGTTTTTTTTTGGAGGAAAATGAAGTCTTTGGGGAAAAAAAAAGGAAAAAAGTATGAAAAGATTTTCAATATTTCTTTGGTAATTCTATTTCTCAAAAACAGAAAAAATTGTTTGGGGGGAGGGGGGGATAATGTGGATTATTTTGATTTTCTTTTGGGGGGGGGGGATGTGCAAAAAAAACTGGAACAATTGGGTTAGAGGAGTTTTGTGGGTTTTAGGTGGTTGTGGACCAATACAGGGTTTTTTGTTTCATTTTAATTTAAAATGGGCCCAGGGCACCCATTAAGTGTTTTTACCAAAATGCTTACATGAGCTTACCAACACCCTATAATAATTCCCTTTTATGATTTTTATTAGTCTTTATAATAATAATAATAATTATTATTATTCATCAATTTCACTGCTTTTCTAAAAGGAAACATTATTGAATTAAGTAATTTTTTGTTTTTTTTTTTATTTTGCAAAAAATATAAAATTGATTCAAATTTTTCCATTTTAATCTGTTTTTCTTTTTTTTCTTTTCTTTTTCTCTTAAATACATAAAAAAAAAAAATAATAATCAAAAAAACCAAAAAATAAATTTTAAATAAATAAAAAATAATAGAGCTATTCCTTTTGTTTTTTTAATTACATTTGAAAAGTTTGAAAAAATTAAAAAAAAAAACTTAATGATCATTTTTTAAATTAAGTTTCAATTTTAAACAGAAATATAAATAAATTTTTATTAAAAATTAATTTAATTAAATATATTTAGGTTTTTTTTTTTGTTTTTTTTTTTCAAAATTTAAATCATTTAAACTTTTTTTTTCTTTACAAATTATAAAATTCAAAAAAAATCCAATTAATTTTTTTTTTCTTTAAATAAAAGTTCAAATAAACAATGTAAAGAGAACTTTTTTTTTTTATGTTTAAATTAAGAAAATATTCTTTAAGTTTTGATAAAAAAAAAGGTTTTAAAATTATATTTAAAAATAAAAATAAAAATAAAGAATTTAATTTTAATTTATTTAAATCAAAATTAAATTAAGTAAATAACCTTTTTTTTTTTTTTTTTGCAATTTTTGATTTTAAAAGAAAAAAGTTTTTTGGTTTAATCAATTTTTTGATTTAAATATCTGAATTTAGATATTTTTGAAAAAAAAAATAAGGAATTTTTTTTAAATAATTTTAGTAAATAATAATTAATAATAATAGAAATATTTTTGAAGTTAAAAATTAAAAAACAAACAAAAATAGTTTTAAATAATGAAATTATTTTCTATTATGATTTTTTTTTTTGTTTTATTAAATTAAATTTAATGAAAATGAAGAAAATGTTTATTATATTGAAGTATAATATTTTCCCTAAAAGTTTTTTTTTTTAAAAAAAAGTTGATTGAGTTTTAATTTCTCTTTTTGGAAAAAAAAAAATTGAGAATTAATATGAGATAATTCAAAAAACCTTTTTTTTCACAGTTTAAAATCAATATCAATATGAAAAATTAAAGAAAAAGCATCTTTTTATCATTAAATTAACTTTCATTTTTTTGGTCAAAGAATACAGAATTAGATTTCTTAAGTAATAACTATAGATTTAAAGTAAATTTCATTTTTCAGTTTAAACAGAAATTAATCACAGAATTCAATATCAAAACAGCAAAAACTTGGCTTCAGTAACACTAGGGGTGCAGTTTTTTTTGATATAGATTGAAAGAAGCTTGGTATATTTTTTTCAAAATTTAGAAACATTTCATTAGCCATCATGGTATGAGGTTTTTAATTAAAAATTTGTTTTATCAGATATGATCCCATTAAATAAGAGATAATCAAAAATATGGCTATCACTTATAAAAATTAAATTTTTTACAAACACATAGTTGATGTAAGAAATGGAAATAGTGGTTGAAAATACAAGTGAGAATCTCAAAAATATAAAAAGTAATTTCAATGAAAAGAATAGGAAAACTGGAAAATATGAAACATATCACTTTTTGAATTTTTAAACAATTGAAAATGAGATGATCTGCAAACAAGAGAAAAAACTTGATGAGAAGTTTAATCATGTGGTACTTTTAATTGAAAAAAAAGTCATTTGTGTGGCTTTTAAAAAGTGCAATAAGAAATTGAAAAAATTCTTTGTATAAAGTAAAGATACAAAAAAAAACTTTTGAAGATTTTGATAAATTAAAAAGAATAAATACATAAATGAAGATTAAGTAAGTAAACTCTTTATTTATTGGACTTTTAATTTCAGAAATTATGAAAAAAACAAATTATAAGGATTTAAGCCCTTATATGTTTTTACCAATTTGTAGCCAAAACACATAAGTTACTGTCACAGCCATGGAAACAGGCAGGGAATCGACATTAATTACTAATTGAAGATCTTCCAACACCTAATCAGCAAGGGAGTTCATGGAAGATTCACCAAATACATTTTTAAACCTCAATACTTCTCAATACAGGAAAAACCCAAATACAGGTTCAAACACCTGTAGTGATTCAAATAGCTGTAGTGGATACACCAATACAGTTTCACATCTTGAATACAGGTTCTTCAATCATACAGTCATGGTTTCTCAACACTCAAACTTCAGGCTGGCATTTTTTCACATATACCAGCCCCCTTTCACCCACCTAGGGGGTTTTCCCCCAGTTAATTAGTAAATGTTTGATTTATTTATTGATATTCCTTTATTTCTTACTCAGAAGTATTATTATATTAATTATTAAGTTAGTCTTAGCCTTCCCTCACCTGTTCAGAAGAGTCCTGGTGGTCATATCCTTAGTAATCCTTTTCTCTTTTTTTGAACAGGTTGAAACAGTGATTCAGGATTATTTGTGGTTGGCTCTTTTTGATTGATTTTGTTTTTATTTAATGTATTTTAATGCTCATTTTTCATCAGTAGAAATTTTACACTTTATCCCATTACTCTTATCCTTTGAGTACTTCCCTTGAGCCCTCCATAAGTAAGTCCACTGAGTGCCAGGCCCTCTTCATTTAGAAGAGCCCCTGTGACATTATTTTAATTAACTTATAATTTCTTCTTTTATTTCATTCATTATTATTAATTTCTCTCATTTTAAACTATGAATTTTATGATGTTATTATTTTTTATGATTTCATCATCTCTCATCAATTTTCATCTCATTCATTTTATTCAAATGAAAATTGATTCTCTTTCTCATTTGTTAAATTTTGCTGACCATTTCACTTTATTCTTAATTCTCAATCAAGATTTATTGTAATTTTCTGTCTGAATTCAGGTTCTTTTATCAGGTTTAATTGATTGGAATTTGGGGTTAATTGTTTCATCATTTCAGGAATTTTCATTGGATTGGGGTTATCATTTGTTGATTTTGAAATTTCTCAAGAATTATTGATTTATTGATTTGATTATTCAAGAAATTGATTTTACCTCAAGATTCTAATTTTACTTAATTGAATGATCTGATTTGATTCCTCAAGATAGCTGATTTATCCTCAAGATTTTATTCAATTGATTGATTTGAAGTTGATTCCTCAAGAAATTGAATTGATTTTTGAAGATATTGATTGAATTCCTCAAGACATAATTGATTTTATTTTGAATTTACTTGATTGATTTGATTTGATTTATTGATTGACTTAATTTGAATTATTGATTGAAATTAATTATTCATAAGAATTTGACTTTTTTATCTTAATTCTTCAAGATTTATTCATATTGATTCACTTCAAGACTTTTGATTGATTTCTAAAGTTCATCAATATTCTCATTTGATTGATTTGGTCAAGACTTGTTTTATTCCCAAGTATCATCAAATTTCATTTTCTTTCTTCAATAATTACAGTTCAGAATAGCCCTCCAGCCAAGAATACCAGATCCTAAATAAATCAAGCTGTTATCACTCCTAAAGCCAGGGCTCTTCTTTTCTGTACACCATCAGATCATCAACTGAGTGAAAATTTGGACAGAGGACCACCAATGGAAGGAGAAGCACCCTCCAGAAGAGGAGGTGTGAAGTCAAGAAGATCAAGAGCATTCACTGGCTTGTTGGGTGGCTATTCAAGCACTTCTCAAGGGCCTAGAAGTAGATCAGGGGAAGCTGAAGATGAAGAGGGGGAGGAGTCTTTGGAAGAGGAGGAGTCTGAAGAAACTAAAGTAGCAGCTGCCTTGGAAGGTGCCCCTGAGACTTCTGAAGCTCCAAATCTAGCCTCTTCTAATCAACCTCTTGTCTCACAAGATGAACCAAATTTTCTCAAAATGATGGAGCAGATGACTCAATTCATGGGACAGCTCACTCAAGCAGTTTCCCCAAGGGATACTTAACAAGCCCCAGAATTCAAGACTCCATCAATGAAGGCATCTGATTCCCTTGATAGTACTAAAGCTTATAAATTGAGAGGATTTATTCAATCTTGTCAATTAATATTCCATAATGACACAGAAAACTTCTTCTCTGACAGGAAGAAGCTTTTTTACTCAACTTCTTTTCTCACTGGTAGACCTGGAAAATGGATTGAACCTTACCTCTCAAATATCTCCAATGAATACCCTTCTTATCTCCTCAATAACTGGAAGTTATTTGAAACCCAGTTATTCACTCTGTTTGGTGATGCCAATCAAGTCAGGAAGGCTGAACAATAGTTAGACAATCTCAAGATGAAAGAAAGTGGTCAAGTTTCCTTGTAAATAGAAGATTTAAGAAGCTTAATGTCAAGCATTGGATACTGGGGGGAAAGGGCCTACATTCATGTGTATAGAAGAGGCTTGGCTTCAAGATTGTCGGAAAAATTGGCTTCTCATCCTGGAAACTTTGATAGCCTTCAAGAACTCATGGAAATCACTTTGAAATTAGATACCAGGTACCATAAAAGGCAGAAGGAAAGGGGTAGTCATCAAGAGAAGAAGCCTCCAATCAGTGGATCCAACTACTCCAAGCCTCCTCAAAGTTCATAATCAAAAAAGCCTTATCACAGGAAGAACAAGAAGGGGAAGAATTTTCAAGTGTCCAAAGACAAGCCTCATGCTTCTCTCCTTACTAAGTAAAACAAATTAATTGGTTCTTAAAAGGAGAGGAGGATTAAAGAAGGTTTATGCACTCATTGTGGTGGCAAGCACCCAATTGAAAAATGCTTCAAGAGGCCTGAAAATAGGCAAGGGTCATGAAGAGGCTTCCCTAGCAAGCAGGGAAAAGCCTGAGTGGGGATCATGATGTGTTTAATGGTTCTCACTCGTTTCCTTCAAGAGCACAATCGTGCACTCTGAATACTAGTTTCAAGAAATCTTTGAAATTTCTTATTTTACCTTCTCTCTCTGATATTTTTTATAGTATTCTCATTTATTCTTGCGCTAAAAACTCTCTTATTGGAAAGAATTTTGTTCTAAAGTACTCATTGAACATGTCAGAGCTCCCTGAAAAGATTCCTATTCTCATTTTGGATTCATATGAATCCACTTCCCTGTTCATCACCCATTATACCAAGTGGGTTGTTGACTTTCCTTCATTCCAAAGATCTGAATGGGATTTCTTTATCATAGATTCACCCAAGGGAGAAGACCTAATATTGGGCCATTATTTTCTTTACCATTTTAATCCCATTATTTATTGGAAAAATGGATTGATCACCTATGATTCTAGTGGTATTATTTCTTCTACTAGTAATGACTCTGCCACTAATGTCAACAATGTTTGTCTGGTTGGTGAACTTAAGACACCTTCCCTTCCTACTTCTGTCCATATCCCTTCCATCACTCCCTCTCAGTCATTAATTCCATCAAGAGAGGAAGTCTTCAAAGACATAAAAGATGTTGGAGAATATGTTGCTATATCTTCACTTCATCTCTTTCAAGGGGATATGGACCTTCCTCCTTTATCTTTTAATGCCTCCCTGGAGGAGCAGTGGGATGAGGAGGAAGAGCCAGAAGAGATTGAAACTGGGTTAAAGGTAGTCCCTGCTGCTTATCACCAATATTTGGATGTATTCTCCAAGGTGAAAGCAGAGACACTTCCTCCACACCACGCCTGGAATAATCATATCAAACTGGAGGGTCTTCTACCTCCAGTTGGTGTTATTTAATCTTTATCAAAGCATGAGTCAGAAACACTACGGGCCTATATTTCAGAGAATGTAGAGAAAGGTTTAATCAGGCTAAGCTCCTCTTCAACAAGAGCACCTGTCCTTTTTGTTAAGAAAAAGGATGGTGGCGTTTGCTTGTGTGTTGACTACCACAAACTTAATTCTGTCACTAGGAAGAACAGGTATCCTGTTCCTTCAATGAATCAGCTCCTTACCATATTTAACGGTTTTACTATATTCTCCAAGATAGATTTGCCTGGTGCTTATAATCTCTTGAGAATCAAAGAGGGGGATGAGAACTTAACTGCCTTTTTAACCAAATATGGTAGTTATGAATATTTGGTAATGCCATTTGGCTTGACCAATGCTCCTGCTTCATTCCAGAATCTTGTTAATGATATCTTTGCAGATTTATTGGATATTTTTGTTGTATTCTACTTGGATGATATTATGGTCTTCTCTACTTTTGAGGAGGAACATGTCAAACATGTAGCCTCTGTCCTCCAAAGACTGAGGGACAATAATTTGTTTTCTAAAGCCTCAAAGTTTTTATTCCATGCCTAAAGTGTGGAATACTTGGGCTTGGTTGTTTCAAGTGAAGGCCTCAAGATGTATTCTTCCAAAGCTCAGCAAATCCTCAATTGGCCTCAGCCAAAGAACATCAAATTACTTCAATCTTTCCTTGGATTTGCCAGCTTCTATCATCATTTCATTACAAATTATTCCAAAAAAATCTCTGATCTCACTTCCCTCCTTAAAAAAGATTCTCCCTTCATCTTGAATGAGGGAGCTCTTAGTTAATTTCAAATACTCAAAGAAGCTTTCACCACTGCTCCTATTCTATCCCATTTCAATCCTTCTCTACCAACTATTGTAGAGACTGATGCTTCTGATTATGCTTTGAGTGCTGTACTGAGTCAGGTGAATGAATCAGGAAAGCATCCCATTGCATTTGATAGTCACAAGCTTCTCCCAGCTGAGCTCAACTATAAAATCCATGACAAGGAGCTCCTTGGAATAGTTTGGGATCTCAAGGGCTGGAGAGCCATTCTCCTTTCTCTTCCTAAATCCTTTGAAGTCTTGACAGACCACTCTTCCCTTCAATATTTTATGTCTTCCAAAGTCCTTAATTGCCATCAAGCCTGTTGGACAGAGTTTCTCTCTGAATTTCACTTTTCTATCACTTACCGCCCAGGCAGACTGGCAAATTTACCAGATGCCTTGTCACGTTGGGACAATGTGTACCCAGAAAGGGGGGTGGACTTCATCAGCAAGAATCCTCAAAACTTTAATTATGCTCTTAAGCAAAATGAAATTAAAGAGTCAAGATTTTTCTCTCAGATTTAGTTGATCAAATTCAGAAGGCAGTATGGCAAGACAAGGATTATATGGAAATTCTCAAGCAATTAGCAAGAGGTGAATTAGTATCAGATTATTATCTTGAAAATAATGCCAAATTGGTATTTTTCAAAGATATAGTAGTCATCCCAAGCAATCACAAAACTCAATTGGATATCCTTCAAAAGCTTCATGACTCACCGTTGGCTGGCCACCCTGGCCAGGATAAGACCCTCAAGCTCATCAAGAGTAATTTTTATTGGGCTGGCATGCATCAAATTATCAGGGACTATGTGTCCTCATGTCAGAAATTTTCAAGAAACAAGAACATCCACCATATGAAGTTTGGATTACTCAAGTCTCTTCAAACTCCATCTGGTCCTTGGAATTCATTATCAATGGACTTTATCACTAAATTGCCTCTGTCAAGCAACTTTGATTCAATTTTAGTAGTTGTAGAAAGATTCTCAAAAATGGAAATATTTATTGCATCTTATTCAAAAATAACTGCTTTTGACTTAGCTCAAATTTTTATTAGTCATGTCTTTTCCAAATATGGCCTTCCAATCAGTATTGTTAGTGATAGAGGTTCATTATTTGTTTCATCATTTTGAACTTTATTATTTCAGCAGCTCAAGATATAAAGAGATCTTTCAACTGCCTTTCACCCTGAAACAAATGGACAGACAGAGAGGTTAAATCAGAGTCTATAACAGTATCTTTGGATGTATGTCAGTTAACATCAAGATGACTGGCACACCTGGCTCCCTCTGGCCAAATTTGCCTATAATAATGCAGAACATTAATAAACAAAACAGTCACCTTTTTCACCATTTATGGAAGAAATCCCAGCTTTGACTCAATTCACATTTCTCAAGATACACCTGCTGGAAAGCTATCAAAAAAACTCCAATCAGTGCAGGAAGTTGTCAAAGAATAATTAGAGTCAGAAATAAAGCACTTTAAGAAGTATGCAGATAGAAATAGAGAAATTCCACCTGATTTCCAACCTGGGGACAAAGTATGGCTAGCTTTCAAGAACATCAAGACAACAAGACAAGCCAAGAAACTCTCAGAAAGATGGTTGGGACCCTTTGAAGTTCTGAAGAAGATTGGAAGCCATGCATATCCCATCAAGTTGCCTCAAGAATGGAAGTCAGTTCACCCTGTTTTTCATGTGTCCTTATTAGAACCAGTGAAGCAATCAACTATCTCAGATTGACATCAATTGCCACCACCACCAGTCATAGTGGAAGAGCAAGAAGAAGGGGAAGTGGCTCAGGTTCTGGACTCACAACTCAAGAGAGGTACATTATGGTATCTAGTGTAGTGGAAAGGATTAAATGAAGACCCAGAAAGAAAAACTTGGGAACCAGCTTCCAACCTTACCAACTCCCCAGACCTTGTCAAGGATTTTCACACTTTGTATTCTGACAAGCCTGGCCCAAATGCCTCAACAGTTTAATTTATGGTGCTTGGTGGGGATTGGAGTTTATGAAAGTAAGTTCCTCTCCTGGAATGAATCTTTAAGGGGGTATTTTAACCAAATATGTTGTAAGAATCACCTTGGCCACTTTGTGAGCACTTGTCAACTTCTTTTGACAGGTTTAGAAGGTCTTTCAACATCAATACCCTCAAATTTGGACCTTTCATCAAGATATGGACAAATTTTCTCTTTTATGTATTATTTTATTTTTATTTCATATTTCATTATTCCAAGTAATTCAATTCACTATTCTTCAAGACATTCCTTAACTAAAATTAATTTATGGCAAAGTTTTCTATTCTTTTATGATGCTTGGTGGGGAGTGGAAGTTATGAAAGTAAGTTCAATCTCCTGTTATGCATCTCAGAGGGTTTTAATTCTTGTAAAACAACACCTTAGCCACTCTGTGAGCATCAAATGTTTGGTTTTATCTTTTAAGGAAGATTATGGCCAAAATCAAGCAACTCAACACAAGAAGATCAATCCTCAGAAGTTTTCTTTATTTTCTTTCTTTACTCTCCTTTTCTCTCAATTCATTCTTTTCATTTTATTTCATTTTCTTTTACTTGTATGATTTTATTTTTTTATTTCTTGTTTTCAAAAGCAGCAGTCATCACTCCCATATCTGGTTTGGGGAGTCAATATTTAATAATAAAAGAGCAAACACTAGTAATGATAAACACCAACTACAGATAATCCTCATCAAAATTTCTTCAAGGCCTCTCTAAATGTAACAGCCAAGGCATCTTAATAAGAAACTGCCTTCCTGGCCAAAGCCCTAGTGGGTTCACCTGGAATAGCACTCTTCATAGCTTTATCCACAAAAACTTCAGTCAAGGCATCCACCTCTGCAAATAGGGAGGTGACCACCTTCTTATTCACTTTCTTCTGATCAGTAAAGTTTCCAGTGATATTCAATAATTAATGGTTTTCAAAGATTTATTCAGGTTCTGGAGACATTGGGTCTCTAGAAGTTCTAGCCATAGGTGGTTGAATATTGGTGGAGGTAGAGGCAAGTGTGGATGTCCTGGTTGAGGGGACCTGATCACTTCATGGATGGCGGTACTGACTGGGACTGGGGATAGTGAAGTGGATTGGGTTCTTCCTTTTTGGATGGGGGTAGTGATTTCAAGTTCTCCATCAAGCTCATCACTGCCTTCAGTATCAGTATCATTTTCATCTTGAGCCACCAAATTTATTTGCAGTTTTCCAAGTCTTCCATCCTTTCTGGTGACCAAAATAGGAACTTCTGGGGCAACTCCAATGGGGTTTCCTTGGGGGGGGGGGAATGGGTCCTCCAGTGTTGGCCCAGGAACTGCTGGTATTAGTCCATTGTTGAACACCTCTCATTCTGGATCCAGTCACTTAAGCAGAAGAAAGGAAACCATAGAAGTCAGTAACTCAGAAATTCCCTGATCATTAAACTCACAATTGAAGTGGACAGAGGTGGCATCAGAAGTTGGAGGTTCATCAACAGGAGCTTCCAACCCAAACCTTCCATGCTTCTTGATGCTGCTCCAATATCTTCTGGGATTTTCTAGAAATCCATAGTTGACCCAAGAGCAATTTATTTTCCCAAATTTGCAGAATTGACACCTGGTGGACCTGGCAGTAGCAGATTCAACACAAGGAACCCCCTTCTTCCAACAATTGATGCAGGTTGGTTCAATAACTCTAACAGATTTAAAGCCATCATAGGTTTTATTGATGTCATAAATCTTTGTAGGGGCCATACTCTCTTCAAAAATTTCTCTCAAGTTATCAAAGACACCAGCACCATAAAGTACAGAAGGCGGAGAATCAGAGTGATTGGAGTTGCAAATGGAGGTCAGCTTTGAGCTCATCTTCAAGTCAAGATTCAAAGCCAAGACCAAGAAAATCATGGAAAAAATTCAAGTCAGCAAGTCAAATATGGCAATTTGAACTTCAAGAATGGAGTGAAGCCCAAGAAAATAGAAGAAATCATCATTAAAAGCTGTTTTATTGGCCGAATTGGCCATTTTTATGCATTTGCACATTTTTGCACATTTTGTGCACAATGCCATCAAATCATCTTAAAATCATATGAAAATCCTTCAAAACCTCAAAAAACCAGAGAAAATAGTCAAATTGGTGCATTTGCGCATTTTGTGTGATTTTGGAAAAATTAGCCAAAAACCACAGAAAACAACAAATTTGGGGAAATTTTCAATGGATCCTGAATTGGCTCAAAAGCAAGAAAGGGCCAATTTGGCCCAATCACAAAATGAAGGCAATTTTATGGAATGAAAGTAAGCTCTTAGGACATAAACCTGAAATCACCATATATCATGAGCCATGAGGACTCAAGACAAATTGGGTGAAGAACATCGGAATGAGAAGAAGATCACAAAAATAGAAGGAAAAGAAGAAAATGAAAAGAAATTTCAAAGAAGAGAAGAGGAATCAGAATCAAGTCAAAGCAGAAGGACCTATAAGCTGTGAAGATGAAAGAGTTTGAAATTATGATTGATGAAGAAAAATTATGAGGGACAAAAATTGGGTAATTGAGGGGCAGAAAGCTTCATTTTACCTCATCAAGATTCACTTACTCTTATGGTGCTCAGAGCTCACCACTTTCAAGAGGGGGACAATGTCACAGCCATGGAGACAGGAAGGGAATTACCATTCATTACTAGTTGAAGATCTTCCAACACATAATCAGCAAAGGAGTTCATGGAAGATTCACCAAATACAGTTTCAAACCTCAATACAGCTGAATAGAGCAAGAACCCAAATAGAGTATTTACCAAATACAGGTGCAAACACCTGTATTGATTCAAATAACTGTATTGGATACACCAATACCGTTTCACATCTCAACTACAGGTTCTTCAATCATACAGTCATGGTTTCTCAACACTCAAGCTCCAGGCTGGCATTTTTTCACATATACCAGCCCCCTTTCACCCACCTGGGGGTTTTCCCCCAGTTAATTAGTGAATATTTGATTTATTTATTGATATTACTTTATTTCTTACTCAGAAGTATTATTTTATCAACTATCAAGTTAGTTTTAGACTTCCCTCCCCTGTTCAGAAGAGTCCTGGTGGTCATATCCTTATTAATCCATTTCTCTTTTTCTGAACAGGTTGAAACAGTCATTCATGATTATTTGTGGTTGGCTCTTTGTTATTGATTTTGTTTGTATTTCATGTCTTTCAATGCTCATTCTTTATCAGTAGAAATTTTACACTTTATTTCATTGCTCTTATCCTTTGAGTACTTCCCTTGAGCCCTCCATAAGTAAGTCTGTTTACTGAGTTCCAGGCCCTCTTCATTCAGAAGAGCCCCTGTGACAGTGACCAATTTTTATTATAAAAATTCCTCAGTCTCAGCTTTGAGGTTATTTTAATTTTTTTGCCATATTTTTTCTGACATGGGATGTCAATATCCCCAAATTTCTTTCAATTGTTTTTTTCCACATTTCACAAATTTGGCCAATTTGACAAAATGGCATATTTTTTTGGAAAATTAATTTGAAATATTCCCAGTTAGGAATGTACTTCATTTTGTTTATAATGAGGAATTCAATATTGAAAATTAAAAACTAGAAGCCCATAATTTTGGAGATTTTTTTGGTGGGACAAGTGAAGGCATGCAAAGGGTTTTTTTTTCATATTTGTAATATGAATATTTTTAAGTACAAAAGTGACACATATTTGATAAAAAATGAGACTGAGGTGGGAATTAAGAAACAAATAAGACTGAGGAAGGGTATAATTGGAATAATTTGTATATATAAAAATCAATCAATGTGAATCAACCTCCAAAATATTTCGTTTTTCATGAAGGGGGAGGATGATTAGACAGACATAACATCCCGTGTTTCTTAAATTCATCTTCCCACCCAAGGGCTTGTGGGTGGGCATTAAATTAGCAATTTAAGGTAATTGGGGGACTGGATAAACTTTAGAAATGACAACATCAAATGAAACAAAATGAGAACAGCTATCCAAGAAGATGATGAGAATGGGTGGATTATAATTTGGAGGACAGAAATAAGGGTAAAAAAGAGAAAGATTGGACTGTGGAATAAATGAAAACTGGTTTGTGATACTTATTAGCAATCGGATCCCCCATATCAGGCATGTAAATCCACTTTCTCTTTGCATCTGGACCAAGAAAGTTCTTTTGGAGGAAAATGAATCTTTGGGGAAAAAAGGGAAAAAAGTGTGAAAAGATTTGCAAAATTTGTTTGGAAATGCTGGTTTTCAAGAACAGGTAAAAATTGTTTGGGGAGAGGATAATGTGGATTATTTGGGTTTTTGGATTTTGGAGGGGGATGTGCAAAAAGACTGAAAAAATGGGGTTAGAGGGGCTTTTTAGGGAAAAACCTTTTTTTGGTGTGTTTTGGGTGGTTGTGGACTAATACAGGGTTTTTTGTCTCATTCCAATTCAAAATGGGCCCAGTGAACCCCTTACTTGTTTTCACAAAAATGCTTATGTGGGCTTACCAACACCCTAAAATAATTCCCTTTTTATGATTTTTATTAGTAATTATCAAAATAGTAATTATTATTGTTCATTAATTTCCCCACCTTTCCAAAAATTATCTATTAAATGAAGTAATTTCTGGGTTTTTTTAATTCTGTGAAAAATATAAAATTGGTTCAAATTTTACAATTTAACCTGTTTTTTTGACCTTAAAATCCAAAAATGTCTTATTCTTTTCCCTTCTTTTATTTCAAAGGATTATTTTGTGTTTGAATCAAATTAAATAAAATCAAAATCAAAATTAAGTTGTTTTTTTGTTTGTTTTCTTCCTATTTTTGTCATTAACCAAAAAGGACTTATGAAGAAAAGAAAAGTTGTTTTCTTTTATTTTTATCTTAAATACATAAAATGAAAAGAAAAAAAACAAAAAATGAAAGAATTAAATTGTTAATAAATAAGAAAGAAGAGAGCTGTTCCTCTTATTTCTTCACTTACATGTTAAAGCTTGGAAAAATTTAAAAAAACCTAAGATCATTTTCAAATCAAGTTTCAATTTTAAGCAGAAATATGAATAACTTGTGATTAAAAATCAATTTGATTAAATATATTGAGGTTTTGTTTCAAAATTCAAATCATTTGATTTTTTCTTAAAATTATAAAATTCAAAAACATCCACTTAATTTTTTTATTTTTTTTTAAATAAAAATTCAAATAAATATTTTAAAGAAGACTCTTTATTTATTTTTAGATTAAGAAGATATTTCATAAGTTTTGAAAATAATAGGTCTTAAAATTACATTTAAAAATATAAATCAAATTTAAGAATTCAATTTTAATTTATTTAAATAAAAGTTAAATTGAGTAAATAACCTTTTTTTTTCAATGTTGTATTTTTTAAAAAAAAATAGTTTTTTGTTTTAATCAATTTTTTTGATTTAAATATTTTAATTTAGAGATTTTTGAAAAAAAATAAGGGATCTTTTTAATAATCTTAGTAGAGAAGAATTAATAATAATAATAATGTTTGTAGAATTAAAAATTAAAAAACAAAAAAAACAGGTTTAATTAATTAACTTGTTTTATCTCTTTTTTTTTGTTTGATTAAATGGAATTTGATTAAAATAATGAAAACTTTTAGTATATTGAAGTGAAATGTTTTCCCCAAAAGTTTTTTTTTTTTGAAATTGATTTAGTTTTAATTTCTCTTTTTAGAAAAATAAAACTGAGAGTTAATATGAAATAATTCAAAAAACCTTTTTTCTCACAGTTTCAAATTAATATCAATATGAAAAAAATTGAAGAAAAAGCATCTTTTTATCATTAAATCAAAATTCATGTTTTTGGGAAAAGAATACAGAATCAGCTTTTTTAAGTAATAACTATAGATTTAAAGTAAATTTGATTTTCAGTTTAAACAGAAATTAACCACAAAATTCAATATCAAAACAGCAAAAAATTGGCTTCAGTAACACTAGGGGTGCAATTTTTTTTGATATAGATTGAAAGTAGCTTGGCATATTTTTTTGAAATTTAGAAAAATTTGATCAGCTATAATGTTATTAATTTTTCAATTGTAAATTGTTTTATCCGCTATAATCCCATTACATAATAGCTAATCAAAAAAATGGCTATCACTTATAAAAAGAAAAAGTTTCCAACACATACTTGATGAAAAAAAGGACATAGTGGTTGAACATACAAGTGAGAATCTCAAAAATATAAAAAGTAATTTCAATAAAAATAATAGAAAGCTTGGAAAATTTGAAACATATAACTTTCGAATTTTTAAAAAATTGAAAATGAGATTATCTGAAAGCAAGAGAAAAAATTGGATTAGAGGTTTAATCATGTGATACTTTCAATTCAAAAAAAAGTCATTTGTAAGTTTTTAAAAAGTCCAATCATAAGCTTAGAAAATTCTTTGCATAAAGTAAATATACAAGAAAGACTTTTGAAGATTATGATATATTAAAATAAGAAATACATAAATGAAGATCAAGTAAGTAAACTCTTTATTTATTGGACTTTTCATTTGAGAAATCATGTAAAATACAAAAGATAACGCTTGAATTAGGGTGTTGGTAAGCACACATAATACATGTTAATATCAATTTATGGCCAAAACAGGTAAGTGACCTATTTCTTTAAACAAAATCCCTCAGGTTCAGTTTTGAGGTTTTTTGAAAAATTTTTGCCATATTTTTTCTAACATGGGATGTGAATATCCCCAAATTTTTCCTTTTTTTTCCAAATTTCTTAAATTCAGCCAATTTGACAAACTGGCATATTTTTTAAAAAAATTGATTTAAAATCTTTTCAATTATGAATTTCCTTCATTTTTTTAAAATGAAGGGTTCAATATTTAAAATGGAAAACCAGAAGCCCAGAATTTTGGGGAATTCTTTTGGTGGGACAAGTGAAGGCACAAAAAGGGGTTTTGTTGTTTGTAATATGATTATTTTTGAGGCCAAAAGTGCCACATGTTTGATAAAAAATGAGAATGAGGTGGGATTTAAGCAATAAAGAAGACTGAGGAGGGGGATAATTGGCATAAATTGTATATAAAAAAAATCAATCACTCTGAATCAACCTCCAAAATAGTTCCTTTTTCTGAGAGGGGGAGAAAGATTGGAGGAATATAACATCCTGTGTTTCTTAAATTTATCTGCCCACCCCAGAGCTTGTGGTTGGGTATAAAATTACCAATTCACAGTAATGGGGGGGGGGACTGGATAAACTTCAGAAATGATTATATACAATGGAACAAAGTGAGAACAGCTATCCAAGAAGCAGGTGAAAATGGGTGGATTATCATTTGGAGGACAGAAACAACAGAAAAAAGAGAAAGATTGGACTGTGGAATAAAAAAAACTGGTCTTTGATACTTATTAGCAATTGGTTTCCCCATATCAGGCATGGAAATCCACTTTCTCTTTGGAGCCTGACCAAGAAAGTTTTCTTTTGGAGGAAAATGCAGTCTTTGGGGAAAAAAAAGGAAAAATGTGTGAAAAGATTTGCAAGATTTCTTTGGTAATGCTGTTTTTCAAAAACAGAAAGAATTGTTTGGGGGGATAATGTGTATTATTTGGGTTTTTTTTGGGAGGGGATGTGCAAAAAAACCTGGAACAATTAGGTTAGAGGGTTTTGTGACCAAAAAACCTTTTTTTCATGGTTTTTGGGTGGTTGTGAACCAATACAGTCTTCATAATAATAATAGTAATTATTCATTAATTTCACCGTTTTTAACAAAAAACATTGCTTAAATTGAGTAATCTTTGGGTTTTTTTATTCTGTTAAAATTATAAAATTGATTCAAATTTTAAACTTTAACCTGCTCTTTTGACTTTAAAATCAAAAAAAGTCTTATTTTATTTCCTTCTTTTATTTCAAAGAATTTATTTGTGTTTGAATCAAATTAAATAAAGTAAAAATCAAAATTACGTTGTTTTTTTGTTGTCTTCCTATTTTTATCATTCACCAAAAAGGACTGATAAAGAAAAGAAAAGTTTTTTTTTTTATTTATCTCTTACATAAGCCAAATGAAAAGAAAAAAACAAAAAATTAAAAAATTAAATTGTTAATAAATAAAAAAGAAGAGAGCTGTTCCTTTTGTTTTTTCAATTACATTTTACCACTTGGAAAAATTAAAAAAATCATAAGACAATTTTTAAATCAAGTTTTAATTTAAATAGAAATAGAACTAACTTGTGATTAAAAATTAATTGAATTGAACGTATTTAGGTTTTTTTTCAAAATTCAAATCATTTGATTTTTTTTTAAAATTATAAAATTCAAAAAAATACACTTAATTATTTTCATAAATAAAAACTCAAATGAACATTCTAAAGAAGACTTTTTATTCATTTTTACATCAAGAAAATATTTTATAAGTTTTGAAAATAATAGGTTTTAAAATTGTATTTAAAATTAAAAATAAAATTCAAGAATTTAATATTGATTTATTTGAATCAAAATTAAATTAAGTAAATAACCTTTTTTTTTTCAATTTTGTATTTCAAAAAAATAATAATTTTGATTTAAATAATTTTTTGATTTAAATATTTTAATTTAGAGATTTTTGGAAAAAAAAGAAGGAATTTTTTTCACAAGTTTAGTAGATAATAATTAATAATAATAGAAATGTTTTTAGAATTAAAAATTAAAAAACAAAAAGAATAGTTTTAATTAATTAAATTATTTTCTCTTATGATTTTTTTTGTTTGATTAAATTAAATTTAATTAAAATAAAAAAAATATTTATTATATTAAAGTGAAATGTTTTCCCTGAAAGTTCTTCTTTTTTGAAATTGATTTAGTTTTAATTTCCCTTTTTAAAAACAAAAATTGAGAATTAATATGAAATAATGTAAAAAGGTTTTTTTTCCCAGTTCAAAATTAATATCAATATGAAAAAATTAAAGAAAACGAATGTTTTTCGCATTAAATTAACTTTCATTTTTTTGATCAAAGAATACAGAATTAGCTATTTTAAGTAATAACTATAGATTCAAAGTAAATTTTATTTTTCAGTTTAAACAGAAATCAACCCCAGAATTCAATTTAAAAACATCAAAAACTTGGCTTCAGTAACACTAGGGGTGCAATTTTTTCTAATATAAATTGAAAGCAGCTTGGTATATTTGTTTGAAATTTAGAAACATTTTATTAGCTATAATGGTATCAGTTTTCTAATTAAAAATTGTTTTATTGGCTATAATCCCATTACATAATAGATAATCAGAAATATTACTATCACTTATAAAAATAAAAACGTACCCAACACATAGTTGTTACAAAAATAGGAATAGTGGTTTAAAATACAAGTGAGAATCCAAAAATCTAAAAAGTAATTTCAATAAAAATAAGAGAAAACTTGGAAAGCACCAAACATATCACTCTTGAATTTTCAAACAATTGAAAATGAGATGATCTGCAAACAAGAGAAAAAATTGGATTAGAGGCTTAATCATGTGATACTTTTAATTCAAAAAAAGTCATTTGTGTGGTTTTCAAAAAGTCCAATCATAAATTGAAATAATTCTTTGTATAAAGTAAAGATAAAAAAATACTTTTGAATATAATGATAAATTAAAAAAAGAAAATACATAAATAAAGCTTAATGAATTAAAATCTTTATTTATTGGACTTTTCATTTGAGAAGTCATGAAAAATACAAAAGATAAGGCTTGAATTAGGGTGTTGGTAAGCACATGTAATTCCTTACCTGTTAATACCAATTTATGGCCAAAACAGGTAAGTGATCTATTTCTTTAAACAAAATCCCTCAGGCTCAGTTTTGAGGTTTTTTGAGTATTTTTTGCCATATTTTTTCCAACATGGGGTGTGAACACCCCCAAATTTTTCATTCTTTTTTGCCAAATTTCTTAAATTTGGACAATTTGACAAAATGGCATATATTTTTAAGAAATTAATTTAAACTCTTCAGAATTATGAATTTACTTTTTTTTGTTTGAAATGAAGGTTCCAATATTGAAAATTAAAAACCAGAAGCCCATGATTTTGGTGAATTTCTTTGGTGGGACAAGTGAAGGCACAAAAAGGGATTTTTCATATTTGTAATATGACTATTTTTAACTACAAAAGTGACACACATTTTATAAAAGATTAGACTGATGTGGGATTTCAGCAATGAATAAGACTGAGGAGGGGGATAATTCACATGAATTGTATATACAAAAATCAATCACTCTGAATCAACCTCCAAAACAGTTGGTTTTTTCTGAGGGGGGGAGGAAGATTGGAAGGATATAACATCCTGTGTTTCTTAAATCTATCTGCCCACCCCAGAGATTGTGGTTGGGTATGAAATTACCAATTCACAGTAATGGGGGGGACTGGATAAACTTTAGAAATGATGATATCCAATGGAACAAGATGAGAATAGCTATCCAAGAAGCAGATGAAAATGGGTGGATTATTATTTGGAGGAAAAAATAACAGACAAAAGAGAAAGATTGGACTGTGGAATAAAACAAAACTGGTCTTTGATACTTATTAGTAATTGGATCCCCCATATCAGGCATGGACATCCACTTTCTCTTTGGAGCCTGACCAAGAAAGTTTCTTTTGGAGGAAGATGAAGTCTTTGGGGAAAAAAAAAGGAAAAAAGTATGAATAGATTTGAAAGATTTTTTTGGTAATTCTGCTTTTCAAAAACAGAAAAGATTGTTTGGGGGGGGGGGATAATGTGGATTATTTGGTTTTTTGCTTTTTTTTGGGGGGGGGATGTGCAATAAAACCTAAAAGAATCGCGTTAGAGGGGTTTGTGGAAAAAAAACTTTTTTCATGGTTTTTGGGTAGTTCTGGACCAATAAAGGGTTTTTTTGTTTAATTTCAATTTAAAATGGGCCCAGGGCACCCCTTAAGTGTTTTTACCAAAATGCTCACATGGGTTTACCCACACCCTATAATAATTCTCTTTTTATGATTTCTATTAGTATTGATAATAATAATAATAATTATTATTCATTAATTTCACCGTTTTCTAAAAGAAAACATCGCTTAAATTGAGTAATTTTTTGTTTTTTTACTCTGTGAAAAATATAAAATTGATTCAAATTCTAAATTTTAACCTGTTTTTTTGACCTTAAACTCAAAAAAAGTCTTATTTTTTACTTCTTTTATTTAAAATGATATTTTTGTGATTGAATCGGATTAAATAAAGTCAAAATCAAAATTAAGTTGTTTTTTTCTTTTCTTCCCATTTTTATCATTCACCAAAAAGAACTTATAAAGAAAAAGAAAGTTCTTTTTCTTTTAATTTTCTCTTAAATACATAAAATGAAAAGAAAAAAACAAAAAACAAAAAAATTAAATTCTTAATAAATAAAAAAGAAAAGAGCTGTTCTTTTTGTTTTTTTAATTATATTTTAAATCTTGGAAAAATTAAAAAAAACATAAGATCATTCTCAAATCAAGTTTTAATTTCAAACAGAAATATAAATAACTTGCGATTAAAAATTAATTTGATTAAATATATTTAGGTTTTTTTTCAAGATTCAAATCATTTGATTTCTTTTAATAAAATTATACAATTCAGAAAAATCCACTTAATTATTTTTTTGAATAAAAGTTTGAATAAACATTTTAAAGAGAACTATTTATTTATTTTTAAATTGAGAAGATGTTCTACAAGTTTTGAAAAAAATAGGTTGTAAAATTATATTTCAAAATAAAATTAAAATTTAAGAATTTAATCTTAATTTATTCAAATCAAAATTAAATTAAGTAAATATCCTTTTTTTTCGATTTTTCAATTTCAAAAAAATAGTTTTTTGTTTTAATCAATTTTTTGATTTAAATATTTGAATTTAGAGATTTTTGCAAAAAAGTAAGGATTTTTTTTAATAACTTGAGTAAATAATAATAATAAAAAAAATATTTTCAAAATTAAAGGTAAAAAAACAAACAGAAATAGTTTTAAATAATTAAATTATTTTATCTTATGATTTTTTTTGTTTGATTAAATTAAATTCAATTAAAATAAAGAAAATTATTATTATGGTTAAGTAAAATGTTTTCCCTGATTTTTTTTTCGAAATTGATTTAGCTTTAAGTTTGCTTTTTGGAAAGAAAATTGAGTATTAATATCAAAAAATTCAAAAAACCTTTCTTTTTCACAGTTTACAATTAATATCAATATGAAAAAATTAAAGAAAAAGCATATTTTTGTTGTTAAAGTAACTTTCATTTTTTTTGTCAAAGAATACATCATTAGCTTTCTCAAGGAATAACTATTGATTTAAAGTAAATTTTATTTGTTACTTTAAAAAGAATTAACTACAGAATTCAATTCAAAAACAGGAAAAACTTTCCTTCAGTAACACTAAGGGTGGAATTCTTTCTAATATAGATTGAAAGTAGCTTGGTATATTTTTTTCAAATTTAGAAACATTTGATTAGCTATAATGGTATGAGTTTTTTAAGTAAGAATTGTTTTATTAGCTATAATCCCATCACATCATAGATTATCAAAGATATGACTATCACCTATCAAAATACAAATGTTACCAACACATAGTTGATGAAAAAAATGGAAAATAGTAAATAAAATATGGTTTAAACTACAAATGAGAACCTCAAAAATATACCAAGTAATTTGAATCAAAATAATAGAAAAACTGAAAAATATGAAACATATCACTTTTGAATTTTTAAACAATTGAAAATGAGATGATCTGCAAACAAGAGAAAGAATTGGATGAGAGGTTTAATCATGTGGTACCTTTCATTAAAACAATTCATTTTTGTGGCTTTTAAAAATTCCAATAATAAATTTAAAAATTCTTTGTATAAGGTGAAGATACAAAAAAAACTTTTGAAGATTTTGATAAATTAAAAAAAAGAAATAAATAAATGAAGATTAAGTAATTAAATTCTTTATTTATTGGACTTTTAATTTGAGAAATCATGAAAAATACAAAAGATAGGGTTTGAATTAGGGTGTTGGTAAACACACATAAGACCTTACATGTTTATACTAATTCATGGCCAAAACAGGTAAGTGTCACAACCATGGAAATTCACCCTCTTGGACCTCAATATGGCATATCCATGCCGTATCCATAATCATTTTGCAAATTGGCCGTTTCATCTTTTCTGGCCTTTTATGGTCATTCCACTATCTGGGCCCAGCTTGGCCCCTTCATCATCATCAGGCCTTTCCTGGCCAGTTTCTGCCTTTGGGAAATCTTATGCATTCTCCAGTCAACAGGGAACATACAGCCCAAAAGCCTGTATTTGGCTTTTTAAGCGTTAAATACAGATTTTAACATTTTGCTGTATTCAGCCATTTTATGCCATTTTCCCATGTAATATGGAAAATATGCCCAAATAGCCATATTGGGCCATTTGGGGCTTAATTGCCAGTTTTGTGCATTTTGTGTGAACTTTGCCCAAATAAAGCTTCAAAGATGTATAATCTGTATTTGACCAAAAACCCAAAAACACTTTTTCACCTTTGAAGCCACTCAAAACCCGTTTCTCACTTATATCCTCCTGGCATCATTCCAAAAGACCTTTGGCCACTTTCATCCTCCAATAATCAAAAGTGCAATAAATTGTGTTATACACCATTATTCATCTTTTTCCACCAGAAATCCCATGGCTCCAATTTCAAAATGCTATTTAAACATTCCATAAGGTCATCAAGGCATCACATCATCCAGAGGATTCATCAAGGCTCAAGGACAAGTTTTACTCTCAATTATCCATGATGCCATCAAGCCATAATTGTATATTATTACTCACAGTATTTCTCCAAGGGAATACTGGAAATTAATTCTCAAGGGGTATTCAAGAGGTAGTCCCAAAACCAATCTGTCAAGTGTTGATGCTCCATCAATCCACCTTGGAAGCCATATTCATTCAATACAGTCTGGATTCATCAAGACCTGTATTTCTATTATACACAATGGGAAGATCATTCAAACAAGTTCATTTCTCAATTTGGGAAGGTATACATTCCATCAGACAATTAATACAGCTCCCAGTATTCAATACAGATCAGCTTTCAGCCTGAAGGAGTCAAGCTCTCAGATTTTCAAATATACCAGCCTCCTTTGACCCTGGGGGGTTTCTCCCCCAGTTAATTAATATTTTTTTATTTTATTTTATCTTTTTTTTAAGTGAATACTGATATTATGAAGTCAGTCATTTAGCACCTTTCTCTTTTCTTTCTTTGCCTGTAAGTGGATATTGGTGGTCATATCCTTTACAAATTCCATTATTCATTCTGGCAGGTTGAAACAGTCATTAAGGACTTGCTTTGTTGACTCTTTGACCATTTGGATTCTAATTTCCCTTATTTAATCTCATCTTTGTACCTGCATATTTCTTTTATTTTATCTTCTTTATTCTTTGGAGTCTTCCAAGTGAGTTCTGTGATTATTGAGTGCCAGGACACTCTTGTTTTCCCCAAGAGCCCATGTGACAGTATATGACCTATTTTTCTAAAAAATTCCTCAGGCTCAGTTTTGAGGTTTTTTAACTTTTTTCTTGCCATATTTCTCCCAACATGGGATTTCAATATACCCAAATCTTTTCAATTTTTTTGCTAAATTTCTCAAATTTGGCCAATTTGAAAAAATGGCATATTTTTTTAAAAAATTCATTTCAGCTCTTCTGACTTATGAATTTAATTAATTCTTTTAAAATGAAGGTTCCAATCTTGAAAATTGAAAACCAGAAGCCCATGATTTTGGGGAATGGTTTTGGTGGGACAAGTGAAAGCACACAAAGGGTTTTTTTCATATTTGTAATATGACAATTTTCAGTACAAAAGTGACACATGTTTTATAAAAGATGAGACTGATGTGGGATTTAAGCAATAAATAGGACTGAGGAGGGGGATAATTGGCATAAATTGTCTATACAAAAATAAATCAATCTGAATCAAACTCCAAAATGGTTGTTTCTTCATGAGGGGGGTAGAAGATTGGAAAGATATAACATCTTGTGTTTCTTCAATTTATCTTCCCACCCCAGGGCTTGTGGTTGGGCATGAAATTACCAATTCACAGTAATGAGGGGGGACTGGATAAACTTTAGAAATGAGAATATCCAATGAAAGAAAAGAAGAACAGCTATCCAAGAAGCAGATGAAAATGGGTGTATTATCATTTTGAGGACAGAAATAAGGGTAAAAAGAGAGAGATTGGACTGTGGAATAAAACAGAAATGGTCTTTGATACTTATTAGCAATTGGATCCCCCATATCAGGCATGGACATACACTTTCTCTTTGGAGCCTGACCAAGCAGATTGTTTTGGAGGAAAATGCAGTCTTTGGGGGAAAGAAAGGAAAAAAGTGTGAAAATATTTGCAAAGCTTCTTTGGTAATGCTGTGTTTCAAAAACAGATAAGATTTTTTGGGGGGATAATGTGGATTTTTTGGGCTTTTGGTTTTTGTTTGGGGATGTGCAAAAAAACTGCAACAGTTGGGTTGGAGGGGTTTTGTGGGGAAAAAACCTTTTTTTGGTGGGTTTTGGGTGGTTGTGGACAATACATGGTTTTTTGTTCCATTTTGATTTAAAATGGGCCCAGGGAACCCGCCAAATGTATTACCAAAATGCTTATATGGGTTTACCAACACCCTATAATAATTTCCATTTTATGATTTTTATTAGTGTTTATAATAATAATAATAATCATTATTATTCATTGATCTCACAACTTTTCTAAAAAAAAACATTGATTAAATTAAGTAATTTCCTTTTTTATCATTCTGTTAAAAATATGAAATTGATTCACATTTTGAATTTTAACCTGTTTTTTTGACCTTGAAATCAAAACAGTCTTATATTACCCCTTCTTTGATATCAAGGAATTTTTTTGTTTTTGAATCAAATTAGATCAAGTCAAAATCAAAATCAAGTTTCTTTTTTGTTTGTTTTTTTCCTATTTTTATCATTCACCAAAAAGGACTTATAAAGAAAAGAAAAGTTTTCTTGCTTTTATTTTTCTCTTAAAAAAATAAAATGAAATGAAAAAAAGCAAAAAACAAAAAAATTAAATTGTTAATAAATAAAAAAGAAGAGAGCTGTTCCTTTTGTTTTTTTCATTAAATTTCAAAGCTTGGAAAAATTAAAAAAAACTTCAGATCATTTTCAAATCAAGTTTTAATTTTAAACAGAAATATAAATAACTTGTGATTGAAAATTAATTTGATTAAATATATTTAGGTTTTTTTTCAAAATTCAAATCATTTGATTTTTTTTAAAAAAATTATAAAATTCAAAAAAATCCACTTAATTATTTTTTTAAATAAAATTTCAAATAAACATTCTAAAGAAGACGATTTATTTATTTTGAAATTAAGAAAATATTTTATAGGTTTTGGAAAAAAAAGGTTTTAAAATTATATTTCAAAATAAAATTGAAATTAAAGAATTGAACTTTGATTTATTTGAATAAAAATTATGTTAAGTAAATAACCTTTATTTTTCATTTTTTCATTTTTTTCAAAAAATGTCCTTTGTTTTAATTAGTTTTTTGACTCACATATTTGAATTTAGAGATTTTTGAAAAAAAGTAAAGAATTTTTTTAATAAGTTGAGTAAATAATAATAATAAAATAAATATTCTCAAAATAATAAATTGAAAAACAAACAAAAATAGGTTTAAATAATGAAATCATTTTCTCTTATGATTTTTTGTTTGATTGAATTAAATTTAATGAAAATGAAGAAAATTTTTATTTTATTGAAGTAAAATGTTTTCCCTGGAGGTTTTTATTTTTTATTTTTTTTAATCGATTTAGTTTTAATTTCTCTTTTTGGCAAAATGAATTGAGAATTAGGATGAAATAATTGAAAAACCTTTTTTTGCACAGTTTAAAATTAATATCGATATGAAAAAATTAAACAAAAAGCATATTTTTGTCATTAAGTAACTTTCATTTTTTTGGTCAAAGAATACAGAATGAGATTTTTTAAGGAATAACTATAGATTTAAACTAAATTTTATTCGTTAGTTCCAAAAAAATTAACCACAGAATTTAATTGAAAAACAGGAAAGACCTGGCTTCAGTAACACTAGGGGTGCAATTTTTTTTAATATAGATTGAAAGTCACTTGGTATATTTTTTCCAAATTTAGAAACATTTTATAAGCTATAATGGTATGAGTTTTTTAATGAAGAATTTTTTAATTGGCTATAATCCTATAAAGTTATAGATGATAAAAAATATGACTACCACTTATCAAAACACAAATGTTACAAACACATAGTTGATGAAAAAAATGAAAATAGTAAATAAACTATGTTTGAAAATCCAAATGAGAATCTCAAAAATATAACAAGTAATTTGAATCAAAATGATAGAATAAGTGGAAAATATGAAACATATCACTTTTAAATGAGATTATCTGCAAACAAGAGAAAAAATTTCATGAGAGGTTTAATCATGTGGTAATTTTCATTAAAAAAATCCTTTGTGTGGCTTTCAAAAAGTACAATAATCAATCTGAAAAATTGTTTGTATAAAGCAAAGATACAAAAAAAAACTTGTGAAGATTTTGGTAAATTCAAAAAAAGAAATAAATAAATGAAGAGTAAGTAAATAAACTATTTACTTATTGGACTTTTAATTTGAGAAATCATAAAAAATACAAAAGATAAGGACTTAATTATTGAGGATTTTACTTTAAATAAGTCTAAGTATAAATATTAGTTTTTAAGTTCCACTCTTTTTGTAAATGACTTTCTCCAATTATATTAATACAATTATAGCCATTCATATAATTTAACTTATAATGATTTTCATAATCCAAGCTTCTTGTGACACAGAAGGTGTGGAAAAACTTCTTGAGAAATTAAAATTTCATACCATTACAGTTGGAGTAAGTAAAGGAAGTAAATAGATACTAAAAATATTTAGATGAATCAATCTCATTTATAGCTATATTATTTGTGAGAGCAATCATAATTAATATTCCAGAGAAAATGACATCAGTATATAATTGGTGAATTTCTCCACATAAAGAAGAGTTTAGAGTTTTTTCAAAATATTATAAATAATTAAGATAAATATGAAGAAGCGACTTAAAATATAACAAGAGAGAAAAGGGAAAGAATTTATTCAGAAAAATCAGACTATGAAGTATAATACTGGAAAAAGGGATTTCTAATACAGCTTAATGTAATACAAAAAAAACTCAACAGGGAATAGAGAAAGGCAGGAAATCCAGAATTATACCAAAAAGTATTTCAATGGGTAGGAATTATCCAATTGAACAAATATCTATGCTTAGCATACCATCATCAAAATATCAATCAGTATTGATGAAAAATAAAAATAAAAACATCAATCCAGTATTTAGTAGATCTATGATTATGATACAGCAAGCTAAAAACCATTTTAGGATGAGATATGGAAGTAAACTGAGAAGGAAGTTATTGCTAAGTCTGTTTTTAATTTCATAATTTTCCCATAAACATGGCTTTACCCTTTAAGCAATACTGAATATTCATCATACAGAAAATGAAAAAACAAAATAAAATTTGTGGCTTTAACTGATACAGAAGACTAATCAGTAGTCTCTAAGCCAGAGCTATAAATGACACTATAGTCAAAGGGTCTATGTAACACTAGATCTGAAAGTATAATATAGACTAATAGTATGCTAAAATGTAATATATAAGCTTCTAAAAGATAGTTAAGCTTGAGATTTCTGAAACATAATTTCACTAAAACCAATAACAGACTTTGAAAAGGATGAAATATATTCAATAGGAACAATAATTTTATTTTTTTGGCTTATATATGATAGCTACAGTAATTATTTTAATACTAATACTAATGAAATTAATAATAAGAATAATCATTAATATTCCTCTTAATACTAATTCTATGTCACTAATAATTTGTTGAGATAATACTAAGCTAATCAGAAATTCATGAAAATAATATGAATATATTTCTATCTAAGAAATTTCTCCAAGCTTGGAATTTGAGAGTTTTCTCCATGATAATTGGAAGAATGAAGGAGAGAGGACCTTCAATTCTACTTTCAGACTGTGAATTCAAACAGAGAATCATCATTACATCCAAAATACTATGAGTAATGGTATTAATAGTGTTGTAAAAATATATCCAATGCAGCTAGGGTATAGAGAGGAAAACTCCTCAAAAATAAATATACCAAGCTTACCCAAATAGGATAAGAAAAGACAAAGATAAGACCAAATCAGCAAAAAACCCTATTTTTACTTCTCATCTAACTTAAGAATATTTAATAAAAACCCCACTAAAATGGAATCTTTTCTTAAAGCTCTCAGGGAGAGCTATTCAATGGTATCATCCATTCCTCTGTACCACACCTACATCAGGAGATACTACCTTTTTTTACCAAGAACACCCAGGAAGTATAAAAGGACTTGTAAAAAACTGTAAAAAAGTGCAACAAAATAGAATTTCTGAGTAAGAGCTTTGATTTTAAATTCCTCAGACCCCTGTAGCTTAAATTTGGAATAGTGATCTTGGTTCAAAGGTTTACTTCTCAAATTACAGGATTTCTTAAAATAGCAATATAAAGAAGCTGCTGTATATTTGGAATATATTCATAAAGCTTGATTGTGTTTAAAAACAAACTATAGATCTCATAAATACCTAAAAATCTGTATCATTGGAATACAGATATCTGGCTTAGAAGTTTTTTGTAAGATGTGACTATGAAACTGAGGACAATATTACTATTAATCAACAGTACTATGTCTGTTCTTATGAAATATAATAATAAAATATTATTATAGCCACAATTGAATAATTAAAGAATTATTTCTTTCACATGTTAAACACTACTAGTGATTTTAACAGTGAGCAGTAATTGTGTACAAGAATCAATTACAAGAAGATTTTAATAATAAAACTTCTTTTATTAAAATAATAAAATTATTTTAATATATAATTATCTTTTATAAGAATAAAACTAATTATTTAGAGAAAAACTTTAAGAATTAAGAGTAAATCACTCACTAATATTACAAAGAGCTTATTGAAAGATGAGATAGATAGATTTGACGTAGAATTGTGGATTTAAAGGATCAAAAGGTATTTATAACAGTATTACAGCAATATATAGTTGGAATTTATGATTTCAAGTCTTGCTGATTGATTCTGAAAGATTTAAAACACTTAAGAATAGCTTTAACTAATACTTACTTGTTGGTAATAATGATTTAAATGATAATAAGATGATGATGTGGAAAAAACAGCAAGAAGAGGCCTATTTTAAGTCAACAACAGCTCACAGAGGCGTGCAATGGAGCAAACTGAAAAACCAGTGAGTGAGAAAACAATAAACCCTTTTGGATTATTGATTGCATCATCTGTTGTCACGTAAGATTATCATAATTACTTAATTGATGCTTTTATGTGACTACCAACCCCAATATGGTTAAGAATAAAAGGAGTAAAATCTGTAAATCTTCTTTTATTCCAAAAGAATCATTGATCTCTCAAAGTTATCAATGTTATTGCTGATTTCATCACAGGTTGTAATTACTGTGAATTTTTGAAGATTCAGTGTTTCACATAGAATAGTCAAAAATGGACTGTAAGTAAAACTTTTAATTTTACCAGTAAAGCTGTAATTCCTTTTGGTTTTACCGTAGATAATACAGTTCTCCATTGGTCCTGAAAGCTTCAGAAAGATTCATTAATAATTGTATTTTTAATGAATTTTTGAAGTTTTTACCTCATTTCTACGTAGAATTGCAAATATCAGTGTTTAACTGGTTGCTATGAGGTAAATCAATGGATAAAAATTCCAAAAAAGGTTTTAATTACTCCTTTGGGGTTTATCCATGGAAAATCATTAAGAATTGACATGGTTACAGGAGTCTAAGTAGCTTTTTACCTCCCTGGCACATCAAAATAGCAGGTTATTTGCTATTTTCTTAATATTTACTGTAGTTGTAACATGGTAACCAAGTTCCCAAAGTGTTTTAGCTTACTAATTGGGCCAAGATCAGCCATTTATCCAAGCTTTGGAGCTGTCCACGCCTCTGAGGCCTCAGAAGTTGGGTACCCTGGCTCTCTTTGATGTCTTTTGTCCCCCTTGCTTATTTTTCACATCAAAATAGAAATTTAAGCTTAAAGTGAGATATCCACTATGGGTGTACCAAAAGTCCATGTAAGAATACCATGATATTAAGTGCTCAAAACATGCATAACACTATTCTCAGTGTATATGAATCATGGGATTTCTCACATTCCCATTATTTTGGCGTGAAATTCAGAAAAACAAAAATTTTCACAGATCTTTTATGTGGCATTGAAGTATTTTCCATTTTACCACCTCAAAGAGTTAATTTGAGCTTATTCACTCTATGGAGCTACCCTAGGTGAATTTTTGTGTAAAATCCAAATCTGGCCTTAAATCCATGGATTTACTTACTCAATAAAAATTTATTCATCTTTTCTGAAATCAAAAATGATGAATTTTGGATATATGCATTACTTATGAGTTATTCATAATTCAAAATTTATTTTTAAGATAATTGTGGCCTATTTGGGTATGTAAAATATACCTCAAGGCTCACATTCCCTCCCACCAAAAAATAAAATTGTATTACAATTTTATTGATGGTATAAGTAATAAAAGAGCCCCAAAGGGGGTTAATGTCCACTGTCCAACCTCTTTACATCACTAAAATCAAGTAATTTAAAGCACATTTATAGACATATTCAGGCTTGTGGCCTTCTTTCATGTCTAAATTTTATCAAGAGTTTATCTGAGTCAGGTATTTCTGATTCTGCCAGCCATTCATCTTCATGTACTGGATTTCTATATCTGAAAAGATATTCTCTTTGATTTTTACCCCTAAGTCTCCTTTCTTTAATGACTTTCTTTATCTTCTTGTCTATATTCTGTTCCACTGGTGGCACAGTTGAAGGAGTTGGGTTCCTTAAAGGAAACAATTCTTTGTCAGCTGGTTGATAAGGCTTTATCAAGCTTACTGGAAAAGTGGGGTGTTTATTTTCCAATTCACCACTCAATTCCACTTGAACTGCATTGGTTCCATGTAAGGCAACAATAACAAAAGTTCCTACATAAGAATCTTTAAGTCTCTTTGGGCCTTTGATATTATTAAAATTCAAGGTTGAAACTAGAACTAAGTCCCCTACTTTGAAGTCTGGTACTTTATTACTCTTGTCCCACTTCTGTTTTGCATAATCAAAAGCATCATTCCTACTTTTTTTTGCATGGTGTTTTACTTTGTCAAGCATTGTTTTGAAGCTGGAAGCTGTAGGATGAATGTCAATCAAGTCTTTCCTCAGTGTGTCTGCTGGGAGTCTTGGATTCCATCCTTTTTCTAACATAGCAGGAGTTTGTCCTGTGGAAGAATCGACTGATGTATTGTATTCCAATTCTATTGCAGGTATCAGAGTGCACCGGTCATGGGTATACCCATCTGAGTCTTTGAATTCTAACCCATAAGAAAAAAATCTCCTGATCATGTCTTCTAAAGTTTGAATCATCCTCTCTGCTAGCCCATCTGTTTGGGGGTGGTATGCTGTAGAGAATGATAACTTAGTCCCAAACAATCTATGAGGATTGGTCCAAAGTGCAGATGTGAACTTGGGATCTCTGTCACTTATGATATTCTTAAATAATCCTTTATGAGAAATAACTCTACTCCATGGAAGAAGAGCTGTATCCATAGCAGTGTCATCTTTATGACATGGTAAGAATATGGGAGTCTTGCTATATCTGTCCACAATGACTAGAAAAGCATTATAACTTTTGACACAACTTGGAGGAAGTGCTGTGACCCAATCCATGTGAACAACTTCCCAAGGGGATTTTGGTTGAATATGGATAATAAGTCCAAATTTCTTTCCTGTACTCCTGTTTGCTTGTTGACATCTGTCACAGGTATGGCAATATTCAATAGTTCCTTTTCTCCAAGATGGCCACCATGCACAGGTCTTCACTTTTTCAAGTGTTCTGTCCTCTAACAGGTGTACAGAGTAGATGCTATCATGACATTCATGAAGAATTGTATTGATAAGCAATCTGCTGCATAATGCCATTACACAAGAATGTCTGGTTCTGTGGTAAATAATCCCATCAAACAAGTGAAATCTTCCTTCAGAATCGGAATTTCTTCAAACTTCATCTAGTGCATTGACTAAAGATGTATCATTGCAGTCTTTATCTAATAAAGAAGTCAAGATATGGAAATTCTTGTACTGCTTATAAGATTCTCTGACCTCTTCAAAGAATTCAGTCCCAATATCAGTTATGTTAATTCCTTCAATTGGAATCTGTGGTTCAGCTTCCAAAGGTACATAAGCTGGGTTATCAGGAGTGTTGGCTAATGCCCACCTGCTAAGTCCATCAGAATTCTTGTGAATGTTTCCTGCTTTGTGGACTATAGTCATGTTTCCTCTATATTCTTGAATGGCTATTTGCCATCTCAACATGTGTCTGTTGGGCATTTTCATGTTAAGAAGTGATTTTACTGCATTACAGTCAGTTAGAACTTCAAAAGCACTGCCATCAAGATAATAGTGTAATTTCTCAAGTGCCCATACCAAACATAAGCACTCCATTTGGCTTGCACCATATCTGTCCTCTGTGGCTTTGATTTGTCTTGAGATGTAACAAACTGGTCCTTTTATAGGTTTGTCATCAATAATTTGGACTTGATGTAGGGCTTCCCCTAATCCATCTCCACATGCATCAATGTGAAATTTAAAAGGGATATTCCAGTCAGCCATGAGGAGTAAAGGTTCTTCTGTAAGAGCTTTCTTTATCTTCTCATAAGCTTTAATTCTCTCCTGTGTCATCTCAAATACAGTCTGTTGATCACAGATTCTATGAAGTGATTTGGCTAGCATTGCAAAGTCTTTCAAGTGTTTCCTATAATAAATGGAAAACCCAAGAAAAGAAATCATTTCTTTTTTATTCTGGGGTATTGGCTTAAGTAACACTGCTGCTACTTTGTTTTTGTCAATACCTAAGCTTAAACCACAAACAACATGTCCTAATGCTTTGAGTTCTTCAAAACCAAAATTGTGTTTCTTAAGTGAAATTTTCATGTTCACTTCTGCAACCTTGTGAATTACTCATGAAAGTCTTTCAAGGTGCAAAGACCATGAATCAGAACATATGATGATATCATCAATATAAATGATAAGCCATCCTTCAGACAATTATGTGGGAAAAATGGTATTGATAATTCTTTGATAATGGGATGGAGCATTTTTAATGCCAAATGGCATTCTACGATACTCATAAATACCACAGTGAGTGATAATTCTAAGTAATTTCTTAGCTTTAGGCATCAAAACATTTTGATGGAAGCCTTTCAATGCATCAATTGATGTTATATACTTGGCTTTAGACAATTGAGTTGAGGTTTCTTGAATTCCAGGGATTGGATACCTATCTGGTACTGTGTAGGTATTCAATGCTCTGAAATCTCCAACAATTCTTGACTTGTAATTATGCCAGGAAATAATAACAGGTGTTGTCACTTCAACTTCCTCATTATGGCCTACTTTCCTTAGTACACCAAGTTGGATTAACTCTTGGATATTTTTTTCCAAGGCTTCTCTAGCTCTGGGACTGGCTGGATAAGCTGGTCTTCTAAGTACTGGCAGATATGTTCTATCAATATTAAGAGTAATATCAACTTCATGTCCTCTTATACCACCCAATGGTTCATTATCAGAGGTAAATGAATTATTTTATGTGTATAACACATCAACAAGTTCATTCCTCATTTTTGGTGATAATGATGGATTAATCTGCGCTACAACAAGTTGATTAGACACAAATCCATATTTATAAGTATCCCTAACAGAAGATACCACAGATATTTGTTTTGGCATATTGGAAAAAGCAAATTTTTGTCTTTCGTTATCCCCAATTGTGAAATATCTGTCTTTATGGTTATTGATGTCAATACCATAAATATTTAAGTAATCATTTCCAATAATGATGTGCTGAGATGTGAAATTATCCATTACTACAATCTCAGTTTTCACCCTTACACTTCCTGCTGGGTGTGGAGATACAAGATTAGTGTCTAATATACCCAAGGGGTACATATTGTTACTGGCACTACTAAATTGCCACCTTCTATTGGTAACAGATGATTTTTCCATTCAGGAAGTATAATTTGGAGATAATCTTTGCCTACACAAGTTCAAAATTGCCTTGTATCCAAATTCACTTTGGCTTCAATATCACTCATCAAAACTGATGTGATACAGGATGCTCCAGCAGTGTAACCTTTTCCTCTAGCAGGTTTTGTTTTACACATTCTGGCATCTTGGATATTGATCAGGTTTCAGCAATCCTTACTGTACTGTGGCAAGTGGGTATGGACTTCTGTGACCTCAAAGAAAGCTGTAATGTTTTCAATGGGATAGTCCTCCACTGGTGTATCCTCAGAGACTGCAGAATCTTGATCAGATTCCTCTTTCTCTTCAGTACACTGAATTCCTTCAATGAATTGAACTTCATTGATTTTTGTCTCTTTGGTGCACATGTTTGCTAAACTTGAAGTACTGCCACATTTATGACACTTCAACACAGGTCTTCCTGGTCTTTTATCCTCTCTGGGAATCTTTGGGACCATCTTGGATTCCATAGCAATTCCAGTCCAAGTTTTACCAATTCTTGTTCTGGTAATGATATCTTACATTGCATTAATGTAGTCCTCTGTTGAACAGGGCTCTACACATCTGCTTTTGATAGCATGTTCCAGTTCTCCTCCACACTTTCTTAATATTTTCATATTAATCATAGTGTCAGACATATGTGGGTGTAAAGCAGATAATCTGTCTTTTTGCTTGAAGAACCAAGTAAGTGGTTTATCTTTTTCTGAGTTGAAAATGGAACTTTCAAAAGCATCTTCCATTTTAAATCTCCAAGAATTATTGGCCCATTTGGTAATCACTTCAGATTTCCACCAAGACCAATCATGTTTTCCATGATCTATCCTCATCTTGTAATACCATTTCTTTGCAGTCTTGGTAAACGGACAGTGTAATTTGCCCACTATGATTTCATCAGGTATATTAAATTCTTCTTGCAACATATCAATAGTCCTGATTAACTCAATGTGGTTATATTCTCCTTCACCAGAGAATGTTGGCCATTCTTCCAATTTTGGAATATCTTTAAGAGACAACATTTTCTCCTAAAAGTGGGGTAAAATTTCCTTTAACATAAAGTTTTTCTTCAGTCAAAGGTGTAGAATGTCTTGGCATATGTGGTTCATAATTCTTATGAATTTGTTCTACATTTGAAATGATTTCATTTTTTAACTTCTGCCTTTCACTGTCACTTTTTTCTAAATGTGTAGCAAACTGATTGGTATTTTGAACTATCTTCAAGACATTGTCTTGTAGAATTTTAAGTTGATCATTCATTTAAAATTGGAAAGAGCTTCCATTTCATAATTTTGAATATGACATGTACTCTCAATTCTGCTACAAGAATTGAAAATTGAATCAAATTTGGCATTTGTCAATTCATACCATTCAGTATATTTTTTATCATTTTTTTTCAAATCATTAATATCCAATGTTATTTTAGTTAACTTTGAATCAAGTTTACCAATTTCTACATTGATACCTCTTTGTACATGATCTATTTGCGTGAAAAGTTTCTGTTCATCCTTTTCTGCTCCTTGGCTGTGAATTCCATGAGAGTTCTGGCCATGTTGAACACACTGTCCACAGCTGAAGGCTCCAATTTGGGGATCCTGTACCCCTGTGGGTAAGGTCTGTGCCAATTGGCTTTGCCTTTGCCCTTGCCTTGATGGTTCTTGGGACCTCTCTGCTTCTTCTGAGGTCCTTTGGGCTTGTCGTTGGACATTTCTGGAGCTGGTTTGGAGCTGTTAGACGCCACTGGGGCCTTTGTCTCCAAAGCTGGAGTCATTTCCAGTTCCTTATTCTGGTCTATGGATAAAAGACTTTGGTTCTTCAACCAATTCTTTATCTTTTTGACTTTGTCTTTGCAAGACAGGGGGCTCCATCCTCCTAAGAGTTCTATGATCTTCTCCTTACCCATAAAGCTCTTGATGTGTAAGTAGGAGTTCATGGCCCCCTGCCAAAGGCTTGGGCATATTTCCCACTCCTCTTCTTTGGCTGCTCTGAACCAATTTTTGTACTGGAATTGATATATTTCTATTGCTGCCACTTGAAAATGGTTCAGCCCTGGAAATATTGTCATGAATTAGTTCAGGCTCAGAATTCACATCAAAATCTGTTGGTACAGACCTTGGGGAATGGGGGGCAACTCTGGCATTCTCCAAATGTGTCTTTCTTGAGAAAGACTTGGCACTTCTGGATTTGGTCTTGCCTCTTCTTTGTCCACATCTATCTGGTTGGACTGAATAGTTGCTTCCATTTCTGGTATGCACCATTTTCACGTCGTTTTAAAGATAAAAGGTGACAATATAAGATAAAATACACGCCTTTTGGTGGTAATTTAGTCTTTTCTGAGTTAAATGAGGTGCCTCTTTTAGCAATTCACACTTCAATACTGTCTTCAGATTCTGGACTGGTAATATATCTCTTACTGAGTCTGTTACCAGCTGCACAGTATTTGATTAAAGACACTAGAAAAATTATTTTTTGTACTTTTTAAAATATTTTTCAGAGATTTTTTATAAGTTTTATATTTTTAATATTAAAAACATTATTCTTTTTAAAGAAAAAAAATTAAAATTTAAGATTTTGAATGAAAATTAATTCAGAGTAACTCAAAGAATAATTTTATAAGTTTTTGGATATGAAAAAGCCACATGTAAAAACAGTATAAAATTAGACCAAATTCCTCAATGAAAAAGATTATCAAAACAATCTCAAAAATAAGAATTATTTCAACTTCAAAATGAAAGAGAATTTTTTTTAAATTAATATATTTTAGAGCTTTAAAATATATTAATCAGGGGTACAAGGTTCAAAAAACATGGCCAGGCCCCCAAATGTAAGATGTGACTATGAAACTGAGGACAATATTATTATTAATCAACAGTACTATGTCTGTTCTTATGAAATATAATAATAAAATATTATTATAACCACAATTAAATAATTGAAGAATTATTTCTTGCACGTGTTAAACACTACTAGTGACTTTAACAGTGAGCAGTAATTGTCTACAAGAATCAATTACAAGAAGATTTTAATAGTAAAACTTCTTTTATTAAAACAATAAAACTATTTTGATATATGGTTATCTTTTATAAGAATAATTATAAATATAATTCTTGAAGAAAACTAATTATTCAGAGAAAAACTTTAAGAATTAAGAGTAAACCACTCACTAATATTCCAAAGAGCTTATTGAAAGATGAGATAGAGAGATTTGACGTAGAATTGTGGATTTAAAGGATCAAAAGGTACTTATAACAGTATTAAAACAATATATAGTTGGATTCTATGATTTTACGTCTTTCTGATTGATTCTGAAAGATTTAAAACACTTAAGAATAGCTTTAACTAATACTTACTTGTTGTTAATAATGATTTAAACAATAATAAGATGATGATGTAAAAAAAACAGCAAGAAGAGGCCTCTTTTAAGTCAACAACAGCTCATAGAGGCGTGCCATGGAGAAAAGTTAAAACCAGTGAGTGAGAAAACAATAAACCCTTTTGGATTATTGATTGCATCATCTGTTGTCACGTAAGATTATGATAATTACTTAATTGATGCTTTTACATGACTACCAACCCCAATATGGTTAAGAATAAAAGGAGTAACATCCGTAAATCTTCTTTTATTCCAAAATAATCATTGATCTCTCAAAGTTATCAATGTTATTGCCGATTTCATCACAGGTTGTAATTACTGTGAATTTTTGAAGATTCAGTGTTTCACGTAGAATAGTCAAAAATGGACTGTAAGTGAAACTTTGAATTTTACTAGTAAAACTGTAGTTCCTTTTGGTTAGACCATAGATAATACAGTTATCCATTGGTCCTGAAGGTTTCAGAAAGATTCATTAGTAATTGTATTTTGAATGAATTTTTGAAGTTTTTACCTCATTTCTACATAGAATTGCAAATATCAGTGTTTAACTGGTTGCTATGAGGTAAATCAATGGATACAAGTCCAAAAAAGGTTTTAATTACTCTTTTGGGGTTTATCCATGGAAAATCATTAAGAATTGACATGGTTACAGGAGTCTAAGTAGCTTTTTACCTCCTTGGCACATCAAAATAGCAGGTTATTTGCTATTTTCTTAATATCTACTGTAGTTGTAACATGGTAACCAAGTTCCCAAAGTGTTTTAGTTTACTAATTGGGCCAAGAACAGCCATGTATCCAAGCTTTGGAGCTGTCCACGCCTCTGAGGCCTCAGAAGTTGGGTACCCTGGCTCTCTTTGATGTCTTTTGTCCCCCTTGCTTATTTTTCACATCAAAATAGAAATTTAAGCTTCAAGTGAGATATCCACTATGGGTGTACCAAAAGTCCATGTAAGAATACCATGATATTAAGTGCTCAAAACATGCATAACATTATTTTCAGTGTATATGTATCATGGGATTTCTCACATTCCCATTATTTTGGCGGAAATTAAGAAAAACAAAAATTTTCACGGATCTTTTATGTGGTATTGAAGTATTTTCCATTTTACCACCTCAAAAAGTTAATTTGAGCTTATTCACTCTATGGAGCTACCCTAGGTGAACTTTTGTGTAGAATCCAAATCTGGACTTAAATCCATGGATTTACTTACTCAATAAAGATTTATTCATCTTTTCTGAAATCAAAAATGATGAATTTTGGATATATGCATGACTTATTATTTATTCATAATTCAAAATTTATTTTTAAGATAATTGTGGCCTAGTTAGGTATGTAAAATATACCTCAAGGCTCACATTTTTGAAGCCACATACTAATGTACACAAATCAAAAAACTTGAAACCTTATAGCATTTACTATTTTTGAGAAGGGTAAAAATGAAGCATATAAAAGTGAAGAGCTCATGAAGCCCTTCAATTATGTGCTCTTGGATTTTTGATGTTTTAAAGACTGACTGAGATATCTGGATTGGAATATTTTTGGTCAATACTAGTCTGTATCAAACCTGTCTCAACCAGTATTGCTTTAAAACTTAAAATAATTATTTTTCAAATCTTAAACCCTTCCCGAATGACTGATATTAGTCGTTAAAGAGCCAGGGGAACGTCATACTAGTTCTGACATGGCCTGTGAAAAGGTGTTTCACCCTGTATTGATACAGAATGATCATTTGTGGTCTCAGAACCACCATTCTTACTGTACTGACATGAGAATTGCTGGTATAGAGCCACAATTCAGCCTCCAGAGGGAAACTCTTTACTCTGACAACGTGTAAAGAGCTTACCAGCCCTTCAAAGTCCCCAAAAGATATAAAAGATGGACTTTTCTCACTGAAAAACATTATCATTATCATATTATTACTATTCTTACATGACAAGACTGTTATCAACCAGTAGTGTTACTAGAATTTTGGATATAATTGAAAATTAATTATTCTAATACTTATTCATGGTCAAAAGATATTAGAGTGTTGCAACTGAGGTTCTCAATAGACTTATCACCAGCTTTAACACATGAACAGTAGGACCTTTTATTATTAAAATTGTTAATTTTTTACATGTCGCAGTCATAATACTAGCTTATATTTACATTTGATAGCTACTATATAGACTGATCCTGACGATTTGGGGTCCTGGGTGGGGTTTTGCGCCTTATTGGATGTGTTCTGGACTTATTTAGGTGTAAAATCACTTTCTTTAAAGGTATTTCACTAGAAAAGGAAGTAAATTTTGAATTTTTATTATTTATTATTTTATTTCTTGAAAATACAATATATTATAATATATTATATACCATTTGAATATCCTTCAAAGATATATATATATTCAAAATATCCTTTTATTGAGTGAAGAGTACATATACTCTCAGTACTTTATCATATTGCAATTTCCACGAAAATTAATAATAATACAACAGTGTTATTTAATTTTCTTATATATTTGAATATAAAAATAGTAGATTCTAATATTTGAATCATTATTTTTCACAAAAAAGAGTTCAATATAATAATAAAATAATATTGATAAATAAATATTAAATAATAAGATACCTTTTTATTATTTCAGAAGAAATATTTTAATTAAATACTTCTTTAAAAGAAATATTACTCAAATTGATGTGGAAACTTATAATAACTTGATTTCTTGATAAAAAATATCAAGTATTAAAAATAAATGTTATTCTGATGATATTTATAATTATCAAATTTATTAAAATTTAATAAATTTGATGTGTTCTTACATTAAAACACAACAATATCCAAGTGAATCATTCACAAAAAACTTGGATATTTCATTTATTACTTTTATATCATAATTAATATCTCCAAAAATTGTATTTTTCAAAAAAAAACATTATGAAAACATATAAAATACTCAAAAAATCCTAAAAATCACAGAAAAAACAGAAGAAGTGAATTAAAATCCTTTGTTTTATCATATACTAATATAAAACATTTATTGTTTCCTTCTGAAAAAGTGGAAAAAGATTGTATTCCACTGGAGACCCATCTGTGACATCCTTGGAAGACAGAGAGGCACTTCCAAAAGCCAAAGGAAATCAAAAAAGACACAGTGAGGTGGGCGCAAACTCAAAAGAGCGGACACCCATAGCTGTACCAAGGGCCAAGCAACCCACAAAGCACCAAAAAAACCTATTGGTTAACCAAAGCAAGTTGAAAAACATGAAATAACTGTTATCAACCCAGTTGTAAACTCTAAAGGAAAATTTTCAAAGAGTATAGATTATAAATTTGTACAAGGGCCTGTCAAAGTCAAATAAACCTTGAATAATACATAATTCTTGTTGTCTGTCATTTTTTGGCATTGTTAACATGAAACCTCCACTTCTTAGAGATCTTGGATTCTCAAGAAATCAACCAGAACACTGGCCAAGAAGACAACCAATTACTGGACCAAATGACCAGAAAAGAACTTACCTACAGGGAATTCCTTCCCAAGGTCTTATTACAGATCAAATTCAACCCAGAAGTCTAACTAGGGGATTGGACATATTTAGATAAGGTAATACAAATTCACAAACTCCTGAAAGACCTCTTTACATGGAGCATGGAAAACAAATGTTCAGTATGGCAGCATCATGGGAAGAAGTGGGACTAACAACCCAGAAGATTTGTCTCAATATAATGGTATGGCTGGATCTCATGAAAGAAATGAAAGGTTGGAATCCTAACAAGAATTTCAAGCTCTTAAAAGAAAGAGAAGCCAGAATCAAAAAGAACCAGGAACCCACACATTCCATAGAGAAATTGTTGCACATGGAAGAGCCCAGTCCAATTCAGGTACCCCAAGATACGGAATAAGTCCCATCTTCCCCACACCAATCCAGAAATCCCAGGACTTACAAGCCAAGGTAAACTTCATCCAAGCCTCACCAATCATCCCTGGTAGTTTCCAGAAGAAGGCAAAGAGCCCAAGGGAAAAACAAAACATCTTTCAACCAGAGGAAGGAAGAAGCAGACCCCTTGATGAAGAAACTAATGGACTTAGTGCAAGAGGTACACAAAAGAAAAAAGTAGTTGTACCAAAAAATCCTATTAATAATTCAGAATAAATTGATCCTGAACTAATGAATGAAAATACAATTCATAACCATGAATTTCAAAGCAATGAGATTGTGAATGAAAAATTCACATGTGCCACATTGGACCAATTAATGGAGTGGACACATAAAACCTCACAGAATATGAGGACAGAATCCAAAACAATCAAGGAGGAAAATTCCTCCCATGAAGGATTCATTAAAGACTTAAACACAAATCTGGCCAAGTTTTTGACAGAATTTGTAAAAACTAACAGACAGTTGAGCTCAATATTGGAGGAACAAAAAACTGTAAGGAGGGATATGATAAATGTCCAGCAGTAGAAGGACAATCTTGGAAAGGATATTAATTCCCTCAATGAGAAAAAAAACACAATCCTTTCCCCCCAGCACAGATTGATGAACACATCATGCATACCTCTCAGAAAAGGAGAGAATAGGATGAAGCATACAACCAGGAACCTGAATACCAAGACTCAAGGTTGAGATAAGAGTCCATCTACCAAGATGGTTAAAATCTCAGCTAATAAGAGAAACAAGCACTTTAAAAACTACCAGAAGTGGTAATTTGGCCAAGATTCTCAGGGGTTGGAGAACATTCATTACATTCATGGACTCTTTTTATTTCCCAAAGAAACCAGACTACTTGATCACAACAATACTCAACACTGCATTAAGAGGCCATGCAAACATATTCTAAGCTCAAATGAAAGAAATAAATGGAAGAAAAATCTGGACACTTTTGAGAAACCAGATTATACAAAAGTTTATTAATGGCAGTTGGATTTGGAAAAAGACCATTTCCTTTGAAAGTGATAAATACTCCGCAGAGAGAGACTCATATGAATGTTATCTTAACCAAACAAAAAGACTCAAATCCATTGATCCCAATATTAAAATGAAAATGAGGAACCATAAACTCCCAAAAAACTACCAGGAGATTTGAAACATGCAGTAAAATGCAGATTCAGAAAAACCAGAAGAATTGATGACATAGCAAATGTCATACCAGATGTAAGGAAAAAAGACCTCCATTGGGAGGTACACATCCTACAAAAAAAAACTTCAAGGACAAAAATAAGTCTGAAGTCAAAGGAAAACACAAAGATAGTGTAAGGTTTTTCTATGAAACTGTTGATAATAATAATAGTATCAAATATCAAGAGTACTATGACTTTCCTCATTAAAGAATATAACATAATTAAATATTGTAACCACAAATTAATATGATTATTAAGAATAATTATATATAAGAAAAATTTAATTATTGTTAAATAATTTAATGATAAAAAACTCTTGATAATTATCATGAATTATAATTGTTCTATTATTTTTATACTCACTGACAATTATAAAAATAAGGAGTATAAATCTCTTAATGAGAAAATTACATGTGTAAAATAATAGTATTTAACCACTTATAAATAATATGTAGACATTATTTATAAAAGGAATTATCACACAAACTGTGAAGGCAATTATTATAGAAAAAATCTATATATAAAAACTAATTATAGATAAAAAAGATATAGAATTTTAGAGAAAACTTACTGATAATATTTATTTAATACAAAAAGTCAAAAAACAACAGTGATTATATTGAGTAATTTTTATAAGCTAAAAGCACACCAAAAATCAATATATTGAAAGATAAAAACAACTTCTTTATGATAAAGTAAGATTTAAGAGTTTTTAAGGGGAATTTGTGGATTCAAAAGATATTTAAGACAATTATTTTATATAATAAAATAGATTATTGGTGATTACAAAAGTAATCCGATTTCTATTATTTAAAGTGTGTAGCATAAGATTGATAAAGCATAAAATACTTTAATAACAATATTCTATAATTAATAAAATATTATTTGTTTGAAATGTCTGATTGATTGGAATGATTATTGGGTTATTGGTAAAGACAAGGATGTGTAGGCTCCTTCATGCCTTCAGAGCAGCTCTAGTGATGAATACTCAATATAAAGGGTGTGCTAAGGTCAAAACTGAGAAAACATGCTTCAAAATAAGTCTCTTAACTTAAGTTAACTTATTTTTAATTCCAATTTAAAGTCACTAGTGTTATTCTTAACTCCAAGTAGCTTTGATCCTCTTTTGGATTAATTTTTTTTTAGTTTTAATATGAAATAAGTTTATTTATATTAAATTTAATCAAATTAACAACTCAAAAGTAAAGGTTCAGGAAAAAATCTCTTAAACTGAATTTTGAATAAATTTTGAAATAAATCTTAATTTTCTTCAAGAATAATTGAAATTGTTGCTTTCAAGGCTAATTAGAAATTGGAACTTTTCAGAAAAGATACTGAAAATTTAATATATACACAGATAACATTAATTCATAAGCTGTGTGATAATTCCACCCAAATCCATTAAGAATCAGATTTTTAATGAATTTACAAAGTTATTGCTATTTTTCCAGTTAAAATAGAAATAAACACCAAACCTTCACTCCGCATAAGGTTTTGATACTTGTAAATTTAAATTCATAAGCTTATTTAAGCTATCTAGGCTTTATTAAGCTTTGAAAGCTCTTAAAACCTAATTTCAAGCTTGCATATTGGGATTTACCCTTTGGCAGCTTGAAATTCCTGTCAAAATTGGGATAAACCAGTTTAAACTTTAAGGTTTAATCAAATTCTAATCTTAAAGTTTAAATGAGGTTTAAAATCCTCCAATACAGGTGGAAAATTTAGAGTGAATCCTTGCAGATCCAAAAAGTTGGGTACCCCAGCTCTATTTGGTCTTTTCCTTTGTCCCACCTTTCTGCATGGATTTTTTCCTTTGATTTATTTAAGCCATACTATTTATGGCCTTAAACCCTTTTAAATTTAGCTCACGCAGGGTTTACATCTTTTATGCACAATCCTTAGCCGATTCAGTAAATATACACAACACCTTGATTTCAACTAAAATTTTGGTAATCTTGCATAAAACTTACACAACTTCAGCTTTGAGCTCAAATAAGCTTAAATTTAAAATTTTTAAAAAATGTTGAAAAATTTGCAATTGTACTATGAGATTCTTAATTCTTCTAATAAAATAAGAAATAACCTTTTTTGGGTATAACACCCTATAGGTCTACCTTAGGTTATTTTTAGTGCAGAATTCAAAAATAACCTAAAAATCATAACTTTGTTTATCCAAAATAAATCTATGTTTATTTTTCGTTATTTTTGTTTTTAATTCCATTTATAAGTCTGTTTAAGACTAAATTTACTGTGTATAAAGCTATTTGTGGCCTTATGGGTATGTCATACATATCTCATAGGCTCAGATTCCCTACCAAAAAAAAATTGTACTACAATTTTTCCTTAATAATATGCCCCCAATTGAATTGGATTGAGGTATAATCCACTTTCCAGCCTCTCTACTTATACTTTTAAGTATGTAAAGACCACAATTCAAACCTTTTATTGAGGAATTGGTCTTCCCTCATGTCTGAATCTTCTGAGAAAACTTTGGGAATCAGGTATTTAACTCTCTGAAAGCCACTCATCTTCATGTTGTGGGTTTCTGTATCTTACTAAGTATTCTCTTTCATTTTTTCCCTAAGTCTCATTTATTTTGAGACTTTCAGAACCTTTTTCTCTTCACTCTGATCAAAAGGTCATACTTATAAGCAGGGAAATAATTCCTTATCACTTGAAGTGTAATGCTTTAATAGACTGACAGGGAAAGTTGGATTTTTATTCTCCAATTCTTCTAAAAGTTCTACTTGTACTGAATTTGTCCCATGAAGGGCCTTAATAATCAATGGTCCCACAAAGTACTCTTTCAATTTCTTTAGGACTTTAATATTGTTAAATTTAAGGGTGGAAATAGTATTGAGTCCCCCACTTTGAATTCTGGGGTTTTATTACTTTTATCCCACTTTTGTTTAGCATATTCAAAGGCATCAGTCATGCTTTTATCTTCATGATTCCTCACCCTATAAAGAAGTAGTTGAAAGCTTTATTCAGTTGGATGATTACAAATCAAGTCTTTCTTCAAAGTCTCAACCAGAAGTTTAGGATTACATCATTTTTCCAACATTGAAGGAGTCTTGCCTGTTGAAGAATTGATGGAATTATTGTAGGTTGATTCTAATTATGCTATAAGAGTACACCAATTATGGGTAAATCCATCAGTATCTTCAAGCTACAGGACATAAGCATGAAATCTTATCATGTCTTCAAGGGTCTAAATCATTATTTCTGCCAATCCATCAATTTTTGTAGTGTAAGCTGTTTAGAATGATAGTTTTGTACCCAAAATCTTGTGTAAATTTGTCTTTAAGGCTGATTTAAATTTTGGGTCTCTATCACTTATAATATTTTTAAAGAGACCAGTATGAGATATTACTCTTTTTCAAATTGAAAGAGCTGTATCCATAGCTGTGTCATCTTTATGACATGGTAAAAAGATTGGGGTCTTGCTATACCTGTGTACAATAACAAGACATGCATTCTAACTTCTTTCACCACCAGGTGGTAAGGAAGTTACCCAATCCATATGAGCCACTTCCCATGGGGTACTTGGTTCTTGGATATAAATCATTAAACCAAATCTTTTACCAGTAACTTCATTGGCCTTTTGACACCTGTAACAGCTGTGACAGTACTCAATGAAATCTTTTCTCCAAGATGGCCACCAAGCACATGTCTTAATTCTTTCCATTTTTCTGTCTTCAGATAGATGTCCAGAATAAATGTTGTCATGGAACCCTAGTAATATTTTTTAATCAACATTCTACTATATAAGATCATTACACATGTGTGTTTATACCTATAATACAAGATACCATTAAATAAATGGAATCTTCCATTTTCATCAGATTTTTTCCAAATATTATCTGAAGAATCAGCCGAAGCTGCATTTTTGCAGAATTTGTCAAGTAGAGAAGCAAGAATATGGCAATTTTATCTTGCTTATAGCTTTCTCTAACACCTTTAAATAATTATGTTCCCACATGTGTGATGTTCATTCCTTTAATTGGAAGTTGAGGTTCTGCATTTGCAGGAATATAAGCAGTATTATCAAGTGTATTGTGTAATTCCCATCTACTTAAGCCATCAGAATTCTTATAAATATTTCCAGCTTTATGTACTATGGTCATATTGCCTCTATACTCCTGTATAGCAATATTCCATCTTAACATGTGTCTTTTTGGAGTTTTTATGTTAAGAAGTGATTCCACTGCATTAAAATCAATAATTAATTCAAACACACTACCATCAAGATAATAATGAACTTTCTCCAGAGCTCAAACAAGGAAAAGACACTCCGTTGGTCTTGCTCCATATTGAGCCTCTGTAGTTTTAATTTCTCTTGAGTTAAATCAAGCTGGACTTTTATAAGGCTTCTCATTGACAATCTGAACTTGATGAAGAGCCTCACATAGACCTTCACCACATGCATAAATATACATCTTGAAAGGAAGCTTCCGGTCTGGCATCAGTAATAATTAAGGCATACTTGATCTTATAATATGTTTGAATTTTTTCTTGTTTAATTTCAAATACAGTTTGTTTATCACAAATTCTGTACAATTATCTGGCATGGATTGCAAAATCTTTATGGTGTTTCCTGTAATGACTGTAAAATCTTAAGAAAGACATCATTTCTTTCTTGCTCTGGGGCTTTTGCTTCAGTAAGACTGCAGCAACTTTTTTTATCAACACCAAGGCTTAGTCCTGAAAAATACATGTCCTAGAGCTTTTAAATCATGAAACCCAAAATTACATTCCTTAAGAGATATTTTCATGATCACTTGAAGAGTTTTCTTAAGTACTAATGAAAGTCTTTCTGAATGCAATTTCCAGGTTTCTGGAAAAATGGTAATTTAATAATTATAAATGATTAACCATCCCCCTGATAATTCATGTGGGAAAACGGTATACATCACTTTTTGATAAGGAGAGGGTGCATTTTATTCCAAAAGGCATCCTCAAGTATTAATGAATACCACAATGAGCACTTATTCTCAATAATTTTCTAGAATGAGGTGTCAAAACATTCTAATGGAAACCTTTAAGGGCATCCATGGGAGTGATGAATCTTGCTTTGAATACTTGAGTCGAATTCTCATGGATTCTAGCAATTTGTTACCTTTCTGGAATATTATAGGTATTAAATGCTCCAAAATCACCAACCATCCTTTATTTATCATTAAGCCAAGTACTGATTACAGAGGTTGTGACTTCTACTTCCTCATTATGTCCAGCTTTTCTAAAAGCTCCCAGTTTCATTAGCTCATTAATATTAGTTTCCAATGCTTCCCTAGCTCTGGGGCTACCTGGGTAATCTGGTCTTCTTAATAGTCAAGGGTAAGATCTTTCCACATTAAGCATAATGTCCATATCATGACCTTTAATAGACCCTAGTGGCTCATTATCAGAAGCAAAGGCTTCTCTATATTGAAATAAAATTTAATTAAGGTCTTCCTTTGTTTCTAATGTTAATTAAATACTAACTTTTGCTTCAATAAATTGATCTGTCACAAATTTTTCCTTCTTGACACTTTTTACTTGTCTAATGATAGTTATTTCTCTTTTTTCTAGAGGAAAAGAAAGTTTTTGCCTTTCATTTTCCCCTATAGTAAAATATCTGTCTTTATGATTATTAATATCAAAACCATAAATATTGAGCTAATCATTTCCAAGTATAAAATTTTGTGAAGTGCAGTTATTCATAACAAATTCAACTTTCAGTCTGATACTTCCTGCAGGGTGAGGAAATATCATTTCTGCTTCAAGAATTTCCAAAGAATGCATATCCTAGCTTTTACTACTTAAATTTATACCTTCAATTGGAATCAATTGTTCTTTACAATTTGTATAAATTTTGTCAAGATAGGTTATACCAACACAAGTACAAGAACCACCTTAGTCAAGATGTATCTTGTATTCTCTGTTTTTTATCACAATACTAGTGATACAAGATGATCCAACTGTATAACCTTCACACCTGGAAGGTTTGGTTTTTTGCATTTTGGCAACCTGTACATGTATGAGATCCATAGATTCATCATTATATTGTGTTAAGTGACTATTCACTTCTGTGACTTCAAAAGATACATTAATTTTTTTATACTAAGTTGATCTGGTATTTCTTCTTCCTCAGAAGGCTCAGAATCACTTGAATGTACAGATTCATCAATTTTTTTTCTTTTTTGTATTAAATTTTTTCAATTTCTATCTCATTAATTCTTTTCTTATTTGTACAAGTATTAGCCAAACAGGATTTACTTCCAGATTTATGAAATTTAAAAGGAACTCTGTCTTGTTTTTTATTTGGTCTTGAAATTGGTTTCCTACTACTCTTATTTTCTATTGGGGCTTTATACCATTTTTTACCAATTTTTGTTCTGGTAGTAATGTCTTCCATGGAGTTGATATAATCTTCTGTAGAGCAAGGCTCAATACATCTGCTTCTTATAGCATGCTCAAGGTCACCACCACACTTTATCAATATCCTTTTATGTACCATTTTTTCAGATGTATAAGGATAAAGGGAAGTTAATCTTTCCTTCTGTTTGAGAAACCAGGAAATGGTCCTGTCCCTCTCAATATTAAAAATGGCTTCTTCAAAAGAATTTTCCATTTTAAATCTCCAGGCATAATTTTCCCATTTGGAAATGATTTGTTCTTTCCACCAGGGCCAGGAGTGTTTACCATGGTCTTGTCTCATTTTATAATACCATCTCTTTGCTGATCTGGTAAATGATGAGTGTGATCTGGAGCTTATTTATTAATCTGGTGGGTTAAAGTCTTCCTTGAAATTAGCAATTGTTTTCATAACTTCTATATGATTATATTCTACTTTACCACTGCAGGCTGGCCATTCCTCTAATATGGGAGTTTCCTTGAAATTAAAGGAAGTTTCAACCTCTGCATTGCTTTAAATTGTATGATTTAAGTCATTGTTCAAGTTAAACACATTTCTGTCAAGAATTTGTGTGGAATGTCTTGGCAACTCATTTTTAATGATATATTATTAATAATTTATTGAATGTCTTCTTTCCATTCAAGTATGGATTTAGCACCTTTTTAAAATTGTTCTTGGAAAAGAGATGCATTGTTACCAATTAATTTTCCCAAGTTTTGAACTTGTATTCTTGAATATTTTAATTTTTTAGTAATAAAATAAATAGAATTATCATCTGGTTGATTGAGAAAAGTTACTTTGAACTCAATTCTCTCACAAATATGCATCAAAGACAAAATATTGTCCTTATTCACACTTTCTAGACCAATAATGGTCCTTTGCAACTCTTTCACTTGTAAAATTTCTCTACCCAACTTTTGTTGGATACACTGAAAATTGTTAAGCTTTGCTAAAATTTCTTTATTACAAGTTTAAATGTGAGATACAAGCTTTACAAGGTCTATTTCTTTGGAAAGTGTTTTTTAATTATTTCCTCCTCCTTGTTTTTGAACTCCATCAGAGTTATGGCCATATTGAACACATTTTCCATGGCTGTCTTTTCTTTCATTGGAATTCTGTAATTCTGTGGGTAAGTTTTGTTCTATTCAGACTTTGACTTTTGGTCATCCTTTGGGGCTTTCTTTCCCTTGTTTGGAGCTTGTTGAGGCATATTCTTGCTTTTTTAGGCTTTTGGAGCTTCCACTGGGCTGTTGTCTTTCTTTTTGGACAACCTTTCCTTCTGATCCTCTGACAAAATTCTTTGGTTTTTCAACCAAGCGTTTATCTTTTGGGCTTGTCCTTTGCAAGACATGGGTTTCCAACCCTTCAGAAGTTCATTTGTATCTTCTGGGCCCAAAACATTCTTTACTTGAAGATAAGAGTTCATGGTCCCTATCCAGATTCTTCGCAGAAGTTCCCACTCCTGCTTCTTTTCCGCCATAAACCAGTTCTTTTACTGAGACTGGTATATCTCCAATGTTTCCTGTTCAAAATGATTCAGGTCTTAAAATAGGAATAGCAGTTATTTCAGCTTTTGGACTCTCAAGAAGAGTTTCAAAGTTTCTGGATAACCTTTGGGAACTGGTGGAAGCTATGGCATCCTCTGGGCTCACATTCTTGTCTTTTTAATTTATGACTTGAATTTCCTGGTCCCGATCCTTTTTATTATCTTAATTAGTTGGTTCCACTTATCAGGAGTAATTTCACATCAATTTAAAGCAAATTGTACTAAGAAATAGATTAAATTCACCTGCTGGACCTTTAAAGGGCTCTTTTGTAATTAAACCCCTTGGTGCTGGGCTGGTTTGAATTTCAATGTTTGACTCTGAGATACTAGAGTCAGAAGATCTTTCTCTGATGGATGAAGCTATAGAAAACAAACAATATAAGTTATTTTATTAATAAATAATAAAAATAACTTGTGAACTCAACTTAATTGAGAAATTTGTTTTAATGTAATTCATGGAAAATTACTTCGAAAATAAAGAAAAATGTCTAAATAGTAGAGAAAAATATTTTTAAGTAAAGATTTTTATCTGTTGTAATTTTTTTATTTAATCTTTTATTTTGTTTAAAGAAATAAAAATTATACAATCAATAAGTTTTTAATCAGAATAGTATTATTATTCATTTTATACTAGAATAACCTAAAGAGTAAATTTCAAGTCTGTGATGTGAAAAAGACACTAGTTAAACAATAAGAATTTATTCCAAATAGCTCAATATTCTATTGTGTCAAACAATATTCCTAATAAAAAATAACTTTATTGATATTTTAAAGATTATTTATGAGTGATAGGTCCCAAAAAAGGCAAAATTAATGTAAATATGGAAATTTTACATCAAAAAACAGTAAAATAAGGTCCTGAATATGATTTATGTACCAAAGATTGGTTTAAATCACAGCAAGGCCCCCAAATGTAAGGTTTGTCCATGAAACTCTTGATGATAGTATCAATTATCAAGAGTACTATGACTGTCCTCAGTAGAAAATATAATATTATTAAATATTATAACCACAAATTAATATAATTATTAAGAATAATTGTATATAAAGAAAAGAAGTCAACTATCATTAAATAATTTAATAATGATAAAATCTTATGAATTATCATAAATTATAATTATTCTATTATTGTTATAGTCACTGACAACTATAACAATTGTAAAGCTCTTAATGAGACAATTACAGGTGGAGAATAAAAGTACTTTACCACTTATAAATCATATGTAGATATTATTCATAAAATAAATTATCATACACACTGTGAAGATATAACTCTTATAGGAAGATTTTATATAAAAAATCTAATAATAGATAAAAAAGATATAGAATTTTAGAGAAAACTTCCTTATAATATTTATATAATACAAAAAGTCAAAAAACAACAGTTGTTATATTAAATAGTTATTATAAGTCAAAAAACGCCAAAAACAGGTCAAAACTGAAACACATGCTTAAAAATAAGGTTCTTAACTTAAGGTAACTTATTTTTAATTCCACTTTAGAGTTACCAGTGTTATTCTTAACTCCAAGTAGCTTTAATCCTATTTTGGCTTAGTTATTCTCAAGCTTTAATATAAGATAAGCTAATTTATATTGAAGATCATCACATGAGCAACTTCAAAAATAAAGCTTCAAGCAAAGATTCCTTGAACTGAATTTTTAATTAATTTCTGTGGAAATCTCAATTTTCCTTAAGAATAATTCAAAAATTCAATTTCAAGGCAAATTAGAAATTAAAACTTCTTAAAAAAGATACTTCAAGTTTAATTTGTAAGCTGTGTGAATTTTCAAGCATACCCATTAAGAATTGGATTTTGAATGAATTTTTGAGGTTATTGCTATTTTTCCATGTGAAATAGCAATACACACCAAACCTTAACTTTTGATAAGGTTTTTATACTTGTAAATTTGAAGTCTTGAGATTAATTAAGCTTTTACAATTCTTTAAATCTTTATTTCAAGCTTGCATATTTGGATTTACCCTTTGGCAGATTGAAATTTCTCTCCAAATTGGGATAAAAACAGTTTAAACTTTAATTTTAGATAAAATTCTAATCTTAAAGCTCAAATAAAGTTTCAAATCCTCCAATACAGGTGGACAACCTTAATTTAATACTTCCAGATCCAAAAAGCTGGGTAACCAGCTCTATTTGGCATTTTTCCTTTGTCCCACCTTTTTGCGTGGATTTTGTCCTTTTATTTATTTAAAACACTATGGCCTTGAGCGCTTTTTGATTGAGCTCATGCAGGATTTAAATTATGTATGGCAAAGCCTTAGCCAATTCAGTAGAGATACACAAGACCTCAATTTCAACTAAAATTTTGTCAAGTTTGCATAAACCTTATGTAACTTTAAATTTAAGCTTAAATAAGCTTAAATTTAATTATTTTAAAAAATGTAAAAAAAAATTGATTGTTCTGTGAGAGTCTTAATTCTTCTGATAACATAAGAAATAACCATTTTTGGTTATAACACCCTATGGGTCTAGCTTAAATTATTTTTGCTGTAAAATCCAAAAATGAAATAATGATTATAAGTTTGCTTATCCAAAATAAAGTTATGTTAATGTTTTGTTTCATATTTAATTTATAAGTCTGTTTAAGACTCAATTAATGGTTTATAAAGTTATTTGTGGCCTTATGGGTATGTCATACATATCTCATAGGCTCACAATTTTCATAATAAAAAGATCTATGAAGCCCTTCTGAGAAATTATTACAGCCCTCATTTTCAAAGAAAAGGGGCCTTTTTATGGAAAATCAGAAATTTTTAATCATTCTCATGGGTTTTTCAGGATTTGGGTGTTTTCTCACCAATGAATAAAGCAAATATGTTTTTTTATGTGTATTTTGATCACTTATTGATATATTGGAGCCCTTTTAGCGCTGACTGCTTCCCTCTCTCATATGAGAAAATGGGGTTTTATGAAGTTCCATGCATTATTGAACATGTTCAGGCATTATTCCCAGTTTGTGTGCATGTTCAAACCATTGGATCTTTGGAGTAGGTTCTTTCCTGTTTATTTTGATGATTGGGAAATATAATGTAAAAATTTGAGCACAATTGGAGACCTCTATAACCTGTAAATATGGGTTCCAATTGGATATTGCACATGATCACTTCTTTACAGGGATTTTTTGATGTTTGGTGAATTTAATAACCTGTTTTTCATACATTTTGGGGGCTTCCTTTGTCTATTCATAATGTGGAGGTACAATTAGAAAAATTTCTCAATTATTTAAGCTCTTCTTCCCATTACAAAATGATTTTTTAATATAATTTTAAACCTCATATGTCACTTTCATGTGATTTTCCAAGTTTAGGGCATATTATAACTATTTTATCATGGACATGTTTTTTTAATGTGAATTACATGATGGAAAAACAAAATAATACCAGTTGAGTGATTGTTTTAGCTCTCATTACAATGGTAAAGTGAGACTTTGATGTAATTTTGCACCTTATTCCTCATTTTCAGGAAATTCTCCATCTTTGGGCATTCTGTAACCATTGGATCATGGACATATGAGCTTTCCTGAGTATTTTCCCATTTGAAAGAAGAAATTGATCCCTTTGAAGAATTATTTCATCCCTATTTCCACCATAAAAATGTGTTTTGCGTGAAATTTTGTGCATTATTAGCCATTTTCAGTTGATTTTCTAGGTTTTTGGCATTTTCTCACCATTGGTAAAAAGGAATATTGATGGATATATTAAAACAATCTGAGTAGCTTTTGAAGCCCTCCATCCTATTGAAAATAGACTTCTGATGGTACACTGTAAATTGTTAATGATTTTCAGGCATTGATACAGGTCTCATGCATGCTCTAGCCATTGGCTCAAAGGAATATAGTTTTCCTTATGTATTTTCCTCATGATGAGATGAAATGGAACCATTTATAGAAACTATTCCACCCCTCTTTTCCATGGTCAAATGGTCTTCTGGTGAAATTTTGAAAATCTTGAGTCACTTTGAGACATTTTTCCAGATCTCTGGAATTTCCTAAATATTAGATTACAGAAATGTGTTTCTTCCTATTTATTCTTGTGATAGGTAGATAAAATGAAACTTCTGAATACTTATTTTAAAAAACATTCCTTGATGGAATATTGCACATTATCACTTCCTTCTGAAGCAAATTCCATTATTTGAGCCTGTTATAACCATTGGATTATTTAATAGTGGCCTTTCTGTGTATTTTCATTCTTGAGAAATTAAATGAAAAAAATTTAGAAACAATCACGATATGCAAAGTGACTAAGCCTGAAAGAGGGTGCTGAATTTGGAAATTTACATGGAAGATAAATTGTATTCATGTGGTAAATAGGACAGAAATTGAACTTTGAAATAGAAGTTTCAGATTAAATTCAAACAACATATGCAAGCCAAAAAGATGAAATTCATTTTTATTAATATTATTTTTTGGAAAAGCTGTTGAATGTTCAATAGCTCAAAAATATATGTAAAAGGCTTTTTTTCATTTCATATTTATTATAATCGCTTTTTTTGATTAATATCATGTAATGAAAAAATAAATCAATTTTTTAGGTATTTTTTGGAGGCTTTTACATGAATATTGCAGAGACGCTAACTCAGTTGAAGATACCCACAGCTTAATAATATAAAAACAGGAACCATAGTATTTTGAAATCTTTCGTTAATCAGAAATTGTCTTCAGTTAATTTATAATTTTTTTAATATATACGTACTATAAAAAAGTGACCTCAAAATTGATTGGGGTTCTCTAATGAGCTTTTGTATCATGTGATACATAATATACCCTACTTTCCTTCTCTTCTTAAATTAAGATTTATTATTTAAAATTGAAAAAAATTTCCAGACTTAATTAGAAAGCAGTAATTTGAAGGGGAGATTACCAAAATATGGTAGAAATGGAGTAAACATCACAAGTATTTCAGCCAATAAAGCTCTTTAAATAGAGTTTGTTTACTTAAATATATAATGTGTGAAAATTTAGATCAGAAGATATTTCTTTAATCTTATTCTTGGAAAGCCTTTTTATAATAAAACACCATGGTTTAAATCAAAAACCATTTTGATACTCAGAAAATAATCATAGTTTTATTATAGCATAGTTAGTTTAATTCACCTCTAAAATATTGGTTTCTTTGGTTTTTTGTACAATTGCATTTTTTGTCTTTTAAAATATCCATTTGTTTACTGCTTGATACATTCCTATTGCAATACTGATTCTTTTTAGTTTACCATATTAAGTTAATGAAATATTCAAATATATCCAAGCCAAAAGTAACATTTTTAAAAAAAAATATTTTGTAAGCTATCATGTCAAGAAAACCAAGGTAAAAGCTATATCGAAGAAAGGGAAATATCTCTAATGGCTAATATCTGTATATATTGTGTGAAAAAACTTCAACTACGTGTTTTATATTTGAGGAAATATATCCATTACTTATTGGTATGGTTACGCTTAATTTTTATCAACTTTTTTATTTGAAAATGATTGATTGATCTCCATTTACATTAAGCTTAACTTTGAGCTTTTTCTGCTATATTTCATAGATGTTCCCTTGGTTTTTTGTTCTAATTACTTTTCAGTCAACTTTTTAGCTATTTTAATTTATGGAAAGTTCTCTATTTTTTTTGATATCAAAATTCTATCTTTATATAATGGCTTGTTAGATTTATTTATTAAAAATTAATCTTTCATTTTTCCAATACCAAAACAAGAAAAATTCAAATTATTTGAGCTCATTAGGAAAATTATTTTCTCTCTTCTTCAAGCGTAATTTTCCGCAAATCTTTGAAAAATAATGTTTGAAAATTCTTGAAACATGCATAAATTTATTTCAATGAAAATTCTATATTACTAAAGATCCTGGCCCACACTGGGATTCTTTGGGTAAGTAGTTTTTATTGAACTCTCCTTCTCAGATTTAATCAATTTATCCTGAGTTTTATCAAACAACAATTTTAGTCTAATATGGTGTTATGAATGGCTATTTCCTTGTAAGCTCATTTCAAGAAAATTGAATATACATTTCTTCACAGTTTTTAAGAAATTAGATACAATCCAATTTCTGAATGCACATCTAATTAATGGAAAATCATGTATTTTGGCTCGAGGTTTACCCTTTTTGATGCATTTTGACTGTTGCGTTTTTATTTTATACTTTTAATTGGTGAAGGAAGAGTTTAAATGGCATAAATACAAAAAAAGGTTTTATCTCATTTTATCAATAACCATTCAATAATTAGTGCTGTAATAAGTCCTTGTTATGGAATTTTGCATCCATTTGCTATATTTTAGATTTTTTTCTGTGTTATTCTCATGTTATACATTTGGAATCGATTCAAAAAAGGTTAGATATTATTTTTGCACCCTTGGGTAGAAATGAGGTATAAATCAATTAATAAATACACCACTTATTCATGAAAAAATATTGCATTGATAATTTCTGGGAACAAATTGATGAGTGGTAGTATAATATTCACATCATCCCCATTTTAAAGAGTTTCTGGGAGTAAATTGATGAGTAGTAGTATAATATTCACATCAGCTCCATTGTAAATCTTATTAATTCTGCCACTGAATCTCCCATGACATAATTTTGTTCTAAAGAATGATGAAAGAGATCAACATCATCAATTATTTCATGACCAACCTGCTCAAAATTTGTAGAAACATATAGCAAAACGGAGTAGCATTGTTATAATGATAAATCCAATCAATATAGTAATTAGGGAACTCCAATTAGTAATTTGTAATTCTATCCAGGGATTTCAGATACCCATTAAAACAATCTTGAAATTTCATATCCCTGATCATGATATTATTAGTTTCTTTCATTTTGTTCCACTCATAGCTACACCTTTTCTGAGCCATTCTGTAGCCATATCATAAGCTCATGATGAAAACCTTGTAAAAAATTTATTTTGCAACCAACCACCCCCTTATGGAACACAATGATTTTTAAAACTAATTGTTTGAGCAGAAAAAATTCTTTGTGAAAATAACTTTTTTCTAGTAAAATTAATAAATTTCGGTTTCATAAATAATTCTCTTTTTATAAAAAATTGTACTCCCAATAAACTATTTTCTTTCCAAAACATGTGCTTTCATGAGGAAAAATTTTCCTTTTATGCAAAATAATTTTCCCATGGTAATTAATTGTAATCTTATCAGAAGCATTTTTGAAGAAATTTAAATTTCGTACAAGACATATTCTTTTGTAAAAAGTAGTTTTCTTTTTGTAATAAAATATATTTGTAAAATACTAATTTTCTTCCAAAAAGTCATTTTTTGAAAGACCCTGTTCTGTCAAAAATTGATTGTATCTACTTTCTTATCTGCTTGCAATAAAATTATTTGTTTCTTAAAATAAAATCTTGTAGAAAATTCATTTTTTCACCAAAGTTAAAAAAGTTGGTTTTGTAACCAAAAAACAGTTTGATTGTGTCAAAAACTTTCCTTTTTAACAAATAGATGATATGAGGTCTCAAACCTACCAAATCCAACATTTCAAATACCAAAACAAATTTCTTGAAATCATTCATTTAATATTTGGGATTTTATAATTTCCACATCAAAATAGTCATGGGATTTGAGGTACCAAAAATGTAGGTTTTTAGGTACCGAACCCCACATTTCTTTTTTCAATTTCTCTATCAAGCTTTTTTAAAAAAAATAACTTTTTCTTAATACATTTATCATGTCATTATTACACATCCATTTATCATTATATTCAAAAATCAATTTTCCATACCTTTCCCTTTCTTCATTCAAATAAAATTCTCAGAAACAGAACCCAGAAAGAACTCCTTGAGGAGCTAATGGCACTATATCATGCTCAATATTTTTAAGATTAGAAAGACTCTTAAATTGAGGAAGAAATCCTTTTTTTTATATTAAATTGATGAAAAAAGATATATCAGGCCCTGAAAATTCACTCCAGAACCATACATATATACATTTAATGGCGTAACAAGCTTAACACCTGATAAACTCAGACAATTATTCTGGACAGCTCAAATATTGTTTGGAGGATCAGCTCAAATAGCTCAGGATTATCCACTATTCCACAATGCCTCCAGCTTTGAGTAATGTGATATCTTAATTCAGTTATCCATTGCTTTATCACAATTGGATACAAATGGTAATTTTTCATCATTGGGAAATATAGTAATTCTTTTTTGTGGCTAGTAGGGGGGCTATTGTATTTTATGCGCATTTTATCATTTTATTTTTAATAAAGCTCAAACAAAGATTTATCAAGTGCCCATATTCCAAGGAAAGATGTTAATCCTCACATGTCGTGAAATATGAAGTGTTCCCTGTATCAATTTCAGTTATAGATGTGAGTTTTATAGCCTTGTCACAGAGACCAGTCAAAGATGGTGAAGCATATTTTTATCCAAAAAAAGGTGTGTCATGACAAGCTTTCATGAGCATAGCTGAAGTTTATGTTGTTCTATGTATTTGAAAATTATAATAAATACTCAATGTTACTCCATCTTGTTTGAAACATAAAAAAACAGTTTTTGGAATGGAATGTTGGCTTCACTGTCTCTTTACATGACTCAAATGTGTATTAGAATATGAAAATGGCAAGATCTCCCCACCATTTTTAATCAAATCATCAATACTTGTTTTCTGATTATGCTTATTCCAGCCCTACATGTATTTTACCAGAGTATAAAGAAGCTATGGCTCATAAATATTAAAACAAAATTTTCAACCTTTTTCTTTCGAGATCAAGATTTTGAATTGAGCCTGCAATAGGTATCTTTAAGGGAAGATGGTATTCCCTTAGGGAAATGCATTAGCCCTTTTTCAATTGGATAGCTGCATGTGTTACTTTAAATAGCTCATTTACAGAAACTGGTTATCAGTGACGGGATTTTTTTATGATTATGTTCCACCTGATTTAAAGAATATCAACTAAAAGGGTAATTTGGGGGCAACTTTCAATATGAAGGAACAATTAAAGCCTTTTAATTTACAATGGTTCAGCTAACAATAGCTGTAGTTACCAATTTAATCATTAAAAGTAAGGTATGCTTTGTATTTAGTATTTATTCATGTTATCTGATATAGAGTATAATTTGGAGCTTACTGAACTGAATTCTCAAAAAAAATCCATAAGATTTTTATTTTTCCTTTTGTAATTAAATGAAAAAATTTACAAGAAATTTTGACATACATATTAGTTGATATAAAAAAATTAAAAATATTATTTAAAAAGCTTATTTTTCTCAAGTCTATGTGCATCTTGTTTAGTTTGAAATTCTTGGTTAAATGTTTTTTTTGAATTTCTTCAGGCAATAATTTGAGAAATTGCTTACCAAAATTAAAAAAAATATCATTAATTTGGAATGAGCACATAAAATGAGTTATGAGGGTATGGCTCATTACTTCGTTTTATTTTCTTGTGGTTTGATATAATATTGAGGAGTTTTTCCAAAGGACTTCCAGGATTCCAGGTTTTTTTGAGAATTCTGATTCCATTTTGATACCAGGAAAGTGTAGGCCATGTCCAGAAGGTTGGAAAAGAGTTGTGATTGGTATTAAATCCTCTTTTTGATCAAATAGAGTTATTTCATAAGTCCAAGGATTAAAATCACTTTGATAAACATGAATCTTATTATGAAATTGATTTTTGGAAATTATAGAATTTGAAAAAGATCTTAATTTTTCCTTGTCATTCCATTTGGCTTAAGTAAAATTGGGAAGGTTTGCTTCATTGATTGTATCATAATTGTCTTTAAAGGCTAATTTGGAGAGAAATTTCATTCTTTACTGGACAACTTCATCAAGCCTTAAGAGGATTAGTTTTCTATTTTTTTCTCTTGAATTTCTTTCACAGTTAATCCCGAACATCCTACATAAGTACCTGCTGATTCTTCAGAGTCAGATCCTTGCCTCAAACCAATTACCCTCATTATTTAACCAAGGAGAATTCGGTTATTACAAGTATCTTCTCTAGTAATTGCTCGTTTATTGAGTAAAATGATAATATTTTGTAGTTTTGAAAGTATTGAGGAATTATCTTGAAAGATTTTATTTAATAAATCAGGAGTGTTTTCATCAATGATAATATATGGATTATAATGAGGATTTGATGGTGGTAGTCTGAGCCAAGAGTGATTTTATTTTTTGGTTTTTATATTTATAACTGAATGTATTATTATTATTTTGTTTAATTGAGAACCAATATTTTTAAGTTCATCTCTTTTTTAAGTAATCGTCTTTTTTACCTTGTAATTGAGGGTTATGATGATTTTGAAGTGGAATTTTACTGGAATCGTGATTATATTCTTAATGATGGACTAACCTTTTTTCAGAACCATTCCATCATAATACTGATTTAAATGATTAATTTTTTTGCATTTTTTGTGTTTGGAGAAGATATACCCAATTCATCATGATATTCAAGTATACAATTCTGGACTAAAATTAGTTTTGGCACAGCCATGCCATCATAAATCTCCTTTAAAGAATGAAAATAATGCATAGAAGGATTTGAGGAGGATTAGATGATAGTTTCTCAAATTTTATAGTTGATGGGAGTGATGAAAACATAATTTATATAGTTAATTACAAAACCCAATAAAGCTAATACACCCCTAAAAGACAAAAAAACAATTATTAATAACATGGAAAGAAAGTAGAGATAAAAGAAGTGGAAAAAAGCAGAAAGTGGTGGAAAAGCATGAGGTTAGATGGTTGGAGGCTGGTGGAAAAGGAGGTGGAAAAATATTTAAATCAATTTTGGATTGTCTTGAAATTGATTTGGTATTTATCACCGATTGATTTTAAAATGAATTGGAATCAATGATCAAAGTAAAAGAAATTCTGAATCCTTTGAAATGAATGAGTGATAAATAAGAAAACAATTTGAAATAATTTTAAAAACAATCATTAATTGTTTCAAACAATAAGAGATAAAAAAAGGAGCTTATTTGTTTCAAACAAAATCAGAAATCGATTCAAAACAATTAGAAAATTAAATTGAGGAGGTTTTTCAAGTTTATTTTTTGAATAAGATTTAACTAAAATTTGCTTTTATAAAAAAAATAATTTTTGGTAGTTAAATACGCAAAAAGACAATTATATCTTCAAAAACCATTAAAATCAATTTACTTGAGTTTTCAAAGCTGTTAATACTAAATCATAATGATATTAAAAAATCTTTTTTTTAGATAAATTTATTTTGAAACCAAAATGTCTTAGAAACTCTAATCTTTTCCAAAAAGGCATTTTTCAGAAATACATTATTCTTAATATGAATGAGTAATTTGGTTTATCTATATTTAGTTTTGAAAGCAAAGAATAATCACATAAGTAATTATTTTGAATGTAATGAAGATAAATTATATAATCTTAAGGAAATAAAAATGAAGACAAAAGGTTTATCATTTGTAATTTATAAAAATTGATTTGTGTTGATTTGTTCAATAAGAAATTTAAGCACACAGATGATTTTTTTTAATCAAAAAAAGATTGTTTTTTAAAAAAAAAAATTCTCTTGGATCACATAAAAAGATCAACAAATACAAAAGCAAGAAATTTGGAGTTTTACAACAATTCAAAAGAAAAAGCTATTTTATTTTAACATAATTCAAAAGGAAAAATTTAATTTAATTTTCTATTTCCTTTTGGTAAAAAAGAAGAATTCAGCACATAAGCAATTTCATTCAACAAAATAATTAAAAAATATAAAAAAATATAAAAAAATATAAAAAAATATAAAAAAATATAAAAAAATATAAAAAAATATAAAAAAATATAAAAAAATATAAAAAAATATAAAAAAATATAAAAAAATATAAAAAAATATAAAAAAATATAAAAAAAATATAAAAAAATATAAAAAAATATAAAAAAATATAAAAAAATATAAAAAAATATAAAAAAATATAAAAAAATATAAGAAAATATAAAAAAATATAAAAAAATATAAAAAAATATAAAAAAATATAAAAAAATATAAAAAAATATAAAAAAATATAAAAAAATATAAAAAAATATAAAAAAATATAAAAAAATATAAAAAAATATAAAAAAATATAAAAAAATATAAAAAAATATAAAAAAATATAAAAAAATATAAAAAAATATAAAAAAATATAAAAAAATATAAAAAAATATAAAAAAATATAAAAAAATATAAAAAAATATAAAAAAATATAAAAAAATATAAAAAAATATAAAAAAATATAAAAAAATATAAAAAAATATAAAAAAATATAAAAAAATATAAAAAAATATAAAAAAATATATAAAAATATAAAAGAATATATAATAATAGAAAAAAATAAAAGAGAAACTATCTTTTGGCTTCTCCCAAAATTGGTTTGAAAAATAAAGAACTTTAGCTTGTGAGAAATTTGCCAAAATAATAAGTCAACTATTTAAGAAAAAATTATTCAGAATAGATACATAAGTTTGTGCTGAATTTTAGGTTAAAAAGCACAAACGCAACACATTCATCTTTTGTATTATAAACGACTCGATGTGTAAGAAACTCAAAGGAAATTTGCGTGGAAATTGCAAATCAAAAAAATGTTATTCAAAATAGAAAGAAAAGAACAAATGAAACATTAAATTATTTTTGAATGTATTAAATAACTTCAAGTAAACATACTTCAACTTTTCACCTTAAAATTTATTATATTCAGAATTCATTTGTGAATCTACCTTGTATTTCAGTGTTCTTACAAATGAGTTTTGGCTTATTTTCATTCAAATAAGCAGGAAACAATTTTTGTTTCTTTACCCAAAACCAAAATAGAGCCCATTGTTTAAATTGGAATATAAAGTAACCACAAAGCCTATGGAATTTCTTTTAATTAACTTCCTTAATTCAAAATAATACCTAATTAATCAAAGATCCCCAAAAAGATGTAAAAGATCTTTTTTAAGGACCATTACCAATCATTTGCACTTGAACTTAAAATGTGTAAAGAAAATGACAATAACATCAGATATGGGGTACAATAAGCCAGCAACAGTCCATCTTCACACTTTCACTTAAACGAAAACCATCACTTATTAAGTAAAGAAAAATTAATCTCCTTAACTACCTTTTCCTGTTGCAATTTGTTGATTTAACCTTGTTTTGGTCAGTCCATTTCTCCCTATCCCATTCTAAATGTCTACTTTCATTTAACTCATGTGCTTCAAAAAAAAACCGAATTTTGCATTTAAAAGAATAAAAAAGATTTGCATACCATTTTTCATTGTTCTGGCTTTCTAATGAGTGTGTGTAGGGAGGTGAAAATACACTTAAAACTTTTTCTGTCCACCACTATGCTTATTGAGGTTGATATTGGAAGGCCCTTTATGACTTTCAATTGTGTTTGTATCTGAGCTTTTGTGCCAATTAATTTCAAATAAGTATACTAATTATCAGATCAAAGTGATATAGAACAAGACAAAACTCACATTCTGATCAGAAAGATTTGAATTTCCACGGCATTATGAATTTCATTTGGTACCTCATTATATTCAATCAAGATAGATGAATGAAAATCAGGTATTAATGTGTAAATATAAATAATTGGACTTACCTCTAGTTTTGGATCTATTTTTTCATCATCATTCCCTATGAAAAAAAAGGAAGTACCTTCTGTGAGGTTCCATAGGCTTAACCTTGTTCAAACTTAAAGGAAACCTTCTTCAAACTTGCTTTATACAATAGCTTAAGCTTTCCTCAACACAAAGTAAATTTGGTTACATTCCAAGCCACAATTTTATGAAGTAAAGCAAACTAAATTAAAACTTAATACAGTTGCATGTAATGAAGATATTTGGCTTCCAATATTCTTAATTCTTACAATCCTTTTGAACAAAATTTTGTGTCATTCTCTTTCATCAGTGAAGTCTAAAATTTTCAAAAAAACCAATCTCATCATTTATTTTGCTGTGGATTTTCTTGTAACACAAGCTTTCCTAAATATTGCAAAAATTTCAGCTTAATTCCTTTGAGTTTAATTTTTACAGCTCTTGCAAGTAACACCTTCTTAGAAATTACTCATAAAAATTCTTAATTCTTTAGAGAAATTGTTTGAGGAAGCTTAGACATATTTGTGTCAGTTCATTCAAAAACATCCTCAATGTGACAGTGTTTTGTTTTTTTTCCAAAAAAATGAAAATAAAAATATCAAGCTAATAGTTTTAGAGTCTTTTTTGGAAGCTTATTATTAAAATTGGGAAAAAAGTAATAAAAATAATAAAAACATCAATTTTTCAATATATTTTTTTTGAGGAACATCATTTAAAAAAAATTAATGATAATTATTTTTGTGATTAATTTTTCTGGCCCATTTGTTATCAAATAGACAAAAAGGAGAGAAAAACAAAACCAAAAAAAACACCAAAAAGAAAATTGTTGAAAAATTAAAACAAAAAATTAAAAAAAAACTATTTGTGTGTCTTTGGGCTTCTTTTACCCAAAATGTGTTCGAGATGGTTTAAACCCCCCTAAAATCTGCAGGAGGACAGCTAAGGGATCCCCAATCACCCAGAAGTGTTCCCGGGTTATTGGAGATTTTAGGGGATACCCCAAGGGATTTACACCCCCCGCAACAACTTTGAATATAAAAAAAAAAAACACAAAATAAAAAGCTAATGGTTATTTAAATTTTTAAATGTTTTTCTTTTTTGATTTTTTGGTGCATCTTGATCATACTTTTCCGAAAAATGATAATAATAACTAATATTATTGTTTTTTTTGTGAGAAAAAAAAAGAATTTTTCTCATAAGAATTAAATTTATCACATTCTTTTTTAAATTTTTTCCCTCTTTTACCATCAATGTGCCAAAATTAATAATAAATATAATTATAATGGTGGTAGTATTATCATTATTTTTATTACCATTCCTATCTTATCATGATTATAACAATCATAAGGAAACTTTGACGTCATTATTTATGTAATTTTCTTCCCTTTTTGGTCTCTTTTTTATCAAGATGTCATAAAAAATAATTATCATTATGTTGATCTTCTTTGATTTAACTTACAAAAAATATTCATATTTTATTATTTAAACTTGGTAATTGTTTGATAATAATTACATTAGCTATAGCATAATTAATAGGTCACTTATGTATTTGAAAAGAATATTCTTATGATTAAAAGACCGCTTATTTGACAAATTTGAAACCTTATTCAGGGAAGAATAATCAAAAAATGGTCCAAACGCTGAAAACTAATCTAAGTATTTCAAGTAAGGAAGAAATGGTTTCAAGGGAAGAAATAAATAAAACCAATCAAAAATGTTATTTTAGCATTTATATAATTGGCAATTTTACATTATATTCGAGATTTATCGTAATTGATTAAGCTTTTCAAAAAAAATTCAGATAGATATGGTAACATGGAAACTGCTACTATATATGGAAAAAAAATTAATAAAAATAAATACATGCATTCCAACCTGTGTACTAATAATTTTTACTTCAATAAGTACACATTAGATTTGGGAAGGAATGGAAATTGGTGAAAAATAGCTGGAAATCAATGTCAATTTTTTATTTTATTTGAGCCAAAATGAAAATCAATTTGGTCTTCAAATGGTCAGCAGGATAAAGGTAGTAATTTTAGCAATTTCTACATAGAAAAACATCTTCAATATTCCTCATTATTTTTATTTTAAATAATATTTCCTGATATTGAGAATCCATATTCATTTATCAATTACAATGGATCACTTCTTTAATATAAAAATATGCATACAAACTTAAATCAAATTTTCCATAAAATTTGATAAGACTCAAAGAATACAGAAATTCATGAAAATGATAGACGGCTTTCTTTTCATTTTCTTTATAGAAACTCAATCAATTCCCTTAAAACAGGAATTTTTTTTCTCCAGTGATTTTCAAATCAATTGAAAAAGCTTAAAAGAGTTCTTTAAAAGGAATTTTTCATGATTATTACTATATCACATTCATTTGGAGTAAGCTTTCCTGGAAAATATAAATATTTCAGGTGCTATTTAATAACAAAAATTAATCAAACAAGATATATATTTCCATAAAATAATGTTTTTATACAAAAATGACTATAAAATAAAAGAAATTTAAATTGAGTAAAATCCAAGTTTAACTGTTCCCCAGAATTCCCCCAGGGTCAGCTCAAGGCCAAATCAGACTGAAGTCAAAATAAGGTTATGTCTCAAGTTTTTCTTTTTTTATAATTTAATTTTATATTTTTAAAAACTATGTAAATTGTTATACTTCCATTATCCATTCTCCAAATGTTTTAATAACTCAAACTTTATACTTCCCACTCTTGTTAATCCAACTCAATCATATATGGATCCTGAAATCAAATTTGGGTTGATTAAATTAAATGTCAGATTTTTTATACAATATTTCTGCATTGAATTCCCTGTATAAAATATTATTTCTGAATTCTCAAGATATACTCACCTTATTCATATTCAAAGATAAATACTCCTGAAAAAAAAATTAATTCCTATCATAAGGTTATATTTTCTTTATCTATCTCCAATTAATCATAAAATCTTCATAAATTTTGAATTATTATTTTTAGTAATTTGTATTTTAGCAATACATAAATTGAATCTTTTTAGATTTCCAAGGTTTTTATTGTTTTATTGTTTGAAAATCAAAATTTCATTTGGTTTCATAAATCAAAAATCACATCATTATTTTATTTATTCTCCATTGCATCTTTAATTTAGAATACACTTTATAGATTTTCCTGAAAACAAATTTTACTTCATGATTTTTCTTTGAGAAAAATATTTAGCTTAATTATCATAATTTTTCTGATAAAAAATTGTATAAAAAGTAAAAAATAATAATTTAATTTATGAAAAGGAATTTAATGAAAAAAAATATTCAAAACTTGAATGAGGAACTTTTGTTTTTTATTGAATTCCTAAGTATATGCTCTGTTTTTATTTAAAAATGAATGAAATTATTTTGTGTTAAATTTGGATTTTATGGCTAATTACACTTTTTCATACCTAAATTAGCACAATAAAGTGTTTTCATTTTCTTTATTGAAAGGGTTGTGAGTGGCTATTTCATACCTTTCCTATATAAAATATCATAATTTATGTTATTTTCTCAAATGATATACATATATTATCTGCCAAAATTTTCCTGGAGATTAAAATGATATCAAAATCTCTATATCCAATTTCATTGGCTTTTTTGTAATCAAATTTTTAAAGACCATATAATAAGCTTTTAGAGTTAACTTCCAAATAAAATAAAATAAATTTCATATCATTTTATTTTAATATGGATTTTAATTTCCATATTTGATAACTTGATTTGACAGTTTTCCACAAAAGATTATTTTAAGGGGAAAAAATCAGTGTAATTTGATTTTAACTTACAATTGAAAAAATTGAAAACTCTAATATGATTTTCTTATCAAAAGCAAAATATCTTACTTGAAAAAAAAAACATTTCTTCATGTGAGATTTTCAAAATAGTAACAAAGAATTAAATTATATAGTTTTTAACCTTTCACTTTTCTTTCTGGAATTCTTTTGTATTTTTTCAAAAAATAATTTTTCATTGTAGAAAAAATAAAAAGGGATAATTTTTTAAATTAGAATCAAAAAATTTGAAATTTTCTTTTTAATGAAAAACTAAATCCTTTTAATTAGATATAATTTTTTTTCATTACTTATCTGAATATTTTTTCTATAAGTTCCTCTTCTTTTATATAAAGAAAATTTCCCAAAAGAAAATACAATACATTAGAAATTGTTATATTTTATCTCAAAAATTCTTCAATGCTTTTGAACTAAATATATTTCAATTTTTTGGCACTTTGATCAAAATAAATATTCTCACCAATGATTTAAAAATATCAGTTATTAAAAAATGATAAAGACAAAAATAGTTTATTTAAGACACAACCATTGTTTTTCTTGAAGATTTATTTATGATAAATAATTAAAAATTACAATAAAAAAACTGGTATCATTTAATTTTACCAATTAGTTTTCAAAACTCCATGGAGGGAATAAAAAATTTCAAAACCAAATTGGACCTATAGGAAATATTCTTTTAGCTCACACTAGGCATAAAAGCAACTTTGAAATTTTGATTGAAATCTTAATCAAAAATATTTTTTTTCTCAAAAGAACATAATTTGAACTTTAAAAGAATTTCAATTCATTAGCAAAGGCTTTGGGAAATTTGGATATATAATTGGATGAATGAAAAAAAAAACATATATTAAAATCTTTTATGTAGGTATTAATGGTTTTTGGGCTTTATTTTAGAAAGCAAAAAAAAGAAATAAAATTGAGAAAAGAATATCCTTTCAAGAAATATATTATAAAGATATTTCTCTGAATTTTTTTTTCAAAAAAATTTTGGGATATATTTTTTTCATATTTCATTTTTTTTAATTTTGTGAAAGAAATAAAATAATATTTTACTTAGATATTTGACAATTTTTTTGACTAACTTTAAAGAAATTGAATTTAGAACTTAAAATTCATTTTTCTCCTAACTTGGGATATTAAAATAATAATTCAATTAAGTATTTGAAAGATAAATCGAGAATTTCAAAGAAGATTCAATAATACAATTTTCATATTAATAATTTAGGATCAGTTCTTTTATCTTTAAAATTAAAGTAGATTCCAATTTCGCTGATTCAAATTCCAAATGATGAAAGCTGTGACCTGTGATATGTGAAAAAACATATTAAATTTGAGGGACAGGTTTGATGCAAGTTGAATATGGGTTGAATTTGGGCTCAAACTGACCTCCATTCTGGAAGTTCCTCCTTTTTTTACAGTTATTAATCAACAAATAATCCTCTCATGAAGCAAAAGTGGTGATTGGGTTGATTTTTGGTTTATTACCCAAAAAAATCATCCATCTCATTATAACATAGGCACATGCTTTGTAACTTGTTATCCATTCTCATTATCTTCAGTGAGGCCAGCTCCTGTATCATTTCCAAATTTCTTGGAAAATGTGTATTTCTTTCTATATGTTCTCCACCTGTCCCTTATTCTTGGTGTTGTAAGTTTCAATTGGTTTCATGAATTCTTATTAACCTCAAGAGCCATCAGTTGGATCTTATTCTGTTTGCTTGAAGGAGGCCATCCAATACTAGTGGTCTCACTGGTTCCAAAACATACATTGTAATTAGATTTGTTCTTCATCCAATTGATTATGCAGAGATAATTGGCCTGAGTTAGATTCCCAGAAGGGTGTGACTGAGATGTGGTTTATTTGTGAGATTGATTAAGGTGGTGAGCTTTTGGATGTGGCCTTTCAAACAAAATGGGTGTAAAGGAAAGAAAAATTAAGTGGATTATAATATATCAAGAAATATGAAGGGTGATTCGACTATAATATAGGTTTAAAATGAAATTTGATGTAACTTTGTGCAATAATTATGAGAATCATAAATTGAAGTTGAATAAAAGCATTGGAAACAAATGGGCTTAGGGCTTAAATTCAAAAGACCATGTTTTTTGGATGATTAGAAATCATGGGACACTCAGCTGAAAAAATGTTATATCTTGTTTCAAAAACATGTATTTTTTGAAGGGGAATTTTGTCCAAAATCCTGCATTATTTAGGGGGGGATTTGGTAGGTTTAAGACCCCCTAATATTTATTTAGAAATTTGATGTTTTCCTAAAAAGATCATTTCTATTTGATTTTTTCTTGAAAAAATGATTTTGTTTAAGAAATTTGTTTTTTTCCAGCAATAATCAATTTTTTTAACAAATTTGACTTTTTCAAGAAACAATCTTTGTATTTGAAAATTTGATTTTTTCAAAAAATAATCTTTTTTGAGAATCTCACCTTTTTTTCAATTGCTATCTGCTATACCATGCAATTTAACTGATATACTGCATGGGAAAGCAATTAAATTTTGCAGTGTTTATAGGTTTCAAAATCCATTATCACCCACATTTCAATGGGTTGAAATATGATTTCAATAGTATGACTTTTGACACAGATTATTAACTAAGCCTCAATTTAGTAAAGATGATCAAAAATCATTAGTATCTTTGCAAATTGGATTTTTAGAGTGATTTTCTGTTTCACTTAGCTTCTTCAAGCGAAACTGGGCACTGTTTGATAACAAAAGAGGTCAGTACCAAAAGTTGCAAAAATTCAATCTTCCATATTAAACTTCTTTGGATCTTTTTTATGAAAATGGGTCTTAGAAAGTGGAGCATTTGTAGACAATAACACTTGATGTTAAAATTTGTAATAGCCAATTTTAAATCCTCCTCCTTCATCTTTCTATTTTTCGAAACCCCTTGAGTAGTTGTAAAATGCATAGTAAATTACAATTGGATTTGTACCTGAGATATTGACCACCACCGATGTTGGGGTACCTGCATGCAAGTCCTCCAAATTCCCACCGTTCGGTGCGACCTTTGGTGTTAATTTAACAGAACAAGAGAGTTGTTAACGGTTTCAGCTTTCATTGTTGAGGGACACTGAGGTTGAAGTTATCAACTGGCAATTGTTGAGTCGACCAGAAGCTTTAAACCGATATTTATTTGTTATTTCCAACGCCTAGTGGCATGTCTTGCCTTACAAAAAGCAAACATGAAATTGATATTGGACGTGAGAAAGCACAAGTTCAACTTACTGAAATGAAAGAGATAAGCAAAATCATCAAGTTTTGTGGTTCAAATCAAGAAAGCAACAAATCAACTTTACATATAAAAGGCCCAACCAATTTGATATTTGAAAAACTTGTATTGCATTCTATATTGTATTTGTTTTTTAACTCCATTTTCCAAAAAAGCAAGTCCTCAGTGACTTGAGAATAGTATGCAAAAAAGTAAAAACTTAGAAAAACAACTAGATAAATCAATAAATCACACATTTCTACAACTTAACAAAAAAATAACGAAAGGAAAAATTTTCAAGAAACTCCTGTTTTTCTTTTTTCTTTATTTTCTTTTTAAAAAAATGATGCAACTAATCACACAACCTTTCGCAACATTAAAGAGACTTCAACTACCAAATAAATAAATAACAAATTTCTATTGTTTTTTATTATTATAAAAAACCCCTTGAGTTTTAAAAACAAAAACTTGTGGTCAGACCAAAACAAATGAAAAATCATTAAAAATCATAAAGGAAAAGAGATGAAGAACTGATTAAAAATACAGTGACCAATATTCTTTATAGATAATTTTATTTGCGACTGAACCATGATGAACGCTTAGCCGGGTCACCAGCTATTGAAAGGATGGTTAATTTCCTGTTGAGTGATTTAATTTTCTCATTAATCAAATTCTTCAAACTTACCAGCTGCGTCACTATTAGTAATCCCTCCTCCACCTCGTAATGGTTTGGCAATCCTTCCGAATACTAGACCTCCACCAGCTGGTATCTTTTCTTGTTGAGCTCGAGCTTGGTTAAGCCTTTCTCGAACTGCATGTAGTTGTACTTCAAATTTAGCATTTTGAGCATTCAACTTTTCCTGAGCCTCTCCAAGCATCGTCTCTAAGCTCGTAATTCGGTCATTCCTGGCAAGCAGTTTACGTTCCGCAATTGCTACATCTTTCTTCAGCATGCTATTTTGTTCCACTAGTTGCTTTTGAACATTTGTCAGTTGATCTAAATTCCGAGTAAGAAACTCCATCTTGCGTTGTTGAGCCTTGGAATTGGAGTTTCTAAGTACGTTATTGTACTGTTCTCTTGTCTCGTCCAGTGAAATTTCAAGTTCAATCACCTAAAACAAATTCTGTCAGTAGAAGTGCATCAGATCATTTCATTTCGATAGCACATACCTTCTCGCATCGGTTCTGTAGATCGCGCATAAGACCCTTTTTCATACCGTCAAATTCCGTCAGTTGATTGGCCATCGTTTTACGAATTCGCTCCATCTCCTTGGCACTCTCTGCCAAGTCTTTGCCACCCTCAATACCAGCAGCAGTAACAGCAAATGCCCGCTAAATGAAACATGATTTGAATCAGTAAATGATTCAATCGAACCAATGACAAAAACAAAGAATAGCATTCGACTAAAATACCTTTAATTCCTCATTTGCACTCTTCAGGTTGTCAATTGTAACCAATAAGCTACGGTTCTCGTGAGCTTTAATGTCAAGCTGCTGCTTCAAATCAGTAATTTCGAGCAGGGTTGCTTCCCGCTTGAGAGTAGTCTGAGCCTCCAGTTTGGTTTTGATACTTTCTAGCTCATTAGGATCATCACCGGGATTAATACCCCCAGCACCAACAGCTGCCGACGCTCGCTCCAGAAGGTCTTCATAATCTTGCTCTAGCAAGGATAGTCTCTTTTCAAGTTCTTCTTTCCTTCGACTAAGTAGATCGATTTCTTCTTGTGATTTCTTAGCTCGTTCATTGGATTCGTTTGTAAGAAGTTGAGAATCAGTTAATTGTCGTTTCAGTAGCATTAAATCTTCCGCGGATAATGGCCTGTCAATATTAGCAGCCTCGTCGAGTTTTTGGAGTGTGGCACGAATTTCGTCTTCTTTCTCGGAAATAGCAGTCTAGATTTTTTTTCCCCCAATTAATATAAGCTTTTTCAAATGTCTCTGACCTGAACTTACCGATTCAAAGCCAGCCATCAATTGAGCCATTTTCTCAGCTTTCTTCCGTTGTTTACCTTCATCATTAAGCGATTTCTGAGCAGCTTTGAGCTCGAGAATGTTTTTCTTTAGCTCTTCTAGTTCATTAGTCAAATCATTATTCTGCTCCCGTGTGGCATCGGCCAAAATACAAGCTTCTTTATTTTCGTACGTTAGCTTTTCAACTTGCAACCGCAACTCATTCAATTCTGCGTTCATAGCTTTGTTCTCCTGTGGATAATGAGCCAAAATCAACAAAACCCCATTTCCGCTTTATGAAATAAAATAAAATAAAAGGAATGTAGACAAACAGAAGAAATGGTAGACTCTTGCTCTTTAAAGAAACTAAGCTCTTCTTGGATCTCTTGCATGCTGCGTTCCAATTTAGATAACGCTTCTTCTTTCTCAGCTAACTGATCACTCAATTCGTTTTCACGGCGCAAAAATTCTTCCCGTTCATCTCGATCCAAACCAATAATAGGAGTCCCTGGGCGAGTATCTAGCTCTCGCAAAGCATCCAGGGCAGGATGACTAGGTTTCCCTAGCATACTGATGGGTGTGCTAGTAAGTTCTCTCTCGCTAGCACCAAGTTTAAGTGAGCCCGATCCGATAGTGACCATACCGGCTTCATTGACGTTAAGTTTAATACCCAAAGCTTTTTCCATTGTCGCCCAGTCTTGTTCATCTACATGTCCACCGCTTCGCCAAATAGTAAGTTCATTCTCAAGGAGGGTGATATATGATAACTGACGGCCGCCATCGCTCTGAGCTTTTTTTAGTAACGCTTTGAGTTCGGCGGTCGATAACTCGGCATTGACTCTTGCCTTGTTCTTGATCGACTTGGCCCGCATACCGAATCTCAAGGTGGATAATGTCTCAGCCTCATTATAAGACGATGGGGAGCAGTTGATGACTAAAGTGGTGCGTGAGTTACCACCAAGAGATTCCTGGAGTATACGTGTTAGCTTTGAATCTCGATATGGGATATGGGCAGACTAAAAAAAGAAAAGAAAAAGAGGATCAATAGAATGTTTGACATAAAGAAGGATAATGAAACTGACATACTTTACCATCGGTAAGCGCATTGATAACCATTCCAAGAGCTGAAAGACTCTTGTTGATCTTCTTGGCTTCTTCTAATGTTTGACCGCTAGCGCCGGTCTTGCCTACTTTCTCCGAACCAGCTAAATCCACTAAGTATAGACTACCACTTTTTTGAGTGCCTGTCTCAAGGTGTTTCTGTTGGATGGTGATAACAAAGATCGAGTGTGAGCGAGATGATTCGGCATTCATGTCTGAACAAGCAAAAACCAAGATTTAATTTAATGATTGAATGCAAAGAAAAGATTTAGGATGAAATAAAGTCTTACTAGTTGAAGAGACTTTTCTAGCTTCGCTACCTTGTCTCATGATCTCATAAACTTCTGGTGCGCTTCCCACGTAAAAATCTGATAAATTCTTGACATAAACCCCACGACTTTTGTCCTCATGAATCGGTAAATTGTCATTGTGAGCTAGGTTGATAAAGACTTGATAAGTAGGTGTGGCAGTGTGAGATTGAGTGAGATCTTAATCAGATTACTGACGAGCTAAAAGGTCACGAATTTTTTCCATGTAGATTTCCATATAACTAACTTTGACTAAGTATTCAATATTTTCAGGACTGGACATGATAGAATCAAAGATGTGCTCGGTAATCCGGGGGATAATACCCTTTAATTCACCGCTATCAATATCGGAACCCTAGGGTGTTAGAAGAAAAAGAATCTGGATGAGTGACGGGTAATGGAAAATAATCAAAATGGATGAGACTGACCATCATGGTGAAAGTTTTCCCTGAGCCCGTTTGTCCATATGCAAAGACCGTCCCATTGTAACCACTGAGGACATCTATAGAGCGAAAGGACGAAAGAAATGATAGGATTGAAATCATTTAGTTTTCACCAAAAAAAAGATCTAAGGTGGTTTTTGGAAAACAAAAAAAGAAACCAACTTGCCCTCAACGATTCCTTTGACGCCATATTCAAATACTTCGACTTGCTTAGTTCCCATTGGAAAGACTCGATCAAAGGTAAAACCAGCAGCATCTGGTCCTTTCATAGCCTCTTGCGATTTCAATTTCACGCTATTGCCTTCATCATTGATTATCACCACAGGCTCATTGCCGGCTTCCTTCAGCTCGAGAGCATTGGGAGGCCTGAATCGGCAGACTACCTTAACGTTCGACATGTTAAGGACAACTCGAAATAATGAATGAAGAACGTTTTCTCTTGAAGAAGGCTTGAATTCGAATGCGATGAAGGTTTGTTGAACGGAAAGATCTGGCGGTTCTTGATGAGATGACGATGAAGATCTTGAAATCCGGAGACGATGGATGAAAAATATTCGAAGGCGAGGAGTTAGGGTGACTGGGAGTGGGAACCTAGTGCCCGCCAGCAAAAAATCCAATCAGTTTTCTTTATCGCCCATACTCAATCCTCTTCAACCTCAAGACAATCATCCTGAGTAAGAAATAAATGGAATTTTGAAGAAATTAGCTTGATTTATATCACCAATAAAGCTATAAGGCTTGTTTTTGGCCATGACAACGCCAAGTCTGAGTGCCAAATCACCTTCCACTAGGTAAAATAAGGCTCAATTTGTGCCAATTTGGGTGAAGGATTAATCCTAAAACTACTCAGATTTAAGTCCATTGAAATATATTAATTTTGATATAAATCTAGCTAAGAGAAAAAATAGCCTTAAAGTATTCCCACAGAATTTAACTCAATGTTGCCTTTCTTTTGGAAAGATAGACATGTTGCTACATTAATGGGTTTCGATTCTAGAAATTAAAGATATGAAGAAAAATATTGGAAGCCATATCCAAAAATAGCTAAAAATTGAACAAGGAGGAAAGCCTACAGAATAATATTGTATATTTAACTTTTCTTTCATTAAATTATTTCAATGATGTCAATAGATCCTGGGTAGATGGAATTTAAGAAAATAACATCAGTTTTTAACCTAAAAATCAAGACAATGTGATAAGAAAGTATAGTATTTATACAAAAAAGGTAGTCCTTTTCTGGGACATTATAGGTTCCAACACCTGAAATAAATACTTATTGTGGTATTCCAGACCTTTTTTTCAGGCTCAATCTCACAAAACCTCTACAAACCTAAATAATGCACCCTTTATTTGTCATTTCAAGGCCAATTTAACCTGGGACTTTACCTAGTTTTTTTCAATAAAATAGGCCTTAAATGGAAAAATTGAATGGACTTCTATGAGATTTCAATTAAACAAATTAATATTCAATATGAAAAATATGTGCAAAACCCACCATTTAAAACCAGACTTACATAATATCCCCGATTTTAATCAAGCCCTTAACCCAATTCTTACTAAAAATTCATTTACTGCAAACATGATTCATATAGTGAAGTAGCCCTTGGTCCTTTGAAAAACGTGAGTGCATCAGGAACTCCTGAAGAAGCTTGACATATCCCAGATAAATATGCAGTCCCACAAACATAACTACATGGCCAGAACAATTGATAATACACTTCAAATTCAAATGCAAACAAAAAGACACAACCCCACTCATCTGACCTAAAAATTTAATTTACAAAATTAAGTACCAAATATTAACTTAAATCTTCTGAACAAATTAATCACCTCATAAAATCAAATCCAAATAAGCTCTACATCTTTGCACAGCCATACTCTGTAGCTTCAAATCTGGAAACCACATAATTTTCAATCAAGCATATATTCAAGCTTTATGAGAAACATCCAAATTACCTGCATATACTACTAAGCCATAGTAATAACCCTCCCAGAAGAAAAAATAACATTGAAAAATAATAGACAGAAAAATTACCTCAAGCTGTGTAAGAAGTACCAAAGCTTGGTTGCACTGCAAAAATATAGGATAACCAAGTCAGATGAAATCCTTATATGGAAATCACACACTAGGATAAATATCTCAAATATGTGAAATACATTCTATAAAGGATACATAAATATTCATCTGACAGCCATTTGGAAATTTTTCACTAGCAGAAATATCTCAGTTCCATGCATTCTCAAAATTAATTATGGAGAGATATGTTGTATGAAAGCTTACAGTAGAAGCTTTCATTAGAAATTATGTCTCAAATCTGTGAAATTTGATGGTAAAGGGTAATTTAATGGTTAGTTGAAAACTCTGAGTAAGATTTTCACTTGAAGATAAATCTCAAAGCTGTGCATAAGCCATCATATGACCCAGAAAATAAAGAATACTTACAAGCAAAATTGACTCAAGAATTTGTTGAGCCCTAATTTAAGGGCAATATTAGTAAATGAGGAGAGCTCCCATGGAGGACCCATAGGTTCTTAAATGGTACAAATAGATGTCTTCTCTTCGCCAAATTAACTTTTCCCCATTTCTATATTGATATGAATTAGATGTTAATCCATCCCTTTTCTAGGAGCAAGTCTATTAATTTAGTTATTTTAATTAACCATTAGCCAAGCTCAGTTGAAATATGGTGTTTTTTTGTTACCCGGTAGCTTAGCTCAGTGTTAAAGAGCTATTGAAGAATATTTATAGTCCTTGAAACATATTTTTTCTACCAAAAACTATAGTCCTATTACCTTGATATTGGCAGTTATCCCAAATATCTCCTTGATCTCTTAACCTCTTTGTACCCTTTATATTATCTGCAAATTAGGCTTGTCAAGCAATAAAACCATCAGAAATTATTTTATCTCAAACAGCAAAAATTCTGCTTACTTGCTATAGTATCTCAATATTGTTGTTTTTTTAAAAATAATTAGTGGTTGATAGATCTGATAGAGACTGCTAAATTTGGTCTTCTCTATTTTGGAAGTCACATAGAAAATCTCTTTTGATTTTTGACTCGATTTTTTTTTTCAGTATATTAGGAGGGGCGGCCAATACACCTTGTCACCCTGGTATTCACAATCATTAGAAATTTAAAACAAGTTACCTGTGATTTCCCCCTCCATTTGCTACCTTGTTTGATCCCACATAAGAGTAGTTTCCATATCTGGTGTCTCAAAATGGTCAGTAAAATTCAATCATTAAAAAAGAAATTTACATTTGAAAATATTAAAATTACCATTACTAATAAGAACAATTCACTTGATCCCACCCAAGAAGGAAGAATTCAATCAGGAAACATCAAAAAAAGTTCAATCACTATCCTCAGAAGCACAAATATAATGATTATATCATTATCATCCCAAAAGGGGAGACAAAGAACCTGGAGAGGATTTATCTATAGACTACAGTATACCACTTGGTACACCAAGAATTAGGAATAAGAACAAGAGAATAGCTACATAATACTTTAAAAACTTGCTTAAGGAATTCTTTGGAATTGAAAATAAATCTGAAAAATATGCAGTCAGTGTCAACCTCAAAACAGCCTCCAAAAACTAGAGAAAACACAGAAGAAGTATTTAATGACAAAACCATTCAAGGAAAAGAAGAAATGTCTACAGAAGAGAGGAGTCAGAAAGAATATTCTGGAAGTGAATAAGGAGTTTATGAAATTTCTCAAAAAGAAGAGGAAAGAAACTAAGCACCTTAAAACAGAGCAAAGCCCAATGGATTAAAAAATAACAATTCCAAAAATATTCAGACCACAATGGTCACCTCCACCTATTCCTAGACCAAGGGCCACATCAACACCTTTCACTGAACAGAGGCCCAGTTCTCTTTCAAGAAGGGTTAATATTTTTTCTCAGGTACCAAGTATCTTACAGAAAGAGATACGTAGAAATACTACACCCATAGTAAAAATAAGAGAAAAATATTATAATCTATGGTTTGATGGTAAGGATTTTCAAAGATTAATCAGGAAGTTAGAGAATATATCAGAAGCTTAAGGGGCTAGCAGAAGAGAAATTGCAAGAAAGATATCATTTTGGACCAAGGATGAAGAAATCAGCTACCATATTGAGGGAATGCCAGTATATGAAACAGATGATTAGGGAAAATTGAAAGTAGATATGAAGAGAAGGTGAGGAACAGTCCCACCTGAGAGAAGATACAGGATTTCCCCAATATAAAATTTATTCACACAAATGCAACAAGAATGAGGAATTAGGGATTTAGGGAAATATAGAAAAATTATTGAGGAATATGAAGCCATAATTACTTACTGCAAATGGAATCAGTCCATTCAAGGTGATATTAATTACAGCCAAGGAGTATTTGCCTGTCTATCCCCTAGTTTTCAAGGATAAATATATAAGGAAATTATTAAATACAAAGCCATTATTCAGGAATTAGATGGAGGACGTCTCATACTGTGGAACTCCTTTTGGTGTGGGATTGGATAAGGCAGTCCTTGAGGGGGAAATCACAGGTAAACAGTTTTGAATTGCTGAAATAATCCTGTAACCAAGGGTGCTAATGGTGTTTTAGCTGCCCCTCTGAATATACTAAACAATCTCCCTACAGAGCTCACAAATCAATATTTAAGATTGTGGCTTTACAACTAGAGAAGACTTTTTAGCAGTCTCTATCAGACCTATTCAATAACCAGCCTAATGATAAAATAATAATACTAATTTAGATAAAATAATTTCAAAAGATAAATTTGTAGGTGATTTTAGGATAATAAAGTATGAATTGAGTAAAATAAATAATGGATATGATAGTACTGAGTGGTAATTTTAAGTTATTTTCTTTGTTGAAGGTATTTTGTTTTAATGGATAATAGCTCAATATGAGAAAAATTTAGTAATAGTGATAATATATAATAATATTGTTTGATAGTTTAAATAGTTGTTGTTGGTAAATGATTTTGATAATATGTAAAATATATTGTGTGATAATAATAATAGTGATATAGATTTTCTTCTAGTGAGAAGAGTATAATATAAGTATTTTGTTGAATATGAGTATTTAACTAATAGATGAATTCATAATATAGGCAGACCTACTGTTAACTACAGCTATTTATAAACCACTATTTAATGTAATTTAATAATAATAATTTCTAGATTAACCTACTAGTAAGGGATGAATAGCTATTCTCCTTCTTGGTATATAACTAATTGGATTCATGTGGAGAAGAGGAGAAAATGAGAGAGAGAGGCCTCCTTTTATGTTGTGAGAAGTACCCATGGGCTCTCCATGTAAAGTTTTATTCTTGACCTTGAGATGATTTTGCTGGTGTAGATTTTTGAAACAAAAGTCAGATGACCTGTCTGTTATACTACATTAGTAATCTTGCACAGCCTTGAGAGATTAATGCTAGTGTGTAAGATTGGGAATGGTATCATATGACTGAGATATTTTCACCATTTGTTTGGTCAAAATGAAGGTTGAGATGTTTTTCTTGGTGAGGATTTTGATAAAAAATATCAGGTGACTTCTCTTTTGAACTGCTTTAGTCAGCTTGCATAGCCTTGAGGAATTAATGCTGGTGAGTAAAGGATGAAGATGGTGTCATGTGAATAAGCCCATGTAAAATTTGTTTGTAAGGTTTATTTAGTTCCAGGTGATTATGCTGTGCAATGTGGGGATATCTTCTTGAGTTTTAATTCTTGATTACTGTAATTGCTGTGTACTTTACAGTTTAGTGTATTTTCCTTGCATGCAGCTAGTTGAATTTTAATTAAGTTGAATTTCAACAATCCTGTGGCTGTGTAATTTCCAGATCTTATGCATGTGGACTGCATAAGTCTTATTTGGGTTTCTGTATTGTTGTGTAATTTTTAAGTTTTCTTTTTTTAGTGGATTTTCCCATGTATTGAGTTGAATTGGATACTGTCATGTGATCCTTGTGTCACATGAACTGTATTTGGTTACTGTGATTCTTAGTAATATAATCTTCTTGATGGATTTAGAGTGGATATAATGTTACAATGATACTTTTCCCATGTAATTTTGAGTTTCTGTATGTATTAAGCCTATTGTTGATTCTGTAAGGCTTATATGTAGGTTTTCTTGTATAATTCCATAAGATTGGACTCCCCTATTATTTATTTGATTGTAGAAATATGTTGATTATTTCAATTCTGAATGCCAAATCTTCCATTCCTCCCTACTATTGATGTTATTCCTGAGTGTGTGTGATCTTTAATAATGTCCTTTGAGTGGTGATTTCCTGAATTAGTCATTTTGATCTTGATTTTCCAACTGTTAATTTTCAAAAAAAAAATTCTTGAAACTGGTAAAAAGGTATGGAATACCACAATACCTATATTGGAAATTGTGAATATTTATATTGAGCAACATTTTGAGTGCAATTTTTAAATTCAGAAAGAATAACCTCCAAGAAAAGTACCAAGATAATAAGACCATGTTTTAATATGAAATCTGGGAAGAAGTATCAGAAAAAACAAAAGATCTTATACCAAAGTCAATACTACCAAGCGACAAGAAGCTCAACAAAAGAATATTGGAAACAAATCAGTGAATGAAGTCTTGAACCAGCTTACAGATCTCTTGTAACCCATAAATCCTTGAAAGAGCAATTGAAGGGGCATTAATGATAATACTGAACAAAGACTCTCTCAGATTACTCAACCATTCAGGAAAAGAAATTCTTTCCCACCTATATCTTCTAGATATCAACCATATATTACTGAAATTTTTTTTTCCAATACCACTTTTCCATTTTTAGCACTTTAAAGGGGAAGGACAATCAGTAAACAGGTGCAGGTACCCCAGTAAAGAGTTAGAAAAAACTATAGTTGGGACACAAGGATAATCTTACTTCTTTTTCAAATTTTCAAAGAGTAAAAAATGGAAGGGTCTTAATTTCAAAGCACTTAGTAATGCAATCTTCCAAAGACCAAGCTGAACTCAACAAGAAATTTGTGGAAAAATTAACTTTCAAGTCAGATCAAGAGGAAAACAAGAGCCCTAAAACTAAACAGGAGGACAAAGAAACAGAAATAGCTCATGTTCAATAATTGAAAAATTGGAAGCCACCTTCAATCTCATAATCCAAAAACACCTTCCAGCTAAATTTTGCACTCAGAAACAAAAAGAAAAGAGTTTAAAGACACCATAAAGGTCAGGAATTGAAAAAGAAATCTCATTTATCAGGCAAATATGTTAAGGAAAAAGAAGAAGAGGAAATAATAATTTTACTCACCAGATTCAAAAACTCAACTATCTCAAATACAGATAAACCTGAAGAAAAAAGTTAAAGAACTGTAAATAGAGAAGAAAAGGATGAAGCAATGAAATAAGAGAAGAAATTTACAAAGCCACAAAAGAAACAGGGGGAAGGAAAAATGGAAATTGAAAAAATAATCAAGAAAGCTGTGCAACAAGAGATGAACCTTACCATTGAAAAAATATTAAGAATTTTACCAAGATTTTTTAAGAAACTAGCAGTATTATCAGAAAAGGACAAAGAAGCCATTTAATAAATTCATTAAGTAAAAATAACCAGGAAATGTTGTATTTTGGATTTAATAAAGTACCAAAACCCATTTTTCACTATGTCTGTCCACTGGGATTTATAACATTTTCATTGGTAAGAAAGAATACCTTGTTAGAGAATGAGTGAATACTGGAGCAGAACTTGATATTATACCTGGATATATGTAATCCAATTAATACCTCCAAACAAGAAAGATTGATATGAACTTCAGAAGAACTGGAAGCCACACTACTCCACTTTTCTCTTTGTCTTAATTTACCTCAATCATCCTTGTATCATAGGAAGAAATTGAAATAAAATTTTGAATACCCAAAAATTCAGCTCATACAGTTCTTGGAAGAACCTTTCTTGAAAAAAATGATATAAAATTGAAAATTTCCCAAAAGAAAGCAGAAATTCTAAGTTAACAAGAGCAAGGTGGACAAAGATTATGCATTCCAATATGCAAGGCTCAAGCACTTGGATACCAAAATGGTCCACCAAGGGGAATGGGGATTATAAATAGGGCAAAACTGGTAGAAAACAAACTGGAAGAAGATTCTTAGAATACAGTGGGAAAAAAATATAGCAAAGCTAAATAAAAGCACCAAGGAACTGTAAGTTTTCCAGACCATTTTCTAAAAGGAGAATATTCACCAATAATAAGTTTTAAAAATGAGTCCAAGAGAAGAGATGAAATATCATCATTAAAAGATGAAGAACTTCCAAAAATTACTTACAAGCCAGTTCTAAAAAGTGTCTCTAAACTTCAGGTTCTGGTAGATGGAACAGAAATCACAAATGGGAAAACACAAAAGGATAAACACAGAAGTGAAAAATTAAGATTTAGTGAAAATTATGAGCTCTCAGATGAAGAGCCCATCAAGGAAGTACAAAAATAATTTAGGAAGTTGAAGAAATTGGACCAAGTAGACTTGAAGTACTAAAAGAAACTTCATCATTAACAATCACAAAGGAAGGAAAAAATTAAAAATCAATATAATAAGAAGAGGAGTAGCTTATTAACAAAAATTCATAATTTCAATCTCTTTCAAAGACACAATTGGGATAATCCTTATCAAAAATGACTGGCAGATAAGAATGGTATTCAGGAAAGGATTAATCCAAATCAAGGCAAAAAAACCTTTCAATGAGATCAAATTAATACATCTGCCCTATAATTCCTTTGAGGAGGCTTTTGGGTTTAAAATTCATATTTTGGATGCCAAAATGAAAACCTGCTACATCTACCTGGACAAAAGTTAACAAAATGTCAATTCCTGGGAATATTGACAGAGGAAGGTATTAAAGGAAACACCAAGAATGATAATTGGAATACAAAATTTCAAATGGAATATAAACCCAGGAAAGGATTGTATTAAATGAAAAATTGGGAAAATAATTAATTAGGATGAGATTAAGAAAGATATCAGAAAGGTTTTTTGAATTTGACAGAGGATAGATATGTATATATTCATCTAGAGCTACTGTGGTCGAATTTCCCCACAGAAAAAAATCTTAGGGAAAGGATTGAATTTGAAAGGGATCCCAAAGAGATTTTCCTAGGAAACATCCATACTATTACCACACCTTATCTAGGTGGAGTAATTTGATTATGAGAAAAAATCATTTCTCTTGAAGTTTCTTTTTAAGTGTAAGAGCATCCTACATTAATATATCACTGGAACACATTTTTATCAGTTTATTTTGAGGAAGTGACCTCCTGCCTTTCAAAAGAGGAATTTTGACTTATAAAAATTACTACATGCCTTAAGAAACACCGCTGAATACTTGAGCTATATTGGAAGGGAATTTCTGCCTTATAAAAGAAGAATATCTCTAGAAGTCATTAGTTGAATCATTAAAAATACTCATAAATAAATATAAATTCGGGACTCAAATTTGAACTCAATTCCAAATAGAACACCTATGAAGCTACAAGAATGGACTCCTGGAAATTATCAGGAAATATATTGTCAGAAGAAGAAAGCTGGATATGTGATGATACCAAAGAAACCTCAAATAGAGATAATTTCCTCTTCCACCAGTTCCCTGTCAAGACCTTACAAAAATTTCTATTCCAAGAAATAATCTTACAAATGTATTTTCATTAAGACTATTGATCTGGAAGGGAGTTAGAAGGAATTTGAGAAAACAGCTATTGGGAGGAACAGTGTAAATTGGGTTGAGACCTTGGAAAATATCTTCAGTGGGGTACTTTAAAATTTAAAGAATGGTTCAGCTTAGAAAATTATGATCTTTAAGAGGAAAAGAATTAAAACTCCGGTGGATATATTGCAAAGAATACAAAATGGAACTTTAATTGGGAAGAGAATTTGATCCCAGGAATCATTTAAATTCACCATTTTGGATACAAAACTCCCAAGAAATGATTGAATCAATTTTATAAAGAACTATTGGAGAAGCCAATAAGAACAGAAACATTCTTAGTTTAATGATTAAAAATAGGTTTTTAACAAGAATCCAAAAGTATATTTATTAAAGAAAAGAATTAAGAAGCTTACTTGTAAAGTCTTGGGGTCCTTGCTAGAGTATTCTTTATTTATTGGATAGCTTAGTATTGGAAATGGCTTTAATGACTTGAGCTTGAAAGATAGAATATTCAAAACTCCAAATAGAAAGGTAATTTCAAATGAAAAAACAAATGATGGAAGTTAATTTAAACTTGATGTAATAGCTTTATTCTTATTTCTGGAAAATAATTAAAGAAGGGGGTTTACTGGTAATATAAAGAATTTATCAAGAAAAACAATTAAAATGACAAAAGTAGAATTTGGGCAGAAATTAATCTCTCAGACAAACAGGGGGGTGAACATCTTATGGTTTTATGAATTTATAGTTTTTGTATTTATTGATTGGCACAGCTGTTTTATCTAAGCAAAAAAACTAGTTTTTTTTCAAGAAAATAATGTTTCTCAGTTGAAACTTTTGTAGTATAAGCTACAAGAGTCTTTTTCTATAAAGAATTTTTTGAAAAAAACCATCCAACAAACACAAAGGTAAAAATAAAATTAAAAAATTAAAAAAAAAGTATAAAAAAACCAAGAAATATATCTTATTTTTGAGTATTTTTTTCATTTGAAGCCCATTATTTCAATTGGATCTTTTAATAACTAAAATCATCTTAATGATTCTTGAAAAGGAAGCCTAAAAAAAGAATAATTCTTTATAAACTAGATTCAAAGTTTTTAAAGATTAGCTACAATATATATAAACCCATTAAATACAATTTTTATCATGAAAGAAGACACTGAACTTTTTCCTTCAATAATCCTTAGTAATTAAACTATTTTGTGCCATTGGCCTTCAGCCATGAAAAACTGAGGCATATAAGCAGGAGCTAAGACCAGAAACAGAATTAAAATTTGCTGTCTTCTTAGAATTACACCCAAGATAAATGCAGAAATATAAAAAAGAAGATTAATAGTAACACTCTTTCACAGCCATGAAGAGAGGGTCAAGGGCTCCTCATTACTAAGAAAAGGGTTGATCATTTGAGATGTTGCAATGCTAATAAGAATTGGGGGTTCATAAAAGATCCATCATATACAGCTCAATAACGGTCATACCTAAATAAAGGATTCACCAAATACAGACCTGTACGCAATACAGGTGAATAATTCTGTACTCTCCCAATGAGGAAAAATACTGTATTTGATACACCAATACAGGACTCAAATTCATCCAAGCCCAAGTGGTACAAAACCAATTCAAATTCATCATTCAAACAGGTTTTGTGCATCATAAAGCCTCTGGCTTCAGAGCTCAAACTCCAGGATGGTATTTCTCACATATAGCAGCCCATCTTCACCCACTTGGGGAATTTCCCCCAGCTAATTAATTTAATGGATTTATCATTGGTTATATTCGATTTTCTTACTGAGGATATCATAATGTTAGTTTATTAAGTCAGTCTTTTGCTTCCCTCACCTGTTCAGTGGAGTTTTGGTGTCTATATCCTTATTAACCCTACTCTTCTATCTGAAAGGGTTGAAACAGTGATACAGGAATTCTTTGTGATTGGCTCTTTACTATTGTTTTTTGTTATTTATTTTTTGTTTTACGGCATATTTTTCATCAGAAATTTTATCCTTCTTTTATTTTCTCTTTTAGCATCTGAGCTTCAACCCTTGAGCCCTCCAATAGTGAGTCTTTTAGTTGAGTGCCAGGCCCTCTTCACATAGAAGAGCCCCTGTGACACACTAATACAAGATCTATTTCTTACTTTACAGATCTATATTTCTTTTACTTCTATAAAAAATAAAAAAGAAAGATTCAATATGAAAGGAATGATAGATATTACAATAACTTATTCACATTTTGAGCTTAAAACAATCAGGAAAGGGTACCAAAATTAGAAATTCATACCAAGTCCTTAGTGATCAGTCTTCCCATAAATCTGTAATAATGGAGCTTGGGGGGGGGCAGAGAGGGTTTATATGTCCTTGTAGCACTTATATTCCCAGTAACACAACCAGGTTTCCCAGATATTGGTGTGAGCCTTAGAGGTATTTTCATATACCCAAAAGACCACAAATAACAAAATAAGATACAGATAGAAATAAAATGAATTTATTTTTATTATCAAAATAAGAACTAAAATAGAAATACAAATTTATATGCAAAGCTAAGAATTTAATTATAATTTAAAATAAAAATTACATTAAATTTTAAAATTATGAAAATACATTTTTACTTGAAAAAATTAAGTAAAAATGAATTTTTGACAAAATTAATGAAATTAAAATATTTTTGTTAAGAAGTTACATAAAGTATATTATAGCTTTTCATCCAATAAATAAAAGTAAGAAAATTACTTCACCATTGGATTCCTCATAAAAAATAAGGTGGGGTCACCTCTGGGTAAAATTTCTGTAACTCCACTCTAAATAAGCTTAAATTAATTTTTTAGTATTTTCTGTAAAAAAGTTGAAAATCCTCAAACCATTAAATTCATTCAAAACACCTGTTGTGTTAACCATCAATTTTTGTGTTAAAAGTAAGGTGCTGTGTGTAGCTTAGAAGTTATGAGGAATTGAAGAACTTTCAATTTAAATGTCAAAATGTGCGCATGTATTACATAAGTGAACTGTAATTTACATATAAGGTATCAGTTATTACAGTTGTGTACTGTAAAACTCAATTGAATTGTATGTGTAAATTACAAGTGTATTACATGATGACGAATTAAAGAAAAAATAAATTGGAAAGATTAATTCTGGGGGGGAAAAGGTACTCTAGCTCCAAGGGGGAGCCAGACCCCCAAAATCCTTGCTGACAGGCGTGGGATGTCAAGATACATGCAAAAGTTCATCAATTTTGGCCTGGAATTGAGTCACAGGGTCTGTGACTCAATTTATGATGAGGTTTTGATACCAACCAGGGAAGTTTTAACTTGTTTCTACATCTCTTACACACATTCTGACATGTTTTGAAGGCTCTAGACCAGGTATTACTACAGTAATGGTTGATTTAAGGGTCTAAAATGGCTAAAACCAGCCCTTTTTTGGTCTAAACCAGGGTTCAATGATGCAATAATTGGCTTTTTTGTTTTCAGAGTGTTTTCTACGACTGAAAAGAGTAAGTTTTAATTTTGGAGTAAGAAAATTGATGGCTATAAAAGAAGGTCTTCTTTGCCCCACTTTTGTCTTCATGTTTGAACCTTTTCCTTTTACAATTAGTTTAAACACTGTTAAACCAATTAATAAAAGATTCCAACCACCTTTTTAAATCATTATAAACCTTTTATCCATGTGAAAAAATCATTATCATCATTGTTTGTAACTTTTATAATCATTTTTACCCCTTGAACCACCCCATAAGTGAATTAAAGCATCTTTCATCACTGATAGCTTTGTCACTTTGTTTCCAAATTCATTCTGGTCACTTTTGGGAATTTTTTCTCTTTAAATATCCTTTCAAAGACTTTTCTCTTTAGTTAATTTCTTCCACTTTTTTGCTCAATTAACTCCAATTGAAATTGCTCTTGGAGAAATTTCGTTTGTAGCCTTAAATATCTCTTGTAGAGTATTTTTGGATAAATCTTTGTAATATTATTCTTTTATACTTATAAAGTTAAAAGAAATGAATTTGGCTTGTTTTCTCTTTAAAATACTATTTCTTACTATCTTTAATCATTTTTTACCTTACAAAAATTTGAGGACACGAAAAGTACTTGATTTTAATCAAAGTTTCATATCCACACCTTACACTTTCCAATTTATTTTTTCTTTAATTCCTCATCATGTAATACACTTGTAATTTACACATACAATTAAATTGAGTTTTACAGTACAAAACTGTAATAATTGATACCTCATATGTAAATTACAGTTCACTTATGTAATACATGCACACATTTTGACATTTCAATTGCAAGTAATTCAATTCCTCATAACTTCTAAACTACACACAGCACCTCACTTTTAACACAAAAATTGATGGTTAACACCACAGGTGTTGTGAATGAATTTAATGGTTTGAGGATTTTCAACTTTTTTACAGAAAATACTAAAAAATTAATTTAAGCTTATTTAGAGTTGAGTTACAGAAATTTTACCCAGAGGTGACCCCACCTTATTTTTTATGAGGAATCCAATGATGAAGTAATTTTCTAATGTTTATTTGTTGGATCAAAGGTTATAATATATTTTATGTAATGTTTTACCAAAAATATTTTAATTTCATTAATTTTATTAAAAATTCATATTTACTTAATTTTTTCAAGTAAAAATGCAATTTCACAATTTTAAAATTTAATGTAATTTTTATTTTAAGTTATAATTGAATTTTTTAATTTTGTATATAAATTTGTATTTATATTTTAATTTTTCTTTTGATAATATAAATAAATTTATTTTATTTATATTCATATCTTATTTTGTTATTTGTGGTCTTTTGGGTATATGAAAATACCTCTAGGGCTCACATTCCCTCCCCCTAAGAAGAAATATTACTTTTTAATATTGTTATTTCTAGTGTGTCTGAATCTCCTGAGAAGTTTAGCAGCTTCAGGTATATCCTTTTCTGCTAACCATTTATCTTCACAAGCTGGGTCAATGTACCTAACAAGGTATTCCCTTACTTTATTGGTTCTCATCTTTCTTTCTTTGAGAACTTTGGTAATATTCTTAATACCAGATGATTCAATAGGAGGTATAACTTGGGGAACTTTCTTCCTCAAAGGAAATTTTTCAGCATCACTAGATTTGTATGGCTTTATCAAGCTCACTGGAAATATAGGATGCTTATTGCTAAGTTCTTCAGATAATCTTACTTCAAAAGCATTTTATCCATGGAGGGCCTTAATAACAAAAGGTCCTGCAAAGGAATCTTTGAGCGTTTTACATCCTTTGATATTATTGAAGTTGATGATGGATAAAAGTACTAAATCTTCCACTTTGAAGTCTGGAGTGGCATGTGACTTGTCCTATTTGTCCTTAGAATATGCAAAAGAGTGTTCCATGCACCTCACTGCATGCTTTTTAGCTTTTTCTAGCATGCCTTTGGAGCTAGCAGCTGTAGGATGTATTTCCACCAATTCTTTCCTCAAGGAATCTTGAGGTAATTTGGGATTCCATCCTTTTTCTAGAATAGCAGGAGTCTGATTAGTACTGGAATGGATGGATGTTTTATATGCCAATTTAGTGCTGGTAAAAGAGTACACCAATCATGGGTAAATCAGTCACAATGTTTGAATTCAAGGCCATATGCACAAAATCTTCTTACCACCCTTCCAAGCTTTGGATCATCCTTTTAGCTAGACCATCAGCTTGTGGGTGGTAGGCTGTAGAGAAGGATAATTTTGTCCCAAATAGTTGGTGGAGATTTATCCATAGTGCTGAGGCAAATTTTGGATCTCTGTCACTAATGATGTTTGCGAATATGCCAGTCCATGATATTACTCTATTCCATATCAGAAGAGCTGTATTCATGGATGTATCATCCTTTTGACATGGTAGAAAGATTGGAGTCTTACTAAATCTGTCAAAAATCACTAGGCAAGAATTATAACTTCTGTCACCCCCTGGTGGCAGGCCAGTTACCCAATAAATATGGACAATTTCCCAAGGTCTGCTGTGTTCTTGGATCTTGATCATATTTCCAAGTCTTTTGCCAGTGGATTTATTTGATTTTTGACATCTGTCACAGGTTTTGCAATACTCTGCAACATCTTTCTGCCACATTGGCCACCATATGCAGGTTTTTATTTTTTCTCTTGTTCTGTCCTCAGACAGATGTCCTGAAAAGGGGCTGTCATGGCATTCCTTAAGTACAAGATTGATTAAGGACCTGTCCACAACTGTCATAGCACATGTATGCTTAGTTCTGTGGTAAATTATACCATCCAGTAAGTGGAATATTCCTTAATCATATGATTTTCTCCATATCTCATCTAAGGCATGTATCAAAGAATTGTCTTTACAGTCCTTAGTAAGTAATTGGCATAAAATGCTACAATTTGTATCCCGAGTATAACTGTTTCTCACCTCCTCAAGGAAAGTGGTGTTCAGGTCTGTAACACTGGTTCCTTCTATGGGGATTTGTGGGGAAGCTTCCTCTAGAAGATAAGCAGGATTATCAATATTATTTGGTAATGGCCATCTTCTCAGTCCATCTGCATTTTTATGAATATTCCCATCTTTATGAACAATGGTCATATTGCCCCTATATTCTTGTATGGCTATTTGCCATCTGAAAATATGCCTGTTAGGAGTCTTCATGTTTAAAAGTGACTTAACAGCAGTACAATATGTTATTAATTCAAAAATACATCCTTCCAGAAATTAATTTAGCTTTTCTAAGGCCCAGTCAAGGCATAAGCACTCCATTTGACTGGCTCCATATCTGGCTTCAGTTGGTTTTATTTGCCTGGATATGAAGCATATGGGTCCTTCCACAGGTTTATCATTGATAATATGGACTTTATGAAGTGCAGCACCAAGCCCATCTACTGATGCATCAATATAAAGCTTAAAAGGCAGCTCAAAGTATGGCATCAGTAAGAGTTGAGTAGTGGTCAAGGCTTGTATCAAAGATTCAAAGGCCTTGAACCTGTCAACAGTCATTTCAAATACTGTGTCTTTGTCACATAATTTATAAAAAGGTCTTGCTATGGATAAAAAATGTTTAATGTATTGCCTGTAATATCCCGCAAACTCCAAAAAAGACTGAATTCCTTTCTTGTTCTGAGCCATGGGTTTAAGCAATACTGCTGCAACCTTGTTTTTGTAAATTCCAAGGGATAAACCAGATACTACATGTCCCAGTGCTTTAAGCTCTTTAGATCCAAAATAGCATTTCTTTAAAGAAATTTTCATGTTGACAGATTGGACTTTTGTTAAAACTCTGGATAATCTGTACATATGTTCTTCCCAAGTTTTGGAACAGACAATAATGTCATCAATGTAAATGATTAACCATCCTTCTGAAAGTTCTTCAGGGAATATTTCATTCATCATTCTTTGGAAGTGTGAAGGTGCATTCTTGACACCAAAAGGCATCGTCAAATATTCATATACTCCACAATGAACAATAATTCTCAAGTATTTTCTTGCCCTTGGTGTCACTACATTTTGATGAAATCCTTTAAGAGCATCCATAGTGGCTATATACACTGCTTGAGATATCTGGGTAAGGGAAATTTGGATTTTTGGTATTGGGTACCTGTCTGGAACAGTGTAAGTGTTCAGAGCTTTGAAGTCCACAACCATTCTAGATTTTCCATTATGCCATGCCATTATGACTGGTGTAGTTATTTCTACTTCCTCATTATGGCCAACCTTTCTTATTACACCAAGGTCTAGAAGTTCTTTATTGTGAATTTCCAGAGCTTCTCTTGATTTAGGACTTGCTGGATATGCAGGTCTTCTTAAGAATGGTGGATAAGGTTTCTCAATATTATGGATGATGTCAACTTAATGACCAATAATTGTGCGCAAAGGTTCTTTGTTTGATGAAAATGCTTCTCTGTGGTCATATAAAAGGATAGAAAGTTCATTTTCCTGAATATCAGTCAGATGAAGGCTTATTTCAGCTTCATTTAACTGTTCATATTTGAATTTTTCCCACCTCAAGGTGACTGGTGCTACTTTATTTACTGTAATTTGTCTGTTAAATGGTAAAAGGAAAATTTTTGACCCTTATTGTCTCCAATAGTAAAGTATCTTTCCTTGTTGTTATGTAGGTCTATTCCATGCATGATCAAATAGTCATTTCCCAATATAAAATGGGTACTAGAGCAATTTTCCATAACAACAAATTCAACAGTGATTGTTAAGTTTCCATTAATATGTGGAAATATGACATTGGTCTCAAATATTCCAAATGCTTTCATTGGATTACTTGCACTATTGAATTTTATGCCATCAATTGGTAACAAGTGGTCTTCAAAATTTGGTACACAAGTCTTAAGAAAAGATTTGCCAACACAAGAGCAGAAGGCTCCTGGGTCAAGTAGAAGTTGAGTGGGTTTGTTGTCAATTACCACTTCTGTTATACAGGAGTTAACAGCTGTATAACCTTTTCCTCTGTTTGGTTTGGTTTTCATAAGTTGTGCATCTTGAATTTTTGATAAATAAAGTTGACCATTGCTCAATTGTGGCAAGTGGGAATAAGATTCCATGATGTCAAAAGTGGAATTGATATTTTATATATCTTTGAAATATTCAGAAAATATTGATGACTTATCATCCAAATTTTCTTTAATTATATTATCATCTTTTTCAATGTCAATTTCATTGATTTCCCCCCTCTTTGAACATGTATTGGCTAAGTGGGCGGTGCTTTGGCCAATATGGCACTTTCTGATTATATCTGCAGATTTATACTTAACATTATTAGAGTTTTCTTTGGGATTTTTGTCCACAGAATCTTTCCAAGGTGTATTAAACCTTGTTTTGAGATTCACCCTACTAGAACCAATCCTGGTTCTGGTGGTTACTTCTTTTAATATATTAATAATATCTTCTGCTGAGAATCGTTCAGTAGTCCTGATTTTGACAGAATGCTCTAATTCACCTCCACATTGTCTCAGAATCTTTCTGTGGATCATAAATTCTGACATATCAGGATACAATTCTGTTAATCTGTCTTTTTGTTGGCAAAATCATGGTAAAGCTTTGTCTTTATAAGCATCAAATTTGGCAGATTCAAAGGCTGTTTCAACTTTAAACCTCCAAGAATCATTGACCCATTTGTTGATAATTTGGGTTTTCCACCAAGTCCAACTTTGGTGTGCATGTGCTTGTCTTAATTTGGCATACCATCTGTCGGCTGATCTAGTAAACAAGGTGTTAAATCTTGCTCTTACCAATATGTCTGGTAATTCAAAATCTTCTTTGATAATGTCAATACCTCTGATGAATTCCATATGGTCATATTCTCCTTCCCCACTGAAGTGAGGCCATTCTCTAAGTTTTGGTACTTCTTTCAGGAGTGCCTGGCCCATTGATGATTCCAAGTTATGAAAAGAAGTGGAAGATTCATTTTTTAACTGTGATTTTCAGCCTACAATACTTGTGGATTTGGAATTCTTGTGCCCTCATTTAGATTCAGAGGTGTAGACATTCTTGGTAAGGTGTTCAGTATTTGTTCAATATCATTTTTTTTACTGTTGCTACACCTTTGGGAATCTCTGAGTTCATGTTGGAAGGCTTGTATTAAATCCATTACTACAATTTTATACATTTCTTCTTTATGTGCCAGTTCTTGCCATAACTCTGTTTGTCTTGTATTATCAACAGTGACTTTATTCAATTTCATTGTTAATTTTGATACCTCTTCTTGTGAAGCATCAAGAAACTTTTTCAAGGCAATTGTATATGTCTTTACTTCAGTAAATGAATTTGAAATGTCATCAAGGACTTTCTTGTTATCTGTCTTGATAATATTTATGGCTTGTTTAATTCTTGTTTTAATCATGTCATCAATATTGAATTTAGAATATTTGTCTGTTAATTCTTTAATAATGGAAGATTTTTCATTTCTCTTATTTCCAAAAGAATTTTCATTATTAGAAGTCTTAATTGTTCTTGAAACTTTCTCAAAACACATAAGTGTTTCATTTATTTGGCTCAGACTTAAGCTGTTTGTTTTAAGATTGTTACAAATGGATGAATTTGTATCAGAAACATGAGTTTTTATGTCATTTATAGCTTCATACAATTCTGGGATAGAATCAAAAATGTAAGAAATCATTTCTGATATTTTAATCTGGCTTCCTCCTTTTTCTGTAATTCCATCATTGCTCTGGCCATCTGAAATACATTTTCCATGGCATCCTGCTGAATCTCTGGGATTCTGTAGCCCTGGCTGTAAAGTTTTGTGGCTGGTGGCTTGCCTTTGCCCTTGTTTTGAGCTTGTGGCTACTTCTTCATGTTGGAATTGCTGCTTCTGACTACTGGGGCTTTTTTTGGAACTTGTTTGGGTGGTGGAGGGTTCTTTTTCCTCCATTCTGCTGTTAAAATAATCATGTTCTTCTTTTACATCAATGGATGTGATCCATTGAGTAACTTTCAAGTGTTGGGATGGCCCAGGAATTTTCTCACATTCAGGCAAGAATTCATGCAGTTTTTTCACATATCTGCAAGGATCTGGTACTCTTTGTGCTGAAATGCATTGTTGTAAGCCTTCTGGTTGGCTTTGTAAATGTCCACTGATGCTTCTTGTGGCGGTGTCAGCTATGTTTGAAGGTAAAACAGTATTATCAGCTTGAGGATTACATAATTTATTAATTTGGAGGTCATCAACTGACCCTTGATGCTCTGTAACTGATTGGCTTCTGCCATGATCACGTCTATGACCTTTTTGGGAGCTGATTGAGGGGCTATAGCTGGCTCCTGATCTTGTTGAAGGCATATTTTATGATTAAAAGGTTTAAAAATAGTATTTTTACATCAAAAAACTGACTATTTGCCAAATCCTTTGCTTCCTGAAGGGTATTACTTATGTCCAAGTTAATTAATCCAGAAGAAATTGGTTCAGGTTGATTATTCTGAGCTATAATGACTGTACTATTATGGTCAGAATTCACAGTACTTGCAGGAATAATGCTTGTTACTGTTGAGGCTGTTTCAATATTTTCTTTTCTTTCCATGCTGTCAGACACTAAAAGTAATTAAAGAGCCAATTGATCAAGTAAGAATGATTTTTTAAAGAGAGAAATAAAAAAATAAAGCCTCACTTATAATATGAAAAAAGTTATTTTTATAGATGTTTTTAAATTATGAGTAATTTTTATAAGTTTTTAAATTATTCAACATAAGAACAAAGATTTAAAAACAGTAAAAAATTATTTCACAGGTGAAATATCACGGCTGGGCCCCCAAATGTAAGGTGTGGATATGAAACTTTGATTAAAATCAAGTACTTTTCCTGTCCTCAAAATTTTCATAAGGTAAAAAATGATTAAAAACAGTAAGAAGGAGTATTTTCTAAAGGAAACACGCCCAAAAGGGACCAGAATGAACTTGGAAACAAAGTGACAAAGCTAACAGTGATGAAAGATGCTTTAATTCACTTATGGGGTGGTTCAAGGGGTAAAAATGATTATATGAGTTACAAACAATGATTATAATAATTTTTTCATGTGGCTAAAAGGTTTAAAATGATTTGAAAAGGTGGTTGGAATCTTTTATTGATTGGTTTAACAGTGCTTAAACTAATTGTAAAAGGAAAAGGTTCTAACATGAAGAGAAAAGTGGGGCAAAGAAGACATTCTTTTATAGCCATCAATTTTCTTAGTACAAAAGTAAAATTTACTCTTATCAGCCGTAGAAAACACTCTGACAACAAGAAAGCCAATTATGGCATTGTTGAACCCTGGTTTAGACCAAAAAGGGCTGGTTTTAGCCATTTTAGACCCTTAAATCAGCCATTAATATAGTAATACCTGGTCTAGAGCCTTTAAAACCCATCAGAATGTGTGTAAGAGATGTAGGAACCAGTTGAAACTGTTTTTACCAATATTTCTTTAACTTAAGGGGGTTTTGACCCTCTTGGCAACAGTTAAAACTGCCCTGGTTGGTATCAAAACCTCATCATCAATTGAGTCACAGACCCTGTGACTCAATTCCAGGCCAAAAGTGATGAACTTTTGCATGTATCTTGACATCCCAAGCCTGCCAGCAAGGATTTTGGGGGTCTGGCTCCCCCTTGGAGCTAGAGTACCTTTTCTCCCCTGAATTAATCTTTCCAATTTATTTTTTCTTTAATTTGTCATCATGTAATACACTTGTAATTTACAAATAAAATTCAATTGAGTTTTACAGTACACAACTGTAATAACTGATACCTCATATGTAAATTACAGTTCACTTATGTAATACATGCGCACATTTTGACATTTAAATTGAAAATACTTCAATTCCTCATAACTTCTAAACTACACACAACACCTCAATCTTAACACAAAAATCGTTGGTTAACACCAAATGTGGTGTGAATTAAATTAAGTTTTTGAGGATTTTCAACTTTTGTACAGAAAATACTAAAAACTTAATTTAAGCTTATTTAGAGTCCAGTTACAGAAATTTTACCCAGAGGTGACCCCACCTTATTTTTTATGGGGAATCCAATGGTGAAGTAATTTTCTTATGTTTATTTATTGGATAAAAGGTTATAATATATTCTATGTAATGCTTTACCAAAAATATTTTGATTTCATTAATTTTATTAAAAATTCATTTTTACTTAATTTTTTCAAGTAAAAATGCAATTTCACAATTTTAAAATTGAATGTAATTTTTATTTTAAATTATAATTAAATTTGTATTTTTTGTGTATAAAGCTGTATATATATTTAAATTTTTATTCTGATAATATAAATAAATTCATTTTATTTATATTTATATCTTATTTTGTTATTTGTGGTCTTTTGGGTATATGAAAATACCTCTAAGGCTCACAAAAAGATTAATTCTGGGGGGAAAGGAACTCTAGCTCCAAGGGGGAGCCAGACCCCCAAAATCCTTTCTTACAGTCATGGGATGTCAAAATACACGCAATAGTTCATCACTTTTGGCCTGGAATTGAGTCACAGGGTCTGTGACTCAATTGATGATGAGGTTTTGATATGAACCAGGGCAGGTTTAACTGTTGCCAAGAGGGTAAAAACCCCCTTAAGCTAGAGAAATCTTGGTAAAAACAGTTTCAGCTGGTTCCTACATCTCTTACACACATTCTGACGGGTTTTGAAGGCTCTAGACCAGGTATTACTATAGTAATGGCTGATTTAAGGGTCTAAAATGGCTAAAACCAGCCCTTTTTTGGTCTAAACCAGGGTTCAATGATGCCATAATTGCCTTTATTTGTTGTCAGAGTGTTTTCAACGACTGAAGAGAGTAAATTTTACTTTTTAGTAAGAAAATTTATGGCTATAAAAGAATGTCTTCTTTGCCCCACTTTTCTCTTCAGGTTAGAAGCTTTTCCTTTTACAATTAGTTTAAACACTGTTAAACCAATCAATAAAATATTTCAACCACCTTTCTTATGTCAATTCAAACCTTTTAACCATGTGAAAAGATAATTATAATCATTTTTTGTAACTCTTATAATCATTTCACCCCTTGAACCACCCCATAAGTGAATTAAAGCATCTTTCATCACTGTTAACTTTGTCACTTTGTTTCTAAATTCACTCTGGTCACTTTTGGGCGTTTTTTCTCTTCAAAATCTTTTTTAAGACTTTTTCTTTAATTAATTGCTTTCAGATCTTTGCTCAATCAATACCAATTGAAATTTCTCTTGAAGAAACTTCTTCTGTAGCCTTAAATATCTCTTGTAGAGTATTTTTGGATAAATTTTTATAATATTATTGTTTTATACTTATAAAGTTAAGAACAATAAAATTGGTGTGTTTTCTTCCAAAAATTACTATTTCATACTATTTTTTAATCATTCTTTATCTTATACAAATTGTTAGGACAGGAAGAGTACTTGATTCTTAATCAAAGTTTCATATCCACACCTTACAAAAGTGAACGAAGAAACGAATAAAAAAATCATACCATAGGAAGCAAACTAGTGAACCATAGCTAATTCAGATCCAAATATCACCCATAAAGAGTTTCAAAATCAAGAAAAGCCCTTGGATTAAGCCAGGAGGTCCTTGCACTACTTTAGAATGCAGGTCTTGTAAAACTAATATACAGGTGTTACACACCTGGTTTCAAGTCCCGTATGAGTTTCAACTGAATTTTTTATGGAAAATGGAAGGAAGAAGAGCTTCAAAGATATCAAGATCCCAAAAAAAGGATATCAATTGAAAAATTCTCCTTGCAAAAAACACTTCAAGATATGAATTTACTAAAAAAATGGATAGCCAAATCTTAGAAGTAAAATACATATAAGTCCTCAAGCAGGTTAGGCCAGTGAATGAGCCTATTCCTCAATATATTAACCCAACTTTGTAAAGTTCCAATTTATCAACAAAATGTATGAGAAAACTACATCACTACATCCACCTGACTTCAAAGAAACCTTCAAAGCCAGTAGTAAAAGATATAAATCAGTCCGTTTTGGACCCATAGGCTGGCTTTTAGAGGAATAAATAAGTTTACTAAGAGCTTGATTGTTTTAAGAAAAAAGGAAATATCCTTTTGTGAAGAGAAAATATGATTACGCAGGCCCTATTATTCAAAGCCTTACAGAATACCAGCTATACCCCATCAGAAATGGAAAGATAAACCAATTATAATTGCAAAATAGGTTTTAACTCAATTTACTGTATTAATTGAGAAAGAATGAGAAATAGACTTTATGAAAAATCCACCTCAAGGTACACAAGCTTAATATCTTGTGTGGCCAAATAAAATCAAAAGCTTAGAATTGTCCATGACCTTCAAGAGCTTAATAAAGTAATTATTAGGTATGATGAACTACCACCACACCTTGAGGAATTGGTCTATGTATTTTCATGAAGAAAATATTATGAATTAGGCAATATAGTGGGAGGATATGATGAGAGAGAGTTGGATATCATTACAAGAACACCTGAAAATTTTGAAACACCCCTTGGAATAATTCAGCTCACAAGATTATCTCAAGGGGAAACAAGCTTAGTAGAAGTCTATCAGGTCCAAATGATCTGGATATTTCAACAAGAACAATGCGATTATTTCATTGATGCTGGAGGAATAATAGGGAAAAGATAATTATAAAATAAGAAAATAATACAATAAAGCCCCTAAATTATAAGATTAAAATGAGATTATGCAGTCAATTTGGAGAGAATTCTATTAAGCATTGAATCCATAAAAAAAGAAGCATGACTCACTATATCAGGATCAGAACCTCTTTCATGTGTTCAATATTTGGACATAGTAGGGAATTTTGTGTCATTAAAATGAAGAGAAATATAAAAGCAGAGGGTAAAAAATCCAAAATTGGAAGAAACTCCTCAAAAAAAGGAGATTAGAGAATTTGTTGGAATTTTCACATATTTATGGATGTTGATTGAAAATTTCTCAAAATTTGCCTCACCCCTAAGAGGGCTGACCAGAGAAGATGTGGACTAAAAATGGGATCTAAAGTGTTATAAATCCTCCAATAAGTTCTGAAAATTTATTGGATGGGAAATAAAACTCAAATAATTAGATTATGACAAGGGATCTTGAAGAACCAAAGCTATATCTCTGAAGGTAAAGTACTTAATTAAAAAACAAAGAAGGAAAAGCCATTTCAGTACTATATGATTGAATAAATTCCTCAAAATTGGAATTAAAATACTCACAAAACAAAACTGAGCCAGGTGGTTCAGTTTTTTCCAGAATACTCATGAAGATTCAAACAAAAAATGTGGGAACATAATTTTGAATAGAAGTGGATAAAAAGGCCTTAATTGAAATTTAACACACCATGTTTACCTAATGCCCCAATGATGAGATGTATTGCCTTCATAAAGTTATTTTCCATTCTTTTTTTGCATCAGAAAGGGAAAATATTTACCATGCTGGACAGTTTTTCCAGAGGGCCAAATAGATCAAATGAGGAGTAAATTTATGCACAAGAATTTGATTAAAAGGAAGAATGGATAAAACCACATCCTGGATTTGGAGCTAAGTTTTACACTACACTCCAATCATTAGGAATAGAATCTTCAACAAGACAGGAGGTATTTTTTAGGAGAATAGAGGAGTATTCCAGTAACATGCAAAAGCCAATAGGAATTGGTGATGAATAATTTCAAAGAATCAAAAGAAGGAATCAAACTTCTTGATTGAATGCGGTGAACTTGAAAGAAGAAAACGCCTAATCCCTTAATTGGTGATATCAAGAAAATCTACTCAAAATGGGATATTGAAGTTCTTTTATGAGGAAATGGGCCATAGGGGAGAAAACGAAGCTTATGGAAGGATAAATGAAAGCTTTTGGTATAAAAAGATGAAGAAATAAGTCAAGAAATGGGCTCAATAATTCCAACCCTTCCAAAGAAGAAGCCAAAGCTTACAAAAATAAGAAGGTAAGCTTGTTTCAACCTAAATCCTTTTTGAAAGGGTAAGAATAAGTGAAGTGCATATTAAAGCAGGAGTATGGAAATATATCTTTATGGCTAGGGTTGACTTTTCAGGATGGTAAGAAAAGGCTGGACCAATTGAAGTAACACCAAGAGCAGTTGGTTAGTGGTTCACTTCAGAATGGATATGTAGATATGGCTCACCACAAGAAGTTACTGCTGATTGGGGGCCTGAGCTTTTGAAAGAACTTCAAGATGAATCGAAAACGGAAGTCTTAAAGATAATATTAGCAACTCCATACTACCTTGAATCACAAATAATGATTGAAAGGGATTATAAATAGATTAAAGATGTACTGGTGAAAATGGTGGAAAATGTAATACACACTTATCATGAGTGACCCTTGCTGATATGATATCAACCAAATAGACAAAGGGATATTCACTACTTGAGCTCCAATTTAATAAAAAAGAAGTATTACCCATTGAACTTGAAATGAAAACATCTTTAGCTGTAAATTTTTATTATATCAACACTACAGAAGAATGATTGATAGAAAAAGAAAACATTTGGAGCTACTAAAAACAGCTGTCTGTCACATTGATTATGGAAAACATCAGCAAGAACTTGAGCTCTCCACTGAGAGGAATGTTAGAACAGGTAGTCTCCCACCACCACCATGACTAGATCCTAGGCTGTTTGATTGGCATAATCAACACATCCAAGAAGAAAATCTTACAACATCAAGGTTAAATCCCCTTGATCTCTTTCTGGTATTATAGGTCACAGTTTCACCTTCTGTGGCAGGGACTTGTTTCTGGTATATGAAAAGATTACTGAGACAAATTGGGGGTTGCTTTTGAGAAAACCAATGAAATAGGCCATAAAAATTAGTCAACAAGATTAATAATTGACTTTGTGCGCTGGAGGAGCTGGATGAAACTAAATTGAAAAGACATTTTGCAATAACCTTACTGAATAGAATATTGCAATTGAGGAAATCTGTGATGAAGGTCAGCAATCAAAGGGGGAACCAATACAAAAAGATTATGAGGTAATAGAAGAAAGAATAGGGTCAGATCAAGTAGAGTAAGATTTTACCTAGAATGATGAGGAGGGGTATTTAGTATTCCTGACCTTATTTCAAAGCTCAATCTCACAGAACCTCTACAAGCTAAGAATAATGACCCTTTAATTATCATTGAAATGCCAAATTTATCTGGGATTTTACTCAGCTCTCTTCCAATCAAATAGGCTTTAAATGGCCTATATAAAAAATATATACAGAATACACAAATTAAAACCAGACTGAAATAATATCCCCTATTTTAATCAAGCTCTCAACAGAATTCTTACATAAAATTCAATTACTGCAGTCATTATTCATATAGTGAAACAGCCTTTGGGACCTTATAAATACTGGATGCATCAGGAACTCTGGAAGAAGTTCTATATATTCCTGACAAATATAAAGTACCACAAATACAGATACATGGCCAGAAAAAATTGATATCAAGCTTCAAATTCAATCTCAAAAAAAAATACAGAGCCCCACTAATCTGACCTAAAAGATTAATTTACACAATTAATTACTAAATATTGACTTGAATCTTCTGACCACATGAAAAACCTCATGAAATGAAATCCAAATCGACTCTACATCTTTGCACAGACATACTCTGTAGCTTCAAATCTACAAACCACATAATTTTCAATCAAACAGATATTGAATCTGTATGAGAAACATAAAAATGACCTAAATATGCAAATAAGCCATAGTAATAACCCTCCCAGCCAAAAAGATAACATTAAAGCAAATAATAAACATAAAAATTATCTCAAGGTGTGTAAGAAGTATCAAAGCTTGATTTCGATGCAATAATATATAATTAAAAAAGTCAGAGGACACCCACACTAGGATAGATGTCTCAAATCTGTGGAATAAAATTTGTAAAGAAGACATAAATAATAAGATTACAGCCATTTGGAAAATCCTCAGTAGCAGAAATATCTCAATGCTATGAATTATGAAAATGAATTTTGGGAAATATGATATATAAAATCCTACAGTACAAGCTTTCATTAGCAAGTATTTCTCAAAGTGTTGCAATGCTAATTTCAAAGGTTAAAGAAATAGTCAGATTAGACCTTTGAGTAAGATTTCCACTATAAGATATATCTCAAGGCTGTGCACCAGTCATCATATGACCCATAAAATAAATAATGCTCACTAGTACAATTTACTCAAGAACTTATTAACCCCTAATCTAAGGGCAATATTATTAAATGAGGAAAGCTCCCATTGAGAATGCATAGGCTTAAAAATGGTATAAATAGAGTTCTTTTCTTCTCCTAATTCACTTTTTACCATGGCTATATTATGAATTAGATATAATTCCATCCCTTTTATAGGAGTTAGTCCAGCATTATAATTCCCTTTATTTCATCTGTGAATTAGAATTATCAGATAAAAAAACCCTCAGAAAATATTTTATAAAAAAAATAAAATATATAGCTTAATTTCTATAGTATCCCAATATTATTAACATTTTTAAAATAATTAGTAGTTGATAGGTTTGAAAGATACTGGAAAATATAGTCTCCTCTATCTTTAAAGCTACATAACCAATACATTTCAATTTGTGAGACCAAGAAGATTTTTTCAGTGCTGTAGGAGGGGAAGACAATACACCTTTTCACCCTTGTTTTCAGGATTTACTAGCAATCCTAAACTAGTTACATATGATTCCCCCCCCCAGGTACTTCCTCATTTGATCCCATTTAAGAGATTTTTGCACATCATTAATTTTGAAATAGAATAAACCAGTTTTTTACCACAAAATCTCATACCTTTCCGCAAAAAACATCATTAAGTGAATTCATGGTCTATGTAAGTTTAATCTCATTTAATCTCCAGTTTTTTGAATTGTCACCAAACAATAAAGAAGCTTGATTTTGTCCCTATATAAGGGAATATTTCTCTTCTGCTTCTGAATTAAACTCAAATTTGATAATCAGGTGATATTGATGTAGCTTGAAGATGCGACCTATATAAATAAAAATATTGAGTTAAAATAATTTCAGAGAAAGAAAATTCACTTGTTATTTGATTAGTTTTCAGTTTTAACACAAACTTCAAGCTACTTTAAATTGTGGCTTGGAAAAATTTCTTATGTTTTCCACACCATAGGACCAAGAATTATTCAAATCTTTCAAATATGTGTGACTATAGTGATCCAGAGATATCGTTTATGAATAAGATCAATTAATTTTGTGGTAAAAACCATGATTAACTTTTAAAATTATTAAGTTCCCTTAAATGCATAAGTATTAAAATAAATTTTTCAAAAGAATTATTTTCCTAATTTTTATTAAAGTCAGAATCCAATATAAGCAGGGTAATATGCTGGGAAAATTTCCATAATATTTAAGTGAGTAATGATTACATTGTGTCATGATCCATTGGGAATGAAACAAATAATAAATTGGAAGAAAATTTGTTCAGCTTTGACAAGATATCTAAGAAAAAATGTAAAGATTTTCCAATTAAGGGGATCCCAAGGACATCTTATATTTATAGTAAGAATTATTTCCCTTTGAATATGAATTTATCAAGCTATGGGGAATAAAGAAATGAAAATGAAAAAACGATAATTAATGAATCACTGAGGTTTATCCTTTAATTCAATATAGAAACTGATATATTTTTTCCAAGGTACTCAATTTTAAGAAAACTGGCTTATTATATGAATCGAAAGTCTATGATCTCTCAGGTGTTTTGCACCACCTTTCTCAATGATTGATGTTTGTGCTAAAGTATGATTAATTCAAATCTCTCAAAGATATTTCATTCGAAATATCAGTAATTAATTTCTCAGATAAACCTATTTTATTTATGAAATAGAAATTTATGAGCCTTGTTGCATGAATAGTAAAGCTTAACCAAGTTTTTAAGCCTTTGATGATGGATGTTTTCCGAAAAAAATAACTTAGCTGAAACATATAGTCTTTTGAGATATTCCAAGAAATTCATGATTGTTAAATGTATTTTTTTCCAAAAAAAGAGAAAATTATTTTCAAAGGAAACTTATATTTTGATACTGAGACCTGAAGCTAAACAGGAAGTTTATTATGAACCTTATTGAGTAATTTATAATTAAAAGAAAAAGATATAAAATCCAAGATGAAAAAATCTTTAAAGATATTTTTTGAATCGTAATTTTTGTTTTTTTACTCTTTCATATCTTCAAATTCCTTTTTACTTTGAATATTTCAGTAAATTTTCAGAAATGGAGTGTTACATCAAAATTGGATTGTGTCACAATGTAAAGATTTTAGCTATAAAATTAATTTTCTGGAGATGAGAAGTTTCACTCTGGATATGTGAGCCATCAAATACATTATGAGAGTTTCTTTTTCAAGTTATTAATTAAAAATAACTACCAAGATATTGTGAATCATTCCTTCTTTCAGTGGTAAAGGTCATATTCTTTTGAAAAGGGAATAGTAATCTTATGTTAGTGATCTCCCTAAAATTTCTTCTAACTTGATTTCTTTCAAATTCTTTTCAAGATCTTCAGAAGAACTCAAAAGAGAATTTTAAATCTTTCTTGGAGTGTAGTTAAATTATTCAACTGTTATGATTAGCAGTTAAGGGGTGTTACATGTTTTATCAATAAAGTGAGAGAGAAGATATTGATTTTGAATCATTTAATAATATCTATAAAATCATGTTACTCATTAAAAAGTACTCCAATAGGAGATATTTCCTCTTCAAATAGTGTGGAACTCCTTTTATTTTGGGATTGGATAAGGCAGTTCTTTAAGGGGAAATCATAGGTAATAAGTTTCATTGCTGAAAGCTTTTGTAGAAAAGTGCTCTAATTATCTTTGAGCTTCCCCTCTGAATATACTTAAGACTCTATCTACTTGGCTCACCAAGAAAAAGTTAAGTTTGTGGACTTACAACTAGAGAGGACTAATTTAGAATTCTCTTATCAGAAATAATCAAGAATCATACTAAATATAAATAAATTAAGCTTGAGGTAATGTATAAGTTTCAGTTTCCTGTAATATTGTGATAAGACTATTTGCTTAACTGAATAATGTTTAAGTTGAATTGAATAAATAAATTCAATGAAATCAAAGTAATAAAGGGGGGATAACATCTTTTAAGTGTTCTTTTAGATTTGATATTGGGTAATTTGTAAGTAATATTAATAAATAAACTATTTATTGATGTGTATTTAACTGATATCAACAGTGGGTATTGACTAGAATATATGGTAATATAATTTTAATAGACTATGGGGGATGACTGCTAATATTATGCACTAACAGTAGGGGTAATGATAATAAATAGTGATGATAATGATATTTTTTCTCTTTTTATTAGCTACTAAGCTTTATAGTATTTCAAATTTGAATAGACTACCTGCTATGTTCAGGAATGATTCCATTTGATCTATTTATCTGTAAGTAATTTCTTAATAGTATTAACTACTATCAATCATTTTTTTCATGCTAATTAGCTTAGCTACTTATCTTAAAATGATATGAGAAGGTATAGAATACTTTCTGGTTTCAGGGATGGTTCTATCTAATCTATTTTTCCCCAAATAATTATTTAATAGTATTAACTACCATGAATAAAGGAAAAAAGAAGTGGTTGAGAGAGAGGCTCTATTTATGTTGTTTGAGATACCCCATGTTCTCCATGGGGACCTTATCTTGCACTTTAAACCTTAATTTCAACCCTTCAGGAATTCCATATGGTGTGATCTTTCCAACTACGCCATGTGATAGAGAACCTGTATTGAGGTTTTGAGCATGCACATCCTTTAGTGATTATTTCTGGTGATAAGTGTATCTTATTATGTCAGGTGATGTTGTTTTTCAGCTTAATGCTGAGCTAATGGAAGGTGGTTGAACTTTCAAGATCATTCCTTATCAGGTAAAATTATTTTCTTACAGCTATAGTGGCTGTTATTTTCCTGTTAAATTTATGAAAGGGGATTGAGGGTTGTTTAATGAGTTTATGCACTCTCATGAAGGAAAATATGTTTTTTTTAGGCTATCATGCAAGTGTATGCAAGTGATTTCTCCTAGTTAGCTGATGAGTTAATGAAAGGGATTTAATATTGCATGAAGGAGCTTTTGTAGTTGAGTTTACTGTTCGAAGACTGTTTTTTTATGCAAAGGAGACTTCCTGCTCATAAGAGAAATAATGATTAAAGTTAAAATTTTGAACTGGTTTGGGTTGTTGAATTTCAATGTCCCTTTCCTTTTTATATAATGTTTTCATTTTATAATTTATTCGGAGGCTGAAGGGTTTCTCAGGAAGTTAAGGTGAAGATAATATTTCATTTTAAGATATTTCTGGTTTTCTTCTTGTATCTTGCTTGTTTTGAAGTGCAGTCTTACTGATATTAAGGCTATATAGAGTAAGTTTAGGCTCCATTTTACTATTAACAAATTGTTTGAAAATTACCTGAGGTAAATTACTTGGTGATTGCGGATAATTTGAAATTTATAATGATTAGTTTGACAATATTCCCTGGCCCCTTTTCTGATTTGAAACCTCTTTGAGGTAAGATGAAATTGGTGATGTGGGCATGAAGCCAAAAAAGGCATGGAATACCACAATAGTTTTATAATATCTGATAGATTTTGGATTGTTTTTGGAATATTGTGTTAGTGGCCTTTGAAATTTTCCATGAGGTGATAATGATTATTGGACATGCTTTGAGCTCTTTAAGATAATAAAAAGCTCTTGAATCTGCTGTAAAAAAATCTCTTCCATTGAGAAACTTTGGTTTTAATTTAATATTTTGAATTAAAGCCAATATTAGAGCTTTAGAAACTTCTCTATAATGCTTTATGAGGTCCATTAAGGAAATGAGACTCAAGATTAAGGCTTCCCCCAAACCAAAAATCCAAGAATTTCCTGGTGTAACGCCCCCAGTGTTTATTAAACCGGGAAATCTCAAGTTCTTGAGCAAATTGAGGATATGGAATGGGATTAGGTATAGGGGAACCTTCTTAAAATAAATTTGAAGTAACCTCATAAAAAAGAAATCAAAAGAAAAACAAAGAGAAATTCTTTTCAAAAAAGGTTACATTTAAACTTTTTTCAATTTTTAATTAAATATTTCCAAATGTAAAAGCCCAGCTTTTAATTTAATCTAGTTGCACTAAATCCATTGAGAAAAGGGAAGATCTTTAAAAAGTTAATATTTTCCTCTCAATGGAGAGAATACACTCTGTTAAATCACTAGTTGGATTGAAAAGAAGCTTCCGAGCCATTCTCCCAGGAGTTGAGAAAAGCTGGCTTTGAGTCTGCTAAAAGAGTAAAATATTGGGGTATTATGGCTCAGATGTTATCACTAGGAAACTATTGAGCTCATTTTTCAAGGTTCTTTTTTCACGTGAGGAAGAGGTGTATGAATTCTTGTAACTCCCCATTGGGCCCTTTTTGGCTTGTGTTGAATTGACTAAACTCATTTAATTGGCTTAATTATTCTGGGCTTCAATTCAGAATAATTATTTCAATTATTTAGCCATTGTACCAACAAATTCTAAAGTGGAGTCATTTTTGGAAAAAATTGCAGTTTGGATAAAGGATAAATAATGGATTCACATATCACAGGAGTTTAGAGAAGAAGCATGCAGAGATATTTCGTTATATCAGAGATCATTGAATATGCTTCTGGTTCAACTTGTTCCACATCATACTTTTTACAAGCCTGAGAAAAGAAATATAAGTAAAACTTTGTTGTATCTAGACAATAAGACTCAGCTCATAAATATTCTTGATTAAGCGTATATAAAGTAGAAATGCATTATCAATTTTTGGATATTCAGATCTGAAAGTATTGAGTGTTTCTTAATGGAGCAGGAAAAGAAGGTCAATTATAACATTGAATTTTACCCATTTTATGGCAGAAATTTGATGCTTTTGAAGATTGATATTGATAAAAAATGATATTAAGAATACTTGAGGGCCCATGAAAAATTAAAAATCTCACATGTTGAATTCAATCTGATGAATACATAAGGAAACATGAAAACTTTTTTGTTATTGATTAATCAGATAGTATATTTATGATGTTGAAAATCTTTTTTCATTTCTTGGGACTTTGATTTAAATACGTGTCCAATCGAACTATTTGGAAAAAAAATTAATTGTGTTTGAGGTGGATCCCATCAGGTGCATAAACTATATTTGAGAGAGACATTCCACTACTGCTATCATTCACATTGGCCACAAGTATTTTTTCTAGAGATGCTTTGAGGGCTTTGAGTCCATCTTGGGCTGAAAGATGGATATTGTGAGACATACATCCAATTGCTTTCCGGTTATCAAAAAATTCAGGAAATTTATTTCTAGTTTCAAAAGAAATTCTATTTCTTACTTAGACAGTATTGAATGTTATTATGAATATCGAGATATTCAGGTCATCATTTGCTAACTTAGTCATAAATAGTTCAGAAATTTCTTCCCCTGCGGTTTGACTTGAAATGTATGATGATTAGACTCCCAAGTAAAAATTAAAACAAAAACAAAACTGAAGAATCACCTTCACTTTTAAAGAGCCCAATGAATAATTATTTAAGCTTGAAGTAGCTTCTAATCACAATAGCAGTTACACCCATTAAAGTGATGGCATTTGAACCAACTCATACATCAGTTGTAAATGAGTCTTCCTTTCTTTTCGCGTCCAACACTTGATGAAGGTGCTTTTTATGAAAAAAAATTGAGAAATGAGAAGTCACAGCTTTTTTGCCCTACTAATATATTCTTAACATCAGGATGGAATAGCTCCAGTAGAGATTTAAAAGATATTTATTTTGTGATTGAAAATAGGAGATCCCTTTCAGCAACAAAACAGAGAAGGGCTTCTTTTAGGAACTCTGGGAACAATGGCTAAAAATAGTGAAGGTAATTGTCAGTTTGACAATCAGAAAAAGAAAAGTAGAGAAAGCTTGACGTGAATATTTCAGCTGGATATTCTTAATATACTTATTGAGTGTTCCGATAGACAAAAGCGGCCTGTTATCAGGATTCTGTGATTGATTTCAGCCTACCAAATTATCAGATATTATTTTTGTACCTCGTGTATTATCATGTTTCATTTTATTTGGAATTGTTTTCACAATTCATCCATCACATGAAATTAAACAAAACAATAATCAAAATTGACAAAATAAACCCATACCGATGACCATTTGGTTTTTAATGGCACCTTATTATCTGAGGGAAAAGTTTTTTTTCTGGCTTCAACTTGACTTTCAGTTATTTACCTTCAGGGCCATGTTTCTGTTTTTTACAAAATTTAGCTGTTATACTAATGTGTTTAAGAAATTTCAGACTAGTTGAAATCAAAAAAATGGATCCAAAAGATCAAGTTATTTATTCAGAGAAGAAGCTTTGAAAATAAGAAAGAAAAATGCTGGGGAAGAAATTTTTGGAAAAACGAAAAATCAATTGATCATTTAAGCTCAAATTTTATGTAGAGAATAAAAAATGGGATGAGGTGGATGATGAGGAAAGATAAAATTCAAGAATTTGAGTGAGAATGCAAGACCAGAAAGGATACAGGTGGGAAACAGTGAAAAAGAAATTGAGACATAAAAAGTGGGAAGAATAAAAAGAAGAAGGAAGAAAGCTGAAAAGGGGGAGAGACAGATAAGTTTTGAGATTCTACCGGCGCCCCCTCCTGGTCCTGGTTATTTGGGCAAGCTATGTGAGGTATGGAAAATTGACAGAAGATATCCCTGGAATACCAATTGGTATGGAATACAGAATGTAAAAATTGGTTTGGTATTCCAACAGGGGGGTCTGACTCAAGATATCAGGTAAGTCTATCTTAAGCTATTATTACCACTCATAAAATTAGTTGAAATAATATTCTTACGGAAAATATTTTCTATTTATTTAGCTTTGTGAGCTTTTTCCTATTTATGAGTGTTTTCCAGTATTATATTACCTTTATAAAGCCTCAAAAACTATATTATTGCTTAAAGTACTAATTTTGATCCATTAAAAACAACTTTTAACCAAATAATTTTGGAATTCACTTGTATTGCATTCAATCGCTCGAGTTTCTCCCATAATTCTGTAACTTCCCCCTATCTTATTTTTTTCATATATATTCAATGTTTCATGTGTGAAATAGTAGAAGTTTGTACTTTGGAAGTCTCTTTGTGTATATTTATCAATTATAGTTTGAATTTTGACTTTAATTTTTTTAATTTTATCAATATAACTGACATAGAAACATATCCTAAGCAAAGATGCAGGATTATCCTAATTTTAAGCTTTTTTTTGTATTTTAATCTTTTGTCATCTGCTTTTATGAGTTATTTGGATTTTTTGTTTGAATTTTTTTTGCAATTATCATATATTTATATCTTTTTTCTACTTGAGAAGGTAAAGAAGACGAAAAAATCTCATAAAATAGTGTCACAATTGTGTTGAAAGCTTATTCTTACATATTGGAAAATCATTCTCTATTTGTGACATGTTTTCTTTCCAATTTTGATATCAATTTTCTTTGAAATTGATTTTCTATTCATTATCCACTTTTTTGAAAAGAGTTTGTGACAATTGGCTTTCTATTTTTTGTATGTTTATTCAGTTTTTGTTAGGAAGTTAGATGAAATCAATTTCTAACAATAAAACAAAGCTTGTTACGGATACCAATAAGAAATTTACGGACATGTTCAGGGAAGATATAGCGAATATTCAAAGCTTTTAGGAGTTATCATAGGGGATTTTATTCATTCAAAAAAAGAAATGTGCATTTTTTTAGTTTTATGAGTAACTTTATTAAAAATCCTGTTTTCTAAGATGATTTATCTGATAAATAATAATAAGTTCTCATTAAATTTCTTCTAGAACTAGATACTGTGAGAGACTCCGGAATTTAAAAGGGATCTTTAGAGTTGAAAGGAGAACTGGAAAAATATTCAAGAATATCCATTTAAATATATGACTATATATACAAATACTTTCCCTTTTTAATTCAAAACTTTGAATATTTTTTTCAATAAAAGAAAATGAAATTAAAAAAAGCTCGGATAATGAAAAAAAAAAAAAAGTGTGTAAACACCCATCTATTTCTTAAAACTAACCTAAGGAAATTAAAAATGAATTGAGTGCAATTATACCTGATTATATTTGGTTAGAAAACAAAAATTAATCACATTATTTAATAATAATCAGATATATCTATGTAAAGATAAACAGACTCTCATAACTATATACAGTCTTGTTCCAAGAAAATTAGAAAAGATGAAAAATATCTAGATTATGGGAGTTCCTAGTTTGAAGAGGGGGGTTTATAAGTGAATAGTGGTATAGAACTCAACAATAAATATATATAACTTTGATTGTCTCCAAGAATGGAAAGTAGAATATTGATGATACGAGGTTATATATGAACACATAAAATCTACCTAAATAGCATCCAGAGCACGGGATAATAAAAACGAGAGAGCAAAGTAAGCAATAAAATAGGTCTTCAAAATTGCTATAATTGATAAAAGAGCTAGTAAAGATATGAGAGAAAGTAATCACTGAAGAGGTAATTAAATAATTTAAAATGACTGGAATTCTTTATTATATCCTAAATAAATGAGTTAAATTAGATAACAATTATATACATTCAATTAGCTTACTCAAAGGGCCCTTATAAATCAAGAGACACAGCTATAGGTGATAGATGAAATAATAATCATCCATCCTTGTAGAGATTTCTGAAATCCAGTATTGAGAATATCCAAAGCTTAGAATGTGAGAGAAAAATTTTACAAATTAATTTAATTTAAACGTCTTTGGTGAATACAGAACTTTAGTGAGCTCAAAAAAGCCTTATGATGTAATTTAAAGGATATTCTTCATTTTTCATTTGATAATATCTTTACTATAAAAAACAATTTTGAAAAAGATATTCTCATCCAATGAGAATTTTCAAGACTTTTGGATCTATCATGGGTTGTTCAATAAATTAAGATCCTATTTTTGGTAAATGGAAGTTCTTACTTAATATCAATCTTTGTAGAGATACCTTACAGTGATTAACTCTTCTTTTTTTTGAGATGAAAATAATTGTGAGTCTAAAATTTCAAATAAGAAAAATTCAGAGGGGAAAAATCAGGAAAATATAATAATTCAGTTCCCCTTTTTGAAAACTCTGGTGTTGTTTTAAACTCAGAAGAATATCAAGAGTGGGTTTCAAATTATCAGGAAATGATTTTATATATTCTCTCAATTTTTCTTTGCCTTGTGTTGACAAGAAATTGAGTCCCCTTGGAAAGAAGAACACAAAATTCTTTCTTTATTTGAATTTGGTCACTTATCTACTGGTTATGAAGGATTTTGGATAAAATTTGTTGAAATATATATTCTTTTATGTTTGAAAATATAAAAATATGATAAAAAAATTTCTTGAAAAATAATATTAAAATGAAATATGTGATAGTAGATGAGGAATAAGAATGTTTAAATTTTTGGTAATCATAAAAGAGATATCCCCATAGTATAAGCATTGCCTTACTATTCCAAGCCATTGGTTTAGTTTTTGAGTAATTGTTTTGAATGTGGAATTATCAAAAAAATTACAGAAGGTTTATTATTCAATTCAGTTTATTTGAATCATCTGCCAATATTGAAGATCTAGCTTGGGGATGGCCAAATGAAAATAGAAAGTTAGAGCCCAGTATGAAGCTGTAGCAACCACTAGTCAGGGGTAAGGGTATTCAATATTAAACCCACTCAAACACCTCAAATCAGAAATCCACTGTATTTATCAACAATCAGTTTCAGCAATCTTTCTTTCTGAAACATGCATACAGTGTGAGCCTGTGAAGTATAACATACCCATAAGGCCACAAATAGCTTTATACACAGTTAAAATTGTCTTCAACAGACTTTTTAATTGAATTTAAAATAAAAAATAACAAAAAATTAGTATAACTTTTTTTTGGATAAACAAAATTATAAATATTATGTCATTTTTGGATTCTACACCAAAAATAACCCAGGGTACATCCATAAGGTGTTATACTCAAAAACACTTTTTTCTTATGTTATTGGAAGATTTAAGAATCTTACAGTACTAATGTAAATTTTTTAATATTGTTTTAAAATTGTTAAATTTAAGCTTAAATAAGCTTAAATTTAAAGTTGCATAAGGTTTATGCAAACTTACCAAAATTTTAGTTAAAATTGAGGTGTTGTGTATATTTACTGAATTGGCTAAGGATTTGCCATACAGAATGTAAATCCTGCGTGAGCTCAATTTAAAAGGGTTTAAGGCCATAGTATGGCTTTAAATAAATAAAAGGGCAAAATACACGCAAAAAGGTGGGACAAAGGAAAAAGACCAAATAGAGCTGGGGTACCCAACTTTTTGGATTTGCAAGGATTCAATTAAGGTTGTCCACCTGTATAGGAGGATTTTCAACCTTATTTAAACTTTAAGATTAGACTTTGATCCAACATTAAAGTTTAAACTGGTTTTATCCCAAATTAGACAGGAATTTTAAGCTGCCAAATGGTAAAGCCCAATATGCAGGCTTGAATTCAAGGTTTTAAGAACTTTAAAAGCTTAATTAAGCTTAGAAAGCTTAAATAAGCTTAAACCTTTAAGGTTTCAAGCATTAAAACCTTATCAAAACTTAAGGTTTGGTGTGTATTGCTATTTTAGGTGGAAAAATAGCAATAACTTCAAAAATTCATTAAAAATCCAATTCTTAATGGATTTGCTTGAAATTTTCACACAGCTTACAATTTGATATTATCTGTATATAAATTAAATTTTAAGTATCTTTTATAAATAAATTTCCTGGGTATTTAGCCTGGAAATTTACTCTTTTAATTAAAGCTCAAAGAAAATTATAATTTCTTTAAAAATTAATTAAAAATTGAGTTTAAGAGATTTCTGCTTGAAACTCTATTTTTAAGTTGTTCATGTGATGAAATTTAATATAAATGAGTGTATTTATATTAAAAACTTAAAATAATTAGTGAAAATGAGGGTTGAAGCTACATGGAGTTAAGAATAACCCTGTTAGCTTTAAATTGGAATTAAAATTAAGTTACCTTAAGTTAAGAACTTTATTTTTAAGCATGGTTTTTCAATTTTGACCTGAGCATGCCCTCTATATCCATTATGAATCATGAGAGCTGCTCTGAAGACATCAAAAGAGTCTTTTCATCACTGTTTTTGTCCATAATTCATTATCAATCCAATCATATTAGAAATTTAAACAGGTAAAAGTTTTATTAAATATAAAATCTTATTATTAAAGTAATTCTTAAGTTATTTTATTCTTTATTAATTAAAATTGAAGAATTGAAATCATAGAATTTATTTTATTGTTGCAATAACCAATAATATATTTTATTATATAAAATTAATCATCTTAAATATCTTTTCAAATTCCACAAACTCCTCTTAAAAACTCTTTAATAATAATTTTTATTATAACAAGTTGTTTTATCTTTGAAAATATTGATTGTTGGCGTTTTTTTAACTTATAATTCTTATTTAATATAATAACTGTTGTTGTTTGACTCGTTGTATTAAGTAAATATTATAGGTATGTTTTCTCTAAAATTCTATATCTTTTTTATCTAGTATTAGTTTTTTTATATAGAATTTTTTATTCTATAAAAATTATTTCTGCACAGTGTGTGTTTAATTCTTTTATAAATAATATTTATATTATTTATAAGTGGTTAATATTCATATTTTCCACATGTAATTGTCTCATTGAGAGCTTTACACTTCTTATTGTTATAACTGTCAGTGACTATAACAATAATAGAATAATTATAATTTATTATAATTATTATTATTTTTTATTATTATATTCTTATAATAATAATTAAATTCATTTTGAATAATTATATTTAAATTTGTGGTTATAATATCTTGTTATAGTATATATTTCTACTGAGGACAGTCATAGTACTCTTGATATTGCTACTATTATCAAGAGTTTCATAGAAAAACCTCACATACAGTCTGGTGCATCAATACAGCCTGTCAATACCTGTACAGGATGGAATTACCCAATACAGTTTCAGTACACCATCCTGAAGCTGTATGATCACTCAACATCACCACTCCTCCTGTACAGATCCTGTACAGATTTTACAGGACCTGTATTGGCCAGATTCAATTCAATTAACAATTCCTCTTATGAAAACTCTCTGTCTGGATCAGGGCTGGTGATTCTCACATATACCCACCCCTCTTTCTCCCCCCTGGGGACTTTTCCCCAGTTAATGAATTTAGTTGATTTATTATGTTATAATTATTCTTACTCTTCTTTTTGGGTATTATAATTATTTGTATTAAGTTAGTATTTGCATTTTTCTCTTGCCTGTTCAGTATGGGGTGTGGTGGCCATATCCTTATTAACCCTCCTCTTTCCTTCTGAAAGGTTGAAACAGTGGACTTGTACTTCTTTGTGGTTGGCTCTTCTATTTCTTATTCTTATTCTTGTTGCTGCTTTTCTTATATTAGCATTTCTTAGCAATATTACTCTCATTACACTCTTGAGTGTTTTGCCTTATCTTATCCTTGAGCCCTCTGCAGTGAGTGCCAGGCCCTCTTCACTTAGAAGAGCCCCTGTGACATTGGATTAATTAATATATATTTGATTCTTTCTTTTCACTCATTTAACTTAATTGGTCTCATTCATAAAATTATGACTCTTTTATGGTCTTATTACTTCTCATGATTATGATTTTCTCTCATCAATTTGCATCTCATTCATTTCATTCATATGAAAATTGATTCTTATCATTTCTGAATAATTGCTGACCATCTCAATCTCATTCTCAATTATATCTCAAAATCCAATTTCTCTTTTTGTTTTATTATTCAGGTCATATGAGGAATTTTTATTTATTGGTTAATTGATTTAGTTGGGATTCATTTTGGGCTTATTGATTTGACGATTCAGGATTTTATTTTAGATTGGACTGATTGACTGCTATTGAATCCTAAAGATAATTGATTGATATTCAAGAATTGATTTTCTTATTGATTGATTCAACTCATCAAGATATTGAATTTAATCATGAAGATATTGATTCGACTGATTGATTCCTCAAGATTCTGATTATATTGAAGACATTGACTGATTGATTATTGAATTCCTCAAGACTTGGATATTGGATTTGAATTGATTGTTTATATTGGTTGAACTGATTTATTGATTGATTGATTGAATTTTATTTCACTAAAGACTTTTGATTGATTACTCAAGATCATCAAGACCTTACTAATTATTGATTTGGCCAATCTTTGATTCCTTTTGTCAAGTATCATCAAGTTTTTATTCTTAATTTTGCAGCAATGCCAATTCAGCATAGCCCTCCAGCCAAGAATACTAGATCTCAAAGAAATCCAGCTGTGCTCACTCCTACAGCAAGGGTTCCTCTTGAACACACCCCATCAGTTCATCAACTGAGTGCAAATTTGGACAGAGGACCACCAATGGAAGGAGTAGCACCCTCCAGAAGAGGGGGAATAAAATCAAGAAGATCAGGATCTTTCTCTTGTCTTTTGGGAGGCTACCTTGGTATGTCTGAAGGTGCAAGAGCAAGATTAGGGGAAGCTGAAGATGAAGAGGGGGAGGAGTATGAAGAAACTTAAGTGGCAACTGCCTTGGAAGGTGCCCCTGAGGTTTCTGAAGCTGCAAATTTAGCCCATTCTAATCAACCTCTTGTCTCTCAAGCTGAATCAAATTTCCTCAAGATGATGGAGCAGATGACTCAATTCATGGGGAAACTTACTCAAGAAGTTGCTCTCAGGGACAATTTCAAAGCCCCTGCATTCAAGACTCCATCAATGAAGGCACCTGACTCTTTTGATGGTACTCAAGCTCATAAATTGAGAGGATTTATCCAATACTATCAATTGATCATCCATAATGATTGAGAAAATTTCTTCTCTGACAGGAAGAAAGTTCTGTACTCAACTTCTTTTCTCATGGGTAGAGCTGGAAAATGGATAGAACCCTACCTTTTGAATATCTCCAATGAAGATCCTTCCTACCTCCTCAATAATTGGCAGTTGTTTGAAACTCAATAATTCACTCTGTTTGGTGATCCCAAGGAAGTCAGGAAAGCTGAACAAGAGCTGGAAAATTTGAGGATGAAGGAAAGTGGTCATGTATCCTTATACATTTCTGATTTCAGAAGCTTAATGTCAAGAATTGGAGATTGGGGAGAAAGAGCTTACATTCATGTATATAGAAGAGGATTGGCATCAAGACTTCTGGACCAGTTGGCTTCCTACCCTGGTAACTTTGATACTCTTCAAGAGCTCATGGGCATTACCCTGGAATTAAATACCAGATACCATGAGAGACAGAAGGAGAAGGGTAGTCATCAAGAAAAGAATCCTCCTGTTACTTGATCCAATTATTAAAGGCCTCCTCAAGACTCATCTTCAAAAAGGCCTCACCATAAGAAGAACAAGAAGGGCAAGCAATTTCAAGCTTCAAAGGACAAGCCCCATTCTGCTCTGCTTAATAAGGAAAATAAACTAATTGGTTCTGAAAAGGAGAGGAGGATCAAAGAAGGGTTATGTACTTATTGTGGTGGAAAGAAACCAATTGAAAATTGCTTAAAGAGACCTCAGAACAACCCTAGGTCATCAAGAAGCTTCCCTAGCAAGAAGGGAAAGCCTGAGTGGGGATCATGATGTGTTCATGGGCTCTCACTTCTTTCCTTCAAGAGCACAATTGTGCACTCTGAATACTAGTGTCAAGAAATATTTAAAATTTCTTATTTTATCTTCTCTCTCTGATATTTTTCACAGTATTCTCATTGATTCTGGTGCTACAAACTCCTTTATTGCAAAGAATTTTGTTCTCAAGTACTCATTGACTGTGTCAGAGCTCCCTGAAAAGATTCCTCTTTTCATTCTGGATTAAAATGAATCCCCTGCCTTGCTCATCACCCATTATACCAAGTGGGTAGTTGACTTACCTTCCTTCCCAGGTTTTGAATGGGACTTTTTTATCATAGATTCACCCAAGGGAGAAGACCTAATATTGGGCTATGATTTCCTCTACCATTTTAATCCCATTATTGATTGGAAAAATGGATTGATCACCTATAATTCTAGTCATAAGGATTTGAGTGGTATTAAAGCTTCTTCTAGTAATGCCTTGGCCACTGCTGTCAACAGTGTTGCTCTGGTTGGTGAACTTAAGACAACTTCTCTTCTACCTTCTGTCCATATCGCTTCCATCATTCCATCTCAGTAATTACTTCAATAAAGAGATGAAGTCTTCAAAGAGATAAAGATGTTGGAGAAGATGTTGCTATATCTTCACTTCATCTCTTTCAAGGGGATATGGACCTTCCTCCTTTATCCTTTCATGCCTCCCTGGAGGAGCAGTGGGATGAAGAGGAAGAGCCAGAAGAAATTGAAACCATGTTGAAGGTAGTCCCTCCTGCCTATCACCAATATTTGAATTTATTCTCCAAGGTGGAAGCAGAGAAACTTCCTCCACACCGTGGCTGTGATCACCATATCAAATTGGAGGGTCTTCTACCTCCAGTTTGTGTTATCTACTCATTATCAAATCAAGAGTCAGAAACACTTCCAGCCTACATTTCAGAGAATGTAGAGAAAGGTTTCATAAGTCCAAGATTCTCTTCAACAGGAGCACCTGTCCTTTTTGTCAAGAAAAAGGATGGAGGCCTTCATCTGTGTGTTGACTACCGCAAATTCAATGCTGTCACTAGGAAGAACAGGTACCCTGTCCCTCCTATGAACCAGCTTCTTACCGTATTCAATGGTTCCACTATCTTCGCCAAGATAGATCTGTGTGGTGCATATAATCTCCTGAGAATTAAAGAGGGGGATGAGCACTTAACTGTGTTCAGAACCAAATATGGTAGTTATGAGTATTTGGTTATGCCATTTGGCCTTACCAATGCTCCAGCTTCTTTCCAGAATCTTATGAATGATATATTTGCAGATTTCTTGGATATCTTTGTTGTAGTTTATTTAGACAATATTATGGTCTTTTCCAGCTCTGAGAAGGAATATGTCAAACATGTGGCCTCTTTCCTCCAAAGACTGAGGGACAATAATTTGTTTTCCAAAGCCTCCAAGTGTGTATTCCATGTCTCAAGTGTGGAATACTTGGGCTATGCTGTTTCAAGTGATGGCCTCAAGATGGATTCTTCAAAGTTTTAGCAAATCCTCAATTGGCCTCAGCCCAGGAACATCAAAGATCTTCAATCCTTCCTTGGATTTGCCAATTTATATCATTGTTTCATTAAAAATTACTCCAAAACCTCACTGCTCTCACTTCCCCCCTCAAAAAAAGACTCTCCTTTTATCTTCAATGAGGAAGCTCTTAGTCAGTTTCAAATACTTCAAAAAGCATTCAACATTGCTCCTATCCTTCCCCATTTCAATCATTCTCTACCAGCTATTGTAGAGGCTGATGCTTCTGATTATGCCTTGGGTGCTGTACTGAGTCAGGTGGATGACTTAGGAAAGCATCCCATTGCATTTGATATTCGCAAGCTTCTCCCAGCTGAGCTGAACTATGAGATTCATGACAAGGAACTCCTTGGCATATTTTGGGCTCTCAAGCACTGGAGAGCTTTTCTTCTTTCTATTTCCAATCCTTTTGAGGTCTTGACAGACCACTCTTCCCTTCAGTATTTTATGTCTTCCAAAGTTCTTACTTGTTTTCAGGCCCATTGGGCTGAATTTCTTTCTGAGTTTCATTTCACTATTACTTACTGTGCAGGCAGGCTGGCCACTTTACCAGATTCCTTGTCACGTTGGGACGACATGTACCCAGAGAGGGGGGTGGACTTCATCAGCAAGAATCCTCAGAATTTTCATCAAATAATCAAACAAGATGGAATGCAAGAATCAAGATTCTTCTCAATCAAGGTTGAAATATTCTCAGATTTAGTTGACCAAATCCAAAACGTACCATGGAAAGACAAAGACTATAAAGAAATACTCAAGAAGCTATCAAGAGGTGAATCAGTCTTGGATTATTCTCTTGAACCTCAAGCCAAGTTATTGTTTTTCAAAGATAGAGTGGTAATCCCAAGCAATGAAGAAATCCAACTGAATATTCTTCAAAAGCATAATGACTAACCATTGGCTGGCCATCCTGGCCAGGAGAAGACCCTCAAGCTCATTAAGAGGGATTTTTATTGGGCTTGCATGAATCAATTAATTAAGGACTATGTGTCCTCATGTCAGCAATGTTCAAAAAACAAGAACATTAATCATAAGAAGTTTTGATTACTCAAGCCTCTTCAAATTAAATCCGGTCCTTGGCATTCATTATGAATGGACTTTATCACTCAATTGCCCTTGTCAAACAACTTTGATTCAATTCTAGTAGTTGTGAACAGGTTCTCAAAAATGGAAATCTTCATTCCAACTTATGGAACAATCACAGCCCTGGACTTGGCTCAAATTTTCATTAACCATGTCTTTTCCAAACATAGTCTTTCAGGAAGTATTTTTAGTAATAAAGAATATTTATTTATTTCATCATTCTGCACTCAATTATGTCAGCAGCTCAAAATATCAAGAGATATTTCAACTGCTTTTCATCCTGAAACAGATGGACAGACAGAGAGGGTAAATAAGATTCCAGAACAGTATCTTTGGATGTAGGTCAGTTACCATCAAGATAACTGGTACATTTGGCTCCCACTGGCTGAATTTTCCTATAATAATGCAGAATATTAATCAACCAAGCAATCACCTTTTTTCACCATTCATGGAAGAAATCCTAGCTTTGACTCAATCCATATTTCTCAAGACTCACCTGCTGGAAAGTTATCAACAAAACTGCAATCAGTACAGTAAGTTGTCAAAGAAGAATTAGAGTCAGAAATAAGGAGATTTAAGAATTATGCAGATAGAAATAGGTCAATTCCACCTGATTTCCAACCTGGGGATAAGGCATGGCTAGCTTCCAAGAACATCAAGACTACAAGATCCGCCAAGAAATTTTCAGAAAGATGGCTAGGGCCTTTTGAAATTCTTAAGAAGATTGGAAGCCATGCAATTTGCCTCAAGTTGCCTCAAAAATGGAAGTCAGTTCACCCTGTCTTTCATGTGTCCTTATTAGAACAAATGAAGCAATCAGCTAGCCCAAATCAACATCAATTTCCACCACCACCAGTCATAGTGGAAGAGCAAGAAGAATGGGAAGTGGCTCAGGTTCTGTACTCAAAACTCAAAAGAGGTAAATTATGGTATCTGGTAGAGTGGAAAGGATTCAGTTAAGACAAAGAAAGAGAAACTTGGGAACCAGCTTCCAGCCTTAACAGCTCACCATATCTTGTCAAGGATCTCCATTCATTGTATCCAGAGAAGCCTGGCCCAATTGCCTCAAGAGTTTGATTTTATGGTGCTTGGTGAGGATTGGAGTTTATGAAAAGAAGTTCCTCTCCTGGCATGCACCTTTAAGGGGGTATTCTACCCAAATGTTGTTGTAAGAATCACCTTGGCCACTTTGTGGGCACTTGTCAATATTTTGGACAGATTCAGAAGGCCTTGCAACATCAATACCCTCAAATTTGGACCTTTCATCAAGATATGGCCAATTTCCTTTTTTTTCTATTTTCTTTTCTTTCCAGCTTATTCCAATCATCATTATTCAAGACAATCCTTACTTCAAAGTCAATTATGGAAAAGCTATCTGGCTTATGGTGGTTGGTGGGGAGTGGAAGTTATGAAAGTAAGTTCCATCTCCTGCTATGCATCCCTGAGGGTTCTACTTTTAAAACATCACCTTGGCCACTCTGTGAGCATCAAATTCCTGGATCTTATCTTTCAGAAAATTCTTGGCCAAAATCAAGCAACTCACCACAAGAAGAACAAACCTTAGGAATTTCTCTATTTCTTTTCTCTACTCTCTTTTTCTCTCATTTCCTTTCTTTTCTTTACTTGTATATTTATTTTTTATTTTTCATCCCTTAATGCAGCAGCATGCCCTCCCATATCATGTATTGGGAGGTTCCATTTATCTTTTATTTTTGATTATTTATAAGAGTGGGGATAGGATTAAAACCAAACAAAAACAAGGACAAGGAAACTAGTTATTTCTACCCATATGATCAAAAGTTCTTTGGAAGTCATTGATCAATTCATCTTTATACCAGGAAAATTTTGAAGCCATCTCTTCAGAAGCAGCACCTGGAATAGTTCTATCATTAGCATACCTTATCACCTCCCTACTGATTACATCAACTTTTTGAAACAACCTGGTCACAGAATCTTGATTCTCACTTGCTGTATTTGGATCTTCTCTAGTCACTCAGATAGGCCAATGATCCCTTTTCTGAAACACTTGGGCAGCAGGAAACAGAAAAGGTGAAAGCTCTTCTCTTCTTCTACTGGAGCTGTTGGGAGGTGACTATGGGTGAGGCCCTGGACTGCTGGATTGATGGCAGGCCTGCTGTGGGAAGAACTTGGTGAAGCAGGAGGAAGGGAAGTAGGAATGGCTGCGAGAATTGGTGGGAAGTTTCTAGGGGTACTGGGAATCAGGCAGCTTTGGAATATTTTGGAAGGAGGCTGAGAAGGAGAAGTACTGTATTGTTGGCCAACTGGATTATTAACCACCTCAACTTCTTCTCCATCCAATTCATCACTGCCTTCAGCATCTGGATCAGGTGGGGAATCAGCAATTCTTCTTATTCTCTCCACTACTCCTTCAGTGTTGATCCTGGAAATTGGGACAGCTGAACTGGAGTAGATTTGTGAGCCTTAGAGGTAATTTCATATACCCAAAAGACCACAAATACAAACTAACATATAAATATAAATAAATTTATTTATATTAGTAAAATGAAAATCAAAATATAAATATAAAATTATATTCAAAATTAAAAATTTACTTACAATTTCAAAATAAAATTACATTAAATTTTGAAATTATAAAATTACATTTATACTTGAAAAAATTAAGTAAAAATGAATCTTTGACAAAATTGTAAAAAAATAAATAAATTTGGAAAAAAGTTAAATAAAAATTATTATAACATTTTATCCAATAAATAAACATATAAAAATTATTTCACCATTGGATTCCTCATAAAAAATAAGGTGGTGTCACCTCTGGGTGAAACTTTGGTAACTCAACTCTAAATAAGCTTAAATTAAGTTTTTAGTATTTTCTGTATGAAAATTGAAAATACTCAAAACTTTAAATTAATTCACATCAAATTTAGTGTTAATCACCAAAATTTGTGTTAAAATTGAGGTGTTGTGTATATTTTAGAAGTTATGAGGAATTGAAGTATTTTCAATTGAATTCAATTGAAATGTCAAAATGTGCATGTGTATTACATAAGTGAACTTTGACTTACATATGAGGTATCAATTATTACTGTATTGAACTGTACAGCTCAATCGAATTACATATGTAAATTATAAGTATAATACATGATGAGGAATTAAAGGAAAAATAAATTGGAAAGATTAAATTTGGGGGCAAAAGGAACTCCAGCTCTAAAGGGGAGATAGACCCCCAAATTCCTTGCTGACAGGCATGTGGTGTCAAAATTCACGCAAAGGCTCATCACCTTTGGCCTGGAATTGAGTTACAGGGTCTGTGGACTCAATTGATAATGAGGTTTTGATACCAACTGGGGTAGTTTTAGCTGTTGCCAAGAGGGTAAAACTACCCTTAAGATAAAACAATCATAGTAAAAACAGTTTTAACTGGTTTCTATGTCTCTTACACACATTATGACGTGTTTTGAAGGCTCTAGACCAGGTATTGCTATAGTAATGGCTGATTTAAGGGTATAAAATGGCTAAAAATGGCTTAAACCAGCCCTTTTTGGTTCAAAACAGGGTTCAATGATGCCATAATTGGCTTTTCTGTTGTCAGACTGTTTTTCAAGACTGACAAGAGTAAGTTTTACTTTTGGAGTAAGAAAATTGATGGCTATAAAAGAATGGCTTCTTTGCCCCACTTTTCTCTTCATGTTAGAATATTTTCCTTTTATAATTAGTTTAAACATTGTTAAACAAATCAATAAAAGATTCCAATGACCTTTTTTAAATCATCTTAAACCTTTTAACCACGTGAAAAAATCATTATAATCATTGTTTGTAACTTTTATAATCATTTTTACCCCTGAACCACCCCAAAAGTGAATTAAAGCATCTTTCATCACTGTAAACGTTGTCACTTTGTTTCCAAATTCACTCTGGTCACTTTTGGGTGTGTTTCCTATTTAATATTCTTTTTAAAGACTCTGTTCTTTAATTAATTGCTTGCAGTTCATTGCTCAATTAATTCCAATTGAAATTGCTCTTGAAGAAATTTCTTTTGTAGCCTTAAATATCTCTTGTAGAGTATTTTTGGATAAATTTTTATTGTTGTTAAAACAATAAATCTTTATAGTATTATTTTTTTATACTAATGAAGTTATAAAAAATAAATTTGGTGTGTTTTCTCTTAAAAATAATATTTCTTACTATTTTTAATTGATTTTTACCTTATACAAATTTTGAGGACAGGAAAAGTACTTGATTTTTAATCAAAGTTTCATATCCACACCTTACATTTGGGGGCCCAGCCATGATATTTTACCTGTGACATATTCTTTTTACTCTTTTTAAATCTTTTTTCTTATATTGAAAAATTTAAAAACATATAAAAAATACTTATAATTCAAAAAATCAATAAAAAAAATAATTATTTTAATATTATAAGTGAGGCTTATATTTTATTTTCTTTTTTGAAATATCCTTTTTTTTACTTAATTAATTGGTTTTTTCATTGATTTTAGTGTCTGACAACATGGTAAGACAAGAAAACATTGAAACAGCCTCAACAGTAACCAGCATTATTCCTGCCAGTACTGTTAATTCTGATCATAATAATACTATCATTGTGACTCAGAATATTCAACCAGAGCCAATTTCCTCTGAGTTAGTCAACTTGGGAATAAGTAATACTCTTCAGAAAGCCAAAGATTTGGCCAATAGTAAGTTTTTTTTGACGTAAAATTACTATTTTAAGCCTTTTTAACCATAATTATGCCTTCAACCAGATCAGGAGCCAGCTGTAACCCCTCAAGCAGCTCCCAGAAAGGTGATAGACTTGATTATGGCAGAGGCCAATCAGGTACAGAAGGGAAAGGGTCAGTTGATGACTTCCAAACAACTAAAATGGGTCATTCTGAAGCTGATAATACCATTTTACCTTCAAAAAGAGCTGACACCGCCACAACAAGACTCAGTGGACATATACAAAGCCAGCCACAGTGCATACAACAATGCACTTCAGTTCAAGGAGTACCAGATCTTTGCAGACCTGTGGAAGAATTGCATGAATTCTTACCTGACTGTGAGAAAATTCCTGGGCCATCCCAATACTTGCAAATTGCTCAATGGATGGCATCCATTGATGGAGAAGAAAAACATGATGCTTTTGACACTAGAATGGAGGAAAAACAACCCTCCACCACCCAAACCAGTGGCCAGCAGCAGCAATTTCAACGTGAAAAAGAAGCCACAAACTCCAAACAAGGGCAAAGGGAAGGCACCAGCCCCAAAACCTTACAGCCAGGGCTACATAATCCCAAAGATTCAACAGGATGCCATGGAAAATGTATTTCAGATGGCCAGAACCATGATGGAATTACAAAAGAAGGAGGAAGCCAGATTAAAATATCAAAAATAATTTCTGATACTTTTGAGTGTATTCCAGAGTTGTATAAAGCTATTTCTGAAGTAAAAAGTCATCTTTCTGATAAAAATACATCAAGTTGTGACAATCTTAAAACAAATAAATTGAGTCTGAGCCAAATAAATGATACACTTAAATGCTTTGAAAGCATTTTGAGAACAATCAAAACTTCCAATAATGATAATTCTTTTGGCATTAAGATAAATGAACAATAGGCCATTATTAAAAAATTAACAGACAAATATTCTAAATTCAATATTGATGACATAATTGAAACAAGAATAAAACAAGCCATAAGCACTATCAAAGAAGATAATCAAAAAGCTCTTGATGATATTTCAAAATTATTTGCTGAAGTAAAGACAAATATAGTTTCCCCGAAAAAGCATTTTGATACCTCAAGAGAGGAATTATCAAAATTAACAATAAAGTTAAATGAGGTTATATGTGATAATACTAAACAAACAGAATTATGGAATGAGCTAACATATAAAGAGGATGATCATAAAAAGAATGTCATAAACTCTATACAAAACTTGCAACATGAATTAAGAAATTCACAAAGGTGTAACAACAGTAAAATGAATGATATTGAACAACTGCTAAAAACTTTACCAAGAATGTCTACACCTCTGAATCAAAATGAAGATGCAAGGATTCCCAATCAACAAGTATTGGATATTGAAAATTCACCGTTAAAAACTGAATTTTATACTTCTTTTCATAACTTAGAACCATTAATGGGCCAAGCACTCTTGAAAGAAGTTCAAAAACTTAAAGAATGGCCTCACTTCAGTGGTGAAGGAGAGTATGACCATATGGAATTCATTAGAGGTATTGACATGATCAAAGAGGATTTTGAATTACCAGACAGATTGGTAACAGCCAGATTTAACACCTTGTTTACCAAATCAGCTCACAGATGGTACATCAAAATAAGACAAGCACATGGCCAGCAGAGTTGGATTTGGTGGAAACCCCAAATCATCAACAAATGGGCAAATGATGCTTGGAGGTTTAAAGTTGAAACAGCCTTTGAATCTTCCAAATTTAATGCTGATAAAGACAAATCTTTACCATGGTTTTGCCAACAAAGAGACAGATTAACAGCATTATATCCTGACATGTCAGAATTTATGATCCATAGAAAAATTCTGAGACAATGTGAAGGTGACTTAGAGCATGCTGTCAAAGGCAGGACTACTGAACAATCTTTGGCAGAGGATATTAAAAATATATTAGAAGAAGTAACCACCAGAACAAGGATTGGTTCTAGTAGGGTGAATCTCAAAACAAGGTTTAATACACCTTGGAAAGATTTTGTGGACAAAAATCCCAAAGAAAACTCTAATAATGTTAAGTATAAATCTGCAGATATAATAAGAAAGTGCCATCTTCACCAAAGAACCACCCATTTAGCCAATACATGTCCAAAGAAAGGAAAAATAAATGAAATTGATATTGAAAATAAACCTGATGTTGAAAAAGATGACATAATTGAAGACAATTCAGATGATAAGTCATCAATATTTTCTGAATCTTCAAAAGATATAGAAAATATCAATGCCACTTTTGACATCATGGAATCTTATTCCCACTTGCCACAATTGAGCAATGGTCAACTTGATTTATCAAAAGTTCAAGATTCACAACTTATGAAAACAAAACCAAACAGGGGAAAAGGTTATACAGCTGGTAACTCCTGTATAACAGAAGTGGTGATTGACAACAAGCCCACCAAACCTTTGCTTGACCCAGGAGCCTTCCGCTCTTGTGTTGGAAAATCTTTTCTTAAGACTTGTGTACCAAATTTTGAAGACCAATTGTTACCAATTGATGGTATAAAATTCAACAGTGCAAGTAATCCAATGAAAGCATTAGGAATTTTTGAGACCAATGTCATATTCCCACACATAAAGGGGAATTTAAGAATCACAGTTGAATTTGTTGTTATGGAAAATTGCTCTAGTACCCATTTTATATTGGGAAATGACTATTTAATCATGTATGGGATAGATTTGCATAACAACAAAGACAGATACTTTACTATTGGAGACAATAAGCGCCAAAACTTTGCCTTTTTACCGTTTAAAAGACAAATTACAGTAAACAAAGTATTACCAGTCAACTTAGAGTTAGAGAAATTCAAGTCTTAACAGTTAAATGAAGCTGAAATAAGCCTTCATCTGACTGATAAACAAGAAAATGAACTTTCTTCCCTTTTGTATGACCACAGAGGAGCATTTTCCTCAGACAAAGAACCTCTAGGAGCAATTATCAGTCATGAAGTTGACATCATTTTCAACATTGAGAGAGCTTATCCACCACTCTTAAGAAGACCTGCATATCCAGCGAGTCCAAAATCAAGAGAAGCTCTAGAAATTCATATCAAAGAACTTCTGGACCTTGGTGTAATAAGAAAAGTAGGCCACAATGAAGAAGTAGAAATAACTACACCAGTCATAGTGGCATGGCATAATGGAAAATCCAGAATGGTTGGGGAATTTAGAGCTCTGAACACTTACACTGTTCCAGATAGATACCCAATACCAAAAATCCAAATTTCCCTTACTCAAATATCTCAAGCAGTTTATATAACCACTATGGATTCCCTTAAAGGATTCCATCAAAATGTGGTGACACCAAGAGCAAGAAAATACTTGATAATTATTGTTCATTGTGGAGTGTATGAATACTTGAGGATGCCCTTTGGTATCAAAAATGCACCTTCACACTTCCAAAGAATGATGAATGAAATCTTCCCTGAAGAACTCTCAGAGGGATGGTTAATCATTTACATTGATGACATTATTGTCTGTTCCAAGACTTTGGAGGAGCACATGTACAGATTGTCCAGAGGTTTGACAAAAATTCAATTAGTAAACATGAAAATCTCCTTGAAGAAATGCCATTTTGGATTTAAAGAACTTAGGGCACTAGGACATGTTGTATCTGGTTTGTCCCATGGAATTGACAAAAACAAAGTTGCTGCAGTATTGTTAAAACCCATGCCTCAGAACCAAAAGGAAATTCAGTCATTCTTAAGTTTTGCAGGATATTACAGGCAACACATTCAAGATTTTGCATCCATAGCAAGACCACTATATAAATTGTGTGACAAAGACACAGTATTTGAAATGACTGTTGACAGAGTCAAAGCTTTTGAGTCTCTAAGAGAAGCCTTTACTACTGCTCCACTCTTACTGATGCCAGACTTTAAATTACCTTTCAAACTGTATATTGATGCATCAGGGGATGGACTAGGTGCTGCACTTCACCAAGTTCAGATCATAAATGATAAACCTGTAGAAGGACCCATATGTTTCATATCCAGGAAAATCAAACCAACTGAAGCCAGATATGGAGCAAGTCAAATGGAATGTCTATGCCTTGTCTGGGCCTTGGAGAAGCTGAACCACTTCTTAGAGGGATGTGTTTTTGAGGTGATAACAGATTGTGCAGCTGTCAAATAACTTTTAAACATGAAAACACCCATCAGAGATATGCTCAGATGGCAAATAGCCATACAAGAATACAGAGGCAATATGACTATTGTTCATAAGGATGGGAATATTCATAAGAATGCAGATGGACTAAGCAGATGGCCATTACCAAATAATATTGATAATCCTGCTTATGTCCCAGAAGAAGCTTCACCACAAATCCCACTTGAAGGAATAAGTGTTACAGACTTGAACACCACCTTCTTTGAAGAAGTCAGAAATAGTTACACTCAAGATAAGAATTGTAGCGTCTTCTGCCAATTACTCAACAAAGACTGTAAAGACAACTCTCTAATACACGCCTTGGATGAAGTACGGAAGAAATCTTATTATGAAGGAAGATTTCACCTACTGGATGGTATAATTTACCACAGAACCAAGCACACATGTGTCATGACAATTGTAGACAGGCCATTAATTCATCTTGTACTGAAAGAATGCCATGATGGCCCCTTTTCAGGACATCTATCTGAAGACAAAAGAAGAGAGAAAGTAAAGACCTGCATATGGTGGCCAATGTGGCAGAAGGATGTTGCAGAGTATTCCAAAACATGTGACAGATGCCAAAAGGCAAATAAATCCACTTGCAAGAGACTTGGAAATATGATAAAAATCCAAGAACCAAGCAGACCTTGGGAAATTGTCCATATGGATTGGGTAACTGGCCTACCACCAGGAGGTGACAGAAGTTATAATGCTTTCCTAGTAATTGTAGACAGATTCAGTAAAACTCCAATCTTTTTACCATGTCACAAGGATGATACAGCCATGGATACAGCTCTTCTGATATGGAATAGAGTAGTGTCATGGACTGGGATATTTCCAAATATCATTAGTGATAGGGATCCCAAATTCACTTCAGCACTATGGACAAATCTTCACCAATTATTTGGCACTAAACTGTCTTTCTCTACAGCCTACCACCCACAAACTGATGGCCTGACTGAAAGGATGATCCAAACCTTAGAGGACATGGTGAGAAGATTTTGTGCATATGGCCTTGAATTTAAAGATAGTGATGGTTTCACCCATGATTGGTGTACTCTTCTACCTGCACTGGAACTGACATACAAAACCTCCATTCATGCTGTGGGAACTCCTCTTGTGTGGGATTAAAAGGAGGCAGTACCTGGAGGGGGAAATCACAGGTAACTAGTTTTGAATTGCTAATAACTCCTGTAACCAAGGGTGGCAAGGGTGTATTGCCTGCCCCTCCTAAAATACTGAACAAAATCTTCCTTGGAGCTCACAAACCAAAATAAAATTATCAAGTGGCTTTACAACTGCAGAAGAAAAAATTCAGCAGTCTCAGATCAGACCTATTCAATAAATAATATGAAAAATAATGTCAGTTATTTTGGTTAAATTTGAGATTTTAATGAAATACTTGTCTGTTTAATTTTATTTTTTTAGTGAAATTGGGGTGAGTGGTTTCTTCTTGGTGATAAATCCTTGGTATTGTGTGTTATTTAAGGTTTTCTGGAGAATTTGATGAGTTTTGATAAAGTTTATTTTCTTAAGTTAAAGCTATAATATAGTAAGATAATTTTTCAAAGGTTTGTTATTTTTTAAGAGTGTTAATAATGAGATAAAATTTTATTTGTTAAAGTTAAGAGGTAAGGTTCTTTGATATTGTATTTTTTAAAGGGGTAAGTAATTTTAAGATATTGATAAATGGTGTTCATTTTACTGGATAAAATGTTTTAATAGAGTAGTAACCCTAATCTTGGGTACTGGGTAATTTTTATGTTTATTTTAATAATAATAAGATTCCGCTGAGCTTAGCTACTGGGTAATCTTCAACACTATACTTCCACTGAGCTTAGCTACTGGGCAAGTAAATTTACTATAATATACTGGACTACCTCCCAGGTGAGGGATAAATTATTCCTGTGCTTGCAATTTGCAGGGGATATAATTTGCATGGGGGAATTTGAAATTTGGGGGGAGAGAGCCCCTCTATTTATACCTTTTGGGAGCCTAGAGGGCCCTCCATGGGAGCTGTCTTTATCCTCTTTAATTCCTCTTGATCTCATCATGTGACTCTGTTTTTGGTGAGGACCTTTCTTGCATGGGTCAGGTGATTTAAGGTTTGTTGATAATTTTCTCTCTGCACAGCCTCCATTTATCACATGATTGTCTTTTGGTGAACTAATTATGATGTGATATTCTTGAATTTTCCTTGCATACATGAGGTGATTCAATTTTGGCTGGGGATTTTTGTTGTGCACAGCCTCTTTCTTGTCACATGATATTCTGTTGGTGGATGCAGTATCACATGATGACCTTGTAATTCGTTTGCATATGTCCTATTTTAGGTTTGGTAGAAGTGGCTGTGTAATTTATGCAAGTGTCATGGTTGTTTTTCTTCTTTTTAAACTTTGAAATGAGGTCAGGTGATAATTTCTTGCACTGATGAATTTACTGTTATGTATGAGATGATGTGATTTTTGAGTTTGACACATGCTGTGCATAGTCATGTGGTTAAGATTTAATTGTAGTTGTGTAATTCATGCAGCCTGTTGTAACTATCTTTGGTTTGCATGAGGTGATGAGTGGTGTAAATAATTTTGATTCTGTTTTAAGGCTTTAAGTGGGGTTACTGTGGATATAAGATAAGGTACTCCTGTGGCTGTGTTGTAAATGAATTTCAGGAATTCCATGAAGTTGAGCTTTGCATCATGTGACTTTTCTATGTTGAGTTCTAGGTTGCTGTGTAATTCATGCAGGTGTCCTTTTCTTTCTGCATGAGTCCTGTGGCTATAAGGGGGTGTAAGGCTGTGTGGGGTGTGTAATTTAAAGGGTGGTACCTTATTTGTTGTAACTAGTTTGCTATATGTAACTTGATTTTTACATACGCATAATGAAATTGAATAATTTATTTAAACACATACACTTCCCTTTGGTTCCTGTGCCATGGTTTTATGAGTTAAATCCAGCTTCTTGCTGTAAAATTGACCTTTTGATGTAAAATTTGAGTGTAAGTCTGCCTGTAGGCTGGATTTTCTGCTGTTTTGGGGTACTATGAGCTTGAGCCTGGTGAAAAAAATGGTATGAAATACCACATCCCCCTCTCCATTTAATGCTGTCCCCAGCATTCCAGGTGAGAGCTCCCTTTTCTTCATCTGATTCTATGGTTTCCTCCAATACCTCTTCTTCATTTATTGATTCATCTTCTTCACTTTCCTCTTCCTCTGTGTCTTCTTTTGTGTCCATAAACTTTCCTCTTGGGTAAAACCTTTTGACTTGAGATGCTGCAAATCTTCTTGCTAATTCTGTTCCATCAAGTTCCTCAAGTTCATATGGTCCATTGTTTTTTTGTCTGATTACTCTGTAGGGTCCATTCCATTTATTTTTGAAAAGTAGTCCCCAAGTAGTTTCTATTTCTTTGTTGTAAACCAGGACCAAATCTCCTGGATTGAGTGGTGATCTTAGTTGGTGTGCCATTCTTCTATCCCAATATTTCATTGAGTCTTCCCTTGATTTTTTGAGTTTTTCTGCTGCTTTCCTTCTCATTTCTTCTTTTCCTTCTAATTGTTTAGCTCTGGCTTCCAGTAATTCCTCGGTTGTGGATATTTTGTGCCATTCTACTGCTAAAAATGTTTTTGTTTCAATGTCAATTGGTAATACTGGTAGTTGTCCAAATTGGAGTTCATATGGTGAGAAACCAGTTGTCCTTTTAGTGGAAATTCTGTCAGACAATGTCACTAGTGGTAGATATTTTTTCCATTTTCCTCCATTTTCCCCACACATCTTGACTAGAGCATATTTAAGCTGCTTATGGCCCCTTTCCACCATTCCTTGAGACTCTGGGTAATAGGGTGTGGTGACTCTGATCCTTGAGCCTGCTTTCTTTACTGCATCTTAAAATTCTTTTCCAAACTCTGGCCCCCCATCCACAGTTACTTCTTTTGTTGAGCCATACCTGCATATCCATTCTGAGGTGAACCATTCTGCAACTACTTTTGCTGTTAATTTGACTAGTAAAACTGTTTCTGGCCATCCTGAAAAATCATCTCTGGCCACAACCATATACTTCCATCTTCCAGATTTGATATGGACTGCATCCATACTGACTCTTTCAAATATTGTTGATGTTGCTGTAGATTTTCCTTGTTCTCTTTTTAAGTTTTGACTTCTCTTTTGGCAGGCTAGGCAAGATTGAACCCATTTCTTGACTGATTTCTTCATTCCTTCCCACCAATATCTTGCTCAAATTCTTCTGTAAGTTTCATTTTCCCCTCAGTGGCCCATGTCTTCATGAAGTGACTTCGAAATGTATCTTTGAACTTCTTGACTTGATATCACCAATTGGGGGTTTGGGTTATTTCTTCTTTTGAGTTGGCCATCTTCCAAGAAAAAGTTGGATTACCTTCTTTTCATCCTTCTAAACTCTTCATCTTTGCTTGATTGTGGTTTCTTTATTGTACTTAAGTATTCTTGCATCCTCTTCCAAAATCCTTCTTGTTTGGTTGGTACCTGTATTCCTGAAAAATTGAGTGAATTTATAGTCTTAGCCCCAAATCCAGGGTGTGGCTTGATCCAATCTTCTTCATCATCAAACTCTGGTGCATCTTCTTCTTCTTCTTCTGAGTTTTTTGGTCTTCTGGATAGCCCATCTGGCATAGTGAAAGTTTTCCCTGGTTTGTGTACCAAATCAAAGGAAAATAGTTGAATGAAAGCCACCCATCTTGTCATGGGGGCATTGGGTAAGCAAGGGGTGTTTATCATTTCAATTAAGGCCTTGGCATCAACCTGTAATTCAAAATGTTGTCCCCAAAGTATTGTTTGAAGTTTCTTGAGAATTCTTGCAACTCCACAGAGTTCCAATTTGGGTTGTGAGTATTTTTATTCTAATTTTGAAAAAGTTATTGATTCATATAATACTGGTCTGTCTTTTCCTTCTTTATCTTCTTGAGTGAGTACTGCTCCTGCAGCAATGTAGCTTGAATCTACTGCCAGCTTAATTTTTCCTGCTCCTTTGTCATAATCTAATTTCTTGAGGGTTATTTCTTCTCCAACTATTCTTCTGAGCTTATGGAAAGCTTCTTCACATTTTTGATCCCAATCCCAGTCAACATCTTCTCTGGTGAGCCTTCTGAGTGGTGATGCAACTTGTGAGAAGTTTTCAATGAACATCCTTACATAGGCACAAAGTCCAAGAAATCCCCTTATTTCCTTCTTGTTAAGAGGTGTTGGCCAATTCTGAATTTTGTTAATCTTTCGTTTTGAAATTGTTCTTCCTTTAAATGATACAACATGCCCTACTATGTCCAAAGCTGGAACACAGCATGCAAACTTTGATCCTGAGATAGTAAGTCCTGCTTCTTCAATCCTGAATAAAACTCTTTCTAGGGTTATGGCATATTCCCATATAAATCTTCTAATTGAGGGGTTTTCTGGTAGGGTTTCTTGGTTGTAAAGTGATCTTGGTCCTTTTATTCCTCCATCATCAATAAATATTCCTACACTTTCTGGTATTTCTTCTTGAAGTATCCAGGTCATTTGGGCTTGGTATACTGCTACTGAGTTGGTGGCTCCTTGGGGTAGTCTTGTGAGCTGCATCCTTCGAAGGGGTGTTTCAAAAGTAGTGAGGGGTCTTGTAGTGACATCTAATTCTCTTTCATCATATCCTCCCATGATGTCTCCTGGTCCATAGCATGCTCTTCCTGCAAATGCATCTACAAATTCTTCAATATGAGGTGGTAAGCCAGCATCCTTGATGGTGACTTTGTTGAGTTCTTGAAGGTCATGGACAATTCTGAGTTTCCCATTTGATTTGGCCACACAAAAGATTGGGCTTGTGTAGCTTGAGGTGGATTGCTCATAGAGTCCAGTCCTGATTCTTTCTCTGATTAATTCAGTAAACTGAGGTAAAATTGATTTGGGAATGGGAATTGGTTTCTTCTGCCAAGGTTCATGAGGTATTACTGGTATCTTGTAAGGTTTTCCATATGAGTTTTTGAGTAATACTCTTTCTTCTTCACAGAAGGCTATTGCTTTTTCCCTTAAGGTAATAAAATTTTTGAGTAAATTGATTTCTTTATTTGATAACCATCCTGGTGGGCCAAAATTGACTGCTTGCAGTCTTTCATGGGTGACCTTGAAGGTTTCTTGAAATATAGGTGGGTTTGGTGATAAGGGTGTTTCATAAGGATCTCTTGACAAAGGTGGTCTTTCCAAAGGTGGGCGAAGGTCTTGAGGCATTGGCTCATTGACTGGTCTCACCTTCTTCAGGACTGATTTGTATTTGGCTGCTAAAATTTGGTGATCCATCTTCAATTAGTTATTTTGTTTCTTCTCTTCTCTTTTTTTTTTTTTTTTTTTTAATGATTTCTAAGAATTTGCTAGTGTCCTGAAATCTTGAGGTCTTCACAATTCTTCTTTCTTCTTTCTTCCATAAAAAATGTAGTTTAAGGTCATACAGGACCTACAACTAGGTGTGTAACCCCTGTATATTAGGTATACAAGTCCTGCAGTTTAAGTCATGCAAGGACCTCCTGGCCTAATCCAAGCGCTTATCTTGATTCTTGATCTACTTTGGGCTTGATTTTGGATTCCACTTGACTCTTGTTTTATTCTTCAATCTTCATGATTCCCACTTGATAAAAGATTCTTCTGGTTGTTTTATTTCTTGATAAGGAATTTTCTTGTCTTAATTGATGGCTTGGGACTCCACTTTGTTCATTCTGGCCAATTTGATAATGCTAAACACCTGTGAAACCCCTTGTTCCTGTTACACAAAGGGAGCAGTTTATTGTCATGCTGAGGACAAAAATGGTCCTTCAGCACTTCTCCTGACTAGGACAATCCCCTCCAGCTTCTTGGCTGTAATTTTTTATAAGTTTCCCTGCCCAAGTCTACAGGGGAAGCAGCTAAGTGTCATGCTGAGGACCTCTTGAGTCTTCAATCTTCTTTAAAATCCCAAGGGGAATTTGAGTTGAGTGTTTTACATCATCTTGTTGGTCCTTCATGTTGCGTGAGTCCTGAATCAATAATTAATCCAATGAGTCATCCTTCAGTCCATAAATCCTGGCCAGTGATTCTTGAATCCCAATTGAGTTTCAATCCAGAATCAAAGAAGTGTCCAAGGTCTTGTTCTGTCCAAAGGTCAATCCATAAGGAACTCCTGCTTTTCTTCATAAATAAGTTTTATCATTTTCAGTATTCTGAATAGTTTTCCTATAATGAGTTGTTTCCCAATTCTCTTGCTAGTTCTCCAAAATAATTTAGGTTCTTTTGTTCTTTTGTATTCCTGAATTATACCTTTTATAAAGAAATGAAAAATAAAAAATTGTGATTTAAAATTGATTTCAATATTAATTGATTGATTTTTTTTAATAATATTTGTTTGGATGAGGGCCCCCCTCTCCATTTAAAAATCTTGAGTTGGTTTTCAAATTTTGAAGAGGATATCTTCTCACTCCCCCAAAACTTCCACTATAAGGGATAGTGTAAGAAATAAGTTTACCCACCCCTTATTTTTTATAGTGATTTTGATAAGATTAAATAATGATACAGAAAATTGACATAATTTTATTTTAGTGATGTTTTTCTTTTTTTCTTTTTCTGTAAGTATAAAATAACCATTAACTGAGATATCTGAGTAGAAATAACAATTTAAAAGAAATAAACCTGAATCACAATTAAGATCATGGAACTGTTTGGTTGAAGGTGGTAATTTGTGCCAATCAGTAAAAATTGGTGCTCTTGAGAGTATTTATGATTAATATTACATAGCTGAATGATCATAATTTGGGTCCTTTATTCATATAATGACCCTTATGATGCCACAACTCTTCCTTTTGGAATCATCATTGTGACTCAGACTTTATTTCAAGTCCATCCCCTTTATGGTTCAGATTTTCTGTTACCCATAAATGCATTTGAGTTGTTGAAAAAAATATAAACAGTGAAAAATAAGAATTTGTACAGTTTTTTTCTTTAAAAAAACTCTTTTTTGCTTTTGGGGGGCTTTTTAAAATTCCTTTTGGAATAAATAGCACATTGAAGTGTTATTAATATTTAAATTCCCCAAGTTATGTCATCAATTTATGAGTTTTTAATATAAATAGCTCCTTCAGAGTTCAATTAATGCCTTCATGGCACAAATCTTTCTTATTTTTAAACAGGTTCCAATCACTTTATTGTAATTCAAGAAATATTTTAAATAAATTGATTGTTTTAAATAATTAGTTGAAGTAGAGTTTTTTTTTAATTATTGTTTTTTTTGAGTTAAAAATTCAAGCCAACTTAATGGCTCTTGTTGTAATAGTAGGAAAAGTATAATAGAATATTATTGAGTTCATGAATGGGATATGACCCTAATTCTTAGTAAAAATAAATAAATGAGTTTGAAATCAATAAAAAATAAAAATAAAAAAATAAAAAATAAAATAAAAAAAAAATGTTCAGAACATTCAAGTCAGTAAATCTTTCTAATTCTTGTTTATAAAAAAAATAAGAAATGAAACCTTAGGTAGCTTATAGTCTTTCCTAGGACTTATCCTCCTTTGATAGTCCTTGTTCAATCTTTTTTTTGAATATTTTAAATAGGCAGTTTATGGTCTTGCCAAGAACCATTGGTTTCTTTTTGATTATTGTTAATAATTTGAGTGGGCAGCTTATGGTCTTGCCAGGGACCATTGGTTGATTGTTTTGATTTGATTCCTTGTTGAGAATTTTATTATTTTTTTTTGTGTGGGCAGTTTATGATCTTGCCAAGAGCCATTGGTTGATTGTTTTGATTTGATTCCTTGTTGAGAATTTTTATTTTTTTTGTGTGGGCAGTTTATGGTCTTGCCAAGGACCACAGATTTTCTTTTTATTGTTTTTGTTGAAATTGGCTTGATTTCATGTTGATATTTGAAGGGGCAGTTTATGGTCTTGCCAAGGACCATTGGTTTATTTTTGATTATTGTTAATAATTTGAGTGGGCAGTTTATGGTCTTGCCAAAGATCATATCTTGTGGACAGGCACCTGATTGTTGCACTTGGGGTTTCCTGGCATGTAATTTATCTTCAAAGCCAAGTTGTATAGTTATCTTAAACAGTTTATAGTCTTATTAAGGACTCATCCTTTTTTTAAAAAGCACATTTAAGCCTATAAAATAAGAGAAATACTTTATTGATGTTGCATACCTGTGGAAGCCAAATCAAATATGTTAGTATAGTTATCATTCAAAATAAGAAAGCATAAAAGATAAAATAGCAGTTTAAAGCCTTGCTCAGGGCATTTATTTTGTCCTTCATAGTCTGAGGGCTTTTATGTTTTTCAACCCTCATTCTGATATATATATTTATCTTTCTTTTGTTATTTTATATATATTGATTGATGAAAGCTAAATTCCAGTAAAATAAAGAATCAGTAATTAAAAAAAATAACATAAACAAAGAAATTGAGCAGTTTAATGCCTTGCTCAGGGCCTTTGATATATTGAATTCCTGTATGATTCAAAATAAAGTATTTCAGTATGCTTTAATTGTCAAAATGTAAAATTTAGCAGTTTAATGTCTTGCTGAGGACACTTTGTTTTTATTTATTGAAAACCTCTTCCTTTTAAAAGTATTCTCTTGAGCTTATAAAATCCTGAAATTGGTCCTAATGTTGATTACTGTTTTTCTGCACTTGTTTCTTTTGTTTTTCATTGAAATATACTTTTTTTATTTTGTTAATTTTCATTTCAATTTATTTTTAATTTTATTTTTCTTTTTCTTTGTAAGAAAAAACATCAGTAGATTTGAAGATATTGAAGAAAATCAAAAATAAATAAGCAGATTATTTGTATTCTTTTGTCAGTTCCCTTTATTCAGTTTATTATTATTATTATTTTATTTATTTATTTATTTTTTTTGAAAATAAATGAATAAAAGAAAGAAAAAGACCATCAGTTAAGCTCAATTTTTTAATAAAGATAGAAAATAAAGAAAAAACAGTTTAAAGTCTTGTTTTTTTTTTATGAATATATATATATATTAATTCATCATTAATTTATTAGTAATTATACATATATATACTTATTTTGTTTTATACAGGACTCATTCATTTAGTCCTAGCTAGCTAATTGGGTCATACAGCCCAGTACCGGCTGTGGGAGGTCAGATTCCTATAACCTCGCTGCAACTCCTGCACCCCAATTTATTTATTCTACCCTCTTTATATTTTTTTTTCTTTTTGTTTTATTATTATTATTTTAATAATTTCTCTTCACATTATGAATGTTTACAATGCAAATTTCTTGAACCATCTCTTCAAGAACAGGTCCCTGGAGATGACTACTGGCATCGCAAGCACCTCAAACACTACTTGTTGGTGTAGTATTCCCTTCAACGTATTTCAGGAAGTGGTTAGCAAGCCAAGTCAGATAGTGACAAGCAGTGCAAAGTCTTTTTCCTAGCTAATTCCGCTTCTTGGAGTGTGGCTTATTTACTTCTGTGATCTTATAATTCCTAGGTAACGCTGAGCCAAGCGAGCTAAATCCACTCTAATCGGAGTAGTTTACCAGTCCATTGTGGAGTTAGTGGATTCCTTCTTCCTATACTTCATGATAGCTGCATTCAATTCCTCGGTCCACTGCTTTCGTGATTCTCCAACAGTTATAGAATGTTTATTGTCTGCTTTCATGCCTTAACGCCCTCCTTGGACCCGAGGTGGTATTTGTGATTTATTTATTGACTAATTTTCTCTTTCATTTCTCTTGTTCGTATTATGGCGGTTGGTAAGTAATGTAGGCTTACTCATTTCCCGTATAGCTCCGTCATTGGATCCGTATTTTATGTGACTGATACCACCAGCGATTCTGCAAGGTAGTGGCACTGCCTCTGATTGCACCTGATAAGCGAAATGTTTAATGCATTCCATGCTAGCTCAAGTCGGTCACCATTAAACTACCTGCAGCTTTATTTATTGATGCTTCAATCTCTTTTTTTTTCTTTTTTTTTAAGTATCCGCTGACGTAGGATTTTGAGATCTTTTGATAAGGTGAACCCTGGTTTTATTGGAGAGCAGTAGAAGTGATACCAGGGTTATTGGATGATGCTGTCTTGAGAGTACCTTCCATACCACGCTGGTTTGGATTACTCCAAAAATAATATAAATAGGACTCTGATCTTCCTGTTTTCCCCATTCCCGCTAATCCACCAGTCTATTTTTTTATTGGATTGTTGCGTTAATTTGACACTTGAAGTATGTCCTTGTTCTAGCTTAATATAATCTAACTGTGTAAATTAGCCCTCACTGAGATTGGAGAACTCCTTTTTTACAGTCTCTCATCCTGTTTCAAAATGAGCTTTGATAACCCCATATACTCATCCACCTTCTTAAAGGCAATCAAGCCTTTCACAATTGAAGAGTTCGAGGAACTGGTTTTTGGTACTCCAGCGACACCTATCAAACGATTGATGTGGGAGTGGGTCACCTCAATGACTCCCCCTTCAACACCAGCTCTACCAGAGCCTCGTCACCTGAGGAGGAGCCTCCGTCTGCAGCTTTAGCTTTTTACACCTTCATAAATGGCGATTACCTCCCCAAACTTTTGGTCAATGATCCCGAGCTTTTCTTTTCGAGTGGACTGGCTTCCAACTCTCAAGGGTCCAAGAACCCAGCTTTCCATACGTATGAATTGCGACCGCGTGGTCCAGACGGTCGTGCAATAACCTCCCATTCCAAATAAATAAGTAATCCAATGATTTGTTTTTTGTATAGATTACATAGAGACTATGCTGGCATAAAGAAGGTGGATTCTAAGAGAGCGCCACCTTTAGTTTTAATTGCGTCCTCATCCGTTATTCCATTGTAGTTAATAGGCAGCTTGGTTCTCTTAGTTTTGTCAACCACTCAAGCTACGACTTTGTACACTGTAGCTGTAGTTGCTTAATTTTCAGCAATCAATTGCTGACTAATGATGATTTTTTATATTTGTGATGCTAATGCATTGGATGCGTCCAATATTTCATGGATGCAAGAGCCAAGGTATTTGTTCTAGGCTCTGCAGCGATACAGCCCAAGTTTCTTCTTAGAGAAACTTGGGCAAATGGAAATGAAAATTTAGTTAATGATCCGGTTTGGAATATTAATTTAAGTTTGATATACTACTCTGTTTCTGGAATTTGAGACCCAAAGAGAACATCATTGAGATGGTAGTTGAGAGGAGAAGTTGATTATCTAGGTTAAATTAAACAACAAAGACAGTTAATTTCCCTCTTTTTTATATATATTTTATGATAAAACAAACTAAATAAAAAATATAAATAAATAGAATAAAAAAAACAGAATAAAATAAAATAACATAAAATATCAGTAAACAAAAAGGAAAAAAGTAAAAAGAATTTTTTTTTTTTAAAAAAAAAAAAAAAAAAAAAAAAAAAAAAGAAAAATAAAAATAAAAATTATAATAAAAATAAAAATAAAAAATAAAAATAATAATAATAATAAAGATAATAATAATAATATAATAATATAATAAAATGATAAAACAATAAAATAATAAGATAATGGAATAATAAAATAATATGTGGAAAAAAAATTGGATGAAATAATAATTAAGCTGAAATTATAGTCTGTAATTTATTCTTTATTATGTTTGTATAAGTGTATCTTATCCTCTAGATGATCATCTGTGCAGTAAAATTCATTTATTTATTTATTTATTTATTTATTTATTTATTTGGTTAAGTAAAAGAGAAAAACAATTATAAAAAGAGTCTTCAATATCAAGTAAGTTTATTTTTTATTTCTTTCTTCTAGGCTTATATGAGCTGAAGCTAATTTTTATTAATGTTTTTTTTTAAGTTGATTATGAAAGAAGAATTAAATAATAATAATAAAAGAAATTAAACAAGAATAAAATAATAAATGGAAAATAAATAAATAATAATAATATTAATGGAAATAGGATGGATTAAAAAAAACAAAGAATTAGGGACTTAGCAGCTGAGATTTCTTTTGATTAATTCCTTTGACCAAGTATTTTATTCACTAATTCTTGTTTAATAAATCTTTCTCCCCTCCATTTCTCTCTTTTGAGACTTTTGAAAAGGCATTCTTGACAGAAAGAGCTCCAATCCTCTGTATTTAATTGAGTTGAACCAACTCTCAGGGTGAATATTGTTGGTATAAGGGTTTCTTCCCAGTGGCAGTCCCAGGTGGAATTTTTGATAAGATAATTTCTTGAGATCTTGCTGATTTTCCCATTTTTAATTTCAAAATCCTGGTGGTTGAACCAGTCTTGGCATTCCCAGGTCCTCCAAAATAATGATTTCCTGAGGTATTCATCCATGTGGAATATTTCATTCCAGTATTGGCTTCCAAGGTTGCCTTCAATTCCATCCCAGGTCAGTAATTCCAAGAATTCATATTTTGTAAAGTTGAATCCAGGTAGTTCTCTTCATGGATGAGGAATGACAGTTTCTGATGGTGATTTTTCTTTTTTAAAGATGTCCTCAAACTCAATATATGGAAGGGCAATGGTGGAAATATTAGGACAGGGTTCTGGTTCTGTTTTCAAGAACCAGTCAGGATTTTTATCTATTTCTTGTGGATTGATATAATTGGCCCAAACTTCTTTTTCTTCTAGCCAGCTGACATCTGTGTCCAATGACCAGGGATTTTCTTCAAGTAATGGCCATGATTCCATTTTGAGGGATTTGGTGGGTTTGAAAGTGTCAAAAGGTAATAATATTTGAAAATTTTATCAAGTTTATTTATCAAAATAGTTTGAGGGTAGGCTTAATGGGTTTTGGATGGTAATTTTGGGTAAGAATTTGGATATTCCTCTTTGATAAGGCAGGAGGTCACTGCCTAGTGATGCTTGATTTTGGGTAAGTGAAATTAGTTATTTTGGTTGATAAGAATTAATTTTCCTCTTTGATAAGGCAGGAGGTCACTGCCTAGTGATTTTATGGGTTTTGGTAAAGTAAAATGGTGATTTTGGTTGCTAAGAAATGATTTTCCTCTTTGTTAAGGCAGGAGGTTACTGCCTAGTGATTATTGAAGTTTAAATCTGACTATTTTGTTTGATTTTTGATTTTTAGAGCTGTTATGTGTCTTCAAGATGGGCCTTGATGGTTTGAAATTTAATTGTTCCATTAATTCTTGAGTAATTTGATCATTGGTTTTGTCAGAAACCTCCAAAATTTTCAGCAATTCCTTGATTTCTTCAATTTCTTGGTTTCTTGATATTAATGAAGTATCCTTAAAGTGCCAAAGGTTCTCTTCATTGAAATCTTCATCTTCCAGTGAACAATGAAGTTCTTCATTTATAATTTGGTCTCCTTTTATTAATTCTTCCCCATAGGATCAAAAATTGGTGAATTGGCCATGGTGGAGGTGATTGATATATTTTTGTAAGTTTTTTTTTTTTTTTTTTTTAAAGAAATACTTTATTGATGAATTCCTTCTTTGTTAAGGCAGGAAGTCACTGCCCTTTGAGAGAAAAAATAAAATGAAATAAAAAAAGAAACTAATGATACATTTTATGGGTGATACTGATACATTTTTAGAGAAAAAAATCTTGATTTTGTTGGTTTTATTCAAAGTTGAGCTCCCCCAAGTGGGAAAGGTGAGTGTCTGTTGAGTAACCTGGCCAAAATCAGGTCTTTGAGGGCTTTCACAAAGTGATTTATTTCCTCAATTTCTGGTTCTGATGGAAATTCTGACCACCATAAGTCTTCATCAATGAATATATATCCATCTCCAACCCATTTTATTCTTCCAGTTTGATATGTTGATCCATTTAATCCAAGGTACCACTGGGCCCAAATTTGATTGAAGTAAAGTCCTCTTCTTGGTAGTGTGGCCATTTCAAATATTTCATCCCAAAATTTGTTTTCAAGGTTACCTTTAATTCCCTCTTCAGTTAATAAATCTAAGAATTGGATATTGTCCAAGTTTGATCCTGGAAGGTGACATAAGTATTTATCTTTACATAAAATTTCTTGAGATTCATCCCCATAAAGGTCTTCAAAGGTGATGTATGGCAGGTAAATGTAATTGTATTCATTTTCTAAGATGGATTCTGTTTCTTCATCTTCATTTGGAGGTTGCTGGATAAATTCAGGGTTTTCCAGTTGCCATTCATAAGGTTCTTCTTGGTTTCTCAATGGTCTGTCCAAGAAGTTGATATGGTATGTGTCTTTTAAATTTTTGTCTCTTTCTTCCATAATTCTGAGGTCCCTTTCAATTTTATTTATAATTTCTTCATCTGAGAGCTCATGATGTTCACTAAATCTGACTTTCTTCTTTTTGGGTTTAGGTTTGAAAGGGTTTCCATGTATTTTCTCATTTCCATCCACCAAAATTTGGAATGTTTCTTTATTATTGTTAATTGGCTTGTAAATTATATTGGGTAATTCATCTTCAGAGGTTGAGTCTTCAAGCTGTATTTTGAGGTTGTTTGGCCATTGGGTATTTTGGAAATCTTGACCAAATTCATCACTTTTTGGAGATATGGATAACTCTTGGGTCTTCTGGGTTAAATTGATTATGGTATTGTTTCTTTTTTCATTTTGAAACTTCTCTCCTGGGTTATTTCTGACCAATGTTGCCATATTGCATAAATCCATTCCTCTAGGTGGTCCAGTTTTCCATCCAAGTGCTTGAGGTTTGCATATTGGCATGCATAATCTTCTTCCATCAGGTTCTTGATAGCTCAGTATTTCTCCTTGTTTATGAGAAAATTCCATCCTAATGTTATTGTCTGCCAAGAAGGGTCTTCCAAGTACTGTATGGACAGATCCTTTTGCAATGAAAAAGTGTATTTGAGTTTCTTCACCTGAAGCCAAGATGATTGGAGTAAATTCTGAAAGTGCCACCAATGAATTAGTATGGCCTCCAATTCCCCTAAGGTTCATGTTAACATTTCTTGTTGTGAGTGAGGCTTTTATTGCTATTTCTTCTGGTATAATGTTGAGTTCTGCACCAGTGTCCACTAATTCTCTGATAGGATATTCTTCCTTTCCAATGAAGATTTCCATAAATCCCAAAGGACAAGCATAATGAATCTTGGGCTTTGGTATTTCTTTGAATCCAAATGATAATAATCTTTCTTGAAGATCCATTGAGTTGAGTGATTTAATTTTTTCTTTGTCTTTTTCTGATAATTCTTGTAATTTATGGACAAAATTGGGTGACATCCTCAAAATTTCTTCATTGGTAAGGTTGATCTTTTGTTGCATAATTTTCTTAATAATTTTTTCAATTTCCAATTTAGTTTCAACTTGTTCCTTTTGAGGTTTTCTGAGCTTTTTTTCTTCTTTTGGTATTTCCTCATCTTCATTCTTATTGGCAATATTCTCAATTTCCTCCTCAGGTTGGTCTGGCTTTGGAATATTTGAATTTTGGAATTTGGTGGGAATTATTACTCTTTCTTCTTCCTTTTCTTCTTCAATGTAAGTTCCTGGAATAGCAGCTTTCTTCTTTGGCTCTTGACTTTGGGATTGTCTTTCCATTCTTTTCTTGGTCTGCCTTAATCCAATGTGTGATTCAAATGTGTCATTGGCTGAGGAAATGGTAGGTGGTTTCCAATTTGACCAATCTTCCACATGTGCAATTTAGGTTGATTTATCTTCTGATTTCTTTTCAGTGGTCTTAAGCTCTTCTTCTGGTTTTGGTTTTACAGTAGGTTTTTCCATGAATTTCTTGTTGAGTTCTGCTTGTTCCTTTGCAAAAGCTCTGACTATGTTTTTGACACTTTCATTCCCTTCCATAGGTACTCTCTGATAATTGGGGAAGAGGTAAGATGCTCCTTGAGTTCTGACAATCCTTCTGTCCAAATCTTCAGAAAGGTGAGTGCATCTAGTTGCTGAATGGCCTTCTTCCTTGCAGTAAGCACATTTTAATGGTGGTCTTGGAGCCATTTGAGCTGGTATGTAAGGTTGGTAACTGGATGAAAATGGTGGTAAAGGATTCCTTGGTCTGTATGGCTGATTATTTTGAGGGAATCTTTGCTCTTGATTGTTGTTCCAGTTCCTTCTTGGTGGATTCACTGCTTCTGAAAGGCTTTTAAGTTTATTTAAAACTTCTTTAACTGATTATTTTCCCTCATTTCTTGGCTGAGGTTCTGATTGTGGAGGATTTTTGATCTTTTGGGTGAGTTCTTTTACTTGTTTTAAAACTTCATCCCAGCTTTCATCCTCAAATCTTGTTTTCTTTTTGAGAGGTTTTGGTTTAGAAAATTCTTTTTGTTGAATAAGTACCTTGGCCTCCAAGTCCTGTTCAATGTATAATTTCAAAATATCCAATCTTGGTATGATTTAACCTCCATCCAAGGCTTGAACCATAGCTCTGTCTTTAATCATTTCTTTTTAAATTGATTCTTGAGCACTAGTGGAAAGACTGGCCAATATTTACTGATTATGATTGATATCACCTTGGATATATTGGTATCTTTTGAGGTAAGTGATGATTGCTTCATATTCCCCAATGAATTTTCTGTATTGTGTCATGTTCCTTATTCCACCTTCTTGTTGAGTTTTTGTGACTAACTCAGTGATTGAGGATAATCTGTATCTTCTTTCAGGTGAGACTGTTCCCCATCTTCTTTTCATATCCACTTTCAATTGATCCCAATCAGCTGTTTCATATCCTGGCATTCCTTCAATATGATAACTTATTTCTTCATCTTTTGTCCAAAATGCTATTTGTCTTGCAATGTCTCTTCCACTTGCTCCTTCAATTTCTGCAATATTTTCAACTTTTTTGATGAATCTTTCAACATCCTTTCCATCAAACCACAAGTTGTAGTCCTTGGCTCTGATTTTCACTATTGGAGTAGTATTTCTTGGAATTTCTTGATGTAATGGAGTTGGCATTTGGGAAGAAATGTTTAATCTTCTTGGTAAGGTACTTGGTCTTTGTTCTGTGTAAGGTGTTGATGTGGCCATGGGTCTTTGATAGGGTGAAGGTTATCCATGTGGCCTGAATGATCTTGGAAGGGTGGTTTGTTCTTCAAGTGGACTATTTTGTGGAGTATAACTTGATGATTTATTTTTGCCTTCCTTTTTGATTAGTGCTAGTAATTCTGCTTGCATTTCTAGCATCTTCTGCTGAAGTCTCTCTGTTGAAGACATTTCTTCCTGTCCTTCAACAGTTTCTTCATTGAGGTTCTCTTCCTGGATTTCTTCAATACTACCAGGTAATTTTGATGATGAAGGTTTATCCATTTTTGATTTATTTATTTCTTCCTTTGATTTTGGTGTTGAGTTATTGATTTTATTTCTTTAAAGGAGATCAAGGAAGAATTTCTCCACAATCTTCAAGTCCCTTTTATTGGTTCTTGGTGTTGCAATTGGGAAATTTGAATATTTATTTGGTTCCTCCCCTAGTTCTGTTTCTTTCTTTGGTGGATAATAGTAATGGTCAGAGTTAGTTTATGATTCAGATTTTTGAGATGATGGTTTTGGCTGATTTTGATTATTTGACTCCAGTTTTTGTTATAAAAAAAAGTATTCTTGGAGTAGTTAAGAATTTTGTGATTGATTGTAATTTAATTGATTTTTTATTAAAGTTGAGGTTGTCAAGCCACTGTTGGGACACCAGATGTGGGAACTCCTCTTGTGTGGGATTAAAATGAGGCAGTACCTGGAGGGGTAAATCACAGGTAACTGGTTTTGAATCGCTAATAACTCCTGTAACCAAGGGTGGCAAGGGTGTATTGCCTGCCCCTCCTAAAATACTGAACAAAATCTTCCTTGGAGCTCACAAACCAAAATAAAATTAGTAAGTGGCTTTACATGTAAGATGTGACTATGAAACTGGTGATAATATTACTATTAATCAACAGTACTATGTCTGTTCTTATGAAATATAATGATAAAATATTATTACAACCACAATTGAATAATTAAAAAATTATTTCTTTCACGTGTTAAGCACTACTAGTGATTTTAACAGTGAGCAAGTAATTGTCTACAAGAATCAATTACAAGAAGAATTTAATAATAAAAACTTCTTTATTAAAATAATAAAATTATCTTTTGCAAGAATAATTATAAAGATAATTCTTGAAGAAAACTATTACTAGAGAAAAACTTTAAGAATTAAGAATAAATGACTCACTAATACTCCAAAGAACTTATTGATAGATAAGAGTAGAGAAATTTGATGTGGAATTGTGGATTTAAGGGATCAAAAGGATTTATAACAGTATTACAACAATATATAGTTGGATTCTATGATTTCACGTCTTTCTGGATGATTTTGAAAGATTAAAACACTTAAGAATAGCTTTAACTAATACTTACTTGTTGGTAATAATGATTTAATAAATTGATAAGATGATGATTGGAAAAAACAACAAGAAGAGGCTTCTTTTAAGTCAACAACAGCTCACAGAGGCGTGCCATGGAGCAAACTGAAAAACCAGTGAGTGAGAAAACAATAAACCCTTTTGGATTAATGATTGCATCATCTGTTGTCACGTAAGATTATCATAATTCCTTAATTGATGCTTTTACGTGACTACCAACCCCAATATGGTTAAGAATAAAAGGAGTAACATCTGTAAATCCTTTTTTATTCTAAAACAATCATTGATTTCTCAAAGTTATCAATGTTATTGCCAATTTCATCACAGGTTGTAATTACTGTGAATTTTTGAAGATTCAGTGTTTCACGTAGAATGGTCAAAAATGGACTGTACGTAAAACTTTTAATTTTACTAGTAAAACCATAATTCTTCTTGGTTGTACCATAGATAATACAGTTCTTCATTGGTCCTGAAAGTTTCAGGAAGATCCATTAAGAATTGTATTTTTAATGAATTTTTGAAGTTTTTACCTCATTTCTACGTAGAATTGCAAATAGCAGTATTTTGCTGGTTGCTATGAGGTAAATCAATGAATATGGATCCCAAAAGGGTTTTAATTACTCTTTTAGGGTCTAGTCATGGAAAGTCATCAAGAATTGACGTGGTTACAGGAGTCTAAGTAGCTCATTACCTCCTTGGCACGTCAAAATAGCAGGTTATTTGCTATTTTTCTTATGATTACAGTAGGTGTAACTTGGTAACCAAGTTCCCAAAGAGTTTTAGTTTACCAATTGGGCCAAGATGAGCCATGGATCCATGCTCTGGAGCTATCCACGCCTCTGAGGCCTCAGAAGTCGGGTACCCTGGCTCTCTTTGATGTCTTTTGTCCCCCTTGCTTATTTTTTACGTCAAAATAGTAATTTAAGCTTTAAGTGAGATATCCACTATGGGTGTACCAAAAGTCCATGTAAGAATACCATGATATTAAGTGCTCAAAACATGCATAACACTATTCTTAGTGTATATGTAACATGGGATTTCTCACTTTCCCATTATTTTGGCTAAAAATCAAGAAAAACAAAAATTTTCACGGATCTTTTATGTGGTATTAATGATGTGGTATTGAAGTATTTTCCATTTTACCACCTCAAATACTTAAATTGAGCTTATTCACTCTATGGAGCTACCCTAGGTGAATGTTTGTGTAGAATCCAAATCTGGTCTTAAATCCATGGATTTACTTACTCAATAAAAACTTATTCATCTTTTCTGAAATTGAAAATGATGAATTTTGGATATATGCATGACTTATGAGTTTTGCATAATTCAAAATTTCTTTTTAAGATAATTGTGGCCTATTTGGGTATGTAAAATTTACCTCAAGGCTCACATTCCCTCCCACCAAAAAATAAAATTGTACTAAAATTTTATTAGTGATAAAAGAATAAGGCCCCAAAGGGAGTTAATGTCCACTGTCCAACCTCTTCACATTACTCAGATCAAGTAATTTAAAGCACATTTATAGACATATTCAGGCTTGTGGCCTTCTTTCATGTCTAAATCTTCTTAAGAGTTTATCTGAGTCAGGTATTTCTGATTCTGCCATCGATTCATCTTCATGTACTGGATTTCTATATCTGACAAGATATTCTCTTTGATTTTTACCCCTAAGTCTCCTTTCCTTAATGACTTTCTTTATCTTTTTGTCTTCATTCTGTTCCACAGGTGGTACAGTTAAAGGAGTTGGGTTTCTTAAAGGAAACAATTCTTTGTCAGCTGGTTGATAAGGCTTTATCAAGCTGACTGGAAATGTGGGGTGTTTATTTTCCAATTCACCACTAAATTCCACTTGAACTGCATTGGTTCCATGTAAAGCAACAATAACAAAAGGTCCTACATAAGAATCTTTAAGTTTCTTTGGGCCTTTGATATTATTAAAATTCAAGGTTGAAACTAGAACTAAGTCCCCTACTTTGAAGTCTGGTACTTTATGACTCTTGTCCCACTTCTGTTTTGCATAATCAAAAGCATCATCCATACTCTGTTTTGCATGGTGTTTTACTTTATCAAGCATTAATTTGAAGCTGGAAGCTGTAGGATGAATGTCAATCAAGTCTTTCCTCAGTGTGTCTGCTGGGAGTCTTGGATTCCATCCCTTTTCTAACATAGCAGGAGTTTGTCCTGTGGAAGAATGGACTGATGTCTTGTATGCCAATTCTAATGCAGGTATCAGAGTGCACCAGTCATGGGTAAAGTCATCTGAGTCTTTGAATTCTAATCCATAAGCACAAAATCTCCTGATCATGTCTTCTAAAGTTTGAATCATCCTCTCTACTAGCCCATCTGTTTGAGGGTGATATGCTGTAGAGAATGATAACTTAGTCCCAAACAATCTATGAATATTGGTCCAAAGTGCAGATGTGAACTTGGGATCTCTGTCACTTATTATATTCTTAAATAATCCTGTATGAGAAATAACTCTACTCCATAAAAGAAGAGCTGTATCCATAGGAGTGTCATCTTTATGACATGGTAAGAATATGGGAGTTTTGCTATATCTGTCTACAATGACTAAACAAGCATTATAACTTCTGTCACCACTTGGAGGAAGTGCTGTGACCCAATCCATGTGAACAGCTTCCCAAGGGGATTTTGGTTCTTGAATATGGATCATCAATCCAAATTTCTTGCCTGTACTCCTGTTTTCTTTTTGGCATCTATCACAGGTATGGCAATACTCAATGGTTTCTTTTCTCCAAGATGGCCACCATGCACAGTTCTTCACTTTTTCAAGTGTTCTGTCTTCTGATAGGTGTCCAGAGTAACTGCTATCATGGCATTCATGAAGAATGGTATTGATAAGCAATCTACTACACAGTGTCATCACACAAGAATGTTTTGTTCTATGGTAAATAATCCCATCAAACAAGTGAAATCTTCCTTCAGAATAGGAATTTTTCCAAACTTCATCTAGTGCATTAACCAAAGATGTGTCTTTGCAGTCTTTATCCAATAAAGAAGTCAAGATATGGCAATTCTTGTCTTGTTTATAAGACTCTCTGACTTCTTCAAAGAATTCAGTCCCAATATCAGTTATGTTAATTCATTCAATTGGAATCTGTGGTTCAGCTTCCAAAGGTACATAAGCTGGGTTATCAGGAGTGTTGGCTAAAGCCCATCTACTAAGTCCATCAGCATTCTTGTGAATGTTTCCTGCTTTATGAACTATAGTCATGTTTCCTCTATATTCTTGAATGGCTATTTGCCATCTCAACATATGTCTGTTGGGAGTTTTCATGTTAAGAAGTGATTTCACGGCATTACAGTCAGTTATCACTTCAAAAACACTGCCATCAAGGTAATAGTGCAATTTCTCAAGTGCCCATACCAAACATAAGCACTCCATTTGGCTTGCACCATATCTGGCTTCTGTTGGTTTGATTTGTCTTGAGATATAACAAACTGGTCCTTCTGTAGGTTTGTCATCAATAATTTGGACTTGGTGTAGGGCTGCCCCTAATCCATCTCCACATGCATCAATGTACAATTTAAAAGGAATATTCCAGTCAGGCATGAGGAGTAAAGGTGCTTCTGTAAGGGCTTTCTTTATCTTCTCATAAGCTTTAATTCTTTCCTGTGTCATCTCAAATACAGTCTGTTGATCACAGATTCTATAGAGTGACTTGGCTAGAATTGCAAAATCTCTCAAGTGTTGCCTATAGTAACTAGCAAATCCAAGAAAAGACATCATTTCTTTTTTATTCTGGGGTATTGGCTTAAGTAACACTGCTGCTACTTTATTCTTGTCAATACCCAAGCTCAAACCAGAAACAACATGTCCTAATGCTTTGAGTTCTTCAAAACCAAAATTGCATTTCTTAAGTGAAATTTTCATGTTCACTTCTGCAACTTTATGAAGTACTCTTGCAAGTCTTTCAAGGTGCAAAGACCATGAGTCAGAACATATAATAATATCATCAATATAAATGATAAGCCATCCTTCAGACAATTCTGTGGGGAAGATGGTATTCATCATTCTTTGATAATGAGATGGAGCATTCTTAATGCCAAATGGCATTCTAAGATACTCGAAAATGCCACAGTGAGCGATAATTCTAAGTAATTTCTTAGCTTTAGGCGTCAAAACATTTTGATGGAAGCCTTTCAATGCATCCATTGATGTTATATACTTGGCTTTAGACAATTGAGTCAAGGTTTCTTGGATTCTAGGGATTGGATACCTATCTGGAACTGTGTAGGTATTCAAAGCTCTAAAATCTCCAACCATTCTTGACTTATCATTATGCCATGCAATAATAACAGGTGTTGTCACTTCAACTTCCTCATTATGGCCTACTTTCCTTAGCACAGCAAGTTGGATCAACTCTTGGATATGTTTTTCCAAGGCCTCTCTAGCTCTGGGACTGGCTGGATAAGCTGGTCTTCTAAGTACTGGAGGATATGGTCTATCAATATTAAGAGTAATATCAATTTCATGTCCCCTTATAGTGCCTAATGGTTCATTATCAGATGCAAATGCATTATTGTATGTATATAATACATCAATAAGTTCATTCCTCATCTTTGGTGACAATGATGGATTAATTTGTGCTTCAACAAGTTGTTTAGACACAAATTCATCTTTGTAAGTATCTTTGACAGAAGATACTACAGATATCTGTTTTGGCAAATTGCAGAAAGCAAATTTTTGCCTTTTGTTATCTCCAATTGTGAAATATCTGTCTTTATGGTTATTTATATCTATACCATAAATATTCAAGTAATCATTTCCAAGAATGATGTGCTGAGATGTACAATTATCCATTACTACAATCTCAGTTTTCATTCTTACACTTCCTGCTGGATGTGGGAATACAATATTAGTGTCCAATATGCCCAAGGGGTACATATTGTTACTGGCACTACTGAATTGTACACCTTCTATTGGTAATAGATGGTTTTTCCATTCAGGAAGTATAATTTGGAGGTAATCTTTGCCAACACAAGTGCAAAATGCCCCTGTATCCAAATTTACTTTGGCTTCAATATCACTCATCAAAACTGATGTGATACAGGATGCTCCAGCAGTATAACCCTTTCCTCTAGCAGGTTTTGTTTTACACATTCTGGCATCTTGGATATTGATCAGGTTGCAGCAATCCTCACTGTACTGTGGCAAGTGGGTATGGACTTCTGTGACGTCAAAGAAAGCTGAAATGTTCTCAATGGGATAGTCCTCCACTGGTGTATCTTCAGAGACTGCAGAATCTTGATCAGATTCCTCTTTCTCCTCAGTACACTGAATTTCTTCAATGACTTGAACTTCATTGATTTTTGTCCTCTTAGGACAAGTGTGGGCTAAATGTGAAGTACTTCCACATTTATGACACTTGAAGACAGGTCTTTCTGGTCTTCTTTCCTCTCTAGGAATCTTTGTGACTATTTTGGACTCTATTGGGTTTTTAATCCAAGTCTTACCAATTCTTGTCCTGGTAATGATATCTTCCATAGCATTAATGTAGTCCTCTGTTGAACAAGGTTCCACACATCTTCTTTTGATAGCATGTTCCAGTTCTCCTCCACACTTTCTTAATATTTTCATATTAATCATAGTGTCAGACATATCTGGGTGTAAAGCAGATAATCTGTCTTTTTGTTTGAAGAACCAAGTAAGTGGTTTGTCCTTTTCTGAGATAAAAATGGCACTTTCAAAAGCATTTTCCATTTTAAACCTCCAAGAATTATTATCCCATTTGGTAATCACTTCAGATTTCCACCAAGACCAGTCATGTCTTCCATGATCTATTCTCATCTTGTAATACCATTTCTTTGCAGTCTTGGTAAACAAACAATGTAATTTTCCCACTATGATTTCATCAGGTATATTAAAGTCTTCTTGCAACATATCAATAGTCCTGATGAATTCAATATGGTTGTATTCTCCTTCACCAGAGAATGTTGGCCATTCTTCTATTTTTGGAATATCTCTTGCAGAGTAGGCATTTTCTCCCAAGAATGGTGTAAGACTTTCTTTAACAGAGAGTTTTTCTTCAGTTAAAGGTGTAGAATGTCTTGGCATATGTGGTTCATGATTCTTATGAATTTGTTCCACACTTGCAATTATCTCATTCTTCAACTTTTGCCTTTCACTGTCACTTTTTGCTAAATGTATAGCAAATTGATTGGTGTTCTTGACTATTTGTAAGACATGGTCTTCAAGAGTTTTAAGTCTATCATTTACTTTAAAAATGGAAAGATCCTCTGTGTCATTATTCTGAGTTTGACATTGGTTCTCAATTCTTTCACAAGAATTGCCAATTGACTCAAGGGTGACAGTTGTCAACTGATGCCATTCAAAATGTTTCTTGTCATTTGTCTTTAAACTATTTATGTCTAATGTAATTTGCATTAACTTTGACTCAAGTTTGCCAATTTCTACATTAATACTTCTATGTACATCAGTTATTTGGGTGGAAAATTCCTGTTCATCCTTTCCTGCTCCTTGGCTGTGAATTCCATAAGAGTTCTGGCCATATTGAAGACACTGTCCACGGCTGAAGGTTCCAATTTGGGGATCCTGTACCCTTGTGGGTAAGGTCTGTGCCAATTGGCTTTGCCTTTGCCCTTGCCTTGATGGTTCTTGGGACCTCTCTGTTTCTTTTGAGGTCCTTTGGGCTTGTCCTTGGATGCTTCTGGAGCTGGTTTGGAGCTGGTAGATGCCACTGGTGCCTCTGTCTCCAAAGCTGGAGTCATTTCCAACTCTTTCTTCTGGTCTATGGATAAAAGACTTTGGTTCTTCAACCAACTCTTTATCTTTTTGACCTTGTCTTTGCAAGACAGGGGGCTCCAACCTCCTAAGAGTTCTATGGTCTTCTCCTGACCCAGAAAGCTCTTGATGTGTAAGTAGGAGTTCATGGCCCCCTGCCAAAGGCTTGGGCAGATTTCCCACTCCTCTTCCTTGGCTGCTCTGAACCAGTTTTTGTACTGGCATTGATATATTTCTATTGCTGCCACCTAAAAGTGGTTCAGCCCTGGAAATAGTACCATAAATCAGTTCAGGCTCAGAATTTGCGTCAAAATCTGTTGGTACAGACCTTGGGGAATGGGGGGCAACTCTGGCATTCTCCAGATGTGTCTTTCTTGTGGAAGATTTGGAACTTCTGGATTTGGTCTTGCCTCTTCCTTGTCCACATCCATCTGGTTGGACTGAATAGTTGCTTCCATTTCTGGTATGCACCATTTTCACGTCAATTTAAAGATAAAAGGTGAAAATATAAGATAAAATACACACCTTTTGGTGGTAATTTAGCTTTTTCTGAGTTGAATAAGGTGCCTCTTTTAGCAATCTGCACCTCAATACTGTCTTCAGATTCTGCTTCTGAAGATTCTGGACTATTGATTTATCTTTTACTGAGTCTGTTACCAGCTGCACAGTATTTGATTAAAGACACTTAAAGAGAAAAATATGATAAAAGAAATTATTTTTGTGTTTTAAGATATTTTTTAAAAGATTTTTTATAAATTTTATTATTTTTTAATATTAAAAAATTATTCTTTTTAAAGAAAAAAAAATTAAAATTTAAGATTTTGAGTGAAAATTAATTCAGAGTAACTCAAAGAATAATTTTATAAGTTTTTGGATGTGAAAAAGCCACGTGTAAAACAGTATAAAATTAAACCAAATTCCTCAATGAAAAAGATTTCCAAAACAATTTCAAAAATAAGAATTATTTTGTCTTCAAAATGAAAGAAAAAAATATTCAATTAATATATTTTAGAGCTTAAAGATATATTAATTAAGGGTACAAGGTTCAAAAAACACGGCCAGGCCCCCAAATGTAAGATGTGACTATGAAACTGGTGATAATATTACTATTAATCAACAGTACTATGTCTGTTCTTATGAAATATAATAATAAAATATTATTATAACCACAATTAAATAATTAAAAAATTATTTCTTTCACGTGTTAAGCACTACTAGTGATTTTAACAGTGAGCAAGTAATTGTCTACAAGAATCAATTACAAGAAGAGTTTAATAATAAAAACTTCTTTATTAAAATAATAAAATTATTTTACTATATAATTATCTTTTGCAAGAATAATTATAAAGATAATTCTTGAAGAAAACTATTACTAGAGAAAAACTTTAAGAATTAAGAATAAATGACTCACTAATACTCCAAAGAACTTATTGATAGATAAGAGTAGAGAAATTTGACGTGGAATTGTGGATTTAAGGGATCAAAAGGATTTATAACAGTATTAAAACAATATATAGTTGTATTCTATGATTTAACGTCTTTCTGGATGATTTTGAAAGATTAAAACACTTAAGAATAGCTTTAACTAATACTTACTTGTTGGTAATAATGATTTAATAAATTGATAAGAGGATGATTGGAAAAAACAGCAAGAAGAGGCTTCTTTTAAGTCAACAACAGCTCACAGAGGCGTGCCATGGAGCAAACTGAAAAACCAGTGAGTGAGAAAACAATAAACCCTTTTGGATTAATGATTGCATCATCTGTTGTCACGTAAGATTATCATATTTACTTAATTGATGCTTTTACCTGACTACCAACCCCAATATGGTTAAGAATAAAAGGAGTAACATCTGTAAATCTTCTTTTATTCTGAAATAATCATTGATTTCTCAAAGTTATCAATGTTATTGCCAATTTCATCACAGGTTGTAATTACTGTGAATTTTTGAAGATTCAGTGTTTCACGTAGAATGGTCAAAAATGGACTGTAAGTAAAACTTTTAATTTTACTAGTAAAACCATAATTCTTTTTGGTTGTACCATAGATAATACAGTTCTTCATTGGTCCTGAAAGTTTCAGGAAGATCCATTAAGAATTGTATTTTTAATGAATTTTTGAAGTTTTTACCTCATTTCTACGTAGAATTGCAAATAGCAGTATTTTGCTGGTTGCTATGAGGTAAATCAATGAATATGGATCCTAAAAGGGTTTTAATTACTCTTTTAGGGTCTAGTCATGGAAAGTAATCAAGAATTGACGTGGTTACAGGAGTCTAAGTAGCTCATTACCTCCTTGGCACGTCAAAATAGCAGGTTATTTGCAATTTTTCTTATGATTACAGTAGGTGTAACTTGGTAACCAAGTTCCCAAAGAGTTTTAGTTTACCAATTGGGCCAAGATGAGCCATGGATCCATGCTCTGGAGCTATCCACGCCTCTGAGGCCTCAGAAGTTGGGTACCCTGGCTCTCTTTGATGTCTTTTGTCCCCCTTGCTTATTTTTTACATCAAAATAGTAATTTAAGCTTTAAGTGAGATATCCACTATGGGTGTACCAAAAGTCCATGTAAGAATACCATGATATTAAGTGCTCAAAACATGCATAACACTATTCTTAGTGTATATGTAACATGGGATTTCTCACTTTCCCATTATTTTGGCTAAAAATCAAGAAAAACAAAAATTTTCACGGATCTTTTATGTGGTATTAATGATGTGGTATTGAAGTATTTTCCATTTTACCACCTCAAATACTTAAATTGAGCTTATTCACTCTATGGAGCTACCCTAGGTGAATTTTTGTGTAGAATCCAAATCTGGTCTTAAATCCATGGATTTACTTACTCAATAAAAAGCTATTCATCTTTCCTGAAATTGAAAATGATGAATTTTGGATATATGCATGACTTATGAGTTTTGCATAATTCAAAATTTCTTTTTAAGATAATTGTGGCCTATTTGGGTATGTAAAATATACCTCAAGGCTCACATTACAACTGCAGAAGACAAAATTCAGCAGTCTCAGATCAGACCTATTAAATAAATAATATGAACAATAATGTCAGTTATTTTGGTTAAATTTTAGATTTCAATGAAATACTTGTCTGTTTAATTTTATTTTTTTAGTGGAATTGGGGTGAGTGGTTTCTTCTTGGTGATAAATCCTTGGTATTGTGTGTTATTTAAGGTTTTCTGGAGAATTTGATGAGTTTTGATAAAGTTTATTTTCTTAAGTTAAAGTTATAATATAGTAAGATAATTTTTCAAAGGTTTGTTATTTTTTAAGAGTGTTAATAATGAGATAAAATTGTATTTGTTAAAGTTAAGAGGTAAGGTTCTTTGATATTGTATTTCTTAAAGGGGTAAGTAATTTTAAGATCTTGATAAATGGTGTTAATTTTACTGGATAAAATATTTTAATAGAGTAGTAACCCTAATCTTGGGTACTGGGTAATTTTTATGTTTATTTTAATAATAATAAGATTCCACTGAGCTTAGCTACTGGGTAATCTTCAACACTATACTTCCACTGAGCTTAGCTACTGGGCAAGTAAATTTACTATAATATACTGGACTACCTCCCAGGTGAGGGATGAATTATTCCTGTGCTTGCAATGTGCAGGGGATATAATTTGCATGGGATATAATTTGCATGGGGGGGAATTTGAAATTTGGGGGAGAGAGCCCCTCTATTTATACCTTTTGGGAGCCTAGAGGGCCCTCCATGGGAGCTGTCTTTATCCACTTTAATTCCTCTTGATCTCATCATGTGACTCTGTTTTTGGTGAGGACCTTTCTTGCATGGGTCAGGTTATTTAAGGTTTGTTGATAATTTTCTCTCTGTACAGCCTCCATTTATCACATGATTGTCTTTTGGTGAACTAATTATGATGTGATATTCTTGAATTTTCCTTTCATACATGAGGTGATTCAATTTTGGCTGGGGATTTTTGTTGTGCACAGCCTCTTTCTTGTCACATGATATTCTGTTGGTGGATGCAGTATCACATGATGACCTTGTAATTCCTTTGCATATGTCCTATTTTAGGTTTGGTAGAAGTGGCTGTGTAATTTATGCAAGTGTCATGGTTGTTTTTCTTCTTTTTAAACTTTGAAATGAGGTCAGGTGATAATTTCTTGCACTGATGAGTTTACTGTTATGTATGAGATGATGTGATTTTTGAGTTTGACACATGCTGTGCATAGTCATGTGGTTAAGATTTAATTGGAATTGTGTAATGCATGCAGCCTGTTGTAACTAGCTTTGGTTTGCATGAGGTGATGAGTGGTGTAAATAATTTTGATTCTGTTTTAAGGCTTTAAGTGGGGTTACTGTGGATATAAGATAAGGTACTCCTGTGGCTGTGTTGTAAATGAATTGCAGGAATTCCATGGAGTTGAGCTTTGCATCATGTGACTTTTCTATGTTGAGTTCTAGATTGCTGTGTAATTCATGCAGGTGTCCGTTTCTTGCTGCATGAGTCCTGTGGCTATAAGGGGGTGTAAGGCTGTGTGGGGTAATATTGAAGAGATTCATCAAGAGCTTAAACTATTTTTATTCTAAAAAGTAGTTAAATAATCCTCCTTATTGTTTTTTCTTTAACATTTATATGAATTAGTATCATTTTAGAAATAATCTATATTACTTTACTTTATTGATTATTATTTCATATTATTTTGTTCTATATTATTTTATCTTATCTTATTATATTTTAACTTATATTATATTCTATTATTTTATCTTATTTTGTATTATTTTATCTCAATTCATATAAAACTCATATTATATTTTGTAATTATTTGATATTATTTTATATTATTACTCTTAGAAATTTTCTTTACACCCATCATATTCATACTATATTAGAAAAAGAATAAAAAAGAAAAGAAAATATAATTATAAAAGATTAGAAAATGTGGTACAATTATTAAATGGTATTTGTTGTAACTAGTTTGCTATATGTAACTTGATTTTTACATATGAATAATGAAATTGAATAATTTATTTAAACACATACACTGCCCTTTGGTGCCTGTGCCTTGGTTTTATGAGTTAAATCCAGCTTCTTGCTGTAAAATTGACCTTTTGATGTAAAATTTGAGTGTAAGTCTGCCTGTAGGCTGGATTTTCTGCTGTTTTGGGGTACTATGAGCTTGCGCCTGGTGAAAAAAATGGTATGGAATACCACAATGCTAGTACAAATGAGACTCCTGCTATTTTGGAAAAAGGATGGAATCCCAAATTACCCCAAGATTCTTGAAGGAAAGATTTGGTTGAAATACATCCTACAGCTGCCAGCTTCGAAGGAATGCTAGACAGAGCCAGAAAGCATGCAGTAAAATGTATGGAAGACTCATTTGCATATGCTAAAGATAAATGGCACAAATCTCATGCCACTCCAGATTTCAAGATAGGGGATTTAGTACTAGTATCCACCACCAACTTTAATAACATCAAAGGATGTAAAAAGCTCAAAGACTCCTTTGCAGGACCTTTTGTTATTAAAGCCCTCCATGGAGAAAATGCTTTTGAAGTAGAATTATCTGAAGAACTTAGTAATAAGCATCCTACATTTCCAGTAAGCTTGGTAAAGCCATATAAATCTAGTGATGCTGAAAAATTTCCCTTGAGGAATAAGATTTTCCAAGTTATACCTCCTATTCAGACATCTGGTACTAAGAAAATTACCAAAGTTCTTAAAGAAAGAAAATTAAGAACCAAGAAAGTGAGGGAATACCTTGTTAGGTACAGCGACCCAACTTGTGAAGATGAATGGTTAGAAGAAAAAGATATACCAGAAGCTACCAAACTCCTCAGGAGATTCAGACACACTAGAAATTTCAATATTACAAATTAATATTCTTTTTTTAGGGGGAGGGAATGTGAGCCTTAGAGGTAATTTCATATACCCAAAAGACCACAAATACAAAATTAACATATAAATATAAATAAATCTATTTATATTATTAAAATGAAAATCAAAATATAAATATAAAATTATATTCAAAATTAAAAAATTTATTTACAATTTAAAAATAAAATTACATTACATTTTGAAATTATAAAATTACATTTATACTTGAAAAAATTAAGTAAAAATGAGTCTTCAACAAAATTGTAAATAAATAAATAAATTTGGAAAAAAGTTAAATAAAAATTATTATACCATTTTATCCAATAAATAAACATATAAAAATTATTTCACCATTGGATTCCTCAAAAAAAATCAGGTGGGGTCACCTCTAGGTGAAAATTTTGTAACTCAACTCTAAATAAGCTTAAATTAAGTTTTTAGTATTTTCTGTATGAAAACTGAAAATACTCAAAACTTTAGATTAATTCACATCACAGGCAGTTTTAATCACCAAGATTTGTGTTAAAATTGAGGTGTTGTGTATATGTTAGAAGTTATGAGGAATTGAAGTATTTTCAATTGAATTCAATTGAAATGTCAAAATGTGCACATGTATTACATAAGTGAACTTTGATTTACATATGAGGTATCAATTATTACTGTATTGAACTGTACAGCTAAATTGAATTACATATGTAAATTATAAGTATAATACATGATGAGGAATTAAAGGAAAAATAAATTGGAAAGATTAAATTTGGGGGGGGAAGGAACTCCAGCTCTAAAGGGGAGCTAGACCGCCAAAATCCTTGCCGACAGGCGTGTGGTGTCAAAATTCATGCAAAAGTTCATCACCTTTGGCCTGGAATTGAGTTACAGGGTCTGTGGACTCAATTGATAATGAGGTTTTGATACCAACTGGGGTAGTTTTAGCTGTTGCCAAGAGGGTAAAACTACCCTTAAGATAAAACAATCATGGTAAAAACAGTTTTAACTGGTCTCTACGTCTTTTAAACACATTCTGACGTGTTTTGAAGGCTCTAGACCAGGTATTGCTATAGTAATGGCTGATTTAAGGGTCTAAAATGGCTAAAAATGGCTTAAACCAGCCCTTTTTGGTCCAAACCAGGGTTCAATGATGCCATAATTGGCTTTTCTGTTGTCAGAATGTTTTTCACGACTGACAATAGTTAATTTTACTTTTGGAGTAAGAAAATTGATGGATATAAAAGAATGTCTTCCTTGCCCCACTTTTCTCTTCATGTTAGAATCTTTTCCTTTCATAATTAGTTTAAGCATTGTTAAACCAATCAATAAAAGATTCCAACCACCTTTTTTAAATAATTTTAAGCCTTCTAACCACGTGAAAATATCATTATAATCATTTTTACCCCTGAACCACCCCAAAAGTGAATTAAAGCATCTTTCATCACTGTAAACTTTGTCACTTTGTTTCCAAATTCACTCTGGTCACTTTTGGGCATGTTTTCTCTTTAATATTCTTTTTAAATACTCTGTTATTTAATTAATTTCTTGCAGTTCATTGCTCAATTAATTCCAATTGAAATTGCTCTTGAAGAAATTTCTTTTGTAGCCTTAAATATCTCTTGTAGAGTATTTTTGGATAAATTTTTATTGTTGGTAAAACAATAAATCTTTATAATATTATTGTTTTATACTAATAAAGTTATAAAAAATGAATTTGGTGTGTTTTATCTTAAAAATAATATTTCTTACTATTTTTAATTGATTTTTACCTTATACAAATTTTGAGGACAGGAAAAGTACTTGATTTTTAATCAAAGTTTCATATCCACACCTTACAAGATTGGCCTACCACCAACTGGAATTGACCCTCCAACATTGGTCCATCTTACCACATCCCTCTTCGTAGAACCAGTCACTAATTCAATCAAAAAATTCATTTGACTCACAATCAGAATATCCTGAAGTAGTATCAGGAGTTGGGCCCTCAGAAACTGGGAACTCCTTCCCAAAGGGGCCATCCTTCTGACGTTGGAAGCCACTGAACCAGGATGACAACATGGTTTCTTCCCAACAAAACAGAAGTGGAACTTTGAAGATTTTGGGTTGAAGTGCTGAAAGAAATTTTTTCCCTTGGCCAAACATTCAGTACAAGGAGGATCAAGAACTTCAACTGCCTTGTAGCCGTTATAGATTTGGACAGGATCAAAGTGCCCAGAGGAAGCCAACTGACTGAGGATGCCAGAGCCACAAAGAGCAGATGGTGGCGGCGCAGAAGGAGAAGAGTCAGTGAGCTCAGTCATTTTGGAACTCATGGCTAAAGAATGGTACAGCAGAAGAATTCAGTGCGTCAGAATAAAGCACTCCAATCCTGAATATTTCATCAATGGATCAGGCCCAGAAGCCAGCTATGGCCCTCAATTTGGGCCCCAATCCATAACTCAAGAACTTCCCTAAAATATTGGGGAAGGTCAGGTTTTTATGGTCCTGGACCCTCTCAATGGGCTTAGGCCATCTGGGTGAGGAATCGGTCAATGGCCATTTTTTATGGTCCCATGGAACCCCTGGAAGTTTAGCCTAAGGGGCTCTAGTAACCCCCATGGACCATAGGACACATTGAAGACCAAAGGACCCCAAAAAGACCCAAAGACCAAAAGACCAAAAAGGGCAAAAAAAGCCCCTCATCACCAATCCATCAATAATGGCAATGGCATTGGCCAGGACACAAAACACTCAATAGGGTCCAAAATGGCCAAAAATTAAAAATCAAGCCAATTTCCAGAACAATGGGGACAAGACCCCTCCTTAGATGATGCCAAAGGGCCAATCAAGGTGAAGTGGAGCCAAGAGGAACAGTTGCCCAGCCAATAATGGGTATATATGTTCATATCACCATTATCAATCATTTTTTGAGGTGAAGAGCTCTATGACCTGAGTTTTGGGATACAACCCAAGGGTCCTATCTTTAGGGGAATTATGGATTGAGATTCAGAGAGGAGTATAATTTGAAGATTGAAGAAATTACTCAAGATTAAAAGAAGGAGAGAAGACAGATAATCAAAGACAATGCAGAGAGGAGAGGATTTTCAGGATAATGGCCAAGAGGAAATTTTTTGGAAAAAATGTGGGGATTTGGTGATGCCACTCAACAGTGGCAGGGTATAATGGTGTTCAGGAGTCCACCAGTTTCAAGAGGGGGATACTCTAGCAACCAATAGTCAGGGGTAGGGGTATTCAATCTTAAACCCACTCAAACACCTCAAATCAGCAATCCACTGTATGTATCAACAATCAGTTTCAGCAATCTTTCTCTCTGAAACATGCATACAGTCTGGTGCATCACTACAGCCTGTCAATACCTGTACAGGATGGAATTACCCAATACAGCTTCAGTACACCATACTGAAACTGTATGATCACTTAACATCACCACTCCTCCTGTACAGATCCTGTACAGATTTTACAGGACCTGTATTGGCCAGATTCAATTCAATTATCAATTCCTCTTATGAAAACTCTCTGTCTGGATCAGGGCTGGTAATTCTCACATATACCAGCCCCTCTTTCTCCCCCCTGGGGACTTTTCCCCAGTTAATTAATTTAGTTGATTTATTATTTTATAATTATTCTTACTCTTATTTTTGGGTATTATAACTATCGGTATTAAGTTAGTCTTTGCATTTTTCTCTTGCTTGTTCAGTATGAGGTGTGGTGGCCATATCCTCTTTAACGCTCCTTTTTCCTTCTGACAGGTTGAAACAGTGGACTTGGACTTGTTTGTGGTTGGCTCTTCTATTTCTTATTCTTATTCTTGTTGCTTCTTTTCTTATATTAGTACTTCTTAGCAATATTACTCTCATTACACTCTTAAGTGTTTTGCCTTACCTTATCCTTGAGCCCTCTGCAGTGAGTCCCAGTTTACAGAGTGCCAGGCCCTCTTCACTTAGAAGAGCCCCTGTGACAGAAGCAAGCTGAAAGCTGGGTTGGACCTTCTACCCCCACCCACAGGTGTAGTATTTTTTCCATGGTGAATATGACTGAAAAATATAATATAAATAACATCATAAACAGATCCTATTGGATAATCTCAGAGAATATACCTTTTCAAGAAATATCCTTAAAGGAGGTATTTATCTAAAATCATAAAGTAAATTAGAATAGTTTGTTTGATTTTCTTATTTGATATAGTTCACTAATTGGGATATTTTATAGGCGCAAATATGAGTTAAGTGATTTTCAAATAATTGCTTCCTTCTTACAATTTCTAGGGTCAACTCTTTGTGGCAGGAAATCATACTGAGTGATTTTGTGAATTAGTTAAAATCAGGATTTTTTACTACAAAGAAAAATATTCATAATGTTCTGGCTCGGATTTTGTTTATTTTTGAATTTTTTCAACCTTTTGAATATCTAAGAAAAGTCTTAAATAATATGATTGTCATATTTTTTAAACTTTGGGATGTTGAGAAAAACTGTTCTGGAAATTGAAATGAAAATGACATGAGTTTTCTTTCTCTTCTTGTGGGGTAGCTGGCAACACTAACAAGGGGAAACAATTTTTCTTTCAAAGGCGCACCATTTCTGGGCAAGAAGGCTGGTCCCATATTAATTAATTTGGTTTATATTACAAAAACTTTCTTTAATGATTCCTAGAGAAAAGAAAGCCCATTATATTTCAAGAAGAACTGAAAAAATACTCTCCAAAAGAAAATTAAAGCAAGCCAAAAATTTAAAGCACCTTCTCATAAGGCGACACTCAGAATTGTCCCAGCAGAGATCATCAAATGCGGTTTAGAGGGATTTTTTTAGTGCATTTTCGATTTGACTTTGCGCACTTTGCATATGCATAATGGTTGGATGTGGAGGGATTGACTTGATCCTTTAGAGCATCTCCACCAGTGTTGCTAAAAATTGAGAGCTATAACTCACGGATAGCTCCCCAATTCTGTAAAATGGCTTCTTGATGTGCAATGCAAAATTGCAGCATAGGTATCTGGGGAGGCAAATTGTTACTTTCACAGAAACAGTATTTTTTTCTAATTCAGTAGGGGTGGTTGAGTGATGGTTTGGACATTTCAAGCGCAAGTTTCACATGAATTGATGAGTGTCGCGGGAGCTAGAGGGTTGCCAAATCTGGCAACCCAAGGTCCTTTTTTAGCAACGGAGCTAAATGAAATTTGCCTTTAGCAACGCTGGTGGAGCTGGATTTTGGACGCGGGAGGGGCTAAACTGTGAAATCTCACTATTTAGCAACATTGGTGGAGATGCTCTTAGTCTGAATTCAGACACCATTATGCATATGCATATGGCACGCCCCATTCCATCGCTGGTCTAGGATTGGCGCGCCAGTATTGTCGCCATCGGGGGACATCGGGTGTTGTCTTCCAAATCTGGGACACGATTTCTGAGCAGTCTCACAACATTTCATTTTTGATTTGCCTTCTATCCGCAACGAGTTGATTGATTTTGAAGCTCTGAAAGTTCAGGATGATCGAAATTCAGCTTTTACAGGTGGGTTTTCTGGATTTTGTTTTTTGCGCTTTCTTGGGGCAAAATCAAAGTCATTCACTAATTCATTTTGGTTTTGAATTTGGGCTGGTTTGTTGGTATTCTATCTAGACCTCTAAAGGGGGAAATCCTGAATTAGTTAAAGAATCTCAGCGAAAAAGGGGCGGTGACAAAGCTGCCGAACTGGTTGACGAAGTTTTGGGTCTTTATACAGATTGGACTAAAGGTAACTCCAAAATTTCTCAAGTCGAGTTGGTTACTAAGACTAAATGATGTGAGCGATCCTCCTCAAATTTGATTAATATCAGTGGGATTTCAGCTCAAGGAATTGCGAACGGAAGCCAATGTAATCAAGAAGAAAATCGGTCAAGCTAAAAAAGCAAGTCGGCTTTTGATAATGATTACTTATTCATTTGACACTAATTCCTTGTATAACAGTTGTGATACTTTTTTTGACATCTTTTTTGTATCTCTCGATTTGAAACCCGAAAATTTAGGCTCATGAAGAACCTGAACCAGAATTATGGGAGTCTAAGGAACGTTTGGATGAGAAAATCAAAAAAATGGAAAAGGAGGAAGCCGAGGCTGAAAGTACACTCAAAATGCGAGCCAGCAGCATCGGAAACATAGTCCACGGGAGCGTTCCTGTCAGTATGTCTGAGGTAGGCCTTATTTCATTTAACAATTTGACGACACAAAGAGGTCCCAAATTGATTTGTTGTCATCCTTATGAATTTTGGATGGCAAATTCATGTTAAAGGACGACAATGATATTCTCAAGACATGGAGCCCCAGACCAAATTCACCCTTTGAGCGGCGCCAGGAACTTCTGTCGCATGATGTTGTCATGCACAGGTTGGACATGGTGGACTTAGAACGTGGTGCGAAAGTGGCCGGTCACCGTGGATTCTTCCTTATCAATGATGGCGTTGATCTCAACCAAGCTATGATCAATTACGGATTAGATTTTTTGCGTACGAAGGGCTTTAGAAAAACAATGGTGCCTTTCATGATGCGAAAAGCTTTGATGGCTAAAACCGCCCAGCTGGAAGAATTTGACGAGGCACTTTATCGCGTCAGTTTTCAGTTTTTCGTTCTCTTTGCTTGGCTTTTTTAGGGGATACGATAAACAGCACGTTGGTGCTTTTCCTATTTAAAGTGGTCATTACCATTGTCTGATTTGTTCTCGGCTTTGAGACAATGCAATCCTTTAGTTATCTGGTGATGGAGAAGACGACAAATATCTAATAGCAACATCTGAGCAACCTTTATCGGCTTATCATTCAGATGAGTGGTTTGAAAAACCAAAAGAACAACTCCCTCTTCGGTCAGTTGGTTTTTGGAAGCTTTTCGTCCTCTGTCATCTCATTTCGTTGCACTTTCAAATCCTTTAGGTATGCAGGCTACTCCACCTGTTTTAGGAAAGAGGCCGGATCTCATGGGCGCGACACTTGGGGAATATTTCGTGTACATCAATTTGAAAAAGTCGAACAGTTTTGTATTACCGATCCCAACAACTCGTGGGAGATGTTTAATGAAATGCTGGATAATTCGGAAGCATTTTATCAATCTTTGGGGATTGGATATCGGGTTGTTGGCATTGTTAGCGGAGCGCTGAATAATGCAGCTGCCAAGAAATGTGACTTAGAAGCTTGGTTTCCATCGATGGGGGAATTCAAAGAATTGGTATCCGTGAGCAATTGTACGGATTATCGTCAGTTTTTTTCTGCAATCTTGGTCTTTTTCCCGTCCTAAAGCAATTATTGAAACGAAATCATTTGTCTATGCTGGATGTTTGCGTAGAATCAAGAAGCTTGGAGGTCAGGTGCGGAGTCAAGAAACAAGGCGAGACACAAAAAGTCTATGTGCACATGTTGAATGGGACGCTCTGCGCTACTGAAAGGGCACTTTGTTGCTTAGTTGAAAATCATCAAACCGCAGAAGTCAGTAAAAGCTTTTCATTCATTTTATAATGAAGCTATTAAGCTTATACTTATCATAATATTAATCTGTTTGATGGCTTTTTTCATTGGCTTGTGACGCAGGGCTTAGTAATTCCTGAGCCTTTGAGACCCTACATGCAAGGTCGTGAATTTTTACCTTTTGTCAAAGATGGACCAAAGAAAAAATAAATCCATTTCTCAATCAAAACTTTTGACTCTTTGCTTTTTTGAAAGTTTTTCACGCTTGATTATGCTTGTGTCTTACAAACATAGACTTGTTGCCCCACATTTGCTTGAGAGGTCTTTGAAAAACAAAAATTGATTACTTGATCAAAAATTAATTGGAATATATAATTTTGCTGAAGAGGGAAATGAAATGGAATTTTTATTCAAATCAAAGGAAGCCTTTTGCAAAAGCAATGCAGAACCTTATTGACTTGTTTTTTTTTTGCATTGTTCCACATTTGGAGAGTAATGGATTTCTCTGTCATGATCAGTTGGCGGCAATAAATTGGAGGCAAGGGGCAAAGTTAGCACAAAAAATTTCAAGGTTGTGGTGCCACATACATGGGAGCAGGGCTGGCTCCCGGGTACTTTTTCAGTATTCGGTCTACCCATTAAAAGGTCCTGACCAGTTGTTACATACTCACTTATTTCCTTAGTCGTCCAGGAATGAATAAGTCCTGGACAACACTCGCAGACTTATAGTATCAGTCTTATTTGAGGCATGTAGCGAAAGTACTCTTTAAAAAATTGTATTGCAATGGGCCAAAGCCATCAAAGCCAGCCATAGGGGATATTTTCATAGCATAACACAAGCAATAACATAATACAATAAAAATGTCTCAGAATGGCTTATCATCATTAAGCCATTCCTTCAAACATGTCAAGTGAGCAATTGTACGAGAACCCAATGATGCTCGCACAGGAGACTTTAATTTCCCACTATGGGAGAAAACTCGCTCCACACTAGCAGAAGATGCCGGAATACTCAAGTAACAAAAAGCAATTTTGCCTAAGGTGGGGAAATTCCCTGTGATAATCTGCCGCTGCAAGGTCAAGTGTGAGATTGAGATAAATAGCCATTATGATGTATAAAAAACACACCTTCCAGTATTCCAAAATGTGCTCACCCTTGCCTACTGGGTGCAAGTTTTGCAAGTAAATGAGTACCTCATCTTCTTCGGAATGAGAGAAATCCAGGGTTGATTCCATCGGTGCTTGATCGAGGTGGTGGAGGATATCTAACTTATCTGGCTCACTCTGGTAGTCAGGGGAACTGTTGCGATCCAAGGTCGCATCCTTCTTGGCTTTCTCTGCTTTCAATCCGGAGCACTCTCAACAAAGGAACTCAATTATCATGTGTGATCGTTCAGCTGGCACCCCCAAACACTTGAATATTTCCTTGCGATATTTTGGATTTAAAAGCGTAGCTGTCAAAGTGTCATTGTTCTGCATTTCGTAATTGTAGTATTTCTTCAATTTTGAGCTGGCAGCCACACATGCATTGTGCCACGTTGGGGGGCTGACTTGTGCATAGTGGCTTAATCGCTTGAGTATGACATGGTAATAAGGCAATACCAGATGCTTTGTTGGTGCCTTTGATTGAAAAACGTTGCAAGACTGTTCAATTAGGGACAGAATTGGATGCATAAATTTGATCGCACTCCATATTTCATCGGACAATTCGTATCTTGATCCCTCTGGGGTGGATGTATATAGTTGAATCGATAATCTTAATGACTCTGCACACTTCATTTGGAGGAGAAAGTAGTTCCACCTGGTCATTGGTATGTTGATGGGCAGAAGTTTTGGATCCCTTGTCTTATCGCGAGCTTGAATGAATGCCTGGTGTTGCTTTGGGGATCCTCGTATATGTGAACACAAATCCCGTAGAGCCCTAACAATTGACTTGTTGGCTTTGTCAGAAGCCCAAACAACATGGAAACTCATCAGTCACTCAAAGAATCAGACACAGAACGCTTAACAAGCTTACCTGAGGATAAAGGCTCTGGCTCATAGGTCTCATGGTGAGCACCAGGATCGTTGGGTTCATTGCCATTGATGAGCTGAAGATCACCCAAATTATCCTGGGTTTCAAGGTTCCTTTGATTCAATGGTCGCACCCGCCTTTTAGGCAGCCTAATGCCAGCATTTTTCTGTACTTTTGCAATGGTGTCATTCAAGTCGCTCATTGTTGGAGATTCTTCATCTTCACTATCCTCAATAGGGGCACGGTGAACCGCCAAATAATCGTCCAAAAAGAAGTAGTCCTCATTGGTTAATTGACCCATTTGAGCCAGGAAATCTTTAGTGACCAGATTCAGCACATGGCATGCACAACAATGAAATCGTTCATCCTTGGGCCATGTAAGGCTGATCCCGTTGAATTTGCGTTCGTGGCATCCCATCATAGTTGTATTATTCGCCGCATTGTCGCCAGTGATGCTGTATAATCTTCTGAGCATGCCGCGCTCACTTAATGATTCCCAAAATTTCCATGCCAGCTGCACCCCACTGTGGGAGCCTCCCATGGTCTGTGAGGGGGTAAATGCACAGTCAGCCTTGTGCTTGTAAAATCAGAGGGCACCGTTTGGGAGCTTACATCAAAGCAAAGGAGTTTCTTGTGAAACATATAGGTTGAAGGATTGATCCATTGGATCACTATTGCCATGTATGACTCACTTTGATCTTTTGTTGTCCAGCAATCTTTAGCAGCACTGATCGTTGTTTCTGGTGGTAAGCTCCATACCTCATCAATGATCACCTGTTTGCTTTCGTAGTACAACTGGCTGGCCAAGGAAGCAATCTGACGTCTTTTAGGCCAAGGAAATCCTGGACAAATTTGTTGGAAGATTGATTGCATTCAATCGGTTTCGAAAATTGAGAAGGAGACCTGAATGGCTACCAGAGCCTTCACCAAATCCTTCAACAAAGTATCACTCTCCTCAGCTGCCATTTTAGCGCCCAGGTTTGGATCAATCGAACCTGGGCATTTCGTTTCCCATGCTGAGAAGCGACCAACACAGCGAGTGCAATGCTTGTTCAAGTTTGATGTATTCTTTCCCAGGATTCCAATCTTGTTGCTATGAATGATACTGAGATAGCTTAGTGCATGAATTGAAAAAAAAAGCATTGCTCACCTGCAGTGCCAACACTTGTACTTATATCGAAGTGCCTGCTTCTCTTCATCCCACTTGCCTCCTGGTATCATGTCCTAATGAATTGATGAGGTTTAGGTTAGTTGAATGATTCTTCAAATGATCATTCTGATAGAATAAAGGACTTACCTCGTAATAATCATATACGCTAGAGCGAATGCGTTGGCGCTTTTGGTGGCTTCGGGAGGGTTGAGGAGGATATTTCTCATAATCTCCATGGAAATTCCCAGTGCAATCCTCTTCATCATCTATGTAATCACTTGAATCGTCCTCAGGTGGCATGATTGAACTTGATAGGTAATCGTCGCTATCAGGCCAAATGCCAGAATCCACAACGAGTGAGAAGCCAAAATTAATGTAAGTGGCCTCAAAAAGGGCTTTGAGGCTGGAAATTGCCTCCATTGAGCAGCAAAGGTGGGTGCTTTATAGGTGAGTTATCAAAGATAACGCGGGTTTGGATTGGTCGCGTTTTGAGCTCAACAAACGTTTGTGATTGGTCAGATCTGGTGAGGGAGTGAGGTTCATTTCGTGGTATCTGAATTGGTCTTGAACTCTAAATGGTGAATCAAGATAGTGTAAGATAATCAAGTAAAAGGCAAGGGACAGAATATAAAGGAAAACAAGGTCATTGACAAGAGTCACGATGATCAGAGATGAATGAGTAGTGGGAGGAGTTAGGCGTGTGCAGAAAATGTTGCTGTCAGATTGGGTGGGTGGTGCTGGAACCAGATTCGGATCTGGAGCGGTTTTAAATGGGTTACAACTTGAGGGGTATTGACACTCTAAGTCAGATCTTTGGTCCGGGTACTTACTGGGGGAGTTGGGGAACCGGTAAGGTGTAATTCGGCACCAAGCGAAACAGGTACCATCTCGGTTGTTAGGGACTGAAAGTACTTACCGGTATGCCAGCCCTGCATGGGAGGGCATTTGTGGGGTAAGGTTTTCCAATAAAACTCATGAGCACTATCACTGGTCTTGACAAAATGCAGTAAAATCAATTATGAGCCTTTGCCCCTGGACCTCACAATACAAGCTTCTTGGCTGGGTGTTGAGGACTTCACAGAAATGGTGCATGAGATGAGGCTACATGTTGGAGGGGGAAGGAGAGTGCCAGCTTTAGGCTAGGTTATTGGGCGGATGTCACAGATATACTATACTACTATCTAAAAAAAGCAGAAAATGAGGAATTCTCAAGGAATCTAGGTTTTCATTCAATTTGTTAAATTTTGAATTTATTTATAAAGACCATGAAAATGCATAATTCAAAAGCATTGTTATGTGCTGCATAATACAATGAAAGTTCAATTTCCCCAATTAAGTACTTTTGAATTGAAACTATATTCAATCCAAACATTTTCAGAAGGGCTGTATTGTGTACACTATGTAATGCACTGTGCAGACCACATTTTTTTGATGAAAGTTGTGTTCATTGCAAAGCACACTATCCTACATATGATAATTTGAAAAAAATCAAAATAAGAAAGGTGATGCTTCAATTCAATAGATAAAGATATAACAGTCTCCTCAAAAAGTTTTTCATTGAAAGACACAAAAAAGTGCATGTCTGTATTTTTTATGAAAAACTCAAATTCATGATTTTTATCAATTATCAATTATTTTCATATGAAAAAAGTAATTCTATGTGTTTATTAATCAATGTAAGAGGTTAAATTGATAGGGTGCTCTTCATCTATAAGACAGAAAGTTTTTTCATTGGGTTTGGTGAAATTATATGCATAATGGTCTGTTGATCCACAATCATGGCATACATTCCTCTTCCTTGCTACTTGAACACCATTATCTATGGGCTTGCCCTTTTAATAAGGCACAAACTTGAAATTTTCTTATTAGTATTTTACCTTTTAAGATGGGAAGCTTAATATTGAGACACTATTGCTTAATTTTTGCACAGTATTTGGAAGTTAATACAGGTTGAATTTATAATTGATTCTGCATTTGTATGCATTTTCCAAGTCTCCTGGTAGGCTCTCCAATAGCTTTTGATAAGTCATCAATGTTAAGGTGTGGGGGTCTATGGACCCCAGTCTCATTAACTGTCTTGAGCACCATTCAAATGAATCTTTGTCCAATTTAAATTTGCCATTGTCAAATGACATCTTGTTCTCTCATATCTATGTAGAATGACTGTACCTTTGAGTTATTTTCATTTTCCACCAAGGCAAAGGCTTCCTAGAACATATTTCCTTGATTCAATTATACCATATGCTAGCCTGATTCTTGAATACTGCATGAATACTTTCAGTAATAAATTAATCTAAAATACCAGGGAAATAAATCAACAAATTATCAATAGGGTAAATGAGATTGAGGTGGTCATATTCTACTGCACCTGATACTTCGAGGAAGTTGGTGAGCTCTGGGAGTTCTTTCAGGTCATTCATTTCTGAGGAGCCCATACCCTCCTCCATTTGGAAATATGAATTTAGATTATGATGAGTTTTATATCCTTTATCTAATCTTTCCTCCTGTTTTAATGAAACAAGGGTGATATTGTTGGGAATTTCCTCAAATTTAACTCTCTGTGGAAGCAGTGGCTCATTGAATTCCACTTCTTTGTAAAATTAGTTGAACTTTATATAAGTTTCATCCGGTTGGTTCTTTGGATTTCTGATTTCCCTTTTGGATCGGTTTAGTGCTTCCTGTCAGCCTGTGACCTAAACTAAGAGCACAAGCATGACACCCAAGAATACCATAGGTATGTTATTCAAGAAAAAGAGTGAAAAAAACATCTTTAATACTTATTTAATCAAAGAAAGGCACAATAAGACCACAAGAAAAAAAACATAAGAAATCTTAATCTATGAAGTTGAGCATCCAGAAGGGGAAATTTTCTCATTTCAGAAAACATCATTCTTATCACCAACAGATAAGAATTGACCAAGTCATCAAGGTTGAAAAATTTCTGATAATAAACATTAATATATTCATCTCATATCGTAAGATTTGACTATGAAACTGATGATAATATCACTATCAATCAACAGTACTATGTCTGTTCTTATGAAATATAATAATAAAATATTATTATAACCACAATTACATAATTAAAGAATTATTTCCTTCACGTGTTAAACACTACTAGTGATTTTAACAGTGATCAGTAATGGTCTACAAGAATCAATTACAAGAATTTAATAATAAAACTTCTTTTATTAAAATAATTAAAATTATTTTAATATATAATTATCTTTTGCAAGAATAATTATAAAGCCAATTCTCAAAGAAAACTAATTTTAGAGAAAAAATTTAAGAATTAAAGATAAATTACTCACTTATACTCCAAAGAACTTATTGAAAGATATAAGTAGAGAAATTTGACGTAAAATTGTGGATTTAAGGGATCAAAATGATTTATAGCAGGATTACAACAATATATAGTTGGATTATATGATTTAATGTCTTTCTGATTGATTCTGAAAGAATGAAAACACTTAAGAATAGCTTTAACTAATACTTACTTGTTGGTAACAATGACATAAATGGATAATAAGATGATTTGATGTGGAAAAAACAGCAAGAGGAGGCCTCTTTTAAGCCAACAACAGCTCAAAGAGGCGTGCCATGGAGAAAACTAAAAAAACAGTGAGTGAGAAAACAATAAACACTTTTAGATTATTGATTGCATCATCTGTTGTCACATAAGATTATCATAATTACTTCATTGATGCTTTTACGTGACTACCAACCCAAATATGGTTAAGAATAAAAGGAGTAATACCTGTAAATCTTCTTTTATTCCAAAATAATAATTTATTTCTCAAAGATATCAATTTTATTGGTAATTTAATAACAGGTTGTATTAACTGTGAATTTTTGAAGATTCAGTGTTTCATGTGGAATAATCAAAAATGAACTGTAAGTAAAACTTTTAATTTTACTAGTAGAACCATAATTATTTTTGGTTGTACCATAGATAATACAGTTCTTCATTTGTCCTGAAAGCTTCAGAGAGATTCATCAAGAATTGTATTTTTAATGAATTTTTGAAGTTTTTACCTCATTTCTACCTAGAATTGCAAATAGCAGTATATAGCTGGTTGCTATGAGGTAAATTAATGGATACTAGTCCAAAAAGGGTTTTGATTACTCTTTCGAGGTTTATCCATGGTAAGTAATTAAGAATTGACATGGTTACAGGAGTCTAAGTAGCTCTTTACCTCCTTGGCACGTCAAGTTAGCAGGTTATTTGCTATTTTTTTAAGATTTACTGTAGTTGTAACATGGTAACCAAGTTCCCAAAAGGTTTTAGTTTACCAATTAGGCCAAGATCAGCCATGGATACAAGCTTTGGAGCTGTCCATGCCTCTGAGGCCTCAGAAGCTGGGTACCCTGGCTCTCTTTGATGTCTTTTGTCCCCCTTGCCTATTTTTCACATCAAAATAGAAAATTAAGCTTAAAGTGAGATATCCACTATGGGTGTACCAAAGGTCTATGTAAGTGTCAGGATGAGTCTATGTTGAAGTGGTAATAAATCTATTTACAACTAGAACTATGACTGTGAAACATGGAAAATACTTTAAAAATGTTTTATAAGAGTTAAAGATGGATTTAATCAAAATAAAAAGGGCTTTACTATAATGAATATAGTGGTGGTGAGCGCTGTTGAAAGCCCTGGGTGCAGCTTTACCTGTTGGGTTACAATAATAAAGACTACAATACTTTAATTTAACAGTATACCTGTTTATTACCCAAGAGTAAAACTGTTTTTGACAGTTTACTACGTAGGGTATTCAAGAGCAGGATGAGGAGACAATTCTGGCTGTGAAAAGCCTCCTTTTTATCCTGAAATGGGGTGGAAAGGGTGCTAGACCTTTCCACGTAGAGGAAGTGAAGATTTTTCACTCTCTAGGACTGACTTGTGGTTTGAAAACAGTCTGTATACCCTGTATTTGACCCAGATGTGGCTTTGAAACCACATCTGGGAAGTTTTCATCAATACAGGGTGAAAATCTTCATCTGGGGACCTCACAGCCTGATTCTGACGTGTATGACGCATAGAATGCTGTACAGAAACTGTATGGGACCCCAGTATTGACTGACTTATGAGGTATTGAAGTATTAACATTCTTCTTTGTCTATTTGACACCTGATAATCAGAGTACAACTGTATCCTGTCATAATACAGTTGTACTGGCCATACTGTGGGATTATAACCTTCAAATGGCCATAACTCTGTCGGGGTTTGAGGTATAATGCTCAAAGTTGGTTCATTAAATAGCCCTGTATGAGCTCTACACAATGGTACCCAATTTGGTACGGTTATCATTAAATATGAAAAAGTTATCCCATGTAAAAGGTTTTTTGTACATAGGCGTGGTATGGGCAAAAAGCTGTATTGAGCTTGTTTGCCTCATAAATTTTGTTATAGGTGAGATATGAAGAAGTGGATGGAACCATCAGATAGCCCTGATTGTGCTTTTTCCAAAAAGACCCCACTTCAAGTATCCCACACTAAAACTGTAGAAGTTAGATGAGAGGTGAATGTTTTGTTCACCCTTATTTAGCCTGAATTTGACCATAACTCAAGTAATAGTGGTGCTAGCTCAGTTTGGCTGGTACCATTGGATAGCCCCGGCCTAGAGCTGCATTGCAAATACCCATTTGATGGGGTTAAGCCTCTCCTTCTAGATTTTAGATGAGAGGTGAAAATTAAGGTTTATGCTCAGCAATAACTTTAAGCAGGAATAACTTTGTTATTTCTTGTCCTATGGTGATGGGACTTATGTTTTCAGAAAGAGGTGAGTTTCCTCTTTCTTTTGATACCTTTTGAGCTGATTTGGCTCAGCTCCATGTTTTGGTGGTATCTTTGCTATACCATTGGTTTATGGTATTTTGGCTGTCATGCTTGTGCTCTGGTTTTGAGTCACAGGCTGACATACCCTCCCTCTAAAAAAGGCTCATCATTGATGAGACTGTTCAGTCCTCCTAGAGGACCTGAATCTTCTTAGATGAAGGTTCCCATCTGGTATGGCATCCTCTGCCAACCATTTGTCTTTATCAGCTGTCTGGTGTTTGAATCTGACTAAGTATTGTCTTTGATCCTTTCCATTAAGTGTGATCTTCCTGGACCTGATGATCTTACTCACAGGTCCTGGGGAGTCCTCCACTTCCACTATGTCAGGTCGTGTGGGGTTTTTCTTCCTGGAGGGGAATTTATCCTCCTCTGTTTGGAAGTATGGCTTGACCAAACTTACTGGGAATACTGGGTGCTTCCTGGAAAATTCCTCTGTAAGTTTGACTTCCACTGCATTCTTTCCTATCATCCTAATGATAGTGAAAGGCCCTAAAAATGAGTCCCTCATCTTCTTGGGTCCTTTAAGATTATTAAAGTTTAGTGTAGACACTAGCACCTGGTCCCCTTCCTTAAAGTCAGGTTCCATGTGTGTCTTGTCCCACCTCTGCTTATTATATTATTTTGCCTCAGCTATGTATTTGGCAGCTGTGTCACAAGCCCTCTTCCACATATCATGGAAGTCTTTGGCTGTGGGGTGGATGCTTAGAAGATTCTTCTTCAAGTGATCCATGGGCAACAGGGGATTCCACCCTTTCTCTACCACTGCAGGTGTTTTTCCTGTTGTAGAGTGCTGACTTGTATTATAAGCCAGCTGGACAGCTGGTAGAAGGGTAACCCAGTCATGGGTGTATCCTTCAGGGTACTTGTATTCCATGCCATAGGCACAGAACCTTCTAAGGATGTCTTCCATAGTCTGGATCATCCTCTCAGCTAGGCCATCTGTTTGGGGATGGTAAGCTGTGGAAAAAGCAAGCTTGGTGCCAAGAATGTCATACAAGTTGGTCCAAAACTCTGATTTGAATTTTGGGTCCCTATTACTAATGATGATCTTAGGGACTCTACAGGTAGATATGATGTTATTCCAAAATAACAGGGAAGTATCCATGGCTGTGTCCTCCTTGTGGCATGGTAGACACCTCATGCTCTTGCTGAACCCATCAACTATGATTAGGCAGGCATTGTAGTTCTCTTTGCCTCCTGGGACAAGTCCTGTGACCCAGTCCATGTTGATAGTTTCCCATGGGTGCTTGGGTTCCTCTATGTGTTGAAGTAACCCATACTTATTCCCATGTTTCCTATTTGCCTTTTGGCTTCTTTCACAGGTGTTGATGTATTCACTCAACTCCTGCTCCCACTTGGGCCACCAAGGTGTGCTTGCTACCCTTTCTTTGGTCCTGTCTTCACTCATGTGTCCCATATAGGGGCAGTCATGGCATTCCTGCAGGATCAGTGAAATGTGGTCTCTGTCTACCACTGTGAGTGCACTTGTGTGCTTTTCTCTGTGGTAGAGCAGGCCATCTATAAGAAAAAATTTGTTATCATTATAGGCCCTCAACCAGGGTTCTTCCAGCTGGGCTTCCAGTTCTGGACTCCTGTATTTTTGTTGAAGGAGTTGTAGTAGTATGCCACTGTTTGTGTTTGGCATAAGACTTCAGTACTGCACTAAAAAATTCATTGTGCTGTTCAGAGGAACTTATTCCCAATATGGGAGTTTCTGTCCCCTCTGAATCAGTGTTTCCACTGTCAAGGGTACCACTTTCTGGTGCCCATTCAGAAAATCTGAAGTTCTTTTTCCTATCTATTTCCATGAAATGGATAGGAATCTTGGCTGCAACTTCAGGGTCATAAGCTCGATTGCTTTTGACATTGTCCAGTGGCCATCTGCATTGGTATGACTTTTAACTTCTTTGTATATGATGGTCATGTTCCCTCTATACTCCTGGATGGCTATTTGCTATCTCAGCATGTGTCTATTTGTAGTCTTCATGTTTAGTAAAGACTTCAAGGCTGTGCAGTCTGTGTAGACTTCAAAGACTGCACCCTCCAGATAATAGTGGAGTTTTTCTAGAGCCCAAACTAGACATAGACATTCAGTCTGGGTGGCCCCATACCTGGCTTCTGAATCTTTCAGCTGCCTTGAGATGTAGCAAATTACTCCTTCTCTTGGTTCACCATCCACAATTTGTCTTTGGTGAAGGGCTGCCCCTAGGCCTTGACTGCATGCTGCATCTATATATAACTTGAATGGTAGTTCAAAGTAACGTAAGATGAGCACAGGTGCATTAGTGAGTTCATATTTGTTCCTCTCATATGCATCCCTCCTTTCCTTGGTTATTTCAAAAACTACATCTTTTGAACATAACTTGTATAAACTACTAGTTATGTGTGCAAAGTTTTTGATATGGTTTCTATAGTAGCTAGCAAACCAAAGAAAGGATTGCATCTCTTTGATGCTTTTTGGTACTGGTCTTTGAAGTACTGCTGCTACTTTATTCTGGTCAATTTCCAGACTAAGGCCTGAGACTTTATGTCCTAGAGCTAGTAACTCTTGTTGGCCAAAATTGCACTTTTAAGTGAAATTTTCAGATTTATGGGTGTGCATTTACTTAGCACTCTGTTTATGTATTGCACATGGTCTTCCCATGTCTCTGAGTATATAATGATATCATCAATATATACCACCATTCAGCCTTCCAATATTTCATCTTGAAATATTGTGTCCATGATCCTTTGGAAGTGGGCTGGTGCATTCTTGATGCCAAATGGCATTCTGGTGTACTCATATATGCCCATATGGCATATTATTCTGAGTAATTTCATGGAGTTTGGTTTAACTCCATTTTGGTGGAAACCCTTCATACAATCCATTTTGGTTATGTATTTGGCTTTAGCCAGTTTATGCAAGGCATGAGGTATCCTGGGTATAGGGTACCTGTCTGCTTTTGTGTAGTTATTCAGAGCTCTGAAATCTCCACACAGTCTAGAATTGCCATCATGCCAGGTGATTAAGACAGGGGTGGTGATTTCCAATATTTAATTATGTCCAATCTTCCTGATGACATCCATATCCAGGAGTTCATTGATATGTTTCTCAATTTCTTTCCTGGTTTCCAGGCTTGCTGGATAAGGTCTTTCCACATCCAGATATAGTTCTATATCATGGCCTTCAATCTTGCCTAATGGTTCTTCACCAATGGCAAATGCTGGTCTGTTCTTTCTCAGCATCTTCAGTAAACTTAGTTTTTGTTTACTGGTGAGGGTAGTGCTACACTGTCCCTCTCTGAATTCCTTCAGAAGTGCTTCTAGTGGGTCTTGGGAAGATATCTGGTATATATCAAGTGAAAATTTCTTTTCCTTGTTAGTACCAATGGTGATGTGCGTATTTTTACTGTTGTAAATGTCTATGCCATACATCCTCTGGTAATCTGTTCCTAGTAAAAACCCTTGGATGTGGGCATACTCAAGCACTAAAAACTCTGGGTTGAATCTGATATTACCCTTCCTGTGGGGTATAATTATCTCTTTGATAATTGTCCCAATGGAAGTCATCTTCCCTGATGCACTTTTAAAGTTCTTTGCCTTGGTGGGCAAGAGCTGTTTTTCCCAGTTTAGGAAGTGGGTATCCAGATAGTTTCTGGCCACTATGGAGCAGTGTGCTCCACTATCAATGATCAGTGGGTGCTGAGCATTGTCAATACAAACAGTCATCTTTGTGGCTGTCCCATGTATATATGCCATTACTTTGGTTGGTGTAAACAGGAATGTTTGTGCATCTTGTGTGTGTTTGCACAAGTTCCTGTGAGCAGTGTCCTGTGGCATGCCTGCTTCCAACTGTATGTCCTGGATTTCTAGTGGGGTTTCCTCTTGGTATTCCACTAGAAATTCTGCTCTTGGGTCTTGATCATCATCAGATGGTTCTCTGATGGCATCACCCATGGAGTATGATTCAGAATCCTCTGTTGGAGGTTCTTCCTCAGGGACTTTCTCTATGGCATAGACTTTTTTCTTTGCCTTTGGACAGTTGTTGGCATAGTGGTCTGTTGAACCACAATTGTGACAAGAATTCCTCTTCTTTTCCACTTCTGCCACTCTTTCTTTGGGTTTGTCTTTAAACTCTACCCTGAAAGGTTGTTTCTCTTTGAAACTACTGCTCTTATATGGGGTGAATTTCCCTATATTAGCCCTCTTCCTTATGTCTTGTAAGGTGTTGGCAATGTCATCTAGAGTGCAATTTTGGTTGCATCTGCATTTAGTTCTCCTGGTAATTGTGTCAGAAGTTTGTGATTCCTCATTTGGATGTTCATATGAGGATCAATGGCTTTAAGTCTTTTAGACTGTCTAAGACACCACTCATATGGATCTTTGTCCACAGAGTATTTGTCATTTCCAAATGAAATTGTCTTTTGCCATATCCAAGTTCCATTACTGTACTTTTGGATGATTTGACTCTTCCACCATGGCCAGTTTCTTCTGCCATGGATTTCTTTCATTTCTGTGTACCATATACTGGCATGACCTTCAAATGCAGTATTCAATCTAGCAGTGATCCAGTAGTCTGGTATGCTTGGTACATCAATGAAGAGTCCATCAATATAATCTATGAGTTCCATATGATCATATTCTCCTGATCCAGAGAGCTTGGGCCAGCTCGAGGCCTCAGGAAGCTGTTTCAAGGCTTCCTTCTCTGAATAAGACATTCCATCTCCATCCTGGTATTGTGATGGAGACCTTGCCTTATTCATCAACATGGCATCTGGTTTGATGTCATCTGGTTGATATGGATTCTCCATAACTTGGCCTTGTGGTTGGGGCTTCAAGCTATGGTAGGCATTAAACAATTTGTTAATGTCTTGATCCAGACAATCCCTGTCCCTTGTGCTGTGGTGTTGTTCTTCAAAGACTATATTCAGTCTTTTGTTGGTTTCTTCAGAGGCTTTGCTCAGTTGAGCATATCCTTCTTGAAGATCTTTAACTATCTGTTGCAAGGAGGCTTGAGCTTGTCTCATCCTCTCTTGGCCAGCTTTAATTTCTGCAAACTGCTTTGCAGATTGTTCAGGATATTGGGACATTTGTAACCACAGTGTATCACTGTTGATGTTACTTTCAGATGTGGCAATGTTATTTTAAGTCTGAGTGGGGTTAATTTTTCTATTACTAGGACAACTGATTCTAGAGTGGTTTACAACTACTTCTGGTTCTTGTGTACTTCTTTTACCAAATCTAAAAGCTTCTGGATCATGGGGTCTGACTCTTTCCTCCTCTGGTTGAAGGAGGCTTTGTTCTTTCCATTGTTTCCTTGTCTTCTCCTGGAAAGTTCCTGGAATTGTGAAGAATGGTGACTCTTGGCCACTGATCTGTTGGTTTCTGAATGGTGTGAAGCCACTGGAGAGCTTATTTGGCCTTCTCCTTGTGAGCCTGAAGGAATCTGAGTAGGCCCTGTCTGGGTTAACTGTTCTTCTATAGCTTGGATAGTGGCTTGGTTCTCCCTTATCCTCTGTGCCCTTGCCTCCAGGAGTCTGAACTGCCTGGTAGGATTCCAACCTTTGGTGATTACCATCAGGTCTTTGAAGTCTATCTCTTTGAGACAGATCTTCTGTCAACTTGCTCCAAGTTCTGCCCAGTGACTTTCCAGGTTGAACCTCTTGTTGTCCATGCTCCATTGGAATAAGTCTTTGAGGGGTTGGTGGAGCTGAAGAACTTGATCAATATCCTTCCAGTCCTCTGGTTTGAGGTTCCCGTTGAATTGGAGTTTGAATGGCAAGGTTGATATTATCTCCCTCATTGTTTTGCCATCCACCACTGTGTCCAAAGTGTCTTCTTCCAGGTCTTCTGGTTCTGGACAAGATTTCTCTGTCCTCTGGTTGGTTCCTTTGGAAGCCAAGGTCTCTGAGGTATGCAGGGGACATATCAGTGTTTGAAAGCAGTCAAAAACTTTATGTTCTTAGGGTATTAACCTTTGACTGTGCCTTGTACAAATTTGTTATCTGCTTATTTGGGCAGTTTGCCTTTGGAGGTTACAACTGGGTTAATAATTGTAATCTTTCCTGTACAAGTGGTTAAGGTTGGTTTACCTTGTATTGAAGCAGAGTTTCGTGGTTTTCTACTCCTCTGAGTGGCTATTGGTGTCCACTTTTTGGCTGTAACAAGGCCTTCACTAAGTCTTTTTCCTTTGCCCTTGCTGCCCTCTGGTTCTGAGGGTGTCACTGGTGTGTTGGCCTGTGACTGGGTCTCTAGTGGTATGAAATTTTCTTCCACTGAATCAAACAGGAAAAGAGGGCTTATGTCAGTTAAGACTTCTTAAAAGGCTGGTTTTGCACATCTAAGAATGGCCTCTGGGCTTGTATATTATTACAATATGCCCTTGTATTATGACAGTGTAATTGAATTAACAATTCCACGTCAAAAATACAGCTTACTGATATGTGGTATACTGTTTGTATACCAATATCTTACAGAATACTTGTAATTAGCAAGTATGCTCTGTCAAAGATGGTGTATTACAGGGCAATTGAGTTAACAATGTGCCCAAACACGCCTCAACTGTTGGTTTATCAGTATGAGCTGTCTTGATTCAATTAAGAATTAAGATTGTATTAGTGGCTTAAAAGTGTTTTTATATACAAAACACGCCAAAAATACTGGTCTTGTGGTTATCAGCCACGTGACAAATACTCTTTAAAATATGAGTATTTTTTAAAAAATAAATAAAAATATATAAAAATATATATTTTTTATAGAAAATGACGCCTAAAAAGATAAAAAAAGTGTCAATAAAATGATAAAAAAGAGAAAAATTACTTGTAATACGTCCAAAAAAGGTTTAAAACACGGCCAGGCCCCCAAAATGTCAGGATGAGTCTATGTTGAAGTGGTAATAAAGCTATTTACAGCTAGAACTATGACTGTGACATGTGGAAAATATTTTAAAATTGTTTTATAAGGGTTAAAGGTGGATTTAATTAAAATAAAAAGGGCTTTACTATAATGAATATAGTGGTGGTGAGCACTGTTGAAAGCCCTGGGTGCAGCTTTACCTGTTGGGTTACAATAATAAAGACTACAATACTTGAGTTTAAGAGTATACCTGCTTATTACCCAAGAGTAAAACTGTTTTTGACAGTTTACTACGTAGGGTATTCAAGAGCAGGATGAGGAGACAATTCTGGCTGTGAAAAGCCTCCTTTTTATCCTGAAATGGGGTGGAAAGGGTGCTAGACCTTTCCACGTAGAGGAAGTGAAGATTTTTCACTCTCTAGGACTGACTTGTGGTTTTCAAACAGTCTGTATACCCTGTATTTGGCCCAGATGTGGCTTTGAAACCACATCTGGGCAGTTTTCACCAATACAGGGTGAACATTTTCATCTGGGGACCTCACAGCCTGATTCCTGACGTGTATGACGCGTAGAATGCTGTACAGAAACTGTATGGCACCCCAGTATTGACTGACTTATGAGTTATTGAAGTATTAACATTCTCCTTTGTCTATTTGACACCTCATAATCAGAGTACAACTGTATCCTGTCATAATACAGTTGTACTGGCCATACTGTGGGATTATAACCTTCAAATGGCCATAACTCTGTCCGTTTTTGAGATATCATGCTCAACGTTGGTTCATTGAATAGCCCTGTATGAGCTCTACACAATGGTACCCAATTTGGTATGGTTATCATTAAATATGACAAAGATATCCCATGTACAAGGTTTTTTGTACATAGGCGTGGTATGGGCAAAAAGCTGTATTGAGCTTGTTTGCCTCATAACTTTTGTTATAGGTGAGATATGAAGAAGTGGATGGCACCATCAGATAGCCCTGATTGTGCTCTTCCTAAAAAGACCCCACTTCAAGTATTCCGCACTAAAACTTTAGAAGTTAGATGAGAGGTGAATGTTTTGTTCACCCTTATTTAGCCTGAATCTGACCATAACTCAAGTAATACTGGTGCTAGCTCAGTTTGGCTGGTACCATTGGATAGCCCTGACTTAGAGCTTCATTTTGAATACCCATTTGATGGGGTTAAGCTTCTCCTTCTAGATTTTAGATGAGAGGTGAAAATTAAGGTTTATGCTCAGCAATAACTTTAAGCAGGAATAACTTTGTTATTTCTTGTCCTATGGTGATGGGACTCATGTTTTCAGAAATTGGTGAGTTTCCTCTTCCTTTTGATACCTTTTGAGCTGATTTGGCTCAGCTCCATGTTTTGGTGGTATTCTGGCTATACCATTGGTTTATGGTATTTTGGCTGTCATGCTTGTGCTCTGGTTTTTAGTCACAGGCTGACAGTACCCAAAGGTGTTACACATATAACATCTCAATTTGGTGAAGCTGCCAATAGAAAGCTTAAGGCTAGTGAGTGGCGCGTTTTATTTGCAGTATACATCCCTTTAGTATTCCTGGATTGTGTCTTTTGGAAAATGAACCACACAACATCCTTCTACTTGTCAATACTGGGGAACTCCTGCAATGCACAGAAATAATTGGGGCCAAGACAATCACCAAGGATTATGCAGCTTTGCTTTCTCAGAAATATGAGTGATATCAAAGTACAGCAAATGAAAACTATCCAAAGATCAAAGTTATGCCACTCATCACTATTTAATGCATATACCTGAACAAATAATGTGTTGGGTACCATTAATGGGAGTGTTGGAGTTTTGTGGTGAGAGGTCGATTGGGACTTTAACAAAGTTCAAGACAAATTCTATCAATGGTATGTAGAAACTTCAAAGTATTCAAAGGAATAGAATTGAAATTTTCTCTTTTTCAATATAACAGGAGCTATTGAGGAGACATTGATGAAAAAATTTGGAAAGATGCAAAGACTTCAAGATACATTGAAGAAACAGGAGGAATGCATAAACAAAAAAAGGTGATTATTAAAAAGTCAAACCACAAAGAATTTCATGATAAAACATATTTGCAGTTACTAAAGCATCTCAAAACAAGCCTTCCTGTTCTGAACGATTACTGGATTCTACCTTACAATGGTCCTGTGCTTCAAAATTACGTAACAGAACACCATTTTTTTGAATGGCGTTTTGGATTGAAGGTTTCAAAGAGCCCAAAAAACAGTCTCATATATGTTAAAGAAGGCTTAAACAAAATTCAATTCCGTCACATTTGTCACAGTATTGATTGTGAATGTGATGAAATTCATAAAGGTTTGGTATTATTAATAAATTGGTTATATGATGTTAAAAACCGTGAAGATGGTTTTAAGGCACTTGATTCAATCTTGGATTCTTGAAAATTGAGACAATTGATAGTGTCCAATGATCTTAGTTCTATATAATTGTCTGAGGTATTGGGGCTAGGTGCGTATCGTAATCTTCCTACTTGGACATTAGGTTGCCCAAAAATAAGCCTTATGGCTTGCCCAATCAATAAGCTTGTAGATATTGAAGCTTTGGATTAGCTCCATTCAAACTGTATGTGTTTTGGTTTTTTTCAATTATTTAAATGGTGTGAACAAAAATATATGTTCAAATAAATTGTGCATAGCTTAAAACATGTAAAAAACACATTTGAAGATCATTTCCTTTAATGTAGTCATTTTCACTGATTCATTGTTTTATGTTCTCACAGGTGGCTTTCTTTTAGTTCTCACACATGAATTGTTTTTTGGTAAAAATATTTTTCTTTGCTTTCAATATTTGGGGCTTTTATTGCACCATGAAAAAAGTGCATTGGTCACCTTATAAATTCACAAGTAGTGATAAAACAAATTCAAGTGTTAATAAGACTTATAATGAGTTTTTAAATAACCAATCATTCACATAAAATAAGACAAATTAGTTTTTTGGTAAAATATTCAAATTTTGAGTCTTTTGGTCATCAAATCACATTTTTTTATTTAAAAGTCTATCTTTTGTATAAGGATTCAAATCAAATGAAAGAAAACCCATATTGAAAATGAATTGATCAGGGATTTTTAAATAAATCAGAAATCTGTTTGGGGAAAAATTGAGAATAAGAGCAACAAAGCATCTACCATCCTACCCATTCATTTTGATGAGGTACAGTATAACAATCAATATCTTGTGCATGTGCAATCTAGGTGTCTTTTTCCAGCTCAAGATTGAACTCTCCTTCTTTGGAAGCTTATTCAATTTTTTCCTCTTTGCTTTGTTCTTCACTGGAGACCACATATGAACCATTGCTAAGCTCACCTTTAGTTTCATCTGAGTCATCATTAGGAATTTCGTGAGAAATGACTTATGGCCCAATCACTTTTTCCAAATAATTTTCAGTAAATTTTCATTGCTTAATTATTCATTGGGATGTTGAACTCCTCAAATTGATGCTGAAGAGTTCGGCAAGAATGCCACATTTAAATAATCAGTGATTACAGTCTTCTTTCCTGGTGGCCAACTATTGAACAAGGTTGGGTCATAGAAGTCTATTGAAAGCCCCTTGGGTACTTGAGTACAAATTTATTTTTCAGGTATAGCAGGGACATAGCATTCACGTCATTGAGATTTAATGCCATTGTCTTGGTCAACCTTTTCCATCTCTTCATCCACCCTGTGCATAAAAATGTTTGCTTGTTCTGCTTGAAATTCAACTCTTCTGATAATATACCTTTTTTCTTTAGGGTCGCATTCACCATCACTGTGTGCATCAATGTTTGACAATATTTTCAAATACCACTTAAGAAATCCCTGTGCAACACAAAATGCTTAACCAATCTTTTTTAACTAAATAAAGAGGATAAATTAGCCAAAATAAAATTCAATGAAGAAAGACTTTTTACTTAACCTTTGTCTGGCTTGTAAGATAGTACTACATTCTTTATCTTTCTTGTACTTTCCAGATTCTCTCAATTCTTTCTTGTATTGCTGAGATAGTGACCAATAGACAATATGATTATAGGTTTCTTCAAGAAATTGAATATCATTCAAAAATTTTAAGTTTATATTTGTGTACTCATAATCTCCCCCACCATAAAGCTGTTGAAATGTTTGGATTGCACTGATACGACAGGCCTCATTATAAAGAGTGTCACTTGGGTTATCAAGGTCTGGAGCCCATCATTGTATTCCAAGCTTGGATAATAATGAATGTGAAAATTCTTCAAGTTAACTATTCCACAGGCAAGCTTATTCTTTCCTGGTTGTACTCCTTGTAGGGTGATAACATCTTGTTCTGGTATCAAGGATACTGCAACAAGACTTTGAATAAAATTTGAAATTTCTATAGAAAATGAAAATCAAGTAATAAACTCTTTTAGCAATGAATAATCAGGTGGAAAAGGGATTGAGTGTTGATAGATAAGGCCCCATAATGCTTTGATGTGTATGGAAAATGCCTCCTAAAAATTCAATACATTAGAAGAATCTTGAAAAAAAGACTTGAGTTTAAGAAGAGAAATTGCTCACCTTAGTAGGTTCAAACCCTGCTGGTGTTTCTTTGACAGTTAGCTGGTGAGGATGTTGCTTTTTTGGGGTTGGGTTTTGGTATTTCTTCTTTTTTTGTGCTGAAATAGTCTTCTTATAGTGAGGGGTCTTCCTATGTTGTTCTGTGGCAGTGGAAATCCTTTGGGGGGTGAGGTTTTGTTTTCTTTTATTACCTTTTGATTTTCCTGTGGACAGTAGTTGATTTTGGTTTTGAACATGAAGATAGTTTACTTGAGAAAGTAAGATCTCAAATTCCTTATCACAAACTTCAAGAAATTGGTGGAGCTGTTTAATTTTGTCAGCCTGTGATTTGAGAAGGTCATTCAATTTAGGTCCAAGTGATGAAGCTGATGAAAAGGGTTTAGAGCTATTTTGGTACCCAAAATTCATAGGTAATGTTAATGAACAACTGGATGGTATGTGGAATGGCAGTGTTCCAAAGGTCTAGAGTATTAATTACTGGTGATTCAGCAAAGAAAAGAGGCTTAGCTACTGGGTAATCTTCAACACTATACTTCCACTGAGCTTTAGCTACTGGGCAAGTAATTTTTACTATAATATACTGGACTACCTCCCAGGTGAGGGATGAATTATTCCTATGCTCCTACTGTGCAGTGGATATAATTTGCATGGGATATAATTTGCATGGGGGGGATTTTGAAATTCGGGGGGAGAGAGCCCCTCTATTTATACCTTTTGGGAGCCCAGGGGGCCCTCCATGGGAGCTGTCTTTTTCCACTTTAATTCCTCTTGATTTCATCATGTGACTCCATTTTTGGTGAGGCCCTTTCTTGCATGGGTAAGGTGATTTAAGGTTTGGTGATAATTTTTCTCTGCACAGCCTTCTTTCATCACATGATGGTCTTTTTGGTGAGCTAATTATGATGTGATTTTCTTGGATTTTCCTTGCATGCATGAGGTGATTTCATTTTGGCTGAGGATTTTTCTTGTGCACAGCCTTTTTTCTGTCACATGATATGCTGTTGGTGGGTTCAGTATCACATTATGAATTTTGTATTTCCTTTGCATATGTCATATTTTAGGCTTGGTAGAAGTGGCTGTGTAATTTATGCAGGTGTCATGTTTGTTTTTCTAATATAATTGACGAAGGAGCACAAATAGGAGAAAAAATAATAAAAATAAAGGAATGGATGATAAAAGACTTCAAAAACAAGGTAATATAAAACAATTGCACAACTTGGGAATTACAAATTGACATGATAAATTAACTTCATTGGTCAGAATTCAAATTAATTCCAGGTGCATACCTATATTTACCAATTGACATGAAAACTCAAGCTTATTGGTCAGAACTTGGAGCCTGTGTCACTTTGCTACACCAAAACTACACGTCTCACCAGCTAAAACCTCTCAATTATTATTTCTTAATTACCCTGTTTTGAGAAGCGCTATGGAGGCAAAAAGCTATAAATAGAGGTTTTCTCTCCCTCATTCTTCCCAGAATCATGGAACAAGTTCCCACTATCCAGGATCACCACCATCCCTGAACCAGCAGGATATCTAGAGTAGTAGTAGTGTTTTAGTTGTGAAAGGCTCAGTAGCCCTGCTCAGGAGCTTAGTATTTTTGAAGAATAGTAGTATAGCCATAGTGAAAGATCTCAGTAGCTTAGTATCATTGAAGGAATAGTAGTATAGCTATATTGAAAAATGTAAGGTTTGTCTATGAAACTCTTGATAATAGTAGCAAAATCAAGAGTACTATGACTGTCCTCAATAGAAATATATAATATAACAAAATATTATAACCACAAATTTAAATATAATTATTAAAAATAATTATATAAAAAAATAAATTTAATTATTATTATAAAAATATAATAAAAATAATAATAATAATTATAATAAATTATAATTATTCTATTATTGTTATAGTCACTGACAGTTATAACAATAAGACTGGTAAAGCTCTTAATGAGACAATTACACGTGGAAATATGAGTATTAACCACCTATAAATAATATAAATATTATTTATAAAAGAATTATAACACACACTGTGCAGAAATAATTCTTATAGAATAAAATTCTATATAAAAAAACTAATACTAGATAAAAAAGATATAGAACTTTAGAGAAAACTTACTTATAATATTTATTTAATACAACAAGTTAAACAACAACAGTTATTATATTAAATAATGATTATAAGTTAAAAACAAGCCTAAAATCAATAATTTCAAGGATAAAACAACTTTTTAAAATAAAATTGAAGATTAAAGAGTTTTTAAGAGGAATTTGTGGATTTTAAAAGATATTTAAGATGATAATTTTATAATATAAAATATATTATTCATGATTACAACAATAATCTGAATTATATGACTTCAATTCTTTAATTTACAATTAATAAAGAATAAAATAACTTAAGAATTACTTCAATGATCAGATTTTATAAATAATAAAACTTGACCTGTTTAAATTTCTAATATGATTGGATTGATGATGAATGATGGACAAAAACAGTGATGAAAAGACTCTTTTTATGTCTTCAAAGCAGCTCTCATGATTAATAATGAATATAGAGGGCGTGCTCAGGTCAAAACTGAAAAACAATACTTAAATACAAAGTTCTTAACTTAAGGCAACTTGTTTTTAATTCCAATTTAAAGTTACCAGTGTTATTCTTAACTCCATGTAACTTTAATCCTCATTTAAACTAATTATTTTAAGTTTTTAATATAAATAAACTTATTTATATTAAGGTTCATCACATGAACAACTTAAAAATAGAGTTTCAAGCAGAAATCTCTTAAACTCAATTTTTAATTAATTTTTAAAGAAATAATAATTTTCTTTGAGCTTAATTAAAAGAGTAAATTTCCAGGCTAATTACCCAGGAAATTTATTTATAAAAGATACTTAAAATTTAATTTATATATAGATAATATTAAATTCTAAGCTGTGTGAGATTTTCAAGAAAATCCATTAAGATTTGGATTTTTAATGAATTTTTGAAGTTATTGCTATTTTTCCACGTAAAATAGCAATACACACCAAACCTTAGCTTTTGATAAGGTTTTGTTTCTTGTAACTTTAAAGTTTTAAGCTTATTTAAGGTTTTTAAGCTTTATTAAGCTTTCACAGTTCTTAAAACCTTGATTTCAAGCCTGAATATTGGGATTTACACTTTGGCAGCTTGAAATTCCTGTCCAAATTGGGATGAAACCAGTTTAAACCTTAAGGTTGGATCAAAGTCTAATCTTAAAGTTTAAATAAGGTTGAAAATCCTCCAATACAGGTGGACAACCTTAATTGAATCATTGCAGATCCAAAAAGTTGGGTACCCCAGCTCTATTTGGTCTTTTTCCTTTGTCCCACCTTTTTGCGTGGATTTTGCCCTTTTATTTATTTAAAGCCATACCATGGCTTTAAACCCTTTTAAATTGATCTCACGCAGGATTTACATTCTGTATGGCAAATCCTTAGCCAATTCAGTAAATATACACCACACCTCAATTTTAACTAAAATTTTGGTAAGTTTGCATTAACCTTATGCAACTTTAGATTTAAGCTTATTTAAGCTTAAATTTAACAATTTTAAAAAAATGTTAAAAATGTTAAATTAGTACTGTGAATTTCTTAAATCTTCTAATAACACAAGAAATAAGTGTTTTTGGGTATAACACCTTATGGATGTACCCTAGGTCATTTTTGGTGTAGAATCCAAAAATGACATAATATTTATAACTTTGTTTATCCAAAAAAAAGTTATACTTCTTTTTTGTTATTTTTTATTTTGATTTCAACTAAAAAGTCTGTTTAAGACAAAATTAACTGTTTATAAAATCATTTGTGGCCTTATGGGTATGTTATACATACCTCACAGGCTCACAAAAAAGCTCAGTGGCCTTGCTCAATAGCTTAGTATTATTAAAAAAATAGTAGTATAACCTTAGCCAAAAGCTTAGCAGCTTTTCTCAGAAGCCTAGTATTATTAAAAGAAAAGAAGTAGTGATATAAAATTGATATCAAAGGTATTAAAAGAAGAAAATACAGTAATCCTATCATTAATATTAATATGAAAAAATAATTATAATCAACCTGAAACCAAAAAAAATATTCTTATCAGTTTTATTGAAATAACAGAAAACCACAAAAAATATAGGGTGTTGGTAAACACACGTAAGCCCTTACGTGTTTTTACCAATTTAAGGTAAAAACACGTAAGTGACCTTAATTTTCAAAACAATTCCTCAGGCTCAGTTTTGAGGATTTTTTTAATTTTTTTTTGCCATATTTTTCCCGACTTGGCATGTCAATAAGCACAAATTTTTTCAATTTTTTTTTTTGCCAAATTTCACAAATTTGGCCAATATGCCAAAATGGCATATTTTTTTTCAAAAATTCATTTAAAATCTTCCCACTTATGAATTTACTTAATTTTTTTTTAAAATGAAGGGTTCAATGTGAAGAATAAAGCACCAGAATCCCATAATTTTGGGAATTTTTTTGGTTGGGACAAGTGAAGGCGCAAAAAGGGGTTTTTTTCAAATGTTTTTTCCCGTCATTGTAATATGCCTATTTTTAAAAGGTGAATTTAATAACTTCCCACTTATGAATTTCCTTCATTTCTTCTTTAAATTAAAGGGTTCAATCTGGACAATAAAGAACCAGAAGCTCATGAATTGGGAAATTTTTTTGGGTGGGACAACAAGTGAAGGCGCAATGAGTGTTTTTTTAACTGTTTTTTCTCTTGTGTGTAATATGAATATTTCCAAGTACAAAATTTCCACAAGCTTGATAAAAAATGAGACTGAGGTGGGATTTAAGCAATAAATATGACTGAGGAGGGGGATAATTGGCATAAATTGTATATACAAAAATCACTCAATCAGAATCAACCTCCAAAATAGTGGGTTTTTTCTGAGAGGGGGGAGAAAGATTGGACAAATAAAACATCCTGTGTTTCTTAAATTTATCAGCCCACCCCAGGGCTTGTGGTTGGGCATGAATCTCCGAGTTCACAGTAATGGGGGGGACAGGATAAACTTTAGAAATGATGATGTCCAAAGGAACAAAATGAGCACAACTATTCAAGAAGCAGATGAAAATGGGGGGATTATCATTTGGAGGACAGAAATAAGGGAAAAAAGAAAAAGATTGGGCTGTGGAATAAAAGAAAACTGGTCTTTTATACTTATTTGCAATTGGATCCCCCGTGTCAGGCATGGACATCCACTTGCTTTTTGGAGCCTGGCCAACATCTTCATACCATTCAATTCTTTCCAAATAAGAGGATACTGAGGGAATTAAGGTGTTCATGGCTTCATAAAGGTCTTCATTTTGTTGAATTTCTTCAGCCAAGTCACCTCTGACATCAGCCCATTGATCTTGAGTCTTGTAAATGAAGTGGGATACTGTTCTGTAGCCACAGTTTCCATCACCCTGGACATTGATGGCCTTGAAGGTGTATTTCAATATAAACTTGGGCAAGTCTTCTGAGCCAGTTATCTGATAAAATAAGTCCAAAAAATGAATAAATATCAAAATAAACAACATAAAATTACATTAAAAAGAATCAGAAACTCACAAACAGCTTGGAGCATTCATCACTTGTGTGATAGTTGCTTTGACAATGCTCACAGGTCAAGTCAATTGCATCATAGATATTCATACTGGTGGCAGGCTTGTTTGATTTTCTTTGTGATGTTTTGCTTCCAATTGCCAATCTTCTTGACCTTCTAAGGGTTACTTCTGATTTATTTAATTCAGTTGCTGAGGGTAGTGAATCTGATGAACTGATGGATTTAGATAATGAGTCCTCATAATCTTCAGAATCTTCAGATGAGTCCACTTCCATAATTGGAGAGGGGAAATTTGACTGGCATCTTGAAGTTGTTGTGCTGGTCACTTTTGATGGGGGTCTTCCTCTTCTCTTGGATTGACTTTCAATAATTTCAAATCTTGAAGGTTCTCTTTTGTTTTTATTCTTGGCTCCTTGGGGTCTTTCACGGATATTCTTGCATTCTAGAGGGTCTTCATAATATTGATCATCCTCTTGACTCTTGGGAATTTGATCAAATGGGACTTTTCCAGTCAAAACATCTTGAAAATGTTGGAGTATTGGAGTGATTTCTGCCATTGGTCTTTGGAACAGGTCTTCCCCAATGTCTTCAAATATTTTCTTGGCTTCATTCATTCTTTCTTTTTCAACACTTTGATCATCACCTTGAAAACCAGTCTGAGAAGAATATGACAAATAAAATCAGTTAATAAGAAAAAAAATAATAAGAAGAAATTCAAAAACCCTCACAGGCAAATTCAAATGCCATTGAGGATGGAAGTCTGATAATTCAAGCCTTTGGCGCTTGGCAAATGCCTTTTGGGTCTTATGCTTGAAAGGAATGCCTTTATAATTGTTGTATTTGTTGGTACATTTTTCATTTGTAGGAAATTTTGTTTTGAAATTTTCAAAGGCAAGCTGAAGAGCATAATGAGACACCTTGCCATTGAGGGCACAGATGTGTGGAGGAAAATTCTTGACATGGAAAATCATTTCTTTGGAGATTCTGTTGATAATTTCAATAAATTGTTTTCTGAATGCCATGTGGAGTGCCCTGACTACCTCCAGGAGAGTACCAGTGGACTTTTGTAGCCAAATTTTAACCATGGCATGGGCACCTTCAACTCTGGAGGTGGATCCCACACCCAGGTGGCAATGGTGGTTGGTCCAGGCTGGCACATAATACTCCTTTAGAGGAAGCCAGGTATTTTCCAAATACTGCAAGACCTCAGCATTTTTAACTTGCTTTTGAAGCTTCTTCCAGTTGTCTTTGAAATACTTTTCAGTGGGTGAATACATAAGCTGAGAAAAGAATCCCAAAGTCATTAATAAAGACAATAATAAGAAAAAAAGTGAAATAAAATGAAATAAAGTGAAGAAGTATATTACTTGATTCCAAAGGCCCATAAAATTTTCAAAATCAGTTCCATGACCAATTTTCTTCATGCAATGAGCAGATACATCCTTGTTGATGTGCAAAATGCATAGCATGACTTTGGAGTCTGGGAAGAGCTTCTTAATAGAGTTTTTCAAGGCCAGATCCCTGTCAATAACAATAACTGGAGGGGGAACAAGATTGGTGTTGTTGAGGACCTTTTCAATGTATTGATTTAATGCCCAAGTATATGAAGTTTCATTTTCATTCTTCATCAAACAAAAAGCCCCAGAAAAGGTCTTATTTGTTGAGCTGAATCCAACAATATGAAAAAGGGGCATTTTGTACTTATTGGTTTTATAAGTACAATCCATAAGAATGACATGAGGAAAGCCATGAAGAAGTTTTATGGCCAGGGGGTGAGTAAAAAACAAGGAGGTAATGTGTCCCTCAGAATCCCTTGCAGAGGACCAAACAAAATTTTCTTCTTTGAGAGTGTCAATAAGAGCATCAATGGGCCTTCTGCCTTGCAGTTTGTCTTTCTTGATTTTCTTGACTTGGTTATAAATGTCTTGAAGGATTACAGGCCTGTCAGACTCCCTCTGGCTGCATAATTGGGCCTGAATTTGCCTTGGCATGAGCAGTGATTCAGACATTTGAGCAATTTGGGATGTTTCTTGCTCATTGAATTTCCTGAAAGCAGGATGTACCATGATATTTTCAGTGGCATCATGGCTATGTTCAGGATTTTTGACTTTAAGAGTCCAAGTGGTACTCTTGGCATTTTTCCTGGCATAAAGTCTAAAAGGACAGTCAAGCTTTCTTGAGGTGACTGTTTTGGAGGGGCTTTTGTTGGGATTTGGGGTGCCAGACCTGTCACAACATATTTCAATTTGGTTGTGGGTCATATTGGACCTCAAGGTGGACACAGCATACCCCTGAGCCCTGGCAACATTATGCACATGTTGCCAAAGAAGCTCAAGGGTCTGAAATTCACCTTCAGTGGGGGGTTGAAGCATTTTTTTAATGAAAATTATGTATAAAAGTCAAAAAAAGGGGGAATTGGGGGATTTGGAATGGGGTAAGAGCCTTTCGAAATGTGAAAAAGGTGTGAAAAATGAACAGAAGTGGTTAAGAGTGACAGAAAGTGGTTTAAATGTGGGATTAATTGATGAGGGATGGTAAAAAAGTGAAAATTGAGAGGCTTGAAAGCAGGTTGTTGTGGTGGAAAATGCAGTCTTTGGGGGAAAAAAAGAAAAAAAAGTGTGAAAAGCTTTGCAAAATGGCTTTGATAATGCTGTTTTTCCAAAAAAAACAATGGTTTGGGGTGGGGATAATGTGGATTATTGGGGTGTTTGAGCTTGTTTGTTTTTTTTGGGGGGGGGCTGGGCAAAAAAATCTGAAACAATTTGGAGTTAGAGAGGTTTTGTGGGGAAAAAACCTCTTTTGGGCATTTTTTGGCCCAATACAGGCCCAATGGTGTTTCATTTTTAATTAAAAATGGGCCCAGGGCACCCCTTACGTGTTTTTACCAATTTGCTTACGTGTTTTTACCAATGCCCAAAATATATCATCCTTAATTTTATTAAAACAACATCAAACCACACAACCCAACTGCACAGACTGCAGCTAATATAACATAGAGAATTTGATCTATTATTAGACTCTTGTGACATGGAAAAAGATCCTTTATGGCCTCATTTTTCTTGGAACTCATGAGTTTGCCTTTAATACAATAGATTTTGACCTTCATATGTGCATATACCTTTTTGTATGCCATTATCAAGTGGATAACTTTATCCATTAGTTCCTCCAAGCTCTTGTGGAGATTTGTTGTTAACTCATTGTCTTCCCTGCCACATTCAATGGTAAATTGTGTTGCATGTTGCTTTAATTTACTCAAGCAGGAGGCAAGGTATTCAACTGGTCCCAATTTGAGTCCCAGAGGATTGGTGAGATTTGTTGATGGTGCCACATATGGTTTGGGTGCAATCACATCATATGAGACTAAACTAATGGATTAAAACATAACATTTGCCCAAGAATGTTTAATTGGATTGGATGGGTAAAGAAGGCTATGAAAGATTTTGAAGAAGGAGCATTCAGATTTATGGAGATTATCTGGAGGTTTTCATGAGCCCTTCATAAATTGGAGATTCCAAATGTTGTTACTAAAAACTGCTTTGTTTTCTTATTCACCAATTAAAAACTCACCTGAAATCTTAAGCTCAACAAGCCAGGCTGACATTTTAATCTCTTGGTTACAGAGCACCTTAACACCAACAGGAAGGAACTTAACCACATCATTTTTTAGTAAATTTTCTCATCAATGTTTGTAAATACTTGTGATATTGTAAAGCCCTCTTTTCCATTATTATTGAGTAATATTGGAATGATAATTCAAAATCTCTCCAAACTCTCCAATAAGGGATAGAAATATTCCTTGATCATCAGTAGAGTTTGACAGTTTGGGCTCAGGTTGAGTCATTATATCACTCATATCTTGACCCATTATATCATGTTTAAGCTTCTCATGTTCTTGGGATTCTTTCATATTTTGAGGAGAGGCAGGAGGGGTTTCATATTGGATTTTATCAATGAGTGCCAGGGGGGTTTCAGTTTGAGGACCTTTGTTGACTTCAAGATCCAGAATTTCATCACCTTGATGGTCATTTTCCTAAACCTTTGCCTGGAACTTCAATCACAGCTTGAGATCCTTCATGTAGAAATTCTCCAACCTTCACACCTATCCATATACTATAAGAAGGTGTTATTATCAATTTGTTATTCAATTAGTAATGGACTTTAATTTCAAATCCATCTTGAGGAGGCTCATTGCTTCACCAATATTTTAATGTACATAATCAGGGATTTTACTATCATTTTTTATTTTTTTTAGTTTGTGGATTTTTTGTGTGATGTTTGAGAAAATTTTTTCCTTGGATATAATTTCAACATCACCACTGGAAATTACCTCACCTTGCCCAGAATCTTCTGTTGGTGCACAAGGTTCCAGAGTCTTTTCCTTCTGATATATTTTCACATTTCTTTTTGGAGAGCTTGGAGGCTGAGCTGAAATAAAGGCTATGAAAAAAATCAGGTTTGAGAGATTAAAAATATTCTACATCAATTTATTCTTGAAATATGGAAGAACTGCTGGATTTTGATTATCTTCATGTTCCAGGAGCTCTGATTCAATTCCTAATTCATTATTACTGACCATATCAGACATTTTACTTCCACTCTCTGGGGAATAAGTCAATAGTTGATTTAATTATGTTGAAATTCCCAGAATTTGGGGAATAGTGGGGGAAGCGTATTGAGTAAATAGGAGATGACAATTTGATTGAAAAATGTAGAATAAAAAGATCAAAATTGAAAAAAAGCAGGAGTTCTGAAAGTGGTGGAAGTAAATTAAATTCAAGATATTAATTATTGATTCTTTTGTAGGTAATATCAGTATTGGAGAATTTCAGAAAGGTTGAAAGAAGTTAAATATAAATCTAAATCAGCTCAATATTCAGTTAATTTTCTAGAAAAAAATAATTTTAGAACCATAAGCTCACCAGCAGAAGCCTGCCTGTCCACAACCTTGGAACATTTCATCAAGATCTATTGAGCTTGTATTGCATTTGAAAAATTTGATTTGTTGGGAAATTCAAGAAGGTGATGTGTTACAAATTATTTCATCTCATTCGAATTGAATAACTTCCCTGTGAGAAATTGAATAAAGTTGACTAGTGAGAAACCTACTACAGTCAGCTTTTGAACTATTCAACCCCCATGAGGTAAGGACTAAGCAAAATGTTCCATTTGAATGATATGAAAGAAAATGGTTTTTCTGGAGAAACAAAGGACACAATTCTGGTTTTAAATGGTCCACTTATTAGGTTGTAATTTGTGAGTCTCATGATTAAACCCTAACAATAACATTTTGAATATCCCCACCAATTTCTCCCCAGAAGATGTTGGCCAAGAGGGCCACTCAGCATATTTTTGTGATTGGGTTCATCATGCATTCAAAAAAGCCACTGTACCCTATGGCTCTAAACACTCACTATGATGAAATTTCACTCATATCAAATTGAGGGAGATAATTAGTCATTTGGAATTGGGGATGAGGTGACACATGAGCATTCTTAGATGAAATACTTGTGTGGCAAAACTTTGACACTGAAAATTAGCATTACAAAGCTTTATATCAATTTTCAATGGAAATGATGCATAAGAAAATGTTTCTGTGAGAATAAGGATGTCCAATTGGGGAAATAAACATCCCTCTGTGCAGAAGAAAAGCATTTCCTGAGCACAAGGATGGTAAATTGCGAATGTGAGAGGGCAGTGTGGCAGCCTAAGAGTGATGAGGAAGAGGTGCAAATGCAAAAGGAGAGGCAGTGTTGTGGAAGTCAATTTTTGTACAAGAAGAAAGATGTAAAAATGGGAAAATGAACTGTATTCCATGCGGAATCCAATCATTGCATGAGCATAAGGATGGTAAATTGAGAACATGAGAGGGAAGTGTGGGAGCGTAAGCATGATAATATGTGCAGATCATGAGGTGGGGTGCAGAAGCGTAAGGATGGTATAATGAATAAATGATGAGGCAGTGGAGGGGAAGCCAAACTCTTTTTTAGTGTAATCAGGGTCTGGTGTGGAAGCCAATTGATGCATGAGAGTATGCATGGTAAAGCAGGGAGATGAGCAGCCAGTGGTGCAGAAAGCATCTCATGCATGAGCATGAGAATGCCAAACTGTTGGCTTGAACCATGAGGTGTAATTACCTGGAGAATGCAAATGGTGTTGATAGGAGTTTTTGTAAGATTTTGAGTTTAACAATCTTTGTTGCTTGAATAAATTAAGGAAAACCAATAGCATTAATAAAGAGACTGAACTAAAACAAGATATAGTGAGTAAATCAATAAAGATAACAAGATTTGAGAGAAATAACAACAGTAATTGTTGCTTTAACAATAGATATAAATATCACTTTTATAAGTTCAACTTATATGTATAGCAGTATTATTAATAAGACAATCAAGCTAAAAAATAACATAGAAATAATTAATGAACACAGCTATGTGTGATGACAATAAAGTAACTACCTTATTAACAGTAAGAGTAATCAAAACAGATTACAAAGTTTTCTAAACTACGCCTGACACCTCTGACACTGATTGGTAAGGAGAACATAATTAACAATAATACCAGTGCAGCAAATCAACACATAATTACCTGAAACACTTCTCCTTAGTACTGTTGTTTAGAGTTTGAAAGACTTGGGTGATTAAAGACCGCTTTCAAGTAACCTCTGAGCTGTGAGAGAGGACTAAAGTTCCTTAATTCACTCTTGTTGTCTCTGGTATTGGATGCTTTTATAATCAACATTAATCCCTGGCCTTGTTGAGAGGCATTGACGAATAAGGAAAAGAGAAAAATAATAGGGGAGAGAGAAAGTAGAAATAGATTATCAAGGATAGGGGGAACCTAAGATGGAGACAAGGAGAGAGGGGGCCAAAAGCAATTAAACCTATTCCCTGTTCAGGGTGATACCCCAAACTATTCTAACAGTTTTTCCTTTGATTAACATAATCATGTGACATATTGAACAGTTGATTTTTTTTTGATTCAAACCACTAAATCCAGTGACTACAATGTGAAACTAATGCAACTGAAGCAAGCTTTTATACTGACAGCAGTGCAATGTGAAGTCAATTTCTGCCAATTTACAGGACATTTTCTCTGGTGAGAAAGGCAAATAGATTTCATATGAATATTTCCACATATATTAGTGAGAAAACCTTCTTTCCCTGTTGGCAATTTTTTTCATTAAAGACCCTCTTTAATGAATGAGTAGTGGATACGTCATGTACAAGGAGAAAAGAAAAGATCATGGAAAATACAAAATCTTCTATTTTAATGAGAAACATTCTAAATCTCCAAAGCTGTGGCTGAAATTATTTGAATAAATAATCCAAAGTTCGGACTCAGGTTAAAATCAGGTTGGACCTGCTTCTCATTCTGGTAGGGGAATTCTTATTTTCATGGTGAGCATTCTTCAAATCCTAGAAATAAAGGGATTTAACGTTTGTTTTGAGTAATAAGCTTCAATAGGAATTTTGCAACTTTCTTCCAATCTATTCCAATTGATTTACTAGATACTATATGTCCTAGGGCTTTGAGATTGTTGAGTCCAAAATGAAATTTCTTCAAAGAAATTTTCATATTTACTGATTGAATTTTTCCCGATCACTTAGATAATATAGATGTATGTTCTTTGAAAGTCTTGGAATAAACAATAATTCCATCAATATAAATTATTAACCATCCCTCTCAAAGCTCTTCAGGAAATATTTTATTCAACATTCTTTGGGAGTGTAAAGGAAAGTTTTGATACCAAAAGGAATCCTCCATTTTTCATAAATTACACAATGGATAATAATTCTCAAATATTTCCTTGGTATTGGTGTCAGAACAGTCTGGTTGAATTCCTTCAGGGAATCCATAGTGCTGATGTAAACTGCTTGAGATATTTCAGTAAAGGAAGTTTACTGTTTAGAACTCTAAAGTCCCCAAACTTCCTGGATTTTCCATTATGCCATGCAAATATGACAGGTGTAGTTATTTATACTTCCTTATTGCCAACCTTTTTCCTTATACCAAGATTAAAGAGTTCTTTAATGTTAATCTCAAGGTATTCTCCTGATTTTGGGATTTCTGGGTACCCAGGCCCTCCTAAGAGTGGTGGGTAAGGCCTCTCAATGTTTAAAGCAATGTCCACCTCATTCAGAATACCTGCCCTCAATTCTTCTTTATCTGATTAAAAGGCTTCTTAGGGTAATATCAAATTGCAGAGAGTTAATTTTCTTTTATTTCAGTAAGATGAAGGCTGACTTCAGCTTCATTCATTGTTTCTCCTTTAAAACTCTCTAACTCTAAGTTTACTGGTGATACTTTATCTATTGTAATTTATCTCCTAAAATGTAAAAAGGCAAATTTCTGATGCTTTATGTTGCCAATAGTAAATTACCTGTTTTTTTATGTAGATCTATGACATACACAATCAAATAATCTCTTCCTAATATAAAAGGGTACTAGATTTTTTTTCCATAACAGCAACTTCATCAGTTATTCTCAAATTGCCATTATTATATGGAATTATTACAGTTGTCTCAAATAATCCCAATGGTCACATGAAATCTCTGGCACTGTTGAAGCTTATTACATCAATTGGTATTGATCTTCAAAATTTGGCACACAAATATCAAGAAAATATTTTCCAGAACAAGAACAGAAGGCTCCTAGGACAAGTCACAGCTTAGTTGGTGTCAGACTGTGACTCCAATACAACACACAAGAATGACACCAAAATACCATAAGCCAATGGTAGTGCTAATTGACAACTAAAACATGAACTGAGCCAAAAAAGATCATGAAAGACATGAAAAGTAAGAGGAAAGTTAACTCTTCCGCAAGATACAACTTACATAACCATAGGATCAGGAATTAAAGAGTTATTCCAACCCAAAATGTGAACTGAGCATAAAATTAATTTTCACCTCTCATCTCAAGTCCAGAGAGAGAGGCAGAACCCCCTTGAATGAGTGTTTATATTAAATCCCTCAGCCAGGGCTTTCCAGTGGTACCACCTAAACTGTGATATCCTGGGAGCTATAGAAGCTATTTCCAACTAACAACCAAATAAGGGTGAATAAAGTATTCACGTCTCATATAACTTCTATAGATTTATTTTGAGATACGTAAAGTGGGGTCTGTTTAGAAAGAGAAAATAAGGAATTTTTGATGGTTCCATCCATTCCCTCATACCAAATATAAAAAATAAGTTATGGAGGAAAGAAACTCCATAAAGGATTTAATAAAAATACATAGCTGCATAATTGAAATTTCAAGTGGTATAGCTTTGCAATATGGAATGTGACCAATATCAAATGAGGTACCATTTTGTAGAGCTCATCCAGGGCTATGAAAGGGACCAAATTGGAGCTAATTATATTTAAAAAAGAAAAATTCATGGCAGTTTCCAGCTCAAAATCACACAGTATGCCCAAGACCTAATACTGTGGGATACTATGGCTGAAAGGTTTTTCTACCAAAATCTTGATAATAGTAACAAGTATCAAGAGTAGTATGACTGTCCTCAGTAGAAAATATAATATAATTAAATATTATAACTACAAATTTGTATTATTATCAAAAATAATTATATATAAAAAGATAAATATAAATATTATTAAATAATTAGATAATAGAAAATTATAGTTATTCTATTATTCTTATTGTCCCTGAAAGCTATAAGAATAAGAAGTGTAAATCTCTTAATGTAACAAATACACATGGAAAATATTACTATTTATCAGCTTGTGAATAATGTAAGAATATTATTTATAAAAAGAAATTATCACACACACTGTGTAGAGATAATTCTTATAGAAAGATTCTATAAAAAAAGCTAATACTAGATGAAAAAGTATAGAACTTTAAAGAAATCTTACTTGTAAGATTTATTGAATACAAAAAGTCAAACAATAACAGTGATTATATTAAATAATGATTTTAATTTAAAAACACGACAAAAACAGGGCAAAACTGAAAAAACATGCTTAAAAATAAGGTTCTTAGCTTAAGGTGCCTTATGATTAATTCCAATTTAGAGTCACCAGTGGTATTCTTAACTCTGAGTAGCTTTAATCCCCTTTTGGATTAGTTATTCTCAAGTTTTAATATAAAATCAGTTAATATATATTAAAGATCATCACATGAACAACTTAAAATATAAAGCTTTGAGGAAAGATCTCTTCAACTAAATTTTTAATTAATTTTTAAAGAAATCTCAATAATTTTATATAATAAAATATATTATTGGTGATGACAGCAATAATCTGAATTGTATGACTTCAATTATTTAATTTTAGATTTAATTTTGAATATAATAACTCAAGAATTACTTTAATAGTAATATTTCATATTTAACGCAGCTTCACCTGCTTAAATGTCTAATATGATTGGAATGATGATCATTTATGGACAAAAAAGCAAAGAATAGACTCTTTTTATGTCTAAAGAGTAGCTCTCACAACTAATAGTGGATATAGAGGGGGGGGCTCAGGTTCAAATTGCAAAACCATATTTAAAAGTGAGGTTGTTAGCCTAAGGTAACTTATTTTGGATTCCAATTTAAAGTTATCAGTGTTATTCTTAACTCCAAGTAGCTTTAATACTCTTTTGGATTAATTATTTTAAGTTTCAATGTAAATTAAGCTTATTCACATTAAAGTTCATCACATGAAAAACTTAAAATAGAGTTTCAAGAAAAAATCTCTTAAAATCAATTTTTGATTGATTTTCAAACAAATCTTAGCTTTCTTTAAGTATAATTAAAAGAGTAAATTTCCAGGCTAATTATAAATGAAGCTGCTTTATAAAAGATACCTAAAACTTAATGTATACACAGATAAAATTAATTTGTAAGCTGTGTGAAAGCTTCAAGCAAATTCATTAAGAATTGGATATTTAATTAATCTATGAAGTTATTGCTATTTTTCCATGTCAAATAGAAATACACATCAAACCTTAACTTTTGATAAGCTTCAATACTTGTAAATTTAAAATTTTAAGCTTATTTAAGCTTTTTAAGACTATTTAAGCTTTTTAAGACTATTTAAGCTTTTTAAGCTTCATTAAGCTTTGAAAGTTCTTAAAACCCTAACTTAAAGCTTGCATATTGGGATTTACCCTTTGGCAGCTTGAAATTCCTGTCCAAATTTGGATAAAACCAGTTTAAACTTTAATGTTGGCTCAAAGTCTAATCTTAAAGCTTAGATAAAGTTGAAAATACTTCAATACAGGTGGAAAACCTTAATTGAATCCTTGCAGATCCAAAAAGTTGGGTACCCCAGCTCTGTTTGGTCTTTTTCCTTTTTCCCACCTTTTTGCATGGATTTTGTCCTTTTATTTATTTGAAGACATACTTTGGCTTTAAAACCCTTTAAGTTGAGCCCATGCAAAATTATATCATGTATGGCAAATCCTTAGCCAATTCAGTAAATATACACAACACCTTAATTTTAACTAAGATTTTGGTATGTTTGCATAAACCTTATGCAACTTTAAATTTAAGCTTATTTAAGCTTAAATTTTATAATTTTAAAAAAATTCTAAAACAACTTCAATTGTACTGTGAGATTCTTCACTCTTCTAATAACATGAGAAATATCCATTTTTGGGTATAACACCCTATGGGTCTACTGTAGGTTATTTTTGGAGTAGAATCCAAAAATGACATAATAACTTTAAATTTGTTTATCCAAAAAAGTTATAATTTTTTTTTCTTTCAATTCAGTTGATAAGTCTTTTTAGGACAAAATAAACTGTGTGTAATGTTATTTGTGGACTCATGGGTATGTCACACATGCCTCACAGGCTCACAATTCTATATCCTTGTATAAGAGGTGCCAATTCTACAAAGAAGCTTGTCCCTCATTCAATACCTCATAGCTTGGGCTATGCAGGCTCCTATTACAGGATCTATATAGCATTTTATTCATCATACACATCAGAAGAAGGCTGTGCGGTCTCCAAATAAAGATTTTCATCCTGTATTGGTGAAAACTGCCTATATGTGGCTTCAAATCCACATCTGAGACCAATAAAGGCTATACAGGGTGTTTAACAGCCACAAGCCAGTCCTTGGAAGTGAAAATTCTTCACTCTTGCTACGTGAACAGGTCCAGAGGCCCTTTCCACCCAATTTCAGGATATGGAAATTCCCATCCTGCTCTTGAATACCTAGGTAGTACAAATATGCAAAAAGAATATAATCTTGGAGAATAACCAGGTATACTTTAATCTTTAGTATTGTACCTCTTATTAGAATTATTCAATTGGTAATAAGTGCACCCAGGGCTTTCAGCAGTTCTTACCACAACTATAACCTCATAGTAAATCCCCCACAATACTCATTAAATAATTTTTCATCATTATTCACCATGTCACAGTCATAGTTAAAGTTGTAAATACTATTGTGATAGCTTTATCATATAATCAGCCTGGAAGTGGGTTTGTTATCAATCACCACTTCTTTTATGCAGGAATTTCCAGCTGTATAACCTTTTTCCCTGTTTTGTTTGGTTTCAATAAGTCGTTCCTTTTTCATTTTTGAGAAATAAAGTTGACTATTACTCAGCTGTGGTATGTGGGAGTATGATTCCATTATATCAGATTTGAATTTGATATTTTCTATATCTTTTGAATATTCAGAAAATATTGATCATGTATCATCTCAATTTTCTTCATTCACACTCTCTTTGTTATAATCAGGTGCATTTTCAATGTTAATTTAATTCATATCCCCTTTTTGGACATGTATCAGCTAAATGGGTGGTATGTCAGAAAATATAAAACTTCCTGCTTGTTTCTTCAGATTTATATCTCATATCACTAGACTTTTAATTGGGGTTTTTTTCCATAGACTCTTTCCAAGGTGTATTAAATTGTGTTTTGAGATTCATTCTACTAGAACCAATTTTTGTTCTGGTGGTTACTGATCCTAATATTTTCTGCTGATTCTTTTTCATTAGTCCTACTTTTTACAGAATGTTCTAAATAACCTCCAAATCATCTCAGAATTTTTCTATGGATAATAAATTATGAAATGTCAGGATATAGTGCTGTTGGACTGCCTTTTTATTGGCAAAACCATGGTAAACCACTGTCTTTGTCAGAATTAAAATTTGTAAATTTAAAGACTGCTTCAACTTTACATCTCCAACAATCATTTGCCCATTTTTTTGTGATTTGGGTTTTCCATCAAGGCCAGCTTTGGTGTCCATGTGCTTGTCTTAGCTTTATATACCATCTATGAGCTGATTTGGTAAGAAAGGTGTTAAATCTTGCTGTTACAAATCTGTCTGGTAATTCAAATTTTTCCTGATCATTCCAATACCTCTGATAAATTCCATATGGTAATAATATCATTAACCACTTAAGTGGGGCCATTCTTCAAGCTTCTGTACTTTTTTTAACAAGTTTTGGCCCATAGCTGGTTCCATGTTATGAAAGGAAGTGGAACATTATTTCCTATTTGTGAATTTTTGTCAGCCTGTGACTCAAAACCAGAGTACAAGCATGACAGCCAAAATACCATAAACCAATGGTATAGCCAAGATACCACCAAAACATGGAACTGAGCCAAATTAGCTCAGAAGGTATCAAAGGAAAGAGGAAACTCACCCCTTTCTGAAAATGTAAGTCCCATCACCATAGGACAAGAAATAACAAAGTTATTCCTGCTCAAAGTCATTGCTGAGCATAAACCTTAATTTTCACCTCTCATCTGAAATCTAGAAGGAGAGGCTTAACCCCATCAAATGGGTATTCAAAATGAAGCTCTAAACCAGGGCTATCCAATGGTACCAGCCAAACTGAGCTAGCACCAGTATTACTTGAGTTATGGTCAAATTCAGACCAAATAAGGGTGAACAAAACATTCACCTCTCATCTAACTTTTACAGTTTTAGTGTGAGATACTTAAAGTGGGGTCTTTTTGGAAAGAGCACAATCAGGGCTATCTGATGGTGCCATCCATTTCCTCATAACTCAACTACAACAGAAGTTATGGGCCAAACAAGCTTAATACAGCTTTTGACCAGACCACGCCAATATACAAAAATACTTGTACATGGGATAACTTTGTCATATTTAATGATAACCATGTCAATTTGGGTATCATTGTGTAGAGCCCATACAGGGCTATTCAATGAACCAACTTTGAGCTTGATAACTCCAAAACTGACAAAGTTATGACCATTTTAAGGTCAAAATCCCACCTGCTGTCAGATACAGCCTTACCATGGGATAATATCCCATAACCATGAATATGAGGTGTCAAATAGACGAAGAAGCATGTTTTTACTTCAATACCTCATATGTCAGTCAATACTGGGGTCCCATACAGTTTCTGTACAGCATTCTACGCGTCATACACGTCAGAATCAGGCTGTGAGGTCCCCAGATGAAAATTTTCACCCTGTATTGGTGAAAACTGCCCAGATGTGGTTTCAAACCCACATCTGAGCCCAATACAGGGTATACAGGCTGTTTGCAAACCACAAGCCTGTCCTGGAGAGTGAAAAATCTTCACTTCCTCTACGTGGAAAGGTCTAGCAGCCTTTCCACCTCAATTTCAGGATAAAAGGAGGGCTTTTCACAGCCAAAACCCTTTCCTCATCCTGCTCTTGAATAACCTACGTAGTAAACTGTCAAAAACAGTTTTACTCTTGGTTAATAATCAGGTATAATTATAATCTTAATTATTGTAGACTCTATTATTGTAATCCAACAGATAAAGCCTGCACCCAGGGTTCTCAATAGCGCTCACCACCACTATTCCTCAATAGTAGAACCCTTTTATTTTATTATAAAACCCTTATAAATCTTTTTTTAAATCATTTTCTACCGTGTCACATACACAGTTAAGGCTGTAATTAGCCTAGTTATACCTTTATCATAGTATCAGCCTGACATTTTGGGGGCCTGGCCGTGTTTTTTTTGACTTTTTGGACCTTACAAGTAAGTCTTTTCTCTTTTTTATGACTTATTAACCATTGTTTTTATCTTTTTTAGGCGTAATTTCTTTGTTTAAATATATATATTATATATATTTATTCTTTTTATACATACTCATATTTTAAAGAGTATTATTCACGTGGCTAATACCCACTGAATTTGATTATTTTTTGGCGTGTTTTGTATATAAAAACACATAAGCCATCAATACAGTCCTGTATTCTTGACTGAATAAGGACACCTCTGACTGAAAAACCATCAGTTGAGGCGTGGTCAAGTGTATTGTTAATTCAATAACACTTGTATACAAACCACTTTTACAGAGCACACTTGCAAACCACAAGTGTATCTGTGGGATACTGGCACACAAACAGTGTGACAGGGCACCATAAGCTGTATTTTTGACGTGAAATTGTTAATTCAATTACACTGTCATCATACAAGGGCATATTGTAATAATATACAAGCCCAGAGGCCATTCTTAGACGTGCAAAACCAGCCTTTTAAGAAGTCTTAACTGACATAAGCCCTCTTTTTCCTGTCTTGATTCAGTGGAAGAAAACTACATCCCACTTGAAACCCAGTCACAGGCCAACACACCAGTGACACCCTCAGAACCAGAGGGCAGCAAGGGTAAAGGAAAAAGGCTTAGTGAAGGCCTCATTACAGCCAAGAAGTGGACACCAATAGCCACTCAGAGGAGTAGAAAACCACGAAACTCTGCTTCAATACAAGGTAAACCAACCTTAACCACTTGTACAGGGAAGATTACAATTATTAACCCAGTTGTAACCTCCAAAGGCAAACTGCCCAAATCAGCAGATAACAAATTTGTACAAGGCACAGTCAAAGGTAAATACCCTAAGAACATAAAGTTTTTGACTGCTTGCAAACACTGATATGTCCCCTGCATACCTCAGAGACCTTGGCTTCCAAAGGAACCAGCCAGAGGATAGAGCAGGAATGTCTAGAACCAGAAGACCTGAAAGAAGACACATTGGACACAGTGGTGGATGGCAAAACAATGAGGGAGATAATATCAACCTTGCCATTCACACTCCAATTCAACAGAAACCTCAAACCAGAGGACTGGAAGGATATGGATCAAGTTCTTCAAATCCACCAACTCCTCAAAGATTTGTTTCAATGGAGTATGGACAACAAAAGGTTCAACCTAGCAACTCACTGGGCAGAACTGGGATCAAGTTGCCAGAAGATCTGTCTCAAAGAGATAGACTTCAAAGACCTTATGGTAATCACCAAGGGTTGGAATCCTACCAGGCAGCACAGACTCCTGGAGGCAAGGGCACAGAGGATAAGGGAGAATCAAGCCACTATCCAAGCTATAGAAGAACAGTTAACCCAGACAGGGCCTACTCAGATTCCTTCAGGTTCACAAGGAGCATGCCAAATCAGCTCTCCAGTGGCTTCACACCATTCAGAAACCAGCAGATCAGTGGCCAATAGTCACCATTCTTCACAATTCCAGGAAGGTTCCAGGAGAAGACAAGGCAACAAGGGCAAAAACAAAGCCTCCTTCAACCAGAGGAGGAAAGAGTCAGACCCCATGATCCAGAAGCTGTTAGATTTGGTAAAAGAAGTACACAAGAACCAGAAGTAGTTGTAAACCACTCTAGAATCAGTAGTCCTAGTAATAGAAACATTACCCCCACTCAGACTGAAAATAACATTATCACATCTGAGAGTAACATCAACAGTGACACACTGTGGTTACAAATGTCCCAATATGCTGAGCAATCTGCAAAGCAGGCTACAGAATTTGCAGCTGCCGAAGAGAGGATGAGAAAAACTCAAGCCTCATTGGAGCAGATAGTTAAAAACCTTCAGGAAGGATATGCTCAACTGAGAAAAGCCTCTGAAGAAACCAACAAGAGACTGAACCAAGTCTCTGAAGAACAACACCATAGTAGCAGGGACAGGGAGTGTCTGAACCAAGACATCAACAAATTGTTTGATGCCTACCATAGCTTAAAGCCCCAACCACAAGGCCAAGCTATGGAGAATCCATATCAACCAGATGACATCAAACCAGATGCCATGTTGTTGAATAAGGCAAGATCTCCATCACAATACCAGGATGGAGATGGCATGTCTTATTCAGAGAAGGAAGCCTTGAAACAGCTTCCTGAGGCCTCAAGCTGGCCCAAATTCTCTGGATCAGGAGAATATGATCATATGGAACTCATAGATTATATTGATGGACTCTTCATTGATGTACCAAGCATACCAGATTACTGGATTACTGCTAGACTGAATACTGCATTTAAAGGTCATGCAAGTATATGGTACACTGAAATGAAAGAAATCCATGGCAGAAGAAATTGGCCATGGTGGAAGAGTCAAATAATCCAAAAGTACAGTAATGGAACTTGGATATGGCAAAAGACCATGTCATTTGAAAATGACAAATACTCTGTGGACAAAGATCCATATGAGTGGTGTCTTAGACAGTCTAAAAGACTTAAAGCCATTGATCCTCAGATGAACATCCAAATGAGGAATCACAAACTCCTGACACAACTGCCAGGAGAACTAGAGCATGCAGTAAAGTGCAGATGCAACCAAAATTGCACTCTAGATGATATAGCCAATACCTTACAAGACATAAGGAAAAGGACTAATATAGGGAAATTCACCGCATATAGAAGCAGTAGTTTCAAAGAGAAACAACCTTTCAGGGTGGAGTTTAAAGACAAACCCAGAGAAAAAGTGGCAGAAGTGGCAAAGAAGAAGAATTCTTGTCACAATTGTGGTTCAACAGACCACTATGCCAACAACTGTCCAAAAGCAAAGAAGAAAGTCTATGCTATAGAAAAAGTCCCTGAAGAAGAACCTCCAACAGAGGATTCTGAATCAGACTCTATGGGTGATGCCATTAGAGAACCATCTGATGAGGATCAAGACCCAAGAGAGGAATTTCTAGTGGAATACCAAGAGGAAACCCCACTAGAAATCCAGGATATACAGTTGGAAGCAGGCATGCCACAAGACACTGCAAACAAGAACTTGTGTAAACATACACAAGATGCACAAACATTCCTGGTTACACCAACCAAAGGAATGGCATATATACATGGAACAGCCACAAAAATGACTGTATGTATTGACAATGCTCAGCATCCACTGATCATTGACAGTGGAGCACACTGCTCCATAGTGGCCAGAAATTATCTGGATAACCACTTCCCAAACTGGGAAAAAGAACTCTTGCCCACCAGGGCAAAGAACTTTAAGAGTGCATCTGGAAAGATGACCTCTATTGGGACAATTATCAAAGAGATAATTATACCCCACAGAAAAGGTAATATCAGACTCAACCCAGAGTTTGTAGTGCTTGAAGATGCCCACATCCAAGGGTTTTTACTGGGAACAGATTACCAGAGGATGTATGGCATAGATATTTACAATAGTAAAAATAGGCATATTACCATTGGTACTAACAAGGAAAAGAAATTTTCTCTTGATATATACCAGATATCTTCTCAGGACCCACTGGAAGAACTTCTGAAAGAATTCAGAGAGGGACAGTTTAGCACTGCCCTCACCAGTAAACAAAAGCTAAGTTTACTAAAGATGCTGAGGAAGAATAGACCAGCATTTGCCATTGGTGAAGAACCATTAGGCAAGATCAAAGGCCATGATATAGAACTATATCTGGATGTGGAAAGGCCTTACCCACCCATGTTAAGGAGACCTCCTTACCCAGAAAGTCTGGAGACCAGGAAAGAGATTGAGAAACACATCAATGAACTCCTGGACATGGATGTCATCAGGAAGATTGGACACAATGAAATAGTGGAAATCACCACTCCTGTCCTGATCACCTGGCATGATGGCAAGTCTAGATTGTGTGGAGACTTCAGAGCCCTGAACAACTACACAAAAGCAGACAGGTATCCTATACCAAGGATACCTCATGCCTTGGATAAATTGGCCAAAGCCAAATACATAACCAAGATGGATTGTATGAAGGGCTTCCACCAAAATGGAGTTAAACCAAAATCCATGAAATTACTCAGAATTATATGCCATATGGGCATATATGAGTACACCAGGATGCCATTTGGCATCAAGAATGCACCAGCCCACTTCCAAAGGATGATGGACACCATATTTCAAGAAGAAATAATGGAAGGCTGGATGGTAGTATATATTGATGATATCATTATATACTCAGAGACATGGGAAGACCATGTACAATACATAGACAGAGTGCTAAGTAAATGTACACCCATCAATCTGAAAATTTCACTTAAAAAGTGTAATTTTGGCCAACAAGAGCTACTAGCTCTAGGACATAAAGTCTCAGGCCTTAGTCTGGCAATTGACCAGAACAAAGTAGCAGCAGTACTGCAAAAGCCAGTACCAAAGAACATCAAAGAGATGCAATCTTTCCTTGGGTTTGCCAGCTACTATAGAAACCACATCAAAAACTTTGCCCACATAACTAGTAGTTTATACAAGTTATGCTCAAAGGATGTAGTTTTTGAAATTACCAAGGAAAGAAGGGATGCATATCAGAGGATCAAATATGAACTCACTAATGCACCTGTGCTTATCTTACCTGACTTTGAACTACCATTCAAGTTATATATAGATGCAGCATGCAGTCAAGGCCTAGGAGCAGCCCTTCACCAAAGACAAATTGTGGATGGTGAACCAAGAGAAGGTGTAATATGTTACATCTCCAGGCAGCTGAAAGATTCAGAAGCCAGGTATGGGGCCACCCAGACAGAATGTCTATGTCTAGTCTGGGCTCTCGAAAAACTCCATTATTATTTGGAGGGTGCAGTCTTTGAAGTCTACACAGACTGCACAGCCTTGAAGTCTTTACTAAACATGAAGACTACCAATAGACACATGCTGAGATGGCAAATAGCCATCCAGGAGTATAGAGGGAACATGACCATCATATACAAGGAAGGTAAAAGCCATACCAATGCAGATGGCCTTAGCAGATGGCCACTGGACAATGTCAAAAGCAATCCAGCTTATGACCCTGAAGTTGCTGCAAAAATTCCTATCCATTTTATGGAAATAAATAGGAAGAAAAACTTCAGATTCTCTGAATGGGCACCAGGGAGTGGTACCCTTGACAGTGGAAACACTGATTCAGAAGGGACAGAAACCCCCATACTGGGAATAAGTTCCTCAAAACTGCACAATGAATTTTTCAATGCAGTACTGAAATCTTATGCTAAACACAAACAGTGTAGCATACTACTCCAACTCCTTCAACAAAAATACAGGAGCCCAGAACTGGAAACCCAGCTGGAGGAACCCTGGTTGAGGGCCTATAAGGACAATAAATTCTTCCTTATAGATGGCCTGATTTATCACAGAGAAAAGCACACCAGTGCACTCACAGTGATAGACAGAAACCACATCTCTTTAATCCTGCAGGAATGCCATGATTGCCCCTATATGGGACACATGAGTGAGGACAGGACTAAAGAGAGGGTAGCAAGCACAGCTTGGTGGCCCAAGTGGGAGCAAGAGTTGAGTGAATACATCAACACTTGTGAAAGATGCCAAAAGGCAAATAGAAAACATGGGAAGAAATATGGGTTACTTCAACACATAGAAGAACCCAAACACCCATGGGAAACCATCAACATGGACTGGGTCACAGGACTTGTCCCAGGAGGCAAAGAAAACTACAATGCCTGCCTAATAATAGTTGATAGGTTCAGCAAGAGCATGAGATGTCTACCATGCCATAAAGAGGACACAGCCATGGACACTGCTCTGTTATTTTGGAATAACATCATATCCACCTGTGGAGTCCCTAACATCATAATTAGTGATAGGGACCCAAAATTCACATCTGAATTTTGGACCAATTTATATGACATGCTAGGCACCAAGCTTGCTTTTTCCACAGCTTACCATCCACAAACAGATGGCCTAGCTGAGAGGATGATCCAAACAATGGAGGACATCCTCAGGAGGTTCTGTGCCTATGGCATGGAATACAAGGACCATGAGGGATATACCCATGATTGGGTCACCCTCTTACCAGCAGTCCAACTGGCTTATAGCACAAGCCAACACTTTACTACAGGAAAAACACCTGCACTGGTAGAGAAAGGGTGGAATCCCATGTTACCTGTGGATCACTTGAAGAAAACCCTTCTGACCATCCACCCCACAGCCAAAGACTTCCATGATATGTGGAAGAAAGCCTGTGATACTGCTGCCAAATGCATAGCTGAGGCCAAAGAGTATAATAAGCAAAGGTGGGACAAATCACATATGGAACCTGACTTCAAGGAAGGGGACCAGGTGTTAGTGTCTACACTGAACTTTAACAATCTCAAAGGACCCAAGAAAATGAGAGACTCATTTGTAGGGCCCTTCACTATCATTAAGTTGATAGGGAAGAATGCAGTAGAGGTCAAGCTCACTGAGGAATTTTCTAGGAAACACCCAGTCTTCCCAGTAAGCCTGGTGAAACCATACTTCCAAACAGAGGAGGATAAATTCCCCTCCAGGAAGAAGAACACCACTCCACCAGAGATAGTGGAAGTAGAAGACTCTCCTGGACCTGTGAGTAAAATCATCAGGGCCAGAAAAATCAGACTTAATCGGAAAGATCAGAGACAATATCTAGTCAGATTCAAGAACCAGACAGCTGACAAAGACAAATGGTTGGCAGAGGATGCCATACCAGATGGGAACCTTCATTTAAGGAGATTCAGAGCCTCTAGGAGGACTGAACAGTCTCATCAAGGATGAGCCTTTTTTAGAGGGAGGGTATGTCAGCCTGTGACTCAAAACCAGAGCACAAGCATGACAGCCAAAATACCATAAACCAATGGTATAGCCAAGATACCACCAAAACATGGAACTGAGCCAAATTAGCTCAGAAGGTATCAAAAGAAAGAGGAAACTCACCCCTTTCTGAAAATATAAGTCCCATCACCATAGGACAAGAAATAACAAAGTTATTCCTGCTCAAAGTCATTGCTGAGCATAAACCTTAATTTTCACCTCTCATCTAAAATCTAGAAGGAGAGGCTTAACCCCATCAAATGGGTATTCAAAATGAAGCTCTAAACCAGGGCTATCCAATGGTGCCAGCCAAACTGAGCTAGCACCAGTATTACTTGAGTTATGGTCAAATTCAGACCAAATAAGGGTGAACAAAACATTCACCTCTCATCTAACTTTTACAGTTTTAGTGTGAGATAATTAAAGTGGGGTCTTTTTGGAAAGAGCACAATCAGGGCTATCTGATGGTGCCATCCATTTCCTCATAACTCAACTACAACAGAAGTTATGGGCCAAACAAGCTTAATACAGCTTTTGACCAGACCACGCCAATATACAAAAATACTTGTACATGGGATAACTTTGTCATATTTAATGATAACCATGTCAAGTTGGGTATCATTGTGTAGAGCTCATACAGGGCTATTTAATGAACCAACTTTGAGCTTGATACCTCAAAAACTGACAAAGTTATGACCATTTTAAGGTCAAAATCCCACCTGCTGTCAGATACAGCCTTACCATGGGATAATATCCCATAACCATGAATATGAGGTGTCAAATAGACAAAGAAGCATGTTTTTACTTCAATACCTCATATGTCAGTCAATACTGGGGTCCCATACAGTTTCTGTACAGCATTCTACGCGTCATACACGTCAGAATCAGGCTGTGAGGTCCCCAGATGAAAATTTTCACCCTGTATTGGTGAAAACTGCCCAGATGTGGTTTCAAAACCACATCTGAGCCCAATACAGGGTATACAGGCTGTTTGCAAACCACAAGCCTGTCCTGGAGAGTGAAAAATCTTCACTTCCTCTATGTGGAAAGGTCTAGCAGCCTTTCCACCTCAATTTCAGGATAAAAGGAGGGCTTTTCACAGCCAAAACCCTTTCCTCATCCTGCTCTTGAATAACCTACGTAGTAAACTGTCAAAAATAGTTTTACTCTTGGTTAATAATCAGGTATAATTATAATCTTAATTATTGTAGACTCTATTATTGTAATCCAACAGATAAAGCCTGCACCCAGGGTTCTCAATAGCGCTCACCACCACTATTCCTCAATAGTAGAACCCTTTTATTTTATTATAAAACCCTTATAAATCTTTTTTTAAATCATTTTCTACCGTGTCACATACACAGTTAAAGTTGTAATTAGCCTAGTTATACCTTTATCATAGTATCAGCCTGACAATTTTCTACATCTAATAGTTGAGGCTTGAAGCTTCTTATATCCTCTCTTTTCTTTGGGGGTGTAGATATTCTTGCATAAGTGAGCAGCAATTCTTCAATTCCATTCATTTTACTGTCAGTAAAACTTGTTTAATTTCTTGATTCATGTTGGAAACTTTGTATTAAGTTGATTAACTTAGTTTTATACAGGTCTTCTTTGATCAACATTTCTTTCCATGATTCTGTTTTTCTTGTTTTAGCATAGATAATCTGAATCAATATCATTGTTCATTTTGATACTTTCTCTTGTGAGGTATCAAAACAATTTCTGAAGGAAATTGTATTTGTCTGTACTTTAGTAAATGAGTTTTCAATATCATTAGTTTTTTTAACTACCTTCTTTGATAATACTTATGGCTTTGTTTATTCTTGTTTCAATCATGTCATCAATAGATAATTCAAAATGTTTGTTCATCAATTATGTGAGACTTTGAGATATGACCACATATCCAAAAAAGCTCACAAGAAAAACTTTACAATAAGTATTCTTTTAAATAATTATCATAAAATAAGTAAAAATACCATAAAAAGGCATGAATGCTGAATTAGCTTAGAATCTGATTAATAAAAATTTGAAATAAGCTACATAATTAGATTCCTCATGATAAGAAACACATATATCATTTTATGGCATATCTGTAAAGTCAATAACCAATGAGTAATAAGTAAAAATGTCATAAAAAGATATAAATTATTAGTTATCTCAGAAACCAATGAAACAACACATGAAATAAATTGCACCATTGGATTCCCAATAAAAGCTAAACAACAAATAATTTTCTTTAATTTCTCTAAAGTCAATACTTAAGCAATTAAGCTGAATATATGCACTTTTATGATCAGTGCATACATTCATGGTTTTTAGCTAATATCTCCTGAAATATACATGATAGACAGTTAAACCAAGAATAATGTTAGCATCAAATTACTGTAAGAATACAGATATACACTTTATTTGACAAGCTATAAACAAGGTTATAACTTGTAAGGATTTGTTGAACACAATTGCTAGAGCGTTTGCCACTTTGTTGTGAAAGTAGTCCAAGCTTAAAATAAAGTGAATATTCAGGCTCTACTAGTTCATACGTGAAGAATGGGGTCTTTTTATCATAATATTTAAGGTAAAGCACATTAAAATCATGGATTGAAGTTCAAAATAGTAAATTTTGACAGAAAAGATGAGTTACAAGAAAAATCGTCAAAAATAGAGTTTTGATGATGTAATGAGATTTGCTTGCCACTTTAATAAGGGCATTCCAAGCTTTTAAAAATAACTCTCTGAATGGATGTAGCATGTATAACTTAATAGATATGAATTATCAGAGTGCAAGCTTAAAATTGATCATTTATTATCACTAACTGTAATCTTATTGTCAGCCTGTGACTCAAAACCAGAGCACAAGCATGACAGCCAAAATGCCATAAACCAATGGTATAGCAAAGATACCACCAAAACATGGAACTGAGAAAAATTAGCTCAAAAGGTATCAAAAGAAAGGGCAAACTCACCCCTTTCCAAATATACAAGTCCCATCATCATAGGAAAAGAATAACAAAGTTATTCCTGCTCAAAGCTGTTGCTGAGCATAAATCTTGATTTTCACCTCTCATCTGAAATAAAGAGTAAGAGGCTTAACCCCATAAAATGGGTATTCAAAATGAAGCTCTAATTCAGGGATATGCAATGGTACCAGCCAAACTGAGCTAGCACCAGTATTACAGAAGTTATGGTCAAATTCAGGCCAAATAAGGGTGAACAAAATATTCACCTCTCATCTAACTTCTACAGTTTTGGTGTGAGATACCTAAAGTGGGGTCTTTTTGAAAAGAACAAAATCAGGGATATCTGATGGTGTCATCCATTTCCTCATATCTCAACTAGAACAAAGGTTATGGGCAAACAAGCCCAATACAGCTTTTGCCTAAAACACGCATATATACAAAGTATCTTGTACATGGGATAACTTTTCCATATTTAATGATAGCCATATCAAATAAGGTACCAATGTCTATACCAGATACAGGGCTACATACTGAACCAACCTTGAGGTTGATATCTCAAGAACAGACAAGGTTTTGGCTGTTTTACAATCAAAATCCCACATTTTGGCCAATACAGCCTTACCATGGGATAATATCCCATAACCATGATTATGAGGTGTCAAACAGACAAAGAAGAATGTTTATACTTCAATACCTCATAGGTCATTCAATACTGGGGTCCCATACAGTTTTTGTACAGCATTCTATGCGTCATACACGTCAGAAGAAGGCTATGTGGTTCCCAGATGAATTTTTTTATCCTGTATTGGTGAAAACTTCCCAGATGTGATTTGAAAACCACATATGAGCCTAATAAAGGCTATACAGGCCTTTGCCAACCACAATCCTGTCTCAGAGAGTGAAAAGATCATCACTTCCTCTATGTGGAAAGGTCTAGGAGCCTTTTCACCCCATTTCAGGATAAAAGGAGGGCTTTTTACAGCCAGAAAAGCTTTCCACATCCTTCTCTTAAATTCCTACATAGTACAACTGTCAAAAACAGTTATACGCTTGGAAAATAAACAGGTATAATTATAATATTAATTGTTGTAGTCGCTATTATTGTCATCCAACAGGTAAAGCTGCACCCAGGGCTTTCAACAGCGCTCACCACCACCACTTTCTAATAGTAAAGCCCTTTAAATCTTATTATAAACCCTTATCATAAATAAAAACCTTTATTTTTAATCTTTTATTGTGTGTCACAGCCACAGTTAAAGTTTTAAATAGCCTAATTTTCACTTCTACATAGACTCAACCTGACACTTATTTTAAGTTTAAAAGTCATATAAGTGATGAAGCTGGTGAATACTATTATAGTATGATTAATACTAATAAAATACAAGAAGTTGAGGCTTCTTCTAAGCCTATGATGTCATCAAACTTAGAGTTATAGTGGTAACTCTAAATAATGGCTGAATAATGAGATAAGATGGTTTGATTTTAATTCAATCATCACTACAGCTCAAAATACTGATTAATTACAGTGGATACAATCAGTATCCATCTACTAGAAGCCTGTTGGACCCTAGGAGGGCACAGCTTACTATAAATAGAGCTCTTTTTACTCTATTTCCCCCTCAGATGCATCAAAAACAATAAAACTCACAACAAAAAGGTAAAATGTTTTTCTTCATATATAAATCTTTTATATTATCAAAGACCAAAGGTAATCTTTCTTCTAATTATTAATATTGACGTGATTACTGCAATTTTTTGATTGTTTTTGCTATATTTACCTATAAATCCTATTTTCCATGTAAAATTAAGAATATCTGTAATTTCTCTTATTTTATTTTTATAAATACAATTTAAATAAGTTTTATTTACATTTATTTGGAGTAGAAGTTTTCAAAATTGTTATACCAAGTGTTACAAGTAGGTTATCTTCTCTTTTATAATAATTTTTCTCTATTATTACTTTTACTAATTAACCTATTAATATAAATAGTATTTAGATTGATATATAACATTGATATTGGTAATATTATTGTTATTCATTCGTTTTTATTATTAAAAACCAATTTTTCTATGCCTTTATTATTTGTTGGTAACAATAATAAAAATCTTTAAGTATAATAATTATTATTTATTAACATATTTATTTTCTATTATATTATATTTTTATAATATAAGCTATATATGATTTATATTTAATAATATAATAATTCTATTGCACAATTATAACAATCCTTTATTGTTATAATTATTCTTTATTTTATTTATTAAATTAATCAGGACATTAATAGTAAAATAAGTGAAATATTTTCAATATTTAATCATTGTTTCATAGTAAAAACTTACAAATTCTTTTATAATAAAAGATTGCTCAATGACTTTATCTTAAATTGAAATGTCAATTATTTCTGTTTTAATTGTTCTGAAAGCGTTTAAAAAAACATAAGGGTTTCATTTCTTTAGCTTGAACTGAAATGCTTTATCTTACAATTTTGACAAATATCTGAATTATCATCAAAAATATTACCTTCTATGTTGTGGTATACCTGTACCAATTTGGATTAATGGAAACACTAAGCAGGTATTTTTTCATCTCTTCTTTAGTATTTTTGCTTCTTATTTAAAGTATTGAGCCCCTTCTCTGAGGTATATGAAGATCTCAACACATTAAAGCTTTGATTAAAATCTATTAATGGATAACTGAGCTTAATTTAGATAATATGAAACACAGTGAACCACTCCACATTAAAAGTAAATTTTCAGAAGAGGTTAGTAGACCCACATAAAAAATGTTTATCAAAATTTATCTATCAATTCAGTTTATTTGCAAAATTTAATTAGCTTTTTTTTGTATGAAAATAAAGAAAATATAAAAGATAAAAGATAAAAAATATTCGCTATACCACAGCAGGTATTAGCTGCCATGCAGAGGCCTGAAAAAATACTTCAGGGAAGATTTATAGTCAAGTTGGCACCATAGAAAATCATTTAGGTATTCATTTATTCATCAAAGAGGTAGAATTGGATATTTATATCAATATTACGGTTTATATTATTTGCTTAGAGGAGGTAAATTTTTAATTTGAAGCTAAAGATATGGAGAAAAGTGTTCAAGTCAGGCTTGGGATACCATAGAAACAAAAAGGGTACAGGTTTACTGTATTCTATGATCCCTTTGGGAAATTATATAATTGAAAAATTCAGTTTAAAGGACTTAATAGGCTTAGTAATAATTTTTAAGAACATGTTAAGGTGGAGTTTTTAGTGCTGGAATAAATATATTTAATATTTAGGGTGTAGACAGATGGTAAAATGGTGTGAAAGAAGGATCAAAATAGGCTAGAAAGCATAAAAGAGACAGTAGAATGTAACATTAGTATGAGAAAAGGTTCAGATCAAGATTACAAAAGTTTCAAAAGGGATTTCTGTGATATAACTACAGTTACAGGACACCTATTTACAGAAAAAGGCGGGATAAGTCAGGAAAATTACAGTACAGTAGTCATTGATATAAAAATTCCAGGGTTTTCAATTGATTACATAATAACTTAAATCATAAATGAAATAAGCAACTAAATGAAGCCAATCTGTACAAAACACAGCCTGGAACAACCTGAAAATTTCTAGTTCCCCTGTTTGTGACACTCCCATGGAGGCCCCAAAAACTATAAATAGGGGTTCCCTCCCCCCCAATTCTTGTTTTATCATGTACTAGACAGAGGCTCATCACAGAAATATAACTTCTTGATATTTCTTTCTGAAGGCAATTCTATCTATCCATCCACATTATCTTATTTTTTTAGGAATACTCAGTGTAACGTTTGTCTATGAAACTCTTGATAATAGTAGCAAAATCAAGAGTACTATGACTGTCCTCAGTAGAAATATATAATATAACAAAATATTATAACCACAAATTTAAATATAATTATTAAAAATAATTATATAAAAAAATAAATTTAACTATTATTATAAAAATATAATAAAAATAAGAAAATAATAATTATAATAAATTATAATTATTCTATTATTGTTATAGTCACTGACAGTTATAACAATAAGAAGTGTAAAGCTCTTAATGAGACAATTACACGTGGAACATATGAATATTAACCACTTATAAATAATATAAATATTATTCATAAAATAATTCAACACACACTGTGCAGAAATAATTGTTATAGGATAAAAATTCTATATATAAAAAAACTAATACTAGATAAAAAAATATAGAACTTTAGAGAAAACTTACTTATAATATTTATTTAATACAACAAGTAAAACAACAACAGTTATTATATTAAGCAATAATTATAAGTTGAAAACACGCCAAAAATCAATAATTTTAAAGATAAAACAGCTTCTTATAATAAAAATTGAGATTAAAGAGTTTTTAAGAGGAATTTGTGGATGTTAAAAGATATTTAAGATGATTTAATTTTCTATAATAAAATATATTATTGGTGATTACAACAATAATCTAAATTCTATTATTTCAATTCTTTAATTTTAATTAATAAAGAATAAAATAACTTATGAATTACTTTAACAATAAGATTTTATACTTAATAAAACTTTACCTGTTTAAATTTCTAATATGATTGGATTGATAATGAATGATGGACAAAAACAGTGATGGAAAGACTCTTTTTATGTCTTCAGAGCAGCTCTCATGATTCATAATGGATATAGAGGGCGTGCTCAGGTCAAAAATGAAAAATCATTCTTAAAAATAAAGTTCTTAACTTAAGGTAACTTAATTTTAATTCCAATTTAAAGTTAATAGGGTTATTATCAACTCCATGTAGCTTTAATCCTCATTTAAACTAATTATTTTAAGTTTTTAACATAACTAAACTTATGTATATTAAAGTTCATCACATGAACAACTTGAAAATAGAGTTTCAAGCAGAAATCTCTTAAACTCAATTTCTAATTAATTTTTAAAGAAATCATAATTTGCTTTGAGCTTTAATTAAAAGACTAAATTTCCAGGCTAATTACCCACGAGATTTGTTTATAAAATATACTCAAAATCTAATTTATACGTAGATATCATTAAATTGTAAGCTGTGTGAAAGCTTCAAGCAAATCCACTAAGAATTGGATTTTTAATGAATTTTTGAGGTTATTGCTATTTTTCCACGTAAAATAGCAATACACACCAAACCTTAAGTTTTGATAAGGTTTTAATGCTTGTAAATTTAAAAAAGCTTATTTAAGCTTTTTAAGCTTAATTAAGCTTTTACAGTTCTTAAAACCTTGAATTCAAGCCTGCATATTGGGATTTACCCTCTGACAGCTTGAAATTCCTGTCTAATTTGGGATAAAACCAGTTTATACTTTAATGTTGGATTCAAGTCTAATATTAAAGTTCAAATAAGGTTGAAAATCCTCCAATACAGGTGGACAACCTTAATTGAATCCTTGCAGATCCAAAAAGTTGGGTACCCCAGCTCTATTTGGTCTTTTTCCTTTGTCCCACCTTTTTGCATGGATTTTGCCCTTTTATTCATTTAAAGCCATACTATGGCCTTAAACCCTTTTGAATTGAGCTCACGCAGGATTTACATTCTGTATGGCAAATCCTTAGCCAATTCAGTAAATATACACCACACCTCAATTTTAACTAAAATTTTGGTAAGTTTGCATAAGGTTTATGCAAATTTAAATTTAAGCTTAAATTTAACAATTTTAAAAAATGTTAAAAGAGTTACATCAGTACTGTGAGATTCTTAAACCTCTAATAACATAAGAAATGAGTGTTTTTGGGTATAACACCTTATGGATGTACCCTAGGTTATTTTTGGTGTAGAATCCAAAAATGACATAATATTTATAATTTTTTTATCCAAAGAAAAGCTATACTTATTTTTTATTATTTTTTACTTTAAACTCACTTAAAAAGTCTGTTGAAGACACTTTTAACTGTGTATAAAGTTATTTGTGGCCTTATGGGTATGTTATACATACCTCACAGGCTCACATTCCCTACCACCAAAAGAAAATTGTATCACAATTTTTCTTTTGTAGTATACCCCCAAGTTATTTTTGGGGGGGGGGTATAATACACTGTCCAACCTCTCTACCTATACTTTTCTAAGTATTTAAAGCACATAATTCAAACTGTATTGAGCAATTGGTCTTCTCTCATGTCTGAATCTTCTGAGAAACCTTCAGGAATCAGGTATTTTGCTTTCTACAATCCGTTCATCTTCATGTTAAGGATTTTTCTACCTGATTTTTTCTATACTAAGCTCCTCTGGTACTTCTTCTTCTTCTGAAGGCTCAGACTCACTTTCATGTAAACATACATCAGTTGTTTCTTTTGTGTCTTCCAATTTTTCCACATTTATCTCATTGATTCTTGTCTTGTTTGGGCAAGTGTTTGCTAAATGAGATGTGCTTCCACATTTGTGGCATTTCAAAGGAAGTCTGTCTTGTGGCTTATTTGGTTTTGAAATTGGTTTCCCATTAGTCTTATTGTCTATTGGGGATTTGGACCAATTTCTTCCAATTTTTGTTCTAGTAGTGATGTCCTCCATAGCATTGATATAATCTTCTGTAGAGAAAGGCTCAATACATCTGATTCTTATAGCATGCTCAAGGTCACCACCCCACTTTGTTAATATCCTTTTATGTACCATTGTTTCAGACATATCAGCATGAAGGGCAGTCAATCTGTCCTTCTGTTTAAGAAACCAAGACATGGGCCTGTCCCATTCAATATTAAAAATGGCTTCTTCAAAAGAATTTTCCATTCTAAATCTCCAGGAATCATTAGCCCATTTGGAAATAATTTGTTCTTTCCACCAAGGCCAAGAATTTTTACCATGGTCTTGTCTCATTTTGTAATACCATTCCTTTTCTGATCTGGTAAATAATGAGTGTAATCTGGCATTTATGTATTCATCTGGTATGTTAAAGTCTTCTTTGAACATATCAATTGTTTTCATAAATTACATATAATTATATTCTCCTTCACCATTGAAGGTTGGCCATTCCTCTAATTTTGGAATGTCTTTGAAATTGCAAGCAGTTTCCACCTCATTACTTGAAATGGTATGATGTAAATCATTAAGCACATTTCTGTCAAGAATTGGTGTGGATTGCCTTGGCAATTTATTTTTGAGTGATATATTATTAATACTTGATTGAATTTCTTCTTTCAATTCAAGTCTTGCTTTATCATTTTTTTCCCAATTGTTCTTGGAAAAGAGCTGCATTGTGACCAATTGAATTTTCCAAGTTTTGAACTTGTAATTTCAATTCTCTTAACTGTCCAGTTATAAAAGAAATTGAATTGTCATCTGGTTGATTGAGAAAAGTAAGTTTAGACTCAATTCTTGCACAAATTTGCTTCAAAGACACAATATTGTCTTTATTAACATTTTCATGGCCAATAATGATCTTTTGTTGTTATTTCACTTGTAATATCTCATTACCCAACTTTTGTTGGATATACTCAAATGTTTGAAACTTTGTTATAATTTCTTTATTACAAGATTCAAATTGAGTTACAAGGTTAACAAGATCTATTTCTTTGGGAAATATTGGCTCAATCTTTCCTCCTCCTTGTTTTTGAATTCCATCAGAGTTCTTGCCATGTTGAACACATTGTCCATGGCTGTCTTTTCTTTCTTTGGGATTCTGTAATTCTGCGGGTAAGGCTTGTTCCATTTGGGCTTTGCCTTTCCCTTTGCCTTTTGCTTGCCCTTATGATTGGTCTTTGGGGCTTGCTTGGGCTTGCTTGGCACTTGTTGAGGCAGAGTTTTGCTGGTGGATGCTTGGAGAGCTGCCACTGGGCTGTTTTCCTTGCCTTGGGCCAACTTCTTCTTCTGATCTTCTGATAACATGCTTTGGTTTTTCAACCAAGATTTTATCTGTTGGACTTTTCCTTTGCAAGACATTGGTGTCCAACTCTTCAGAAGATCTTCTGTCTTTTCTGGCCCCATGAATTTCTTCACCTGAAGATAAGAGTTCATGGTGCCTATCCAAAGACTTGGGAGAAGTTTCCACTCTTGCTGTTTGGCAGCCATAAACCAGTTCTTGTACTGAGACTGGTAAATCTCCACTGCTGCCTGTTGGAAATGATTCAGGTCTAACAGAAATAGCAGTTATGTCAGCTTCAGGACTCTCAATAAGAGGTTCAAAGGTGCTGGCTAACCTTTGGGAACCGGTGGAAGTTCTGGCATCCTCCATTTGTGCCTCTCCTCTGGGCTGACATTCTTGTCTTTTTGATTTGTGACTGGAATGTCCTGGTCCAGATCCATTTGATTGGATGGAGTAATTACTTCCACTTCTAGTAGGAGTCATTGCACGTCAATTTTAAGAAAAAATAGACTAGAACTGATTGAATTAACCTGCTGGACGTTTAAAGGGTTCTTTGGTTATTAACCCCTTGGTGCTGGGCTGGTTTGAATTTCAATACTAGACTCTGAAGAGCTGTCTCTAATTGATGAAACTAGAGAAAAATAAAAATATAAGTTATTTTATCAAACAATAAAAATGACTTATAAACTCAACTTATTGAATAAAGTTTTCTTAATGTAATTTATGGCAAATTACGTCAAAAATAAAGAAAAATGTCTAAGATAAAAGAAAAAATGTTTTTAGTAAAGATTTATAATTTTTTTAATTTTTCTTTTATTTTGTATTTTCTTTAAAGAAATAATAATTATGCAATTAACAAGGTTATTAATCAAAATTGTATCATTATTCACTTTATACTAGAATAACTCAAAGAATGAATTTCAAGTCTGTGATGTGAAAAAGCCACTAGTTAGACAAAAGAAATTTATTCCAAGTCACTCAATAGTATATTGTTTCAAACAATATTCTTAAGAAAAAATAACTTTATTAATATTATCAAGATTATTTATAAGGGATAAGTCCCAAAAAAGCCAATATCAAAATTAATATGGCAATTTTACGTCAAAAAACAGTAAAATAAGGTCTAGAATATAATTTATGTCCCAAAAATTGGTTAAAATCACGGCCAGGCCCCCAAATGTAAGGTTTGTCTATGGAACTCTTGATAATAGTAGCAAAATCAAGAGTACTATGACTGTCCTCAGTAGAAATATATAATATAACAAAATATTATGACCACAAATTTAAATATAATTATTAAAAATAATTATATAAAAAAATAAACTTAATTATTATTATAAAAATATAATAAAAATAAAAAAATAATAATTAGAATAAATTATAATTCTTCTATTATTGTTATAGTCACTGACAGTTATAACAATAAGAAGTGTAAATCTCTTAATGAGACAATTACATGTGGAAAATATGAATATTAACCACTCATAAATAATATAAATATTATTTATAAAATAATTAAACACACACTGTGCAGAAATAATTCTCATAGAATAAAAATTCTATATATAAAAAAACTAATACTAGATAAAAAAATGCAGAGCTTTAGAGAAAACTTACTTATAATATTTATTTAATACAACAAGTCAAACAGCAACAGTTATTATATTAAGCAATAATTATAAGTTAAAAACACGCCAAAAATCAATAATTTTAAAGATAAAACAACTTCTTATAATAAAAATTAAGATTAAAGAGTTTTTAAGAGGAATTTGTGGATGTTAAAAGATATTTAAGATGATTTAATTTTATATAATAAAATATATTATTGGTGATTACAACAATAATCTAAATTCTATTATTTCAATTCTTTAATTTTAATTAATAAAGAATAAAATAACTTATGAATTACTTTAACAATAAGATTTTATACTTAATAAAACTTTACTTGTTTAAATTTCTAATATGATTGGATTGATAATGAATGATGGACAAAAACAGTGATGAAAAGACTCTTTTTATGTCTTCAGAGCAGCTCTCATGATTCATAATGGATATAGAGGGCGTGCTCAGGTCAAAAATGAAAAACCATTCTTAAGAATAAAGTTCCCAACTTAAGGCAACTTATTTTTAATTCCAATTTAAAGTTACCAGTGTTATTCTTAACTCCATGTAACTTTAATCCTCATTTAAACTAATTATTTTAAGTTTTTCATATAAATAAACTTATTTATATTAAGGTTCATCACATGAAAAAGTTAAAAATAGAGTTTCAAGCAGAAATCTCTTAAACTCAATTTTTAATTAATTTTTAAAGAAATCATAATTTTCTTTGAGCTTAATTGAAAGAGTAAATTTCCAGGCTAATTACCCAGGAAATTTATTCATAAAAGATACTTAATATTTAATTTATATATAGATAATATTAAATTCTAAGCTGTGTGAAAATTTCAAGCAAATCCATTAAGAATTGGATTTTTAATGAATTTTTGAAGTTATTGCTATTTTTCCACATAAAATAGCAATACACACCAAACCTTAGCTTTTGATAAGGTTTTGATGCTTGTAACTTTAAAGTTTTAAGCTTATTTAAGGTTTTTAAGCTTTATTAAGCTTTGACAGTTCTTAAAACCTTAATTCAAAGCCTGCATATTGGGATTTACCCTTTGGAAGCTTGAAATTCCTGTCCAACTGTGATAAAACCAATTTAAACCTTAAGGTTGCATTAAAGTATAATCTTAAAGCTTACATAAGGTTGAAAATACTTCAATACAAGTGGATAAACTTAATTTAATCCTTTCAGATCCAAAAAGCTGCGTACCCCAGCCTTATTTGGTCTTTTTCCTTTATCCCATCCTTTTGCATGGATTTTTCCCTTTTATTTATTGAAATCCATACTATTGCCTTAAACACTTTGAAATGAGCTCATGCAGGATTTAAATTCTGTACATAAAATCCTTAGCCAATTCAATAAAAATACACAACACCTCAATTTTAACCAAAATTTTGGTAGGTTTGCATAAAACTTATGCACCTTTAAATTTAAGCTTATTTAATCTTAAATTTAACAATTTTAAAAAATGTTAAAAAAGTTACATTAGTACTGTGAGATTCTTAAATAATCTAATAACATAAGAAATAAGTGTTTTTGGGTATAACACCTTATTGATGTACCCTAGGTTACTTTTGGTGTAGAATCCAAAAATGACATAATATTTATAGCTTTGTTTATCCAAAAAAAAGTTATACTTATTTTTTGTTATTTTTTATTTTAAATTCAATTAAAAAGTCTGTTGAAGATAATTTTAACTGTGTATAAAGTTATTTGTGGCCTTATGGGTATTTTATACATACCTCACAGGCTCACACTCAGTACCTAAGCACAGAAATGATTTTATACCATCTCAAGGCCTCAGGGCTTCCCATTAGCCAAGCTCAGTGGCACTGTATGATTGATTTGTAATTGATAGTAGTTAACAGGTGGTTCACTTCAATTCATAAACTAATCTCATTGGCTATACACATAAAATTCTTTCTCACTGGCTAATCTCAGAAGTACTGTCTGCATGTTTTCATTATTAATAGTAGATAAAAGATGAAATAAATTTACTTATAGATGACACCCATCGACTATAACTGTGATATTGGTTTCCTATTCCTAATCTTCTCAGAAGGAAATTTCAGTATCATTTTCAAGGTTTTTATAAATAAGAGTAGCCAAATGTTTGTCCACATTAATTTATCCAGCTATCCCATTGACCAAGTTCTTTAGCTGGAGTGGTATTCCATACCTTAAAGACCCAGTTTCAAGTGAAATTTGCTTTATAAGGCTATCAATTGAAGAAAAAACAAAGAAAAAAATAATTAGTCAATTATAATGGGGGAATTCAGCCACAGAATGGATTGAAATCCATCAGTATGTATCATACCATAAGAAAAACCATAAGAAAATGGTCCATTTTATTGAAATAAGAACAATAAAATGAAGAAAAGCAAAGGGAAAGCTAGCAAAAAATGTTGAGGTTACCAATGAAAGCGGTAGTCTAACACTCAAGTTAAACTAGTTCTTCTCAACCTTTTGATTACTCAGCAATGCAGTTATTAATCTTAGGCCACTTCAATAAGTAATAACTTAAAACCATATTGATAAAAAGTCACAAGACAGGAAAAAAGAAAATAAATTAATTCATGCAAGGAGAATACATCAAAACCTTAAATTACACAGCATATCTGTGGAAATACAAACAAAGCCACCTGATAAGGCAGTAAATATAAATCAAAAACAGAATTCAAGTTAATTGAAGGAAAATTAGACCTCATAAAGGACAAATCTAATCCCCACAATACACATCATTTTCCATCTAAAGTTAAAACAATTCACAGACCTATGGTGCAATAACTGTACAAAATCACTTCATACCACCCAAAATGGTGCAAAAAACCAAACAAATGGTGAAATACCTTCAAGAAATGACACCATCAAAATTTCCTAAGAAAAAAAAGTTTAGCCATATTACTTAATTATGAATGAAAATTTTGCAATAAACTGAAGATATGCTGCAATACCTCCAAGAAATCACACCATCTCAAAACTCTTCACCAGAAAAAACATCTCATATTACATAATCATACTGTTACAGGGGCTCTTCTAAGTGAAGAGGGCCTGGCACTCAGTAAACTGTGACTCAATGCAGAGGGCTCAAAGGATAAGAAGGAGCAAACAATTAAAAGTGTAATGAGAGTAATTATTGCTAAGAAAGACTAATATAAGCAAAGCAGTTACAAGAATAAAAATAATAAATAGAAGAGCCAACCACAAACAAGTCCAAGTCCACCGTTTCAACCTGTCAGAAGGAAAGAGGAGGGTTAATAAGGATATGGCCACCACACCTCATACTGAAGAGGTGAGAGAAAAATGCAAGGACTAACTTAATACCAGTAAGTACAATAGCCAGAAATAAGAGTAGGAATAATTATAAAATAATAAATCCACTAAATTAACTAACTGGGGAAAAGTCCCCAGGGGAGAGAAAGAGGGGCTGGTATATGTGAGAATCATAAGCCCTGATCCAGACAGAGAGTTTTAATGAGAGGGATTGATGACTGAATTCAGTCCGGCCAATACAGGTCCTGTCAAAACTGTACAGGATCTGTACAGGAGGAGTGGTTGTGTTGAGTGATCACACAGTTTCAGGATGGTGTATCCAAACTGTATTGGGTAATTCCAACCTGTACAAGTATTGACAGGCTGTATTGATTAACCAGACTGTATCCATGTTTCAGCAAGGAAGATTGCTGAAACTGATTGCTGATACACACAGTGGATTGCTAATTTGAGGTGTTTGAGTGGGTGTAAGATTGAACACCCTTACCCCTGACTAGTGGTTGTTACAGTATTCCCCTCTTGAAACTGGTGGTCTCCTGAACACCATAATACCCTGCCACTGTTGAGTGGCATCACCAAATACCCACATTTTTTCTAAACATTTTCTTTTGATTTTTCTTTTCCTCTTGACCATTAGGCTGAAAATCCTCTCCTCTCTTCATTGTCTTTGGTTATCTGTTTTCTCCCCTTCTTTTAATCCTGAGTAAGCTCTTCCATATTCAAATTATACTCTTCTTCTGAATTTCAATCAATAAGTCCCTTAAAGACATGACCCTTGGGCTGTATCCCAAAACTAAGGTCTTAGAGTTCTTCACCTCAAAAAATGATTCATGATGGTGATATGAACATATATACCCATTAATTACTGGGAAATTGTTCCTCTTGGCTCCACTTCACCCTGATTGGCCTTTGGAATCATCTAAGGAGGGGGCTTGTCCCCATTGTCCTTGCAATTTGGCTTGAATTTTGATTTTGGGCCATTTAGGACCCTCTTGAGTGTTTTAGGTCCTGGCCAATACCATGGCCATTATTGATGGATTGGTGATGAGGGGAATCTTTGGTCCTTTTTTGTGTTTGGGTCTTTTGGGGTCCTTTGGTCGGTGGGGGTTACTAGAGCCCCCCAGGGCCAGAATTTCAGGGGGTCCATGGGACCATTTCCTCACCCAAATGGCCTGGGCCCATTGAGAGGGTCCAGGACCATAGAAACTGACCTTTCCCAATATCGACGGGAAGGTCTTGGGTGATGGATTGGGGCCTAAATTGAAGGCCATAGCTGGATTCTGGGCCAGATTCATTGATGACGTCTTCAGGATTGGAGTGCAGTATTCTGATGCACTGAATTCTTCTGCTTCACAATACTTTAGCTATGAGTTCCAAACTGACTGAACTCACTTACTCTTCTACTTCTGTGCCACCACCATCTTTTCTCTGTGATTCTGGCATCCTCAGCTGGATGGCTTCCTCTGGGCACTTTGATCCTGGCCAAATCTATGATGGCTACAAGGCGGTTGAAGTTCTTGATCCTACTTGTACTGAATTTTGGCCAAGGGAAAAGATTGCTTTCAGCACTTCAACCCAAAATCTTCAAGGTGCCACTTCTGTTTTGTTGGGAAGAAGCTATGTCGTTGTCCTGGGTCAGAAGCTTCCAACATCAGAAGGTACTTGTGGAGTAAAAAGGATGGCCCTTTTGGGAAGGAGTCCCCAGTTTCTGAGGGCCCAAATCCTGATTCTACTTCACGATATTCTGATTGTGAGTCAAATGAATTTCTTGATTCAATTGGATACTTATATTTTGAATTAGTGACTGGTTCTAGGCAGAGGGATGTGGAAAGATGGACCAATGTTGGAGGGTCCATTCCAGTTGGTGGTAGGCAAATCTACTCCAGTTCAGCAGTCCAAGTTCCAGGATAAAAACTGAAGGAGTAGTCAAAAGAATAAGAAGAATCGCCTATCCCCCACCTGATCTGGATGCTGAAGGCAGTGATGAACTGGATGGAGAAGAATTTTAGGTGGTTAATAATCCAGTTGGCCATCAATCCAGCACTTCTCCTTCTGAGCCTCCTTTCAAAAGATTCCAAAGCTGCCTGATTCCAAGTACCCCTAGAAACTTCCAGCCAACTCTTGCTGCCATTCCTACTTCCCTCCCTCATTCTTCACCAAATTCTTCCCACACCAGGCCTGCCATAAATCCAGCAGTAAGACCATCCCCCATTCAACAGTCCAGAGCTTCACCCATAGTCACCTCTCAATAACTCCAACCTGAGGCCAGCTCAAGTAGAAGAAGAGAAGAGCTTTCACCTTTACCATTTTCTGCCACCAAAGTATTTCAGCAAAGAGATTGCTGGCCTATCTGAGTTACCAGAGAAGATCCAGATACCGCAAGTGAAACCCAAGATGTTGTGGCCAGGTTGTTTAGGAGAGTTGATAGAAATAGTAGGGAGGTGATTATGTATGCTAATGATAGAAATATTCCTGGTACTGCTTCTGAAGAGATGGCTGCAAAATTTTCCTGGTATGAAGATGAATTGATCAATGATTTCCAAAGAACTTTTGATCATATGGGTAGAGATAACTAGTTTTCTGGTCCTTGTTTGTATTTGGTTTGACTTCTATCCCCACTCTTATAGCTATCAAAAAATAAAAAGTAAAAAATAAATGGAACCTCCCAATACATGATATGGGAGGGGATCCTTCTGCTTTAAAGATAAAAGAAATAGAATTAAATATACAAGTAAAGAAAAAGAAATAAAAGAGAGAAAAAGAGAGTAAAGAAAATAAATAAAGGAATACCTGAGGTTTGTCCTTCTTGTGTTGAGTTGCTTGATTTTTGCCAAGAATTTTCTGGAAGATGAAAACCAAGCATTTGATGCTCACAGAGTGGCCAAGGTAGCATTTTAAAAGTAGAACCCTCAGGGATGCATACCAGGAGATGGAACTTACTTTAATAACTCCCACTCCCCATCAAGCACCATAAAAGAAAACCTTGCCATAATTGAATTTGAAGTAAATAATGTCTTGAATAAATATGATTGGCATAAGTTGGAAAAGAATAAAAAATAAAAATAAAAGGTAATTTGGCCATATCTTGAAGAAAGGTCCAAATTTGAGGGTATTGATGTTGCAAGGCCTTCTTAATCTGTCCAAAGAATTGACAAGTGCTCACAAAGTGGCCAAGGTGATTCTTAAAACAACATTTGGGTATAATACCCCCTTCAAGGTGCATGGCAGGAGAGGAACTTACTTTCATAAAATCAAATCACCACCAAGCACCATAAAATCAAACTCTTGAGGTAATTGGGACAGGCTTGTCTGGATACAATGAATGTAAAACCTTGACAAGGTCTGGTGAGCTGGAAGGTTGAAAGCTGGTTCCCAAGCTGTTCTTTGTGGGTCTTCACTGAATTCTTTCACTCTACAACATACCATAATTTACCTCTTTTGAGTTTTGAGTCCAGAACCTGAGCCACTTCCCATCCTTCTTGCTCTTCCACTATAACTGGTGGTGGTGGCAATTGATGTTTATTTGTGATATTTTATTTCTTCACTGGTTCTAATAAGGACACATAAAAGACAGGTTGAACTGACTTCCATTTTTGAGGCAACTTCAGGTGATCTGCATGGCTTCCAATCGTCTTAAGAGCTTCAAAGGTCCCAGCCATCTTTCTTACAGTTTCTTGGTGGGTCTTGTAGTCTTGATGTTCTTGGAAGCTAGCCATACCTTATCCACAGGTGGGAAATCAGGTGGAATTGTCCTATTTGTATCTGCATACTTCTTGAATCTCCTTATTGCTGACTCTAATTCCTCTTTGACAACTTGCTATACTGATTGTAGTTTTGTTGATACCTTTCCAGCTGGTTAGTCTTGAGAAATATGGATTGAGTCAAAGCTGGGCTTTCTTCCATAAATGGTGAAAAAAGGCAACTGATTTGTTGATGAGTGTTCTACATTATTATAGGCAAATTCAACCAGAGGGAGCCAGGTGTACCAGTCATCTTGATGGTAACTGACATACATCCAAAAATACTGTTCTGGAATCTGATTTACCCCCTCTGTCTGTACATCTGTTTCCAGATTAAAAGAAGTTGAAAGATATCTTAAAATCTTCAGCTGCTGACATAATTGAGTCAAAAATGATGAAACAAATAAAGAGCCTCTATCACTAATAATACTGGCTGGAAGACCATGTTTGGAAAAGACATGGTTGATGAAAATTGGAGCTAAGTCCAGCGAAGTAATTGTTCCATAAGTTGGAATGAAGATTACCAGTTTTGAGAACCTGTACACAACTACTAAAATTGAATCAAAGTTTTTTTACAAGGGCAATTGAGTGATAAAGTCCATTGATGAGGAATTCCAAGGACCAGATGGAATTTGAAGAGGCTTGAGTAATCCAACCTTCTTATGATGAATGTTCTTGCTTCTTGAACATTGCTGACATGAGGACACATAGTCCTCAATTAATTGATCCATTCCAGCCCAATGAAAATCCCTCTTGATGAGCTTGAGGGTCTTCTCCTGGCCAGGGTGGCCAGCCAATGGTGAGTCATGACGCTTTTGAAGGATATTGAGTTGGATTTCTTCATTGCTTGGAACTACAGCTATGTCTTTTAATAACAATAATTTTGTTTGAGGTTCAAGAGAATAATCTGAAACTGATTCACCTCTTGCTGATTGCTTGAGTATTTCTTTATACTTTTGTCTTTCCATACTTCTTTTTTGGATTTGGTCAACTATATATGAGAAAATTTCAGCTTTGATTGAGCAGAATCTTGACCCTTGAATTCCATCTTGCTTAATCACTTGATGAAAATTTTGAGGATTCTTAATGGTGTAATTCACTCCCCTCTCTGGGTACATGTCATCCTGACCTGACAAGGCATCTTGTAAAGTGGCCAGCCTGCCTGTGTGGTAATTAATAGTGAATTGAAACTCAGAAAGGAATTCAGCCCAATGGGCCTGACAACAAGTAAGAATTTTGGAAGACATGAAATACTGAAGGGAAGAGTGGTCTGTCAAGACTTCAAAAGGATTGGAAAGAGAAAGAAGAAAAGCTCTCCAGCTCTTGAGAGCCCTAACTATGCCAAGGACCTCCTTGTCATGAATTTCATAGTTGTGCCCAGCTGGGAAAATCTTGCAGCTATCAAATGCAATGGGATGCTTTCCTGAGTAATTCACCTGACTCAGTACAGCACCCAATGGATAATCAGAAGCATCAGTCTCTACCATAGTTGGTAGAGAAGGATTGAAATGAGACAGGATAGGAGCAGTAGTGAATGCTTCTTTGAGTATTTGAAACTGACTAAGAGCTTCCTCATTGAAGATAAAAGGAGAGTCTTTTTTGAGACGGGAAGTGAGAGCAATGATTTTTTTGCAGTAATTTTGAATGAAGAAACAATAGAAGTTGGCAAAGCCAAGAAAGGATTGAATAGCTTTGATGTTCTTGGGCTGAGGCCAATTGAGGATTTTCTGAAATTTTGAAGAATCCATCTTGAGGCCATCACTTGAAACATAGCCCAAGTATTCCACACTTGAGGGATGGAATACACACTTGGAGGCCTTGGAAAACAACTTATTGTCCCTCAGTCCTTGGAGGAAAGAGGCCAAATGGTTGACATGTTCCTCCTCAGAGCTGGAAAAGACCATAATATCATCTAAATAAACTACAACAAAAATATCAAAGAAATCTGAAAATATATCATTCACAAGATTTTGGAGAGAAGCGGGAGCATTGGTAAGAACAAATGGAATAACCACATACTCATAACTGCCATACTTGGTTCTGAAGGTAGTTAAGTGCTCATCCCCCTTTTTGATTCTCAGGAGATTATATGAACCATGCAAATCTATCTTGGAGAAGATAGTGGCACCATTGAATACGGTAAGAAGCTGGTTCATAGGAGGAACATGATACCTGTTCTCCTGTTCTCCTGTGAGGTATATATAACATACCAATAAGGAAGCAAAACACTTTATACACAGTTAAATTTGTCTTCAACAGACTTTTTAATTGAATTTAAAATAAAAAGTAACAAAAAATAAGTATAACTTTTCTTTGGATAAAGAAAGTTATAAATATTATGTCTTTTTTGGATTCTGCACCAAAAATAACCTAGGGTACACCCATAGGGTGTTATGCCCAAAAATACTTATTTCTTATGTTATTGGAAGATTTAAGAAACTCACAGTACTCATGTAACTTTTCTAACATTTTTCAAAATTGTTAAATTTAAGCTTAAATAAGCTTAAATTTAAAGTTGCATAAGGTTTATGCAAACTTACCAAAATTTTAGTTAAAATTGAGGTGTGGTGTATATTTACTGAATTGGCTAAGGATTTGCCATACAGGATGTAAATCTTGCATGAGCTCAATTCAAAAGGGTTTGAGGGCATAGTATGGCTTTAAATAAATAAAAGGGCAAAATCCATGCAAAAAGGTGGGACAAAGCAAAAAGACCAAACAGAGCTGGAATACGCAGCTTTTTGGATCTGCAAGGATTAAATGAAGGTTGTCCACCTGTATTGGTGGATTTTCAACCTTATTTAAACTTTAAGATTAGACTTTGATACAACCTTAAAGTTTAAACTGGTTTTATCCCAAATTGGACAGGAATTTCAAGCTGCCACAGGGTAAATCCCAATATGCAGGCTTGAAATTAAGGTTTTAAGAACTGTCAAAACTTAATTAATCTTAAAACTTTAATTTTAAAAGCATTAAAACCTTATCAAAAGTGAAGGTTTAGTGTGAATTGCTATTTTACGTGGAAAAATAACAATAACTTCAAAAATTCATCAAAAATCCAATTCTTAATGGATTGGCTTGAACCTTTCACACAGATTACAATTTAATATTATCTATGTATAAATTGAATTTCAAGAATCTTTCATCAAAAACTTTCCTGGGTAATTAGCCTGGAAATTTACTTTTTTAATAAAGCTCAAAGAAAATTATAATTTTTTTAAAAATTCATTGAAAATTGAGTTTAAGAGATGTCTTCTTGAAATTCCAATTTTAAGTCTTTCATGTGATGAACTTCAATATAAATAAGCTTATTTTATATTAAAACTTAAAATAAATAGTTTAAATGAGGATTAAAGTTACTTGGAGTTAAGAATAACACTGGTAACTTTAAATTGGAATTAAAAAGAAGTTACCTTAAGTTAAGAACTTTATTTTTATCCATAGTTTTTCAGTTTTGACCTGAGAACGCCCTCTATATTCATTATGAATCATGATAGTTGCTCTGTAGACATAAAAAGAGTCTTTTCATCATTGTTTTTGCCCATCATCATTAATCAATCCAATCATACTAGAAATTTAAACAGGTAAAAGTTTGATTATTTATAAAATCTTCTTATTAAAGAGTAATTCTTAAGAATTTTGTTCTTCATTAATTGTAAATTCAAGAATTGAAATCATAGAATTCAGATTATTGTTGTAATCATCAATAATATATCTTATATTATAAAATTATCATCTCAAATCTCTTTTAAATCTACAAATTCCTCTTAAAGACTCTTTAAATCATAAGAAGTTGTTTTATCATTTAAATTATTGATCTTTGACGTGTTTTCAACTCATAATGCTCTTTTAATACAATAACTGTTGTATTTCACTTGTTGTATTAAGTTATATTATCAGTAAGTGTTTATCTAGGATTCTATATTTTTTTATCTATTATTAGTTTTTTTACATAGAATTTTTCTATAAGAATTCTTTCCGCACAGTGTGTGTTTTGATTCTTTTAAAAATAATATTTATATTATTTATAAGTGGTTAAATATTTTCATTTTCCATGTGTAATTGTCTCATTAAGAGCTTTACACTTCTTATTGTTATAATTGTCAGTGACTATAACAATAATAGAATAATTAGAATTCATTATAATTATTATATTTTTTTTATTATTATATTTTATAATAATAATTATTTTTTTTTCTATATAATTATTTCTGATAATTATATTTAAATTTGTGGCTATATGTCACAGCCAAGGAGGCAGGGGCATTACCAATCATCTTCAACAATCATTACTTCATTGATACCCTTCAAAACCCAATCAGCAAGGGGGTTTCATTCAAAATTCTCCAAACACAGTTTTCAGACCTCAATACAGTTGCATACAGGCAAGACCCAAATACAGGATTCACCAAATACAGGCCTGTCATCAATACAGGCGCAAATACCTGTATTGGATTCACCAATACAGGATTCAATCCCACATCCAACTTCTTCCAGCATACAGGCAAGTATCTCAACACTCAAACTCCAAGGCTGGTATTTCTCACATATACCAGCCCCTCTTCATCCGCCTGGGGTTTTTTCCCCCAGTTAATTAAAATATTGGATTTATTATTTAATATTATTTTATTATAAATTAAGTTAGTCTTTGCCTTTCCTCACCTGTTCAGTAGAGTCCTGGTGGCCATATCCTTTATTAATCCTTTTCTCTTTTCTGAACAGGTTGAAACAGTGGTACAGGATTATTTGTGGTTGGCTCTTTATTATTGCTTTTGTTTTCTCTCATATCTTTTTATGCTTATTATTTTATGACTAGGAATTTATCCTCTTACTCCATTACTCTTATCAATTGAGTATTTTATTCTGAGAGCTCCATAAGTAAGTCTGTTCACTGAGTGCCAGGCCCTCTTCATTTAGAAGAGCCCCTGTGACATTATTTTAATTAACTCATAGTTGTTTCTTCTTTTCATTCACTTTATTCATTTCTCTCATTCTTCAATTATGATCTTTTTATGATTTTATGATTTTTATGATTTTTATGATTTCATTATCTCTAATCAATTTTCATCTCATTCATTTCATTCAAATGAAAATTGATTCTCTTTCTCATTTCAAAAATTCTGCTGACCATTTCACTTTATTCTTTATCATTCTCATTTCTCTTTTTGTCTGAATTCAGCTTTTTATCAGGTTATTTGAGGGGAATTATTTGGGTTAATTGATTCATCATTCAGGGATTCTAGTGATTTGGGGTATTCAGTGATTTTGATTTTGAAATTTCTCAAGATTATCGATTGATTGATTGATTCCTCAAGACATTAATTTCACCTCAAGATTTTGAATTGACTTTGATTGATTTGATTTGATTCCTCAAGATAGCTGATTTATCCTCAAGATTTGATTTGATTGAATTGATTTTGAAGATATTGACTGAATTCATCAAGACTTAATTGATTTGATTTTTGGATTCACTTGATTGACTTGAATTGATTTATTGATTGACATTGATTATCCATAAGAATGTGATTCTGTCATTTTCATTCTTCAAGATTTCTCAGAGTATTCTCACTTCAAGACTGTTTATTGATTCTTCAAGATCATCAAGATTCTCATTTAATTTGATTTGGTCAAGCCTTATTTTATTCAAAGTATCATCAAGTTTTTATTCATTCTTCTTTCATGATTCCAGTTCAGCATAGCCCACCAGCCAAGAATACAAGATCCCAGAGACATCAAGCTGTTCTCACTCCTACAGCAAGGGCTCCTCTTGACCGCACACCAACAGTTCATCAACTGAGTGTAAAATTGGATAGAGGACCACCAATGGAAGGAGCAGCACCCTCCAGTAGAGGAGGTGTGAAGTCTAGAAGATCAAGATCATTCTCTGGACTATTGGGTGGTTATCCTGGTGTTTCTCAAGGGCCTAGGAGTAGATTGGGGGAAGCTGAAGATGAGGAGGGGGAGGAGTATGTGGAAGAGGAAGAATCTGAGGAGACTGAAGTAGCAGCTGCCTTGGCAGGTGCTTCTGAAGCTCCTGAGGCTCCAAATCTAGCCCTTTCTAATCAACCTTCTGTCTCTCAAGCTGAACCAAATTTCCTCAAGATGATGGAGCAAATGACTCAGTTTATGGGACAACTCACTCAAGCAGTTTCCCCAAAGGAAAATTCAAAAACTCCAGCATTCAAAACTCCATCAATGAAGGCACCTGATTCTTTTTATGGTACTAAAGCTTATAAATTGAGAGGATTTATTCAATTTTGTCAATGAATATTCCATAATGACGCAGCAAACTTCTTCTCTGACAGGAAGAAGTTCTTATACTCAACTTCTTTTCTTACTGGTAGAGCTGGAAAATGGATTGAACCCTATCTCTCAAATATCTCCAATGAATACCCATCTTATCTCCTCAATAACCGGCAGTTATTTGAAACCCAGTTATTCACTCTGTTTGGTGATCCCAATGAAGTCAGAAAAGCTGAACAAGAGTTGAACAATTTGAGGATGAGGGAAAGTGGTCAAGTTTCCTTGTACATAGCTGATTTCAGAAGTCTAATATCAAGAATTGGAGACTAGGGGGGAAGGGCCTATATTCATGTGTATAGGAGAGGCTTGGCATCAAGATTGTTGGACCAATTGGCTTCTCACCCTGGAACTTTTGATAGTCCTCAAGAACTCATGGACATCACCTTGGAATTAGATGCCAGGTACCATGAGAGGCAGAAGGAAAAGGGTAGTCATCAAGAGAAGAAGCCTCCAATCAGTGAATCCAACTCCTCCATGCCCCCTTAAAGTTCATCATCACAGAAGCCTTATCACAGGAAGAATAAGAAGGGGAAGAATTTTCAAGTGTCCAAAGACAAGCCTCATGCTGCTCTCCTCAATAAGGACAACAAATTAATTGGTTCTGAAAAGGAGAGGAGGATTAAAGAAGGCTTGTGCAATTATTGTGGTGGAAAGCACCCATTTGAAAAATGCTTCAAGAAGCCTGAGAATAGGCAAGGGTCATCAAAAGGCTTCCCTAGCAAGCAGGGAAAAGCCTGAGTGGGAATCATGATGTGTTCAATGGCTCTCACCTATTTCCTTCAAGAGCACAATTGTGCACTCTGAATACTAGTGTCAAGAAATCTTTAAAATTTCTTATTTTTTCTTCAATCTCTGATATTTTTTATAGTATTCTCCTTGATTCTGGTGCTACAAACTCCTTTATTGCAAAGAATTTTGTTCTTAAGTAGCCATTGACCATGTCAGAGCTCCCTGAAAAGATTCCTCTTCTCATTCTGGACTCCAGTAAATCCACTTCCCTGTTCATCACCCATTATACCAAGTGGGTTTTTGATTTACCTTCCTTCCCAAGATTTGAATGGGATTTCTTTATCATAGATTCACCCAAGGGAGAAGACCTAATATTGGGCTATGATTTTCTTTACCATTTTAATCCCATTATTGATTGGAAAAATGGATTGATCACCTATGATTCTAGTCATAAGGACTCTAGTGGTATTATTTCTTCTACTAGTAATGACTTTTCCACTGCTGTCAACAGTGTTTCTCTGGTTGGTGAACTTAAGACACCTTCCCTTCCTCCTTCTGTCCATAACCCCTCCATAGTCATTACTTCCATTAAGAGATGAAGTATTCAAAGAGATAAAAGATGTTGGAGAAGATGTTCCTATATCTTCACTTCATCTCTTTCAAGGGGATATGGACCTTCCTCCTTTATCTTTTCAGGCCTCCCTGGAGGAGCAGTGGGATGAGGAGGAAGAGCCAGAAGAGATTGAAACTGTGCTGAAGTTAGTCCCTCCTGTTTATCACAAATATTTGGATGTATTCTCCAAAGTGAAAGCATAGAAACTTCCTTCACACTGTGCCTGTGATCATCATATTGAACTGGAGGGTCTTCTACCTCCAGTTGGTGTTATCTACTCTTTATCACAGAATGAGTCAGAAACACTGTGGGCCTACATTTCAGAGAATGTAGAGAAAGGCTTTATCAGACCAAGCTCCTCCTCAACAGGAGCACCTGTCATTTTTGTCAAGAAAAAGGATGGTGGTCTTCATTTGTGTGTTGACTACCGCAAACTTAATGCTGTCACTAGGAAGAAAAGGTATCCTGTTCCTCCAATGAATCAGCTTCATACCATATTCAACAGTGCTACTATCTTCTCGAAGATAGATCTGGGTGGTGCTTATAATATCCTGAGAATTAAAGAGGGGGATGAGCACTTAACTGCCTTTAGAACCAAATATGGTAGTTATGCGTATTTGGTTATGCCATTTGGCTTAACCAACGCTCCAGCTTCATTCCGAAATCTTTTGAATAATATCTTTGCAGATTATTTGGATGTTTTTGTTGTAGTGTACTTAGATGATATTATGGTCTTCTCTAGCTCTTTGGATGAACATGTTGAACATGTGGCCTCTGTTCTCCAAAGACTGAGAGACAATAATTTGTTTGCTAAAGCCTCAAAGTGTGTATTCCATGCCTCAAGTGTGGAATACTTGGGCTATGTTGTTTCAAGTGATGGCCTCAAGATGAATTCTTCAAAGGTTCAAAAAATCCTCAATTGGCCTCAGCCCAAGAACATCAAGGCCCTCCAATCTTTTCTTGGCTTCGCCAACTTTTATTGTCGTTTCATTAAAAATTATTCCAAAAAAATCTCTGCTCTCACTTCCCTCCTTAAAAAATATTCTCCCTTTATCTTCAATGAGAAAGCTCTTAGTCAGTTTCAAATACTCAAAGAAGCTTTCACCACTGCTCCTATTCTATCTCATTTTAATCCTTCTCTACCAACTATTGTAGAGACTGATGCTTCTGATTATGCCTTGGGTGCTGTACTGAGTCAGGTGAATGACTCAGGAAAGCATCCCATTGCATTTGATAGTCACAAGATCTGACCAGCTGAACTCAACTATGAAATTCATGACAAGGAACTCCTTGGCATAGTTTGGGCTCTCAACCGCTGGAGAGCTTTTCTCCTTTCGCTTTCTGATTCCTTTGAGGTCTTGACAGACCATTTTTCCCTTCAGTATTTTATGTTCTCAAAAGTCCTTATTCGTTGTCAAGCCCGTTGGGCAGAATTTCTATCTGAATTACATTTTATCATCACTTACCGCCCAGGCAGGCTGGCCACTTTACCAGATGCCTTGTCACGTTGGGATGACATGTACCCAGAGAGGGGGGTGGATTTCATTAGCAAGAATCCTCAAAATGTTCATCAAGTTCTCAAGCAAAATGAAAATGAAGAGTCAATATTCTTTTCAATAAAAGTTGATATGTTTTCAGATGTGGTTGATCAAATTCAAAGACAAGTATGGCAAGACAAATATTATAAGGAAATCCTCAAGAAATTAGCAAGAGGAGAATCAGTCCCAGACTATTCTCTTGAACCTCAAGCAAGATTGTTATTGTTCAAAGATAGGGTAGTCATTCCAAGCAATCATGAAATTCAATTGGACATTCTTCAAAAGCGTCATGACTCACTGTTGGCTGGCCATCCTGGCCAGGAGAAGACCCTCAAGCTCATCAAGAGGGATTTTTATTGGGCTGGCATGAATGAAATCATCAAGGACTATGTGTCCTCATGTCAGCAATGTTCAAGAAACAAGAACATCCATCATAAGAAGTTTGGGCTACTCAAGCCTGTTCCAATTACATCTGGTCCTTGGAATTCTTTATCAATGGACTTTATCACTCAATTGCCCTTGTCAAGCAACTTTGATTAAATCTTAGTAGTTGTAGACAGATTTTCAAAAATGGCAATATTTATTCCGACTTATTCAACAATCACTGCTTTGGACTTAGCTCAAATCTCTATTAGTCATGTCTTTTCAAAACATGGTCTTCCAATCAGTATTGTTAGTGATAGAGGTTCATTATTTGTTTCATCATTTTGGACTCAATTGTGTCAGCAGCTCAAGATATCAAGAGATCTTTCAACTGCCTTTCACCCTGAAACAGATGGACAGACAGAGAGGGTAAATCAGATTCTAGAACAGTATCTTCGGATGTATGTCAGTTACCATCAAGATGACTGGAACACCTGGCTCCCTCTGGCTGAATTTGCCTATAATAATGCAGAACATTCATCAACAAAACAGTCTCCATTTTTCACTATTTATGGAAGAAATCCCAGCTTTGATTCAATTCACATTTCTCAAGATACACCTGCTGGAAAGTTATCATCAAAACTCCAATCAGTACAGCAAGTTGTCAAAGAAGAATTAGAGTCAGCAATAAAGCGTTTTAAGAAGTATGCAGATAGAAATAGAGCAATTCCACCTGATTTCCAACCTGGGGACAAAGTATGGCTAGCTTCCAAGAACATCAAGACAACAAGACCCACCAAGAAGCTTTCAGAAAGATGGCTGGGACCCTTTGAGGTTCTCAAGAACATTGGCAGCCATGCATATCACCTCAAGTTGCCTCAACAATGGAAGTCAGTTCACCCTGTTTTCCATGTGTCCTTGTTAGAACCAGTGAAGCAATCAACTATCCCAAATTGAAACCAATTGCCACCACCTCCAGTAATAGTGGAAGAGCAAGAAGAATGGGAAGTGGCTCAGGTTCTGGACTCAAAACTCAAGAGAGGTTCATTATGGTATTTAGTGGAGTGGAAAAGATTCAATGAAGACCCAGAAAGAACAACTTGGGAACCAGCTTCCAACCTTACGAACTCCCCAGACCTTGTCAAGGATTTTAACACTTTGTATCCAGACAAGCCTGGCCCAAATGCCTCAAGAGTTTGACTTATGGTGCTTGGTGGGGATTGGAGCTTATGAAAGTAAGTTCCTCTCCTGGCATGCACCTTTAAGGGGGTATTCTACCCAAATATGTTGTAAGCATCACCTTGGCCACTTTGTGAGCACTTGTCAATTTCTTTGGACAGGTTTAGAAGGCCTTGCAACATCAATACCCCAATTTTGGACCTTTCATCAAGATATGGCCCAATCTTTTCTCTTATTTTCTTTTCTTCTTTAATCATTCCATAAATTATCCTTCAAGACATTCATTACCACAATTCATGTTATGGAATAATTTCCTTTTCATTTATGGTGCTTGGTGGGGAGTGGAAGCTATGAAAGTAAGTTCCACCTCCTGGTATGCATCCCTGAGGGGTCTACTTCTTGTAAAACATTACCTTGGCCACGCTGTGAGCATCAAATGCTTGATTTTATCTTTCAGAACATTTTGGCCAAAATCAAGAAACTCACCACAAGAAGGACAACCCTCAGGCATTTCTCATTTCTTTCTTTACTCTCTTTTTCTCTCAATTCTTTTCATTTTCATTTTTTATTCCATTTTCTTTTACTTGTATGTTTTATGTTTTATTTTTTATTTCTTGTTTCAAAAGCAGTAGTCATCACTCCCATATCATGTTTGGGGAGTCAATTCATTCAATAATCAAAGAGCAAAACACTAGTAATGGTAAAGACAAGCTACAGATAACCCTCATCAAAACTTCTTCAAGTCAGCCTTAAACTCATTCCTTAAGATCAAAATTGAAAGCCAAAACCCAATCAGCAAGGCATTTATGGAAATTGACCAGTCAAGGAGGAGATAAGAAGAAAGACATTCAGAAAGAAATCAAGATCAAAAAGGAAAAAAACTGCTTCAAATGGCCCGATTGGCCAATTTCATGAATTTATGCACTTTGGCACAAATGGCCATATCAAACCTCAAAACTTCAAAATAGCTCATTTTTATCATTTTTCATCAAAATATGCTTAATTCTTCATATTGGCAAATTTTCCCACTTTTGTGCACTTTTGTGCAAAAGGCCTGTTTATCTTGTCAAAAGGCTTCAAAAGGCCTTTTTGGCCCATTTCATCATAATCGCGCATTTGCGCACTTTGCGCAAAAATGCACAAAATGGCCAGAATCCATTATAAGGACATTTTCTCATCATTAATCATTTCTTTCAACTTTTTCACCAATATATGCCATTATGGCATATATGCACATATGCGCACTTTGCGCAAATTGGCCAAAACCCCTTTAATCACAAAATCAGGGATTTTGGCCAGGACTTCTAAAATAGTCCAAAACCTCAAGTATTGGTCATTTTATGCCAACACTCTCAAGATTAAAACTATGATGAAATCAGGTGTTCTTGGGACATAAGCCCAGGTCACCCCCTTTTCAAAAGCCATGAGGACTCAAGAAAAGTTTAGTGAAGACACTCAAGAAAATAATGAACATAATTTAAGAATAATGAAGGCATTTTGAAGGAAAGGAGGGAATTCAGAATCAAGATCAAGGAGAAGATACCTACAAGTGATTAAATGAAGATTTTGTTTGAGTATTGATTGAAGAAGAAAGTTTAATGGGATAAATTTAAGGAATTGGGGGAAAGAACTGTATGGATTGATTGCAAGCTCATCAAGACTCACTATACTTATGGTGATCAGAGCTCACCACTTTCAAGAGGGGGATAATGTCACAGCCAAGGAGGCAGGGGCATTACCAATCATCTTCAACAATCATTACTTCATTGATACCCTTCAAAACCCAATCAGCAAGGGGGTTTCATTCAACATTCTCCAAACACAGTTTTCAGACCTCAATACAGTTTCATACAGGAAGGACCCAAATACAGGATTCACCAAATACAGGACTGTCATCAATACAGGCGCAAATACCTGTATTGGATTCACCAATACAGGATTCAATCCCACATCCAACTTCTTCCAGCATACAGGCAAGTATTTCAACACTCAAACTCCAAGGCTGGTATTTCTCACATTGTGGGAACTCCTCTTGTGTGGGATTAAAATGAGGCAGTACCTGGAGGGGGAAATCACAGGTAACTAGTTTTCAATTGCTAATAACTCCTGTAACCAAGGGTGGCAAGGGTGTATTGCCTGCCCCTCCTAAAATACTGAACAAAATCTTCCTTGGAGCTCACAAACCAAAATAAAATTAGTAAGTGCCTTTACAACTGCAGAAGACAAAATTCAGCAGTCTCAGATCAGACCTATTCAATGGATCATATGAAAAATAATGTCAGTAATTTGGTTAATTTTTAGATTTAATGAAATACTTGTCTGTTTTAATTTAATAGTTTTTGGTGAAATTGAGGTGAGTTTTTTCTTCTTGGCTAAAATTCCTTTTGCAAGATGGTTTTTTTTAAGGTGTTCTGGAAAATTTGATGAGTGTTGATAAAGGTGATTTTGTTAAGGTAAAGTTATAATAGAGTAAAATATTTTTTTTACAGGTTTGTTATTTTTTTTAAGAGTGTTTAATAATAAGATAAAATTGTATTTGTTAAATTTAAGAGGTAAGGTTCTTTGATATTGGATTTTTAAAAGGGGTAAGTGAATTTTAAATCTTGATAAATGGTGTTAATTTGACTAGGTGAAATATTTTAATAGAGTAGTAACCCTAATCTTGGGTACTGGGTAATTTTTATGTTTATTTTAATAATAATAAGATTCCACTGAGCTTAGCTACTGGGTAATCTTCAACACTATACTTCCACTGAGCTTAGCTACTGGGCAAGTAAATTTACTATAATTTTCTGGACTACCTCCCAGATGAGGGATGAATTATTCCTATGCTCCTACTGTGCAGTGGATATAATTTTCATGGGATATAATTTGCATGGGGGGGATTTTGAAATTTGGGGGGAGAGAGCCCCTCTATTTATACCTTTTGGGAGCCCAGGGGGCCCTCCATGGGAGTTGTCTTTTTCCACTTTAATTCCTCTTGACTTCATCATGTGACTCCATTTTTGGTGAGTACCTTTATTGCATGGGTCAGGTGATTTAAGGTTTGGTGATAATTTTTCTCTTCACAGCCTCCATTCATCACATGATTGTCTTTTGGTGAACTAATTATGATGTGATATTCTTGAATTTTCCTTGCATACATGAGGTAATTCAATTTTGGCTTGGGATTTTTGTTGTGCACAGCCTCTTTCCTGTCACATGATATTCTGTTGGTGGATGCAGTATCACATGATGACCTTGTAATTCCTTTGCATATGTCCTATTTTAGGCTTGGTAGAAGTGGCTGTGTAATTTATGCAGGTGTCATGGTTGTTTTTCTTCTTTTTGAACTTTAAAATGAGGTCAGGTGATAATTTCTTGCACTGATGAATTTAATGTGATGTATGAGATGATGTGATTTTTGAGTTTGACACATGCTGTGCATAGTCATATGGTTGAGATTTAATTAGAATTGTGTACTGCATGCAGCCTCTTGTAACTAGCTTTGGTTTGCATGAGGTGATGAGTGGTGTAAATAATTATGATTCTGTTTTAAGGCTTTAAGTGGGGTTACTGTGGATATACGATAAGGTACTCCTGGGGCTGTGTTGTAAATGAATTGCAGGAGTTCCATGGAGTTGAGCTTTGCATCATGTGACTTTTCTATGTTAACTTCTAGGTTGCTGTGTAATTCATGCAGGTGTCCTTTTCTTGCTGCATGAGTCCTGTGGCTATAAGGGGGTGTAAAGCTGGGTGGGGTGTGTAATTTAAAGGGTGGTACCTCATTTGTTGTAACTAGTTTGCTATATGTAAATTGTTTTTTTTTACATATGCATAGTGAAATTGAATAAGTTATTTAAACACATACACTTCCCTTTGGTGCCTGTGCCATGGTTTTATGAGTTAAATCCAGCTTCTTGCTGTAAAATTGACCTTTTGGTGTAAAATTTGAGTGTAAGTCTGCCTGTAGGCTGGATTTCCTGCTGTTATAGGGTACTATGAGCTTGAGCCTGGTGAAAAAAATGGTATGGAATACCACAACATATACCAGCCCCTCTTCATCCGCCTGGGGTTTTTTCCCCCAGTTAATTAAAATATTGGGACTGTCATCAATACAGGCGCAAATACCTGTATTGGATTCACCAATACAGGATTCACCAAATACAAGACTGTCATCAATACAGGTGCAAATACCTGTATTGGATTCACCAATACAGGATTCAATCCCACATCCAACTTCTTTCAGCATACAGGCAAGTATCTCAACACTCAAACTCCAAGGCTGGTATTTCTCACATATACCAGCCCCTCTTCATCCGCCTGGGGGTTTTTCCCCCAGTTAATTAAAATATTGGATTTATTATTTAATATTATTTTATTTCTCATTAAGAAATATTATTTTATTATTTATTAAGTTAGTCTTTGCCTTCCCTCACCTGTTCAGTAGAGTCCTGGTGGCCATATCCTTTATTAATCCTTTTCTCTTTTCTGAACAGGTTGAAACAGTGGTACAGGATTATTTGTGGTTGGCTCTTTATTATTGCTTTTGTTTTCTCTAATATCTTTTTATTCTTATTATTTTATGACTAGGAATTTATCCTCTTACTCAATTACTCTTATCAATTGAGTATTTTATTCTGAGCCCTCCATAAGTAAGTCTGTTCACTGAGTGCCAAGCCCTCTTCATTTGGAAGAGCCCCTGTGACACTATAATATTTTATTATATTATATTTTTCTACTGAGGACAGTCATAGTACTCTTGATATTGCTACTATTATCAAGAGTTTCATAGACAAACCTTAAATCTCCCTAGTGACAGCATTGAGTTTGCAGTAGTCAACACACAAACAAAGACCTCCATCCCTTTTCTTGACAAAAAGGACAGGTGCTCCTGTTGAAGAGAAGCTTGGAATTATGAAACCTTTCTATACATTCTCTGAAATGTAGGCCTGCAGTGTTTCTGACTCTTGATTTGACAGTGAGTAGATAACACCAACTGGAGGTAGAAGACCCTCCAGTTTGATATGATGATCACAGGTGTGGTGTGGAGCAAGTTTCTCTGCTTTCAACTTGGAGAATACATCCAAATATTGGCGATAGGCAGGAGGGACTACCTTCAACACAGTTTCAATTCCTTCTGGCCCTTCCTCCTCATCCCACTGCTCCTCCAGGGATTAAAGAGAGATGAAGTGAAGTTATAGCAAAATTTTCTGCAACATCTTATATCTCTTTGAAGGCCTCATCTCTTTATTCAAGTAATGATTTAGGTGGCATGATGGAAGGGAAGGTGTCTCAAGTTCACCAACCAGAGAAACACTGTTGACAGCAGTGGCCAAGGCATTACTAGCAGAATACTTAATACCAATAGAATCCTTATTACTAGAATTTCATGTTATCAGTCCATTTTTCCAATCACTAATAGGATTAAAATGTTAGAGGAAATCATAGCCCAAAATCAGGTCTTCTCCCTTAGGTGAATCTATGTTAAAAAAGTCCCATTCAAACCATGGTAAGGAAGACAAATCAACTACCCACTTGGTATAATGGGTGATGAACAAGGCAGGAAATTAATTTGAATCCAGAATGAAAAGAGGAATTTTTTCAGGGAGCTCTGACATAGTCAATGAGTACTTGAGAACAAAATTCTTTGCAAAAAAGAGTTTGTAGCACCAGAATCAATGAGAATACTATATAAAATATAATAGACAGAAGAAAAATAAAAAACTTTAAATATTTCTTGACACTAGTATTCAGAGTGCACAATTGTGCTCTTGAAGGAAATAAGTGAGAACCATTGAACACATCATGATTCCCACTCAGGCTTTTCCCTGGTTGCTAGGGAAGCCTCTTGATGACCCAGGCGTGTTCTGAGGTCACTTGAAGCATTTTTAAATTGGGTTCTTTCCACCACAATAAGCACACAGCCCTTCTTTGATCCTCCTCTCCTTTTCAGAACTGACTAATTTATTTTCCTTATTAAGCAGAGCATAATGGGGCTTGTCTTTTGAAACTTGGAACTGCTTTCCCTTGTTGTTCTTATTATGGTGAGGCCTTTTTGAAGGTGAGTCTTGAGGAGGGCTAAAATAATTGGATCCAGTAACAAGAGGCTTCTTCTCTTGAATACTACCCTTCTCCTTCTGTCTCTCATGGTACCTGGTATCTAATTCCAGAGTAATGTCCATGAGCTCTTGAAGAGAATCAAAATTACCAGGGTAGGAGGCCAACTGGTCCAAAGGTCTTGATGCCAATCCTCTTCTATAGACATGAATATAAGCCCTTTCTCCCCAATCTCCAATTCTTGACATTAAGCTTCTGAAATCAGCAATGTACAAGGATACATGACCACTTTCCTTCATCCTCAAATTGTCCAACTCCTGTTTAGCTTTTCTAACCTCATTGGGATCACCAAACAGAGTTAATAATTCCATTTCAAATAACTGCCAATTATTGAGGAGGTAGGAAGGGTCTTCATTGGCAATATTTGAAAGGTAGGGTTCAATCAATTTGCCAGCTCTACCAATGAGAAAAGAAATTTAGTACAGAACTTTCTTCCTGTCAGAAAAGAAATTTCTGGATTGTTATGGACAATCAATTGACAGGATTGGATAAATCCTCACAATTTATGGGCTTGAGTACCATCAAAATTATCAGGTGCTTTTATTGATGGAGGATTGAATGCAGGGGCTTTGGAATTGTCCCTGGGGGCTTCTGCTTGAGAAGGCTGTCCCATAATGGTAGCCATTTTCTCCATGATCTTTACAAGACTTGGATCAGATTGAGAGACAGGAGGGTGATTAGTAGGGGCTAGATTAGAGCCCTGGGGTACCTCTGGAGCATTTGAAAAAGCATCTTCCACTTCAGTTTCCCCGGAATCTTCCTCCTCCACAGACCCTTCCCCCCTTCATCTTCAACTTCTCCTAGTATTGCTCTTGCACCTTCAGAAGTGCCAGGATAACCACCCCAAAGGGCAGAGAAATATCTTGATCTTCTTGATTTCATTCCCCCTTTTCTGGAGGGTGTTTCTCCTTCTGTTGGTGGTCCTCTGTCAACATTTGCACTCAGTTGATGAACTGATGGGGTGCAGTCAAGAGGAACCCTTGCTGTAGGAGTGAGAACAGCTGGATTTCTTTGAGATCTAGTATTGTTGGCAGGAGGGCTGTGCTAAACTGGCATTTTTTAAAGATTAAAAACAAAAGATTGATGATGCTTGAGAATAAGGAATCAAAGCTTGGCCAAATCAATAATAAATAAAATCTTGATGGTCTTGAGGAAGCGATCAACAGTCTTGAGGTGAAATAAAATTCAATGAATCAATCAATCAATTAAGGCAATATCAACACACAATCAAATATCAATAAATCAATAAATCAATGTCAATAATAAATCAAATATCAATACCTCTTGAATAACTCAATAATCAATCAATAAATAAATCAATGTATTCAATATGAAATTAAATCTTGAGGAACCAATAAGTCAAATCAATCTCTTCAGGATTCAATTCAATATCTTGATGAGTCAAAATCAATCAATAATCAAAACAGATTCTTGAAGCGCAATCAGTTATCTTGAGGATCCAAAATCAGTTAATCAATCCAATCCAAAACCAAAAAAAAACCTGAATTTATGAATCAATAACCCAATGAGTCCCAACTAATCAATGAACCAATCAATAAAATTCCTGATAAGACCTGAATAAGAAAACAAAAAAGAAATTTGATTGTGATAGAATTGAGAATAAAATTAGATGGTCAGCAATGATTAAGAAATGAAAAGAGTCAATTTTCATATGAATATAATGAATGAGATGAAAGTTGAGGAGAGAAAAAGTCATAATCATAAACATGAAAAAATCATAAAATCATAAAGAGGTCATAATTGATGAATGAGAGAAATGAAGTTACATTAATTAAAAGAAAGATTCCAATATGAGTTAATTAATTTAATCTCACAGGGGCTCTTCTAAGTGGAGAGGGCCTGGCACTCAGTAAACTGGGACTCACTGCAGAGGGCTCAAAGGATAAGAAGGGCAAAACGCTTAAAGGTGTAATGAGAGTAATGATTGCTAAGAAATCCTAATATAAGAAAAGCAGAAACAATAATAAGAATAAGAAATAGAAGAGCCAAACATAAACAAGTCCAAGTCCACCATTTCAACCTGTCAGAAGGAAAGAGGAGGGTGAATAAGGATATGGCCACCACACCTTATACTGAACAGGCAAGAGAAAAATGCAAAGACTAACTTAAGATGAATAATTATAATACCCAAAAATAAGAGTAATAATAATTATAAAATAATAAATCAACTAAATTAACTAACTGGGGAAAAGTCTCCAGGGGAGAGAAAGAGGGGCTGGTATATGTGAGAATCACCAGCCATGACTCAGACAGAGAGTTTTCATGAGAGAGATTGATTACTGAATTGAGTCTGGCCAATACAGGTCCCGTACAAACTGTACAGGATCTGTACAGGAGTAGTGGTAGTGTTGAGTGATCATACAGCTTTAGCATGGTGTATCTGAACTGTATTGGGTTATTCCAACCTGTACAAGGATTGACATGCTGTATTGATTCACCAGACTGTGTGCATGTTTCAGCAAGGAAGATTGCTGATACACACAGTGGATTGCTGATTTGAGGTGTTTGAGTGGGTGTAACATTGAATACCCGTACCCTTGACTAGTGGTTGTTACACGTACATTGAAATGGCTCAATCGAACAAAAAAATGGTATCCAACCACTATAAAAAATCATCCCAGCCAAAAAAAAGTGAAAAAATTCCAAGTCCCTTGTTTTTGAGTGTCTCTATGGAGATTGCAAAGAATATAAATAGAGGTCCTCTCTCCCTCATTTTTTCCTCTTTTCCCCATGGAATTAATTATATACCAAGAAAGAGAATAACTATTCCTCCCTCACTAGTAGATCAATCTAGTATTATTCTTAAATGGTAATGATATACAAAGAAGGAGAATAGTTCATCCATTCCTTACTAGTAGGATAATATAGTTATCATATCAACGTATTATAGACTTATAAGTTCGATTAATCATTGTTTCTAATTAATAGTAATCAGCAGAAGGTCTACATCATGTCATTAATCCACCCTATGTTTAGATTATTAGTCTTATAATTGCAATACTATCAATAATACTCATAATATTGAGCTTATCCCCATAACCTTCATATTATAAAGGAGAATTATTCTTATTATATCCTCATATTAAAAACACTTACAAATATATATTATTTTATAAACACTTACACTTATATTATATTATATCACTCATATACCTAAAAAATATCAAGTTTATATTAAACAGTACCTTACCATTTAGTTATTAAAGGCCTTATTTTTATACTATTATAACAATCACCCTCTAAATAAATCAAGTATTATAAAAGATATAAGATCAAATTCCACTTACCTTTATACTATATATTGATACTATTATATTAAATCAACCTCTGATAATATTAATTTCTTACCCTTAAATCATTTTACATTATTATTTAAACATTATATCATACCTTTTTAGCTTAAAGGTTACTCATCTTATTATTCTATAGGTCTGATAGAGACTGCTGAAAAGTCTTATCTAGTTGTATAGCCACAATATTAATATTGATTTGTGAGCTCTGTAGGGGGATTTCTGGGTATATTTAGAGGGGAAGATAAAACACCATCATCACCCTTGGTTAAAGGATTATTTCAGAAATTCAAAACTGTTTACCTGTGATTTCTCCCTCAAGGACTGCCTTATCCAATCCCTCACTAAAAGTAGTTTCACATATGGTGTCCCAACAGTGGCCATTTACACTTCAACATTCCATAATCAGTCAATAATAAAGAAATAAGATAATCAAATCAACTTAAATCACAGGAAATTTACTATTTACAAAGAATTAACCATCAACACACTTATAAAATCTGGAATCTGGAAAAAAATCCCATTCCAAATTGCCATCAAAATCACAATCATCAAATCAATAAAACCATTTTCATTACCCAATGAAAAAAAGAACACCAGAAAATTAAACACCCAAGGATATTGGTTTAATCATTGAAACATCCAGAACAGAACAGAAAGAGAAAAAGAATTGAGAAGATTTTTCTTCAAGTTTATTCAAAAAGCAAAGAAAAGAATAGAATTAAAAATACATTTAAAGGATCAGTTTACCAAGTAGATATGAATCAACAATTAACATCTGATTTACCACCATTACCTGAAGATACTGTAGAAGGACGTTATTCAGAATAAAGTGAATAAGAAGATCAAACTGTAAAGATTCAAATACTTATGAAGAAAATGCAAGATATTTTATTAACACAAAGAAAAAAGAAAGGGAAAGGGAGAGAAAAATCATCTTATACACCTGGAGCTAGTCCAAGTGAGCCCTCATTACCAAGGCATGTTACACCTGAAAATTCACCAACATCACCTACACCTAGTGATAGAGCAGCCTCTACTCTATTAACAGAGCCAAGGACTCAAAATATTCCAAGGAGAGCTTTTGTCACTACACATAATAATCCAAGTCCATTACTCCAGAAACTTCCAACACAAGAAAGACCTGTGGGTAAAGTTAAAGCAAAATATTACAACCTAAACTTTGATTGAGAAGAAGTAGAGATGTTTATCAGGAAAGTGTCAAGAATAGCCCAAATTGAAGGAGAAACACATGAGGACCTAGCAATGAAAATGGTATTTTGTACTACAGAACCAAGACTTAGTGATGAAATTGAAGCTATGCCAGGTTATTAAGAAGGAAATTGGACACAACTTAAAAAAAATCTTATAACAAAATGGGGAAGAGTTGAACCTGAAAGAAGATACAGAAAAGACTCACTCAATAAGCTTTTCAATGATACTAAAGAAGATGGAGGAATTGGTAGTCTATCACAATGTAAAAAATTTATGGGAGAATATGAAGCTATTGTTACTTACTTATTAAGATACAGGTACATTCCGTAAGATAAAATTTTCCATGAAGATTTCATTGACTGTCCTTCAGCTGATATTAAAGGGTCCATAATTAAAGGAATGATCAAAGATAATGTTATGGATAGAGCTGAAGATGGAGGATACTTCATACCACCCATGAAGATCCTCAAGAAGTATATTGAACAAGAATTGGAAGCCAGAATATAAGTAACCAAAATATTCTCATCATCAAGAGATAAGGAATGTTACTTCAAATAAAAAATAAAGTTCACTTTGAAGAAGAGGCTTTTCCACAAATAAATGAAGCTGTCAATAAAATCAAAGAAATTACTTAATTCCTTAAAGAACAAAAATTGGAAGCTAGAAAGCAGGCACAAGGGGAAAATGAAGATTTAAAGAAATTTATGGCTCAACTGGAAGAATTGAAAAGTCTATCCAAACCTCAAATGGCTGGGGTTACCTATAATCAACTCAATAATCAACAGTTCAGACCAAGAAATGATTTACTTCCATTCTCACAAGAGCATGTTACCTGTTACCCAGCACAAAAAATATTTAAACCTTATATCAAATGTTCTTACTTTCTGGAGGAAGGGCATTCAGTGAATATATACCACTACCTCTTTGAAGATCAGAATAAAAAATGGGTCAGCAGACAAGGAGATGGATTTTTATTTCCCCATTGGCAAAGAGTTCCAACTGATGGGAAGATCCTCTCCAAGGAAGTTAGCTGAAGACTTTGCGAAAGAGCAAGAAGAACTTATGAATAAAATGAAAGAAGATGAAGCTAAAGAATCATTACTCAAGCCTAAAGAAATGAACATAATAAAACTGAAGAAATATGATAGTGCGACTGCTATAGCCAAAGTTGAAAACTGGGGAATTAGGCAACCAAAAACTATATCATCAGCCAATGAGCCACCTTTAAATAATTATGGATTAATAAATACAAAAGAGAGAACCTCATAAGCAGAAAATACCAATAATGATGCTTTAAGATCACATTCAAAAGTGAAAACACCAATAAATAAAAGACCAAATATACCTGGAGCTTATATTGAAGCTGAGAAAAAGGAAGAAGAGAAACAATTATTCTAACTAAATACAAGAAAACTCAACAGGTACAAAATGGAAGTGAAATACCTTCACAGGAACCTAAAGGTGATCACACTGAAAATACTCAGGAATAAATAAAGAAAGTCAATTCAAGGAAAATCACTAAGCAGGAAAAATTCAATATTCAAGAGGTTATGGCCCAAATTATCAAAAAGGTATTGGATCAAAGATTAATCTCACCTTGGAACAAATCTTAGTCATCTCAACAGAGTTGTTTAACCAATTAAAGAACCTGTCACAAGAAGAGAAAAGCTCTATTAACCCTATTGATACAAAGGAAATTCAAACCAAGCTCATAAATCATCATCTGGGTAATTATGAACAGCCAAAATTACATTATGCCTGCCCATTGGAATTTATGAAAGTATATTTAGTAGAAGAAGGACGTGAAAGAAGGTCATTAGTTAATACAGGGTCAGAATTGAATATAATACCAGAGGATTCAGCAATCAAAGCAGGACTTACCACAATATTTCTCAAGATCAATCTAAGAGGAATTAGTGGTCATTGTACCTCAAAAGCTGTATTAGCATAATTTAACACAATCATTTTGGTCACTGGGGAAGAAATAAATATACACCTTTCTGTAGGAAGAGGGGCAGTTCACACAGTATTGGGAAGGCGTTTTTTTTTCAGATAATAACATAAGATTAGAATTTTCTCAACAGAAAGGGTAAATATTCAGCTATATAGAGCCAGATGGCAGAACACTTTGCTTACCAATCTGTTCACCACAGAACGTAGGATGGAGCAAAGAGCCACCAGAAGTAATGGAAACATGTGCAGTTTCCAAATTGGATTATTGCAAATAATTACCAAAAGAGACTGGATCAAGCCCCAAAAATCAAGAGAATTTAGAGGAAAATTCTCATACAGTACTTGATAGTGAAGAAGTGAAAGATTCTAAAGAAAAAGTAAAAATTCAGAAGGAATTAGCTCCAATGAATACAGAAGATGTGAATTGCAATACTAAAGAAAGAAATTTTACAGGAATTTCAACTTCAAGAAAAGAAAATAGCAATACTTGTCGCCAAATATCTCAAGCCATCACTAGTTATGGAAGAAATCAGAAGAAAAACATTAACAAAGCTTTTCGCACCTATTAAAGCTTTAAAGTGTGTTTCAAAGGGAATATTTAAGAATAATTGGAACTCAGGTATCAAGCCAGTTGTAACAATAGTTAGTATCAACTTAGAATCTAAAGGGTTCATGTCTCAACTTAACAACTCAGCACTAAAATAACTAAAAGAAGTTTCCCTCAAATATAACATTTACAAAAATAAGCACATTATTACTCGAATACACCTTAGAACTCAGGAGGAAAGTATTGATATATTTCCAAAATCTGAAGAATCTGAAAGTTTAAACAAAATTTTGAATGATACTATTGAAAACTCACACTACAATAATAATACTCATTCTCAAGAAAGTTCAACATCTAATGAAGGATCCAGTAAAATTGATAAGAAACAGAATTTTCATCAAAATGAATCAGTTCTACCACAAGAGTTAATTGATCCATCAATCAGATTCAATCAAATACCTAGGACAGGAGCTGCACACAAAACAAATTCAATAATTTTGAGAAGTCACAAATGTTTCCTTCAAATTTTGCAAACATTGATCCTAGAATTCTGATGGAAGGAATTAGTGGAGAAAATAAATCATACTAGAATCTATGAAATATTGATCCAAGACTTATTAGAGAGGAATTAGACTTAGAAAAAACAATTGAAAGCCCAATAGGGGCTAATGAGAAAAACTGAGTGAAAGATATATATTTTTTTCTAGAGGAGGAACCTTTAAAAATGGAATTCCCTTGTTATAACTAAACAGGAAAAGATATAGAATACAGTTCCAGAACGGTTCAGAATATCAATGAAGCTAACATTGATGAGTCAACATATGAAAATTCAATAAATTCACTTTCTAAATTGAAAATTAAAAAGGAGTTAAATCAGCAAGACACTTTACACCCAGAGGACAAATACTCTGGGGAAGGTTATAATAACTTTAACCTTGAAAAATAAATTAGTTCAAGATTCAAAAAACTTCAATCTATGAGGAACCCTTCCACAAATGAATTTATAACAAATACCATACACTCACCAAATATCTTAGGAAAACATCTTTCTGAATAAGAAAATTAGAATGAAGCATTATTGCTGTGTAAATTGGAAATAGAAGAATAGCTGAAGATGAACAGAAGCTTATACTTACTGAAGAAGAAACCCTTTGGGAAGGTTATACAAATTGGAACTCTCTTATAAATTCCAGCCTTGTGGATCAAAATAATGAAAGTTCCAGGCATATACATGAATTTTCAAGCAAATATGTTAAGTGCCTGGAAGATTTTAGTAAAAAAAGAGTAATAATTAGAGAGAATAAAAGATAAAAGTATTAGCAAGAAGAAGAAGACCAAGGAAGAAAAGGAGTATTTTTGGATTACTCAGAACAAAAATATATGCCCAAGTTTGCAAGCCCATTTGGCAAGGAAATATCAAATTTCAACACAAAGTGAGGACTTGACATAAAATAATAATAGAAATGAAAATATTATTCATGATTACTCTAATGAGAATGAAGATTTTCAAGCTAAATATCTCAATGAAGAAAGAATAAATGACATTACAGCTAAGAAGGCAAAATTCAAGAATGGTCTTGACAACAAACTTTCACATTCTCAATGAGTTTTTTTTATAATAATAAGAAATTTTCTTTTTCTTATCTCATGAGTTTTAGTTTTATTTTAGTATCAAATATTCATAAAAAAACACAAAAATATAATATATATATATATATATATATAAAGAAGAGAGCTTCAAGTATATGAGTATCATAATCTTATTTTGTTTTATTTATTATTGAATAAAAAAGCTTATCTAAAAAATTGGGGTGGGTGCCTATTTCTTAAGTTCATCCTTTTTGATTTAAGTTTTTGGGAAGAAATTCTGGGGAATTTCTACTTTATTATATAATGTTATTTTCATCAATATTAAATATCATAATCAATAGTATGAGCCTAATAAAGAATTAAATTAAAGGTAAAATTCAAGGAAACAACTGAAGAATATATATCTGAAAGCTTTAAAGACATCATATAATAGAGAATAAATTCAACAGAAGATGCAAATATGGCCAAAAAAACACACAGCCTCACAACACACATAGAAAGAGGGGTGACCAGTTTTGTTTATGCTTATTATTTATTCAAATTATATTTTTATTGGTTCAATTTTTTGAAAATTACTAGTAACCCCCCTTGCTTACAAGAACAATTTTTAAAACAATCAAGAGAATAAAGCATGAAAAAATAATACAAAAGGAAACACCTTAGTAAAAAAATAGTATGAAGAAAATAAAAGTCAAAAAGAACAAATAATAAACAAACAAATCAACAAAATATCAAGAACCCTTATGGGTTTTAATATCCCAAATGATTAATAGGTTATCATAATAATAAAATCAAGAATATATAATCAAACGTATAGCTTGCCAAGTTAAAGTTAAAGGAAAATATTTTTTCATAAAATTAATTTCTATTTTCTCAATTAACTTTGAATATTAACAAATTATATGTTAAAGAGACACAAGAATTTTTTTTGCTGGGGATAAGGGAGAAAAAAACCTCCTTTTATATCAAAGATGGACAATATTCTCACCACAATTTGGCCCTCTAAACATTTCATATATTAAAGGCTATGCAAAACTCTAAATATTTTTTATCACCCTTTAGCCCCACTCCAGATTTAACAAAGAGAAATTGCACAAATTTAATCAACCTTATATTGATTGATTTTCAAAAACTAATTAAAAACTTTAATTTAATTTTAAGAATTTTAATTAATTTAATCTTCTTTTATTTGGTTAAATTAGTTGTTAACTCCACTAAGCTAAAAGAAACATAAAAATAAAAAAAACTAAATTAAGATCAATCAAACTGAATTACTCAATACTTAACCATAATTTTAAATTTAAATATATCAAAAAAAACAATTTCTAATTTAAAATTCCTGAGTAATAAATAAGCTTATCTATATTTTTTCACATCAATACTCAATTTAATATATATTGAATTCAATTACTAAAAAAATATACCCATTGATTAAAACCAAAAAAAATAAAAAAAATTCAACTATAAGATAATCAATTTAATCATAAAATGAAAAAAATGAACATAAAAATAAAAAAATGGCTTGCTTACCTCTCACAATTCTTTACTCTTATCAAATCTTTGCTTTATATTATTAATTTGTTTTTCATTAAGTTTGTTCTCACTTTTGTGTTCATAAAGAAATTTGTTAGCTTAGTTCTTACCTTCCTGTCAGATTCTCACTTAAACATTTGGGTGGCTGTCTTTATGATTATCAAGGTTAACACAATAAATGGATTTTAAGGTTTTGTAGGAGTAGGACTTTAGGAAATAAACAAACTTAAGAGAAGCAACACATCAATCATCATAAAAAATATATTGAAAAAAAGAAAGAAAGAAGGAGCTAAAAGCTTATCAAATAGGGTAGAGAGAAAAAAAATCTATATTCACTCCCCAAAATCATTATCATTGTCAAAGATACTAGTAGAGATACAAAATTCAACACGTAAGAAAACATACAAGGAATACATTAATAAAAATAATAATAAATAAATAAATTTACTCTGGTAGCTCATTTGAAGCCTCAACTAAAGCCCATAAGGAAGCTTGAAGACCAGATAGTGACCCATAATCACCTGCATTGTTGGGATGATTTTGAACGTAATCGTAAAAGTTGCGGCAGTAGTGACAAAATAAATAATCCAAGACATCAAAAATTTGACGTAGCTCAGAGGTGGAATTGGATTCTGTTGTCGCAGAGATGGATATATTATCAGATGTGGGATCATTGTTGGAAGCTGAAACTGATTGAAATACAGCATTTTTGGTCAATGCGGCAGGAGAACAGTGACCATTTATTGTTGGAAAAGGGTTATTGGATAAAAGCCAAGGCCAAGCAAGAGTGGGACGGGAGAACAGAGTAATAGAGGTAGGTGGAGAAGTAGCAGGAAAGTTTGAGTTCGGATCAACATTTTGGATACATTGGATAGTATAGAAATAACCACCATTCAGGATGGCTATAACCTCACATTCATTTTCATCAATATAAATAGATAATGCAAAGGAAGACATTATTTGATCTGTTTTTTTTGATGAAAATAATAAGATAAAAGAAATATAAAAAAATATAAAGAAAAGAGGTAAAGAAGAATACAGTTAAAATATTAGAAGACAAGAATAACATTACCTAGTAATCCTGTTTTTCTCCTGACTTAGTGGAATCAAAGAATACCTATTACAATCACACTGTTTGAGTGGTCCTTTGAGTCAATATCAAAAAACAGAGAGAGAAAATCAGAATAAAAATGAAAAAATCACAACAAATCGTAATGCAAGTAGCGAATAAATAAATAAAGGACAAAATATTAGTTACAGCCAATACATTAAACATAGAGGAATAAGTAAAAGAGGAAGGATGACTCACAATACTTTAATCAAATTCAAATATATAACATCAAAGTATCAACCTTGAGTATTTTAGTGGATTAAAAAAACGGGGTAAATTAATAAAATGAAATACAAGCTGAATAGAAAACAAAGAAAATCAAAGAAAGAGCACAAAGGAAATAGCAGCCAATCATTTTTCAAGTGGAATTGAAGGGAGTTTGAGCAATAAATGAACTGGAGGAAAGTAAGCAAGAAGAATAAAAAAAACAAATAAGAATATTGAGGCATAGAATCAGATTAGATAGCTTAACTGAAAATAAAATAAGATCAAAATATATATATTCATATAAATATAACAAAATAAAAGAAATAATAATAAAAAATGAGAGAGGAAGATCCGCGGTAAGTGGAGATAAGAAGTAAAGTTAGCTTAATTTGAAATATCCACACTGGTAACTTCAAAAAAACCATATCATATATCTATTATTATATGAAGTAGAAGTTGTGATACAAATATTAAATACAGAGGGGATGGCCCCACCATTTAAGGATAATTTCAGCAAAAAAAATAACAAGAAGAAATATTAACCCAATCAGAAAAAGAAAAGAAAAAGAAAAGAGTTCCTAGATAAGAACTTGAACTTCCAAAATATATTTTTATATTTTATCAACAAAATTACCCCAATAATAGGTCCTTGAAAAGACCTTAAGCTGTCTTCATAAATTCTCTATTTTTTTATCAATTATTGCCTCAAATATCTCAAGCTGTGGTCCTGAAAATGACCTCAAACTGCATTATTATTCATCAAAAAAAATCAATTTATTTTTATATTCAAGAATCCTCTTTAACAAATAAATAAATAAAATAGAAAATGAAACTCAACCAATAAATTAAAATCAAATATCTTAATATTGAAATGATAAAAATAGTAATTCTTCAAAAAATAAAAATAAAAAAGAAGAAAACACAAAATAAGAAACCATGGAGATCCAAAATCTAAATAAAAAGCTACAAACAGAAAATATCAAGTGAATTTATTATGACAGATATTTTAATAAAGAAATTTTTGATTAATGAACCCAGAATATTCCTCTTGAAACTGAAATTCTGGGGACAGCATTAAATGGAGAGGGGGATGTGGTATTCCATACCTTAACAGCCCAGTTTCAAGTGAAATTTTATTTATAAGGCTATCAATTGAAGAAAAATCAAAGAAAAATCAATAAAAAATGAATTATAATAGGAGAATTCAGCAATAGAATGGATTGAAATCCATCAGTATGTATAATCCCATAAGAAAAAACATAGAAGAATGGTCTATTCTATTGAAAGAATAACAATAAAATAAAGAAAAGCAAAGGACAAGCTAGCAAAAAATGTTGAGGTTGCTAATAAAAGAGGTAGTGTAACAGTCAAGCTACACTAGTTCTTCTCAAACTTTTGATGACTCAGAAATGCAGCTATTAAACTTAGTCCACTTCCATAAGTAATAGCTTAAAACCATATTGATCAACAGTCACAAGACAGGAAAAAATAAAATCAATTAATTCATGCAAGGAAAATATATCAAAACCTTAAATTATGCAGCATATCTGTGTAAATACAAACACAGCCACCTGATAAGGCAGTAAATATAAAGTAAAGACAGAATCTAAGTTAAATGAAGGAAAATTAGATCTCATGAAGGACAAATCTAATCCCCAAAATACACAGCAATGCAGGATATGCGGTCCAAAAGCAGTTTTGCATCTGACTTAAATAGGCTCAGACCCAATAAGGCTGCAGCTGATTAAGAACACCAGCGATCCGTACTTATTAAGACGGAAACTGAATATCTCCTTATTCAGTTTGGGTACAAACTTTATTACAAAACCAATGAGATTGAAAAATAATTTTTGAAAACTAAGCTACAAAATTTGAATATAACTATGCAAACCCAACCAAAAGGCCATTAAACAATCCTCCATCATCTTACACAGGAGGGCACTCATTGTTGAGCCACTCCTTCAGACAGGTCAAGTGTGCTATAGTCCTGGAGCCCAATGAAGCCCTTGTTGGGCATTTAAGTCGGCCACTGTGAGAAAAAACCCTCTCCACTTAAGCCAAAGAAGCAGGGATACTCAAATACCTTAGCGCAACCTTCTCTAAATTTGGAAAGTTTCGTGAAATGATCTGGCGCTAGATTCACACATGAGTGAGCTGGATCAATCCTATTGACTAGAAAGTGGCAAGAATTACCTTCTCATAGTCCAGTATGTGCTCCCCCTTGGTCATGGGGTGGGTATTCTGTAAATAAGATGTCACTTCATCATCCTGCAAGTGAAGCACATCATACGTCACCTTGATGGGGGGCTGTTTCAGGTGCTTGAGTAGATCAAATGTCTCAGGCTCTCTGAGATTGTCTGATGATGATTGTCGATCTCCTGTGACCCCGCCTGATTGCTTGTTTTGAGCCAATGTTGAACACTCGCATGCTAATATATTGATAACCTCTTTGGCTTGATGTGGGGGGACCCCCATTTGCTTTAAGATCCCCTCATGGTATTTTGGGTTTAAAAGTGTGGCAATGAGGGAGTTGTTGTTGGCCATTTGAAAATCATAGTATTTCTTTAACTTCCCATGTGTGGCTTCACATGCTTTCCTCCACGAATGGGGGCTCTTGCTTGCATAATGAGTGAGCTGATTGAGTATTACCTGGTGATATGGAAGCACAAGGTTTTTTGAAGGTGCTTTGCTTTGAAATCCATTCCATGCTTGATCAAACATTTGAAGGATGGGCTCCATGTATTCCATGGCACTCCAAACTTCTTTGGTTAAGTGGTATTTGTTGGTCTGGGGCATGTTGGTATAAATTTGAATTGAAATTTTTAATTGATGGGCTCATTGTATTTGTTTTAAAAAGAAATTCCACCTCGTCATTGGAATACTGATGGGTAATAATGGAGGATCTCGAGTCTTGTTGTGTTCCTCAATAAATATATCCCGTTGTTTTCTTGAGCCCAAAATATGAGTACATAAGTCTTGCAAAAGACACACAATTTCTTTTTGGCCTGCACCAACCCTAAGTCAGCAATCAAAATAGTATCATAAAAAGAATACTTAATGTGCATACCTGGAGGCCTCAGAACAGTTCCAAGTTTGTCAATATCTCGTTCAGATGCCTCTGAACTATGCCTGCCCATTATCACAGCTATGTCACTTGCTTTATCTTGTGTCTCAAGTGTTTCTTGGCTTAATGCGCGTGTCTTTCTGTTTGTGAGTGATCGCCCTGAGTTGCGCTTAACAGCTTTAATGGATGTTGATGACAGGAGAGAACCAGGTGACATATGAGAGGAGACACTAGTGCTTACCTTGGTAATCTTTTAATCCTATGTGGTTGTCACTGTCTTCAATTGAGTTATTGGTAATGGCAAGGTAGTCATCAAAAAAATCATAATCCTGATTGGTAAGTTGGCCCATGTATAACAAAAAGTCCTTGGCGACTAAATTGAGGATGTGACATGCACATCAATGGAATTGTTGATCTCAATCCCAGCGAACTTGTGTTGCATTTGGGACATCAGGGAGACATTGTTGCCTGCATTATCACCCGTAATACTATATAGTTGCTTGATAATACCCCGTTTGGACAAAGCCTCCCACAGGCTCCATGCTAAGGCCTCACCTGAGTGAGGCCCATGAAGTGACTGTGATTTGCATCAGTGATGAAGCATGCAGAGGGCGCCAAATATCATTGTTAAGGACTTACTTCAAAAGCAACAATGCTCTTACAAAAGTTGTAATTTACTGGATTGATCCATTGCAGAACAATGGCCAAATAACTCTCACTCTGGTCTTTTGTGGTCCAACAGTCAATTGCCCCACACAGCAGGGTTTCTGATGGTAAGTCATTGATCTCTTGTAATAGACAATATTTTCGTTTGAAGTACAATTGTGAGGCGGTCTGTGCCACAAATTGGTGTTTGGGCCAGTGGAAGTTTGGGGCCAATTGTTGCAAAACACTGCGTAATTGAGACAACTCAAAAGTAGAAAACAATACCTGAATTGCAGCTAGCCCTTCTACAAGTTGGTTGAGGATTGATTCTTGCTCTTCTGCTGCAATATTGGCACCCATGTTTGAATCAACCGTGCCGGGCGCTTTAGTAGACCACGTGTTGAAACACCCACAACATCATCCTCTGTGTTTGTTGAGGTTGGATGTATTCTGACCGATTATGGCCATCTTGACACTACCAAAAATAATGCATCAGAATTGATCTGATATGCTTTCTCAAAGTATTACTCACTCACCTGCAATGGCAACATTTGTAGGTGAATTGGAAGTTCCCCTTTGATTCAATCCATTCGCCATTGGGATTAAACTTCTTTTTTGATCCCAAATACAAATACATGAAATGTAAGCAAAGGAGATAATGTGATCTGAAGCTCATGACTCACCTCATAATAATCATACACATTGGATTGTATCTGTCTCTTCTTCACCAAAGATTGGGCTCTTTTGGGGGGGTCACATCGTCCTCTGCGACGACATAGTCTACATCACCAATATCATACTCCTCCAATTATTCATTGTCTGAGAGCATGGTTTGATACAGACCAGCATTGCGCACGTGTGATGTTTCTTGTTGGCCTAAAAGTGAGTTGCTAGAGGTGAGATTTGGCATGTCCAAATTGGGAGCGGACGCCTTGCTCTCAGTAAGCATATCCGAGATAAACAGGAGGGTATTGATGTGCTGAATTGGGGCCATGGAGGTTGTATTTATAATCAAAGAGGAGATGATTGGTAATTGATGGAATTTATTAAGGTTATGTCGCAATTTTATAGGTCAAATGTTTGTTTGGGGATATTAATTTGACTGAGGCTCTGAGCACAAGCAAGTGACAGGTTGAGATTGCGAAAAAGAAGCTAAACTGTAGGATAAAGGAAGGACAAGGGGAGTGGGGAGGTGGAGTTGATGTTGCGAAATCTTGTTGAAGAAATATGGTTTGGCCACTTGCACGTTGAACCATTTTCCATTGGAGCCAAACAGGTTGCCGGAAAGGTTTTTATTGGTCAGTTCCGTGTCCTACAGGGTGCGCAGTTGCAATCTGGGACTGAATAGTTCCCAGTGGGTTTTCCTGCATTTTCAGTTGCGTAAAACTGGCTGGAATAACCAAGATGACAGCCTTGATACACAGCATTATCCATCTAAAGTTAAAACAATTCAAAGACCTATTGTGCAATAACTGTACAAAATCACTTCATACCACCCAAAATGGTGCAATACCTTCAAGAAATGACACCATCCAAAATTCCTCAGCAAAGAAATTTTAGCCATATTACTTAATCATCCATGACAATGTTGCAATCAAATGAAGATATGGTGCAATACCTCCAAGAAATGGAACCATCTCAAAATTCCTCCCCAGCGAAAACATCTCATATTACATAATCGTACATTAAAATGGCTCAATCAAATGGACAAATGGTATCTCACCACTATAAAAAATTATCCCAGCCAAAAGAAGTGAAAAAATTCCAAGTCCCTTGTTTTTTAGTGCCTCTATGGAGATCCCAAAGAATATAAATAGAGGTCCTCTCTCCCTCATTTTGTCCTCTTTTCCCCATGGAATTAATTATATACCAAGAAGGAGAATAATTATTAATTCCTAACTAGTAGGTAAGTCTATTATCATTAAATTGTAATAATATACCAAGAAGGAGAATATTTCATTTATTCCTCACTAGGAGGATAATCTAGTTCTTTAATCAACGTATTATAGACTTATAAGCTTAATTAATAGTGATTTCAAATTAATAGTAGCTAACAAAAGCTCTAAATTGAATTATTAATCCACCCTATTTTTAAATTATTAGTCTTATAATTATAATACTATCAATACTGCTCATACTATTGAGTTTATCCCCATAACCTTCATATTATAAAGGAAAAATATTCTTATTATCTCCTCATATTGAAAAAACCCATTACAAATATATATTCTTGTATAAAAACTTACATTTATATTATATTATATCACTCACATACTTAACAAATATCAAGTTTATATTGAACAGTACCTTACCATTTAGTTATTAAAGGTCTTATTGTTATACTATATTAACAATCACCCTCTAGATAAATGAAGAATTATCAAAGATATAAAATCAAATTCAACTTACCCTCATACTATATATTAGTACCATTATATTAAATCAACCTCTTATACTATTAAGTTCTTACACTTCAATAATTTTATATTATTATTTAAACATCATATCTCATCCTTTTTAACCTATAAGTTACTCATCTAAATATTGAATAGGTCTGATAGAGACTTCTGAAAAGTCTTATCTAGTGGTAAAGCCATCATCTTAATATTGATTTGTGAGCTCTGTAGAAAGATTGTTTAGTATGTTCAGAGGGGCAGCTAAAACACCATTAGCACCCTTGGTTACAGGATTATTTCAGCAATTCAGAATTTTTTACCTGTGATTTCCCCCTCAAGGACTGCCTTATCCAATCCCACACTGAAAGGAGTTCCACAACAGTGGTCAAGCTCAGTAGTAAATTGAACAATAGTAGTTTTTTATATCCCAAGCTATTTTCATACAATTTTCAGACCCTGTACAAAATTAGTAGTCTTTGTTTTTTTTAATTAGCAAATTATCATCTTTGTTATCTTTGATGTTGCAAGTCCTTGGAGATATTACTGTTAACAACAAATTAAATTAAAATTATTTTCCCCAGAGTTATATCATTATTTACTTGTGTTAAGGTTTACTAAACCATTGTATCCAGATCAAAAAAAGTGTTCTAGAATCTTTGTAATATAATTTTCTGAACTTGGCACCATCAATAGAATAAATTGATTATGAAATCAATTCAAGATGATTCGGCATTTTTAGGAAGGGAATTTCAGATTATTGTTACACACAAGCAGAGTAAGAATTAAAATCTTGAACAGAAATTTAAAACTGTTTTCTTTTAATTTACCCTTCCAGGTTTTGCCTCAATCATCCCACACAAGAGGAGTTCCCACAATGTCATTTATGGCTATTTACAAAGCTGGAATTGAATTCCAAATCTCAGAAATAATCTCTGAGATTTTGATCTGGCTTCCTCTATCTTCTGCCTTTCCATCATAGCTCTGAATATCTGAAACACATTTTCCATGACATCTTGTTGACTCTTTGAAATTATGTGGCCTTGGCTTTATGGTGTGATAGCTGGTTCTTTGCCTTTCCCCCTGTCCTGAGCTTATGTCTGCTTTTTCACATTGGAATTTCTTCTTCTGGAATCTGGGGCTTTAATTAGGAAACTCCTTGGGTGGTGGTGGGTTGTTTTGCCTCAATTCTGCTTTGAAAAGCGTCATGTTCCTTTTTTCCATCAATGGACTTCATCCATTCACTAACTTGCCAGTACTACAATGGCCCAGAAGGTTTCTCACAGTCACGTAAGAGTTCATGCATTTTTTCCAAATGTTTGCTAGGATCTGATACTCTTGGTGTTGGAGTGCATTTCTCCATGCCTTCTAGGTGGCATTTTAAACATCAAATGAGGCTTATTGTGCCATTTTCAGCTCTTTTTGAAGGCAAAACAGTGTTAGAAGCTTCAATATGGCATAAACGTTTTGATTGGGCTTAATTTAATGACAATTGGCCTTCTGTAATTTATTGGCTTTTGCCATAATAGCATCTATAACCTTTTTGGGAGCTTCTTGAGGGGTTATAGATGGCCCCTGATCTTGTTGAAGGAATAATTATAAGTCAAAAAGCTTAGAAATAGTAATCTTACATTCCAGAAATTGCTATTTGTTGAATTCTTTTCTTTTTGGAGAGTCTTACTGATATAAAAATGGATTAATTAAAAATAAATTGGCTTTGGTTGAGAATTCTGAGCTATAATAGCTGTGCTAGTATGGGCATAATTGACAGTACTGGTGTCAGCCTGTGATTCCAAACAGAGCACCAGATTGACATACAAATACCATAAGTAATGGTATAGTAGGTATTGAAGAAGAATAGAAAATACAGGTATAAATATAAAGATGAAAATGTCAAAACAGAAAAAGACTAACCTTATCCAAGTAGGATTAGCAGTAATGATGATACAACTGTTCAAAGAGAAGACAAAATGAGTAAAACCCCTTATTTTCACCTCTGATCTAGCATGTGGGTATTTCATGCAACCATTAGCAAAATTCAATTTCTCTTAAATATCACAATTAGGGCTATCCAATGATTACATCCATTCTGCTTTAGCACTCCTACTTCACAAAATACTGTTATTAACCCCTTTTTACCAAAGAAACACCCCCAAAGTCCTATAGGGCTTGCAAAAAACTGTGCAAAATTATAACCAAATTGAATATACAAACCGGAGATTTAAGTTCAGATACCTAATATCTCTTTATCTCCAATACTGGAAGAGAGATCTTGGTTCATAGGTCTTTTTGTCAGAATACAGGATTCCTGAAATAGAAATATAAAGACCCCCCTGTATCTTTGCCATATACTCATACAGATGTATTTTAAAGTATACCAATCTGTAGAACTAATTAAGACCTACGATTCTGTATCACTAGAAGACTCATGAATTTTAAATTTATAAAGATACCTGGCTTGGTAGTTTCTTAAGCCACATAATGATGTACAAAAATACCTCAGAAAACTTGAACCCCTTGTAACTTTTGCTATTTGTGAGGAGGGTGAATATGAATAATACCAATTTTAATATCTAATCACACCCTTCAATTCTATGCTCCTTTTTTTCTTGATATCTCAAAATATGATGGAGATATCTTGGTTGGAAGTTTTTAACCAATACTCACCATGAGAAAAGTGACTACACTTAACAGCAGGTGTTTAGGATTACAGTAGCCACTGTGTAACACCTGCTACTGTACTCTTGTTGATTATTTCCAAGATCTTTGCATTAGTGGGATCTCCGATTCCTTCTATATTAAAAATTATTAACATTTTTGAGTTTTTCTCCCTTTGATACTTCAAGTTTAATATGCATAAAACTTCTGAAGCCTTTTCCAGTGGCTGGATTAAATTGATAGACTCCACTACTTATTTTTTCAATAAAAACAAATTAAAACATTCAAACTAAGATATTTTAACTGTTTCAAAAAGAGCCATATGAGATCCACTCATAGGAAATATGCATGAGATTTGTTAATTCTAACAGCAATCAGAATATGAAATTAAAAGAGAAATAATAATGATATCAAGAAGATGTTAAACAATGCATGAGATATTATGTATTGTTTGTGATTTTTGTTTCTTAATAATTCCATATTTGAAAAATGTTTGGATTCCTTATTTTGTTTCTTTTGAATTTTAAGAAAACTGATTATATAAAAAAGGGAAATTATTTTTCTTAATAAGATGAGGATTCCATTAAGGAGAGTATTTTTTCCAAGAAACCTCTTCAAGCAAGGATATAAAAGTAACATTACTATAAATCAGCAATGGGTAAGTAAGTAAGTAAAATAACAGTTTACTTAATTTTTGAAACTATATTAAAGTTATGAAGGCCTGCAAAAGACAAATGAAGAAGTTTAAATACCAAATATATATATATGGTAAAATTACTATAGTGTACAATATCTGCTTTAGAATGAAAATAAAATGCAAAGCCTTTTCCATCAATCTAAATTTCTGAAGATATCTCACACAAAGTAAAACACAGGTATTACATAAAATCAAAAAAATATTGAAAGTGCTTTGATATTCCCATGGCTTAGAATAACCTGGAACATCAATTAATATTGGAATCCTGAGTAAAGCCCAGTACAAATGTGTGATGCAAGCTCATTCTATTCTGGGTCCAAGCCCTTTTTCGAATGCCAAACCTGTTATCAGGTTCAGGCACTTTGCTCATGGTGACTGTTCTGTACCAAACCTTTACCAACCAGTTCTGGTCTAATACTTAAAATAACAGTAGTTTAAAGCTAAAACCCTTCCTGAATGACTAATATTAGTCATTCAAACACCCTGGAGACATCATAGCCATTCTAATGTTGCCTGTGAAAAGGCTTTTCATCCTTTATTTCTCCAGAATGATAATTTTTGGTCTCAAAACTACAATTCTGACAGTACTGAGGTCAGAATTAAAGATTATGGACCACAAAACAGCCTCCAGAGTGGAAATTTTCACTCTGAAGACACAGAAGAGCTGAACAGCTTCTCACAGTCCCCAAAAGGGATAAAAACCGGTCTTTCCTCACTTCAAAACCATAATCTTATTTTCAATTTCATTACATGGTAAAACTGTCATCCAAAAGGAGTACTCTTATAATATATCAGATATAATTATAGTTAATAATTATTGTAGCTAAAATTCCAGTCTCTTGATATTCAACTTCTGAAACCAATACTATCAGTAGCTTCCTAACCACAGTTATTAGCAACATTACAGTATTTAAATATTATTTGAATCAATTTTAAACTATGTCACAGTCATAGTACTAGTTTCAAAATTTATTCAACTACTACATAGAATCACCCTGACAACTGTCTAAGATAATTCTAGTTGCTGTTGAAGGTGTCTCAATTTTTTCTTGTGTTACCACAATGTCAGACACTAAAATTAATGAAGAAAGCAATTATAAAGTAAAAATAAGGTATTTTCCAAACAAAGAATGAAAAATAAAGCCCTTCTTATAGTATGAAAAAAAATATTTTTGATGAATTGTTAAAACTTCAAGTATTTTTTATTGATTTTTGAGAATTCCAATATAAGAAAAGATTAAGAAACAGTAAAAAATAGGTCACATGTAAAAATATATCCTAGCTGGGACCCCAAATGTAAGATTTGGATATGAAACTTTCATTAAAAATGAAATAATTTCCCTGTCCTCAAAATTTTTCTAAGGTAAGATTTGATTTAAAAAAGTAATTTTTGCAAGTTTTAAGGGAAAAAACACCAAAATTATTGTTCTTAACTTTTCTATTATAAACCAATGATATTCTAAACATTTATATTTTCATAAACAATAATACTTATCCAAAAACACTCTACAAGAGATATTTATAGATACAAAAGGAATTTCTTCATGTGAAACTTCAATTGGATTTAATTGAGGAAAGAGCTGTAGGAAATTAATTTGAGAGCAAAGTATCTAAAAAGAATATCAAAGAGAGAACATATCTAGTAGCAACCAGGATGAGTATGGGAACAAAGTGACAAAGTTAAAAGGTATGAAAGATGCTTTAATTCACTTTTGGGGTGGTACAAGGATAAAAGGGATTGTAATTATTTTTCATGTGTTTAAAAGCTATAAAATGATTTCAAGATGGTGGTTTGAATCTTTTATTGATTGGTTTGAAATTGTTTCAAATAACTATAAAAGAAAAATATTTTAACAGAAAAGAAAAATGGGGTAAAGAAGACATTCTTTTATATCCTCCAATTGTCTTACTCCAAAAGTAAAACTTACTCTAATCAGTTTTTGAGAAACACACTTACAGAAGAAAAGCCAATTATCACATCATTTAGCCCTGGTTTGGACCAAAGAAGGGATGTATTTATCCATTTTACTCCCTTGAACCAGCCATTTCTATATTAATACTTGGTTTAAAGCCTTCAAAACACATAAAAGTGTGTTTAGGATGCCTTCAAGCTGGTTAAAGCTGTTTTGACTAAGTTATTCTTAACTTAAGCATAGTTTTACCCCATTGCAAACAATTAAAACTTCCCTGGTTGGTATCAAAGCCTCATCATCAATTGAATCACATATACTGTGACTCAATTCCAGGCCAAAATTGATGAAAATTTAAATCAAATCAGATATTCCATGCCTTTCATCAAGGAATTTGGGGGAGTCTGGCACCCTTGGATCCAAGTATAATTTCCCCCCAAGAATTGAGGGTGGGACATGTGGATTTTCTCCCATCTTTTCTGTGGGCCTTTGAGATATGACCACATATGCAAAAAGGTCAGAAGAAAACTTTACAATAATTATTCTTTTAAAATAATTATCTTAAGATAGGTGAAAATGACATAAATAGGCATAAACTTTAAAATCCTTAGAATATAATGAGTAAACATGTGAAATAAGCTACAACATTAGATTTCTCATGATAAATTACACATTAATAATTCTTACGGAATATCTCTAAAGTCAATAATTAATGAACAATAAGTAAAAATGCCATAAAAAAGACATAAATTCTTATTTATCTCAGAAACCAATGAAACAGAATGTGAGATAAATTGCACCATTAGATTCCCCATGAATACCTACACATATAAAATTGTTATTTCATATTTTTAAAGTCAATATTTTAGGAAATAACCTGAATATATGCACTTTTATGGTCAGTGCATATATTCATGGTTTTTAGCTCATATCTCTTAAGATAAACATGATAGAAAGTTGAACCAAAAATGGAGTTACACTTAATTACTTGAGTAATACAGATATAGGCTTTATTTGACAAGTTATAAGCAAAGTTATAACTTGTAAGGGTTTACTGAATAAAATTGCTATAGCTGTTGACTACTTTGTTGTGAAAGTAGTGCAAACTTAAAGCGAAGTGAATATTAAGGATCTAATAGTTCATATGTGAAGAATTATGTATTTTATCTCATTATATTTAAGGTACAACCCCTTGAAATCATGGTTTGAAGTTTAAAATAGTGAATTTCAACAGAAAAGGTGAGTTACAAGAAAAATCATCAAAAATAGAGTTTTGATGATGTAATAAAATTCTCTTGTAAGTTTAATTATGACATGTTTATCTATCAGAATCTTCCCTCTAATTGGATTTAGCCTTTATAACTTAAAAGCTATTAATGATCAACATCTAAGCTTAAAACTGATCATTTATGATCACTCACTGCAATCTTATTTTATGTTTAACAGTTATATAAGTGATAAAGCTGGTGAATACTATCTTATTATGCTTAATACTAGTAAAATCAGCGAGTTTTAGGCTTCTTCCAAGCCTATGATGTTATCAAACTTAGAGCTATAGTTATAACTCCAAATAATGGCCTAATAATGAGATGAGCTGCTTTGATTATGATGTAATCATCACCAAGGCTTAAAATAATGATAAATCCCAGTGGATAAAATCATTAAACCTCTATTATAATCTTTTTGGTTTCCAGGAGGGAAGATTCTACTATAAATAGAGCTCTTTTTACTCTATTTCCCCCTCAGACACATCAAAAGCATTAAAACATCAAATAAAAAGGTAATTTCTTCATTCTTTATGAATAAATTCACTATATAATTGAAGAAAAAAGTCAATCTTCATTATAATCACCAATATTGACCTAATTACATCAATTCTTGAATTATTTTTGTTAAAATTCTCTCTAAAAATCTAAATCCACATTGTGGGAACTGCTTTTGTTGTGGGATAAATAATGGGCAGTACCTTGAGGGGGAAATCATTGGTGTGTCTTTTTTGAACTTCAGAATTAGCCAATAACCATGGGTGCTAAGGCTTATTAGCTTACCCTCTAAATATACTGAAAAAGATACCCTATTGATGAGATCACAAATCAATTATTTAGTTTTGTGGATTTTCAATAAGATGATTTTATTCAGCAGTCTCTATCAGTCTGTCAATAAAAGATAGCCATGATAATAATGGTAATAGTAAATATTTGTTTGATAATTTAGGTTTTCTTAACTTCTTGATATTGATTATATAATTCTTTTTAATTAACTCTTCTAGGATTCCTTCTTTCAATACTTGAGATATTTGAAGAATATTTTTTAAGATCACTATTAGTATTAATAATAATCTTGATGGGTAATTAGGACTTTTAAAGGTAATTTAATAATACTATCAATACAGCTATAGTAATTTAAGGGTAAGATAAGTTTATAAGGGTGGTTCTAGTTAATATAAAGGTAAGATATGAATCATATAATAGTAATACAATACTATTAGGCTGAATATATATATAATCCAATATTTCTATAAGAGTCATAATATAACTTATAAGGTTAAGATGATATCCCTTCTATAAATAAGGGATATTGATAAATTAGATAAGATCACTAATGATAATATCTTCCAACACTGCTATAGCACTACTACTATAATGGTAAGACTAATAAGTAATATTCAAATCTTTCCTTAATATTATAAATATCTTTCATTGGTTAATCATGAATAATAATATAAGATACTGAGCCTAGCTACTGATCTTTTCAATAGAGTACTAGATTATCCTACTAGAGAAGGGATGGATTGATCCTCAAGATTATTATCTGAATCAGAAGCATGGGTGAGAAACAGGGAGAAAGGCCCTTTCTTTATACCTTTTGGGACTTCCATAGAGCCTTCCAAAAACAAGGGACTTAGAAAAACTTTCACCTTGAAACCTTTTTTATGCTCAATAAATTGAAAATGGTGTCATTTGATCAAGATATTTCACTGTATGTTTGGTTTATTGCACCATTCTGAACCTTATTCTTGTCAGTGAAGAGCCTTGAGACACTTTTGCTAGTGGTTAAATTTGGAATGGTGTCATTTGTTAAGGATATTGCACCATAATTTTTTGAATTATACTGATATTTTAACTAAACTTTATTCTTATTATTCACAGCCTTGAGACATTTTTGCTAGTGGTTAAATCTGGAATTGTGTCATTTGATACAGATATTGCAGCAAATTTTTGGTTTATTGCACCATTTCTTAACACTCTATTCTTATCTCTCCTAACCTTGTTTTTCTTCTCCACAGCCTTGAGAAATTTTTGCTATTGGTTAAATTTGGAATGGTGTCATTTGATACAGATATTTCACCATATGTTTGGTTGATTGCACTATTTTTTAAAAATATATTCTTATCTCTACTTAACCTATTTTGCTTCTGAAAAGGCTTGAGCTGTATTCAGTTGAGTAATTTTTCTATGTAAAATTTTCATTTGTAGATAATAACTGTAATGTTTGGTTATGGGAGTTTAAGTGGGGATTGAGTAATGTAGAACTATGTTAACTTATATGCAAGTGTCTTTTTTTATGTCAATAAATGTAACACCTGATGTTGTAAAAGTAATGGTATCACTTATGTAATCTTACACATGTTTATTAATATTGAATATCTTAACAAGCTGAATTTTTTTCAAGAATATTCATGTACCTAGTATAAACTGTATATTATCATTCTTCTTCTTCAATCCATGATATCCAGAGAATTATTCATGTTATGGGGTTGAGTCAATATGTGACTATAGGTAAAATTTGATGTAGATTCCAGTGGAATATTTATTTTTGTTATTTTGATATAATTCTCTTCCTTTTTCTTGCAACTGTTTACTTTCATATTTCACTTTTTGATTTTATTTTCTTCTTATATATTATTTTTATTATTATTATTGATTAAATTTTTAGCTTTGACATTGTGGATTTGAACCTTGGAAGAACCAGCATGGAATGCCACAATTTAACACCAACCATATTTTCAATTTCTTTTATTTTTATTTTTAAATACCATTTAAATAAGCTGTATTTACTTTATTTGGTGTAAATTCATCCAAAATTACTATATTAAGCATTAAAAGTAGGTTATTTTTACTTATTATAATATTTTTCTCTCTATTATTATCTTTATTAATTCTTTTATTGATATAAATATTATTTATATTAATATATAACATTCATATTAGTAATATTATTGTTAAAAATTGTTTTTTATCATTAAATAACAATTTCTTATGCACTTATTATTTGTTGGTAACAATGATAAATTGTGGTAAATATATTTATATTTACTTAATAATATGATTATTTTCCACCATTATTCAAAAAATTATTTCTTATTATCTCATTCTTAAAGCTTTATAAGGACATTCATAGTTCAATGAGTAAGCTATTTGTAATATTTATTATTGTTTCATAGTCAAACTTACATTTGACGGCCTCACCATGATATTTACTTGAAAAGACCTTTAAAAAAGATTCAAATTGGGCTTATACAATAATGAATTATATAATTACTTTATATTTATTTATTTCAAAAGCTAGTGAGGCATTTGGAAAGTAATTGTACTGTCTTACACATGGTTTTTCACATCCTTAAGCTTGGAAGAACTTTCTTTGGGTGATCCTAGTTATTAAAAAAGATATTCATAAGTTAAAAATAAATTCATATTATAAATTAATTTTTAAAAAAAGAATGATCTCAATTTTTGTTTTATTCTTTAAAAATTCAAACACAAAAAACCACTGAAAAAATTTATTTGTATTCCTTTTTATTCATTTTATTAATTGTAAGATAAAAAACAATTTTTATGTGGAAATCGCCATATCTTATCAAAAATAACACTTTTTCTGAAAAAAGACTTATATTTATTTGTCTTTTTTAGTGTTTGTAGACAACCCAACAGAGGAAAATCAAACTACTGTTGAGAGACTGGTAGAAGAAATTCATCCAAGATCTCCAACACCTGTTTTAAATAACAAAATAAAGCTAAGAAATTAGTCTTTCCAGGACCCACTATTGAGGACTCTGAAGGTGAGTACCTCTCTTTGAATTGCCATAAAAAGAATCTTTAGTGTCCTGAAATCTTTTTATTTTTTTTATTTATGACTACTAGAAGAGGATCTCAATACTCCATCCAATCAGGTGGAGCTGGACTTGGAAGTATAAATGATTTCTCAAAAGGGAAAACAAAGGGCAAAATCCCCAGTGGAGCAGTATCCACACAAGGAAGTGCCATATCCCAAAGGCAAGTCCCAGAAATTTACATAAGATCTGAGCTAGAGTTAGAACTAAGTATCAGTAACTCCAACAGAAATAAATCACACTCAAAGGGCTCAAATAGACATCTATATGAGCCAGTACAAGCAGTATTCTGTGGTGTACAAGGACAAGGATTGGGAAATGTTTCCATAAATCCACCAAGGAGTGATGAAGTCCTGGAACATCCTGAAAAAATTCCTCAAAGAGGAGGAAATAGTGAGATGCTCCAATGGATGGAATCCACTATCATCCAAGCCTCAAATCAAAAAGATAAAGGAGTACCATTCCAAAAAGAGGCAGGCAAGCAAAGAAGCCCAGGTATCCTCTACAAGCAAGCCTCAAGTCAACCAACCTCGCCAATAATGGATGAGGAACAAGAAAAATAACTGGAGGAAACCATTCTTCCCAGGCTACAGGATTCCAAAAATCCAAAAAGATTCCTTGGACAATTTCTTAAACATGGCCAGAACCTTGATGGAATTCAAGGAAAAAGAGGAACAAAAAATGAGACAACCTCATTGCCCAAAGAAATAACTTTGTCTCCTTATGTTGTAAATCCTTTATCAGAAATTAAAAATAGTTTTTTACCTCTTAAAGAAATTAAAAATAGTTTATTATCTTTACAAGAAATAAATAATAACTTATCATCTTTAACAAAAATTGCTGTACAAATAAAAAAGAGATTTATAATGTTAAATTTATGGTTGAAACCATCAAACCAAAGGTTTCAATTGAAAATACTCAAAAAATAATACAAGGAAAACAGGAATTGTATAAATACATAAGAGATATAAAAGAAACAACTTTGAAAAATAATTCTGACTTGTAATTTGATAATCTTACAGAAAATTAAACAAATTAAGTATCTCTGTTGAAATATTTGAAGAAAAGACTTCATCACATCAAAAATTACCTCCAGACCATGTAGAAAAAAGTGATGAAGCAAGAATTAATCTTAAATATGAAATTCGGATTGAAATAAGACTTATTACTGAAAAAATGGATAAAATAAATGAGGCTAACTTGAATATGCCAAAGTTATCAACCCCATTTTCTCACATAAGAAGTCCTTTTAAGCCAAAAGAGGAAATAACAAATCAATTCATAAAAGATCTGAGTCATGAAGAAAATAACAAAGTCTAAATGAAGGAAGAACCTCAATTAAAAGAATGGCCAACATTCACAGGTGAAGGTGAATATGAACATGTGTCATTTACCAAAACAATTGACATGCTACAAGAGGATTATGCCATGCCAGATGAATTAATCACATCCATATTAAATTCATTACTTGAAAAATATGCAAAAAGATGGTATTATGGCATAAGAAAAACAAATGGCAAAAATGTGTGGTCTTGGTGGAAAAATGGAATAATCGCCAAGTGGGAAAATGATGCCTGGAGGTACAAGATAGAGAATGCATTTTAAAATTCCTTCTTTCACCCAGATAAGGATAATCCTTTGACTTGGTTCCTAAAAAAAGTTTCAATATTAAATGCATTGCATCCAGAAATGTCAAAGAAAATGGTGCATATGAAAATACTCAAGAGATGTGGAGGAGAACTGGAAAATGACCATAGAAGCAGGTTTTGAGAGCTATGATCCACAGAAGAGTATATGAATTCATTAGAAGATATAGTTACAAGAACAAAGATTGGCAGAACATGGAAAAAGCTGGACATCAAAAGCCAAAATAAACCATTTATCAAGAAAGATAAACCAAAAGAACCTTTCAAACCCATTAAACGCAAAACTGATGAGCGGAGGAAATGCCATAAATGTGGAGGTATTGGACACTTAGCCAATAATTTCCTTAAAAAGGCAAAAATAAATGAAATTGTGGAAGCAAAAGACCACAATGACAGAGAAGATGAATCTGATTCTGAAAAGAACACTGAAGAGTCAGAAACTTCTGAAAGTGATTAAACTAATATAATTAATGCACAAATTAACAATATTGATTTACTATATGAAGTACTAGATGTAAATTCAAACTTACCACTAGCTGGAAAATCTGATACAAGCCTCACAAACATACAAGATTCCAAACTGTATAGAACCAAACCAGAAAAATGATTGGGATATACAGCTGGAAAATCAAGTATAAGTATTGTCATGGTTGAAAACCAAGAGCCAAAAGCAAGCTTAGATACAGGAGCATACTTTACCTGGGTTGGTAAGGATTATTTAAAAAGAGTTATACCAAATTGGGAAGAAAAACTAATACCAATACAGGGGGTTAAATTCAGTAGTGCAAGTGAAGGCATGAATTGGCTTGGAATTATTGACTCAAAACTAATTTTACCTCACCCTTACCAATGTATAGGAGTGAAAGTATAGCTTGTAGTGATGGAAAACTGTACTAGTGATGATTTTATACTTGGAAATTATTACTTGTAAATTTATGGCATAGATATCTGTAATCAAAAAGACAAATATTTCATCATAGTAGACAATAAGAGGCAGAAATTTGGTTTTTTAAATAACAAAAAACATATTACAGTTATAAAAAATGAAGATAAAATCCAAGAAAAACATTCTTTCATAAGTAAACGACTTAATGAGGCAGAATTAAATCAAAAATTAACAGAAAAAATCAGAAGAAAACTGATTGATCTCTTGTTCAAATATAAAAATTCCTTTGCAACTGACAAAGAACCACCAGGTGCAATCATTGGGCATGAAGTTGACATTATGTTTAATGTGGAAAATCCTTATCCACCCTTGCTAAGAAGACCAGCTTACCCAGATAGCCCAAGAGCTAGGAAAGCAATAGAGGTACACATCAACAAATTAATGGACCTTGTACTATTCAGGAAATTAGGTCATAATGATCAAGTAGAGGCCACTATACCTGTCATTATAACTTGGCACAATGGAAAATCAAGGATGGTAGGGGACTTCAGGGCTCTAAATACCTATACTATCCCTGACAGATATCCAATACCCATAATCCATGAGACATTACCACAATTGTCACAGGCTAAGTTCATTACAGCCATAGATGCTCTAATGGGTTTCACCAAAATTACTTAACAGACAATGCCAAAAAACTACTGAGGATAATAGTCCACTGTGCAATTTAGGAATATGTAATAATGCTATTTGGTATTAAAAATTCAACTTCCCATCATCAAAGGATGATGAATACCATATTTTCTGAAGAGTCATCAGAAGGATGGCTAATCATCTATATTGATGATATCATAGTTTGCTCAGAAACTTGGGAAAGTCCCTTAACAAGACTATAAAGAGTCTTTCAAAAAATAGTACAAGTAAATATGCAAATTTCATTGAGAAAATTTCATTTTTAATACAATGAACTGATGTCACTAGGAAATGATTTATCTGGACTAAGTTTGGGCATAGATAAAAACAAAGTAGCAGCATTACTACTGAAACCAATGCCCCAAACCAAAAAGGAAACACAATCATTTCTAAGACTTGCTAATTATTACAGATAGCATATAAAATATTTTTCAAGAATGGCCAAATCCTTGTACAAGATCTGTTACCAGCAAAGAGTCTATGAGATTACTGAAGAAAGGGTTAAAGCATATGAGGAATTGCAACATGCCCTCACAAATGCCCAATTTCTTTGAATGCCAGATTGGAAACCACCTTTCAAGCTTTACATTGATTCTTGTGGAGAAGGACTAGGTTCTGCAATACACCCAACACAAATAATCAATGATAAACCTGTTGAAGGATAGATTTTCTTTATTTCAAGACGAATCAAGCCAACAGAAGCAAGATATGGAGCAATCCAAATGGGATTTATTTTCCTAGTGTGGGATTTAGAAAAATTTCACTATTATTTGGATGGAACAATGTTTGAGGTGATAACGGACTTTAATGCTGTAAAATCTTCATTAAACATGAAGATACCAAATAGAAAAATGCTGAGAGGGTAAATTGCTATCCAAGAATATGAAGGAAATATGACTATAGCTCATAAATGTGTAAATATTTGTAAAAATGCAGATGGGCTTTAGAAAATACACCTGAAAACCCAGCATGGGTATGACAGGAAAGGCATCATATAGAAGGCATGTGTCACAAATATTGGCACAGAATTCCTTAACCAAGTTCAAGAAAGCTATAAGATGAACAATAACTGTCATATCCTATGCCAAATTTTAATGAAAGACTATAAATACCCATCACTTTGATCCAAACTAGATGAAATACAGAAAAAATCCTATGATGAAGGAAGATTCCACCTCCTTGATGGAATACTGTATCATAGGACAAAACACACATGTGTTATGGCTTTCACAGATAGATCTCTGATAAAAACTATACTATATGAATTTCATGATAGTGTTTCATCTGGACATCTCTCAAAAGAAAGCACACTAGAGAGGGTAAAAACCTGCTCTTGGTGGCCAAATTGGATAAAAGATGTTTCAGAATACCGCCAAACCTGTAACAGATTTCAAAAAGCAAACAGAACCCCAGGCAAGACATTTGGAATGATGATCCAAATCCAAGAACCAAAATCCCCATGGGAAATATTTTAGCGGGATTGGGTAACAGCCTTACCTCCAGGAGGAGACAGAAGTTATAATGCATGCCTAGTTTAAGATTTGTCTATGAAACTCTTGATAATAGTAGCAAAATCAAGAGTACTATGACTATCCTCAATAGAAATATATAATATAATAAAATATTATAACCACAAATTTAAATATAATTATTAAAAATAATTATATAAAAAAAATAAATTTAATTATTATTATAAAAATATAATAATAAAAAAATTAATAATAATTATAATAAATTATAATTATTCTATTATTGTTATAGTCACTGACAGTTAGAACAATAAGACTTTTAAAGCTCTGAATGAGACAATTAAACGTAAAAATATGAATATTAACCACTTATAAATAATATAAATATTATTTATAAAAGAATTATAACACACACTGTGCAGAAATAATTCTTATAGAATAAAATTCTATATAAAAAAACTAATACTAGATAAAAAAATATAGAACTTTAGAGAAAACTTACCTATAATATTTATTTAATACAACAAGTTAAACAACAACAGTTATTATATTAAATAATGATTATAAGTTAAAAACACACCTAAAATCAATGATTTTAAGGATAAAACAACTTTTTATGATAGAATCTAAGATTAAAGAGTTTTTAAGAGGAATTTGTGGATTTTAAAAGATATTTAAGATGATAATTGTATAATATAAAATATATTATTGATGATTACAACAATAATCTGAATTCTATGACTTCAATTCTTTTATTTACGATTAATAAAGAATAAAATAGCTTAAGAGTTACTTTAATAATAATATTTTATAAATAATAAAACTTTACCTGTTTAAATTTCTAATATGATTGGATTGATGATGAATGATGGACAAAAAAAGTGATGAAAAGACTTTTTTATGTCTTCAGAGCAGCTCTCATGATTCATAATGAATATAGAGGGCGTGCTCAGGTCAAAACTGAAAAACCATACTTAAAAACAAAGTTCTTAGCTTAAGGCAACTTGTTTTGAATTCCAATTTAAAGTTACCAGTGTTATTCTTAACTCCATGTAACTTTAATCCTCCCTTAAACTAATTATTTTAAGTTTTAATATAAATAAACTTATTTATATTAAAGTTCATCACATGAAGAACTTAAAAATAGAGTTTCAAGCAGAAATCTCTTAAACTCAATTTTCAATTAATTTTTAAAGAAATCATAATTTTCTTTGAGCTTAATTAAAAGAGTAAATTTCCAGGCTAATTTCCCAGGAAATTTATTTATAAAATATACTTAAAATTTAATTTATATATAGATAATGTTAAATTCTAAGCTGTGTGAAATTTTCAAGCAAATCCATTAAGAGTTGGAGTTTTAATGAATTTTTGAAGTTATTGCTATTTTTCCACACAAAATAGCAATACACACCAAACCTTAGCTTTTGATAAGGTTTTGATGCTTGTAGCTTTAAATTTTTAAGCTTATTTAAGGTTTTTAAGCTTGAGTAAGCTTTGAAAGTTCTTAAAACCTTCATTTCAAGCCTGCATATTGGGATTTACCCTTTGGCAGCTTGAAATTCCTGTCCAAATTGGGATAAAACCAGTTTCAACCTTAAGCTTGGATCAAAGTCTAATCTTAAAGTTTAAATAAGGTTGAAAATCCTCCAATACAGTTGGACAACCGTAATTGAATCATTGCAGATCCAAAAAGCTGGGTACCCCAGCTCTACTTGGTCTTTTTCCTTTGTCCCACCTTTTTGCGTGGATTTTGCCCTTTTATTTATTTAAAGCCATACCATGGCTTTAAACCCTTTTAAATTGAGCTCACGCAGGATTTACATTCTGTATGGCAAATTTTTAGCCAATTCAGAAAATATACACCACACCTCAATTTTAACTAAAATTTTGGTAAGTATGCATTAACCTTATGCAACTTTAAATTTAAGCTTATTTAAGCTTAAATTTAACAATGTTAAAAAAATGTTAAAAAAGTTACATTAGTACTGTGAGATTCTTAAATCTTCTAATAACACAAGAAATAAGTGTTTTTGGGTATAACACCTTATGGATGTACCCTAGGTCATTTTTGGTGTAGAATCCAAAAATGACATAATATTTATAACTTTGTTTATCCAAAAAAAGTTATACTTATTTTTTGTTATTTTTTATTTTAATTTCAACTAAAACGTCTGTTTAAGACAAAATTAACTGTTTATAAAATCATTTGTGGCCTTATGGGTATGTTATACATACCTCACAGGCTCATATTCCCTACCACCAAAAAAAAATTGTACCACAATTTTTCTTTTGTAGTTTACCCCCCAGTTATTTGGGGGGGTATAATCCACTGTCCAACCTCTCTACTTATACCTTTAAGTATGTAAAGCACACAATTCAAACTTTTTATTGAGAAATTGGTCTTCTCTCATGTCTGAATCTTCTGAGAAACCTTTGATAATCAGGTATTTTTCTTTCTACAATCCACTCATCTTCATGTTGTGGATATTTATACCTGACTAAGTATTCTCTTTAATTTTTCCCCCTAAGTCTTCTTTCTTTCAAGACTTTTAGTACCTTTTTCTCCTCCATTAGATCTAGTGGGGGTACTTCTAAGGGTGTTTCATTTCTTGGAGGAAATAATTCCTTGTCACTTTAAGTGTAATGCTTTACTAGACTGACAGGGAATGTTGGATGTTTATTTTCCAGTTCTCCTGACAGTTCTACTTGTACTGCATTTGTCCCATGACGGGCTTTAATAATAATTGGTCCTGCAAAGGAATCTTTCAATTTCTTTGGATCTTTAATATTATTAAAGTTCAAGGTTGAAACTAGTATTAAGTACCCTACTTTGAATTCTGGGGTTTTATGACTTTTATCCCATTTCTGCTTAGCATATTCAAAGGCATAATTCATGCTTTGATTTTCATGATGTCTCACTTTATCAAGCAATAGCTTAAAGCTTGAAGCAGTTGGATGAATGTCAACTAGATCTTTCTTCAAAGTATCAATTGGAAGTTTGGGGTTCCATCCTTTCTCCAACATTGCAGGGTTCTTGCCTGTTGAAGCATGGATGGAGGTCTTGTAGGCTAATTCCAATGCTGGTATAAAAGTACACCAATCATGGGTAAAGCCATCAGAATCTTTAAACTCCAGGCCATAAGTACAAAATCTTCTGATCATGTCCTCAAGGGTTTGAATCATTCTTTCTGCTAACCCATCTGTTTGTGGATGGTATGCTGTTGAGAATGATAATTTTGTACCCAAAAGCTTATGTAAATTAGTCCATAAGGCTGATGTAAATTTTGGGTCTCTGTCACTAATGATGTTTTTAAAGAGACCAGTATGGGATATTACTCTATTCCAGAGCAAAAGGGCTGTATCCATAGCTGTGTCATCTTTGTGACATGGTAAAAAAATTGGTGTTTTGCTATATCTGTCTACAATAACAAGACATGCATTGTAACTTTTATCACCTCCAGGTGGTAATGCTGTTACCCAATCCATGTGAACCACTCCCCATGGGGTACTTGGTTCTTGGATATGGATCATCAGACCAAATCTTTTACCAGTAGCTTTATTGGCTTTCTGGCATCTATCACAACTATGACAGTACTCAGTGACATCTTTTCTCCAAGATGGCCACCAGGCACATGTCTTAATTCTTTTCATTGTTCTGTATTCAGACAGATGTCCAGAATAAATGTTATCATGGCATTCTAGTAGTATTGTGTTAATCAACATTCTACTACATAGGACCATGAAACGAGTGTGTTTAGATCTATGATATAGTATACCATCAAACAAATGGAATCTTCCATTATCATAAGATGTTTTCCAAATATCATCCAGAGAATTAGCCAATGCCACATATTTGCAATCTTTGTCAAGTAGAGCAGTAAGTATATGGCAATTTTTATCTTGCTTATAGCTTTCTCTAAATTCCTCAAAGAATTCTGTTCCCACATCTGTGATGTTAATTCCTTCAATTGGGATTTGAGGGTCTGCACTTGTAGGAACATAGGGAGGATTTTCAGGTGTATTGGGTAATGCCCATCTACTTAAGCCATCAGAATTCTTGTGAATATTTCCAGCTTTATGTACTATGGTCATATTGCCTCTATACTCCTGTATAGCAATCTGCCATCTTAACATGTGTCTGTTTGGAGTTTTCATGCTAAGAAGTGACTTTACTGTGTTACAATCAGTAATTACTTCAAGCACACTACCATCAAGATAGTAATGAAGTTTTTCCAGAGCCCAAACAAGGCAAAGGCACTCCATTTGGCTAGCTCCATATCTGGCCTCAGTAGGTTTAATTTTTCTTGAAATAAAACAAATTGGACCTTCATAAGGCTTGTCATTTACAATTTGAACTTGATGAAGAGCAGCTCCTAGACCTTCACCACATGCATCAATATACAGCTGGAAAGGAAGTTTCCAGTCTGGCATCAGTAATAATGGTGCATTGGTCAAGGCATACTTTATTTTATCATATGCTTGAGTTCTCTCCTGAGTCATTTTAAAAACAGCTTCTTGATCACAAATTCTGTATAATGATCTGGCATGGATTGCAAAATCTTTAAGGTTTTGCCTGTAATAACTGGCAAACCCTAAGAAAGACATAATTTCTTTTTTGTTCTGGGGCATCTGTTTCAGTAAAACTGCAGCCACTTTGTTCTTATCAACACCAAGGCTTAGTCCTGAGACTACATGTCCTAGAGCTTTTAACTCATGAAACCCAAAATTACATTTTTTAAGAGAAATTTTCATGTTCACTTGTAGAATTTTCTTAAGTACTAATGAAAGTCTCTCTAAATGTAATTGCCAGGTTTCTGAACAAATGATAATGTCATCAATATAAATGATTAACCATCCCTCTGATAATTCATGTGGGAAGATAGTATTCATCATTCTTTGGTAATGAGAGGGTGCATTTTTAATACCAAAAGGCATCCTCAAATATTCATAAATACCACAATGAGCAATTATTCTCAATACTTTTCTAGCATGAGGTGTCAAAACATTCTGGTGAAAGCCTTTTAGAGCATCCATGGAAGTAATGAATATTGCTTTGGATAATTGAGTCAAAGTCTCATGAATTCTAGGGATTGGATACCTGTCTGGGATAGTATAGGTATTCAGTGCTCTAAAATCACCAACCATCCTTGACTTATCATTATGCCAAGTAATGATTACTGGGGTTGTGACTTCTACCTCCTCATTGTGTCCAACCTTTCTAAGAACTCCCAGTTTCATTAGTTCATTAGTATGATTTTCTAATGCTTCTCTAGCCCTAGGGCTAGCTGAGTAAGCTGGTCTTCTTAATAGTGGCAGATAAGGCCTTTCCACATTAAGCATAATGTCCACCTCATGGCCTTTTATAGCCCCAAGTGGTTCATTATCTGAAGCAAAGGCTTCCCTGTATTGAAATAAAATTTCAACAAGCTCTTCCTTCATTTCCAGTGTTAACTCAGGACTAATTTGTGCTTCAATTAATTGACTTGACACAAATTTTTCCTTATTAACATTTTTTACTTGTTTAATGACAGTAATTTCTCTTTTTTCTAGAGGAAAAGCAAATTTTTGTCTTTTATTTTCCCCTATAGTGAAATACCTGTCTTTATGATTATTAATATCAATACCATAAATATTGAGATAATCATTCCCAAGTATAAAGTGTTGTGAAGTACAATTATTCATAACAACGATTTCAACTTTCTGTCTTATACTTCCTGCAGGATGAGGAAATATGATTGCTGCTTCAAATATACCCAAGGGTTGCATATTTTGGCTAGCACTGCTGAATGTTATACCTTCAATTGGCATTAATTTGTCTTGCCAATTGGTACAAATTTTGTCAAGATAATCCTTTCCAACACAAGTGCAAAAAGAACCTGAGTCAAGATGTATCTTGGCTTCTGTTTTATTTATCACAATATTAGTGATACAAGACGACCCAGCTGTATAATCTTTACCTCTGGCAGGTTTGGTTTTTTGCATTTTGCCATCTTGCACATGTATGAGATCCATACATTCATCACTGTACTGTGGTAAGTGAGTATGTACCTCAGTGACCTCAAAAGAGACATTAATGTTCTCTATACCCAGCTCTTCTGATACTTCTTCTTCTTATGAAGGCTCAGAATCACTTTCATGTAAAGATACATCAGTTTCTTTTGTGTATTCCACTTTTTCAACATTTATCTCATTGACTCTTGTCTTTTTTGGACAAGTGTGTTACAAATGAGATGTGCTTCCATATTTATGACATTTCAAAGGAGGTCTGTCATGTGGTTTATTTGGTTTTGAAATTGGTTTCCCAATATTTTTGTTGTCCTTTGGGGTTTTGGACCAATTTCTTCCATTTTTTGTTCTAGTAGTGATGTCCTCCATAGAATTGATATAATCTTCTGTAGAGCAAGGCTCAATACATCTTCTTCTTATAGCATGCTCAAGGTCACCACCACATTTTCTTAATATCCTTTTATGTACCATTGTTTCAGACATATCAGGATGAAGGGCAGTTACGAAACCAAGTCATGGGCCTGTCCCTCTCAATATTAAAAATGGCTTCTTCAAAAGAATTTTCCATTCTAAATCTTCAGTAATCATTTGCCCATTTGAAAATAACTTGTTTTTTCCACCAAGGCCAAGAATGTTTACCATGGTCTTGTCCCATTTTATAATACTATTTCTTTGCTGATTTGGTAAATAATGAGTGTAATCTGGCACTTATGTATTCATCTGGTATGTTAAAGTCTTCTTTGAACATATCAATTGTTTTCATAAATTCCATATGATTATATTCTCCTTCACCACTGAAGGTTGGCCATTCCTCTAATCTTGAAATGTCCTTAAAATTTCAAACAGTTTCCACATCATGACTTGAAATTGTATGATTTAAATCATTATTCAAGTTAAGAACATTTCTGTCAGGAATTGGTGTGGATTGCCTTGGCAATTCATTTTTTAGTGATATATTATTAATACTTGATTGAATGTCTTCTTTCAATTCAAGTCTTGCTTTATCACTTTCTTCCAATTGTTCTTGAAAAAGAGCTGCATTGTGACCAGTAGAATTTTCCAAGTTTTGAACTTGTATTTTCAATTCTCTTAACTGTCCAGTTATAAAAGAAATTGAGTTCTCATCTGGTTGATTGAGTAAGGTAACTTTAGACTCAAGCCTTTCACAAATTTGTGTCAAAGACACAATATTGTCTTTATTAACATTTTCAAGGCCAATAATAGTCTTCTGTTGTTCATTCACTTTCAATATCTCATTACCCAACTTCTGTTGGACATAATCAAATGCTTTAAATTTTTCCATAATTTCTTTATTACAAGATTCAAAGTGAGTTACAAGTTTTACAAGATCTATTTCTTTGGGAAAGATTGATTCAATCTTTCCTCCTCCTTGTTTTTGAATTCCATCAAGGTTCTTGCCATATTTAACACATTGTCCATGGCTATATTTTCCTTCTTTGGGATTCTGTAATTCTGAGGGTAAGGCTTGTTCCACTTGGGCTTTGCCTTTCCCTTTGCCTTTTGCTTGCCCTTCTGGTTGGTTTTTGGGGCTTGCTTGGGCTTGTTTGGCACTTGTTGAGGCGGACTTTTGCTGGTGGATGCTTGGGGAGCTTCCACTGGGCTGGTTTCCTTGCCTTGGGCCAACTTCTTCTTCTGATCCTCTGATAACATGCTTTGGTTTTTTAACCAAGCTTTTATCTGTTGGACTTGTCCTTTGACAGACATGGGTGTCCAATGAATCAAAAGGTCTTCTGTCTTTTCTGGTCCCATCAACTTCTTCACTTGAAGATAAGAGTTCATGGTGCCTATCCAAAGACTTGGGAGAAGTTCCCACTCTTGTTGTTTTGACGCCAAGAACCAGTTCTTCCATTGAGATTGATAAATCTCCATGGCTGCTTGTTGGAAATGGTTCAGGTCTAACAGCAATAGCAGTTATGTCAGCTTCTGGACTCTCAATAAGAGGTTCAAAGGTTCTGGCTAACCTTTGGGAACTGGTGGGAGTTCTGGCATCCTCCATTTGTGCCTCTCCTCTGGGAAGACATTCTTGCCTTTTGGATTTGTGGCTGGAATGTCCTGGTCCAGATCCATTTGATTGGATGGAGTTGTTACTTCCACTTCTAGTAGGAGTCATTTCACATCAATTTTAATAAAAATAGAGTGAAATTGAATTGAATTCACCTGCAGGACCTTTAAAGGGCTCTTTGGTTATCAAACCCCTTGGTGGTGGGCTGGTTTGAATTTCAATACTGGACTCTGAGGTTTCAGAGTCTGAAGAATTTTATCTGATGGAAGACACTAGAGAAAATTAAAAATATTAGTTATTTTATCAAATAATAAAAATAACTTATAAACTCAACTTATTAAATAAAGTTGTTTAAATGTAATTTATGGCAAATTACGTCAAAGATAAAGAAAAATGTCTAAGATAAAAAGAAAAAAATGTTTTTTAGTAAAGATTTTTTATTTGTTTTATTATTTTCTTTGAAGAAATAATAATCATGCAATTAACAAGTTAATTAATCAAAATAGTATTATTATTCACTTTATACTAGAATAACTCAAAGAATAAATTTCAAGCCTGTGATGTGAAAAAGCCACTAGTTAGACAAAAGAAATTTATTCCAAGTTACTCAATAGTATATTGTTTCAAACAATATTCTGAAGAAAAAAATAACTTTATTAATATTATAAAGATTATTTATAAGGGATAAGTCCCAAAAAAGCCCATATTAAGATAAATATGGCAATTTTACGTCAAAAAACAGTAAAATAAGGTCTAGAATATGATTTATGTCCCAAAAATTGGTTTAAAATCACAGCCAGGTCCCCAAATGTAAGGTTTGTCTATGAAACTCTTGATAATAGTAGCAAAATCAAGAGTACTATGACTGTCCTCAATAGAAATATATAATATAATAAAATATTATAACCACAAATTTAAATATAATTATTATAAATAATTATATAAAAAAAATAAATTTAATTATTATTATAAAAATATAATAATAAAAAAATTAATAATAATTATAATAAACTATAACCATTCTATTATTGCTATAGTCACTGACAGTTATAGCAATAAGACTTGTAAAGCTCTTAATGAGAAAATTACATGTGGAAATATGAATATTAACCACTTATAAATAATATAAATATCATTTATAAAAGAATTATAACACACACTGTGCAAAAATAACTCTTATAGAATAAAATTCTAGATAAAAGAACTAATACTAGATAGAACAAATATAGATCTTTAGAGAAAACTTGCTTATAATATTTATTTAATACAACAAGTTAAACAACAACAGTTATTATATTAAATAATGATTATAAGTTCAAAACACGCCTAAAATCAATAATTTTAAGGATAAAACAGCTTTTTATGATAAAATTTAACATTAAAGAGTTTTTAAGAGGAATTTGTGGATTTTAAAAGATATTTAGGATGATAATTTTATAATATAAAATATATTATTGATGATTACAACAATAATCTGAATTCTATGACTTCAATTCTTTAATTTACAATTAATAAAGGATAAAATAACTTAAGAATTACTTTAATAATAATATTTTATAAATAATAAAACTTTACCTGTTTAAATTTCTAATATGATTGGATTGATGATAAATGATGGACAAAAACAGTGATGAAAAGACTCTTTTTATGTCTTCAGAGCAGCTCTCATGATTCATAATGAATATAGAGGGCGTGCTCAGTTCAAAACTGAAAAACCATACTTAAAAACAAAGTTCTTAACTTAAGGCAACTTGTTTTGAATTCCAGTTTAAAGTTACCAGTGTTATTCTTAACTCCATGTAACTTTAATCCTCCCTTAAACTAATTATTTTAAGTTTTAATATAAATAAACTTATTTATATTAAAGTTCATCACATGAAGAACTTAAAAATAGAGTTTCAAGCAGAAATCTCTTAAACTCAATTTTTAATTAATTTTTAAAGAAATCATAATTTTCTTTGAGCTTAATTAAAAGAGTAAATTTCCAGGCTAATTTCCCAGGAAATTTATTTATAAAATATACTTAAAATTTAATTTATATATATATAATGTTAAATTCTAAGCTGTGTGAAATTTTCAAGCAAATCCATTAAGAGTTGGAGTTTTAATGAATTTTTGAAGTTATTGCTATTTTTCCACGTAAAATAGCAATACACACCAAACCTTAGCTTTTGATAAGGTTTTGATGCTTGTAACTTTGAAATTTTAAGCTTATTTATGGTTTTTAAGCTTGATTAAGTTTGACAGTTTTTAAAAACTTGATTTCAAGCCTGCATATTGGGATTTACCCTTTGGCAGCTTGAAATTCCTGTCCAAATTGGGATAAAACCAGTTTAAACCTTAAGGTTGGATCAAAGTCCAATCTTAAAGTTTAAATAAGGTTGAAAATCCTCCAATACAGGTGGACAACCTTAATTGAATCATTGCAGATCCAAAAAGTTGGGTACCCCAGCTCTATTTGGTCTTTTTCCTTTGTCCCACCTTTTTGCGTGGATTTTGCCCTTTTATTTATTTAAAGCCATACCATGGCTTTAAACCCTCTTAAATTGAGCTCACACAGGATTTACATTCTCTATGGCAAATCCTTAGCCAATTCAGAAAATATACACCACACCTCAATTTTAACTAAAATTTTGGTAAGTTTGCATTAACCTTATGCAACTTTAAATTTAAAATTATTTAGGCTTAAATTTAACAATTTTAAAAAAATGTTAAAAAAGTTACATTAGTACTGTGAGATTCTTAAATCTTCTAATAACACAAGAAATAAGTGTTTTTGGGTATAACATCTTATGGATGTACCCTAGGTCATTTTTGGTGTAGAATCCAAAAATGACATAATATTTATAGCTTTTTTTATCCAAAAAAAAGTTATACTTATTTTTTGTTATTTTTTATTTTAATTTCAACTAAAAAGTCTGTTTAAGACAAAATTAACTGTTTATAAGATCATTTGTGGCCTTATGGGTATGTTATACATACCTCACAGGCTCACACCCAGTATTAGTTGGCAAGTACAGCAAAACCCCAATGCTCTTACCATGTCACAAACATGACACAGCTATGCACACAGCCATCATGATATGGAATAAAGCTATTATCATACCGGACTATTCCAAAATATCATCAGTGACAGAGACCCAGAATGCACCTCAGAATTATGGACAAATCTCCATAACTTGTTTTGAACAAAGTTATCATTCTCCATAGCCTACCATCCTCAAACTGATGGTCTTTCAGAAAGAATGATATAAAACTTAGAAGATACAATAAGAAGATTACTTTCCTATGGCCTAGAATGAAAATACTCTGATGGCTTTACCCATTATTTGTATACCTTAATGCCAGCTCTTGAGCTGGCATATAAAACATCAATCCACTCTTCAACTGTAAAAACATCAGCAATGTTAGAAAAAGGATGGAATACAAGACTTTCATATGATACTCTCAAAAAGGACTTAGTGGATATACATCCAACATAAAGTAGCTTCAAAATGATGCTTGACAAAGCAAGACATCATCCAAACAGATTTATGTAAGATTCTTTCAAATATGCAAACAAAAGATGGGAGAAAAGTCATAAACCACCCAACTTCAAAATAGGAGACTTTTTTTAGTATCAACTCTGAATTTTAATAATATCTAAGGTGCAAAGAAATTGAAATATTCCTCTGCAGAACCATTCATGATAAAAGCACTACATGGACCTAATGCTGGGAAATTAGAACTCACAGGTGAATTCATGAATAAACACGCAGCTTTCCCTGGAAGCTGGATGAAACCTTATAGCTCAAGTGACGAACAGTTATTTCCCCCAAGAGATAAACCAACACTTAAAATTACCCCTCTGGAAGAAGGATAACAAAGGAAAATTATAAAAGTACTTAAAGAAGGGAGGACTAGAAACAAAAAAGAAAGGGAATACCTTTCAAGGTATAGAAGCCCAACTCAAGAATATCAATGGCTACTTGAAAAAGATATTACTAATTCTGATAAGCTACTAAGAAGGTTCAGAAATGAAAGAAAACCTAGGGAATAGAAAAGTTAAGCATTATTGAGCTTCAAGACTAATAAAGTCAAACAAAGAGGTAGGACAGTGGATGATACCTTAATTAACTATATCAGATTGCAGAACAATATCTTTTGGTGGTAATGAATGTGAGCCTTTGAGATATGACCACATATCCAAAAATGTCATAACAAAACTTTACAATAATTATCTTGAAATAAGTGAAAATGACATAAATGGGCATCATTCTTAATTAACTTAGAATACAATGAGTAAACATGTAAAAAAAACTACACCATTAGATTCCTCATGATGAAAACACATTAATCATTATTATGGCATATATGTAAAATCAATAATTAATGAATACTACGTAAAAATGCCATAAAAAAGACATAGATTCTTATTTATGTAAGTAACAAATGAAGCAACCTGTGATATAGATTTCACCATTGGATTCCCCATGAAACTATACACATATGAAATGCTTATTTCATATTTTTAAAGTCAATATTTATGGAAATAACCTGAATATATGCACTTTTATGGTCAGTGAATATATTCATGGTTTTTAGCTCATATCTCTTAAAATACACATGATAGAGAGTTAAACAGAAAATTAAGTTAACAAATAATTACTGTAGGAATATAGATAAAAGTTTTATTTTACAGGTTACAAACAAGGTTATAACTTGTAAGGGTTTGTTGAATAAAATTGCTATAGCTGTTGACCACTTTGTTGTGAAAGCTGTCCAAACTTAAAACAAGATAGATATTCAGGCTCTAATAGTTCATAAATGAGGAATTATGTTTTTTTTCATTATACTCAAGGTACAGCCCCTTTAAATCATGGTTTGAAGTTTAAAATAGTGGATTTTGACAGAAAAGATGAGTTAGAAGTAAAATCATCCCAAATTGAGTTTTAATGATTTTATGAAATTCTCTTGGCAGCTTAATTATGACATGTTAATCTATCACAATTCACTCTCTAATTATCTGTAACATTCATAACTTGAAAGTCATTAATGATCAAGGTTTAAGCTTAAAATTGATCATTTATGTACACTCACTGTAATCTTATTTTAAGTTTAACAGCTATATAGGTGATAAAACTGGTGAATACTATTATATTATGATTAATACAAGTAAAATCTACAGATCTTACGCTTCTGTCAAGCCTATGATGTTATCAAAGTCAGAGTTATAGTGATAACTCTACATAATGGCATAATAATGACATAAGATGGTTTGATTATGATGTAATCATCACTAAACCCTAAAATACTGATATATTCCAGTGGATACCATCAGTATACGTCTGCTGATTTTGATATACATAAAGCTCTTTTTACTGTATTTCCCCCTCAAATGCCTCAAAAACATTGAAATATTCAATAAAAAGGTAATTTATTCATCATATAATTAAAGAAAAAAGTTAATCTTCATTATAACCACCAATATTATTGTCATTAAATCAATTTTTTTTTTGTTAAAATTATCTCTAAAACTCTGAATGCACGTAACACCAAGAATATTTGTAATTTCTTTTATTTTTATTTTTAAATACAGCTTAAATAAGTTTAATTTACTTTATTTGGCATAAATTCATCTGAAAGTATCATATTAAGCATCAAAAGTAGGTTATTTTCACTTATTATAATATTTTTCTCTCTATTATTATCTTGAATAATTTTTTTGTTAATATAAATAGTATTTATATTAATATATAACATCAATATTAGTAATATTTTGGTAAGAACTGTTTTCTATCATTGAATAACAATTTCTTATGCATTTATTATTTGTTGGTAACAATAATAAATTGTCATAAATATATTTCTTTTTATCATATTCTTCTTTTATAATATAAATTATATTATTATATTTATTTAATAATATAACTCTTTAATGCCATTATTATTCTAATTATTATTATCTCATTCTTAAAGATTTATACAGACATTCATAGTACAATAAGTAAAATATTTGTAATATTATCTTATTGTTTCATAGGCAAACCTTAAATTTTCCCTATTCCTATCCAACCTGGGCTAAAATACCCAATATTTATTTTCCTTTCTCTTTGGGCCTGGTTACTATTGTTAAAGAACTCTGATGATTGGATGGGACTTTCAGAAATCCTTTTCTCCCTCCCCAAGGTTTTTATTTCCCGCTTTCCTCCCCATTTTCTTTTTCATCTTTCAATTTTTTATTTTGCCTTTTAATTCCAATTTGAAAGGAATATAAGCATCTTACCTTGTGAAATTCTAGTTTTGTACTTCCTGTACCATTTTTTTCCTTTTTGGAAAAATTTGGTTTATTAGTTTTTTAAACAAAAGAAAAGTTATTTTTCATTTGATGCAGCTAGAACCAACCTCACAACCTTCATAAACACCCACCACAAGTGCCAACTATTCAACTCTGGTCTCTGGAGCTGAACTATCCCAATAAATACAATGATTTTGGGTATGGAAATATTTTTCCAATGGTTAGGACCAATATGTGCAATGCCAAGTCAATAATTGTGAAGTTTCTTGCTGCAATAAGAAAATTCAAAAGAATTGCACAGGAAGCACCAAAGGAATGATACAAAATTTGAGGATTTTGTATTTCCTGACAAAGTCCTACAATAATCATCCCAAAGTTTAATCACAAATGATTTGCAATGAATTTTTCAAGGGGAAGTAAAATTATAAGGTAGCCATTTTTGATTTAAATGCCTTTGTCATTGATGTCTAATATCTGTTTGATTTAACAGATGCTTTCTCCTTAATCACTCAGGATGGAATTGGTATATTTCATGTGTGAAAATGACCTCCCACTCTCTGTGTCCAAATCTTAATTGTTTTTCAATCTCCTGCATTTCATTTAGGAAATATTTTATCTCATCAGGAAATAATCTGCAAGAGCCTCACTGAAAGTGGGAAAATTGTTTCATTTACAACTGACACTTGGACCAGCCCCAAAAATGTGACTTTCATTGGATGGAGATTTCCAAATAGGATCTCTCCTTCTAGGATTGAACAAAATGAAAGGTTTTTTATTTTGTTTTGCATTTTTTTGTGTCAGTTCTAACTTTAATATTGATCTGATAACAGGTAACCATTTGTGCCAATACCTAGCAAACTCATTTATGGGAAGCATCCATTGATTTTGTATTAATGGGATTCCTGGTGGATTAATGCAAGTACTTGAAGAGACAATGGAGGATTTTTCTGAAAAGGAGGAGGCCATTTAATGTATGGTACATAAAAGACTGGAAGAATTTGAAGTACTCAAAGCCCTTGGTAATGACAGGGCTTCGATTTTCCTGATGGTTCTGATCTGAATTACAATACAATAATCACCTGAATAGGACATTTGGACGCTTACCTGAAACATAGTCCCCAAAGGAGGGACAGGTTGAGTGTGCTGGTGAAATTATTTTACAATGAACAAAACCCCAAAAGTTCAGAAACACTTCTGTCCCATGTTTGCACAAGGTAGAACTCCACTTACAAAATGAATCAAAAGTCTATCGGCCTAAAGGAAGTATACATCAAAACATGCAGTATTATTTCCTCTCTCTACTTGAATGGTAAAAGGCACAGGTAATGGTGGAATTTCTCCAACCTCTTTATGAGGAAACCATGATTATTTTTGGGTCCAATTATCCAAAAATCAATCAAGCACTTACACTTTATATATTTCTTATTAAAAAGATCAATCAGGTATGTTTATTTCCTTTGAATAATAATATTATGATTTCATTTATATAATTTACCATTTGTAGGCTTGCAATAGATACAATGAGGGACTGATTGAGCCATCTGCAATGGACATGATCTTGAAAATCATGAAATATGTCACCATCTTACTATTGAATACTCCAGAGATCTGTGCAGATATTCTGGATCCACACATTAAATTGAAATTTTCACAACAAATGAATAAACTATTATTAAATTTGGGACATCCTCAAACAAAATCCAACCTCTCTTTGAAGAAGATTCCAAAAAACATTTCAAAAGCAAAAATTTGGCCCAAGACCATGATGGAATTTCAAAATTCATAGGTTTGTTTAACAAACTTTACCCTTCCTACTCACAGGAGAGCTCTACCTTATAAACTGAGATCAGGAGGTTGTTAGCTGAATCTCATGGGCCAATGGACACTAATATCTGTTTTTTTTTGAAGTCCTGAGGTAATATTTTTCCTATTATATCTGTGATGGCACACAAATCTTTGGCCATCCCAGAAACTAGTTCCCTTTCTGAGTGAGTTTTCTCAGGTGCAAGGAAAATTCTTACATATCAGAAATCATCAATTTCAGCAGCACAGGTTGAACAGCTGACTTGTGTAAAAAATTGGGCTCATAAATTTGGCCAACTATATAATCATGAGTAAGCTCATGATATTGTTATGGTTTTTTATTATTACTTTTTTTTCTTTTATTATCTTGTACTAGTTGAGACCTTTGGTCAGTGATTCAGAATTCTTCATTATATTACTTTTAAATAAATTCCCTGTATTCCCACACACAGGGATTTACCTTTTGGACCATGTCCATTCCCTTCAGGAAACCCAAAGGGCTTTTCCCTAGGTTTCATTTCCTGTTCCCTAATCTTAAGAACCCCATCCACAGGAATTCCCGTATGGATCAAAAATGGGGCCCACCTTTATGTACTATACTCAAATTTTACATATGTACTTCAATAGAAAATTTACAGTAAACAACTGTTACTACTTATTCCACATATCTAAATTCAAGCTCACTTATGTAATACATGTTCACATTTTGACATTTCAATTGAAAATACTTCAATTCCTCATAGCTTCTAAGCTACACACCACCACACCTCAATTCTAACACAAAAATTGATGGTTGACACTGCATGTGGTATAAATTAAATTAAAGTTATGTGGATTTTCAGATTTTCATACAGAAAATACTAAAAACATAATTTAAGCTTATTCAGAGTTGAGTTACAGCCTTTTCACCAAGAGGAGACCCCACCTGATTTTTTATGAGGAATCCAACAGTAAAATAAATTTCATAATTTTATAGATTGGAAAAAAAATTATAATAATTTTTATTAAATTTTTTCCAAAAAATATTTTGATTTTAATATTTTTGATTAAAATTTATTTTTACTTTATTTTCATGTAAAAATATATTTTTACATTTTTAAATTTTAACATAAACTTATTGCTAAATTTTCATTATAAATTTTATATTTATATTTAATTTTGTTTTTATAAATTATTTTAATTCTTTGTCATCTTTTGGCTACATGAAAATACCTCTAAGGCTCACAGATTTCATATCTCACTCTATAAGATATTTTATCACCTACCCAACTGACTTGATGAAGAGTACCTTTTTGGAGATTTACCTTTAAATATTCATGTTTGTCTTTTGATGAAGGTCCTTCGTTGAAGGAACTGAACTAGTCAAGATCAAGCAAAAAGCGTGGTGTTTCGTGTGGTTTATAATTGTGAATTCAATAGATTAATGACTTGGCTGCCAGAGAAATTTGGATTGTCATGAGCGAGAAAGAAACTTTGGTCTGAACCACCTACGCTTGCTATCTACCCATGAATGCTTTTACTGAATCATAAACCTTTCATGAATCTGTGTTTTAACGCAGTTGAAGGGAAATCTTACCGTATTTTAAACCCATAAATTGTTTAATCAAAAGTGGAGAATCAGCTGGCATATGTTGCATCATCAGATCAATTATAATTCGCAGTTAGTTGGATGATCACATTCACATTTTCAATTTTTCTAAAAAAATACAGTACTTTACTGCGCAAAGCTTGACTGCAAATGTTATAGATACGAAACTTCGACTTGATTTGACAGGCTATTGGTAATTTTCTAGCCTTGGTTCAAACAAAATGACTAAGGACAAGCTTTACCCGAAAACATAAAAGAAAAAAATAAAAACCTTTGAGCTTGCGCTGATGGCGCAAGAAGCGTTTGGTATTTTACGTCGGAATCAAAGTAGCTTAATGAATAATCAAGCCTTTCCACCGAAGGGGTTTTATAGATACCCTCACCTTTTTTTGAGCCTACCACTTTTGAATTTGTTTTTTTTCCTTAATTCATGCTCTTTTGACAAAGTCCCTGTATCAACTTTTTCCTCGGACTCACATACGGCTTCTATTGGATTTGCGGATCCAAACGAATCAAACATCATGACAACCAGTTCAAACTCTGGTACCTCTCCTCTCATTGTATATGTCAATCACCGAAAAGACTTGGAAGACACAGACGCCCTTCAGCTAGAAGCTTCTAATTCGCAACAGAGAGACCCCTTATTCGGTACTGGAAAGCGAAAAGCTATTGCTTTAGATGACGATGTTGACGTCTTACATTCCAAGTTGAAGGTCAATGAAGGTGGATTGCAGAGCGCCCAGTGTCCAGAGAGAGGGGATGGCAAAACGAGGCGGAAGAAATCCCAAAAAGGTTCCACGTCACGTAAGTATTTGAAAAATGGCTTCCTCAATAGTTTTATGAATTTTAGAACGTTCACTAATAGCGGTTGAGCCTTATGCCAGTCGGGGCTGTTAGGCATTTAGAAAATAATTCCTTAACTTCGAAAGATTCATCATTACACAAAGGTATCGAAGCCGGCGATATGGCTGGTTTGAAGCAGCCATCTTCCTCTATGTTTGCTCAGGATCCCATAAGCAGGAGCACACAGTTAGTATCACAATTCGATCCAGGTGAGCCAAGTTTGATTGAAATAGGATCAAAAGCGCCTATTCTCTGTTTCCGAAATAAGCTTCAACGATGAAACTGAAAAAGTATTTCTCTAGAGCCACAACATGGCGAAAACCAACATTCCCTGAGCCAAGAAACAGTATTTAGAGACAGAGATGAACTAGAGCAGAATTATGCGCTCACTTACCTATTACTTTCGAGGAAAATTCGCAAAAAGGAGGTTGCTAAGATTTTGAAAGAATCTCGTCTGACCGTGGAATTTTCGAACTTAAGAGAAACCAAAACAGCAATTTATCAAGAGTCAAAAGATATTTTTGACTTTATTTATAAAATATTTGATGATATATTGACTATAAATTTTCACGTACTGACGTTTTTGGGGGGAGCACCAGCATCTGGGAAAGCAGATGTTGAGCAAAATCAGTTGATAATCTTTCTTGATACCAAAATACAATCATTACAGGAAATAAGTCGAGCTGTTTTGCGTTTGAGAGAAAATTCAGCAACCCAAAACTCACTTGAAGTACTAATCAAAAAATCCTTGTTTGAACCAAGCAACGAACTAAAATATACACTGGAAGGAAAGAAAAAACCATATTACGTTTTAGAAAAAAGTATGATTCGAACTAAATCAGCCCTGACACTTCTCAGGAATTATTATAGAGAAACCAATCCAGTGAAATGGAAACACTGTTTTGAGGTTGAGGATTATTTTCTTAACCTCTTATCAAAACTTGCTTATGAACATCAATATCGAGGGGGTGACTTTTGCAATAAAGTTTCTTCTGCCTTAAAAGATAATCCTTTGGTACCTTGGAATCAACTATCATTCAGCGACCTAGAGTTGTCAAAGAACCTCAAAAATTATTTAAAGTCCGAAGGTCTCTCCTTGACTTTAAGAAACCGGTTTAATAAATTACTACTGCAAACTGGCGCATCAAATATTAGGATGAAAACTGAAAGGTGTTGTATTTCATCAACAACATTGAAGTCTTTAGAACAATTAGAAAGGTAAAGAAAAACAAGTCTACCTGAAAGGTGAAAAGACAATATAAAAGATTTGTAGTGAAGATACGATTAAAAGAAGAATTTGTGTAGCTACTGTATTTATGACAAATATTGAGTTAATTTAAAATATCTTATTTATCTTATTAGAAGATAAATTTACCTGTGTTAAAATAATGTAAGTTTAAACAAAAAGTTACGTTTTACAACACACTAATGTGTTGGGGAGAACAAAGAGGAATTAATAAAGTAGCAGGGTATACTTTGAGTATACGATGATTTAATTATAAGTATTAGAGTAATAATTTACGATTGGAGTTCTCCAAGGAGAAAAGATAGAATTGATTAAAGTGAGCTTCTTTTATAGTAATGATCAACTTAATGATCATTACGTCATTCTTTGTTAGAGAGAACCCCTTTTTTATTTCACGTTCATTGATTTTCACATGTGATCTCTTTCACGTTCATTGATTTTCACATGTGATCTCTTTCTCTTCTTTCAATGAACAGCTTATTTCACTTCCACTTTCAACATCAAAAACGCCGTTACATCCTGAAACTACCATCAACGGAGTTAAAGAACAGTCAAAAGGAAAATTTTCAAGGGAAATGCCCATATTCTATGAGGTCAGTTCAGACTAACTCGCTCGAAACCGTTTTCTTTTCTAAACTTGACGTTTAAATTATGAATATTCATCATCCGAAATCATTAAAGCTATCAGAGACAGACCGTAAGGAAAGGATTTACGCCTGGATTTTTCCCTTTTCCTCTTGGAGAAATTCACATAACTGCAAGCTAGACGAGAAACTCCAGCAGCAAGTTAAATCAGCTTTGTCTGATTTAGAGCGGGCAGCAAACGACGCGCGCCAAGTTTATGGGGACGCACTTTGTATAGTTGCCGAACTATATAATTACATTATTCCGTTTAACTACCGCTTGCTATCGTTAATATCTGGTAAGTCAAGTGAGAAACAATTGCAAGAGGAACAAGAAGCTCTTGTGAAATTTTTGAGTGAATCTGCTTTATCCAAAAAGCAAGTTGAACGTATGATTCAGCCTTGCGAAAATCGAAAATCCAAAAGTTCGCCTGTTGCGACAAGCTTCCAAAATTTGCTTAAATGCCATCGCGAAGTGCCAGAAACAAATGCTAGGTGGGAAACCGCTCGGAGTAACGGCCTGGAATGCTTCAAAATTACTAACGAAAATGTCAATCAAGCCGAACTGGTAACAAATTTGCTCAATTCCTACTATAAGGAAAGGAATCTCAAGAAATGGAAGTTAATTTTTGAAAGTGATTCAAAATTTCAGAGATTTTTGATAAAGATGAGTGACCAAGTTCATTCTGCTAACCATAATCGATGGCGAAGAACAATTGGAGCACTAACAAATCAATGGTTGTTGCCCTGGTCGGCGGGACCGAGTGTTGTTGACGCCACAAAATCATTTCGTTTGAAAAAGCTTTTTTTTGCTAAAAAATTTGATTTGGAGAATACGTCCTGGTGGTCCCAGCGAGTCATGCCGTTATTCTTATCTCAAGACCCTGTTGGCCCCGCCAATCTTGTCGCCATCCACGAGGATGTTGGTGCGTTAATCGAGAGGGGCCTGGCCTCGGATAGCAAGCGTGATCCTTCGATGGACACAACGATTGATCGATTCATACAGATCCAATTGCCCGAGTCACAGTTAGCACTCTCCAGGCTTGGTCTTGCTGAATCTACCTTGGATGTGAAGTCACACGCTGCGTCGATAAAGGACCTGCTAGAAGGTCTCTGGTACTTGCACGGTCAGTTTCTGCACATGTTCGGAAAAGCGACCTCAGGAGACATTTACCAAGGGCAACAAACGAAGATCCAAGGATTCTTAGGAAGTATCTTGGTGCAAGAGGTACTCACGATGGCAACTGATTCTCCAAACGAAAATCGACTACTTTTGCAAAAATCTGAGAATTGCATGACAGATCTTGTCCACAACTTACTCTCTGAAGAAGCAAGTGGGAATGATTTTGAGGGAGGTGATCTTTCCAAAGTGAAGGTCATTTTACAAACCATCGCTTCGTATTATCAATCACACACTAGTCATGTATGGAAGAAATTTGATTACGGCCAATCAGCTTGGATCTATAAATTGGCAGAGTTCATAAAAGAAAAAACTTCAGAGGTTTCAACCTGAATTCCTTCCAATAGCAAACATCCCTTGTAGAAAAATTTTGGCTTGCAATCATGTAGAAAGGTCTTATACTCGGGCTCGCTGAAAGCAGACATTGCAAGAAGAAGTGTTGAAAGTCTTTTAATTGCTATGAGTAAATGTGTAAAACTAGCAGTTAATAATACTGAATCAAAACATATGAAGATAAGTAAAAATATATAATCTATACGATTTTGAAGGAATGATATCTTTACCTAAAAACACAATAGATTCCATTAAGAAAATTGAACAATAACACAGAAAACTCTGTTGTTAATAAGTCTATTATAGTAATAAATATGAAATTAATTGTTAAAATAATGTTCGAGCGGATATGGGTTAAGTACCTTAACTCCTCCTGATCGATAGTTGAATGGTGAACACAATGATAAAAGATTTACTGAGAATGGTGAATAAAATAATAAAAAATGATTTATGTCTATTGGAAACTAACAGTCTTTTTAAAGTGATTAGAATAAGAAAACAAATAAGACTAAACCCCCAAAACCCCAATCATAATTTTAGAAACATGTCTTCAACAATTAGTTACGGAAGAATTTCAATTCTCCTTAATAACAATTCAACCTTGAGATGGGGACTTTATCTGCCCTCAACTCAATGTTCACACTGTGACTTTAATCTCCTTATGCGCACCGTTCCGCGGTGATCCTTCATTTTTCAACAGACATTCCAATTTCGAGGTGAGACTGGTCAAAATTTAAGCAAACAAGTTAAAAGAGCGTGTGAATTAATGGAGGAGACACAAATATTACAGAAACAACGAAAGCCATGTTATGAAATACAAATCAGCCCTCACTGTGGTTTTTGATTTAATGTTGACCTGTGTTGAATTTTCATTGTTACATTCATGTATTTAGGAACTCTATCATGAAATTCTTTGAGTGTTACAAGCATTATTTTATGATAATGCTTGTTTTACAACATTCTTTAAAATAAAATGCTATTCCTTTCAAAAAACATGTCCTTCTAATTATCTCAAAAAAGCAATGCATTAGCTACAATTTTTTAATCAGAGTCAAATTATATAAGGTCTAGATATGGAATTTTTATTGAAAATGAAATATCTCTTCTTTCCTCAAAATAGTTTTATGGGAAAAAGACAAAAAAAATATTTGATGAATTTTTAAGTAAAAATATGCCAAATTTCAAGGTTAATAATTTTAGAGTGTGACAACAAAACTATATTGAAAATTTGTTTTATAGAAAAAAACATTCCTCAAAAGTATTCTTCAAATGATATTTGCAACTCAAAAAAGATTTCTACAAGAATTCTTTTGTATTGATTGAGTAAGATGATAGAAAAAAATCATATGAAAATGAGGTTGTAAAAAGCAATTTGAAAAGAGAACACACCCAAAAATTACCAGATTTATAGTTATGAAAGAAGATTTACCTCACTTTTTGGGAAGTCTGAGGGTAAAAATCAATTATAGCATTTCCAAAAAATTCTTTTAAAATGTTTTCTTGATGTGAATCAAGATTTCAAAATGATATTGAAATGGGGTTGCAATATTTGATTGATCAAATTAATAGTAATTTGAACAAACTTTAAAATAAAACAATTTTCAAAAAGGAGAGAATTTTCACAAATAATGAAATCGGAGTCCCTTTTCCATCAGTGACAAACCCCTCATTTTGCCATCAATGCCAATTTTTGGCATTGCCACCTGACCACACTACCAGTGGCAAATTGGCCTTGCCCCTTTTGGGGGTTGAATTCTCCCAAAGGGCCATATTTTGCCTTCTGGGTCCCGTTTTCATTTATGTGCATTTTTCCAATAAGTTCTCCTGTCACACTTCTAATTTGGGCCAGTCAAGCCCCAATAACAAAGGGTATCACAAAGAAATAGAGATGTCCCCAATTAGCAGGCCACAATGACCCAAAAAAGCTAAAACCCTAATTTGAACCATTGAGTATGAGAACTCAAGGAGGTCAAAATCCAATAGTTTCTTTTTCCCCCATGCTTTTACAAATTTTTCACATACCTCTTGAATTTATCATCCAATCAAAATTCATCAAATATCTCACTGGTCCAATTTCTGGGATAAAAACTTTCAACTTTTGAATTCCTCAACTTATCTCCCCATTTATTTCAGGAAGAGTTTCATGAGGAGACTTTTGAGGTAATATCCTTCAATAAAAACCATGAAAGAAACGCCAGAAAGGGTATTAAGGAAAGTAACACACAAGGAGTATTGTCAATTTTTTCCCCGGGGTGTTGAAAGGGTGATTCCATTTACTATGGAAATTGTCTAAGTGAAAATAAAATAGTACTAGTGATTATTAGGGAAAGAATGAATTACAAAAAGATTGTCACAGGGGCTCTTATGGAAGCAAGAGGGCCTGGCACTCAGGAATCAAGAACTCACTTGGAGGGCTCCAACAGGTGATAAGAAATATTATGGAATATATTTCTTAAGCAGGAAATAGAGAAAGGGCAAATATGCCAAAGATAACAAAGAATAAGAAGAAGGAAGCCAGAGGCCAGAATAAAAGGAAGCCAAAGCCAAGAAGCCAACCAAGTGAATCCTCAATTCACTGTTTCAACCTGCCAGAAAGAACAATGGAATTAGTAAAGGATATGACCACCAATATCCACTGACAGGCAAAGAAAGAAAGAGAAAAGGGGTGCTAATGACTGACTTAAGATTATCAGTATTAACTTTAATAAGGTAAAAGAAAATAAGGATAAAAATAAATCCAATATATTAATTAACTGGGGAAAAAGTCCCCAGGTGATGAAAGGTGGCCGGTATAGGTGAAAAGCTGGAAGATTGATCCTGGAAGGTGTATCAATGACTGTATTGTCTGAATCGGGAAATACAGTTCTGGCCATCTTGAAATTTGAACTGTGTGATGTAATTCACACAGTGGAATAAGAAATGGCCCAATTGGGCCAAGGCCATACAGGTTGATTGAATAAGGCCTGTACGGATGAATTGGGTTGTCCAAGGAGTATTGAATACTTGATGTCTTGACAACTGATTTAAATGATGTAATACCTCTTGAGAATTGACCTTAGAATAATCCTGAATGAATTGTACCAACCCAACTCCTGCAGATACAGGTGGTTGGGATCCTTGAATGATCTTCTGAATTGCCGCCATGGATTGCCAGACTGATGAGCTGAAAAGTCCTCCTTCGAAATGGGTGTTGGCATTATGGACCTTGAATTGGAAAGGTGGAATTGGGTCCTGAAAACGTCACCATTGGATTGCTGAACAAAAATGGTGCATAATGGTATATAATACCATATATGCACCACACTTGCAATCTTGGATACGGAGTGCATGAAGGAAAGGAAGGAACTTTCCTTAAGTTGAGGGGAAGGCTTTGCTGAGCTGATCTGGTGGCCTCTGGTGGTTGCCAGAGGCCATGGTGGAAACATTGGTCCATGGTGGTCCATGGCCAAAATTGGGTCCTACGGGATTTATGGCCAAAAGGGTGTCCCAGAGGGATTTGGTCATTTTTGGGTCCAAGGAATTCATGGCCAAAATTGGCTCAGGTGGGCCCAATTGTGGTTTGGGACCCACCTGGCCTTGGGGCCTAGGTGGCTGGCCCCTTTGGCCCCTTTTGGCCTCATTGGATTAGGCCAAAAGGGGCCTAATTGGCCTACGGATCATACGGACCGCGGACCGCGGCCCACAGTCCGTACGGGGCCTAAATGGCCCAAAAAGGCCATTTAGGCCAAAACCCCCATAATGAAAAGGGGGTGGCCAGGGCCAATGGAGATGGCTAGGGGGTCCAGAACCCCCTGGAAGATAAAAGGGCCCCCCCAGGCCCAAAATAAAAGATGAAGGCCTGGGGGTTGGTGAGGTGGAAATTGGCCAAGAAGGCCAATGATGGCAGGATATGGCCTGAGGCCATAAATGATGGTTGAGAGGGGTTATGGCGTAAAAACCATAAAACACCCAAGGGGGCCAATTGGCCATAAAGGGCATGACGTGACCAATTGGCCCCATCTTGGCTCCAGGTTGGATTGCCGCGGCCATCAAGGAGGAGGGCCAAAACTTGTGGTTGTGACAGTACCCCCCTACCTTGAATGGTGAGCTCCTGAGCACCAAGATAAGGTGGAAGCCTGTTGAGGCTGTTAAGACGGATTGGACGGAGGGATTCCAGAGGTATTTGATCTTTGAAAAGAAAAAATTTTGAGCTGATAATAGTGTTGGCATATGAATTAAGGTTGACGTAGTCTTCTCTTGACATTTGGTTTTGAAAATGTTGAAAGATTGAATGGACGTAGAATTTTGGCATAAATATTATAATAAAAGAAAATTGAAATGATAAAGAAATAAAATAAAAGAAAATGAAACAAAAACAGAAAAAGAAATAAAAAGAAAAAAATTTTGAGGGGGAGTCCAATCTTCATCACGGATTTTGAGAATTGAATTGAGGGTGGCCAGGGTACCTGGAAAAGAGATTTGATGCCAGGTGGTCACAAAGTGGCCAAGGTGATGTTTTGGACAGATTGTAGACCCCTCAGGGAAGTGCACACCGGGAGAGGAACTTACTTTTGGTAGTTGCCAATCCCGCCAGTGCCATAAAAGAAAAACAAGCTTGTTAAGGATTGAATTGAATTGGGAAACTTGGAAAAGAAGTAAAAGGGTGAATGGTCCATTTGTCCAAGTGAAAATGGCCATAATTTTGGAATTGAATGTTGAAAAGCCAGGCCAAGATCTGTGTCCAAAATTGCAAAGTGCTCACAGAGTGGCCAAGGTGATGCTTACAACAGATAAGGGTAGAATACCCCGAAAGGTGCATACCAGGAGTGGGACTTACTTTTGGTAATTCCTCTCCCCACCAAGCACCATAAATGAATCAAGCTTTTGAAGAATTGGGACCCGGCTTCTCAGGATATAAAGAATGAAAATCTTTGACAAGTTCAGGACAATTCTTGAGGTTTTTGGCTGGTTCCCAAGTGGATCTTTCTGGGTCTTGACTGAAACCTTTCCATTCCACCAGATACCATAATTTTCTTCTCTTGAGCTTTGAGTCCAGTATTTGAGAGACTTCCCATTCCTCTTCTTCTTCAATGATGATTGGAGGAAGAGGCTCTTGATGCCGCTTTGGGATTGTTGATGTCTTGACTGGTTCTAAAAGTGAGATATGGAAGACTGGATGGATGGATTTCCATTGAGATGGAAGCTTGAGGTGGTAAGCATGAGAACTGACTTTCTTCAAGATGGGAAAGGGACCCAACCATCTTTAGGATAGTTTTTTGGTGGGTCTGGTTGATTTGATGTTCTTGGAAGAAAGCCATACCATGTCACCAGGATTGAAAACAGGTGGACTTGCTCTACCTTTATCTGCATACCTCTTAAACCGGTTTATGGAAGCTTCAAGTTCTCTCTTGACATCTTGCTGTACTGATTGGATTTTTGTTGATAACTTTCCAGAAGGAGTGTCTTGAGTGATGTGAACTGAATCAAAATGTGGATCTCTTCCATAAACAGTGAAAAACGGTGATTGCTTGGTTGAAGAGTGATCAGAATTATTGTAGGCAAATTCAGCCAGAGGGAGCCAGGTGTTCCAATCATCTTGATGATAACTGACATACATCCGAAGATACTGTTCTAGTATCTGATTTACCCTCTCTGTCTGTCCATCAGTTTCTGGATGATAAGCAGTGGACAAGTCTCTTGAAATCTTGAGCTGCTGACAAAGATTGGTTCAGAAGGAAGAAACAAAGAGTGAACCTCTATCACTGACAATGCTTGATGGAAGGCCATGCTTTGAGAAAATATTCTTGATGAATAAATGGGCCAGATCCAGTGAAGTGATTGAAGACATTGTTGGAATAAAAACCGCCATTTTTGAAAATCTGTCCACTATGACTAGGATTGAGTCAAAGGAATTGGACAGTGGCAGTTGAGTGATGAAATCCATTGAGAGACAAATCCAAGGACCATTTGGAATTGGAAGAGGCTTGAGGAATCCAAACTTCTTATGATGAATATTCTTGTTTCTTGAACACTGTTGACAGGATGAAACATAATCCTTGATGAATTGAGTCATGCCGGACCAGTGGAAATCCCGCTTGACAAGTTTGAGAGTCTTCTCTTGGCCAGGGTGTCCAGCTAGGGGAGAATCGTGACGCTTTTGAAGAATGCTGAGTTGAATTGTGGAGTCATTTGGGACTACCACCCGATCTTTGAAGAGAAGAAGTTGGGAGGAGGAATCAAGAGAATAATCTTGGACAGATTTACCTTTACCCAAATCTTCAAGGATACTTCTGTACTGAGGATCTTGCCATACTGCCTTCTGAATTGAGTCAATCAGATTTGAAAATGACTCCACCTTGACTGCAAAGAACTTTGAGGGTTGAACTTCATCTTGCTTAATGAGTTGCTGAAAATTCATTGGATTCTTGCTGATGAAATCCTCCCCCCTCTCCGGATAAACGTCGTCCCAACGTGATAAAGCATCCGGAAGAGTAGCCAGGCAGCCAGGGCGGTAAGTGATTGAGAAATGAAATTCAGAAAGGAATTCAGCCCATTGGGCTTGACGGCGAGTAAGGATCTTTGATGACATAAAATACTGAAGAGAAGAATGATCGGTGAGAACTTCAAAAGGGGAAGACAGAGAAAGAAGAAAAGCCCTCCAGTGCTTGAGAGCCCAGACTATGCCAAGGAGCTCCTTGTCATGAATCTCATAGTTGAGCTCCGCTGGAATAAGCTTGCGGCTGTCGAATGCAATGGGATGTTTTCCTGAGTCAGAGACCTGACTCAGTACAGCACCCAAGGCATAGTCGGATGCATCGGTCTCTACAATGGTGGGTAGAGAAGGATTGAAGTGGGAAAGGATTGGAGCGGTGGTGAAAGCCTCTTTGAGTTGATGAAACTGACTAAGAGCTTCCTCATTGAGGGGGAAACAGGAATCTTTCTTGAGGAAGCTGGTGAGTGAACTGATCTTCTTTGAATAATTCTTGATGAAACGGCGGTAAAAATTGGCAAAGCCAAGAAAGGATTGAAGTGCCTTGAGGTTTCTTGGAGGAGGCCAATTGAGAATCTGCTGGACTTTTGCTTGGTCCATCTTGAGGCCTTCAGCAGAAACAACATAACCAAGGTATTCAACACTAGAAACATTAAAAAGGCATTTGGAGGCCTTAGCAAAAAGATTATTGGCCCTAAGTCTGGAAAGAACAGTGGACACATGAGTGACATGCTCTTCCTCAGACTTGGAAAAGACCATAATATCGTCTAAATAAACCACAACATAAACATCAAGCAAATCTTGGAAGATATCATTGACAAGGTTTTGAAAAGAAGCAGGAGCATTGGTGAGCCCAAACGGCATAACCAAGTACTCATAACTGCCATATTTAGTTCTAAAACAAGTCAAATGTTCATCACCCTCCTTGATTCTGAGCAGGTTATATGCACCACGCAAATCAATCTTGGAGAAGATAGAAGAACCATTAAAGACATTGAGAAGCTGTTTCATAGGAGGAACAGGATACTTGTTCTTCCTAGTGACAGCATTGAGTTTGCAGTAATCAATATCAATGACTAAAAAGTCCCATTCAAAGCTTGGGAAGGAAGGAAGCTCAACCATATATCCAGTATGGTGAGTCACAAATACGGAAGGAGACTCAGAGGAGTCAAGAATGATAAGAGGAATCTTCTCTGGAAGTTCTGACGTAGTCAATGAGTACTTGTGAACAAACTGCTTTGCAATAAATGAGTGTGTAGCACCAGAATCAATAAGAATACTGTAAAAAACATCAGAAAGAGAAGAAAAAACAAAAAATTTAAGAGAATTTTTGACACCAGTATTCAGAATGCACAATTGTGCTCTGGAAGGAAAACTGTGAAGACCATTGAACACAACATGATCTTCACTCAGGCTTTTCCCTGGCTGGGAAATTTGCCTGGCGGTTGGGTAAGCTTGTTTTGAGGCCTTTTGAAACAGGACTCAAGACTATGCTTCCCACCACAGTAGGTACAAAGACCCTCTTTGATCCTTCTTTCTTTTTCAGAGTTCATGAGCTTGAAATCTTTATTCAACAAAGAAGAATGGGGCTTGTCCCGCTTTTGAGAATGAAATTTCTTCTTATGCCTTGAGGTTGAAGAAACTTGATGATGAGAAGAGTGAGACTTTGAGGCTTCAGGCTTCTTCTCTTGATGATGATTCTTCTCCTTTTGCCTCTCATGGTACCTGGTATCAAGTTCCAGGCTGACGTCCATTAAGTCTTGAAGAGAATCAATATTTGAAGGATGGGAGGCTAATTGGTCCAGAATTCTGGAGGCCAAGCCCTTCCTGAAATGATGAATAAGAGCAGTTTCACCCCAATCCCCAATTCTTGAAACCAAACTCCTGAAATCGGCAATATATAAAGCAACATGCCCACCTTCTTTCATCCTAAGGCCATCCAATTCTGCTTCTGCTTTTCTAACTTCATTTGGGTCTCCAAATAAAGTGAACAATTGGGATTCAAACAGTGGCCAGGAGTTGAGAAGGTAACTTGAGTCTTGATTATTGAGATTGGAAAGATAAGGCTCAATCCATTTTGCAGCCCTGCCAACTAAGAATGAAGTGGCATAAAGAACCTTCTTTCTATCTTGAGAGAAGTTTGCCGGATCATTATGAAAGATGAGTTGAAAAGATTGAATAAAGCTTCTGACTTTGAAGGGCTGAGTCCCATCAAAGCATTCTGGTGCCTTCATAAATGGAGTCTTGAAGGCTGGTGGTCTTGATGACTCAGAGGAAGAAGCTGCTTGAAGATTGGCCATAATTTGAGTCATCTGCTGCATGATGGCCAATAACGATGGTTCAGACTGATGAGATACAGGCTGATCAGACTGGGCTAGAGTTGGTCCTCTGGTGCCTTCAGATGCTCCCCCAGGAGCAGGAGCAGCCTCAGTGCCATTAGACTCTTCCTCTTCCACAGAATTCTCCTCCTCCTCTTCATCATCTTCACCTTGAACCTTGGGACTGGTTCTTGAAAGTCCTGGGAATCCGCCAACCACTCCTGATAATGAGATTGATCTCCTTGGCCCTCTTCCTTCCTTCCTGGATGGTGCTGCTCCTTCCAAAGTGGGTCCTCTGTCCAATCTGGCCCTCAGTTGAGAAACTGCTGGGGTACCGTCAAGAGGAGCCCTTGGAGTTGGAGTCAGAACAGCTTGAGTTCTGGCCTGAGATCTGGTCTGTCTTGCAGGAGGTGAATGTTCAACTGGCATGATTCAGGGATAATAAATCAAATAAATGAAAGGAAATTCAAAATTATCTTGACGTAAAGGATCAACAATCAAATCTTGAGCAAATAAAGGAATCAAGTGAGAATCTTCAAGTACGTCAATAAATCAAAATCAAATGAAGTCTTGAAGTCAAAAATAAAAATCAATGTCTTGAAGTAAATCAATGAATCAGATCAATCACAATCAAATCCAATCAGAATCTTGCAGAAAATCAATCAATCAAATGAATTCTTGATGTGAATAATCAGCAAATCAATAGAATCTTCAGGTCAATCAAGTATCTTGATGTCAATTTCAATTATGTCAAATTGGTCAATCAAATCAATTCCAAGTGAATTCTTCCAAAATCAAAATTCTTGAGGAATAAATCAAAATGAATCCTGATATGAAGAACGTGTCTGAATAATCTGATGAATAATTTGAGGATCAAAGATAAAAACGCCTGAATTATGGATAAGAGTAAGATTGATGATAATAAAAAATGAGATTAAGGTTGAAAAGATGAACAGAAAATAAAATTTGGGTCAGCTTTCAATTTTCAGAATGAAGAAATGAGTGAGAGAAAATTGAGAGATGACGAAGAATCATAAATTTTCATAAGCGTTAAAGAGTCATAATTTCAATGAATGAATGAATGAAATTGATGAAGAATGAATGAATAGAATGAAAAGAAATTATGAGTTAATTAATATAATGTCACAGGGGCTCTTATGAAAGCAAGAGGGCCTGGCACTCAGGAATCAAGAACTCACTTGGAGGGTTCCAACAGGTGATAAGAAATATTATGGAATATATTTCTTAAGCAGGAAATAGAGAAAGGGAAAATATGCCAAAGATAACAAATAATAAGAAGAAGGAAGCCAGAGGCCAGAATAAAAGGAAGCCAAAGCCAAGAAGCCAACCAAGTGAATCCTCAATTCACTGTTTCAACCTGCCAGAAAGAACAATGGAATTAGTAAAGGATATGACCACCAATATCCACTGACAGGTGAAGAAAGAAAGAGAAAAGGGGTGCTAATGACTGACTTAAGATTATCAGTATTAACTTTAATAAGGTAAAAGAAAATAAGGATAAAAATAAATCCAATATATTAATTAACTGGGGAAAAAGTCCCCAGGTGATGAAAGGTGGCCGGTATATGTGAAAAGCTGGAAGATTGATCCTGGAAGGTGTATCAATGACTGTACTGTCCAAATTGGGAAATACAGTTCTGGCCATCTTGAAATTTGAACTGTGTGATGGAATTCACACAGTGGAATAAGAAATGGCCCAATTGGGCCAAGGCCATACAGGTTGATTGGATAAGGCCTGTACGGATGAATTGGGTTGTCCAAGGAGTATTGAATACTTGATGTCTTGACAACTGATTTAAATGATGTAATACCTCTTGAGAATTGACCTTAGAATAATCCTGAATGAATTGTACCAACCCAACTCCTGCAGATACAGGTGGTTGGGATCCTTGAATGATCTTCTGAATTGCCGCCATGGATTGCCAGACTGATGAGCTGAAAAGTCCTCCTTCGAAATGGGTGTTGGCATTATGGACCTTGAATTGGAAAGGTGGAATTGGGTCCTGAAAACGTCACCATTGGATTGCTGAACAAAAATGGTGCATAATGGTATATAATACCATATATGCACCACACTTGCAATCTTGGATACAGAGTGCATGAAGGAAAGGAAGGAACTTCCCTTAAGTTGAGGGGAAGGCTTTGCTGAGCTGATCTGGTGGCCTCTGGTGGTTGCCAGAGGCCATGGTGGAAACATTGGTCCATGGTGGTCCATGGCCAAAATTGGGTCCTACGGGATTTATGGCCAAAAGGGTGTCCCAGAGGGATTTGGTCATTTTTGGGTCCAAGGAATTCATGGCCAAAATTGGCTCAGGTGGGCCCAATTGTGGTTTGGGACCCACCTGGCCTTGGGGCCTAGGTGGCTGGCCCCTTTGGCCCCTTTTGGCCTCATTGGATTAGGCCAAAAGGGGCCTAATTGGCCTACGGACCGCGGCCCGCGGCCCACGGACCGTGGCGTACGGACCGTACGGACCGTAGAAGCCGTAGGGGGCCTAAATGGCCCAAAAAGGCCATTTAGGCCAAAACCCCCATAATGAAAAGGGGGTGGCCAGGGCCAATGGAGATGGCTAGGGGGTCCAGAACCCCCTGGAAGATAAAAGATGAAGGCCTGGGGGTTGGTGAGGTGGAAATTGGCCAAAAAGGCCAATGATGGCAGGATATGGCCTGAGGCCATAAATGATGGTTGAGAGGGGTTATGGCGTAAAAACCATAAAACACCCAAGGGGGCTAATTGGCCATAAAGGGCATGACGTGACCAATTGGCCCCATCTTGGCTCCAGGTTGGATTTCCGCGGCCATCAAGGAGGAGGGCCAAAACTCGTGGTTGTGACAAAGATTTAAAAATAAAACATCTTATTAAAAGATTAGGAAACTACTTTAATAAATACTTGTATTTTTCCAGAGTAATTATTATGTATTCTCAAAGAAAACTACAAATTTTGAAGAAAAAACTTTCAGAATTTAACACATTACTCATTTTTACTCCAGAAGGACTGTGAAAAGATTTGGAAGAGTGAAGTGACAGAAGATTTGTGGATTTAAACAATTGAAAGTTTATTGAAAGTGGTAATACAGAAAATATATTTAAAATACACTTTTATTTAAAGTATTTATTATTGATTTTTAAATATAAAAAAACTTCATATTGATTTAGAAATAACACACTACTGAAGGTATTAACAATTTAATAATTAAACTTAATGAAAATGATGAATCATGGCAAAAACCAGAAATAGTAGGCTTCTTTTAAGTCTAAAAAATCTTGCAAAGTTTTTCCATAGAGAAATTTGAAAAATCAATGGGAGAGAAACTGATTCTCACTTGAATTGATTATTACATCACTTGTCCTCAAGTAGAATCATCATAATTAACTAATAAAGTCATTTTATGTCTAAACCAAGTCATTTATGGTTCAGAAAGAATCAAGTTATCTTTTTAAATAACCTTTCATTGTGAAATGGATTTCTTTTTCTGAGATTTATCAGTTTTATTCAAAATTTAATCAAAGGCTTCATTTTGTGTGAATTTTTGAATATTTGTTATTTCAGGGGGAAGCATCAAAATTGGTGTGTAGTTAAAGCTATTAGTTTGACTTATGAAATAGTAGATATTATTAGATTTTGTGACCATTATCCCTTTCTAGATTGATTTTGAGCCTTGAGAAATTTCTTAAATACCCAAATATGCCACAAATAACATAGAAATGACTTCTGCAATATGCAGAACCCATATTTCATGCATATATCCAAAATTCATTATTTTCCACATAGAAAAATATAAAGAACCAATTTTTGGATCACTAAATTCATGTATTAAAGGACAGATTTGGGTTTTACATAAAGATTCACCTAGGGTAGCTCCATAAGGTGAATAAGTTAAAACTTACTCTGTGAGGTGGTAATGTAGAAAATACTTTAACACCTCATCATAAATACCTGTGAGTCTTTGAGATATGACCAAATATCCAAAAAGGTAACAAAATAACCTTATAATAATTATTCTAATAATAAGAATACAAAATATTATCTTAAATAGGTTGTCAGCCTGTGACTCAAACCCAGAGCACAAGCATGACTGCCAAAATACCATAAACCAATTGCAGAGCAAAATACCACAAAAACATGGAGCTGAGCCAAAAAGGCTCAAATGGTATTAAAAGAAAGAGGAAACTCACCTCTTTCCAAGTATGCAAGTCCCATAATCATAGGACAAATAATAACAAAGTTATTCAAGCTCAAAGCAATTGCTGAGCATAAACCTTAATTTTCACCTCTCATCTAAAATCTAGAGAATAAGTCAGAGACCAACAAAATGGGTATTTCAATTAACGCTCTTCATCAGGGCTATCCAATGGTACTAGAAGAATTGAGCTAGCACCAAAACTATAGAAGTTATGGCCAAAATAAGGTCAAATAAGGGTGAATAAAATATTCACCTCTCATCCAACTTCTACAGTTTTAGTGTGGGATACCCAAAGTGGGGTCTCTTTTTAAAGATAACAAAAAGGGTTATCGGATGGTGCAATCTATTTCCCCATATCCTATCTAGAACAAAAGTTATGGGGAAAACAGGTTCCATACAGATTTTGAGATAATCATATATCTGGATAGCTCAAATTGAACATTGCATAAACTTGCCATATTTGATGTGAGCCATACCAAATGAAGGTCCATTTTATAGTTCTCATCCAGGGCTACACAATGAACAAACTTTGAGCTCAATATCTTAAAAATTGACAAAGTTATAGCAGCTTTAAGGTCAAAATCCCACATTTTGACCAATACAGCTTTACTGTGGGATAATATCCCATAATTATTATTATGAGGTGTCAAATAGACAAATAAGCCTGTTTATACTTCAATACCTCATAGTTCAGTAAAATACAGAGGTCTACACAGGTTCTGTACAGCTTCTGACGTGTCAGAAGCACCAGAACACACCTGTAAACTCCATTGGTTAAACTTTTCACCCTATATAGGGTAAAAATGACCACTTGTGGTTCCAAAACCACATTTCCACCCAAAAACAGTCTGTATTGAGTGTGTAGAACCACAAATCAGCCCACAGTAGTGAAAATTTTCACTCTGTGGTCATGTGCAAAGGTAAACAACCTCCCACTACCCCAGAGCAAGATAAAAGGAGGCCTTTCTCCACCAGAAGGCCAATCCATAATCCTTTTCTTAGTATTATTGAGTGGTATAGCTTCTTAAAGAAGTGGTACCCTTAGAATTAAACATGTAGCATTATAATTGTAATTATTGTAGGGTTTTTTATTGTAAACCAACACGTAAACACTGCACCCAGGGCTATCGATAGCACTCAACATCACTAAATTATTTTAGTATATCCCTTTTAACCATTTCATAATTAATTAATAATCATTATTTTTGTGTCACACCCATAGTTATAGCTTTATATCATCATTGTACAGCTATATCATAGAGTCACCCTGACATAGGTAAAAATGCCATAAATAGGCATAAATTATTGATTACCTTGGAATCTAATGAATAAACATGTGAAATTAATTATAGAATTGGATTTCTCAGGGTAAAATACACATATAACATTTTTTATGTCACATATTTAAAGATAATACGTACTGTGTAATAGGCAAAAATGCCATAAAAAGGCATAAATTCTTGTTTATATCAGAAACCAATGAGACAACATGTGAAATAAATGACCAAATTAGATTCCCCATCAGAAAATGAACATATAACATTTTATGTCATATCTGTAAAGCCAATACTTAAGGAAACAACCTGGATATATGCACTGTAATGATCAGCACATATATTAATGGTTATTAGCTTATATCTCTTGAGATATACATGATAGAGATTGAACAAAAAATGAAGTTTAAAAATAATTACTATAAAAATAAGCATATGAGATTTATTTTACAAGCTATAAACAAGTTTATAACTTGTAAGGGTTTATTGAATAAAATTGTTATAGCTGTTGACCACTTTGTTGTGAAAATGGCCCAAACTTCAAAATAATTGTTTATTCAGGTTCTAACTGTTTAAAAGTGAAGAATTATTTATCTTTTATCATTTTATTCAAGTTAAAAACCCCTGAAATCATGGCTTGAAGTTTGAAATAGTAAATTTTGACAGAAAAGACATGCTACAAGAAAAATCATTAAAAATAGAGTTTTGATGATGTAATGAAATTCTCTTGGAAGTTTTATAATGACATTACAAGCTATAATAATTCACTCCCTAAATGGCTGTAGCATGTATAAATTAGATGGTATCAATGATAAACGTTTAAGCTTAAAATTGATCATTTATGATCACTCACTGTAATCTTATTTTGTGTTTAATAGGCATGTAAGTGATGAAATTGTTAATACTTTTAGAATATTATCAATACTAATGAAACACACAAAGTTTAGGCTTCTTCCAAGCCTATTATATCATCAGAATTAGATTTATAGTGATAACTCTACATAATGGTGTAATGATGAGATAAGATGGTTTAATTATGATGTAATCATCATTCAACTTGAAAGTATTAATCATTTCCAGTGGATACCATCATTGAATGTCTACTAAAAGTCTGTTGGACTCTAGGCAAGAGGACTTTACTATAAATAGAGCTCTTTTTATGCTATTTTCCCCTTGGATGCAACAAGAACATTAAATTTTTAAAATTATTCATTTTTTTATACAGAACTATTATGTATTCCAAGAATCAAGTTCATCTTTATTATAATAATCAATTTTGATGTGATCAAATTAATTTTTTATTGTTTTTGTTAAAATTCTATAATTCCACATAAAAACAAGAATCTTTGTAATTTCTTTCAATTTTCATTGTAGAAACAATTTAAATAAGTTGTTTATTTATACTTTTGGTGTAAAATTATTCAAAACTATTAAATCAGGTGTTAGAAGTAGGTTATTTTCTCTTTATTATTATTTTTTAAATAATTCTTAAACCAATATAGATAGTATTTGTATTAATCCATAAATTTAATATTACTAATATTATTTTTATAACTGTTTTTTATTATGAAAAAGCAATTTCTCATGCCTTTATTATTTTTTTTAACAATAATAAAGTGCTATAAATATATCAATCATCTTATATTAGTATATTTATTCCATTATATTAGATATTTTCAATATATAATTTATACTATTATATCCATTTAATAATAATAAAAATTGATGCCATGATTATAATAATTTTTTATGTTTTTACTTATCTCCATCAAAACTGTCTGTTACTATTCTATTGGCTCAAGCCACTTTAAAAACCACTACTAGGAATATGGAGTATTAAACCTTATCCTCACTAAAACTCAACAAAACGTAAGTTCACTTCTATTTATGAGCATAAATGTTCAGAAATATTCTTTTGAGAAACACATACAGTTTGCATTCCCAATACAGAATTGTTCTTTCTGACGGGTTGAAATAGTGTACTTGTACTTGTTTGTGGTTAGCTCCTCTATTTATTATTGTTTCTTCCTGCATTCTTTGATTATTATCATTAGCAATATCATCTTGTTTTGCACTGCTAAAGGATTTGTTCTTATCCCTTCTGAGCCCTCTGGAAGTAAGGCCAGTTTCCTGAGTTCCAGGAACTCTTAATTTTCATGTGAAATGCAGGAGTTGTTTCATGTGACACACATGTATACTGGAGATGTGGGAGTATTTGCATGTGACAGGAAGGTATACTGGACATGGAGGGAAATTGGTGTATGAAGCACATGTATATTGGAGATGCAGGAAGATTTCCAGGTGACAGGCAGGTATACTGGACATGCGGGAGAATTTTCATGTGAAGCACAGGGTTCCTGGACATGTGTGTGAAATGCAGGGATACAGTACATGTGTATGACCCCCAACCCCTGCATGACTTCCATGCCCTATTCTGTGACAATGAGGAATAGGTGATTCCCCATTTTGGGGATGACCAGCTGTTCCCATTGTTGAGAATAAGTGAGAATTGTGTTTATGAAATCAGTATATTATCAATCAATGTGCAGTGGCCCACCACTGTACATGAGCCATTGTCACCCCTTTTCATTTGAGTCACCCTATATCCCCAATTCCAAACCATCCAATCCTGGTGTATACCATACTCTGCAGTACCACACCATTATTATCCAATAAATTTCTAATTCCAAAACACATCCAAGTCCTTTCCTTATTCCAACTGGGATGATATTTTATTACCATTTCTGATCTGATAGCCAGCTCCCTCACCAATTTCATAATACCCTTTGCTTTTCCACCAGATGGTTTCTAACTTCCTTGAGCATTGAGCCAACCTCCCCACTAGGGTTGTGCTTTTTTTGTTGTGTTCTGGATTAGTATAATGAAATAATGTACTACTTACCCACACTACCTGAATGAGACCATGAAATTTGGATAGATAAACTCCAAAATTCTCATTTTAGAAGGTCAATTTCCCCCCAGTAAAACGCTTTGACATATCCATTTGAATTTGTCTTTTTTGCTCATCATCTTGAAGCATGCAATGATGCATCCCTATCAAAATGGGGTGAATTTTTGAATCCATTCATGGTGAAAGTTAGTGCGGAAGCAAACTCAAACTGCCCCTCATTTGCAGAAATATTGCATTCAAAGTTAATTTGATTAGAAAAGGGGACCCCTAATGACTTGTAGTATGTTCAAATATTTTGAAATAATTTATTACCAATTTATCACAAGTATTGAACTAGAATGTGACCCACTGATCTCAGATTTTCACCTCAGTTCTGCCATTCTTCTCCCAATAATTCCATCAATACCAAATTTTTTGTCCTTTGTGCTGCATTTGTGCTACCCAATAGAAAACATAAATACCTAAAGTAATGCCCCATTTGTTAATATTGATTCTGTGAAATTACTTTTTCAAAATAAGAATTTCAATAATTCATCCCATTGATTGACCTCAACCTCACCCATTGTTGTGAATGGTCTGAATTTGACAAGGGCAATGGGTAATGCAGTCAAAGACAAAATAGTCACATGGACAAAGTGAATGCTTTTGAATGGAGTTAAATTAACAATCTTTTTGGGATTCAATGGCAGCTATATCTTATGATACCAGCATTTATATTTGTTCTGATGGTTTACTGGAGGAAAAAACTCATTCCTATGGGTGGTTTTGGCCTCATTCATATTTTTAAATGTGCCACTATTCACAAGTGGTTGAGGGATCACTTGGCATTGAAGAAGACAATATTACAGATACTACCAATGAATGAACGTTTCCCAATGGCCAATGAGCTTCATGCGGTAAACATCCATGACTTCCCTTCTGGAGCCCACATGGAGTTGGCTCAGACTAAAATGACTAAAGCCAATGTTCCTCCATGGGTCCCAATAAGGGTATGGAATGAATTCTGGACAATGGATATATACATATATACCTTGAAAATAACTGAGAGACTCACACTTTCCTTCCTCCACCTGACATTTGCCACAATTTCCCTCTTCTCCTCTTTTCCTCTTTTTGTGAATGGAATACTTGTGCAGGAAAATGAAATGAAACCAATGGATTAGGGACTGTGGTTTGGATTATTTTTTTCACCTGAATTTTTTCTTGCTCAGTGATGCATTTTTGCGCCCTCTAAAAATTAATGGTTACATGTGACTTTTGAAAATTGGTGAGCTCAAGTACCTGAACCAAATCCACTGAAATGGATACTGTATTCTCAAATTTTATAGATTTATTTTCCCATTCAATGAGTTTTTAATTCAACCATCTCAAATATTGCAAGCAAGAACAAGTATAAAATGCACCTCATGGACATTCCTTAGTGCACCCTGCTCCAGATGACTTATCCCATCTGTCCTGCACTTTCTCAAGGATTCCTTTGGAAAGAAGTAGTGTTAATTGGCTCATTACAAGCTGGAGGTGGAAATTTAAAGTTACTGCAGTTCCCCTGTGGGTGGTCATTGCAGGAGCAACTGCCTGACTGACTTTGTGTAATATTGAAGGATTTGATATGGTGTATGGAGGCATGCCACCATACCAATTTTTATATTATTTACATTAATACTAAGGGATCCAGAGTACAATAGGTAATAACAATTATTTAATTGTTAAATAACTTTCTAAAATTGAATTAAAATTTATTTGATACAAAGCTAATCTAAAAGGGTTCAATCCTGGTTGTACCTTTAGCCAACCTGGCTATAGTCAATGTTACTTCTTCATTTGAACCAAAAACCCACTTTTCCAAACAGGAATCACCAAATTCTAATAAAAATCATTGGGAAAATTCAAACCTAAGAGGTAAAGTGGGGTTGAAAAACTCTGATGAGAAGAAATTCTTATTCAGTAAATTACACATATCTTTATTAGTACGTAGCCACGTGGGCTATACTAGCTTTTTACCCTCTATAAGTCTTTGGAAAATTTCAATTAGTCAATAAACCCCTTTCACTGAGATTTTTCTCTGCTCATCTGAGCATACATTTTAACCACAAACCCCTGCTGCACCAAATACGGCTAGTATACCATAGCAAAGTTGATTTATTTCAATATTCTTGTGACACACCACAAGATATTTGACAGCCTCATTTTTTTAAAAACTTGTGAGTTTTCCTTTCATTACATACACTGCAACCTTTTTATGTGAATGTACCATTTTGTATGCAATCATCAGATTGATAACTGTATCCATTAGTTCCTCCAAGCTCTTGTGGGGCTTTGTTGATATCTCATTTTCAGCCCTGCCACCTTCACTGCTAAGCTGTGTTGCATGTTTCTTTGATTTACTCATGAAGGAGGAAAGGTGTCGAACTTCTTCCTTTTTAAGTCCCAGAGCATTGGTGGGAGCTGTTGTTGGTGCCACATATGGTTTGGGTGAAATCACATTTTTTGAAACTAAACTAATGGATTCAAAAAAACATTTGCCCAAAAATCTTTGGTTGGATTGGAGGGGTAAAGAGGGCTCTGAACCATTTTGAATATGGATTTTTCAGATTTTGGGAGATTATCTGAAGTTTTTGCTGATTCCTTCATTAATTTTAGCTTCCAAATGCTGCTTAAAAATTCTGTGGTTTCTTTGGCCATAAAAAATCCATCCTATATATTTCAATGTATATTAAATTAGTCAAAAACCAAATCATCATGTATCATTCACAAATATTAAACTCACCTGCATTCTCAAGCTCCTAAATACAGGCTGACATTTTAAGCTCTTGGTTACTGCTCACTTTAATACCAACAGGCAGGAACGTATCAGCATCATTTTTTGATAAATTCTCCCACCAATTTTTGTAAATACTATTGATATTATCAGGCCCTCATTTCCATTATTTTTGATTAATATTTGAATAATAATTCAAAATGCCCCCAAAATATTCAATTCGGGATAAAAAGATTCCTTGAGCATTAGCAGAGCATGATACTTTGGTCCCAGGCTCAGGCATTTTATCACTCATATCTTGACCAATTGTATAATTTTTAAGCTTCTCACTTTCTTGGAATGCATAAATACTTTGGGGAGAGGCGGGAGGGGTTTCATTGAGTTCCAGGGGGTTCCAGCTTGAGGACCTTCATTATCATTATGGTCAACTTCAAGATTGATACTGTAACCACCTTGATCAAGAGAATCTTTTGCGGGTTCAAAGTTAAAGTGTTTTTTTTGGTGGCCTTTATATTTGATCTTTTTCCTAAACCTTTTCCTGGAACTCCAACCACTACTTGAGATCCTTCAGGTAGAGATTCTCCCACCTCCACAGCTATCCATATCTTGTAAGAATATGTTTTTATCCATTTTTCATTCAATCAGTAATGAACTCACAGTTCAAATCCATCTTGAAGAGGCCCATTGCTTCACCAATCTTTTAAGGTACATGATGAGGAGTTTTACTATCATTTCCAACTTTTCCAGGCCTGGAGATTGTTTTTATTCTGTTTGAGACAAATTGTTCCTTGGATATTATTTCAACCTTGCCACTGGAAATTATCTGATCTTGTCCAGAATCTTCTGTTGGTGCACAAGGTTCAACATTATTTTTGTTTTCAAAGCTTTTCAAATTCTCTTTTTGAGAGCTTGGAGGCTGATATTAAATAAAGTCTATGAAAAAACATCATGTTTTGAAAGATTAAAAATATTCAGGATCAATTTATTCTCACATTCTAGGAGAACTGGTGGATCTGTATCATTTTTGTGTTCCAGGCTCTCTACTTCAATTCCTAATTCATCAATACTAACCATATCAGAGTTTCACCTCCACTGCCTGGGGTGGAAGTTAGTAGTTGATTTAATTCTGTTGAAATTCCTGGGGTTTGGCAAATTGGTTTGCGCATAGTGGAGGTAGTTTATTGAGTAGATAGATGGTAACAATTTTATTGATAACTTGATTTAAAATTGCATAATGAAAAGATCAAAACTGTAGAAAAAAGGTGGGAGTTCTGAAATTGGTGGAAATAAATTAATTTCAATATCTTAATCATTGATTCCTTCTTAGGTAATATCAATATTGGAGAATTTCGGAAAGGTTGAAAGAAGCTAAATATCAATTCAAATCAATTCAAAATTGAGTGAACTTTCTAGAAAAAATAATTTTAGAACCACAAGCTCACCAAAAGCAACCTGTCCTTGCACAGCCTTGGAACCTTCCGTCAATATTTATTGAACTTGTAATGGATTTGCAAAATTCAACTTGTTGGGAAGCTCAAGGTGATGTTTTGAATATTATTTGATATCACTCAAATGCAATAATTTCTGTAAGGTTTGTCTATGAAACTCTTGAAAATAGTAGCAAATATCAATAGTACTATGACTGTCCTCAGTATAAAATATAATATAATTAAATATTATAACCACAGATTTATATAATTATCATGAATAATTATAATAGAAAGAAAATAAACTTAATTATTATTAAATAATTTAATAATTATAAAAATCTTAATAATTATAATGAATGATAACCATTGTATTATTGCTATAGTCACTGACAATTATAGCAATAAGAACTGTAAAGCTCTTAATGAGACAATTACATGCGGAAAATAATAATATTTATACTCTTAAAAATAATATAAATATTATTTATGAAAGAAATTATCAACACACTGTGCAGAGATAATTCTTATGGAAAACTCTATATAAGAAAACTAATAATAGATAAAAAATATAGAACTTCAGAGAAAAATTATTTATTTAATACAACAACTCAGACAAAAACAGTTATTATATTAAGTAATTATTATAAGTCAAAAACATGCAAAAAATCAATACTTTAAAAGATAAAACAACTTTTTATGATAAAAAAAAATTACAAAGTTGTTAAGAGAAATTTCAGAATTTTAAGGATATTTAAGACAATAATTTTATATAATAAAATGTATTGTTGGTGATTGCAACAATAATCTGAATGCTATGATTTCAATTCTTTAATTTTGAGATTATGAAAGAATAAAATTACTTAAGAATTACTATAATAATAAGAGCTTATATGTAATAAATATTTACCTGTTTAAATGTATAATACAATTGGAATGAATAATTTTTATTGGTAAAAACAGTGATGTTGAGGCTCTTTTTATGCCTTCAGATCAGCTCTCACAATTAATAATGGACATAGATGTCATTCTCAGGTAAAAACTGAAAAACCATGCTTAAAAATAAGGTCCTCAGCCTAAGTTAACTTATTTTAATTCCAATTTAAAGTTACCAGTGTTATTCTCAACTCCAAGTAGCTTTAATCCTCTCTTGGGTGAATTATTTTAAGTTTTAATGTATATTAAGTTCATTTAAATTGAATTTAATCATATTTAAGACTTAAAAATAGAGTTCCAAGCAAAAATCTCTTAACCTCAATTTTTAATTAATTTATAAAGAAATCTTAATTTTCTTCAAGTATAACTAAATGAGTAAATTTCCAGGATAATTAACAATAAATCCTTTTTATCAAAGATGCTTAAAATTCAATTTATACATAGATAACATAAACATGTAAGCTGTGTGAAATCATTAAGCAAATCCATTAAAAATTGGATTTTCAATGAATTTTTGAATTTATTGCTATTTTTCCTTGTAAAATAGCAATGCACACAAAACCCTGACTCTTGATAAGTTGATAATGCTTGTAACTTTATATTTTGAAGCTTAACAGTTTTTAAAACATTGATTTGAAGCTTTCATATTGGGATTTACCCTTTGGCAGCTTGAAATTCCTGTCAAAATTGTGATAAAACCAGTTGAAGCCTGAAGGTTGGATCAAAGTCTAATCTTAAAGTTCAAATAAGGTTGAAAATCCTCCAAAACAGGTGGGAAACCTTGATTGAGTCCTTGCAGGTCCCAAAGGTTGGATAACCTGGCTCTATTTAGTCTTTTTCCTTTGTCCCACCTCTCTGTGTGGATCTTTCCTGTCAGCCTGTGACTCAAAACCAGAGCACAAGCATGACAGCTAAATCTCATAAACCAATGGTAGAGCCAAGTCAACAACAAAGCATGGAGCTGAGACAAACCATCTCAAAAAGTATTAAAATAAAAAGGACACTCACCTCTTTCAAAATATAAAAGTCCCACCATCATAGGAAAAGGAATAACAAAGTTATTACTGCCCAAAGCCGATGCTGAGCGTAAACCTTATTTTTCACCTCTCATCTGAAATCCAGAGGAAGAGGCTTAACCCCATCAGATGGGTATTCAAAATCAAGCTCCAAGTCAGCTCTATCCAATGTTACTAACCAAATTGAGCTAGAACAAGAATTACAGAAGTTATTACCAAAATAAGGTCAAATAAGGGTGAATAAAATATTCACCTCTCATCTAACATCTACAGTTTTAGTGTGAGATACCTAAAGTGGGGTCTTTTTGGAAAGAGTACAATCAGGGCTATCTGATGGTGCCATCTATTTCCCCATATCCCATCTAGAGAAAAAGGTATGGGAAAACAAGTTCCATACAGATTTCAAGCAAATCATACATATGTACAAAAAATCTTGTACATGGCATAACTTTGCCATATTTAATGATATCCTTACCACTGTGTAGAAAACATCCAGGGATACACAATGAACCAACGTTGAGCTTTATATCTCAAAAACTGACAAAGCTATTGCAGTTTTAAGGTCAAATTCCCATAGTTAGACAAACACACCCTTACTGTGGGACATTCTCCCATAACTATGATTATGAGGTGTCAAACAGACAAAGAAGCCTTTTTATACTTCAATACCTCATATTTTGGTCAATAATGGGGTTCTGTACAGGTTCTGTATAGCATTCTACATGTCATACACGTCAGAAGAGGGCTATGTGGTCCCCAGATGAAAATCTTCACCCTGTATTGGTGAAAACTGCCCATATGTGGTTTCAAAACCACATATGAGCCCAATAAAGACTATACAGGCATTGTGAAAACCACAAGCCAGTCCTTTGAAGTGAAACCTCTTCACTTCCTCTGCATGGAAAGGTCTAGAAGCCTTTTTCACCCAATTTTAGGATAACAAGGGACCTTTTCTCCACCAGAAAAGGTTTCCTCATCCTTCTCTTGAATTCCTATGTAGTACAACTGTCAAAAACAGTTATACTCTTGGAAAATGATCAGGTATAATTATAGCTTTAATTATTGTAGTATTTATTATCTTAACTTAACAGGTAAAGCTGCACCCAGGGCTTTCAACAGCACTCACCACCACTTTTTCTCAATAGTAAATCCCTGAATACTATTTTCTCAACCCTTATTATCATAAATAAATCTTTTTATTGATATTTTCACCATGTCACAGTCATAGTTAAAGCTTGTAACTAGTCATTAATAAGCTCCATCATAGACTCAGCCTGACATTTTGTGGGCCTGGCCGTGTTTTTTTTTAGATTTTTGGACCTTTTTACACACAAAAGTGAGTTTTTCTTATTTTTCTTTTATTTCTGACATTTTGTTTCTCTTTTTAGGTGTAATTTTATTAAAAAAATAAGTTATAATATATATCTTGTATTTATTTTTTTGAGTGTCATATGTTATATACCATTGTTTTTTATTTCTTAATTGCCTTGTTGTGTGGTTGGTTATAATATAGTTATCACCAAAACTTTATTTTTGCCGTGTTTTACATATTAAAACACTTTAAGGCAACAGTAATGTCCATTTTTTTAATTAAAAAGGACACCTCTTAGTGTAAAACCAACAGTATTAGAGGCATGGTTGGGTATATTGATATGTTCAATTGCCCTTTACAGAACCACTTTTTGGATTCTACTTGCTAATTACAAGTTTATCTGTGAGATACTGGTATACAAACAGGATACCAGTTAACAATAAGCTGTATTTCTAATGTGTAGTTGTTAATTTCAATTTCACTGTCACAATACAAGGGCATAATATAGAAACATATTTCCCAGAGGCCATTCTCAGACATGCAAACAGCCTTTGAAGAAGTCTTAGCTGACATTGAGCCCTCTTTCTCTTGTTTGATTCAGTGGAGGAGAACTTCATCCCACTTGAGACCCAGTCACAGGCCAACACACCAGTGAAACACTCAGAACCAGAGGGCAGCAAGGGAAAAGGGAAGAGGCACAGTGAAGGCCTTATCATAGCTAAAACATGGACACCAATTGCCACTCAGAGGAGTAGAAAACAACAAAGCTCTGCATCAATACAAGGAAAACCAACCTTAACCACTTGTAAAGGGAAGATTACAATCATTAAACCAGTTGTAACCTCTAAAGGCAAATTTCCAAAAGCAGTAGACATCAAATTTTTACAAGGCACAGTCAAAGGTAAATACCCTAAGAAAATTAAGTGGTTGACTGCTTGCAAACACTGATATGTCACCTGTACACCTCAGAAACCTTGGCTTCCAAAGGAACCAGACAGAGGACAGAGAAGGCTTGTCCAGAACCAGAAGAACTGGAAAAGGAAACCTTGGACACAGTGGTGGATGGCAAGAAATTGAAGGAAATCATACCCACTATCCATTCACATTCCAATTCAACAGAAACCTCACACCAGAGGACTGGAAGGATATGGATCAAGTTCTTCAGCTTCACCAACTCCTGAAAGACCTTTTTCAATGGAGCATGGACAAGAGGTTGAACCTAGCATCCCACTGGGCCGGACTTGGAGCAAGCTGCCAGAAGATATGTCTCAAAGAGAATGACTTCAAAGACCCTATGGTAATCAACAAAGGCTGGAATCCCACCAGGCAGTTTAGACTCCTGGAGGTGAGGGAAAACAGGATAAGGGAGAATCATGCCACTATCCAAGCTATAGAAGAACAGCTGACCCAGACACAGCTTACTCAGATTTCTTCAGGCTCACAAGGAATAGGCCAAACCAGCTCTCCAGTGGCTTCACACCACTCAGGTACCAGAAGATCAGTGGCCAAGAGTCACCATCCTTCACAATCCCAGGAAGTTTCCAGGAGAAGACAAGGATACAAGGTCAAAAACAAGACCTCTTTCAATCAAAGTCAGAAAGAGTCAGACTCAATGATCCAGAAGCTGTTGGACTTGGTGAAAGAAGTACACAAGAACCAGAAATAGTTGTTCATACTTCTAGAAACATCAACCCCATTAATAGAAATATTACTCCCACTCCAATTGAACATAATGTTGTTACACCTGAGAGTAAATTAAACAGTGATGCACTTTGGTTACAAATTTCCCAATTTTCTGAGCAAACTCAAAGACAGTTTTGAGAACTCCAAGCAATCCATGAGAGTATGAAAACATTAACAGCCTCCATGGACAAAATTGTCAAAACTCTTCAAGAGGGACGTGCTCAATTGAGTAAAGCCTCTGAGAAGACAAACAAAAGACTGAATCAAGTCATTGAAGGACAACACCACAGCAAAAGGGACAGGGATTGCCTGGATAAAGACATAAACAAACTATTTAATCCTTACCATAATATGAAGCTGAAACCACAAGGCTATGTTATGGATAATCCATATCACCAAGAGGACATCAAACCAGATAACACATTGGGGAATAAGGCATGATCTCCATCTCAATACCAGGATGGGGATAATATGTCTTATTCTGAGAAAGAAGATTTGAAACAGCTTCCAGAGGCCTCAAGCTGGAACAGGAGAATATGATCATATGGAGCTCATTGATTATATTGATGGACTCTTCATTGATGTACTAAGCATACCAGACTACTGGATTACTGCTAGATGGAATACAAAATTTAAAGGACATTCTAGTATTTGGTACACAGAGGTGAAAGAAATCCATGGAAGAAGAAGCTATACATGGTGGAGGATTCAAATTATCCAAAAGTGCAGCAATGGTACTTTCATATTGCAGAACATCATGTAATTTGAAAATGACACGTACTCTGTGGAAAAAGATTCATATGAGTGGTGTCTCAGACAGTCTAAAAGACTTAAAGCCATTGATCCTCAAATGAATATTCAGATGAGGAATCACAAACTCCTGACACAAATGCCAGGAGAACTAGAGAATGCAGTAAAATGCAGATTCAACCAAAGTTGCACTCTAGATGACATTGCAAACACCTTACAAGATGTTAGGAAAAGAACAAATATAGGGAAATACTCCCCATATAAAATCAGTGGTTTCAAAGAGCAACAACCCTTCATGGTGGAGTTTAAAGACAAACCCAGAGAAGGAGTGGCAGCAGTGACTAAGAAGAAGAATTCTTGTCACAATTGTGACTCAACAGACCATTCTGCCAGTAACTGTCCAAAGGCAAAGAAGAAGGTCTATGCCATTGAGAAAGTCCCAGAGGAGGAATTCCCCACAGAGAATTCTGAATCAGACTCTATGGGTGATGCCATCAGAGAAAAATATGATGAAGACCAAGACCCAAGAGAGGTATTTCTAGTGGAGTACCAAGAGGAAACACCACTAGAAATTCAGGACATACAGTTAGAAGCAGGCATGCCACAAGACACTGAAAACAAAAACTTGTGTAAACACACACAAGATGCACAAACATTACTAGTTACATTAACTAAAAGAATGGCATACATATATGGGACAGTCAAAAAGATGAATGTTTGTATTGACAATGCTCAACAACCATTGATCATTGAAAGTGGAGCACACTGCTCAATAGTGGCCAGAAATTATCTGGATCATCACTTCCCAAATTGGGAAAAACAACTCTTTCCAACCAGGGCAAAGAACCTCAAAAGTACATCAGGGAAAATGACATCCATTGGGATAATTATCAAAGATATGATTATACCACACAGGAAAGGTAATATCAGACTCACACCAGATTTTTTTGTACTTGAAGATGCCCAAATCCAAGGGTTTTTTGCTGGGAACAGACTACCAGAGGATGTATGGCATTGATATTTACAACAGTGAAAATAGGCATATTACTATTGGTACAAACAAGGAAAATTAATTTTCACTTGACATATACCAAATATCTACCCATGGCCCTCTAGAAGAATTAATGAATGAGTTCAGGGAGGGCCAGTTAAGTACTACCCTCACCAGTAAACAGAAACCTAGTCTACTGAAGATGCTGAGGAAAAATAGACCATAATTTGCCGTTGGTGAAGAACCATTAGGCAAAATCTGCGGCCATGATATAGAATTATATTTTAATTGTGGAAAGACCTTATCCACCCACAATGAGAAGACTTCCATACCCAGCAGGTCCGGAAACTAGCAAGGAAATTGAGAAACACATCAATGAAATCCTAGAAATGGATTTCATAAGGAAGATAGGACACAATGAAATAGTGTAAATCATCACTCCTGTCCTCATCACCTGTCATGATGGTAAATCTAGGTTGTGTGGGGATTTCAGAGCTCTGAATAACTACACAAAAGCTGACAGGTACCCTATACCAAGGATACCTCATGCCCTAGACATACCGGAAAAAGCCAAATACATAACCAAGATGGTTTTTATGAAAGGCTTCCACCAGAATGGAATGAAACCAAACTCCATGAAACTACTCAGAATCATATGCCATATGGGCATATATGAGTACACCAGGATGCCATTTGGCATCAAAAATGCACCAGCCCACTTCCAAAGGATGAACACAATATTTCAAGAAGAAATATTAGAATTCTGGATGGTATTATATATTGATGACATCATTATATACTCAGAGACATGGGAAGACCATGTGCAGTACATAGACAAAGTACTAAGTAAGTGTACACCCATAAATCTGAAAATTTCGCTTAAAAAGTGCAATTCTGGCCAGCAAGAATTCCTGGCACTGGGACACAAAGTCTCAGGTCTTATTATGGCCAAAGACAAGAAGAAAGTAGCAGCAGTACTGCTAAGACCAGTACCAAAGAATATCAAATTGATACAATATTTCCTTGGGTTTGCCAGCTAATAAAGAAGCCACATCAGAAATCTTGCCCACATAACTAGTAGTATATACAGGTTATGTTCAAAAGATGTAGTTTTTGAAATTACCAAGGAAAGGAGGGATGAATATGAGAGAATCAAATATGAACTCACAAATGCACCTATGCTCATCTTAACTGACTTTGAACTACCATTCAATTCATACATAGATGCGGCATGTAGCCAAGGCTTAGGGGCAGTCCTTCACCAGAGACAAACTTTAGATGGTGAACCAAGAGAGGGAATGATATGCTACATCTCTAGGCAACTGAAAAATTCAGAAGCCAGGTATGGGGCTACCCAGAATGAATGCCTATGCCTAGTCTGGGCTCTAGAGAAACTCCATTATTATTTGGAGGGTGCAGTCTTTGAAGTCTACACAGATTGCACAGCCTTTAAGTCTTTACTAAACATGAAGACCACCAATAGACACATGTTGAGGTGGCAGATAGCCATCCAATAATATAGGGGCAATATGACCATTATATACAAGGAGGGAAAAAGCCACACCAACACAGGTGGCCTCAGCTGATGGCCACTAGACAATGTCAAAAGCAACACAGAATATGACCCTGAAGAAGCAGCCAAGATTCCTCTACATTTCATGGAAATGGATAGGAGGAAGAACTTCAGATTTTCTGAATGGCACCAGACAGTGGAGACACTGATTCAGAAGAAACAGAAATTCCCATATTGGGAATAAGTTCCTCACAGCTGCATAATGAATCCTTCAGTGTAGTAATAGAGACATATGCCAAATTAAAACAGTGTGGCATACTGTTGAGAATCCTTCAATAGAAGTACAGGAGCCCAGAACTGGAATCCCAGTTAGGGGAACTCTGGTTGAGGGACTATAAGGACAACAAGGTTTTCCCTATAGATGGCCTATCCCTGATCCTGCAGGTATGCCATGACTGCCCCTATATGGGACACTTTAGTGAAGACAGGACCAAGGAAAGAGTAGCAAGCACAGCTTGGTAGCCCAAATGAGAACAATACTTGAGTGAATATATCAACACTTGTGAAAGGTGCCAGAAGGCAAATAGAAAACATGGGAAGAAGTATGGGCTACTTCCACACATAGAAGAACCCAAACACTCATGGGAAACCATCAACATGGCTTGTGTTCCAGGACTTGTCCCAGGAGGCAAAGAAAACTTAACTGCTTGCCTTATCATAGTTGATAGATTCAGCAAGAGTGTCAGGCTCCTACCATGTCACAAGGACAATACAGAAATAGATACTGAATTGTTATTTTGGAATAAAAAAATTTCCACCTGTGGAGTCCCTAAAATTATCATTAGTGATAGGGACCCAAAATTCACATCAGAATTTTGGACCAACTTCTATGACATGCTTGGTACTAAACTTGCATTCTTCACATCTTACCACCCACAGAAAGAGGGTTTAGCTTAAAGGATGCTCCAAACAATGGAGGACATCATCAGAATATTCTGTTAATATGGCATGGAATACAAGGACCATGAAGGATACACCCATGATTGGGTTACCCTTTTAACAGTAGTCCAACTGTCTGACAAAACTAGCCAGCACGACACTATAGGGAAATCACCCTCACTGGTAGAAAGAGGGTGGAACCCCCTATTGCCTGTGAATCACCTGAAGAAAAATCTTCTGACCATCCACTCAACAGCCAAAGACTTCCATTATATGTGGAGAAGGGCTTGTGGTACAGCTGCTACATGCATAGCTGAGGCAAAAGAATACAATAAACAGAGGTGGGACAAGTCTCACATGGAACCTGACTTCAAAGAATGAGACCGGGTACTAGTGTCCACACTCAACTTCAATGATCTCAAGGGACCAAAGAAGATGAGAGACTCATTTTTTGGGCCCTTCACTATCATTAAGCTGATAGGGAAAACGCAGTTGAGGTCAAACTCACAGAGGAATTTTCTAGGAAACACGCAGTATTCCCAGTGAGTTTGGTTAAGCCATACTTCCAGACAGAGGGGGACAAGTTCCCCTCCAGGAAAAAAAATCACACTCCAACAGAAGTAGTGGAAGTGAAAGACTCCCCTGTCCCTGTGAAAAACATCATCAAGGCAAGAAAGATTAGACTGAATGGTAAAGACAAGAGACGGTACTTGGTCAGATTTAAAAACCAGACAGAAGATACAGACAAATGGTGGGCAGAAGATGCCATACCAGATGGGCACCTTCACTTAAGAATATTCAGGGCCTCTAGGAGGACTGAAAAGTCTCATCAATGATGAGCCTTTTTTAGAGGGAGGGTATTTCAGCCAGTGACTCCAAACCAGGGCACAAGCATGACAGCCAAATACCATAAACCAATGGTAGAGCCAAGATACCACCAAAACATGGAGCTGAGCCAAACCAGCTCAAAACCTAACAAAGAAAAGAGGAAACTAACCTCTTTCCAAATATACAAGTCCAACTATCATAGGACAAGGAATAACAAAGTTATTCCTGCTTAAAGTTGTTGCTGAGCAGAAACCTTATTTTTCACCTCTCATCTGAAATCCAGAGGAAGAGGCTTAACCCCATCAAATATGTATTAAAAATGGAGGCCTAAGTCAGGGCTATCCAATGGTACTAGGAAAATTGAGATAGCACCAGAACTACAGAAGTTATGACCAACAAAAGGTCAAATAAGGGTGAAACAAATATCCACCTCTCATCTAACTTCTACAGTTTGAGTGTGAGATACATAAAGTGGGGTATTTTTGAAAAGGTCACAATCAGGGCTATTTGATGTGGCAGTCCATTCCCCCATATCCCATCTAGAACAAAAGTTATGGGCCAAACAAGTTCCATACAGATTTCAAGCAAATTATACATATGTACAAAAGATCTTGTACATGGCATAACTTTGGCATATTTAATGATAAACATATAGAATGGGGTACCATTTTGTAGGAAACATCCAAGGCTACACAATAAACCAAATTTGAGCTTGATATCTTAAAAACTGACAAAAGTATGGCCATTTTAAGGTCAAAATCTCACATTTAGACCAACACAGCCTTAATGTAGGATATTCTCCCATAAATATGATTATGAGGTGTCAAAAAGACAAATAAGCCTGTTTATACTTCAATACCTCATAGTTTGGTCAATAATGGGGTCCTGTACAGGTTCTGTATAGCATTCTACATGTCATACACGTCAGAAGAGGGCTATGTGGTCCCCAGATGAAAATCTTTTCCCTGTATTGGTGAAAACTGCCCAGATGTGGTTTCAAAGCCACATCTGAGCCCAATACAGGCTATAAAGGCCTTCTGAAAGCCACAAGCCAGTCCTTGGGAGTGAAAACTCTTCACTTCCTCTTTATGGAAAGGTCTAGAAGCCTTTTCACCCAATTTTAGGATAAAAAGGGACCTTTTCTCCACCAGAAAAGGTTTCCTCATCCTGCTCTTAAATTCCTATGTAGTACAACTGTCAAAAACAGCTATACTCTTGGAAAATAATCTTGTATAATTATAATTTTAATTATTTTAGTCTTTCTTATTGTAACACAACAGGTAAAGCTGCACCCAGGGCTTTCAACAGCACTCACCACCACTATTTCTCAATAGTAAATTCCTGAATACTCTTTTCTAAACCCTTATTATCATAAATAAAGCTTTTTATTACTATTTTCACTGTGTCACAGTCATAGTTAAAGCTTGTAACTAGTCATTAATAAGCTTCATCATAGACTCAGCCCAACATTGCCCTTGTATTTATTTAAAGCCATAATATGTCCTTAAAACCTTTTTAATTGAGCTCATGCAGGATTTACATTCTTTATGTCAAATCCTTAGCCAATTCAGGAAATATACAAAACACCTCCACTTTAACTACATTTTTTGTAAGTTTTCATAAACTTTATTCAGCTTTAAATATAAGCTTATTTAAGCTTGAATTTAACAATTTTAAAAAATGCTAAAAAAATTGCAATTTTACTGTGAGATTCTTAAATATTCTAATAACATAATAAGGAACCATTTTTTGGTATAACACCCTCTGGGTCTACCCTAGGGTATTGTTGGATTAGGATCCAAAAATAACATAATAATTATAACTTTGTTAATCCAAAAGGAAGTTATACTTATTTTTTGTTTGAAATCCAATTGATAAGTCTTTTGAAGACTAAATCAACTGTGTATAAATTTATTTGTGGCCTTATGGGTATGGAATACATACCTCAAAGGCTCACATTCACCACCACCACAAAAAATGTACTACAATTTTCCTTAGCAGTATACCCAAAATTGAATTGGGTGGGTATAATCCACTGTCCAACCTCTCTACTTATACTTTTAAGTATTTAAAGCACATGATTGAAAACTTCTTGAGGAACTTGTCCTCTCTCATATCTGAATCTTTTGAGACCCTCTTGGGAATCTGGTATTTTACTTTATGAAAGCCACTCATCTTCATGTTGTGGAATTTTGTACATGAATAAGTATTCTCATTTATTTTTTTCCCTAAGTCTGCTTTCTTTCAAGACTTTAAGCACCTTCTTCTCCTCACTTTTATCAAGTGGTGGTACTTCTTAGGGTGTCATATCTCTCAAGGGAAATAATTCCTCATTACTTGAAGTGTAATGCTATATTAGACTGACAGGGAAAGTTGGATAATTCTTTTCTGATTCTCCTGAAAATTCTACTTGTGATGCATTTTTCCCACAAAGGGATTTAACAATAAATAGTTCTGAAAATGAATCTTTCAATGTCTTTGGGCCTTTAATATTATTAAAGTTCAAGTTTTAAACTAGTATTAAGTCCCCTACTTTGAATTCTGGGGTTTTATGACTTTTAACCCACTTTTTTTAGCATATTCAAGCTCATCAGTCATGCATTGATTTGCATTTTGCCTCACTTTATCAAGCAAGAACTTCAATCCTGAAGAAGTTGGAAAAAATATCAACTAAATATTCCTTCAAAGTATCAACTGGAAGTTTAGGGTTCCATCATCTTTCCAACATTGCAGGAGTTTTTCCTATTGAAGTGTGGATATGAGTCTTTTAGGTTAATTTCAAGGCTGGTATAAGTGTACACCAATCATGGGTAAAGCCATCAGAATCTTTAACCTCTAGGCCATAAGCACAAAAGTTTTTGATCATGTCCTCAAGGGTCTGAATCATTCTACCTGCTAATCCATCAGTCTGTGGATGGTAAGCTGTTGCAAATGATAGTTTTGTACCCAAAAGAGTATGTAAATTTGTCCATAAGGCTGATGTAAACTTTGGGTCTCTATCACTAAGGATATTGTTAAAGAGAACAGTATGAGAGATTTCTCAGTTCCAAATTAAAAGAGCTTTATCCATAGCTGTGTCATCTTTATGACATGGTAAAAAGATTTCTCTTTTTCTGTACCTGTCCACAATAACAAGACATGAATTGTAGCTTTTTTCACCACCTGGTGGTAAGGCAGTTACCAAACCCATATGATCCACTTCCCATGGGGTACTTGGTTCTTGGATTTTAATAATTAAACCTAATCTTTTACCTGTAGCTTTATTGGCCTTCTGGCACCTGTCACAACTGTGACAATAATCAATGACATCTTTTCTCCAAAATGGACACCAAGCACACGCCTTCATTATTTCCATTGTCCTGTATTCAGACAGATGTCCAGAATGAATGTTGTCATGGCACTCTAGTATTATTGTGTTAACTAAGATTTTCCTACATAAGACCATCACACATTTGTGTTTATGCCTTTATTACAAGATACCATAAAACAAACAAAATCTTCCATTGTCATATGAGGTTTTCCATATATCATCCAAAAACTTAGCTAAAGCTCTATCTTTGCAATCTTTGTCAAGTAGAGAAGTAATAATATTAAAATTCTTATCTTTCTCATATATTTCTCTGACCTCTTCAATGAATTCTGTTCCTGAATCTGTGATATAAATTCTTTCAATTTGAATTTAAGGGTCTTCATTTTCAGGAACATAAGCAGGATTATCAGGTGTATTGAGTAATGTACATCTACTCAAGCCATCAGCAGTCTTGTGAATATTGCCAGCTTTATGAGCTATAGTAATATTGCCTCTATACTCATGTATAGAAATCTGAAATCTTAACATGTGTCTGTTAGGATTTTTAATGTTAAGAAGTGATCTTACAGCATTACAATAAGTAATTACTTCGAAGACACTATCATCAAGATAATAATGAAGTTTTTCCAACGCCCAAACAAGGCAATGACACTCCATTTGGCTTTCTCCATTCCTAGCCTCTATAGGTTTAATTTTTCTTGAAATAAAACAAACTGGACCTTCATGAGGCTTGTCATTGACAATTTGTGCTTGATGAAGAGCTGCACCTAAATATTTACCACATTTATCCATATACAGCTTGAAAGTAAGTTTCCAGTCTGGCATAAATAATAATGGTGCATTTGTTAAGACATACTTGACTTTATCATATGCTTGAATCCTTTCTTCTGTCATCTCAAAGACAGTTTGTTGGTCACAAATTCTGTACAATGAGCTGTCATGGATTGCAAAACTTTTAACATGTTTCTTGCAATAACTGGCAAACCCTAAGGAAAATATCATTTCTTTCTTTTTCTGGGAAATTTGTTTCAATAAGACTGCAGAAACTTTTTTTATCAACACCAAGGCTTAGTCCTGAAGCTATGTCTCCTAGACCCTTTAATTCATGGAACCCAAAATTAATTTTTTAAGAGATATTTTCATGTTTATCTGAATAATTTTTATAAGTACTAATGAAAGTCTCTCTAAATGTAATTTCCACGTTTCTGAAAAAAAAATAATGTCATCAATATATATTATTAAGCATCCCTCTGATAATTCATGTGGGGAGATGGCATTTATCATTCTTTGATGGTGAGAGGGTGCATTTTTAATATCAAAAGGCATCCTAAAGTATTCATAAATACCACAATGAGAAATTATTCTCAATAATTTACTAGCATGAGGTGTCAAGACATTCTTATGGAAACCTTTAAGGGCATTCATAGAAGTGATGAATTTTGTGCTGGATGATTAAGTCAAAGTCTCATGGATTGTAGGAATTGGATAACATTATGGAATATTATAGTTATTCAATGCTCTAAAATCACAAACCATACTTGATTTTTTATTATGCCAAGTAATGACTACAGGGGTGTTGAATTCTAATTCCTCATTGTGCCCAACCTTTCTAAGTACTCCCAGTTTCAACATCTCATTGATATTATATTTCAATGCTTCTCTAGCCCTAAGGCTAGCTGGGTAATCTGGTCTTCTTGATAGTGGAGGGTAAGGTCTTTTCACATTAAGCATAATGTACACTTCATGGCCTTTAATAACCCCTAGTGGTTCATTATCAGAGGAAAAGGCTTTCCGGTATTGAAATAGAATTTCAATAAGGTTATCATTCATTTCTAAGTTAATTCAGGACTAATTTGTGCTTCAATCAATTAATCTGAAACAAATTTTTCCTTATTAATATTTTTTACTTGTCTGATTGCAGTTATTTCTTTCTTCTATAGAGGAAAAGTAATTTTTTTCTTTTATTTTCCCCTATAGTGAAATATCCATCTTTATGATTATTAATATAAATACAATAAGTATTGAGATAATCATTTCCAAGTATAAAATGTAGTGAATTTCAGTTATTTGTAACAACAAATTCAACTTTTAGTCTGATACTTCCTTCAGGGTGGAGAACTATCATAGCTGCTTCAAGAATTCCCAAAGGGTGCATATCTTGGCTAGCACTGCTTGATTTTATACCTTCAATTGGTATAAATTTTGTCAAGATAATCTTTGCCAACACAAGTGCAGAAAGAACCTGAGTCAATATGTATCTTGGCTTCTTTGTTTTTTATCACAATATTAGTGATACAATATGATCCAGCTGTATAACCTTTTCCTCTTTCAGGATTTGATTTCTGCATTTTAGCATCTTGCACATGTATTAGATCCATACATTCATCATTGAACTTTGGTAAGTGAGTATGCACTTCTGTGACTTTAAAAGATACATTAATGTTTTCTAAACTAAGTTGTTCTGGTGATTATTCTTCTTCAGAAGGCTCAGAATCACTTTCATTTAAGGATAAATCATTTGTTTCTTTTGTGTATTGAGCTTTTTCAATTTCTATCTCATTGATTCTTCTCCTTTTTGGACAAGTATTATCCAAATTGGATGTACTTCCACATTCATGACATTTCAAAGGATCTCTGTCTTGTGGTTTATTTGGTCCTTAAATTGGTTTCCCACGAGTATTATTGTCTATTGGGGGTTTCTACCAATTGCTACCAATTTTTGTTCTTGTAGTTATGTCTTCCATGGCATTGATATAATCTTCTGTAGAGCAAGGTGCAATCAATCTGCTTCTTATAGCATGCTCAAGGTCACAACCCCACTATCTTAATATCCGTTTATGTACCATTGTTTCAGAAATATCAGGATGAAGGGCATTTAATCTGTCTTTCTGTTTAAGAAACCAGGAAATGGGCCTGTCCCTCTCAATATTAAAAATGGCTTCTTTGAAAGAATTCTCCATTCTAAATCACCAGGAATCACTTGCTCTTGTTAAAATAATTTGTTCTTTCTACCAAGGCCAACAATGTTTACCATGGTCTTGCCTCATTTTATAATACCATTTCTTTGCTTATTTGGTAAAGGATGAGTATAATCTGGCACTTATGTATTCACCTGGTATGTTAAAGTTGCCTTTTAACATGTAAATTTTTTTCATGAATTCCATATGATTAGATTCTCATTCACCACTGAAGGCTGGCCACTCCTCTCATATGGGAATGTCCTGAAAATTACAGGAAGCATCCACTTCTGAATTGCTTGAAATTTTATGGTGTAAGTCATTATTCAAGTTCAACACATTTCTGTCAAGAATTGGTGTGGTCTGTCTTGGTAACTCATTTTTTAATGATTCATTGTTGATACTTTTCTTGATATCTTCTTTCAATTGAAGTATTTATTTATCACTTTTTTCCAATTTTTATTGAAAAAAAGCTGCATTTTTACCAGTTGAATATTCCAAGTTTTGTACTTGTATTTTTAATTATTTATTTTCTTTGTAATAAAAGACATAGAATTATAACCTGGTTGATTGAGAATAGTGAATTTGGACTCAATTCTCTCACAAATATGTTTCAAAGACAAAATATTGTCTTTATTTACATTTTCTAGACCAATGATGGTCTTTTGTGTTTCTTTTACTTGTAAAATTTCTCTACCCAGCTTTTTCTGGATATACTCAAAATTGTTAAGCTTTGCCAAAATTTCTTTATTACAAGATTCAAAGTGAGTTAAAATCTTTACAAGGTCTATGTCTTTGGAAAGGATTGGTTCATTCTTTCCTCCTCCTTGTTTTTGAACTCTGTCAAAGTCATGGCCATATTGAACCCATTTTCCATGCCCGTCTTTTCCCTCTTTAGAATTCTGTAATTCTGTGGGTAAGGCTTGTTCCACTAGGAATTTTCCTTTTGCTTTCCCTTCTCATTGCTCTTTGGGTCTTGTATGTCCTTGTTTGGCACTTTTTGAGGCGTATTCTTGCTTGTGGAGGCTTGAGGAGCTTCCACTTGGCTGTTGTCCTTTCTTTGGGCCAACTTCTTCTTCTGGTCCTCTTACAAAATACTTTTGTTTTTCAACCAATCTTTTATCTGTTGGACTTTTCCTTTGCAAGAAAGGGGTGTCCAACACCTCAGAAGATCATCTGTCTTTTCTGGGCCCATGAACTTCTTGACTTGAAGATAAGAGTTCATTGTGCCTATCCAAAGACTTGGCAGAAGTTCCCACTCCTGTTGCTTTGCTGCCATAAACCAGTTCTTGTAATCAGACTGGTAGATCTCTATTGTTTCCTGTTAGAAATGGTACAGCTCTGAAAAAAGTAATAGCAGTTATGTCAGCTTCTGGACTCTCAATGAGAGTTTCAAAAGTGCGGGCTAACCTTTGGGAACTGGTGGAAGTTCTGAAATATTCCATTTGTGCCTCTTCTCTGGGATGAAATTCTTGTCTTTTTGATTTATGAAATGAATTTCCTGGTCCAGATCCATTTGATTGGATCAAGGAATTGCTTCCACTTCTAGCAGAAGTCATTTCACGTCACTTTAAAGCAAATTACACTAAGAAATGGATTGAATTCAACTGCTGAGCCTTTAAAGCGTTCTTGAATAATTGGACCCCTTGGTGCTGGGCTGGTTTACATTTCAATATTTGATTCTGAGATACTAGATTCAGATGCACTTTCTATGATGAATGAAACCAGATATAACAGAAAAATAAGTTATTTTATTAAAAAATACAAACTAACTTATTAACTCCACTTCCTGGATAAAGTTGTTTTGATGTGATTTATGGCAAATTACCCCAAAAATAAAGAGAAATGTGTAAATAGTAAAGAAAAATATTTTTAAGTAAAGATTTTTGAATTTTTAAAATTTTTTATTTTACTTTTCATTTTCTTTAAGGAGATAATGATTATGCAATTAATAAGTTATTTATCAAAATTGTATTATTATTCACTGTATACTAGAATACCTCAAAGAATAAATTTCAAGTATGTGTGGTGAAAAAGCCACTATTTAGAAAATAGAAATTTATTCCAAATTACCCAATGTTATATTGTTTCAAAGAATATTCTTGATAAAAATATCTTCATTAATATTATAAATATTATTTATAAGGGATAAGTCCCCAAAAAGCTAATATTAAAGTAAATATAGCAATTTTATGTTAAAAAACAGTAAAATAAGGTCTAGAGTATGATTTATGTCCTAAAAATTGCTTAAAATGACGGCCACGCCCCCAAATTTAAGTTTTGTCTATGAAACACTTGATAATAGTAACAAACATCAAGATTAATATGACTGTCCTCAGTAGAAAATATAATATAATTAAATATTATAAGCAAAAATGTATATAATTATTAAAAATAATTATAACAAAAAGAAAAGAAATTTAATTATTATTGAATAATTTAATAATAATAATAATCTGAATAATTATAATGAATTATAATTATTCTATCATTTTTATAGTAACCAACAATTGTAGAAATAAGAAGTGAAAAGCTCTTAATGAGACAATTATACATGGAAAAAATACTATATATTGCTTTATGAATAATATAGATATTATTTAGAAAGGAAATTATCACACACACACTTCTCAGAGATAATTCTTATAGAAAATTCTACATAAAAAAAACTAATAATAGGTAAAAATATAGAGCTTCAGAGAAAACTTTCTTTTAACATTTATTTAATACAACAAGTCAGACAACAACAGCTATTATAATAAATAATTATTATAAGTCAAAAACACACCAAAAAATCAATATTTCAAAAGATAAAATAACTTTTTATGATAGAAAAATGAGTAAAGAATTTTTAAGAGGAATTTTGTGATTTGAAAAGATATTTCAAACAATAATTTTATATAATAAAATGTATTATTGGTGATTACAACAATAATCTGAATTCTATGATTTCAATTCTTTAATTGTAAAATTAGTAAATAATGAAATCACTCAAGAATTCCTTCAATAATAAGAGCTTATGTGTAATAAGAATTTACCTGTTTAAATGTTTAATATGATTTGAAAGAATAATTGTTTTTTCTAAAAAAAAGTGATGTGTAGGCTCTTTTTATGCCTTCAGAGAAGCTCTCATGATTCATAACGGATATAGAGGACTTTATCAGGTAAAAACTGAAAAATCATTCTTAAAAATAAGGCTCTTAGCTTAAGGTAACTTATTTTGAATTCTGATTTAAATTTACCAGTGTTATTCTTAACTCCAAGTAACTTTAATTCTCTTTTGGATTAATTATTTTCAGTTTTAATTGAGATTAAGTTCATTTGAGTTGAAGTTCATCACATGACCAACTTAAGAATAGAGTTTCAAGAAAAATCTCTTAACCTCAATTTTTAATCAATTTATGAAGAATTCTTAATTTTCTTTAAGTATAATTAAAAGATTGAATTTCCAAGATAATTACCAGTAAGACCTGTTTGTAAAAGATACCTAGGATTCAATTTATACACAGATAACATCAGGTTGTAATCTTTGTGGAAGGTTCAAGAAAATAAAGTAAGAATTGGATTTTTGAAGTTATTGCTATTCTTCCACTTAAAATAGCAATACACACCAAACCTTAACTTTTCAGAAGTTTTTAATGCTTTTGAGTTTTGAGTTTTAAGCTTATAAAATCTTTTTAAGCTGAATTAAGATTTTACAGTCCTTAAAATCTTGATTTCAATATTGCATATTGGGATTTACCCTTTGTCAGCTTGAAATTCCTGTGCAAATTGGGATAAAATCAGTTTAAGCCTTAAAGTTGTATCAAAGTCTTATCTGAAGATTTAAATAAAGTTCAAAATCCTCCAATACAGGTGTAAAACCTTAATTGAATCCTTTCAGATCCAAAAAGCTGGGTACCCCAGCTCTGTTTGGTCTTTTTTCCTTTGTCCCACCTTTTTGCATGGATTTTGCCCTTTTAATTATTTAAAGCCATACTATGATCTTCAACCATTTTAAATTGATCTCACGCAGGATTTCAGTTCTGTATGGTATATCCTTAGCCAATTCATTAAATATACACAACACCTCAATTTTAACTAAATTTTTGGTAAGTTTGCATGAAATTTATGCAACTTTGAATTTAAGCTTATTCAAGCTTAAATTTGACAATTTCAAAAATTTTAAACAAATTGCAATTTTACTGTGAGATTCTTAAATATTCTAATAACATAAGAAATAACCATTTTGGGTTCAACACCCTGTGGGCCTACCCTAGATTGTTTTTGGAGTAGAATCCAAAAATTTGAAAATGATTATAACTTTGTTTATCCAAAAGAATTTATACTTATTTTTTGTTATTTGTTATTTTAAATCCAATTGATAAGTCTATTCAAGACTAAATCAACTGTGTATAAAGATATCTGTGGCCTTATGGGTATGTTGTAGATACCTCACGGGCTCACAATTTCCCTGTGAGGAATTTAATAAAATTGACTATCAAGCAACCTACTCAAGTCAATCTTTGAGCTATTCAACCCCTTTGAAGTAAGGACTAAGCAAAGTGTTCAATTTGAATGATATGAAATAAAATGGTTTTGCCAGAGAAACAAAAGGCACAATTTTGGCTTGAAATAGTCCACTTACTAGGTTTTAATTTGCAAGTCTCATGGCTTAAACCCTAACCGCAACATTGTGAATATCCCCACCAATTTCCCCCAGAAGATGTTGGTGGAGAAGGCCACTCAGCATATTTCTGTGATTGGGTTCATCATGTAAACAAACAAGCCACCATACCCTAGAGCTCTGAACACTTACTACGATGAAATGTCACTCATATCCCCCATTCCCCCCTTCCCAAAACTGAGAGATAGAGAGAATTGGGGATGAGGTGAGACAGGATGATCCTTAGATGAAATACTTGTGTGGAAGAGTTTTGAAACTGTATGTTATAATTAAAGAGTTTCATCCCAATCTCTAATGGAAACTATACATAAGAAAATGTTTCCATGAGTGTAAGGACAGTAAATTGGGAACATGAGAGGGCGGTGTGGGATCCATAACATGTTAAATTGTGGAGATGATGAGGAAGGTGTGCAGAAGCATAAGGATAGTATATTTCAGCAACGCGGAGGCAGTGGGGTGGAAGGCAATCTTTGTGTAAGTGAAAGCATTGTCAGATGTGGAGATTATTAGAAGGAGGTGTGGAAGCCAAACAATGTGTGAGAGTAGGAATGTTAAAGTGGGGAGATAATAAGTAGGAAGTGTGGAATTCATCTCATGCCAAACTGCTGGCTTGCACCATGAGGTGTAATTACCCAAGGATTTTGAATGGTGTTGAGAAGGTGTTTTGCTTTGAGTGACATACTCATGTGAAACATTTGACAATTTAATTTGTCTTGATGCAGAAATGAAGCATCCCACAGAATCTAGTGACTATAATGTGACAGTAATGTGACTGCAGAAAGATTTTATACTGAAAGCAGTAAAACATGAAGTCAATTTCTGCCAATTGACACAAAATTGGCCCTGGTGTGAGCTGTAAGGTTTTATCATACTTACCTGTAAATTTGGGTTTTGGTTCATTAATTCACCTGTCAATTCTAGTTGCACAGCATTAGGTCCATGTAGTGCTCTTATAATTAAAGATCCTGCAAAGGAATCTTTCAATTTCATTGGGCCTTTGATATAATAAAGTTTATATTTGATACTAAGCCCAAGTCTCCTATTTTAAAAGCAGGCGGATTATAAATTTTGTCCCTTCTTTATTGTTTATATTTATATTGTTTGCTTGGGGAATTGGTTTCAGTATTACTGCTTCTACTTGGATTCTATCTATTCCCAAGCTTAGTCCAGATACAATATGTCCCAGTTCTTTTAGTTCACTATATACAAAATGACATTTTTTCAAGGAAATTTTCTTATTTTCTGGAACTTTCTTCTGTAAGACTCTTTCTAATCTTGTGAGGTGATTTTTCCAGGTTTCTGAGTAAGCTATAATATCATTAATGTAGATGATTAACCATCCTTCAGAAAATTCTTCAAGAAATATGGTATTCATCATTCTTTGATAATGGGAAGGGGCATTTTTATACCAAATGGCATTCTTAAATATTCATATATTCCACAGTGGACTATTATTCTCAGTAGTTTTCTTTAATTTCTTCTAAAGGAATTCTGATAAGAACCCTTTAGAGCATCCATAGCTGTGCTCAACTCAGCTAGTGATAATTGCTTTAATGTCTCATGAATTGTGGGTATTGGATATCTGTCAGGGATAGTATAGGTATTTAGAGCTCTAAAGTCCCATACCATCCTTTGTTTTCCATTATTCCAAGTCATAAGAGAAGGTGTAGTGACCTCTACCTGTTGATTATTTCCTACTTTTCTTCATACCCCCAAGTCCATTAATTCTTTAATGTGTACCTCTAAGACTTCTCTAGCTCTTGAGCTAGCTGGGTAATTTGGCCTTCTTAACAGGGGTGAAAAAGGGTATTATAAATTTAAAATAGTGTCTACCTTATTTTCAATGATAGCACCTAGTGGCTCTTTGTCAGTTTCAAAGGCACTTTTGTATTTGTATAAGAGATAAATAAGTTTTTTTTTATTTTTTCTGTTAATTTGTGACTGAATTCTGGCTCTATAAGCTGTTAACTTGTGAATAAATGTTTATATGGGCTTGTATCTTCATTTTTTATAACAGTAATTTGTTTTTTGCTTTTCAAAAAACCAAATTTCTGTCCTTTATTTTCTCCTATGGTGAAATATCTGCTTTTTTGTTTGAGATATGTATAACACAGATTGACAATTAATGATTTACCAGTATAAAATGCTTACTAGTTTAGTTTTACATTACTAAAAGCTCTACTTTAACTATTATTAATTGGAGGAATGGGGGAAAATTAGTGTTAAGTCAATTATTCCAAGGAGCTTCATGCTTTCAGTTGCACTACTAAATTTAACCCCTTTCATTGGTTTACTTTTTCCTCTTGGCTTTCTACCATAACAGTAATTATACTTGATCTTCCAGCTTCATATCCCATTCCTTTTGCAATTCTGGTTCTATGAAGTTTGGCATCTTGTACATTTGTGAGGCTTGTATCAGATGTTCCAAATTATGGTAAGTTCAAGTTTACATCTAGTACTTCATATGTTAAGTCAATATTTTGAATTTGTACATTAATTATATTCATTTCATCACTTTGAGAGGTTTCCTTATTTTTCAGTATCTTTTTCAGATTCAGATTCCCCTTGTTTGTTATTGTGGCTTTCTTTTTCCACAATTTCATCTTTATTGAGGCAATTATTGGCCAAGTGTCTAATACCACCACATTTATTAAATTTCATCTTCTAATTATCTTTGGATGTATTGGGTTTGAAAGGTTCTTTGGGTTTTTCTTTCTTAATAAATGGCTTATTTGTACTTTTGATATGCAATTTTTTCCATTTTCTTCCAATTTTGGTCCTTTTTACTATGTGTAACAGCCACTAGACAGGGATAAGGGTATTCATATTTACAACAACTAAAACACCTCAAAACCTGCAAATCCACTGTGTGTATCAGTATTCAGTTTCAGCAATCTTCCTTTCTGAAACATACATACAGTCTGGTTCACCAATACAGCCTGTCAACTTCTATACAGGTTGGAATTACCCAATACAGTTTGGATACAACATCCTGAAACTGTATGATCACTCAAGACCACCACACCTCTTGTACAGGTTCTGTACAGCCATACAGAGCCTGTATTGACCAGGCTCAATTCAACTATCAGTCATTCTCATGAAAATTCTCTGTCTGGATCAGGGCTGGTGATTCTCACATATACCAGCCCCTCTTTCTCCCCCCTGGGGACTTTTCCCCAGTTAATTAAACTAGTTGATCTATCATTTTATAAATATTCTTACTCTTATCTTTGGGTATTAAATTTATTGATATCAAGTTAGCTTTCCATTCTGACAGGTTGAAACAGTGGACTTGGACTGGTGTGTGGTTGGCTCTTTTATTCCTTACTCTTATTATTTTGTTTCTGCTTTCTTATATTTCTTTATCTAGTAATTTCACCTTATACACTCTCAAGTGTGTTTTCCTTTTACCATATCTTGAGCCCTCCATAAGTAAGTCCCAGTTTACTGAGTGCCAGGCTCTCTTCAGTTAGAAGAGCCCCTGTGAAACTGTCTCCTCTAGTTCATTAACGTACTCCTCTGTGGAGCATGGTTGTATTCATCTTCTTCTCATGGAATTTTGTCATTTTTCTCCATATTTTTCAAGTATCTCCATGTGCACCATCTTTTGTGACATTCTGGGATATAATGCATTTAATCTTTCAGTGTTTTCTAAGAACCAAGTTAAAGGTTTAGCTTTTTCTGGTTCAAAGCAGGAATTTTCAAATGTGTTTTCTATTTTTTACCTCAAGGCATCATTTACCCACTTGGTGATTATCTTATTTTTCCTCCAAGACCAGGTTTTTTTTTCCATTTGTTTGTGTTTTGCAATAATACCATATTTTGGAATTTTTCAAATAAGGAGTGTAATCTTTCAGTGATCAATTTATTTGGTATGGCATAATCCTCTTGTACCATGTTAATTGTTCCAAAAAATGATATTTGGTCATATTCACCTTCACCTGTGAATGTTGGCCATTCTTTCAGTTGAGGTTCCACTTTCTTAAATTGTTGACTGTTTCCTTTATGGCTCAGGTCTTCTATGAAGGTATATGTTATTTCTTCTTTCAGTTTAACAGGACTTCTTATATGAAAGAATAAGGTTGATACCTTTTTCATATTTAAGTTAGCCTCATTTATTTTATCCATTTTCTCAGTAATAAGTCTTATTTAACTTTTAATGTCATCTTTAGGATTCATTCTTGCTTAATCACCTTTTTCTACATGGTCTAAAAGTAGTTTTTGGTGTGATGAAGTCTTTTCTTCTAATTTCTCAACATAAATGGTCAATTTGTTTAATTTTTTTGTCAGGTTGTCAATACTCTGGTCATAATTTATTTTTAAAGCTTTTCTTTTATATCTTTTATGCAGTTATACAATTCTTATTATCCTTGTATGAGTCTTGGAGTATTGTAAATTAAGACTTTTGGTTTGTTATTTTGAATCATAAATATAATGTTATCTATTTCTTTTTTAATTTGCAGAGAAATTGATTTTAAATATAATATACTACTGTTTATTTTTTTAAATATAATAGACTATTTTTAGTGTCTTTTAAAGGTAATATTTTCTTAATATTTGTTAAAGTATTTACAAAATCAGGCTGCAAAGTTACTTCTTTGGGAAAGTTTGTTGCCTCATTCTTTGCTCCTCTTTGCCTTTGAATCCAATCAAGGTTCTGGCCATGTTGAAAACATTTTCCATGGAATCTTTTTGGAGATTTGGAATCCTGTAACTGGGGGAATATTGTTTGTTGAAGTTCTTTTTATTTTTCTTCTTCCCTTCTTGGGGAGTTTTCTTGGCTTGAGGCTTTCTGGTAGAAGCTACTTGGATTTTTTCCTTGCTTGCCTCCTTCTTTTTGGCTTGGTACTCCTGTATATTTTTGATTTGGGGCTTGGATGAAAGTGGATTCCATCCATTGGAGTATCTCACTATTTCCTCCTCCTTGAGGAACCATTTGGGTATTTGCCAGTAGTTTATCACTTTTTGGTGTATTTGTGGCAACATTTCTCAGGCTTTGTCTTTGTAGACTGTGTAATATTTCTTGTACTGGCTCATGAATATGTCTATCTGAGCCTTCTGAATGTTATTTGCTTCATTGGAGTGACTAATACTTTGTTTCAATTCAGGTTCAGAGATAATAGGCATTTCAGGGACCTGCCTTTGGGATATTGCACTTCCCTGTGTGGATTCTGTTTCACTGGGGATTTTTCCCTTTCCTTTCAATTCTTTGGGATCATTTCTACTTCTTATTCCACCTTCATATTATTGGATGGATTATTGGGAACCTCTTCTATTAGTCATATTAAAAGAATAAGACATTTTAAGATATTAGAAAAATAAAAAAATCTTTTTATGGCAATTTAAGAGAGGTACTCCCCTTCAGAGTCCTGAATAGTGGGTCCTGGAAAAACTGATTTATTAGCTTTTCTTTTCTTAGTTAATGTTGCTGTTGGATAAATTCCACAAGTTTATTTCACCAGTCTTTCAGAAGTGTCTTAATTGTCCTCTGTCCAATTGTCTTTAAACACTAAAAAAGACAAAGAAATATAAGTCTTTTTATCAAAAATGATATTCTTGGGAAGATATGGAAATTTGCACATAAAATTTGCTTTTATATATTTGTTAAATAAGAGAAAGTAAAAAAAGGAATAAAGTAATTTTTTAATTGATTTTATTTTTTATTTTATTTTATTTTGAGAAAAATGAATGTTTAAATGATTATTTTTGAGAATAAATTATAATATAGTTTTTCTTAATTTAGAAACATCTATTTCAATCACTAGAGTCACTCAAAGAAAGTTCTTGCAAGTCTAAGGATGTGAAAAACCATTTATAAGACAGTATAACTAATTTACAAATGCTGCAATAGCTTTCAAAATCAATACATATAGGCTTATTGTATAATCTTATGATTATAATAAAATTTAGTATTGAATAAACACAATTTGAATCTTTTTTGGAGGTCTTTCATTAAAAATTGTGGCCAGGCCCCCAAAGGTAAAGCTTGACTGTGAAACAATAAGTAAATATTACTTATATTTTACTTATTGTACTTTGAATTTCCTAATTCTAACAATGAAAAATATTTGAAATTAATTATAATAATAAATTTATTATAATTATGGTGTAAATTCTATATTATTTTTAATAAATAAAATAATATAATAGTATATTGAAGAAATAAGATAATAAAATAAATACATTAATATATTTAATGGAAATTTATAATTGTTAAGAGAAAATAATAAATGTGTAAGAGATTGTTATTTAATAATAATAAGAAAAATTATAACAATAATATTACCAATATTACAATTATATATTAATATAAATACTATTTATATTAATGAAATAATTATTAATAATAATAATAAAGAGAAAATAACCTACTTTTAACACTGAATAGGGGGTGTCAAAGTCACCAAATCCCGCCTTAAGATAACACAGGATTTGGCTTCCAAATCCCAACACTAAATTTAACATTTTTCATGTGTAAATCACATGGAATTTTAACTGAGTCCCCTGGTATTCTCACCGAATTCCATGCATCTGGGATTTCAGTTTGAAACATAACCCAAAGGAGTATTCACAAGTAACAACTGTACACCATATTCTGCTACACTGAATTTTGGACAATCTTACCAAAAACCTTACAGTCCATTAATATTTTGTCATCCATATAAGAATGCCTTTTTCTAAAGCAAAAAACATCAAGTCAGATATGAAAATCACCTTGGCCTGCCTCATCCATCAGGTCACTTAATCTGTACAGAATATTTAACCATAATCAATTGGCTTCCACTCAAATCCAATTTCAAGTCATCTTTTGGTACTAGTTTTTCAACATCTATTGGAAGACCTCCTTCATCAAAGCAGCATGGCTTCCAGCTTATGGCCATTTATGTCAATAAAAAATCACAAAATTGTCCAAACCTTAGCTCAAGCAGCATCCAAGATTGATGGAAAACATATAAAAAGAAGTATATGGCAGCAAAAAAATTTGAAAATTCAACTGCGGCTGGACTCAACAAAGAATATGAGAGTAAAGGAATCAAACCAATGATTTAAAATCATGAAGTTATGTGTCCTTTCTATTCTAAAATGGATGCACTCTTTGGCCAAAAGCCCAATGTCACTCCCATTGCAAGCTATGATTTGCAAGAAAAAGACAGCTTAAATGGTGTTGATGATGATCTTTTCCTTGATAAAGTAAGTCATAATCTCTTTTTCTTTTTACCTGAGATTATTAAAGCTCATTTGAATTTTAAAGGAGAATAATTTTTTGGACTCACCTCACAATCTGGATCCTTTTCTAAATAATTATGATGACTTGGTTCAAGTGGAAAAATTTCAAGATGAAACAGTAAGTAAATTTAAGAGTGATATTTTTCAAATCTAATCTTGATTATCTCTACTTTGACAAGCAAAGTAAATCCATAACACATTCAACACAAACGCATAATCAAGAAATGACCCCCAACTTGAATGACAAGAGTGGTTCTAGGAAAAGGTCACTGGATATGTTTGCATCTACTTATGTGAATCTGCTTGAATCACAGAAAAAGGGTATTACTTGAAATTATGGTTACTCTCATCAATCCTACTGACAAAAGTCATGATTATTAGCCTGTGAAACCAGTGATAATGTGCGTTTGAAGTGGGACAGGGAGAGGTGGAATGAAGAGAAAGTGAGCAACATGGAAAAGAGACACTTTTAAGAAGTCAAGTTTCAAAAGAAAATGGAGTTTGATGAGAAGCAACACATGAAGAAACATGAATTTCAAAAATAAAAGTGGAATTGGGAATGTTAAATTAAGGAAAAGCAATTCCAGATGGATCTCACTATAGCCGTATTGTCATCAAGCAGGCCAATTGCGGAGCTGGAACGCATTCTGACATTAATCAATAAAAAATACCATATTAGGTATATGTCATGTGATCATTTGATACATGGTGATTTGTCAAATACAATTGATGTTCATCTGTAATTGATCTTATTTTTGGAAATTAGATTGCAATTTATTCCAAAATTGAAAAGTCCTACAAGTTTTGCATAATTATTTTATGCACCAAAGAACAATGTCCAAGTTTTTTCCAATTGAATTTGAAGGTTACCTATAAATTTCAATTTTTTGGTGATTTTTTTCCAAATAAGAGTGGATTGTGCCTTTTGTCCTTTTTTTCTTTATCTTTCTCATTTGATTTTAATTTAATTTAATTGAATTTTTCTTTTGTTTCCTTTTTCTGTACTTTTTGATAATTTTAGTATATCATATTTTATTTTTTTGGTCTTTTCTTTGATATTTTCATATTTTTCTTTGTGTTTCTCTATTTCATTCTAATTTTCTTCTTATTTTTGTTTTGTTTCATGTGTTTTCTTTTTTTTCATTTGGTTTTAATTTTCTCAATTTATCATAATTTATTTTTATTTGTCTGGATTTTTCTGTCTTTTTTTTTGAGTTGGCTTAGTTTTTTTTAAATTTTGTAACTTTTATTTTCTTTTTAGTCAATGAACCATCATTTTTAAACTTTTTTTTCAAATTGATGTGAGTTTTTTAAATTCTATTGTTTTTTTCCAACAGGATTCAAGGCAATTTATCTTGAATAGATTTTCTTTTTAGTTGGTTCAAAATCTTTTTGTATTTTTTTTGGTTTCAATTGATGTCAGTTTTTTAAATTCTATTTTTTTTGCAACAGAATTCAATCCTACTGCTTTTTGAATCCATTTCATTTTTAGTCAATTAAAAAAAAATTTAGAGTATTTTGTTTTGGACGGAGGCTAGTTTTTGAAAATCTATTGTGTTTTTTCATTGGGATTAAATGCAAATTATTTTCAAAAAAAGACTTTTGTACAAAGTATTTTTTTGGATTGAAGTGAGTTTTGTAATTTTTTTTTTCAAAAGGATGTGATGCAACTCATTTTTGAATTAATTGGCTTTCTAGTTGATTAGACATATTTTGGTTTTTTGTTTTTTGGATCAAGGTGAGTTTTTTTAAATATAGTTGTTTGTTCAACAGGATGCCATCTAACTAATATTTGAATCAACTTGATTTTTAGTAGTTTAATCATCTGTTTTAAATATTTTTCATTGGAACAGGGTGAGTTTTTAGATTTGGTTTTTTTGTTTCAACAGGTAAATCTTTGGCATCATCACCACAATCTCAGACCCATGTAGGAAAGCAGGAGATACAAATTTTGGCTACCAGGTTGCAGGCAGAAGTCACATCTCACCCGTTTCATCACATTTTATCTGATTTTCATTTTAAGTTTATTCTGGCTATTTTCTATTTTTTATTATTTATCTCTTATTTTTTGATTGACTTAAATTGATCTACCTATTTACTCCTAATTCTTAAAAAGTTCTCTTTAGCATCTTCAATTACCTTCAATCTTGGTTTTCATCCCTTTAATCCTATTTCATTTAATTTTCTTTTATTGTTTTTCATTTGTTTTCTTCTTCTTTTTATCTTAATTTTTAACTTATCAGTCTTGTCCGTTCTTTTACTTTTTCTTTTTACAGCCTATGCAGTGGCAAATCCAATGTTGATGTGTGTTACTTTCTTTTTTTTGAGAGAGCTTCTTTTTGAACCTTTGAGATATGACCACATACCCAAAAAGGTCACAAGAAATATTTAAAATAATTATACATTAAAAATAACTACCTTAAAGCTACAAAAATGCCATAAATTGGCATAAAACTTGGTTTAACTTAAGATCCAATGAATAAACATGTGAAATAAATTATACCATTGGATTCCCCATGGTACAATACACATATATCATTTTTATGGCATATCTGTAAAGTCAATATTTAATGAGTTATAAGTAATAATACCTTATAAAAAACACAACTCCTTCATTATTTGAAAAACCAATGAAACAACAGGTGGAATAAATGGTACCATTGGATTCTCCATAAACCTCCACATATAAAATAATTAAGAATCTAATCTCCAAAGTCAATACTTAAGGAATTCAGCTGAATATATGCACTTTTTTGGTCAACACATATATTCAAGGGTTTTAGCTAATATCCTTTGAAATATAGATGATAGAGTGATGAACCAAAAATAAAGTCACCACGTAATTACTTTAGCAATACAGATATGAGGTTTATTTCACAAGCTATAAGCAAGGTTAAAACCTGTAAGGGATTATTGATTAAAATCAATAGAGCTGTTGACCACTATGTTGTGAAAGTGGTCCAAACTTAAGAAAAAGTAGACAGTTGGATTCTACTAGCTCATTCGTGAAGAAGATGTATTTTTTATTTTAATATTCAAGGTATGACCCCTTGAAATCATGGTTTGAAGTTTAAAATATTAAATTTTGACAGAAAAGATGAGTTACAAGAAAAATCATCAAAAATAGAGTTTTGATGATGTAATGAAATGCTCTTGGCAGCATAATAGGGTTATGAAAAATTATTAGAATTAACTCTCTGAATTTCTGTAGCGTGTAAATCTTAAAAGCTATTAAGGATCAAAGTTTGAGCTCAATCTGATCATTTATGATCACTCACTGTAACCTTAAATTAAGTTTAACAGTCATATGAGTGATACAATTGGTGAATACTGTTATTTTATGATTAAAACTAATAAAAACCACGAAATTTGGGGTTCTTCCAAGCCTTTGACGTCATCAAACTTAGAGCTATAGTGATGACTCTAAATACTAGCGTAATAATGAGGTAATATGGTTTGATCATGATGTAATCATCACCAAACCTTAAAATATGGATCAATTCCAGTGGTTATGATCAGTACACGTCTACTAGATGCCTGTTGGACTCTAGTAGGGAGGTATTTACTATAAATAGAGCTCTTTTTACTCTGTTTTCCCCTCAGATGCTTACAAAACATTAAATCATGAAATAAAAAGGTAATTTCTTTTTTCTTCATATATAAAACTTTTATATTATTAAAGACCAAAGGTAATATTATAATAATATTCATCTTTGACGTGATTATTACAATTATTTAATTGTTTTGTTTAAATTTCTCTTAAAAACCTCTATTCCACGTAAAATCAAGGAAATTTGTAATTTCTCTTAAATTTTATTATAACTACAATTTAAATAAGTTATATTTACATTTCTTGGCGTAAATTTACTCAAAATTATTATATTAAGAATTAAAAGTAGTTTATTTCTCTTATTATAATAATTTTTCTCTATTATAAATTTTAATAATTCTATAATTAATATAAATGGTGTTTATATTAATTTATAACTTTAATATTGGTAATATTATTGTTATTAATTTTTTTTATTAATAAAAAACAATTTTTTACGCCTTTATTATTTGTTGGTAACAATAATAAAGTGCTTTTAAATATATTAATTATTTTATATTAATATATTTATTTTATATATATTATTTTTTTTATAATATAAATTATATTATTATATTTATTTGATAATATAATTCTTTTACGCCATAATTATTATAATTATTTTTTATCTTATTTATTTTATTTATAAGGACATTCATAGTACAATAAGTAAAATATTAGTAATTTTTACTTATTGTTCCATAGTCAAACCTTACATTCTTAACCTTATGATATACTCAAAATTCTTCCCACCTCTCAAATTCTAGCTCTAATCAATCATAAACAGCTCATTTTAGCAAATAATATTTTCTTTTTCATTCATGCTCTTGTTCAACAAATTCTAAACCAATAAATATGCCTTGGAAAACTAGAACAAATAAATCATTGTTTGGCCAAGTGGCCCTCAAGGACAATGCTACATCCACTCCTCATTCTTCCCCTTCAGCTTAAGCTTCCAATCCAGTCTCAGTCTCAGCTACTACCCCTGCTAAGCATAGGTCTACTGATAGAGACATTGAAATGAATTTACAGCATTTGATTCCCTCTGATCGCAGAGTAAATGCAGAAAGTCAAGAACCTTCTTGGTTTCAGCCATCTGATCCTTATCAGCACATTGGCTCTCAAGATAAAAATGAAGATAGTGCCAGAAACAGCAAGGGAAAAGATCATGGTCATCACAATGAGCATGGTACTGTACACAATGAGTTTGGTGACAATATGGATCATGATCATCCCTCCTTGTACAATGAAGAAGAGGATGATGACATGGATGAAAATGAGACGGCTACTTTATGCGCAAGTGAGGCATTGTTTGGGTTTGATCATGTGTAAAACTACTTGCTGGGGTGGTGATTTGGAGAGACTCTACTTGCCTAGCCCCCCTTCAATTATCATCTTTTCAATCTTACCAAGTCGTATTTTTGTCTTTTCTTTTGATTTTGGGAATATTAGGTGGCTTAGATGAAATGGGTGCTGGGGGCTTATTGCTTCAGTTCTCTCATCCATGTAAACCCTTTCAGCGCCTTTAAATTCTTCATCCCCTTACCAATCTGATCCTTTATCTAAATTAACCACTGCCAATCTCTCTTCACCAGCCCTCTCACCTTCTTCCAGTAGCCCATAAGATCATCAAAAAAAGTTTTGATTGCTAAACATTCAGCTACTGTCAAAACTAAACTTATTTCCAAAGATCAGTCCGCAAAACCATCTCCAATTCCTATCAGCAGATTAAATCTGATGAAAATGCTGATATTAATTCTGACCATGAATCTGTCATTCATGACACTCGTGACAATGATCTAATATTGGTTGATTTGGAATTGATCAATAACGCACAGGAGATCAACGCAGTGCTAATGATTCAGAAAGCAATTCATCAGAATCATCAGAAGATCAAATTCAAATTTCCTCTCACAAGTCTCACATCAATCATCATTGGTCAATATGCGCAATGATGGCTGAAATTCCCTGTTTGACTCATCTTACTCACATTGCCCAACATGAGCTTCCTGCTGGGCAGCATCTGACTGCCTGCTTAAGGTAAGTGTTGCTTCATCTTTCCAGCTCTCCCAGGCCTCCAAGAGGCCATTAATGAAAATATTTCTTGTTTTTTTTGATAGTCAATTCTACTCTCATTGAATTATCACTGACTTTTTTTAATTTTGGTTTAATTATTGTGTTTTTCTCTTTGGATCATTGTGGTGATGCTCATCACTTAACCTTTTCTTTTCTGTTGATCATTACTATCTTTTTGTGATCTTTTGAAATCCAAAGATGATAATTCCTGATCATCCTTTTTTTTCTTTTGAATTTTTTTTTAAATATTAATCTGAGCTGTCTTATGTTTTTTTTGTGTGAATTTTATATTCAATTCATTTTCTTATTTGATCATGCTGATCAATGTTTGAATTGTATTTTACTCCTTTTTTATGATTTCTTAATATTATAAGGGTATTTTTTTCAATGTCATTCCATTTCAGCCCCCTTCCATCATCTTTAAAATTCAAAAAAAGTGCTCCCCCTCTCTCTCACTCTTCAAATTATTCTGATGATGTCATGGTTAGGACTAAGCCAGACTCAGCACATCATCAGAATTATTTGAATGATGATGAAACTATTGTTCTTCCTCTTGATGTCATGGTTAGGACTAAACCAAAGATAGAACATCATGAAGATAATAATACCCCAACCAATCATAAAAGGAAACTCACCCAATGCCAAAGACAACATATCCATGATTTGAAACAAATCATGTCTCACCTTGGCTGTTCAAAAACAGAATAAAAACACTTTTCAACCATTTCAATTGGCAAGAAATCTCCCAATTCCCCATGGTTAAAACTTTAATCAATCAATACTTTACCCCACCCTTATGTACTCATTGATAAAACAAAAAAGCCATTTTTACCTGTCATCATTTATGAAATCACCCCTTTTGAGGTTTCCTCAGGCCACTCTCAAATACTAAAAGACCTTATCATGACATTAATGTCCTTATCCCAACATCAACAAGAAATTAAAGCCAATAAATAAGTTCTGGGTGGAATTATGAAAGGTATTGGATTTGGTCCTGGTTCTAATGCTGGCAAATCTGCAGGTTTGTGATCTTTTCCACTTATTATTTTAATAATTACTAATTCATTTCAGACTTTCTAGGTGTTTACTCCAGAAAGGCTGGTTTGTCCCTCTTCAAATTAAATTGGATAATATGCAATGGACCAAACTTCAAAAATATGATGAATTCATTTACTCAAGAATATCTCATTTTTAAAAATTAGCTGCATAAGAAAATCAGTCATTAATGGAAGCAGCCAAATCACCAAGCTTCAGTCAACTCGAATGGACTTCTGCCAATCCAAAGGAAGAATTCAAATCTTTTTCCAATATCATTGTCACTCAAGATGGATTTTTCAATAAGCCACACCAAGACTTAAATGATCTCAATTCCTGGACCTATGGTACTTTTTCTTTTGTATCTGAAAAGGATTTCTATCCCACTCCAACTGTCTTCACTCCCTCTGTACATGGCTTGCACTTCCCCAAATTGAAAATGGAGATTGATTTTTCAAAAAAACCTGGCATTATGGAAATCCTTTGGAAAAAATCAATAATGGTTCATCATAAAACAAACCCTTCTCAAGCAATTATCAATAATGATGAAATAACTCATTTTGGATGTTCTTTTCAAATCAACCATAAATCATATAATGTAGGTCACAAATTATTGAAAATGTCACCCACCAAAATCAATTCAAAAGCTCATGGGTACTTTGAAAGGAATGTTCAGGACCAAAAAAGAGCTAAAAAGTATTAATTGTAAATAGTTTTATTTTCCCAATAACATCTCCACTCCATTTTATGCCATTAAACTAAGTACATATATCAATGTTCCAGATGAAATTCATAATTGACTGTCTTTCCATGCCACAGTAATTGGTTTAATTTTTTGACACATATTTACCACATCTTCTGCAATGTTGTTATTGGACAGATTCTCTGCATGTGGTGGACCAACATCCTCATATAAATAAGACCATTCATCACCAATTTGTGCTAACATATTATGTAAGATTGTGCAAGAAATGACCCAACTAACAAAGTATTCAATTTAATGATTATCCCTCATTTGATTTCACATTTTCCTTAGAGAAAACCACTGCCCCTTCAAAATTCCAATTTCATGCTCAATTCTGACCCTTTATTTATCTAGACAGTAATTGAAAGAATGGTCATCTTCATTCTGTGCTGAGACTCCCTTTTATGCTGGAACAACCCAAGGAGAACTTGCATGTGCTGAATCAGCAAGTATGTACTGATCTTTCTGATAAAATTCTTGAGGTGTTTGTGCAATTTTCATATGTTGATATACATTTGAATCATTAAGTGACCCAGTACAGCCAACATTTAGAGCAGTGAACTGTTTGTTTATGTTGCAAACGGGTTGTATTGACATATAATACCTTAATTTTAAACAAGCAGTGAAAATGAAATGAAGGATAAAGATTCAAAAGCCTATCTCTTTTTACAATCAAAATATGCTTCACCATCATTGGGGGGATTTTGTGATAATGGTATGAGACTCCCATCAATAAACTCAATGCACCCAGGAAGCCTTCCATCTGCATAACTTGAGACATCTCTCTGTGTTGTATTGCTGGCCACACAATTATTTTCTGCTTAAACTTCAGTAATATCCACATAACTCTTTGAGTGTACAACACAATAGCCCCATGGCTAATTCCAAATAACATTCCAATCTTTCCCAAAGCAGACCCATTGCCATTTGATCCTAATCTTGATAGTGCCATAGCCAACTGTATGGAATTATTGTGTTGTTTGTTTTGTGATGAGTTTTGAGAAGTTTGATCATCTTGAATTTGTGCAACCAATTTTTCAAATGACTCATGTTTGGACCTACATAGCTGGAAAAACATTTCATATGATAATGAATGTAAATCATTCATTGTATACATGTAATGTGATGGATATCTTCTACAAGGATTGATGTATCTTTGTGATGTTATCATATCTAATAATATTATATCTTCCTAGATATCAGAATCACTATCATAGTTGAATTCATCACTGAACAGCAGTGAGTTTAAGGTATGAAGTAAAGGTAGCCTGTGTGATGCCTTTGGCATGGTAAATGAAGAAACTGTGAGCCTTGAGGTATATTTTACATACCCAAATAGGCCACAATTATCTTAAAATAAATTTTGAATTATGCATAACTCATAAGTCATGCATATATCCAAAATTCATCATTTTCAATTTCAGAAAAGATGAATAACTTTTTATTGAGTAAGTAAATCCATGAATTTAAGACCAGATTTGGATTCTACATAAAAATTCACCTAGGGTAGCTCCATAGAGTGAATAAGCTCAAATTAACTCTTTGAGGTGGTAAAATGGAAAATACTTCAATACCACATCATCAATACCACATAAAAGATCCGTGAAAATTTTTGTTTTTCTTAATTTCACGCCAAAATAATGGGAATGTGAGAAATCCCATGTTACATATACACTAAGAATAGTGTTATGCATGTTTTGAGCACTTAATATCATGGTATTCTTACATGGACTTTTGGTACACCCATAGTGGATATCTCACTAAGCTTAAATTTATATTTTGACGTGAAAAATAAGCAAGGGGGACAAAAGACATCAAAGAGAGCCAGGGTACCCAACTTCTGAGGCCTCAGAGGCACAGACAGCTCCAAAGCTTGGATTCATGGCTGATCTTGGCCTAATTGGTAAACCAAAACCTTTTGGGAACTTGGTTACCATGCCACAACCTCAGTAAATAGTAAGAAAATAGCAAATAACCTGCTATTTTGACGTGCCAAGGAGGTAAAGATCTACTTAGACTCCTGTAACCATGTCAATTCTTAATGATTTTCCATGTTTAAACCCCAAAAGAGTAATTAAAACCCTTTTTGGACTTGTATCCATTGATTTACCTCATAGCAACCAGTGAAACACTGATATTTGCAATTCTATGTAGAAATGAGGTAAAAACTTCAAAAATTCATTAAAAATACAATTCTTGATGAATCTTTCTGAAACTTTCAGTACTAATAGAAAACTGTATTCTCTATGGTAAAACCAAAAAGAATTATGGTTTTACTAGTAAAAATTCAAAGTTTTACTTACAATCCATTTTTGACTATTCTACGTGAAACACTGAATCTTCAAAAAGTCACAGTAATTACAACCTGTGATGAAATTGGCAATAACTTTGATAACTTTGAGAAATCAATGATTATTTTGGAATAAAAGAAGATTTACAGATGTTACTCCTTTTATTCTTAACCACATTGGGGTTAGTAGTCACGTAAAAGCATCAATTAAGTAATTATGATAATCTTACGTGACAACTGATGATGCAATCAATAATCCAAAAGGGTTTATTGCTTTCTCACTCACTGGTTTTTCAGTTTGCTCCATGGAACGCCTCTGTGAGCTGTTGTTGACTTAAAAGAGGCCTCCTCTTGCTGTTTTTTCCAAATCATCTTATTATCATTTAAACCATTATTACCAACAAGTAAGTATTATTTACAACCATTCTTAAGTATTTTAAATCTTTCAGAATCAATCAGAAAGACGTTAAATCATAGAATTCAACTATATATTGTTGTAATACTGTTATAAATCCATTTTGATCCTTAAAATTCACAATTCTAAGTCAAATCTCTCTATATTATCTTTCAATAAGTTCTTTGGAATAATAGTGAGTGATTTATTTTTAATTCTTAGAGTTTTTCTCTAAAATTAGTTTTCTTCAAGAATTATCATTATAATTATTATTGCAAAAGATAATTATATATTGAAATAATTTATTATTTTAATAAAAGAAGTTGTATTATTAAAATCTTCTTGTAATTGATTCTTGTAGACAATTACTTGCTCACTGTTAAAATCACTAGTAGTGCTTAACACGTGAAAGAAATGATTCTTTAATTATTCAATTTTGGTTATAATAATATTTCATTATTATATTTCATAAGAACAGACATAGTACTGTTGATTAATAGTAATATTATCATCAGTTTCATAGTCACATCTTACAGGAAAAATCTATAGAAAATGCAATTTGAAATAAGATAATTGAATAAATGACCATTATATTCAGATTTTATGCAGGAGAAGGGAAGTTTTGTGCAATTTAACATGCCTTTACTGAGTTGTGTGTTGTAAAAATGTCCCTTTAAGTGAAGCTGAGGCAGGAGTTTAGTATCTAAACATGGGATTTGGTACCAAAAAACTTGAGTTTTTGTGCCTCAAAATACCTCACCTCTTGAGGTGTGGGATTGCCCAAATCCCAAAAGTTTAATGCCGGATTTTGCCAAAAAAAGAGCTTGGGATTTTTAGGGCGGTATTTGGTAACTTTTCCACACCCTAATATAATATTTTTGATTGTTTTTATGCCTAATAATGTAAACACAACTTATTTAAATTGTATTTAAAAATAAAAATATGAGAAATTACAAATTTGCTTAATTTTATGTGAAATGGGGGATTCAGAGAGAATTTAACACAAAAAATGAGATTTTTGACAGAATCAATGATTTAAAAAGTGATTACTTATTTTTACAGATTTTTACTTTAATATTGTAAATGATTTATATTTCAATGATAAAGGGAATTACCTTTGAATTTTATTTATAGTTTTCTTGGTTGTGTCTGAGGGGCAAATAGAGGAGAAGAAGCATTGTTTATATGAAACTTCCCCCTCCTAGAGACTCTAAGACTTCTATTATATGTTTAACAATGGTATCCACCTTAATTCATTAATATTTTAAGGATTAATGATGATTACATCATAATTGTACCTTCTTCTCTCATCATTATGCCATTATTTAGAGTTATCACTTTAACTATAAGTTTTCTGAAATAAAGGGATTGGAAAAGGTTTAAAATTTGTGTATTGTATCATTTTCAATCACAATATACTATTATCCAAAAGGTTCATCACTTATTTAACTGTTAAACTTAAAATAAGCTTACAGTTAGTGATCATAAAAGATCATCTTTAAGCTTTAAGTTTAATGATTAATACCTCTTGATTGATTAATGATAAAGCCATCCACAGAGTGAATTCTGATATCTTGGAATGTCCTTATCAAGCTTCTGAAGAGCATTTCATTAGATAATCAAGACTCTATTCTTGATTATTTTCCTTGTAACTCATCTTTTCTGTCAAAATCTACTATTTTAGACTTCAAGCCATGATTTCATGGGCTTTTACCTTGAATAGAACTGTTAGAATCACATCATTATTCATGTATGAAATAGTAATATCTGCTTATCCACTTTTATATTAAAGTGTTCAACAGCTATTGCTATTTTTCTCAATAAACCCTTGTAAGTTATAAACTTGTTTATAGCATGTCAAATAACATTTATATCTGTATTACTACAGCTATTTGGTGGTATCTCTGTTTTTTGGATCAGCTCTTTATCATTAACAACTCAAATGATATGAGCTAAAAACCATGAATGTATCCACTTATCCTAAAAGTACATATACCCAGGTTATCTCAGTAAGTGTTAGTTTTACATATATGGCATAAAGATTTAATATAAGTAGTGTTTGAGTGGGAATATAATTTTTCAATCAATTTCACAAGTTTATTAATTGGCTTCTGAGGTAATCAAAACTTCATGCCCTTTTATGGCATTTTTACCTGTTTTAAGATTATATGTCCAATTCGTATTGTTAAAATAAGTTTTGTAAAGTTGTTTTGTGACCTTTTTAAATATGTGGTCATATCTAAAATAGTCATACTGACAGTGGTGTGATCTGAAGACAATTGTTGTAGATTAAAGCAACATTTTCCCTGGTGTCTGGCTTATTTCTCCTACAATAACTCTGACCACTCATCAACTGAAAAAACACCATTCCTCACTGTTTATGGAAGAGACTCTCAATTTGACTCAGTTCCGATTACCCAACACACTCCTTCTTGAAATTTATCAACAAGAATCCAATCAGTACAGAAAGAGGTCAAGAGAGAACTTGAAGATGCCATAAACAGTTTTAAGAGGTATGTGTCACAACCACAATGAATGACCCCCCCTCCATGGTTGTTGTGGCAATTTAGCATGGAACCAAGTTGGGGCCAATTGGCCACACATTATCTTTTATGGCCAATTGGCCCCCTTTGGTGTTCTATGGGCCTTTGTCCATAGCACCTCCCCCTGGCCTTTCATGGCCACAATAATCATTTATGGCCTCAGGACATATGCTGCCATCATTGGCCTTCCTGGCCAATTTTGATATCCCCAACCCTCAGGCCCTTTATCTTTGTTTTGGGCCTGGGGGGTCCTTTTTTCTCCTAGGGGGTCTGGGTCCCCTAGCCCTCACCATCACTTCTGGGCCAACCCTTTTCATTAGGGGGCTTAGGGCCTAAATGGTCATTTTGGGCCATTTAGGCCCCCTAAGACCTCTATGGCCCATGGTCCGTGGGCCAATTAGGCCCCTTTTGGCCTAATCCAATGAGACCAAAAGGGGCCAAAGGGGGAAGCCCACTAGCCTTCAAGGCCAGGTGGGTCCCAAACCACAATTGGGCCCACCTGAGCCCGATTTTGGCCACAATCACTATGACACCAAAAATGGCCATAAACCACCATAGGCCCCAAATTGGCCAATGACCACCAGAGTCCACTAGATCAGCTCAGCTCAATCGTCCCCCTCAACTTAAGGGGAATTCTTCCCATTCCTCCATGCACCCCATACTCAAGGTTGCAGGAGTGGTGCATATATGGTATTATATACCATTATGCACCATTTTTTTGCAGAAATTCAATGGTGACCTTTTCAGGACCAAATTCCATCATTACAAATCAAGGTCCCAAAATCCAACACCCATTTCAAAGGAGGATTCTTCAGCTCATCATTCTGGCAATCCATGGCAGCTATCAGAAGACTATTCAAGGACCCCAAACACCTGGCCCTGCAGGAGTTGGGTTGGCAATTCAATTCAGGATTATTCAAAAGGGGCCATTCTCAGAGGTATTACATTATTTGAATCAGTTGTCAAGGCAGCAAGTACTTCAGAATCCCTTGGACAATTCAGTTGGTCTATACAGGTAATACTCAAGTATCCTGTATGGCCTTGGCCCAATTGGGCCAATTCATTCCCACTGTGGCAATTCAGTCCCACAGTTCAGTTCTCAAGATGGCCAGAGCTTTATTGGCCCAATTCAGACAATACAGCTCGTGACTCACCTTCCAGAATCAGCCTTTCAGATTTTCACATATATTGGGCACCTTTCAGCACCTGGTGACTTTTTCCCCAGTTGATTAATATATTGGATTTATTTTTATCTTTATTTTTCTTTTCATTCATGTAAGTAAATACTGATATTCTTAAGTCATTCATTTGCACCTTTCTTCTTTTCCTGTCAGTGGATATTGGTGTTCATATCCTTTACTAATTCCATTTCCTTTTCTGCCAGGTTGAAACAGTGAATTGGGGATTCACTTGGTTGGCTTCTTGGCTTTTGGTCTTCTTATTTCCCTGGCCATTGGCTTCACTTACTCTTTCTTATCTTTGAAATACTTGTCCTTATTTTTACTCTCATCCTTCATAAAGAAATTCATTCTGCTTTATCTCTTTTATCCTTTTGGAGACTTCCAAGTGAGTTCTTGATTCCCGAGTGCCAGGCCACTCTTTTTTTCTGTCCAAGAGGCCCTGTGACATTATATTGATTAACTCATAATTTCTTTTCATTCTGTTCATTCATTCTTTCATTCATTGAAATTATGACTCTTTAATGCTGATGAACTCAATGATTCTTTGTTACTTCTCAATTTTCTCTCATTCATTCTTCATTCTTGAAAATTGATAACTGACCCACTTTTATTTTATTTTTTTATTCATCTTCTTTTAAAATCTCAATTTCAAATCATCAAATCTCATTTTAGTCATAATTCAGGTGTCTTTTTGTTTTTGATTCACAGATTTCTCATCAGATTATTCAGACACCTTCTTCACATCAAGATTCATTTTGATTATTTCTTCAATAATTTCAATTTTTAAGGAAGAATTCACTTGATATTGATTTGACATAATTGACATTGATTTCAAGAAAATTTATTGACATGAAGATTTCATTGATTTTGCTGATTACTCACATCAAGAATTTTGACATAAATCAATTTTGACTCAAGGATGCATCTGATTGATTGATTTTCTGCAAGAATTTGTTTTTTATTGATTTTATTGACTTATTTATTCACTTCAAGACTTCATTTGATATTTGATTGATTGACATACCTGAAGATTCTTATTTGATTCATTATTTTCACTTCAAGATTTTATTTGATTTGACTTCAATCTCTCACTTTTGCTTGCCTCAAGTTATCCATTTAAATTTTGATTCTTATTATTTTTAGTTCATTTTAATTCATATATTCCTGAAATCATGCCCATCCAACTTTCACCTCCTGCAAGACAGACCAGAGCTCAGGTCAGAACTCAAGCTGTTCTTACTCCAACTCCAAGAGCTCCTCTTGATGGCACCCCAGCAGTTCCTCAAATGAGGGCCCAATTAGACAGAGGACGTATTATGGAAGGAGCAGCACCATCCAGGAAGGAAGGAAGAGGGCCAAGGAGATCAAGCTCATTCTCAGGAGTAGCTGGCAGATTTCCAGGACTTTCAAGAACCAGTCTCAAGGTTCCAGGTGAAGATGATGAAGAGGAGGAGGAGAATTCTGTGGAAGAGGAAGAGTCGGATGGTACTGAGGCCTCTGCTACTCCTGTGGGGTCACCTCAAGGTACTGGAAGACCAAGTCTAGTGCAGTCTGATCAGCCTGTCTCTCATCAATCTGAACCATCTTTCTTGGCCATTATGCAGCAGATGACTCAAATTATGGCTAATCTTCAAGAAGCTTCTTCTTCTGAATCATAAAGACCAACAGCCTTCAAGACTCCATCTATTAAGTCACCAGAATGCTTTGATGGGACTCAGCCCCTCAAATTCAGGAGCTGTATTCAGTCTTGTCAATTAATTTTTCATAATGATCTGACAAATTTCTCTCCAGACAGAAAGAAAATTCTTTATGCCACTTCATTTCTTATTGGCAGGGCTGCAAAATGGATTGAGAACTATCTTTCCAATCTCACCAATCAAGACACAAGCTACCTTCTCAAATTTTGGAAATTATTTGAATCTCAACTCTTCACTTTATATGGTGACCCAAATGAAGTCAGAAAAGCTGAAGCAGAGTTGGATTCTTTGAGAATGAAAGAAGGTGGGCATGTATCTTTATACATTGCTGATTTTAGAAGTTTAGTGTCAAGAATTGGGAATTGGGGTGAAAGGGTTCTCATTTATCATTTTAGGAAAGGGTTGGCCTTCAGGATTCTGGATCAATTGACCTCCCATCCTTCAAATATTGATTTGCTTCAACACTTAATGGATATTACCCTGAAGCTTGATACCAGATACCATGAGAGTCAAAGGGTGAAGAATCCTGAAGCCTCAAAGTCAAATTCTTCAAGTTCAAGTCATAAGAAAAAGAAGAATTTTCAGAAGAGGGACAAGCCCCATTCTTCTTTGTTGAATGAAGACTTCAATTTAATGAACTCTGAAAAATAAAGAAGAATCAAGGAGGGCTTATTTACCTATTGTGGTGGGAAGCATAATCTTGAGTCCTGTTTCAAAAGGCCTCAAAACAAGCTTACGCAATCCTCCTGCAATTTTCCCAGCCGGGGAAAAACCTGAGTGGAGTTCATGTTGTGTTCAATGGTCTTCACTGTTTTCCTTCCGGAGCACAATTGTGCATTCTGAATACTTGTGTCAAGAATTCTTTAAAGTTTCTTATCTTTTTCTTCTCTTTCTTATGTGTTTTACAGTATTCTCATTGATTCTGGTGCTGCCAACTCATTTATTGCAAAGCAGTTTGTTCACAAGTACTCATTGACCATGTCAGAACTCCCAGAGAAGATTCCTCGTATCATTTTGGACTCCTCTGAGTCCCTTTCTTTATTTGTGACTCACCATACTAAATATATGGTTTAGCTCCCTTCCTTCCCAGGCTTTTAATGGGACTTTTTAGTCATTGATACTCCCAAGGGAGAAGACCTCATATTGGGCTTTGACTTTCTTAATCATTTTAATCCTTCTATTGATTGGAAGCAAGGGCTGATCACCCTTAATGCTGATCAAAAGGACTATTATGATCCTTCTAATTCTTTCAGTAATGACTTTTCTTCTGCCAAATAATGTGCAGCTCTGGTTTGTGATTCTAGAACACCATCAATTGCATCTTCTGTCCACATTCCTTCCCTTAATTCCCATCAGTCATTGCCATCATCTAAAAATGTAGTCTTCAAAGAGATTCAGAATGTTGGAGAAGATAATTTTGTATCTTCACTTCATCTCTTTTTTGGGAATATGGACCTTCCACCTTCATCTTATCATGACTCCCTGGAGGAGTTGTGGGATGAAGAGGGAGAGACAGAAGAAATAGAAATGTGATGAAGGTTGTTCCCTCTGTTTATCATCAGTATTTGGATGTATTCTTCAAGGTGAAAGCAGAGAAGCTTCCTCCTCACCATGCCTGTTATCATCATATTGAGCTGGAGGGGTCTCTACCTCCAGTTGGGGTGATATACTCTTTATCAAACCAAGAGTCAGATACACTCAGGGCCTACATTTCAGAGAATGTAGAGAAAGGTTTCATCTGGCCAAGCTCCTCTTCAACAGGAGCACCTGTCCTCTTTGTCAAAAAGAATGATGGTGGCCTCCGTTTGTGTGTTGATTACCGCAAACTTAATGCTGTTACTAGGAAGAACAAGTATCCTGTTCCTCCTATGAATCAGCTTCTTACTGTTTTCAATGGTTCTTCTATCTTCTCCAATATTGATTTGCATGGTGCATATAACCTGCTCAGAATCAAGGAAGGTGATGAATATTTGACATGTTTTAGAACTAAATATGGCAGCTATGAGTATTTGGTTATGCCATTTGGGCTCCCCAATGCTCCTGCCTCTTTTCAAAACCTTGTCAATGATATTTTTTATGATCTTCTTGATGTTTATGACGTGGTTTATTTGGATGACATTATGGTCTTTTCCAAATCTGGAGAAGAACATGTCACTCATGCGTCCACTGTTCTTTCCAGACTCAGAGCCAATAACCTCCTTGCTAAGGCTTCAAAGTGCCTTTTTCATGTTTCTAGTGTAGAATATCTTGGTTATGTTGTTTCTTCTGAAGGCTTCAAGATTAACCAAGCAAAAGTCCAGCATATTCTCAACTGGCCTTTTCCAAGAAACCTCAAGGCTCTTCAATCATTCCTTGGCTTTGCCAATTTCTACCACGGTTTAATCAAGAATTATTCAAAGAAGATCAGTTCACTCACCAGTTTCCTCAAGAAAGATTCATGTTTCCCCCTCAATGAGGAGGCTCTCAGTCAGTTTCACCACCGCTCCAATCCTTCTCTACCCACCATTGTAGAGACCAATGCATCTGATTATACCTTGGGTGCTGTACTGAGTCAGGTTTCTGACTCAGCAAAACATCCCATTTCATTCAACAGCTGCAAGCTTTTACCAGCTGAGCTCAACCCTGAGATTCGTGACAAGGAACTTCTTGGCATATTCTGGGCTCTCAAGCGCTGGAGGGCTTTTCTTCTGTCTCTTTCTTCCCCTTTTGGAATTCTCACCGATCACAGTTCTCTTCAATACTTCATGTCTTCAAAAGTTCTTATTCCCTTCAAGCCCGCTGGGCTGAATTCCTTTCTGAATTTCATTTTTCAATCACTTACTGCCCTGGCCGCCTAGCTACTCTTCTGCCTGCCTTATCACATTGGAACAACGTTTATCTGGGGAGGGGGGAGGATTTCATCAGCAAGAATCCAATGAATTTTCAACAACTCATCAAGCAAGATGAAGTTCAACCCTCAAGCTATTTTGCATTCAAGGTGGAATCTTTTTCAAATTTGATTGAATCAATTCAGAAGAAGTTATGGCAAGATTCTCAGTACAGAATTATCCTTCAAGAATTGGGCAAAGGTAAATCTGTTCAGGATTATTCTCTTGATTCCTCTTCCCAACTTCTTCTATTCAAAGATTGGGTGGTGGTCCCAAATGACCCCACAATCCAACTCAGCATTCTTCAAAAGTATCATGGCTCTCCTCTAGCTGGACACCCTGGCCAAGAGAAGACTCTCAAACTTGTCAAGTGGGATTTCCACTGGTCCGGCATAACTCAATTTATCAAGGATTATGTCTCATCCTGTCAAAAGTGTTTACAAAACAAGAATATTCATAATAAGAATTTTGGACTCCTCAAACCTCTCCAAATTCCAAATGGTCCTTGGATTTTTCTTTCAATGGATTTCATCACTCAATTGCCATTGTCTAACTCATTTGACTCAATCCTTGTCATAGTGCACAGATTCTCAAAAATATCATTTAAAAGCATGGCCTTCCTTCAAGAATTTTTAGTGATAGAGGTCCTCTTTTTGTTTCTTCCTTCTGGACCAATCTTTGTCAGCAGCTCAAGATTTCAAGAGATCTTTCAACTGCTTACCATCCAGAAACTGATTTACAGACAGAGATAATAAATTAGATACTAGAACGGTATCTTCAGATGTATGTCAGTTATCATCAAGATGGTTGGAACACCTGGCTCCCTCTGGCTGAATTTGCCTACAATAATTCTGACCACTCTTCAACCAAGCAATTGCCGTTTTTCACTGTTTATGAAAGAGATCCACAATTTGATTCAGTTCACATCACTCAAGACAATCCTGCTGGAAATTTATCAACAAAAATCCAATCATTACAGCAAGATGTCGAGAGAGAACTTGAAGCTGCCATAAACCAGTTTAAGAGGAATGCAGATAAAAGTAGAGCAATTCCACCTGTTTTCAATCCTGGTAACACGGTATGGCTTTCCTCAAAGAGCATCAAATCAACTAGACCCACCAAGAAACTGTCTGAAAGATGGTTGGGTCTATTTCCAAGCTTGAAGAAAGTCAGCACTCATGCTTACCACCTCAAGCTTCCATCTCAATGGAAATCCATCCACCCAGTCTTCCATATTTCCCTCTTGGAACCAGTCAATACATCAACAATCCCAAATCGGCATCAAGAGCCTCCTCCTTCAATCATCATTGAAGAAGAAGAGGAATGGAAAGTCTCCAAAATACTGGATTCAAAGCTCAAGAGAGGAAAATTATGGTATCTGGTGGAATGGAAAGGTTTCAGTAAAGACTTAGAAAGATCCACTTGGAAACAAACTGAAAACCTGAAGAATTTTCCTGAACTCATCAAAGATTTTCATTCTTTATAACCTGACAATCCAGGACCCAATTCTTCAAAAGCTCAATTCTTTATGGTGCTTGGTGGGGAGAGAAATTACCAAAGGTAAGTCCCACTCCTGGTATGCACCTTTAGGGGTATTCTACCCTTATTTGTTTTAAGAATTACCTTGGCCACTCTGTGAGCACTTTGCAGTTTGGACACAGATCTTTGGCTTGGCTTTGACATCAATTCCCATTTATGGCCATTTCCACTTGGGCAAATGGACCATTCCTTTGCTTATTTCCTTCCCAATACATCATCCATTCAACACATTCCTTTAACAATATTTTTCTTTATTTATGGCAATGGTGGGAGTGGTAACTACCAAAAGTAAGTTCCTCTCCTGGTGTGCACTTCCCTGAGGGGTCTAAAATCTTTCAAAACATCACCTTGGCCATTCTGTGAGCACCTGAAATCAAATTCTGTTTTCCAGGTCCTTGGCCACTTTCAAAATCAACTGTCAAAATCTGTGATGAAGATTGGAATCCTCCTCAAGATTTGCTTTCCCTTTTGTTCTTTATTTATTTTTTATTATTTGTTTTCTTTCATTTTCTTTCTTTATATTTCCTTAAAAGTTTCTTTGTTGTAATCAATAATGCCAAAATCAATCTGTCAACACTCTCAAAGCCAAATGTCAAGAGATGTCAGGTTGAGTCTATGATAAAAGTAATATAATAGTATTTACACCTTTTTAATATGACTGTGACACGGTAAAAGGATTTAAAATAGATTTATGAGGTTTTTAAAGATGGTTTAATTTAAGAATAAAAGGGCTTTACTATATTAAATATAGTGGTGGTGAGCGCTGTTGAAAGCCCTGGGTGCAGCTTTACCTGTTGTATTACAAGAACAAAGACTACAATACTTCTAAATGAAGAGTATACCTTATTATTTCCAAGAGTATAACTTTTTTTGACAGTTTTACTATGTAGGAATTCAAGAGAAGGATGAGGAAAGCAATTCTGGCTGTGAAAAGCCTCCTTTTTATCCTGAAATGGGGTGGAAAGGGTGCTAGACCTTTCCACATAGAGGAAGTGGAGATTTTTCACTCTTTGAGACAGGCTTGTGGTTTGCAAAGACCTGTATTAACCTGTATTGGGCTCAGATGTGGTTTTGAAACCACATCTGGGTAGTTTTCACCAATACAGGGTGAAAATTTTCATCTGGAACCTCACAGGCTGCTTCTGACGTATATGACGCATAGAATGCTGTACAGAAACTGTATGGGACCCCAGTATTAACTGACATATGAGGTATTGAAGTGAAAACAAGCTCCTTCATCTATTTGACACCTCATATTCATAATTATGGGATATTATCCCATGGTAAGGCTGTATATGACAGCAGGTGGGAATCTGACCTTAAAACAACCATAGCTTTGTCAATTCTTGAGATATCAACCTCAACATTGGTTCAAGTTGTATCCCTGTATGTGATCAACACAACTGTACCTCATTTGATATGGGTATCATTAAATATGGCAAAGTTATCCCAAGTACAACATTTTTGTACATTTGCGTGGTATAGGCAAAAAGCTGTATTGGGCTTATTTGCCCCATACCTTTTGTTCTAGTTGAGCTATGGGGAAGTGAATAACACCATCAGATGGCCCTGATTGCCCTCTTTCCAAAAAGACCCCACTTTAGGTATCTCATGCTAAAACTGCAAACGTTAGATGAGAGGTGAATGTTTTGTTCACCCTTATTTGGCCTGAATTTGGCCATAACTCAAGTAATACTGGAGCTAACTCAGTTTGGCTAGTACCATTGGATAGCCCTGGCTTAGAGATTCATTTTGAATACCCATTTAATGGGGTTAAGCCTCTCCTTCTGGATTTTAGATGAGAGGTGAAAATTAAGGTTTATGCTCAGCAATAACTTTGAAAAGGAATAACTTTGTTACTCTTTGTCCTATTGTGATTAGACTTATATTTTCAGAAAGGGGTGAGTTTCCTCTTTCCTTTGATACCTTTTGAGCTGATTTGGCTCAGCTCCATGTTTTGGTGGTATCTTGGCTATACCATTGGTTTATGGTATTTTGGCTGTCATGCTTGTGCTCTGGTTTTGAGTCACAGGCTGACATACCCTCCCTCTAAAAAAGGCTCATCATTGATGAGACTGTTCAGTCCTCCTAAAAGCCCTGAATCTTCTCAAATGAAGGTTCCCATCTGGTATGGCATCTTCTTCCAACCATTTGTCTTTATCAGCTGTTTGGTTCTTGAATCTGACTAGATATTGTCTTTTATCCTATCCATTAATTCTGATCTTCCTGGCCCTCATTATCTTACTCACAGGTCCTGGGAAGTCCTCTATTTCCACTATTTCTGGTGGTGTGAGGATCTTCTTCCTGGAGGTGAATTTAGCCTCTTCTGATTGGAAGTATGGCTTGACCAAACTCACTGGAAATACTGGGTGTTTCCTGGAAAACTCCTCTGTGATCTTGACTTCCACTGCATTATTGCCTACCAACTTAATGATAGTGAAGGGCCCTACAAATGAGTCTCTCATCTTCTTGGGTCCTTTAAGATTGTTGAAGTTTAGTGTAGACACTAACACCTGGTCTCCTTCCTTAAAGTCAGGTTCCATGTGTGTCTTGTCCCACCTCTGCTTATTATAATCTTTTTCTTCAGCTATGCATTTAGCTGCTTTGTCACAAGCTCTCATCCACATATCATGGAAGTCTTTGGCTGTGGGGTGTATGGTCAGAAGATTCTTCTTCAAGTGGTCCACAGGCAACAAGGGATTCCACCCTTTCTCTACCATTGCAGGTGTTTTTCCTGTGGTATAGTGCTGACTTGTATTATAAGCCAGTTGGACAGCTGGTAGAAGGGTAACACAGTCATGGGTATATCCCTCATGGTCCTTATACTCCATGCCATAGGCACAGAACCTCCTAAGGATGTCCTCCATCGTTTGGATCATCCTCTCAGCTAGGCCATCTGTTTGTGGATGGTAAGCTGTGGAAAAAGCAAGCTTGGTGCCAAGCATGTCATACAAGTTGTTCCAAAATTCAGATGTGAATTTTGGGTCCCTATCACTAATGATGATCTTAGGGACTCCACAGGTAGATATGATGTTATTCCAAAATAACAGAGCAGTATCCATGGCTGTGTGCTCTTTGTGGCATGGTAAACACCTCATGCTCTTGCTGAACCTATCAACTATGATCGAGCAGGAATTGTAGTTTTCTTTGCCTCCTGTGACAAGTCCTGTAACCCAGTCCATGTTGATGGTTTCCCATGGGTGTTTGGGTTTTTCTATATGTTGAAGTAACCCATACTTCTTCCCATGTTTCCTATTTGCCTTTTGGAATATTTCACAAGTGTTTATGTATTCACTCAACTCTTGTTCCCACTTGGGCCACCAAGCTGTGCTTGCTACCCTCTCCTTGGTCATATCCTCACTCATGTGTCTCATATAGGGGCAGTCATGTCATTCCTGAAGGATGAGAGAGATGTGGTCCCTGTCTACCACTGTGAGTGCACTTTTGTATTTTTCTCTGTGGTAGAGCAGGCCATCTATAAGGAAGAGCTTGTTATCCTTATAGGCCCTTAACCAGGGTTCTTCCAGCTGCAATTCCAGTTCTGAACTCCTGTACCTTTGTTGAAGGAGTTGTAGTAATATGCTACACTGTTTGTGTTTGGAATAAGACTTCAGTACTGCACTAAAAAATTCATTATGCAGCTCTGAGGAACTTATTCTCAATATGGGAGTTTCTGTTCCCTCTGAATCAGTGTTTCCACTGTCAATTGTACCACTTTCTGGTGCCCATTCAGAAAATCTGAAGTTCTTCCTCCTATCTATTTCCATGAAATGGATAGGGATCTTGGCTTCAACTTCAGGGTCATAAGCTGGATTGCTCTTGACATTATCCAGTGGCCATCTGCATTGGTATGACTATTACCTTCTTTGTATATGATGGTCATGTTCCCTCTATACTCCTGGATGGCTATTTGCCATCTCAGCATGTGTCTATTTGTAGTCTTCATGTTCAGTAAAGACTTCAAGGCTGTGCAGTCTGTGTAGACTTCAAAGACTGCACCCTCCTGATAATAATGGAGTTTTTCTAGAGCCCAGACTAGACATAGACACTCAGTCTAGGTGGCCCCATATCTGGCTTTTGAATATTTCAGTTGCCTGGAGATGTAACATATTACTCCCTCTCTTGGTTCACCATCCACTATTTGTCTTTGGTGAAGGGCTGCTCCTAAGCCTTGGCTACAAACTGCATCTATATATAACTTGAATGGTAGTTCAAAGTCAGGCAAGATTAGCACAGGTGCGTTTGTGAGTTCATGTTTGATCCTCTCATATGCATCCCTTCTTTCCTTGGTAATTTCAAAAACTACATCTTTTGAGCACAACTTGTATAAACTACTAGTTATGTGAGCAAAATTCTTGATGTGGTTTCTGTAGTAGCTAGCAAACCCAAGGAAAGATTTCATCTCTTTGATGCTCTTTGGTACTGGCTTTTGCAGTACTGCTGCTACTTTGTTCTGGTCAATTGCCAGACTAAGACGTGAGACTTTATGTCCTAGAGCGAGTAGCTCTTGCTGGCCAAAATTGCACTTTTTCAGTGAAATCTTCAGATTGATGAGTGTACATTTACTTAGCACTCTGTCTATGTATTGTACATGGTCTTCCCAGGTGTCTGAGTATATAATGATATCATCAATATATACCACCATCCAGCCTTCCAATATTTCTTCTTGAAATATTGTGTCCATCATCCTTTGGAAGTGGGCTGGTGCATTTTTGATGCCAAATGGCATCCTGGTGTACTCATATATGCTCATTTGGCATATTATTCTGAGCAATTTCATGGAGTTTTGTTCAACCCCATTTTGGTGGAAGCCTTTCATACAATCCATCTTTTTTATGTATTTGGCTTTTGCCAGTTTATCCAAGGCATGAGGTATTCTGGGTATATGGTACCTGTCTGCTTTAGTGTAGTTATTCAGAGCTCTGAAGTCTCCACACAGTCTAGACTTGCCATCATGCCAGGTGATTAGGACAGGAGTGGTTATTTCCACTATTTCATTATGTCCAATCTTCCTGATGACATCCATGTCCAAGATTTCATTGATATGTTTCTCAATTTCTTCCCTGGTTTCCAGGCTTTCTGGATAATGAAGTCTCCTAAGCATGGGTGGATAAGGTCTTTCCACATCCAGATATAGTTCTATATCATGGCCTTTGATCCTGCCTAATGGTTCTTCACCAATGGAAAATGCTGGTCTGTTCTTTCTCAGCATCTTCAGTAAACTTAGTTTTTGTTTACTGGTGAGGGTAGTGCTAAAATGTCCCTCTCTGAATTCATTCAGAAGTTATTCTAGTGGGTCTTGAGAATATATATGGTATATATCAAGTGAATTCTTTTTTCCTTGTTAGTACCAATGGTAATGTGCCCATTTTTACTGTTGTAAATATCTATGCCATAAATCCTCTGGTAGTCTGTTCCCAGTAAGAACCCTTGGATGTGGGCATCATCAAGCACTACAAACTCTGGCTTGAGTCTGATATTACCCTTCCTGTGGGGTATAATTATCCCTTTGATAATTGTACCAATGGAAGTCATCTTCCCTTAGGCACTTTTAAAGTTCTTTGCTTTGGTGGTAAAGAGCTTTTTTTGCCCAGTTTGGGAAATGGTTATCCAGATAACTTCTGGACACTATGGAGAAGTGTGCCCCACTATTGATTATCAATGGATGTTGAGCATTGTCAATACAGACAGTCATTTTAGTGGCTGTTCCATGTATATATTCCATTCCTTTGGCTGGTGTAAGCAGGAATGTTTGTGCATCTTGTGTGTTTTTGCACAAGTTTTTGTTAGCAGTGTCCTGTGGCATGCCTGCTTCCACCTGTATGTCCTGAATTTATAGTGGGGTTTCCTCTTGGTATTCCACTAAAAATTCCTCTCTTGGGTCTTGATCATCATCAGATGGTTCTCTGATGGCATCACCCATGGAGTCTGATTCAGAATCCTCTGTTGGAGATTCTTCCTCTGGGACTTTCTCAATGGCATAGACTTTTTTCTTTGCCTTTGGACAGTTGTTGGCATAGTGGTCTGTTGAACCACAATTGTGACAAGAATTCTTTTTCTTTGTCACTTCTGCCACCCTTTCTCTGGGTTTGTCTTTAAAGTCCACCCTGAAAGTTTGTTTCTCTTTGAAACCACTGCTCTTATATGGGGTGAATTTCCCTATATTAGTTCTTTTCCTTATGTCTTTTAAGGTATTAGCAATGTCATCTAGAGTGCAATTTTGGTTACATATGCATTTTACTACATGCTCTAGTTCTCCTGGAAGTTGTGTCAGAAGTTTGTGATTCCTCATTTGGATTTTCATCTGGGATTCAATGGCTTTAAATCTTTTAGACTGTCTAAGACACCACTCATATGGATCTTTGTCCACAGATTATTTCTCATTGTCAAATGACATGGTCGTTTGCCATATCCAAGTTCCATTACTGTACTCTTGGATGATTTGACTCTTCCACCATGGCCAGTTCCTTCTTCCATGGATTTCTTTCATTTCTGTGTACCATATACTAGCATGACCTTTAAATGCATTATTTAATCTAGCAGTAATCCAGTAGTCTGGTATGCTTGGTACATCAATGAAGAGTCCATCAATATAATCTATGAGCTCCATATGATCATATTCTCCTGTTACAGAGAGTTTGTGCCAGCTTGAGGCCTCAGGAATCTGTTTCAAGGCTTCCTTCTCTGAATAAGACATGCCATATCCATCCTGATATTGTGATGGAGATCTTGCCTTATTCATCAACATGTCATCTGGTTGATATGAATTTTCCATAACTTGGCCTTGTGGTTGGGGCTTCAAGTTATGGTAGACATTAAACAATTTGTTTATGTCTTGGTCCAGACAATCCCTGTTCCTTCTGCTGTGGTGTTGTTCTTCAAATACTAGATTCAGTCTTTTGTTGGTTTCTTCAGAGGATTTGCTCAATTGAGAATATCCTTCTTGAAGATTTTTAATTATTTTAGCCATGGAGGCTGTTAATTTCTTCATCCTCTCATGGCTGGCCTCAAGCTCTGCAAACTTCTTTGCAGATTGCTCAGCAAATTGGGACATTTGTAACCACAGTGTATCACTTTTGATGTTACTCTCAGAGGTGACAATGTTATGTTCAGTCTGAGTGGGGGTAATGTTTCTATTACTAGGACTACTGATTCTAGAGTGGTTTACAACTACCTCTGGTTCTTGTGCATTTCTTTCACCAAATACAACAACTTCTGGATCATGGGGTCTGATTCTTTCTGCCTTCGGCTGAAAGAGGTCTTTTTTTCCCTTGTATCCTTTTCTTCTCCTGGAAACCTCCTCAAATTGCGAAGAGTGGTGACTCTTAGTCATTGATCTGTTGGTTTATGAATGGTGTGAAGCCACTGGAGAGCTGATTTGGCCTGTTCCTTGTGAGCCTGAAGCAATCTGAGTAGGCCCTGTCTGGGTTAACTGTTCTTCTATAGCTTGGATAGTGGCTTGATTCTCCCTTATCCTCTGTGCCCTTGCCTCCAGGAGTCTGAACTGCCTGGTAGGATTCCAACCTTTGGTGATTATCATAAGGTCTTTGAAGTCTATCTCTTTGAGACAGATCTTCTGGAAACTTGCTCCAAGTTCTTCCCAGTGAGATGCCAGGTTGAACCTCTTGTTGTCCATGATCCATTGGAATAGGTCCTTGAGGAGTTGGTGGAGCTGAAAAACTTGATCCATGTCTTTCCAGTCCTCTGGTTTGAGGTCTCCATTGAATTGGAGTGTGAATGGCAGGGTTGATATTACCTCCCTCATCGTTTTTCCATCCACTACTGTGTCCAAGGTGTCCTCTTTCAGGTCTTCTGGTTCTGTAAGAACCTTCTCTGTCCTCTGGCTGGTTCCTTTGGAAGCCAAGATCTCTGAGGTGTACAGGTGACATGTTAGTGTTTGCAAGCAGTCAAAAACTTTATGTTCTTTGGGTATTTACCTTTGAATGTGCCTTTTACAAATTTTTTGTCTGCTGATTTGGGCAGTCTACCTTTAGAGGTTACAACTGGGTTAATTATAGTAATTTTCCCTGTACAAGTTATCAAGGTTGGTTTACCTTGTATTGAAGCAGAATTTTGTGGTTTTTTACTCTTCTGTGTGGCAATGGGGGTCCATTTTTTGGCTGTTATCAGGCCTTCACTGTTCCCCTTCCCTTTGCCTTTGCTGCCCTCTGGTTCTGAGGGTGTCACTGGTGTGTTGGCCTGTGACTGGCTTTCTAGTGGTATGAAGTTATCTTCCACTGAAATAAAACAGGAAAAATATGGCTTAATGTCAGTTAAGACTTCTTAAAATGATGTTTGCACGTCTAAGAATGGCCTCTGGGCTTCTATATTACTACAATATTCCCTTTAACAATGACAGTGCAATTGAATCAACAATTTCACATCAGAAATACAGCCTACTGGTATTTGGTATACTGTTTGTATACCAATATCCCACAGAATAACTTGTAATTAGCACATATAAACTGTCAAAAAGGGGTATGTAAGAGGGTAATTGAGTTAACAATCTACCCAACCACGCCTCAACTGTTTGTTTCTCAGTATGAGATGTCTTAATTTAATTGAAAATTAAGACTGTATTAATGGCTAAAAGTGTTTTTATATACAAAACATGCCAAAAATAAGGGTCTTGTGGTTATTAGCCACGTGACAAGTACTCTTTTTAACATGTGTATAATGATACGTATATAAGAAATATATAATTTTAAGGAATAATTATGCCTAAAATGAGAAAAAAGTGTCAGGAAATAAAGAAAATAAGTAAAAACTCACTTATAAGGTCCAAAATGGTCAAAAAACATGTCCAGGCCCCCAAAATGTCAGATTGAGTCTATGATAAAAGTAATATAATAGTATTTACAACTTTTAACTATGACTGTGACACAGTAAAAGGATTTAAAATAGATTTATGAGGTTTTTGAAGATGGTTTAATTTAAGAATAAAAGGGCTTTACTATATTAAATATAGTGGTGGTGAGCCCTGTTGAAAGCCCTGGGTGCAGCTTTACCTGTTGTATTACAATAATAAAGACTACAATATTTCTAAATGAAGAGTATACCTTATTATTTCCAATAGTGTAGCTTTTTTTGACAGTTGTACTATGTAGGAATTCAAGAGAAGGATGAGGAAAGCAATTCTGGCTGTGAAAAGCCTCCTATTTATCCTGAAATGGGGTGGAAAGGGTGCTAGACCTTGCCACGTAGAGGAAGTGAAGATTTTTCACTCTCTGAGACAGGCTTGTGGTTTGCAAAGACCTGTATTAACCTCTCTTGGGCTCAGATGTGGTTTTGAAACCACATCTGGGCAGTTTTCACCAATACAGGGTGAAATTTTTCATCTGGTGACCTCACAGCCTGATTCTGACGTGTATGACACGTAGAATGCTGTACAGAAACTGTATGGGACCCCAGTATTGACTGAGATATGAGGTATTGAAGTGAAAACATGCTTCTTTGTCTACTTGACACCTCATATTCATGATTATGGGATATTATCCCATGGTAAGGCTGTATATGACAGCAGGTGGGAATCTGACCTTAAAACAGCCATAAATTTGTCAATTCTTGAGATATCAATCTCAAAATTGGTTCAGTGTGTATCCCTGTATGTGCTCTACACAATAATATTTCATTTGATATGGGTATAATTAAATATGGAAAAGTTATCCCATGTACAAGATTTTTGTACATTTGTGTGGTATAGGCAAAAAGCTGTATTGGGCTCATTTGCCCCATACCTTTTGTTCTAGTTGAGCTATGGGGAAATGAATAACACCATCAGATAGCCCTGTTTTCCCTCTTTCCAAAAAGACCCCACTTTAGGTATCTCATACTAAAAAAGCAAAAGTTAGATGAGAGGTGAATGTTTTGTTCACCCTTATTTGGCCTGAATTTGGCCATAACTCAAGTAATACTGGAGCTAGCTCAGTTTGGCTAGTACCATTGGATATTCCTGGCTTAGAGATTCATTTTGTATACCCATTTTATGGGGTTAAGCCTCTCCTTCTAGATTTTAGATGAGAGGTGAAAATTAAGGTTTATGCTCAGCAATAACTTTGAGCAGGAATAACTTTGTTATTCTTTGTCCTATGGTGATGAGACTTATATTTTTAAAAAGGGGTGAGTTTCCTCTTTTGTTTGATACCTTTGGACCTCATTTGGCTCAGCTCCATGTTTTGGTGGTATCTTGGCTATACCATTGGTTTATGGTATTTTGGCTGTCATGCTTGTGCTCTGGTTTTGAGTCACAGGCTGACAAGAGAAGACCAAGTTAACCCCATCTCATATTCCATCATCAGTATCACTTCAAAATTTTCTTTTGAAGAATCAATACCTCTGGAATCCCTACACCCAATCTGTCTCAACAGCCTCAGCAGGATCTTACCTTATCTTGGTGCTCAGGAGCTCATCATTCAAGGTAGGGGGGTACTGTCACAACCACAAGGAATGACGCCCCTCCATGGTTGTTGTGGCAATTTAGCCTGGAACTAAGTTGGGGCCAATTGGCCACACCATATCCTTTATGGCCAATTGGCCCCCTTTGGCCATAGCACCTTTCATGGCCTCAGGACATATCCTGCCATCATTGGCCTTCCTGGCCAATTTCCATATCCCCAACCCTCAGGCCTCTATCTTTGTTTTGGGCCTGGGGGGTCGTTTTGTCTCCTAGGGGGTTCTGGGTCCCCTAGCTCTCACCATAACTTCTGTTCCAACCCTTTTCATTAGGGGGTTTAGGGCCTACATGGTCTTTTTGGGCCATTTAGGCCCCCTACAGCCTCTACAGCCCATGGTCTGTGGGCCAATTAGGCCCTTTTTGGCTTAATCCAATGAGGCCAAAGGGGGCAGCCCACTATCCCTCAAGGCCAGGTGGGTCCCAAAACCACAATTGGGCCCACCTGAGCCCAAATTTGGCCACAATCACTATGACACCAAAAATGGCCATAAGACACCATAGTCCCCACCATGGCCTCTGGTAACCACCAGATTAGCTCAGCCCATTCCTCCCCCTCAACTTAAGGGGAATTCTTCCCATTCCTCCATGCACCCTGTACTCAAGGTTTCAGGAGTGGTGCATATATGGTATTATATACCATTATGCACCACTTTTGCTCAGCAATTCAATTGTTACCTTTTCAGGACCAAATTCCATGATTACAAATCAAGGTCCCCAAATCCAACACCCATTTCAAAGGAGGACTCTTCAGCTCATCAGTCTGGCAATCCATGGCGGCTATCAGAAGACTATTCAAGGACCCCAAACACCTGGCCCTGCAGGAGTTGGGTTGACAATTCAATTCAGGATTATTCAAAAGGGGCCATTCTCAGAGGTATTATATTATTTCAATCAGTTTTCAAGGCAGCAAGTACTTCAGCATCCCTTGGACAGTTCAGTTGGTCTGTAAAGGTAATACTCAAGTATCATGTATGGCCTTGGGCCAATTCATTCCCACTGTGACAATTCAGTCCCACAGTTCAGTTTTCAAGATGGCCGGAACTTTATTGGCCCAATTCAGACAATACAGCTTGTGACTCACCTTCCAGCATCAGCCTTTCAGATTTTCACATATACTGGCCACCTTTCAGCACCTGGTGACTTTTTCCCAAGCTCATTAATATATTGGATTTATTTTTATCTTTATTTTTATTTTCATTTATGAAAGTAAATACTGATATTCTTAAGTCAGTCATTTGCACCTTTCTTCTTTGCCTGTCAGTGGATATTGGTGGTCATATCCCTTACTAATTCCATCTCCTTTTCTGCCAGGTTGAAACAGTGAATAGGGGATTAGCTTGGTTGGCTTCTTGGCTTTTGGTTTTCTTATTTCCCTGGACATTGGCTTCACTTACTCTTTCTTATCTTTGACATACTTGCCCTTATTCTTACTCTCATCCTTCTTGAAGAAATTCATTCTGCTTTATCTCTTTTATCCTTTTGGAGCCTTCCAAGTGAGTTCTTGATTCCTGAGTGCCAGGCCACTCTTGTTTTCTGTCCAATAGCCCTTGTGACAGTATGCAGGCAAAAGCAAAGAAATTTAACCTATTCTCAACCTTGGTTAAATGGTATGGCTTTCCCTCAAGAAGGTTAAACCAACCAGACCCACCAAAAAACAGAAAGATTTTTGGGTCATTTTCCAATCTTGAATAAAGTCAGGACTCATGCTTACCACATCAATTTTCCATCTCAATGATAATTCACTCATCCATTGTTCCATATTTTCCTCTTGTAACCAGTTAAAGAATCAAAAATCCCAAATCAGAATCAAGGGCCTCCTCCTCCATATATCATTGAAGAAGAGAAATGGGAAGTCTCCTGAATCCTGTATTCCAAATTCAAAAGAGGAAAATTATGTTGTTTTGTGGAATTGAATGGTTTCAGTGAAGACTCAGAAAGATACACTTGGGAACCAGTCAAAAACCTCAAGAATTTCCTTGAACTTGTCAAATATTTAAATTTATTATATACTGACAAGGAATGACAAAATTCTTCAAGAGCTTGTTTCTTTATGGTTCTTGGTGGGGAGAGTATTTTATGGAAGTATGTCCCCACTCCTGGTATGCACCTATAGATTATTTCCCCTATTTTTGTGATAATAATTACCTTGGCCAATCTGTGAGAACTTTTAAATTCTTTCAACACAGGACTCTGGCCACACGTTCAGCATCAATTCCAATCTTTATGGCTTTTTTCACTTTTGAAAATGGACCATTCCTTTTTTATTCAATTTACAAGCCATTCCTTCAGCAAGTTATTCCTTTTTCCATGGAACTGGCAGGAGTTGTAACTACCAAAAGTAAGCTCCTCTCCTAGTATGCACTTTTCGGAGGGGTGTAAAATCTGTCAAAGAAATTTCCTTGTAAACTCTTTCTTTTATTTGAAAGTTTAAAGCTTCTCCAAGCCAAAGCCAACTATGAAATCCATTATCAGGAACTCCTTGGCATAGTTTGGGATCCCAAGCACTGGATATTTTGTCTGCTTTCTCCTTCAAATCTCATTTAAGCCCCAACAGACCATTCTTCCCTGCTTTATTACATGTGTTATAAAGTTCTTACTTGCTGTCAAGGCTTTTGGGCTGCATTTCTCTCTGAACTCCACTTCCCTGTCACTTATGGCTGCAGAAGGCTGGCCAATTTACCAAATTCCTTCTCACATTGGGACAACATGTACCCTGAGAGGGCAATGGAGTTCATCATCAAGACTCCTCAAAATTTTGATCAAGTTCTGAAGCAAGCTGAAGTTCAAGGGTTAAGATTCTTCTTGATCCAAGTTGAAGTTTCTTCAGATCTAATGGACCAAATTAAAAAGTAGTATTTCAAGACAATCTATAAAAGGAAATACTCAAGAAATTAGGAAGAGGTGAAGAATTTCCAGATTACACTCTTCAACCTGAATTCAAACTTTTATTATTCAAATAAAAAGTGGTCATTCCTAGAAACCAATCTGTAAAATTGCAAATTCTTCAAAGCCATATGATTCTCCATTGGATGGCTATCCTGGCCAAGAGAAGACCTTTAAAACTTAATATTGTTCAAAAGCTCAGTTATTATTCATTAAATTAGAACATTCTAAAACAGATCAGAAAGTATTATCGAATAATAAAAAGAAGTCAAAACAAACAAAAATTGATAATTAAGATATTTTGGAATTATCTGTGGATTTCTCCAGATATCCTCAAACATGATTTCAAAAAATAAAGCAACCATAACTGATTATAAAGGTATATTCAAACTTTAACATCTTTATTATTTACTTATAACAAGCTAGAGAATATAACAATGGATAGTTATTGATAATAATATAATAATGTTTGTAATAATATATATTTTCTGAAGATTTATTGTACTTATTGATAGGGAAAAAAAGTAATTAAATGTCTATATTTATTCCTCAAGACACCTCTTCTGTGATTTTATATTCTGAAGGAAGATTTTTACTCATCAAAACAGAAAAGAATCTATTTAAAGCTGGGTTTTTACTTTAAAACTCTCAATTTTCAAGTACAATTGTAGTTATAAGTGTTACTCTTAAATCCATGTAAATTTGAATTTCAGTTGGATATATTATTTTCAAGATTGAATGTAAAAAAGACAATTTTTGAAAGTTCAGCTTATTAATATCTCCAGGGTAAGATTATAAGTCATAATTCTTTGATTGGAATTTTCAACTGATTTTGAAACTCTTTAAGCATAAAAAAAAGATGTGAGAGGGTAGATACAAAGGAATATTATTGATAAGTGAGTATTGATTTCCAATTCATACACAGAAAGAATTAATTTGGAAGCTATGTGAATCTTTTAATTAAATTCATTCAGACATTCACTGTCTATGAAAGTTTGAAATTATTGATTTTCTCCACTTAAGAATATAAATATACACTAAATCTATTATTTATAATTGTTTTAAAAAGTTAGCTGATATATTAAGCATATTTTATCATATTAAAGCATTCTCAACCCTTAAAAATTCTTACAGCCTTGAATAAGAGCTGGTACATTAGGATTTATGCTTTGAAAGCTTATAATTCCTGTCCAAAGAGAGGATAGACAAGTTCAAACTTGAACATTCAGTAAAATTCTGATATTATAGCTTCAATAAAGTTTATACTCCTCCAATGCAGAAGAAGAACCTTAATTGGTATCTTTCAGATTCCAAATGTTGGATAATGTGCCACACTTTTCTATGTTTGCCTTTTGGCACCTTGTGGCATTTTTCTCACTTGTTTATTTGAAGCCATATAAACATTCAAGATATTTATCAAAATTTACAAAACCGGCGAAGTTTTATTTTTAATGATGAATTCTTTAAATAATAAAATAATCATTTTTTTGTAGGAACCCTATGGGGAAGCCTAGGTTCTTTTTGGTGTAGAATCCAAATCTAACATGTTAATCACAACTTTGTCCATCTCAAATAAATTTATGATAGAATTTCATCATTTTTTGCTTTAAATTCACTTTCAATTTCAGTAAATTTCTAAATAAAACTTAGTAAAAATTTTTTATGACCTTTTTTTTATTTCATAAATACCTCAAAGTCTCACAATGGTCATGGGGTGTGAGTTTTAAATACATTAAGTAAAATATTTGAGTAAAAATTAAATTTAACTCCAGTATTGGAATGATAAAATTGCGAAATTAGTAAATTATTCACATGTTAATTAGTGTCTTTCCAATATAATAAGTTTTTACAAATTTCCATTGGAAAAAAATTTCTGGGTATTTTGACTGATGGTTATGTAATGAACCTTGTTGATAGTGAAGCTCAGAGTACTAAGGGTAATTATTTTAAATTTAATTACTCAAAGGCCAAATCCTGCTGAGGTAACTTGATCAAGAGAGAACTCCTGGACAGTCCATAAAACAAAGTGAGAATTTTATGTTGCCATTACAATAGCAGTATTATTTTCAGGAAAGAACTTTCAAGAGAAAAATTTAACAACAGGTGCATATTTGGTATAGTTAAATACGGAAATCATTCTAAAGCCTTAATGGTTAGCTTCATATTTAATGAAGGTAAATTCTGTATGACTCAGACTTTTTCTTTGGTCATTTAATTTTTCATTAAATCTGAGCAACACTTATGGGTATATTTTTTAAAGGCGGTTAGATATTTTGGTATAGTAAAATCCCTATCTGATAGTAATTCATCTAGAAAGGCTAGTATTTCATTGGAATCATATTTTTTCCAATGATACCTTGTCCTTTAATATAAAATTTAAGGTGAAATATGGTGAAGGATTTCTTCTATAAAATAACTCAAGTATTTTCAAATATCAAAATTGGGTTGTAAGAAAATATATTCTTTTTGAATTAGGGGCTATTGGAGAAAACAGGAATGGCCTGGAGCTTAGTAATCAGGGACCCCAATTGAAATACTCCAAAAGAATTTAATAAAGATTAAAATGAGTATATCTATTTAATGAGAATATACAAGTAAAATCTGATACTGAAATACCGAAATTCCAATGGCAAAGAGCCAACCAAGTAGTTCCTTGATGAATGTTTCAATGTAGTGGAAAGAGAAATATTATTATTGAAGGATATGAATATTAATTTCCACTGAAAAGGCAAGCAAGGGATGAAAATGACTGACTTAATATCGTCAGAATTTAATATCAAGATAAAAGAAACAAAAAAACAAAAATAAATATTGTAGATTAACCAACTGAGAGAAAGAACCCCTGGGCTGAAAGGAAGGCTGAGAGCTGAATCACTTCATACTTGAGATTGAACTGTATGAAATTCCTGGAGCTGTTTTGACGGCTTTGGTGAAATACTTGTTCTGATATTGCAAAAAGAACTGGGATGAATATTATTCCAACGGTTTTTGGTCAAAATAAAGCCTCGTATGGAAGAAGTCTGTATTGGATGAGTGTTATTTCCAAGGTGAAAGCAGGAGCTTTTAAACTTGAAAACTTATTTGGAGCTTCCTCTTGAATATCCCTTGAAACAAAAAACTGCAAGAATTTACTTGGGGAGAATGCTGCATATTTTAAATTAACCAATACTTGATGAATGAAGTGATTGGTTCTGATCAAACCACTGTTGCTTAAACCCTGAGTGTGCCTCTTGAAATATTGTGCCTTGAGGGGTAGAAAGGTATTTTCAATTGAATGATTTCCCCTTTAATTCTTCACCATTATATTTTTGGTGAAAAAGGTCCATAATGTTGTATAACACCATTTATGGCAATTCTGCTTGTTGAAGGGAAAAGGTGGAAACTGTTATGCTGGAGGATTTTATTGAACAACAGAAAAAAGTGGAGTTTGATGGGATTCAAGGTTTTGTGGAGTGATTTGGAAAAAACAAGCCTAAAGGCGCTTACAACTTTAGTTGTGAAAATATTCCAATACAGCCACAATGGCCTAATATGGCCATTTAAGAATATTTCCCTTTTTTGATGGGAAAATACCAAAAAATCTCAAAACGTACCAAAATAGGCCAAGTATGCTGAAATTCACAAAACTTTATTCAAATACCAAATGGCCCAATATAGCCATTTGAGCTACATTTCCCTTGTTTCATGGGAAATTTCCAAGGATGGCTCTGGGTCATTGAAGGGGCCAGGTTGTCCCCAGAGGCTTAAATGAATAATTTTTCCAAATTGGCCAAGGATATTGGATATGGCCAAATGGCCATAAAATGAATATGGAGAATGAATTTCATAATTTTATCCAAGGCGAATTATTGTCCATTTTTGTGACACTTTCCCTTTGCATGAGCTTCCCATGCAATAATGTGTAACAATACCAGAAATTATGCTGAGGCAAACAGAAAGAAATAAAAATAAATGAAACTCCATATTTTTCTATTTCAATTGAGTAAAGCTCTGAATTTCCAAATCTTTGGCTGAGAGTATCTGAAAAAGTCTTACAAGGTTGGGAGAAAAGTTTGTGGCTTGGTTGAAAGCTGATTACATCTGGGTTTTACCGGCTACCCCTTCTATTGGGGGTAGAATTTGTTTCATGGTGATTCTAAAAAGGTTTAAAATATATCAATAAAACATTTAAAAAGCTCTCAGAGGGCAATAGAGTACAAGAGGAAAATCTATGCGTATCCAATTTTTAATACGCTAAGGGATAATTTGTGGCTGTTTTTGGAGCAAAAATTGTGATGAAATCCAAGTAGGAATTTTGGGTGTTATGAATTTGTATGAATTTTGCATTTAGGCCTACATCATAGTATGCCTGATAGCTTTCACAACGTTGGTATTGACCTGGCTAATTATGTACAGAGGATGAAGCATTGACCTGAGATTTACCTGAGAGAAACAGGCGCTAGGAAGTACACTGAACTATCTTTAATTGGTTCAGAAATCCGCGGGGGAATACCTTTCCAGATATTTAAATTATCCAGTAATTTTAATATATCTTCATCCATATTTACTTAATTCAATTATCCAATTAGACTAGTTTTGTAATATTTGAAATATAATTATAGATAATAATACTGAATTTCACCTTCCATTTACCAACAATTTTTTCTGCAAATACTAATGCTTTTTTTATCCAATATACAGTATACAAGTTGCATTCAAATGTAGCAAAATTAAAGTTCAATTTACTTCTACAATATCTATCATGTTTGTTCTTTGGATATTCATTCCATTTATCATTTTGAAAATAATTAGTTTATTTCCTCTAATTTTGATAGAGGGATGACCAATGAGTTTCATGATGAAAATTTGTTATAAAGATCAAGGCAAAAACACACGTTTTTTTCGCATTGAATATTCATACAATTTTTATAGGCTTCTTTAAATTCATTGTAAGAGGTGTTCTTTCAAAAATGGTCATTTGAATTTGATTTTTGGATTATTTTGAATAAAATTATGTCTCATTTTGAAAAAAAACTTCCGACATTACAACTATATATCTCAAGTTAAGTCAATTATCAATCAAGATATCCATATCAAGTAAAAAAAGATGTTAATAAGCCGATACCACATTAAAGTTGTTTTTATTCCTACTTTATTGAATAAAAGAGCTTTGATGAATTTATTCCAATATATCTTATATTTATTGAAGCTAATTTTATTCATATAAGGGCTCTACATCCACTTCTTGATATGTATCTGAAGAGAAACAATCTATCCTATTGAGAGGTAAAAACTTGACTTGTGGTCTATTTTTAAGCAAAAATGAATGTTTTACCAAATTGACCTAAGATAATCCTTCCAGTGATTGAGTTGTATAGTTTAATATGCATATTTTCACTTGAAAAAAATCATGGATGCTTTACTTACCCTTTCAGATAATTAATCTGTAGCGACATTTGTGACAAATCATGAAGTTTATGGCCCAAAAGCAGTTTTTCATCATTGAATAATATATTTTTACCCCCCCAAAAATGTTTTTCAGGAATTTAGAGCTAATTTTGACCATCAGATCTCCATCAAAATCATCTTAAACTGCTTGAAAGAGTGCCTTCAAGAGCTTTTGAGTGATTTTAAGAGATTTGATGCAAGAAAGTTGTCAAGTTCCCCAAAGCAGCTGCTGGGCTTGCCTGAGGCGTATCTCCTTTCAACGTGTCCTCTGTCCACTGTTGACCGTCCAGCCAAATAAAAGCAGGCATTCAGCTGAGCCCATCGCCACGAGTCAAGACCAGATAAGATTCTTACTCTATCCCGATTGATCTTTCCTTTCAAACCAATCATCCAGCATCTCCATCGCCATCGCCATCTTCTCTAGCGTTGGTGCCTGACCCTCTCAGCCAATTAGAACCAGAATTAATCCATCCCATTAGATCAACGAAATCACCCAATAGCCCGATTCATCCTTTCAGCTAAACTCGCCCATCAAGACCTCAATCGATAATGTTTTTGTTGGTTTTAGATTTGCTTTTCGCTTGGGGTTATTCAGCAATGATTGACTGATTTCATTTTGCTTTTTGACGGCTTAGATTGAATTGGTAAGCTAATTGATTAAACTTGACATGATTGAAGGACTTAAAATAGAGTGAAACCGAAAAATCGTACATTTTTTTATTCAGGATTTGGGACTTCCTTGCTCAATTTGGTTAGTAACCTAGAAATATTCTATCTAATTGATCGAATTAAAGGCGAGAAATCGTGGCGGCCCTGACTAAATACTTCAATTGCATCAGGTTTGGTCAATAAGAATGCCAAAATCCTCTTGTAAGTCCTAGATTCAACACCGTCGAGTGCTTGGCTAATTGAAGCAGTCCTCTAGACAAGCTGATCACTTTTTCTGTTTTCTTCGCCCCTCCATTATCAGTCTTGGTCTTGACAATGCAGGCAAAACGGTGAGGCGGATTAACAGTTTGATTGTTTTGAATTTGATTCCAATCGATAACCAAAATTTGATTGTCAGACCCTGTTACACATGCTCAAAAACGATCGGCTGGCAACTCTGCAACCGACCCTGCACCCTAGTATGTTTCTTTTTCAGATCACCTCAAGCTCAAATAAATTTAACCTTCGTGGGAATTTCTAACAGCTTCCGAAGAACTTTCAATTGGAAACGTCAAATTCACTACCTATGACCTGGGTGGACATCAATTGGCTCGAAGGCTATGGAGGGAGTACTTCCCAGAGGTGGATGGCATCGTCTTCTTGGTCGATTCATCGGACCCTGAACGGTTTGTTGAATCAAAAACCGAATTGGATGCCTTACTTAAAATCGACGTAAGGATATTAGAAACGCTCTTCTCATTCCTCTTGTCTCCAGTCATACATACGTTGCTTTACTAATTTGAGACTTACGCTTAATGCACTTGTGATTAAATGAATCACAGGAGCTTGCCAAAGTCCCTTTCTTGATTCTTGGTAACAAAATTGACGCTGATGGAGCAGTCAGTGAGGAAATACTTCGTGGCGCTTTGGGCCAGTATCAAACTACGGGAAAGGTAAACTTAACTTGCGCTTAGGCTACCTGAAATATGCAAATGAAAAAGTCTTCCTTTTCTTCTACAGGGCAAAGTTCCACTGGGTGACATTCGTCCCATCGAAGTTTTCATGTGCTCAATTGTCATGAAACAAGGTTATGGTGATGGTTCGTCGCAAATTTTACCCTTGGCGTTTACGAAATCGCACACTCATGATCCCGTTTTTTTCTTTGGCTCAGGATTTCGTTGGTTGGCACAGTACATTTAATATCATGAGAAACTCGTTAAAACAATTTTTCAAAGTCTGGTGCCCTATTCATATACACAACCTGGGACATTGTTTTGATTCTCTACGCTACAATGACTAAAGACCATCCTTTCTGTTTGACAATGTCATCCAAAGGAACTCAGGCATCGCAAAATGCGCATGCTTCTATGTCCATGTAAACTCCAATAGAACTGAATGATGTTGAGGAATGTGAAGGGTGTTAAAAATTATCTCAAATTGCAAACTATTGCTGTTTATCGTCGTGTTTTGATTACAATCTGGTAATGTTGAGGAGGAAGAGTTTGCATAATATTACTTTCAAAAAAATGTGCAGAAAAAATCAAGCGCTTGATAAATTGAGAAAATCACACTGGATTTTTGAGCAACCTGAGAAACAAAGTCTCTTTAGGAGGTTGTTTATCATCTGACGATTTACATAGCACTTATCTCCCAACGCCTGAGTGGTGCGCCAATGGCTGATGCTCAGGGGTCACAAAGCTTGAATTTATTTTGGGGCTTACCTTGCGCCTGTAGCTTGTAACAACGCATCACAGTAGTCAAAAGCTAGCAAGCGTGTGCTGTAATTGCCCAGCCTCAATAACTAAGATAAATAGCATCCTTGAGTTTGTGCGATAGTATAGATCAGGGTCAGACGACATGTGCTGTCAGCCCCATAATGCATGTCAAACATCCAATTAAAACACCGTAAAGGGAGGCAATGACTGAGTCAGTGACCACAGTCAATACTGAGCTTTTTTCAGCTATTTGTAGACGAAAACATTCCAAACAATTAAGGAGCGGGAAGGTGTTGGTAAAACTTCATTTTGACGTAATGTTACAAAATTCAGTTATCCACTAAGATTCATCATACAAATACATGAAAGTCACCATTCAATTAAAGTCACAAAAAGTTGAGAAATCTCTCAACATAACCTATTGGATTGACAGATCCACTGCTCTCCAAGACAAATTAAGTGCAAAACTATCTTACAATTTTGTCTTAAAGTATCAATAAATCATTATTATTGTAGAAAAATACATTTCATATGAATAAATGAAAAAAGTTTTGTTTGTTTAGATATATTCAATTTACTTATACCAAGAGAAAGGTTTTCTAATTTTTTTCTTTTTAAAATTCTTAACAGAAAAAATATTGGTATTCATAGACTAATTTTGATAAGAAATAAAAGAAAAAATGATTGAATATATCTATATACATAATTTCAAATATCCTTTTTTTGTTTTGTTTTGAAAATACTAATAATGATAACAAGAATTTATCAATAACTTTTTATTAATGAGAAATTGACCAAAGAAACATACAAAAAAGTAAAAGAAAAAAGGGTTTGAAATTACAATGAGACTCAGCATTTTATAAAACTGTGTTGATTTGGTGGAAGATACCTTTAATAAGAAATAAATTATTGATGTGAGATAATAGGGTTATTTTTAAAAAAAGGATAACAAAACTAAACAAAAACCACTATTTTTAATTATTTCAAAAAATAAAACCTCATCTTTACCTCCCACTGATCACAGAACAAATATATTTTTTTATTCATCTCCTGACATTATAGTTATTTGTTCTTGAAAATTCGCAATATAAACTCCTTATAAAGAATGCCATGAACCAAAAAGTCTATCGTGCCATCTCCTAGTTTTTAACTCAAACAAAGTGATTATGAATTTATTACAACTTGACTTCAACAAAAACTTAACTAAGATACATGCTCTGGCGTAGATTGTGCTGGACATATTGGATAGCCCCCAGAAATTTAGATTAATGGATTTGACATGATGAAAAAGCCTTTTAAAAAAGAATCAAAGTCAAAGAACCAGCTCACACAAAAAAAAATGAAAGAATGCTTCAAAAAAGACAAGATAAAGTATATAAATGCATACAGATTACTGAATTAAACTGGATTTGGAATAAATGAAGCTGATGAGCCCAAAGGAATATATATTATTGAAGCTAAAATGGACTCTTTGCGTCCTTTCTTCCAAGAAATGGATTCCATCTGTTAGAAGCCAAATACAAAGACATTATCTGAAATTTATGCAAAAATTAACTTAAATACAGTATGGGATCCAAAGGTAATTTCTGATGATTGTGACACATATTATGTCAGGAATGATAATAATATTAATTCTTTTTGTGATGAACTTGAAAGAAATAGTTTTCATACTAAATTTTTTGAATCCAGTGGTCACTGATTTCATTTTTTGTTGTTTTCTCATAGATTAAAAGCTTGGAGGATGTAGAGGAGGATGTCAAAATTAATTTCACTTCATGATCAACGTTGAAAACAAAGTTGTAAATTATCCATTAATTGAAGGTTTTTCAGTCAAGGAATAGGCCTCAGAAATTGATAATATCAATCCTACAAGTCATAAGAAAAAAAGGACCCGTTTATTTTGACACTATGAGGCATTTGTTAATTATCAGGAATAAGGTAATACATTAATTATCTATGTCTGTGTACTCAGCTGGTTCGGATCGTCTGTGTTACAGAAAGAAACGTATCTGAAATGGAACAATTGAAATGGGAAAAAGAAACATGGCATACTTAATTAGACAAAGAGGACAGTAAAAAAAAATTCAAAATAAAGAGAAACAAAAGGGAAGAAGAGGAGCATTTGTAAGGAAAGAAGCATATGGAATTTCAAAAAAATAGAATTCAATAGGAGTTAAATTTGCAGTATTCAAGAAAAAAAAAGAGTGAGAAATTATTTCTCAGAAAGGAAACCATGATATTATGATGAAATTAATCTTATAAAATTGGCCAGTTTCAGGTTTGTAAGTTATAAAAACAATTATACCTTCTGGAAATTCTGTTGAAGATACTTGGTTATGGGTTTCAGAACAGTTTGAAGTAGTATGAACTACATAGTATGATAAGTATTCTTATTTTGTTTCTCAAATGTCCCTTCCTAGAAGTTCAGGTATATTTTTCAATACTCACCCATATTTAATTTTGCCAATTTTTGACAATTAAGAAGGTAATTTTTCTTTTCAGCATGACCAAACAAAAGGTAGCAGGTGAATAACTTTGATGTTGCTATGATTGAGATGATCATGGCCTAACCTAGATAAACTGAGAATAAAAATAAAACTGAATGATTAATTCTGATTTATTATTGAGACCTCTGGTGCTTAGAGCTGAAATTAAGATATATCTGCTACTAAATTATTCATTAACAGCCTGAAAGATTACTTTACACCCTTACTTCCAAAAGAACTCATCAGAAACAAGAATTAACTTCAGGAAGGTCTAGCTCAAAATCCAACATGAAAACAGCTCTTTCACATTGAATTTTTTTTCCTATTATCTAATTCTCTTCTGGCCATGAATTTTCTCTAATGCATATTCTACATTACTCAATATCCAAGAAAACATTTCTACTATGTTTGAATCTGAAAATATTTTTTTTCTTCAAATTAGTAATGGGTCTTTCTCATAAAGAAAGACATTCCAGGAATTCTAGGAAAAGAATAATTCATCCAAGAGTCATCAAAAAAAATATCCAAATTTGTTCACCTCTTTTAAGCCCTTGATTTGGTGGAATAACAACTATTTAGAAAAATTCCTACTCTTCCTCTCTAATACCTCTATTGAAGGGTTTTTTCCAATTAAATGAAGACACAATTGAATCTTCATTTTTGAAGGAAAATGATTAGGTTTATATTTCAAAGATACATATTTTTTCAGCCTGTGAGTCTAAGCACAATACCAGCATGACATCCAAATAACATACATATAGAAAGTATTTGACAAAAATAGCCAATACAGGTATAAATAAGTAGAAAGATAATCTTCAAATATAAACATACCACCCTTATACAAATAAACTAAGAAACAACAAAGATACAAAAATTCAAAGATAAGACAAAAGAAGTAAAAACCCTTTTTTTTTACCTCTCATTTAGCTTATTAATATTCAATGAAACCCGCCAAAAATGTATATTTTCTTATATATCTAAATGAAAGCTATCCAATGTTATCATAAATCTTCCTGTAGCACTCTTATTTCAGGAAATACCATTATAAACCTTCCAAGGTCCAAGAGGACTTGAACAAAACTGTACAAAATTACAACGAAATTAAAAATCTAAATGAGAGATTCAGCTTGAGATAACTTAGAGCTCTGTATCTCACAAAATTGGTAGAGAAATCTTTGTTCAAATCTCTATTACTCGAAATATAGCATTTCTGAAAATAACAATATAAAGAAACCCCTTTTTCTATACATATATTCATACAGCTGTATTGTAAAATATACTAAACTTTAGAGCTAATCAAGCCCTAAGAATCTGGAAGATTATAATACTGCAAGCTTCTGAAGTGAAAAAGATATCTGGCCCGGAAGCGTTTGAAGCCACATACTGATGTACAAAAGATACATCAAAAATCTTAGATCCCTTATAACATTTTCTATTTTTGACAAGGGTAAAAATAAAGAATATAAAATTGAATATCTCATAAAGATGTTCAATTTTTCTCTATTGAATCCTTTATATCTCAAAATATTACTGAGATATCTGGCCTGCATGGGATTTTCCCAATACTGGTCTGTACCAAACCTATACCAACCAGTACTTTCCTTATACTTAAAATAATAGTTTCCTAAGGCTTATACCTTCCCAGGGTGACTAATATTAGTAATCCAAGCATCCTGGTTGCATCTCAACATTTCTGAAAGGGCCTGTGAAGAAATTTAAATTCTATATTGATCCAGAATGATTATTTGTTGTTCCAAAACCATAATAGTGACAATAATGACATGATGATTTATGGTATAGACCCACAATTCATCCTCCAGAGTAAAAGATTTTATTCTCCAGACATGTGAAGAGCTAACCAGACATTAAAAGTCCTCAGAAGAGATAAAAGCAGGTCTTTCCTCACTGGAAAAAACCTTCATCATCTTCTTATAAATATTCTTATGTAGTAAAACTGTCAACCATCATTAGTGCCCTTAAAGCTACCAAAATACAATTCAAAACTAATTACTGTACTAATTGTGAAAGTGAAAATTATTTGATTAATGAAAAAAAGGTCCTCAGTAGACTCATCACCGCTGTTATCATGTTACAATAGGACCTTTTTGTTTTAGGGTGTTGGTAAATTTATGTAAGCCGTTACATTTTTTTACTAAAAACTTATGTGTTTTTTGCCATAAAAAGGGAAAACCCAATAGGCTTATAGTAAAAACACATAAGGGATATAATTTAATTAAAACTTAGCTGAAAAAACACCCCATTTATGGAGCTCTCAATGCTATAAATGGCATTATTATGTTGCTGTTGATGCAATAAATTGAACTGTTAACACCATTTATGTCATTTCCATGTAATTTCCAATATCATTTATGGAACTGTTGATTCCCATAAATGAAGATAAAGGCACGGTGAATAACTCCATAAATGGCATAAAGGTCACCGTTAATGCCATTGTTATGGCACTTTGAATTCCATAAACGGAATTTTAAACTGCAACCATGCCATAAAATAAATTTTTAATTCCATTGATGTCATAAATGGACTTTTCAATTTACTTACAAACCTGAACAAAAAAAACATAAAAAAACCCTTTTTTGGGCCTCAAATTGTTCCACCCAAAAAAGAATCCCCAAATTTTGGGTTTCTGGATTTAATTCTCAAGATAATCTACTTTATTTTAAAAAACAATTATGAAAATTAATAAGTGGGAAAATTTTTAATTGATTTTTTTTTAAAAAAAATAGGCCATTTTGGCTGATTGGCCAAATTAGAGAAATTTAGAAAAACCTTTTTTTTTTGAAAATATGGAGATCTTGACATCCCCTTTTGGAAAGAAAATGGCAAAATAAAATTAAAAAAATTCTCAAAAATTAGCTTGAGGATTTTTTCTTAAAAAAAAATAGGCCACTTATGTGTTTTTAACAAAAAAGTACCTGTTTTCACCACAAAATGGTAAAACCACATAAAGGCTTACTTATGTTTACCAACAACTTTATTTTAGATTAATAGATTATACTATGTCACAGTCATAATAAACACTTGTAATTACAAATTTATACCTACTATATAGACTCACCCTGACAGTTTTGATTTCTTTGGAAGTCTTCACTGAATTTTTATAAGGGTCTCCATCTTTGAAAAATTCCATTCAATTCCATTCCAGTTTTTTGTTTGAATCTATCAAGGATCTACCTACCAAAAAAAAAAAATTAGCATTAATTTCTGGAATTAAATATGATTGAGTTCGGAGAAAATCATTGGCAGAGTATAAAATTATTGGCAGATAGGGAATAAACTTCAAGATTAAAAAGATCATTCATGAGTGATATTAAAATAAACAAAAATTTTCTTTATCAGAAAAATTCCTAAGAGAAAAAAATTAATTCAACCCTCTTAAAGCACCAGCCTTTAGTCACAGAAATCTGAATGTGGAAAACCAGAATTTAAAATTTACATTAAATCTCACCTTGAATTTTGGAAAAAACTCCAATTTCCCACATCAAGATAATTTTATGACACCATTTAGATTTTAAATATGGCTTCCAGAAGAAAGCATTAATTATAATCTTATGTAAAGAAAATTTCAAATTGAAAAAGGTGAGTTTGTTTTTCTTTATCAAAAACTCAAAGTTGATTTCTGAAGAAGTCAAGGTCCTGTGGTGCTGTGGAAATTATCTGGAATTAATAAAATTATACTTATCAAGCTTTAATTTCACTTAATGATGGAATTCATACTTTAAGACCCTCAACTAAGCATCCTGGGTTTTTTTAAAGGTATGGAAGAGTCAAATTTGGAAGAAGATTTCAATAATTATTATCAGGTTAAAGATATTAATCATATTGATTGTGTTTCTTCCAGATCTCAAAATGACTCTCTTCTTAATTAGAAGATTTTTGTGCTTGTTTTTCTCCTAAATTTATCAAGAAAGCTTTTGTGAAATCTTTATAAAATGAAAAAAATATATTAAAAATTGAATTTAATATTATCAAAGCTACCATATGATGATTTTTGGTGCACCAATTCAAGGATGAATCTATGTAGAGCCTATGAGACAGTATTTGAAAGCTGCAGCTATGACTATAAAATGTAAAAATAGTAAGATAAAGAATTGAAAGCATTCTACTATTAAGGAATAGTGGTGATGAGTCTTTTTACAGTCATGGTTGAAATGATTATCAATTGATTTATTATAATAAGTGCTAACATATTTAGGATTTTAGCTTTGACTTAAGGTAATATGAATGTTACTTCTTTGTAGGACAGTGTAGCCACATAAGAATATGCTGATAGAATGATAGGGGTTTTTCCTAGGGGGAAATCCTCCTTTCATTTCAAATAAGAATGAAAAGAGGTCAATAAACTACTAACTTATCTATATAGTGGAAATCTTCCCTCAGGCGGTTGGTTTGTGGATCAAAACAACCAGAACAACCTGTATATGTGTTCAAATGTAAGGTTTGACTATGAAAAAATGAGTAAATTTTACCAATATTTCACTTATTTGACTTTAGATGTACTTATTAAATGAATAAAGAAGATGAAGAATAATTATAATAATAAAGAAATATTATAGCTATGGCATAAAAATATTTATATTATTTAAATAAATGAAATAATATAATAAAAATAAATATATTAATATTTAATATTTAATATATTTATGGCAATTTATTATTTTTGCAAAAAAATACTAAATTCCCAAAAAAACATTCTTTAATTATAAAAAACAATTAATAACAATAATATTACAAATATTAAAGTTATATAGTAATATAAATACTATTTATATTGATAAAAGAATTATTGAAAATAATAATAAAGAGAAATTATTATAAAAAGAAAATATAACCTACTTTTGATAGTTAACATAATAATTTTGGATAATTTTACACCAAATAATGTAAATAAAACTATTTTAAATTTTATTTGGAAATGAAAATAAAAGAACTTACAAATATTCTTGATTCTATGTGGAATTGAAGATTTTAGAGATAAATTAATCAAAAAAAATAATATTTGTTTAAACACATTGCAATTGATGATTATAATAGAGGTGAACAGTATTCCTTAATGATATAATAGAACTATATAAATATAATAAACTTATTAACTTTGGTTTTAATGTGTCTGAGGGAGAAATAGAGATAAAAAGAGCTCTCTATATATTGAAATACTCCCTTTTAGAGTTCAGAAGGCTTATAGTATACGTTTACTGATGGTATCCACTGGAATTGATTGGTATTTCAAGTTTTAGTGGTGATTAAATCATAATTAAACCATTGTATCTCATTATTATGCCATTACTTAGAGTTATCACTAGGACTCCAAGCTTTCTGACATCATAGGCTTAGAAGAAGCCTAAAGTTTTCATATTTTATTGGTATTAATTATAATGAACTAGTATTCACCAGTTTTATCACTTATATAAATGTTAAGCTTAAAATAAGGTTACAGTGAGTGATCATAAATGATCATTTTTAAGCTTAAATGTTTATCATTAGTAACTTTTGATTCATACACGCCACAGCCATTTAGAGGGTGAATTCTGATAACTTGGAATGTCGTTATTAAGATTCCAAGAGAGTTTTCTTAGTTCATCAAAACTCTGTTTTTGATGATTTTTCTTGTAGCTCATCTTTTCTTTAAAAACTTACTATTTTATACTTCAGACCATGACTTAAAAGGGTTATACCTTGAATGTAATTATAATAGCTACATCATTATTAATTTATGAGCTATTAGAATCTGAATATCCACTTTATTTGGGGTTTGGACCACTTTGAAAACAAAGTGGTAAACAGCTATAATTATTTTGCTCAATAAACCCCTGTAAGTTATAACCTTGTTTATAGCTTGTCACAGAAAGCTTTTATCTGTATTATTAAATTAATAATGTGGTAACTTTATTTTTGCTTAAAAGCTTTACCATGTATATTTAAAAATATATGAGCTAGAAACCATAAATATATGCACTGATCATAAAAGTGCTTATATTAAGGTTATCTCACTTAGTATTTAATTTTAAGTTATGAGAAAAAGTTTATATTTGTAGCTTATCATGGGGAATAAAATGGTGTAATTTGCCCCACATATTTATTCATTGGCTTCTGAGATAATCAAGGTTTTATTCCTTTTTATGGCATTTTTATTTCAAGATAATAACTTTAATTTCTATTATTAAAATAAGTATTGTCAAGTTTTTTGTGAACCTTTTGTATATGTGGTCATATATCAAAGGCTCACACCAAATTTGGTTTGATAACAACATATGAGAATTTTGTACCCGCAAGAGGTCAAAAGATTCTTCATTAGAAGGTCCAGGTGTATTCTACAAGCCAGGATGTGTCGAATGAGGTAGTAATCACATCTGGGTGACCTTTATTACTCAAGCTATGAGGGGTCAAGATAAAAACACCTATTGGAGGTTTTGACACCTCATAATTCAATCATATGTAATAGGTTCCTACAGTACCATCCAAGAAATAGTTTGGAGTGGATCTGTAAAGTAATTCATATGAGTGAAAAACTGACAAACAGCCTTTTAATGGCTTTGAAACCTCACAATTCAACTATAATGGATAGCATCCTACAGTACCACTTGGTGTGAGACTATAACCTTAAATACTACAAACCGCTTTGATTTTTTAAGATACAGGGCTCAGAGTAAGATCAAATTTTAGCCACAAGTGAGTTAGAAAATATTTTTAAACCATTGTCACACCTTGGATTAAGCGTGAAAAAGCTATACAGGCTCAAGCTTTACTTAAATTTTTGTAAAATGGTATTTCTCTCATTTTTAAGAGAAAAATTCCAATAAATTTGGAGTAGCGTAAGATAAAGGGACAAGGGTGAAATTAAAATGTCATTTGAAATTTCTCATCAAGACTTTGGAATTTGGATGGGAGATGAAAAAATAGTATTATCTTTTCACATTGCCCAAGTGAGATTTTTATAGTAATTTCTGATCCATTGATATTACAGCATTGAAAGTGGGACCATTTAATAGGCCTTTTTGAGAGATTCAATAAAGTCCCGACTTCATGAGTCTATGGTAAAATCTCTGTCTGTTATATGAGAGGTGAATATTAAGGTTTATGCTTAGCAAGAGTTTTTAACCTTAATAACTTGGCTTATCATTATTGTTTGGTAAAGAGAATGTTATTTTATGAAAGGGGAAGATTTCGTTTTTAAGTTAACCAAATTTACAGATTCCCTTTGTTGATTTCTGTCCCTTTTGTTTGTGGCCTTATTATACCTTTCTTAGTTTAAGTAAAGGTGGAAAGGTGTGTATCTTCTGGGGTACCATGTTTGTGGTACTTTTTCATTTCATTCTTGTGCTCCAGTTTTGAGTCACAGGATGAAAACCAAAGGCTATGAAATTTTATCTTGAAAAATGGCAATCAACCTCCTTAAAAATGGAATCTTCCAGCTTTTCATCTTCATTGTGTATCTCTGACCACCTTTGTTTCATATCAGAAATCATATGGTACAAAATCACACAAAAAACTACCCATTTATTTCACTTAACCATCTATGACTTTTTCTAAGTTGATAATGAATCTTGCAGAGTGATGAAAGTCACCTTTTGAGAATTCCAATCACAATGAGAAAAGGCAGAACCTGGGGTTATGTGCTGTGGGTCGAAAATGATCTCAACTAGAAATGAAAATGATTCTAAAATGACCAGAAACATGGATATTTTTATGCCTATCCATGTTTGGATTAATTTGCGTATAATTTCAGTTGAGTGAATAAAGCTGAAATATATGGAAGACCTAGGTTTTGTGTTCATACTACTTGAAGATTATATAGATAAAGTGAAAAACCTATGATATCATAGATTTTTGAACTGCTCTCAAAATAATACAGGATGGATCTGGAACTTAAGATTGTAAACAGATTAATATTTTTTTTAAAAAACTTCATCCATCTCATTGCTCATCTTGATGTGATAAGAAATCTTAACTTATTTCATGGATACCTATTGAATTATAAAGCTTATCCATTGAGAGAAATATATAAATCCTACTCCATTCAGAAAGATTCAATAAATTATAATTTAAAAAGGGGGAATATCTACCATTTATCACCAACTGCGTCTCTCAGGGGTTTTTATCCAACACCATAGACTTGGAGAAAATATTAACTTTATTTACAGGAGAATTTTGTAGTTTGTGAGGTCTCACTGATAGGACAATTTAATTTTAGATATATTAATTCTGTTATTTGAAAGAGTGGGTAAGGAAATATTTCATCATTTTAGCTTCACACACTCTTTGAAATCAAATTTGGTAAATAAAAAAGGAAATATTTTGGTTCTCAATAAGCTTCGAAAGCTTTGAAAATGTTATATATTATCAAAGAGGAGGTCCTTCATGAGCTTTAATTACTATATAATATAATTTCACTTGTGTTCTTTAATAATGAATTTATTTTGAGGAAGTCCTTAATTTCAAATCTTGAAACTGAATAACTAGTTCAAAGAGAAACTGTAAGGAAGTCTTGGGAAAACAGACTAGAGACCTTAAAATAAGAATAAGCAATCCTCAATGAAAAACAATTTTGATTTTATTTATTTAATTGTGAGTTCATTAATAAAAGAATTTTGAAATTATATTTGATATTTAAAATAAACTAAATAAATACTTTATTCAACTACTGCAGAAATATCTAAAATATACTTTCAGTGGAAAAGATAAATTTCAGATTGATGGAAAATGATAATTATTGCCTCATTCAACAAAATTTAAAGAAATTATCAAGAAGATCTGAAGGGAATATTTTCTTCTTTGAAATGATAAATAAATTTCAGCTCAATAAATATACTATTCAGCTCTCTGGATATGATTAAGAATCAATATTTGAGTCATTCAATCAGAAAGGTTTGAGTTTATTGGTTTAAAATTTCAATAAATCTGGGGAAAATAATCTCACAATGTTCTTTTTTTAGCAGAATTTTTGTAAACCTCTATACTTAAAAATCTTTTTCTATTCTTGGTAGTATGAAAACAGCTATTCCTGCTAACAGAAGTGATAAATTAAAGTTAAAATTTGAATTTTCAATCTTTACAACAAGATAATAATATTTATAATTTTGCTTCAACTTAATCCAATTTGAAAAGTTCAATTTAATTCTATTTTAGGGAAAGATTTCTTGTTATAGGTTTGTTCATATCATAAGTTTTTGAAGAAGTACATAAAGATTTTGAATCAGAGGTTGAAAAATATTTCGTTCTCAGAAACTAATAATTCAACTGAATTCAGATACAAATGAAATATTAAGGAAGACTTTACTTATGATCTTTCCTGCAGTTCTAGATATGAAAAAGAATTTGGTTTTTGATATATTATTTAACGTTTTAATTGACTTAACTTAAGAAATTAACTTTTAACAAATATTCCACTCAAGGAATTTTTGTATTTAATATATTTGTTGAAAAAACTTTTCATTTTGGTATTGATTAATCTTGATCACTTTAGTGGGGAAAATTTTGAAACTTGGGAAATTGTAGATTGTATGTATACTTTAATTGTTCAATTAATTGATAAAATAAGAAAAACTAAGCCTTCCATGAATAATATTTTGAAGAGCCTAATACTAAATGAGCCCATATAATCACTTATATTTGAGAATTACATATAAGAAAGTCTCTCTAAAACTCATCTGAGTCAAATGTTACTTATTGACTATCTCTTACCTTGGTTGAAATTGGACAAACAAAGAGCATTATTATTGAATAAAATTGCAAAAGATTCCCTCTGGGTTTGTGTTAGTCCCCAAGAGGCTGGCATAAGCTTAGAGAATCTCTAGTAAATAATACAGATAGTTAAGAAGATATCCAGACTGTGTTTATGTTTTTTTACATATAATTAACTTATGTAATTGTTATTGAAGATTAATTTTGAAAATCATTGGATACAAGATGGATAAATATGTACAAGTTCTCATAAACGTTTATTCACCTCAATAAGGTTTCTTAAGGTTATTTTCCATTTGATATTGTTTATGTGGATAAGCTTTAAGCTTTTCCTTTTTCTTTTTTCTCAAATGAGACACACATACCTGTCATGAATTTCTCATTATTAACTTATTAAATATCTTTTTATAAAAATAAATATAGTATGAGCATAAATTAATCATGAAAACTATTGAATGAAATTTATAATCAATAACATTGAGTAGAAACAATTTTGTGTTTCAATATAAATTGATTTCTCATATTAAGGAATCAAGTATCTTCAATTAATTGAAAGAAAACCATTCTGTTGGAATGCAAAACCCCATTGAAGTGAAATTAAAGAAAGAAAAGTAAACATTGAGAACTTATAATCTGGAGAGAATATCAATTCAATCACGAAAATGTTTTCATGATATTTTATACTTCATCTCTTTCATATGTCAACCACACTATACAAATCAAGGTAAAGCTCTTCTTAAAGTGAGAGATGTTGAATCCCTTGTTTCCAATTGCACGGACCTATGAAATTTGAAGCTTAAGCTATATGTATTTCCATTTTCCTTCAACTTTGAATGTGTAAAATATTTTCCTCCCCAAATAATTCTTACTGATCTGCCAACTAACTGAAAGAAAGGATTTTATATGGGACAAAAGAATATTTTTTAAATATGAAAGATTATTATCCCATAGAATGTTTGAGCTATGGTGAAAATCAAGAAACGAAGCTCTTCCAAGTGATGTGTTTGATTTGGGAAATCTTTTTCCAGAAGTTATATTCTAAACTTTTGTTAGAGAAAGATAAGTGATAGCCTTTGAAAGGAACATTAATTTCACAATTTTTATCATACGAGGTTATACAGCTTTGATCTAATAAATGTCATAGATGAAATTATTTATTATGTGTGAGAATATATTCATCAGTTTATTTGTCATTTGAAAATACTAAGTTATTGGAAGATCAATGAGAATCGTTGAAAATTGAATAAATTTAGAAAAATCAATTAGAAACATATTTCATGACTAATATGTTAAGAACTTGAAAAATGAATTCCCAACAAACATACTCAATCGAAAGAAGGAAGAATTTTGAAAATGTGTGTATTTTTTTGTGCATTGATGAAAATAAAAAAAACTTTAATTTCTGACCAGAAGAATTGAACACCCCTTCCAAATTTGTGATACTTATTGATAAATTTCATGATAAATTCCAATGACCATTCCTCTAGATTATGAGATTATATCTTCTCCTTGTTGGTTAATGGCCAGAACTAAGTACAAATTTGAATTGGGGCTTATATATATTGAACAAATTTTAATATTTGAAGCTTTCAATTGAAATTATAAATATGTGCCCAAATTTTTGATTGAATTTAAGATTTGAAATATTTCCACTGACCATCAATTGTGTTGTGAATTCGACCTGAAGTTTTAGATTTGAATATTTATATTTTCTCCACATTCTTTCCTCCCCCTTTACAATGAGACAGGGTACACAATTCATCTTAAGGAGTGAAAAACGAACCTATGAAGATGTTAACATGAACCATATCACCAAAGGAATGAGATATTAAAAAAAAGAGATATTCAAATTTCTCATAACTCTTGAATTATTGACAAAAGGGTATTTTTGATATTAAATATCTCCATATGAAGATCAATTGAATAAAGTGATTATAGAATAGAATAAATTTCCTTTGAATTGTGTAAGAAGATTTTTTAACAAGTTTTATAGTTCTTGGGAATTAATTAAAGAAATAATATATTCATTTATGAAAAAAGAATTATTGTTGGATAATTAAAATTTTTCCTTCTGTAAAATCCCACAAAGTGACTATGTGTATTTTGAGCAAGATTATTATGGTAAGAGGAAGTTTTGAACAAGGATTTTTCAAGATATTTATTGCATTAATATTCATTGAATGTGCAATTTATACTTTGAGTGCTATTTTTCTTCAATAAAACACCACAAATTCAGTCAAAATGAGCTTTCTGACTTCACATGTTCCAAAAACAAGATTTGTACCCTGGATGCACATAGTTTTAGATTTTACTTGTGGGAAAACCAAAGTATAGCTTTTCAAGAAAACTTTGATTTAAAAATTTCCAGCATTCTGTTTTCTATTTTATGTTTTTCTCACTTGTGAGACAATTTTTCCATTTATTGTTTTTAAATTGTTTTTAATCTTTCAGAAAAAATTAATTATTGAGTTTTTCCTTTTATTTTCCTTATCTACCATTAACCAGGACCAAATTGGCTACACATGAGAGCAGGTGTTCCATTTAGAAATTAGCTTCGACTCAACCTAGAATGAGCATAGGCCCTTCCTGTGAACTAGGTTGCAACCAGAATTCAAATTTTTTGTTAGAATTTCAAGGCCTTCCAAGCCACTGCAATATTACAGAATCTCCAAAGGTTTATTCGCTTTTACAACTGGATAGAGTAAGTAGATAATATACTATATGAAAACTCTTCCCATTTATATTTTGATATTCAAATGAATACCTTTCAAGATAAAAAATTGAAGCTCAAAATTAATTTGCAATTCAGCAAATTCCAAAGCTTTTGAGGCTCAAAATAGTGAAAACCCATTATTTAAAATAAATAAATCTTTCATCTTTCTTAATTTATGACTTAATATTCCTCGGTTAAAATATCAATTCTTATTTATTCTTCAAAAGGTGGCTCACAAATGTCAAAATCAGATTTCTTAAACTGAAGCCTCTTTGGAAGAAACTGGATTGATTGTGAATTCTGTTTCTTGAATTTTTCGGGTGCTGAGACCTCAGAGGGGACAGATAAAGGATTCAAAATCTGCTTTTACAAAATTATCTCCCAAAAAATGAAAAACAATTGTATTTATTTTTATCTTGATTGATTAGAATTCCTAGAAATAAAGTTTTTATTTTTTCATTTTATTGTTACTTTTGCATCATTAACAAATCTTATCAGTTTTGAATTTCAAAACAAAAATTTATGTTTCTTTGAGAGGAGTTTTCTTTTTATGGCTCATTTATTGGTGCTATTTATCAATTGAAAAGAGAAATCGTGGTCCCCATAATCCACAAAATTCCAAGAATACTACAGTAAAGGTCCTGTAATAGGGCTACTGTGAAATTGTTAAGAATCATTGACAATCATGCATAAGCAGCTATTAAGGTTCATTTACTGTAACAAAATTGACACATCTCAAACATATTAAAAAAGAAGTCCTTGCAAATGGCTGCTATTGTGTTTTTTTTGAAAAAAATCTAATCTAAAAAAAATTTACAACCATAATAGATAAAAATCAGGAAAATGAAAACAAAAAATAAATAAAAAAATCAAAATAAAATATCACCATAAAAAATGGATGCCAAAACTCAGAAAAATGCAATAAAAAATAAAAGAACGTTTTAGAGTATCAGAAAGGAAGTTTTTCCTATTTCTATTCTCCAAAGAATATGGGAGAAACTTTAGTGTAATTATGAAAGGAGGTTCAATTCACCTCTCATAAATATTCTTTCTATTACTTGTTATGAGGTTGATCTATCATTCTGCATGAATAATGTTTGAGAAAAAAGTCTTTCAGATTTTTTTTTGTGGTTTCTATGTTTATGCTTTCTCTTTCAGCAATAAATTTAAATAATTTTCTGTTTCAAAAGCACATTTGATATACCAGTAGGAGTATATATTTAATTAAATATTATTCCAATAATACTCTTACAAGTAAAAGGTTTTTCTCGTTCCATAAAATATGGACCAGTTCACTTAATCTCCAAGAGCTAGCTTATCATAAACCATGTTATTATGTCAAAAAATATCAAATGATTTGATTTCCCTTCAATACTGTTCAAATATCTTTTCAGTTTAGATTTATTATATTGTCTTACATTTGAAGGGTTGAACAGAATTAGTTTTTGATTTTAAGACAAATATATTTGAAGGTTTTTAACATAGTATTATTGATAAAATCATATAATTAGTGATTAATTTGGATAGTTAATTCATGGTTTGCAAAGAGAATTAATTCATTGGCTTAAGCATTAATGAATAGCCACTTTTAGCATATTGAAATTGAAAAATAAAACTAACAGTGTAGATTACTTGGTATATGTTTTATGCTTTTAGTTGAATAATTGAAACATAATTCAGATCATGTTTTGATTATGAGGGACATGGCCCTGAAATAAGATTTTCCCCCCTCCAAGCTTACTTCCCACAAGGGTCTAACTTAATTATTTGGCCCTTTCTTATTAAAGATTACTTTGAAAAACACGTTAAGCCACTTATTAAGAATGAATAACACATAAAAACAAAAAATAGTGTTCCCTTATCTTGTAAAAACACTTTAGATAGGTGTAGATATTATTTTCTTAAATAAACTTCTCAGAGGGCTGGTTTTTCTAGATATATCATTATTTTAGGCTTTATGGATTTATCAAAGGAATTTGTTTTTTGAAAACCTACCACAAGCTTTATAAATATGTTTTGAGAAATAAATTTTTGAAAAGGACCAACTTCTGCCAGTTTTTTTGCGTGAATATTATATAGAATTCAAAAAATTTGAAAGAACACAATTGAATTTTTTTATTTATTCATTAATCTCAGGTTTTCAATCATTTTAAAGGACTTTTAAGAGTTTTTATTAACTTAAATTACATGAGAAATAGAGGTCTATAAAGGTGTCCCCACAAATTTGAAGAAATATTATTGTAAAGAAACAGGAAAATTACTTCCTCAGTTGGTTTCAATAATTTTACTTTCTTTTTTGGAAATATTGTAAAATTCAAAAATCCATGTTCAAATACTCAAAGCTATGAACCCACAAAGTTCAGGTATAATATTTTCTTTTCAGTGAATGGAGGGCTCTCTATATATCCAAATGGTTTCAAAATGAAACTAATATTAAGAGAATTGAAGTTAAAATTGAGAGAGTTTATATAATACTGCAAGTAAAATATAGCATAAGTCAAATAGAAAGCTATTTTGATAGAGTGTTTTCAATAGAAAAAATAATTGAAGAAATTAATGTTTAGCCATATTCATACATGCTGATTGAATTCCGTCAAAAAACACAAATATTTTCATTATTTAAGCTTCATTTAATTTCTTGATGCAGAGACTACACTATTTTACTATGAATAACACCCCAAATGATCCTGGTTTTTCACATATTGATTTAACTCACTAGATAAAGATGGTTTTATTGGAATTGATAATTTCCCCAGAATAATATACAAAATGAATCTGGATTGGTATTAATTAAGAAAACTCTTGAATTCCCAAAAAATTCAAGGAAATTCTTTTTTTAGATTGTTATGAATATTTCAAATTATTTTATTGACAATGTTTTTTGTCAGGATGAGTCTATGATAGAGTAATAAAGATAGTATATACAACTCTAACTGTGACTGTGAAATGGAGAAAAATTGATGAAAAAGAGTTTCAAAGAGTATTGAAGGGACTTAATAAAATATTTTAGTGGTGGTTAGTGCTATTGAAAGCCCTGGGTGCAATAATTATCTATTGGGGTACAATAATAACTACTACAATACTTAAGATTAGAGGTATACCTCATTATTTCTCGAGAGTAGAATTTTTTTTGGAAAGTTTTACTATGTAGGGATTCCTTTTTTGGGAAGAGAAAGAGCCCTTTTTATCCTGAAATTGGGTGGAAAGGTCCTCTGGACCACTTCACTGGAGGAAGTGAAGATTTTTCACTTCAGAGTACTGGCTTGTGGTTTTCACAAGGCCTTTATAATCTGTATTGGGCTCAGAAGTCATTTTGAAACCACATATGGGAAGTTTTTCCCAATACAGGGTGAAAATTTTCATCTGAGGACCAAACAGCCCTCTTCTGACGTGTGTGATGCATAGAATGCTGTATAGAACCTTTATGGGACCCCAGTATTGAATAAAATATGAGGGATTGAAGTATAAACAAGCTTTCTTGTCTTTTTGACACCTCATAATCATAGTTATGGGGAAGTATCCCACAGTAAAGGTGTATTGGCCAACTGTGGGATTATGAACTTAAGACTGCTATAACTTTTTCAGTTTTCAAGATATTGAGCTAGATTTTGGTTCATTGTGTAGCCCTTTATGCAATATACACAATTGTAGCTCATTTTGTAAGGCTAAATTATTCATGGCAAATTTATGCCATACTCTATTTTTGTTATTCAAATATATTATTTTCTCAAAATCTGTATGGAACGTATTTTTCCCATAGCTTTTGTTCTAGATGAGATATGGGGAAATGAATGACACCATCAGATAGACCTGATTGTTCACTTTCCAAAAGAACTACACTTGATGTATCTCACGCTAAAACTGTAGAAGTTAGATGAGAGGTGAATATTTTATTCACCCTTATTTTACCTTAGTTTGGCCATAGCTTCTGTAGATTTGGTGCTAGCTCAGTTGAGCTAGTAAAATTGGATAGCCCTGACCTAGAGCTTCAATTTAAACACCCATTTTCTGGGGTTAAACCTACTCCTCTGGATTTCAGATGAGAGGTGAAAATTAAGGTTTATGCTCAGAAACTTCTTTTAGAAGGAATAAATTTGTTATTCGTTGTCCTATGGTGATCGGACTTGTATATTTGGAAACAGCTGAGTTTCATTTTTTTGATACCTTTTGAGCTAGTTTGTCTCAGTTCCATGTTTTGGTGGTATTTTGTTATACTATTGGTTTATGGTGTTTGGCTGTCATGCTTGTGCTCTGGTTTTGAGTCACAGGCTGACATACCCTTGCTTCAAAAAGGCTCATCATTGATGAGACTTTTCAGCCCTCCTAGAGGCTCTTGATCTTTTCAAGTGAATGTTACCATCTGGTATGGCATCTTCTGCCAACCATTTGTCCTTATCTGCTGTCTGGGTTTTGAATATGACCAGGTATTTCCTCTGCTCTTTACCATTCAGTCTGATCTTCCTAGCCTTGATGATCTTTTTCACAGGGCCAGGGGAGTTTTCCCCTTCCAGTATGTCTTGTGGAGTGTGGGTCTTGTTCCTGGAGGGGAAACTATCCTCTACTGTCTGGATGTCAGGTTTGACCAAATTTACTGGAAATACTGGGTGTTTCCTAGAGGATTCCTCTGTAAGTCTAACCTCCACTTCATTTTTCACTTTCAGCTTGATGATAGTGAAAGGTCCCACATTTTCTTTGGTCTTTTGAGGCTATTAAAGTTAAGAGTAGATACTAACACTTGGTCCCCTTCTTTGAATTCTGGTTCCATGTGTGTTTTTTCATACCTCTGTTTTTTGTACTCTTTAGCCTCAGAAATGCACTTGGAACCTGTATAAAATTCTCTCTTCCACATGTCATGGAAGTCTTTAACTGTGGGGTGGATAGTAAGAAGGTTTTTCTTCAAGTGATCCACAGGTAATAGGTGGTTCCACCCTTTTTCTACCAGTGGTAGAGTGCTGGCTTGTGTTGTAAGCCAGTTGGACTTTGGGAAGGAGTGTGACCCAATCATGGGTGTATCCTTCATGGTTCTTATACCCCATGCCATATGCACAGAATCTCCTGATGATGTCCTCCATTGTCTGGATCAGCCTTTCAGCTAAACCATCTCTCTGTGGATGATAAGCTTTAGAAAATGAAAGTTTTGTTCCAGGAATGTCATAGAGGTTGGTCAAAAATTCTGATGTGAATTTTGGGTCCCTATCACTAATGCTGATTTTAGGGACTCCACATGTGCATATAATGTTATTCCAGAATAAGAAGGCTATATTCATAGCTGTATCCTCCTTGTGACATGGTAGGAACCTTAAAATTTTACTATACATAGAAACTATGACTAGGAAAGCATTGAAGCTTTCTTTTCCTCCTGGGAAAAGTCCTGTGACCCAGTCCATGTTGATGGTTTCCCATGGGTGTTTGGGCTCTTCTATGTGTTGAAGCAGCCCATATTTTCCCCCATGTTTTCTGTTTGCCTTCTGGCATCCTTCACAAGTGTTGATTTATTAGCTAAAATATTGTTTGCATTTGGGCCACCAAGCTGTGCTTGCTACCATCTCTTTGGTCCTGTCTTCATCCATGTGTCTGTCACAGGGGCTCTTGTGGAAAGCAAGAGTGGTCTGGCACTAAGTAATTAAGAACTCACTTGAAGGGCTCCAAAAGAATAATGAAATAAAAAGGAATATATTTCTTGAAGAAAGAATAGAATTAAGGAAAATTATTCCCAAGATGAAAGAAAAGGGAAGCCAATGGCCAAGATAATAAAGAAAGCCAAACGCCAAAGAGCCAAAAAAATGAATCCTCAATTCACTGTTTCAGCCTGTCAGAAAGAACAAGGGAATTAGTAAAGGATATGACCACCAATATCCACTGACAGGCAAAGAAGAAAAGGTGAAAATGACTGACTTAAGATTATCAGTACTTAACTTAATAAATGAAAAGGAAATAAGGATAAAAATAAATACAATATATTAATTAACTGGGGAAAAAGTCCCCAGGGAATAAAAGGTTGCCAGTATATGTGAAAAGTTGAAGACTGATCCTAAAGTGTTGATCACCAAGATGTATTGACTATTTTGGGTCAATACATATCTGGCCATCTGGAGAATCAAACTGTGTGATGGAATTCCCACAGTGGAATATGAATTGGCCCAAAAGGGCCAAGGCCATACAGGTTGCTTGAATACTGCCTGTATGGACCAATTGAGTTGTCCAAGGAGTACTGAAGTACTTGATGCCTTGAAAGCTGATTGAATGATTGATGACCTCTTGAAATTACCCTTGTAATAATCCTGAAAGGAAACTACAACCCAACTCCTGCAGGGCCAGGTGAATGGGGTCCTTGAATGGTCTTCTGGTAGCTGCTAAGGATTGCAAGACTGAATGACTAAAAATACTTCCTTTGAAATGGGTGATGGATTTGGGGACTTGAATTAAAAAGGCATAATCTGGTCCTGAAAGCATCACCATTGGATTTCTGAGCAAAATTGGTGCATAATGGTATATTATACCATAAAAGCACCATTGCTGAATCCTTGGTATGGAGTACATTGGTGAAGGAGATTCTTTCCCCTGAATTCAGTGGAAGGCTTTCTGGACTTGAGCTGGTGGCCTCTGGTGGTTGCCAGAGGCCAGGAATTGAAAATGGCCAATATGTGGTTCTTGGGGTCCTTATGGCCATTTTTGGGACTGATGAGATTGAGGGCCAAAGCTGGCTGAGGTGGGCCCACCTGGCCTTGAGGGCTGGTGGTTGGCCCCCTTGGATTTAGGCCAAAAGGGGCCTAAGGGTCCCACAGACTGTGGGCCATAGAGGGCTCAAATGGCCCTAGACCCCATAATCAAAGGGGTGGGGCCAATGGCCCTGGTGATGGCTAGAGGGGCCAGAATCTCCTGGACGTCCAGAAAGAACCTCCCAGGCCCAAAAGAAAGGTATCAGCCTGGGGGTTGGTAAGGTAGAGAATTGGGCAAAAAGGCCAATGGTTTCAGGATATGGCCTGAGGCCATAAATTAGGTTTGAGGCCATAAGTGGCCAGTAAAAGGTGGTATTGCCCAAAGGCTGTAAAACAGCAAAATGGTCAAACTGGCCATAAAACTAATGGCATGAACCAGTGGCTATAAAATGGGGTCAGGCTCCATTTGCCACAAAAACCTGTTGGGGGGGGTGATTACACCTGGTTGTGACAGTACCACCCACCAAAACAAGGTAAAAGCCTGTTGAGGCCGTTGAGAAATATTGGACACAGGGATTCCAGGGGTATTTCATCTTGAAAGAAATTTCATGACTGGTACAAGATTGGCATATGACCTGAGGATGAATTGGTTTTCTTCTGACATCTGTATTTTGAAGTTTTGAAGAATTGGATTGGCGTAAAGATTTTGGAATTAAGATTATAAGGAAAATTTTGAAAAAACATAAAGAGAAAATGAGAAAAGGAAATAAAGAGAAAAGAAATCTTGAGGGAAATCCAAATCTTGATCATGGAAGTGGACAGCTGATTTGAATTGGCCAAGGACCCAGAAAACAAGATTTGATTCCAGGTGCTCACAAAGTGGCCAAGGCTATGTTTTTGAAAAACTTTAGACACCTCAGGGAAGTCCACACCAGGAGCAGAACTTACTTTTGGTAGTTACCACTCCCACCAGTGCTATAAAAATAAATCAATATTTCTGAAGGAATGAACTTTAATTGAAAAAACTTGGAAAGTGGAAAGAATAATGAATGGTCCATTTGCCCAACTGAAACTGGCCATAAGGATTGAATTTGGTGTTGCAAGCTTGGCCAGATTCCTGTGTCCTGAAATTTGACAAGTGCTCACAGAGTGGCCAAGGTGATGCTTACAACAAGAAGGGGTAGAATACCTCTAAAGGTGCATACCAGGAGTGGGCCTTACTTTTGGTAATTCCTCTCCCCAAAACGCACCAAAAAACAATCAAGATCTTGAAGAATTGGGTCCTGGCTTGTCAGGATATAAAGAATGAAAATCATTGACAAGTTCAGGGCAATTATTGAGGTTTTCAGTTTGTTCCCAAGTGGATCTTTCTGGGTCTTGACTGAAACCTTTCAATTCCACCAAGTAACATAATTTTCCTCTCTTGATATTGGAATCCAGAATTTGACAGACTTATCATTCCTCTTCTTCTTCAATGCAGATTGGAGGAGGAGGCTCTTGATGCTGATTTGAAATTGTTGATGTCTTGATTGGTTCAAGGAGGGAAATGTGGAAGACTGGGTGGATGGAAGCTTGAGGTGGTAAGAATGAGTAACAACTTTCTTCAATATTGGAGAAGGACCCAACCATCTTTCAAACAGTTTTTTGGTGGGTCTAGCTGATTTGATGTTCTTGGAAGAAAGCCATACCATTACACCCAGATTGAAAGCAGGTGGACTTGCTCTACTTTTATCTGTATACCTTTTAAACCTGTTTTTGGAAACTTCAAGTTCTCTGTTGAAATCTTAATGTACTGATTGGAGTTTTGTTGATAGATTTACAGCAGGATTCTCTTGAGTGATTTTAACTGAGTCGAATTGTGGATCTCTTCCATAAACAGTAAAAAACACTGATTTTTTTGTTGAAGAGTGATCAGAATTATTGTAGGCAAATTCAGCCAGACGGAGCCAGGTGTTCCAATCATCTTGATGATAACTGACATAAATACAAAGGTACTGTTCTAGTATCTGATTTACCCTCTGTGTCTGTCCATCAGTTTCTGGATGGTAAGAAATTGTCATATCTCTTCAAATCTTGAGCCGATGACACAGAATGGTCCAAAAAGAAGAAACAAAAAGTAAACCTCTATCACTAACAATGCTTGAAGGCAGGCCATGCATTGAAAAGATATTCTTGATGAATAAATGGGACTAATCCAGTGAAGTTATTGAAGACATTATTGGAAAAAAACTTCCATATTTGAGAATCTGACCACTATGACAAGAATTGGACAGTGGAAATTGAGTGATAAAATCCATTGAAAGAAGAATCCAAGGAACATTTTCAATTGAAAGAGGTTTGAGGAGTCCAGACTTCTTGTGATTAATAGTTTTGTTTCTTGAGCAATGTTTACAGGATGATAAATAATCCTTGATAAATTGACTCATGCTGGACCATTGGAAATCTGCTTGACAAGTTTGGGAGTCTTCTCTTGGCCAGGGTGTCCAGCTAGAGGAGAGTCATGCCTCTTTTGAAGTATGCTGAGTGGAATTGTGGGGTCATTTGGAACCACCACCTGACCTTTGAATAATAGAAGTTGGGAAGAGGAATCAAGAGAATAATCTTGAAAAGATTTACCTTTACCCAATTCTTGAAGGATATTCTGTATTGCAAATCTTGCCATAATTTCTTCTGAATTAATTCAATCAAATTTGAAAAACATTCCACCTTGACTGCAAAAACTCTTGAGGGTTGAAATTCATCTTTCTTAATGAGTTGTTGAAAATTAATTGGGTTCTTGCTGATGAAATCCTCCCCCCTCTCCAGATAAATGTCGTCCCAATGTGATAAGGCATTCAGAAGAGTAGCTAGGCAGCCAGGGAAGTAGGTGATAGAGAAATGAAATTCAGCCCAGAGAGCTTGATGGCTATTAGGAACCTTTGAAGACATGAGGTATTGCAAGGAAGAGTGATAAGTGAGAACTTCAAAAGGGGAAGAGAGTGAAAGAAGAAAAGCCCTCCAGCGTTTGAGAGCCCAAACTATGACAAGGAGCTCTTTGTCATGAATCTCATAGTTGAGCTCTGCTGGAATAGGCTTGTGGCTATCACATGAAATGGGATGTGTTCCTGAGTCAGAAAAGAAGGATTGAAGTGGGAAAGGATTGGAGAAGTAGTGAAGGGCTCTTTGAGTTGATGAAACTGACTAAGAGCTTCCTCATTGAGGGGAAAACAGGAATATTTCTTGAGGAAACTGGTGAGTGAACTAATCTTCTTTGAATAATTCTTGATGAAATGGTGGTAGAAATTGGCAAAGTCCAGGAATAATTGAAGAGCCTTGAGGTTTCTTGGAGGTGGCCAATTGAGAATTTTCTGGACTTTTGCTTGGTCCATCTTGAGGCCCTCAGAAGAAACAATATAACCTAAATACTCTACACTAGAAACATGAAATAGGCAGTTAGAGGCCTTAGCAAAGAGGTTATGGGTTCGGAGTCTGGAGAGAAAAGTGGACACATGAGTGACATGTCCTTCCTCAGACTTGGAAAAGACTATAATTTCATCCAAATAAACCACAACATCAATATCAAGAAGATAATAGAAAATATCATTTAAAAGAGGAAGGAGCATTGGTGAGTCCAAACGGCATAACCAAATACTCATAACTGCCATATTCAGTTCTAAAATCTGTCAAGTGTTTATCACCCTCCTTGATTCTGCGCAGGTGATATGCACCATGCAAGTCAATCTTGGAGAAGATAGAAGAAACATTAAAAAAAGTGAGAAGCTGGTTCATAGGAGGAACAGGATCCTTGTTCTTCCTAGTAACAGCATTGAGTTTGCTGTGATCACCACACAAAGGGAGGCCACCATCCTTCTTTTTGACAAAAAGGACAGGTGCAACTGTTGAAGAGGAGCTTGGCCAGATGAAACATTTCTATACTTTCTCTGAAATGTAGGCCCTTAGTGTATCTGACTCTTGGTTTGATAAAGAGAAGAGAACCCCAAATTTAGGTAGAGACCCCTCCAGCTCAATATGATGATCACAGGCATGGTGAGGAGGAGGTTTGTGAGCCCTGAGGTATATTTTACATACCCAAATTAGCCACAATTATCTGAAAAATAAATTTTGAATCATGCATAAATCCAAAATTCATCATTTTTGATTTCAGAAAAGATGAATAACTTTTTATTGAGTAAGTAAATCCATGGATTTAAGGCCAGATTTGGATTCTACACGGAAATTCACCTAGGGTAGCTCCATAGAGTGAATAAGCTCAAATTAACTCTTTGAGGTGGTAATATGGAAAATACTTCAATACCACATCATCAATACCACATAAAAGATCCGTGAAAATTTTTGTTTTTCTTAATTTCATGCCAAAATAATGGGAATGTGAAAAATCCCATGTTACATATACACTAAGAATAGTGTTATGCATGTTTTGGGAACTCAATATCATGGTATGCGTATATGGACTTTTGGTACATCCATAGTGGATATCTCACTTTAAGCTTAATTTTCTATTTTGACGTGAAAAATAGGCAAGGGGGACAAAAGACATCAAAGAGAGCCAGGGTACCCAGCTTCTGAGGCCTCAGAGGTGTGGACAGCTCCAAAGCTTGGATCCATGGCTGATCTTGGCCCAATTAGTAAACAAAAACACTTTGGGAACTTGGTTACCATGTTACAACTACTGTAAATCTTAAGAAAATAGCAAATAACCTGCTATTTTGATGTGCCAAGGAGGTAAAGAGCTACTTAGACTCCTGTAACCATGTCAATTCTTGATGAATTTCCATGGATAAACCCCAAGAGAGTAATTAAAACCCTTTTTGGATGTGTATCCATTAATTTACCTCATAGCCACCAGTTAAACACTGATATTTGCAATTCTACATAGAAATGAGGTAAAAACTTCAAAAATTCATTGAAAATACAATTCTTAATTAATCTCTCTGAAGCCTTCAGGACTATTGGAGAGCTGTATTATCTATAGTAAAACCAAAAAGAATTATGGTTTTACTAGTAAAATTAAAGGTTTTACTTACAGTCCATTTTTGACTATTCTATGTGAAACACTGAATCTTCAAAAACTCACAGTAATTGCAACCTGTGATGACATTTCCAATAAAATTGATAAATTTGAGAAATCAATGATTATTTTGGAATAAAAGAAGATTTACAGATTTTACTCCTTTTATTCTTAACCATATTGGGGTTGGTAGTCACGTAAAAGCATCAATTAAGTAATTATGATAATCTTAAGTGACAACAGATGATGCAATCAATAATCCAAAAGGGCTTATTGTTTTCTAACTCACTGGTTTTTCAGTTTGATCCATGGCATGCCTCTGTGAGCTGTTGTTGACTTAAAAAAGGCCACCTATCGCTGTTTTTTCCATATCAAATCATCTTATTATCCATTTATACCATTGTTACCAATAAGTAAGTATTAGTTAAAGCTATTATTAAGTGTTTTATTTCTTTCAGAATAAATCAGAATGACGTGAAATCATAGAATCCAACTATATATTGTTGTAATACAGCTATAAATACATTTTGATCCCTTAAATCCACAATTCTACGTCAAATCTCTCTATCTTATCTTTCAATAAATTCTTTGGAATATTAGTGAGTGATTTATATCTAATTCTTAAAGTTTTTCTCTAAAAAATTAGTTTTCTTCAAGAATTATATTTATAATTATTCTTGCAAAAGATAATTATATATTCAAATAATTTTATTATTTTAATAAAAGAAGTTTTATTATTAAAATCTTCTTGTAATTGATTCTTGTAGACAATTACTGCTCACTGTTAAAATCACTAGTAGTGTTTAACATATGAAAGAAATAATTCTTTAATTATTTAATTGTGGTTATAATAATATTTTATTATTATATTTCATAAGAAAAGACATAGTACTGTTGATTAATAGTAATATTATCATAAGTTTCATAGTCAAATATTACAAAGTTTCTCTGCTTTCACCTTGGAGAATAAATCCAAGTCCTGGTGATAAACAGAAGGAACAACCTTCATCAAAGTTTCTAATTCTTCTGGCTCTTCCTCTTCAGCCCACAACTCCTCCAGAGAGTCATGATAAGATGAAGGAGGAAGGTCCATATCCCCAAAGGAGAGATGAAGTGAAGATACAGAATTATCCTCTCCAGAATCTTGAATCTCTTAGAAGACTTCATATCTAGAGGATAGTGATGACTGATGGGAATCAAGGGAAGAAATATGGACAGAAGATGGAAATCATGGTGTTCTAGAATCACCAACCAGAGCTGCAAATGATTTGGCAGAAGAAAAGTCATTACTGAAAGATTTTGAAGGATCATAATAGTCCTTATGATCAGCATTAAAGGTGATCAGCTCTTGCCTCCAATCAATAGATGGATTAAAATGATAAAGAAAGTCAAAGCCCAATATGAGGTCTTCTCCCTTGGGAGTATCAATGACTAAAAAGTCCCATTCAAAGCTTGGGGATGAAGGAAGCTCAACCATACATTTGGTATGGCAAGTCACAAATAAGGAAGGGGACTCACAGGAGTTCAAAATGATAAGAGGAATATTCTCTGGGAGTTCTGACATAGTCACAGAATACTCGTAAACAAACTGCCTTGCAATAAATGAGTTGGTAGCACCAGAATAAATGAGAATACTGCAAAAAACATCAGAAAGAGAAGAAAAAACAAAACATATAAGCGAATTCTTGACAACAGTATTCAGAATGCACAATTGTGCTCTGGATGGAAAACAGTGAAGACCATTTAACACAACATGATCTTCACTAAGACTTTTCATTGGCTGGGAAATTTGCCTGACAAATGGGTAAGCTTTTTTCAAGGCCTTTTGGAACAGGACTCAAGACTATGCTTCCCACGACAATAGGTATGTAAACCCTCCTTGATTTGTCTTTCTTCTTCAGAATTAATCAACTGGAAGTCTTTATTCAACAAAGAAGAATGGTGCTTGTCCCTCTTCTGAAAATTCTTCTTCTTCTTTTGATTTGAATTTGAAGAAATTTGAGGCTGAGAAGAATTTGACTTTGAGGCTTCAGGCTTCTTCTTTTGTGATGGTTCTTCTCTTTTTGCCTCTCATGGTACCTGGTATCAAGCTCCAGGGTAATATCCATTAAGTCTTGAAGAGAGTCAATTCTTGAAGGATGGGAGGCCAATTGATCCAAAATTCTGGATGGAAATCCCTTGCTGAAATGGTGGATGAGAGCCCTTTCCTCCCAATCTCCAATTTTTGAAACCAAATGCCTGAATTGGCAATTTATAAGGAAACATGTCCACCTTCTATGATTCTTAAGAAATTCAACTCTGATTCACCCTTTCTAGCTTCATTTGGGTCTCCAAATAAAGTAAAGATTTGGGATATGAATAAATTCCAAGAATTAAGAAGATAACTTGGGACTTGATTGCTGAGATTGGAAAGATAAGGTTCAATTCATTTTGCAGCCCTGCCAATAAGAAATGAAGTGGCATAAAGGACCTTCTTTCTGCATTGAGCAAAGGTTTACCAGTAATTATGAAAGATTAATCAAAAAGACTTAATAGAGCCTCTAACGTTGAAGGGCCAAGTCCCATCAAAGCATTTGGTGCCTTCATAAATGGAGTCTTGAAGGCTGGTGGTCTTGATGAATCAGAAGATGAAGCTGGTTGAAGATTGGCCATAATCTGAGTCATTTTCTGCATGAATGGCAAAAAGAATGCTTCAGAGTTATGGGAGAAAAGCTGATTAGATTGGGGTAGAGTTGGCCTTCCATTAGCTTGGGATGCGCCCACAGGAGCAGGGACACCTTCAGTAGCATCAGGCCCTTCCTCTTCCACAGAATTCTCCTCCTCCTCTTCACCATCTTAACCAGGACCTTTGAAAGTGGTCCTTGAAAGTCCTGGAAATCTGCCAACTACTTGTGAAAAAGAATTTGATCTTCTGGGCCCTCTTCCTTCCTTCCTGGATGGTGCTGCCCCTTCCATATGGGGCCCTCAGTTGAGGAACTGCTGGGGTGGAGTCAAGAGCAGCTCTTGGAGTTGGAGTAAGAACAGCTTGAGCTCTGGCCTGAAATCTAGTCTGTCTTGCAGCAGGTGAATGTTGAACAGGAAGGATTTCAGGAATAAAAATTAAAATAAAAGAGATAAAAATGAAACCTTGCTTGAATTCAAGATCAAAATCAAATATTGAGGGAAATAAACTGGAAACATGAAGTCAAAATCAATGTTGAAATCAATGTATTGAAGAAAAATCAATCAATCAAAATTTCAAAACAAAATCTTCAACTCAATAAATCAATATGTAAAATCAATCAATAATCAAAATCTTGCAGAATCAGTCAATCAAATGAATTCTTGAGGCAAAAAATCAATTTTATATCAAAATTCTTGATGTAAAAAATCAGAAAAATCAAATGAAATCTTCAGGTTAATCAATTTTCTTGAAATAAATATCAGGTAAATCAAATAAATCAAGTGAGTTCTTCCTTAAAATCAAAATCTATTGAAGAATGAATCAATATGAATCTTGATGTGAAGAATGTGTCTGAATAATTTGATGAGCAATTTTAAAATCAAATGAAATTTAAAATTATTCCTGAATTATGAATGAAATAGGATTTGATGATTTGGGATAAGATTTAATAAGAGAGACAAAAATAAGAAATAAAATTGGGTCAGCTTTCAATTTTCAAGAATGAAGAATGAATGAGAGAAAATTGAGATGTGACAATAAATCATAAAGATCATAAGCATCAAAGAGTCATAATTTTGATAAAATAGAAGAATGAAATTATAAAGACAAGACGAAAAGAATGAAAAGAAATTATGAGTTAATTAATATAATGTCACAGGGGCTCTTGTGGAAATCAAGAGTGGCCTGGCACTCAGGAATCAAGAACTCACTTGGAGGGCTTCAAAAGAATAAAGAACTAACAAGGAATTTATTTATTTAAGGAAGAATAAGAGTAAGGAAAATTATGCAAAAGATGAAAGAAAAAGGAAGCCAATGGCCAAGATAATAAAGAAAGCCAAAAGCCAAAGAGCCAAACAAATGAATACTCAATTCACTGTTTCAACCTGTCGGAACAAACAATGGAATTAGTAAAGGATACGACCACCAATATCCACTAACAGGCAAAGAAGAAAAGGTGAAAATGACTGAATTAAGATTATCAGTATTTAATTTAATAAATGAAAAGTAAATAAGGATAAAAATAAATCTAATATATTAATTAACTGGGGAGAAAGTCCCAAGGGAAGAAACGGTGGACAGTATATGTGAAAAGTTGAAGACTGATCCTGGAGGGTTGATCACCCAGCTGTATTGACTTTTTTGGGTCAATAAGGATCTGGCGATCTTGAGAATTGAAGTGTGTGATGGAATTCACATAGTGGAATGTGAATTGGCCCAAAAGGGACAGGTGCATACAGGTTAATTGAATACCACCTGTATGGACCAATTGAGTTTTACAAGGAATACTGAAGTACTTGATGCCTTGAAAACTGATTGAATGATTGATAACCTCTTGAAATTACCCTTGAAATAATCCTGAAAAGAAACTACAACCCAAATCCTACATGGCCAGGTGGTTGGGGTCCTCAAATGGTCTTCTGGTAGCCACCAGGGATTGCAAGACTGAATGACTGAAATGACGTCCTTTGAAATGGGTGATGAATTTGGGCACTTGAATTGAAAAGGCATAATCTTATCCTGAAAGCATCACCATTTGATTGTTGAGCAAAATGGGTGCATAATGGTATATTATACCATATATGCACCATTGCTGCATCCTTGGTACAGAGTACATTGGTGAAAGAGAGTTTTCCCCCTGAATGGGGGGAAAGCTTTCTGGACTTGAGCTGGTGGCCTCTTGTGGTTGCCAGAGGCCAGGGGTTGAAAATGGCCAATTTAGGTCCTGGGGTCCTTTTGGCCATTTTGGGGACTGATGAGATTGGGGGCCAAAGTTGGCTCAGGTGGGCCCAATTATGGTTTGGGACCCATCTGACCTTGAGGGCTTGTGGTTGGCCACATTGGATTTAGGACAAAAGGGGCTAAGCGTCCCACAGACCATGGGCCATGGCTTATGGACCACAGCATACAGCCTGCGGGCTGTATACGTAGAGGCCGTAGGGGGCCTAAATGAACCAAAAAGGCCATTTAGGCCTTAGAACCCATATGGCTAGAAAGGCCAGAAGCCCCTGAAAGTCCAGATGGACCCCCAGGCCCAAAATAAATGTATTGGCCTGGGGGTTGGTGAGGCGGAGAATTTCCCAAAAAGGCCAATGGTTTCAGGATATGGCCTGAGGCAATAAGTGGCCAGTAAAAGGTGGTATGTCCCAAAGGCCATAAAACACAAAAATGGTCCAATTGGCATGACCACTTGGCCATAAAATGAGGTCAGGCTATACTTGCTGCAAACACCCATTGGGAGATGGTGATCAAACATGGTTGTGACAGTGTCCCATATATGGGCAGTCATGGCATTCTCCAGGAACATTGATATGTGTTCTCTATGTATCACTGTGAGGGCATTAGTTTGTTTCTATTTGTGATGGATTACAACTTCTATAAGGAAAATTTATTGTCCTTATAGTCCCTCAACCAGGGCTCCTCTAACTGGGAGTCCAGTTCAGGGCTCCTGTAATTTTTTTGAAGGAGTTGTAATAATATGCCACACTTTTTATGTTTTCCATAAGATTTAATCACTTAATTAAAAAATTCTGTGTGAATTTCAGAGGAGCTTATTCCAGATATGTGAGTGTTTGTCCCTTCTGGTTCACTTAGGTGAGTGTCTGGGGTACTAACTTTTGGTTTCCAATCAGAAAATCAGAAGTTTCTACTTCTATCTCTTTCCATGAAATGGAAGGGATTTTTGCAGCTACTTTGGGGTCATAAGCGGGGTCTCTTTTGACATTGTTCAGTGGCCATCTACTGAGACTATCTGCATTTGTGTGGCTTTTGCCTTCTTTGTGTATGAAGGTGATAGTACCTCTATACTCTTGAATGGTTATTTTCCCCTCAAAACATGTCTATCAGTAGTCTTCATGTTAAGTAAAGACTTGAGTGCTGTGCAGTCCATGTAGACTTCAAAGACTGCACCCTCCAGATAATAATTGAGTTTCTCTAGGGCCAGACTATGCATAAGAATTAAGTCTGTGTTGGTCCATACCTAGCTTCTGAATCTTTCAGTTTCCTGAAGATGTAGCATATTACCCTTTCCCTTGGTTCATCATCTACAATTTGTCTTTGGTGCAGGGAAGCCCCCAATCCTTGACTGCAAGCTGCATCTATGTACAACTGGAATGGTAATTCAAAGTCAGGGAGTATCAGGAATTAGGACAGGTGCATAGGTTAGTTCTTGATTGATCCTCTTATATGCATACCTTCTTTCTTTGATAATTTCAAAAACTACATCTTTTGAACATAACTTGTATAGACTACTAGTTATGTGGGCAAAGCTTTTGATGTGGTTTCTGTAGTAGCTAGCAAACCCAAGGAAAGATTGCATCTCTTTGATGTTCTTTGGTACTGGTTTTTTCAGTACTGCTTCTACTTTATTCTGGTCTATGGCCAGACTAAGGCCTGAGACTTTATGTCCTAGTGCCAGTAATTCTTGTTTGCCAAAGTTGCACTTCTTAAGTGAAATTTGCATATTGATGGGTGTGCATTTACTTAGTACTCTGTCTATGTATTGCACATGGTCTTCCAGTGTCTCTGAGTATATAATGATGTCATCAATATATAATACCATCCAGCCTTCCAATATTTCTTCTTGAAATATTGTGTCCATCATCCTTTGGAAGTGGGCTGGTGCCTTTTTGATTCCAAATGGCATCCTGGTGTTCTCATATATACCCATATGGCATATAGCTCTGAGTAAATTCATGGAGTTTCTTTTAACTCCATTCTTATGAAAGCCTTTCATACAATCAATCTTGGTTATATATTTTTCTTTTTCCAGCTTTCCTAGGACATGAGGTATCCTTGGTATAGGGTACATATCAGATTTTGTGTAGTTATTCAGGGCTCTGAAATCCCCACACAAGCAAGATTTGCCATGATTCCAGGTGATAAGGACAGGAGTGGTGATTTCCACTATTTCATTATTTCCTATCTTCCTGATGACATCCATGTCTAGGAGCTCATTGATATGTTTCTCAATTTCTTTCCTAGTTTCCAGGCTTTCTTGATATGGAGGTCTTCTAAGCATGGGTGGATAAGGTCTTTGCACATCTAGATATAATTCTATATCATGGCCTCTGACTTTGCCTAAAGGTTCTTCACCAATGGCAAATGATGGCTTATTTTTCCTCATCATTTCCAGTAAACTAGGTTTTTATTTACTGGTGAGGTTAGTTCTGAATTGGCCCTCTCTGAATTCATATAGTAATTCTTCTAGGGGGTCATGGGTAGATATTTGGTTTATATCAAGTGAAAATTTCATTTCCTTGTTTTTACCTATGGTAATATGCCTGTTTTTACTATTGTAAATATCAATGGCGTTCATCCTCTGGTAGTCTGTTGCCAGTAAAAATCCTTATATGTGGGCATCCTCAAGCACAACAAACTCTGGGTTGAGTCTGATATTACCTTATCTATGGGGTATAATTAGCTCTTTGATAATTGTCCCAATGGCTGCCATAATCCCTGATGCACTTTTAAAATGTTTTTCCTTGGTTGGCAACAGCTTTCTCTCCTGATTGGGGAAGTGGTTATGAAGATACTCTTTGTCCACTATTGAGCAGTGTGCACCACTGCCAATGCTAAATGGGTGTTGAGCATTGTAAATACAAACAGTCATCTTTGTATCTGTCCAATTTCTATGGGCCCTTTCTTTAGTTGGTGTAACTATGAATGTTTGTGCATCTTGTGTGTGTTTACACAAGTTTTTATTTGCAGTGTCCTGTGGAATTCCTGCTTCTAACTGTATGTCCTCAATTTTTAGTTGTGTTTCCACTTGGTACTCCACTAGAAGCTCATCCCTCGGATCTTAGTCTTTATCAAATTGTTATCTGATGGCATCAGCCATAGAGTCTGATTCAGAATCCTTTATTGAGAATTCTTCCTCTGGGAATTGTTCAATGGCATAGACGTTTTCTTTTCCTTTGGACAGTTATTGGCACAGTGATCTGTGGGCCCACAATTGTGACACGAGTTTTTCTTCTTGGTCACTTCTGACACTATTTCTTTGGGTTTATCTTTTCAGTACACCATGAAAGGGTTTTTCTCTTTGTAACTACTGCTTTTATATTGGGAATATTTCCCTATGTTAGTTCTTTTCCTTACATATTGTAAAGTATTTGAAATATCATCTAGAGTGCAACTATGGTTTCATTTGCATTTTATTGCATTCCCTTGTTCTTCTGTCATTTGTGTCAGGAGTTTGTGATTCCTCCTCTGAATATTCATTTGAGGGTCAATGGCTTGAAGTCTTTTAGACTGTCTAAGAAACGACTAATATGGATCTTTGACCAAAGAGTACTTGCCATTTTTAAGTGACATGGTCTTTTCCATATCCAAGTACCATTGCTGTATTTTGGGATTATATGGCTCTTTCACCATGGCCAGTTCCTTCTGCCATGAATTTCCTTCATTTTGGTGTACCATATACTAGCATGTCCTTTGAATGCTTTATTGAATCTAGCAGTAATCCAGTAATGTTGTATGATTGGTACATCAATGAAGAGTCCATCAATATAATAAATAAGCTCCATATGATCATATTCTATTTTAACAGAGAAATTTGGCCAGCTTGAGGCCTCTGGAAGCTGTTTTAGTTCTTCCTTCTCTGAATAAGTCATTTTAGCTCCATCTTGGTATTGTGATGGAGATCTTGGTTTATTATCAAACAGGACATCTGGTTTGATGTCTTCTTGGTATGGGTTATCCAAAGCATGTCCTTGTGGTTGGGAATTCATGTTTTGATAGACATTAAACAATCTTTTCAAGTCTTGATCCAGGAAATACTTGTACCTTATGCAGTGGTTCTGCTCCTCTAAGACTTGGTTAAGTTTTCTGTTGGTTTATTCTGAGGCTTTGCTTAGTTGAGCATGGCCTTCTTGAAGAGGTTTGACAATTTTGTACATTCAGGCTGTTGGTTTTCCCATCCTCACATGGCTTTCTTGGAGCTCTGAAAGCTGCTTTTGAGTTTGCTCTGAAAATTGGGAACTTTGTAACCACAGTGCATCATTGTTTAAGTTAGTCTCAGGTGTGAGAACATTGTGTTCATTCTGAGTGGGGGTAATATTTCTATTATTGGGGCTACTGATTCTAGAAGTGTTTCCAACTATTTCTGGCTCTTGTGTACTTCTTTCAACAAGTCCAACAGCTTCTGAATCATTGGGTCAGACTCTCCCTGCCTTTGTCTGAAAGAAGTATTGTTTTTGCCCTTGTATCCTTGTCTTCTCCAGGAAACTACCTGGGATTTTGAAGAATGGTGACTCTTGGCCACTGATGTGCTGGTGCCTGAATAGTTTGGAGCCACTGTAGAGTTGGGTTGGTCTACTCCTTGTGAGACTGAAAGAATCAGAGTAGGCCCTGTCTGGTTCAGCTGTTCTTCTATAGCTTGGATAGTGGCTTGCTTCTCTCTTATCCTGGTTTTCCTCTCCTCCAGGAGTCTGAACTTCCTGGTGGGATTTCATCCTTTGGTGATTACCATAAGATATTTTAAGGGTGGGTCTTTGAGAGATATCTTCTGGAAACATTCTCCAACTTCTGCCCAGTGGGAGGCTAGGTTGAACCTCTTGTTGTCCATGCTCCATTGGAAAAGATGTTTGAGGAGTTGGTGGAGCTGAAGAACTTGATCCATATCCTTCCAGTCCTCTGGTTTGAGGTTTGTGTTGAGTTGGAAGGTGAATGGAAGATTGGGTATGATTTCCCTCAGTTTCTTGACATTAACCACTATGTCCAAGGTGTCCTATTCCCGGTCTTCTGGCTCTGAACAGGCCTTCTCTGTCCTCTGGCTGGTTCCTGAAGTGTACAGGTGACGTATCAGCATTTGAAAGCAGTCAAAAACGTTCTGTTCTTAGGGTATTTACCGTTGACTGTTCCTTGTAAAAATTTGGTATCTAATGCTTTGGGAAATCTGCCTTTAGAGGTTACAACTGGGTTAATTATGGTACTCTTCCCTGTACAAGTTATCAAGGTTGGTTTACCATGTATTGCTGCATAATTTTTTGGTTTTCTACTTCTCTGAATGGAAATTGGTGTCTGCTTCTTGGCTGTAATGAGGCTTTCAATATGCCTCTTTCCTTTACCCTTGCCTTCTGGTTCTGAAGGTATCACTGGTGTACTGCCTTGTGGTTGGGTTTCAAGTGGTATGAAATTTTCTTCCACTGCATCAAAGAGGAAAGAAGAGGGCTTAAGTCAGTTAAGACTTCTTAAAATGCTGTTTGAACATCCAAGAATGGCCTCTCGGAAATATATTCCTATATTATGCCCTAGTATTATGATATTGTGATTGAAATTATGAATTACATGCCAAAAATACTGGTTTGTAGATTTCTGGTGTACTGTTTGTATACCAGTATCTCACAGATTAAGTTGTAATTAAGAATTGTAATCTAAAGTGATTCTGTAATGGGTAATTGAAATTATCAATATGCCCAACCACACCTCTGATACTTTTATTTACAGTAAAAGAGGTGTTTCTTCCAATTAAAAAAGAACAATATTAATTGTTTTAAGTGTTCTAATATGGAAGACATGCCAAATAGAAGTTTGATGGTGATCAAGTTATAATACACCACATCAAAAATAGTAATAAAAAAACACAGTGGTATATAAGTATATATAACTCAAGAAAAATAATAAAATATATGTATTATATCATTTTTTTTAATATTTAAAACCTGAAAAAAGAAACAATGATGTCAGAAACAAGGATAAAAAAGAAAAAAACTCACTTTTTGTGTGAAAAATAGTCCAAAAGTTCAAAAAACGTGGCCAGTCCCCCAAAATGTCAGGCTGAGTCTATGATAGAGTAATAAAGATAGTATATACAGCTCTAACTGTAGCTGTGACACAAATAAACATTGATAAAAAATAGCTTTAAAGAGAATTTAAGGGCTTTACTAAAGAATTTTAGTAGTGGTAAGTGCTATTGAAGGCCCTGGGTGCAATAATTATCAGTTGGGTTACAATAATAAATACTACAATACTCAAGATCAGAAGTATAAATGATTATTTTCAAAGAGTATAACTGTTTTGGACATTTTTACTACATAGGAATTCAAGATCAGTATGAGGATTCCTCTTTTGGGCAGAGAAAGAGCCCTTTTTATCCTGAAATTGGGTGGAAAGGTTCTCTGCACCACTTCAAATGGAGGAAGAGAAGATTTTTCACTTCAGGGTACTGGCTTGTGGTTTTCACAAGGCCTGTACACTCTGTATTTGGCTCAGATGTGGTTTTGAAACCACATCTGGTCAGTTTTCCCCAATACAGGGTGAAAATTTTCATCTGCGGATCAAACAACCCTCTTCTGACGTGTGTGACACATAGAATGCTGTACAGAACCTCTATGGGGCCCCAGTATTGAATGAAATATGAGGGATTGAAGTATAAGCAAGCTTCTTTGTCTTTTTGACACCTCATAATCATAGCTATGGGAAAGTATCCCACAGTAAACACCAGGGCAAATGTTGTGTCAGTTGTTGGCAATTGACTTCACATCAAGCCAACATGAGGTAGGAAAAAAGTAAAGCTCATGTAAAGCAAAAAGCAAGCAAATTTAGAGCACATGTCACAATATAGTCTTACACCAAATCCTGTGAAATCCACCAATATTGGTTCCTCTGTGCCTTCAACTGAAATTCCTCACCACCTGATTGTCTGGCAACCATCCAAAGGTTGGTAAAAATTACACAAGACCCTCCTGTTTCCACACACACATCAAAGAGGTCCTTAAACCAGTCTTGATGTAGAGAAGGGGTGTATGACTTCCCAGGTCATCCATGAAAGGACTCTGCCTTAGCAGGTGACACTGGTTCAGACCACCGCACAAGACCATGGGTGCAAGTGTGTGTGTGATGCACACACCAAGGGAAAATGATCTGTTGTCCTAATTCTGTGTAGCCATGAATCAACTCAGCATGAGCGGGTGACATGGTTGGAGTCTGCCACACAATGCAGCAGGTGCATGGGTGTGACACATGCACACAAAGGCAAAGCATGTGAGGGCCTAATGTCAAGTGGCATTCACCATTTGTGGGTTACACATGTGGAACCCCTTGTGGAGGGTGCAGGTGCAGGTGTGTAAGTGTGAGAAATGCGCAAGAAGGCAAGAGCATGCGCAGATGTAATTTCCTGAAACCTACCTGCACAAAGAGCTCATTAGGGAATTTGACCAGATCCATACAGCTTAAAAACATCCAAACTCTCATGGACACAATGTAATTCTGAGTCCCACTTGGCTGATGGCCCTATTCCCCTTCCAATGTGATGATGGTGCAGTTGTATCATTTTAGATCCTGTGATATGTGAATGTGTGGGTCATTTGATCATTGAAATTGGCTCATTCACACCATACCCAATGTCAAAAAAGTAATTTCTTTGTGGCCATGTGAAATAATGGGCTTTTCTTTTCACAATGGCATGTCACTATCAAAAATTCTTGAGGCAGTTATTTCTCTGGAAAAATTCATAATGAAGCTGAAAGAATTGCATGATTGTATCACTATATTTTCAGCAAAAAGTGGAGACTAAATATCATGGAAAAACGGTTTTATCATTACAAGCAGCCCACATGACATCACTTTGTTATCATAAAATACACAGTGACCTTCTATTTATTCTTCAGATATGATCAAGTGTCTATCATCAAAAACAACAGCTTTATAAATCTTGAGATGTGGCCAATCTGGTAAGAAACTCACATCAATATTCAAAGTTTTTAAGATCAGAAAGCTATTGTTCAGCATGCAAGATGGCTCACAGAATTTAAAAATGCGATTAATAATACTAAATTGTTGTGAGTTGCCCCTCAGAAAACATATCACACCATTGTTAACACTTTTTGATTAATTTGCAAATATATTGTTCCCAATATTAATTTTTGAAACTGGAAATTACCAAGGTTAGACAATACTTGAAGTGGGATGACTTGTGAATTGAATGATAGTGTCTAAGATGATACATTTAGCTCTTTCCCTTATTGAATGAAAATTCTGTAAGTACTCAACCAGGAAATCCTCATTTTGATGGTCATGGTGGGATGGTTTGTTATATCTTTGTTGATTGAACGGGGCAGGTGGCTGTGATTTGAAAAGCTATTTTATTTCACATGGGACAGATGGGGATTTCAGGAAAATGCAAAGGTTGGAACATTGACAGAAATGTTGAAGTAAGGTTTTATCTGTATCATCTATTAAGAGTTGCAAGAAGTTAGTCTCATTAAGTTCATGTGTTTAATAAATGTGAATATATTTCTCTTATTAATTAACATACATATTTTGTTACTTGTTGGCATGTTTGCAAATACTCCAATCAACCGCTCATAACCCCATGTCACTGAGGAATGTGCTGGGCCTCAACATTGGAATAATATGATCAGCAAAATGATGATTTGGTTTACTTGACTGTTTTGGGAACAGGTGTTGATTGGAAAGGCAGACTTTTTTCTAATGTTCAGCGAATGCAGTCTCACAATCAATTGAAACAGTCTAACCTGTGGCAATGTTGATATAACTAATAAAATGGAATTTATTCTTGGTTATTTCATTTGCAATTTCTTCTGATTTACGCATTTTTCTTTGAGTATTGGGTGAATTGTGTTCCTCTAATGACATCTGTTGACTGAGAATTAAAAATGGAATGCAGACCTTGTATAAGAGAGCCCATTCAGCAGCTTTTAAACTACCATGGGAGGGGTACTCTTGTGCATGATGAGGGAATTATGTTATAGGATATGATTTGCCGGAGATGCTCCAGAGTCTCACTCTTGATCTTGTGATCACTCAGTGCACTGATATTCAATTCTGATGGTGTGGTATACCTGTACCAGTTTGGATTAATGGACAAATTAAGCAGGAATATTTTCAATTTTCCTTAGGCTTTTCCCAATATATTAGAGTATTAATTTTTTTCAAAATAAATTATAAGAAGGACTAACACCATTAAAACTCAATAAACTCCTCTTTTTAATAAATGAACTTGACAATTATGATGTGACACCCCAATGCACCACCCAGATGAATTAACTTTCAAGGGATTGGTTGACCTAAAGCAATTATTATTTTTTATATATTTTTATTTCTTAATTTATTTTAATTCAATTTTCTTTAAATATTGTGGGTAGTAAAAATAAACAAACATATACTACAGCACAGAAGGTCCTAGTTACGATGAGGATGCATGGAATTAAATTTCAGGGCAGAGTTGTAGCATAATAGGGGCCATAAATATTAATTAAAAGTTCATTTATATATCAAAAAGGTAGAATTGGGTATTTAGATGAAAATTAGTGTTTCTATTAATTTTGAGAGGGAAATGAATATTAAATTTAGAGGGTTAAATCTAGGAAAAGTGTTTAATTCAGGATTAGGATATCATTGAAACAAGAACAGTACAGGTGTATTGTATTCTCTGACTCCTTTGAGGAAGTCTAGCATTACAAAAAGGATTTAAACAAATTTAAAAACTTAGTAATAATTTTATGATTATGATAAGATGGTAATTGTGATGCTAGAAGGAAGAAATTCAACATTTAGGGTACAGAGAGATGGTAAAATGGTGTGAAATGTGAAAGAAAATAGGCTAGGAAGACAAGATTAGACATTGGAGATATCACAGTAGTATTACAGAAGGTTCAGAGCAAGATTACAGAAGCTTCACAAAGGTGTACTGTAATACAGTTACAGTTACAGGACACCTAGTTACAGAAAAAGACAGGATAATACAGGAAAACTATAGTACAGTGGTCAGGGAGATAAGAATTCCAGGGATTTCAATTGATTACATAATAAATGACATCATCAACAGGATTTAAAACTAGGATTACTAATCATGGAGATAAGGATCCCAGGAAACTCAATTTATTACATAATCAATGACATCATCAACACAAATTAAAACTAGGATTACTAATCATGGAGATAAGGATCCCAGGAAACTCAATTGATTACATAATCAAATGACATCATTTCCCCACAATTTCCCCACAGTTTCAAGAACTCAATTAAAAAATACAGGTCTCATGATCCAACACCACCAAACCGTATTTCATAATACAGGTCACATGTCAAAAACCCAGATTGGAGACCTGAAAAATTCCAAGTCCCCTTTTTTGACACTCCTATGGAGGCCGAAAAAACTATAAATAGAGGTCCTCTCCCCCCTCAATTCTTTTTTCCTCATGGCCTAGACAGAGGCTCATCACAAAAATGTAACTTATTAATATTTTTTCTGAGGGAAATCCCCTCCATCCATCCACATTATCCTAATTTTTTAGGAATACTCAGTAGCTAAGCTCAGCAGTATAGTTATCCCATCCCCATTCCTAAATGTTTCTCAGTAGCTAAGCTCAGTAGCCATGTCTGAGTGATTTATAATTAATAGTAGTTAACAGTTGGTCTACTTTAATTCATAAACTCATCTCATTGACTATCTCCATCCCATTATTTCTCAGTAGCTAAGCTCAGAAGCACTGTCTGAGTCTTCTTTATATAATTAATAGTAGATAACAGCTGGTCTACATTGATTTATAAATTAAACTCATTGACTATCCCATTGATATTGTTACCCCATTCCTAAATTCTGCTCAGTAGCTAAGCTCAGTAGCACTGTCTGAGTGATTTATAATTAATAGTAGTTAACAGTTGGTCTACTTTAATTCATAAACTCATCTCATTGACTATCTCCATCCCATTATTTCTCAGTAGCTAAGCTCAGAAGCACTGTCTGAGTCTTCTTTATATAGTTAATAGTAGATAACAGCTGGTCTACATTGATTTATAAATTAAACTCATTGACTATCCCATTGATATTGTTACCCCATTCCTAAATTCTGCTCAGTAGCTAAGCTCAGTAGCACTGTCTGAGTGACTTATAATTAATAGTAGTTAACAGTTGATCTACTTTAATTCATAAACTCATCTCATTGACTATCTCCATCCCATTATTTCTCAGTAGCTAAGCTCAGAAGCACTGCCTGAGTCTTCTTTATATAATTAATAGTAGATAACAGCTGGTCTACATTGATTTATAAATTAAACTCATTGACTATCCCATTGATATTGTTACCCCATTACTAAATTCTGCTCAGTAGCTAAGCTCAGTAGAACTGTCTGAGTGATTTATAATTAATAGTAGTTAACAGTTGGTCTACTTTAATTAATAAACTCATCTCATTGACTACCTCCATTCATAAATCTGCTCAGTAGCCAAGCTCAGTAGCATTGTCTGGGTGTTTTATAGATAATAGTAGTTAACAGTTGGTCTACATTATTTTATAAATCCATCCCATTGAAAAGGTTCTTTACTCAGTAGCCAAGCTCAGTAGTAAATTGAACAATAGTAGTGTCTGTTATCCCAGGTTATCATCATAAAAATATTAAACCCTTAAAATAAATATCGTAGTGTTTGTTATTATTATTTATCATATTATCAAAAGTGTTATCATCAAAATTGCAAATCCCTCAAGGTGTTACTGTTCTCAGTAAAGGAATTAAAAAGTCTTTTCCCAGTTTTATATATTTATTTATTTGTGTTAAGGTTTACTAAGCCATTGTTTCCAGATCAAACAAAATCTGATGGAGTCTGTTTAATATACTTTTCTGACCAGCCACCATCAAATAAAATAAATTGATTGTGAACTCAAGTCAAGATAATTCAGCATTTTCAGGAAGGGCAGTTCAGATTATTCTGACACACAAGCAGAGCAAGGGTTACAATCTTGAACAGCAATTCAAAACTGTTCTATTGTAATTTCCCCTTCCAGGTACTGCCTCATTTATCCCACAACAGGGTTTGAAAGTGGGGATTTAATCCGCATCAAATGAGGGAATCTCCACAGAACCACTAGATGGATGTTGCATGTGAGGGGTGGGAATTGGAAAGTAATTTTGTTGGGTGGAAGTAGTGGGGAGTGACTTGTTTATTATTTTTGCTGAATCTGTTCTCAGGGAGCAGGTCTCTCTCAATGTGAGCTGATCAAGAGAGCTGTTGGAGGTCATGGAATCTGAGTCTCAACTGTTTTTGTCATTGGATTTCCAGCAGGTCCTGAATTATATTTTTGTTTTTGACTCCAGAATGCACAATTTGAAAGTTACATGATCCTTCAAAATTCCAAGTATTAAATTATGCATTATGTCAAGATTAACCATTCTGGTTGCATCCCAATATGGAAGGCTTTCCAAAATTGAATATCACACTCCATACTCAGAGAAAATTGCTTGTCTTTGTTGTGGGGATTCCTGAAGCCATTTCACAATGGTTTATTTATGATTTGGGTATATGTGTGTGTTTAGTACAATAGATGACCTATTTATACAATTTGAGCCTTGTGAATTGGGCAAAAATTACAAAAGTGGTTGCCTGAGTCAGAAATAAATCAAGTGAGCTTGCGCATGGCCACCACATCTGCAATGGCTGTGAGGATGGCAACACAGATAAAAGATCCTGAAGTTCCCGTTGTGGTGGGTGAAAAATGGTGACCTTGCCATAGTTCTTTGAGCTCCTTGATCAGGGGCATTAATAGGTAATTCAATTGAAGGGTAGTTGGCTCCTTTGTACCAGGGATGATTCCTAAAACATAGACATTCTATGGCTTCAATCTTTGCCTTGTAGGTGATTGAGAAAAATAAGCATGATAGGTCCAATGCTGGCCAACTGGGTTGACTTTCCATGTGCATTAAACCAGTCCACATAAATTGAGAAGGCCAATGCACCAGGAATGGACATGAATGGGGGGTCATTGTCACAGGGGCTCTTATGAAAGTAAGAGTGGCCTGGCACTCAGGAATCAAGAACTCACTTTCAGGGCTCCAAAAGAATAAAAGATAAAGACAAGTATCCCAAAGATAAAAGAGAAAGGAAGCCATTGGCCACGGTAATAAGAAGCCAAGAGCCAAATAGAAAACCAAATGAATCGTCAATTCAGCGTTTCAACCTGCCAGAAAGAACAATGGAATTAGTAAAGGATATGATCACCAATATTGTCAGGGTGACTCTATGATATAGCTTCAAAATGATAATAGAAACTATAACTCTGAGTGTGACACAAAAATGATGATGATATTTTAAAGTGAGAATATGAGTAAAAGGGCTATACTAAAATAATTTAGTGATGGTGAGGGCTGCTGATAGCCCTGGGTGCAGTTTTTGTCTGTTGGTTTACAATAACAAACCCTACAATAATTAAACTTATAATTATACCTGTTAAATTCTAAGAGTACCACTTCTTTTAAGAAGTTATACCATGTAAGAATATCAAGAACAGGATGCTGGATTTGCTTCCTGGTGAGGCAAAGCCTCCTTTTATCTTGTTCTGGGGTAGTGGGAGGTGGTTTACCTCTGCACACAACCACAGAATGAAAATTTTCACTACTGTGGACTGGTTTGTGGTCCTATACACTCAATACAGGCTAGTATTGGGTTGAAATGTGGTTTTAGAACCACAAGTAGTCATTTTTACCCTATACAGGGTGAGAATTTTCACCAATGGAGTTTACAGGTGTATTCTGGTGCTCCTGACGCGTCAGAAACTGTACAGAACCTATATGGACCTCTGTATTTGACTTAATTATGAGGTATTGAAGTATAAATAAGCTTCTGCATCTGTTTGACACCTCATAATCATACTTATGGGATAGTATCCCCCTATAAGGCTGTATTGGCCAAACTGTGGGATTTTGACCTTAAAGCAGCCATAACTTTGTCAGTCTTTGAGATATCAACCTCAAAATTGGTTCCGTGTGTAGCCCTGAATGTGTTCTACACAATGGTACCTCATTTGATATGGTTATCATCAAAAATGGCAAAGTTATTTCATGTACAAGTCTTTTTGTACATATGTATGTTTTGGCCAAAAGCTGTATTGGGCTTGTTTGCCCCATAACTTTTGTTCTGGTTGAGATATGAGGAAATGGATGGCACCATCAGATAGCCCTTATTGTGCTATTTCCAAAAAGACCCCACTTTAGGTATCTCACACTAAAACTGTAGAAGTTAGGTGAGAGGGGGATGTTTTGTTCACCCTTATTTGGCCTGAATTTGACCATAACTTCAACAATACTGGTGCTAGCTCAGTTTGGCTGGTACCATTGGATAGCCCCGGCTTAGAGCTTCATTTTAAATACCCATTTGATGGGGTTAAGCCTCTTACTCTATATTTCAGATGAGAGGTGAAAATTAAGGTTTATGCTCAGCAATAACTTTGAGCATGAATAACTTTGTTATTCTTTGTCCTATGGTGATGGGACTTATATTTTAAGAAAGGGGTGAGTTTCCTCTTTCTTTTGATACCTTTTGAGATGATTTGGCTCAGCTCCATGTTTTGGTGGTATCTTGGCTATACCATTGATTTATGGTATATTGGCTGTCATGCTTGTGCTCTGCTTTTGAGTCACAGGCTGACAAATATCCACTGAAAGACAAAGAGGAAAAGGTGCAAATGACTGACTTAACATTATCAGTATATACTTCAATAAGGTAAAAGAAAATAAGGATAAAAATAAATCCAATATATTAATTAACTGGGGAAAAAGTCCCCAGGTGATGAAAGGTGGCCAGTATATGTGAAAAACTGATAGGCTGATCCTGGAAGGTGAATCATCTGGCTGTATTGTCTGAACTGGGTCAATACAGTTTCTGGCCATCTTGAGAGTTGAAACTGTGTGACTGGATTCCCACAGTGGAATATGAATTGGCCCAAATGGTCCAAGGCCATACAGGATGCTTGAATACTACCTGTATGGACCAATTGAGTTGTGCAAGGAGTATTGAAGTACTTGCTGCCTTTAAAACGGATTGAAAGATGAATAACCTCTGACAATGGCCCTTGGATTAATCCTGAAAGAATTGCCAACCCAATTCCTGCAGGGCCAGGTGGTTGGGGTCCTGAAATGGTCTTCTGATAGCCGCCATGGATTTCCAGACTGATGAGCTGAATAATCCTCCTTCAAAAAGGGTGATGGATTTTGGGACCTTGATTTTGAATTGTAGAATTGGCTACTGAAAATGTCACCATTGGATTACTGAGTAAAAATGGTGCATAATGGTATACAATACCATATATGCACCACTCCTGCATCCTTGAATATTGGGTGCATGAAGGAATGGGAAATCTTCCCCTTGAGTTGAGGGGAAGAGTGGATTTGAGCTGAGCTGGTGGCCTCTGGGGGTTACCAGAGGCCATGGCTGAAAATGGGCCACAGGTGGTCCTTGGTTGAAAATTGGGTCCTTTGAGTTCTTGGCCAAAATTGGTGGATTGTAGTCCATGGTCAAAAACTGGCTCAGGTGGGCCCACCTGGCATTGGGGGCTAGTGGACTGCCCCCTTTGGCCTAAAGGGCCCAAAAAAGCCATTTAGCCCAAACACCCCTGACATAAGGGGTTGGGACAAGAGGCCTGATGGTGGCTAGAGGGTCCTTAGACCCATGGAATACTGAAAGGACCCCCAGGCCCACAAACAATGATAAAGGCCTGGGGGTTGGTGAGGTAGAAATTGGCCAGGGAGGCCAATGATGGCAGGGTATGGCCTGAGGCCATAAATGGCCAGGGGAAAAGGTGCTATGACCAAAAGGCCATAGAGCACCAGAGGGGGTCAATTGGCTATAAAGGATATGGTGTGACCAATTGGCCATAAAAGATATGGTGTGACCAATTGGCCTCAACTTGGTTTCAGGCTGGGATTGCCACAACACCAATTGAGGAGGTGACAGTACCCCCTACCTTGAATGGTGAGCTCCTGAGCACCAAGATAAGGTACAAGCCTGTTGAGTCTGTTGAGACGGATTGGGCATAGAGATTCCAGAGGTAGTGAATCTTGAAAAGAGCTTTGAGACTGGTAAAGAGGTTGGCATATCAAATGAGGTTGATTTGGTCTCCTTTTGACATTTGGATTTGAATTTCTGACGGATGAGGTGATGTAAAGATTGGCATAAAAGTTTTAAAAATATAATTTTGAAAAAATATAAAGAGAAAAAGATAACAAAGAAATTTGAAAAGAAGAGAAAGAGAAAATAAAAGAAAAAAGAATCTTGAGGGGGATTCCAATCTTCACCACAGATATTGACAGTTGAGTTTAGATAGCCAAGGACATGGAAAGACAACTGTTGATTCCAGGTGCTCACAGAGTGGCCAAGGTGATATTTTAAAAGATTGTAGACCCCTCAGGGAAGTGCACACCAGGAGAGGAACTTACTTTTGATGGTTACCACTCCTGCCAGTGCCAAAGAGTAAAACAGATTGATGAAATAAGTTAATGAAAAGTAATGACTTGGAAAAAGGGATTAAGAAGAAAAATGGTCCATTGCCCCAAGTGGAAATGGCCATAAATTGGAATTTGATGTTGAAAGCCAGGCCAAAAAATCTGTGTCCAAAATTGCAAAGTGCTCACAGAGTGGCCAAGGTGATGCTTACAACAGAAAAGAGTAGAATAGCCCAAAGGTGAATACCAGGAGTGGGACTTACTTTTGGTAATTCCTCTCCCCACCAAGTACCATAAAAAATCAAGCTTTTTGAAAATTGGGGCCTGGCTTGTCAGGTTATAAGGAATGAAAATCCTTTACAAGTTCAGGGCAATTCTTGAGTTTTTTGGCTGGTTCCCAAGTGGATCTTTCTGGGTCTTGACTGAAACCTTTCCATTCCACCAGATACCATAACTTTCTTCTCTTGAGCTTTGAATCCAGTATTTGTGAAACTTCCCATTACTCTTCTTCTTCAATGATTATTGGAGGAGGAGGCTCTTGATACCAATTTGGGATTGTTGATGTCTTTACTGGTTCAAGGAGAGGAATATGGAAGACTGGATGGATGGATTTCCATTGAGATGAAAGCTTGAGGTGGTAGGCATGAGTACTGACTTTCTTCAAGATCGGAAGAAAACATAACCATCTTTCAGACAGTTTTTTGGTGGGTCAGGTTGAATTGGAATTTGTGGGAGAAAGCCATACCATGTAACCAGGATTGAAAACAGGTGGACTTGCTCTACTTTTATCTGCATACCTCTTAAACCTGGTTATGGCAACTCCAAGTTCTCTCTTGACATCTTTCTGTACTGGTTGGATTTTGTTGATAACTTTCCAGCAGGAGTATTCTGAGTAATGTGAACTGATGCAAATTGTGGATCTCTTCCATAAACAGTGAAAAACGGTGATTGTTTTGTTGAAGAGTGGTCAGAGTTATTGTAAGCAAATTCAGCCAGAGGGAGCTAGGTGTTCCAATCATCTTGATGATAGCTGACATACATCCAAAGGTACTGTTCTAGTATCTGATTTACCCTCTCTGTCCGCCATCAGTTCCTGGATGGTAAACAGTTGACAGATCTCTTGGAATCTTGAGCTGATGACAAGGATTGGTCCAAAAAGAAGAAACAAAAAGTGAACCTCTATCTCTGACAATGCTTGAAGCAAGGCCATGCTTTGAAAAGATATTCTTGATGAATAAATGGGCCAAATCCAATGAAGTGATTGAAGACATTGTTGGAATAAAAACCACCATTTTTGAGAACCTGTTCACTCTGACCAGGATTGAATCAAAGGAATTGGACACTGGGAGTTGAGTGATAAAAATTGGAAGAGGTTTAGGAATCCAAACTTCTTGTGATGAATATTCTTGTTTCTTGAACACTGTTGACAAGATGAGACATATACCTTGATTAATTGAGTCATGCTGGACCAGTGGAAATCCTGCTTGACAAGTTTGAGAGTCTTCCCTTGGCCAGGGTGTCCAGCTAGAGGAGAGTCATGACACTTTTGAAGAATTCTGAGCTGAATTGTGGGGTAATTTGGGACCACCACCCAATCTTTGAAGAGAAGAAGTTGGGAAGAGGAATCAAGAGAGTAATCTTGCACAGATTTACCTTTTCCCAATTCTTGAATAATACTTCTGTACTGAGGATCTTGCCATAATTTCTTCTGAGTTGAATCAATCAAATTTGAAAAGGATTCTACCTTGACTGCAAAATATCTTGAAAGTTGTACTTCATCCTGCTTGATGATCTGTTGAAAGTTCATTGGATTCTTGCTTATGAAGTCCACCCCCTCTCTGGATAAACATCATCCTGGCGTGATAAGGCATCTGGAAGGGTAGCTAGGCGGCCAGGGAAGTAAGGGATTGAGAAGGGGAATTCAGAAAGTAATTCAGCCCAGCGGTCTTGATTGCAAGTGAGTACTTTTGAAGACATAAAGTATTGAAGAGAAGAATGATCAGTGACAATTTCAAAAGGTGAGGAAAGAGAGAAAAGGAAAGCCCTCCAGCCCTTGAGAGCCCAGACTATACCAAGGAGTTCCTTGTCATGAATCTCATAGTTGAGCTATTCTGGAATAAGCCTGCGGCTGTCAAATGCAATGGGATGTTTTCCTGAGTCAGGGACCTGACTAAGGACAGCACCCAAGGCACAATCAGATGGGTTGGTCTCTACAATGGTGGGTAGAGAAGAATTGAAGTGGGAAAGGATTGGAGAGGTGGTGAACGCCCCTTTGAGTTGATGAAACTGACTAAGAGATTCCTCATTGAAGGGGAAACATGAATCTTTCTTGAGGAAACTGGTGAGGGAACTGATCTTTTTTGAAGATTCTTCATGAAAAGGCAATAGAAATTGGCAAAGCCAAGGAAGTATTGAAGAGCCTTGAGGTTTCTTGGAGGTGGCCAATTGAGAATCTGCTGGGCATTGGCTTGGTCCATATTGAGGCCCTTCGAAGAAACAACATAACCCAAATATTCCACACTAGAAACATGGAATACGCACTTGGATGCCTTAGCAAAAAGTTTATTGGCTCTGAGTCTGGAAAGAACAGTGGACACATGAGTGACATGTTCCTCCTCAGATTTGGAAAATACCATAATGTCATGCAAATAAACCACAATGTAAACATCAAGAAGATGTTGGAAAATATCATTGACAAGAGGCAGGAGCATTGGTGAGCCCAAATGGCATATCCAAGTACTCATAACTGCCATATTTATTTCTAAAAGCTGACAAATGTTCATCACCCTCCTTGATTCTGAGTAGGTTATATGTACCATGCAAGTAAATCTTGGAGAAGATAGAAGATCCATTAAAAACATTAACGAGCTGGTTCATAGGAGGAACAGGATACTTTCTCTTCCTAGTAACAGCATTGAGTTTGTGGTAATCAACACACAAACGGAGGACACCTTCCTTCTTTTTAAAAAAGAGGACAGGTGCTCCTGTTGAAGAGGAGCTTGTCCAGATGAAACCTTTCTCTACATTCTCTGAAATGTAGGCCCTGAGTGAATCTTACTCTTGGTTTGATAGAGAGTAGATCACTCCAATTGGAAGTGAAGACCCCTCCAGCTTGATATGATGATCACAGGCATGGTGAGAAGGAAGTTTTTCTGCTTTCACCTTGGAGAATACACCCAAATATTGGTGATAGACAGAAGGAACAATCTTCAACATGGTTTTGAATTCTTCTGGCTCTTCCTCCTCATCCCACAGCTCCTCCAGGGAGTAATGATAAGATGAAGGAGGAAGGTCCATATTCCCAAAGAAGAGATGAATTGCAGATACAGAATTACCTTCTCCAACATCTTGAATCTCTTTGAAGACTTCATCTCTAGAAGATAGTAATGACAAATGGGAATGAAGGGAAGTAATATAGACAGAAGATGCAAATGATGGTGTTCTAGAATCACCAATCAGAGCTGCACATGATTTGGCAGAAGAAAAGTCATTACTGAAAGAATTTGAAGGATCAGAATAGTCCCTTTGATCAAAATTTAAGGTGATCAGCCCTTGCCTCCAATCAAGAGAAGGAATAAACTGATTAAGAAAGTCAAAGCACAATATGAGGTCTTCTCCCTTGGGAGTATCAATGACTAAAAAATCCCATTCAAACCTTGGTAACAAAGCAAGCTCAACCATATATTTGGTACGGCAAGTCACAACTAAGGAAGGGGACTCAGAGGAGTCCAAAAGGATAAGAGGAATCTTCTCTGGGAGTTCTGACATAGTCAAGGAATACCTGTGAAAAAACTGCTTTGCAATAAATGAGAATACTGTAAAAAACATCAGAAAGAGAAGAAGAAACAAAGAATTTAAGAGAATTCTTGACACCAGTATTCAGAATGCACAATTGTGCTCTGGATGGAAAAACGTGAAAACCATTTAACACAAAATGATCTTCACTCCGGCTTTTCCCTAGCTGGGAGAATTGCCTGATGGTTGGGTAAGCTTTTTTTGATGCCTTTTGGAACAGGACTCAAGACTATCCTTCCCCCACAATAGGTACATAGACTCTCCTTGATTCTTCTTTATTTTTGAGAATTAATTAGCTTGAAGTCTTTATTAAGAAAAGAAGAATGGGGCTTGTCCCTGTTTTGAAAATTCCTCTTCTTCTTATGACTTGAGCTTGAAGAATTTTGAGGATGAGAAAAAATTGACTTTGAGGCTTCAGGTTTCTTCTCTTGATAATGATTCTTCTCCTTTTGCCTCTCATGGTACCTGGTATCAAGCTCCAGGGTAATATCCAATAAGTCTTGAAGAGAATCAATTCTTGAAGGATGGGAGGCCAATTGATCCAAAATCCTGGATGGCAATCCCTTCCTGAAATGATGAAGGAGAGCCCCTTCACCCCAATCCCCGATTCTTGACACCAAACTTTTAAAATCAGCAATGTATAAAGATACATGCCTTCCTTCTTTCATTATTAAGGAATCCAACTCTGCTTCAGCTTTTCTGACTTCATTTGGGTCCCCAAATAAAGTAAAGAGTTGAGATTCAAATAATTTCCAAGAATTAAGAAGGTAGCTTGGGTCTTGATTAGTGAGATTGGAAAGATAAGGCTCAATCCATTTTGCAGCCCTGCCAATAAGAAATGAAGTGGAATAGAGGACTTTCTTTCTGTCTTGAGAAAAATTTGCCAGATAATTATGAAAGATTAATTGAAAAGACTGAATAAAGCTACTGACTTTGAAGGGTTGAGTCCCATCAAAGCATGCTGATGCCTTCATAGATGGAGTGTTGAAGGCTGGTGGTATTGATGACTCAGAAGATGAAGCTGCTTGAGGATTGGTCATAATTTGAGTCATCTGCTGCATAATGCCCAATAAGGATGGTTCAGACTTATTAGAGACAGGATCATAAGGCTGGGCTAGAGTTGGTCCTCCAGTACTTTGGGGTACCCCTACATGAGCAGGAGCACCTTCAGTACTGTCAGACTCTTCCTCGTCCATAGAATTCTCCTCCCCCTCTTCACCATCTTCATCTGGACCCTTGAAAATGGTCCTTGAAGTTCCTGGGAATCCGCCAACTACTCCTGAGAATGAGCTTGATCTTCTTGGCCCTCATCCTTCCTTCCTGGATGGTGCTGCTCCTTCCATACGGGGTCCTCTATCCAATTGGGGCCTCAGTTGAGGAACTGCTGGGGTGTCATCAAGAGGAGCTCTTGGAGTGGGAGTACAAACAGCTTGAGATCTGGTCTGTCTTGCACGAGGTGAATGCTGAATAGGCATGATTTCAGGAATGAAATTGAGTTAAAAGAATTAAAAAATCAAACTTTTCTTGAAGTACAAAGTCAACAATCAAATATTGATGAATATCAATCAATAAAATGAAATATTGAAGTAATCAGTCAATCAATGTCAAATGAAAATCTTCAAGTCAATAAGTCAATATATCAAAATCAATAAAAAACCAAAATCTTGCAAAATCAATCAATCAAATGAATTCTTGAGGAAATATCAATTTATGTCAAAATTCTCAATGTGATAATATCAGTCAAGTCAATGAAATCTTCAAGTCAATCAATTTTCTTGAAGTCAATATCAATTATATGTCAAATCAATCATTCAATTCAATTCAAGTGAAGTCTTCCTTAAAATCAAAAATTTCTTGTAGAATAATTCAAAATGAAATTTGATACAAAGATTGAGTCTGAACAATCTTGATGACCAATTTGAAAAAATCAATTGAAAAATGAGATTATGCCTGAATTAAGAATGAAATGAAATTGATGATCTGAAATAAGAGCTCAAAGAGAAAATAGGAATAGAATTTGGGTCAGCTTTCAATTTTAAAAATGAAGAATGAATAAGACAAAATTGAGAGGTGACAAAGAATCATAAAGTTCATAAGCATTAAAGAGTCATAACTTCAATGAAATGAGTGAATCAGAATGATAAAAGGATGAATGAACAGAATGAAAAGAAATTATGAGTTAATTAATATAATGTCACAGGGGCTTTTATGAAAGTAAGAGTGGCCTGGAACTCAGGAATCAAGAACTCACTTGGAGGGCTCCAAAAGAATAAAAGGCATACAAGAATATATATCTTAAAAGAAGAATAAAAGGTAAAGACAAGTATGCCAAAGATAAAAGAGAAAGGAAGCCATTGGCCAGGGTAATAAGAAGCCAAAGGCCAAAGAGCCAACCAAATGAATCCTCAATTCACTGTTTCAACATTCCAGAAAGAACAATGGAATTTGTAAAGGATATGACCACCAATATCCACTGACAGGTGAAGAAGAAAAGGTGAAAATGACTGACGTAATATTATCAGTATTTACTTTAATAAGGTAAAAGAAAATAAGGATAAACATAAATCCAATATATTAATTAACTGGGGAAAAAGTCCCCAGGTGATGAAAGGTGGCCAGTATATGGGAAAAACTGAGAGGCTGATCCTGGAAGGTGAACCAACCGGCTGTATTGTCTGAATTGGGTAAATAAAGCTTTTGGCCAGCTTGAGAATTGAAACTGTGTGACTGGATTCCTACAGTGGAATATTAATTGGCCCAATTGGGCCACGGCCATACAGGATGCTTGATTACTACATGTATGGACCAATTGCATTGTTTTTCTAGTACCAGCGAAGTGTCTCCAGACCAATCCATCCCAGATTTCACATTTGGGGGAACCTTCAGGAATTTGGGATTGTTGATGTTGTTGCATAATTTCCATAATTCCAGCCTGCTGGAGAAATCTGGAAAGCCAATTTTTGAATGGTTGATAAATGAAATGTTTTGTTAGTATAAATGTTGGCTTGATGTTGGTTGTGTTTTGGGTGCAGGTTCAAAATGAATTGCTGCATTTTCCTAATGATTGTGTGCAAGGGGGATCATTTTAATTTGGCTCATTATGGCATTTACAGTGAGGTTGTTCTGTTGTGACAGATTCAGTGAGGCCATTAAGAAAGAAACATTGAGGACAACATATACAGTTTTCAATCAGTGGCTCCAATTGGAGATATTCAAATGTGGTGCTGAGAACTTGAGGTATATGGAATGCAGGAGTGGGGTGACCACCTGAGCTTGAGATACTGGATTTTATCAGCAGGTTCAGGGCAGGGTTGAGAATGCGTGAAGCCCTGTGGGGTATATTATACCTTAATTATAGAATGGCAGATATTATCATTCCAAGAGCTTTCAGGGGAAGGTTTTGTCTGCTTCTGTTTGGTTTCTGTTCAGTTGAATTGACATTTGGTGGAGTGAAGAATGTGCTTTGGGTCTACTGAGAATAATCAGCGGGGAAAATTTGATCCAATCCAATTTGCGGGCACTCAGATCCTTATGCTAAGGTAGGGATGTTTGATAGAGATTTGGGTTCAATGGCTGATTTGAGCTTTTTAATGTGCTTTTTACATTGGAAAGGTGTGAAGGAAACTCCCTGCCTATCACCCTCAGGGGAAGAGTGTGTTTAACTTGAGCAGTGTTGACACATGCATATACGCACTGTCCACTAGTGGGGGGTTGACATTGATGCGGGAATCATGAATATGGTTGATTTGTTTATAAATATCTATGCCTGTTGTGAAGCTTCTTAGGAGAGTGATTAATTGGGAAAAAAATTGAGTGATTATTTATGAAGGGTGATATGATTTGAGGCAGTTGAGGATTATATCCCATTTGTGATGGTGGCTGAGCTGCAGGGGATAAAGTGTAACATGTCACATCTTCATGAGGGAATTGATTAGGAATTTACTTGGGTAAAATACCATGCTGCTCAATGCTTGTACATATTCTAGTTTATTTACACGTGGTGATACAGCCAGTTTGACCATTGAGCAGATCCCATTAGTGAAGTGTCACCATTAAATTTGGTAGATTAACATTTAATCCATATATTCTGGCATTCCATTTTACATGTCTTAAACCTTATTAAAGACATAAAAATATAGCTCTATTACATAAGAGTTTGGAGTGGCACTGAAGTATTGGTATTTGGTTTGAGTGCAGTGGGCTTTTAATTAGTCAGAATGTGATTTTGAGTGTCTGCCTTTCTTAAAAAGGTTATGTCCCTTTCGTTGGTCAATACTTCATGAATATACCCTTATACAGATATAAAATGCTGGGGAATTTTGATGAATATATTGGCAGTTTGGATAATTCACACAATGTGACAATGGGGGGGATTTTCATTAAATCTGATTACTTAGGGATGATGGGTCCCTTTTAGGATCAAGGATATATCACATTATATGCTGGTAGGCAATGCAGTGTGTTTTCTGACAAAAGCAGAGGAGCTTAAAAATAGGCCAGACAAATTCTCCCAAAAAATTGTTTTGTTACACTTCCACAAGAGACTTTTTTCTCACTATTCATAAAATTTCTCTATTATACATCTTAAATCACTCTATTTTATCATAATACTGAGCTGTTTTATTGAGTTGAAAACATTACTGTAGCTTTTGAGCCCTCATGTCATTTTTCAACCCATGTAAATCTCATTCAGGTTCTGTTCATGACTCAGATAGTGAATCTAGCATAGAATATGTTCAAACAACACAGTCACCAATGAGTCCCAACTTTCCACTCACAACCCCTATTGCATCCTTAATGAATTTATCAGGTCTCAACATTGATGTGGGAAATGAAAACTATCAAACTTCAAGCACTTGGTCCATTCCTAATATTTCCATCACTCCAATTCCCAAAAATTCCACTAATACACAAATGCATGTGTATTATGGGCCAGGAAGCACACCACAAATCTCATCAAAGGCTAATCCACAATCCAAATTTTGATGAGACTTCCTCCTTAATCATGGTTGGAATATGATGGCATCCCAGGAACCCTTTGGGAAAAGTAAACAGCCAACCCTCAAGATTCCAACAGGATCTCAGCTTTATGTGGAGCATGAAAAGCAGGTTGATGGTGGGTGGAAAAAAAGACCATCGGAAAATGTTACTCAGAGTGGACTTTTGGAGGGAAATCTGGGATTGAAACTTAATCAAAGCAAATCTTTTGGATTTTGGAATATAAACTTTTTCAAAATCTGACATGTTTTTTTCATGGGTTAGATATGGCACCCAATGGCAAGACAGTCCAATCTCAGGAGCCAATTGAAGACCTGGAGTATGACCAGTCTTTATTAATGTTTTGATATGTTAACTGATGATTTGCATGGCAGGTGATGAGCTTTATGAATATTCACCTCTGGTCCATAAAGAAATAGTCATTGGATGTCATCATTCATATGCCTCCAAATGAAGAACGGGTCATGCCAGTTCATCAAGAGAAAAAAGTGTGGATGATGAGGATGAGAAAATTTCTCCAACTCAAAGTGAAACAGATGATGAACCAAGGGGGGACAAATTCACAGCGCATGAGCAGGGCACTTAGTAAAATAGTGAGCTCACCCACCCTGCAAATGCCCCTCACCCAGAGTATGCTCAAACAATCCAAGATGAGACAGCGAAGGAACCAGGCTTCCAAAGCTCACAATGTGGCAAAACATGCAAGCCAGAAGGAGCAACAAAGATGGCTGAAAGCAGAAATTCTAGAAAATGTCCATGGGATGAGATCAGCTGTACACATCCATTGCCTGTTCCTACTCAAAGTAAGGGATAAGAATTTTTCCTCACTACTAGCACCACCCAGAACAGAAGAGCATGAAACTGCGATTCAAGTGGCTGGTCATCTCAGATATGTCCCCAAGGATATTTTCAATGAGCCATTAACACAGGTTCAGTATCAGGGGTCCAAAGCTCCTGCAAAAATTAGCTCCACAGGTTAGGACTAAAGCAATTCACTTGGGACTGGCTGTGAGCCTTTGAGGTATGTATAACCTACCCATAAGGCCACAAATGATGTTATATAAAGCTGATTTAGTCTTCAACATACTTTTCAATGGAATTTAAAATAAAAAATAACAAAAAACGAGTATAACTTTTTTTTGGATAAACAAATTTATAAATACTATGTCATTTTTGCATTTTACACCAAAAATGACCTAGGGTACAACCTTAGGGTGTTATACCCAAAAACGCTTATTCCTTATGTTATTGGAATATTTAAGCATCTCACAGAACTAATGTAACTTTTTTAACATTTTTTAAAAATTGTTAAATTTGAGGTTAAATAAGCTTAAATTTAAAGCTGCATAAGGTTTAAGCAAACTTACCAAAATTTTAGTTAAAATTGAGGTGTTGTGTATATTTACTGAATTGGCTAAGGATTTTCCATACAGGATTTGAATCCTGCGTGAGCTCAATTTAAAGTTGTTAAGGCCATAGTATGGCTTGAAATCAATAAAAGGGCAAAATCCACACAAAAAGGTGGGACAAAGGAAAAAGACCAAACAGAGCTGGGGTACCCAACTTTTTGGATCTGCAAGGATTCAATGAAGGTTGTTCACCTGTATTAGAGGATTCTCAACCTTATTTAAACTTGAAGATTAGACTTTGATCCGACCTTAAAGTTTAAACTGGTTTTAGCCCAATTTGGACAGGAATTTCAATGTTCCAAAGGGTAAATCCCAATATGCAGGCTTGAAATTGAAGTTTTGAGACCTTTAAAAGTTTAAATAAGGTTATAAAGCTTAAAAAAGCCTAAAAATTTGAGGCTAAAAGCATTAAAACCTTATCAAAAGTTAGGGTTTAGTGTGTGTTGCTATTTTACGTGGAAATAGTAATAACTTCAAAAATTCATTAAAAATCCAATTCTTAATGGATTTGCTTGAAAGTTTCTCACGGCTCAAATTGTAAGATTTTCTATAAATAAATTCAATTTGAAGTATCTTCTATAAACATATTTCCTGGGTAATTAGCCTGGAAATTCAATATTTTAATTATATTTAAAGAAAATTAAGATTTCTTTAAAATTTAATTAAAAATTTAGCTTAAGAAATTGCTGCTTGGAACTCTATTTTTAAGCTTTTCATGTGATGAACTTTAATATAAATCAACTTATTTTATATTAAAACCTGAAATATTTAACTTCAATGAGGATCAAACTTACTTGGAATTAAGAATAACACTGGTAACTTTAAATTGGAATTAAAAATAAGCTACCTGAAGTTAAGAACCTTATTTTCAAGCATGGTTTTTCAGTTTTGACCTGAGCACGCCCTATATATCCATTATGAATCATGAGAGCTTCTCTGTAGACATTAAAAGAGTCTTTTCATAATTGTTTTTGTCCATCATCAATTATCAATCCAATCATATTAGACATTCAAACAGGTAAAGTTTTATTATATGTAAAATCTTATTATTAAATTATTTCTTAAGTATTCTATTCTTTATAGATCTTAAGTTAAATAATTGAGATAATAGAAATTAGATTATTGTTGTAATCACTTATAATATATTTTCTTTTATAAAATTACTGTCTTTCGAATATTTTTTAAAATCCAAAAATTCCTCTCAAAAACCCTTTAATCATAATTTTTATTATAAAAAGTTATTTTATCTTTAAAAATATTGATTTTTTGCGTGTTTTTAACTTATAATTATTATTTAATATAATAGCTGTTGTTGTTTGACTTATTGTATTAAATAAATATTATAAGAAAGTTTTCACTAAGATTCTGTATCTTTTTTTATCTATTGTTAGTTTTTTATATAGAATTGTTCTATAAGAGTTATTTCTGCACAGTGTGTGTTTTAATTTTTTTATAAATAATATTTATATATTCTTGCTAAGTGGCTAAATATTTCTATTTTCCATGTGTAATTGTCTCATTAGGAGCTTTACACTTCTTATTGTTATAATTTTCAGTGACTATAACAATAATAGAATAATTATAATTTATTATAATTATATTATTATTATTATTATTTTATATAATAATAATTAAATTTATTTTATATATCTAATTATTTTTAATAACTATATTTAAATTTGTGGTTATAATATTTTATTTTATTATACTTTTCTACTGAGGACAGTCATAGTACTCTTGATATTGTTACTATTATCAAGAGTTTCATAGACAAACATTACACTGGAAGAGCTTGTGGGAACATCTGCTCAACAAGTTGATGTTTATGGCGTTTGACTGTACCTTCTGTCTTTCACTTGTCAGCACAAGTATCATAATTAATGTTGGAACAAGGATCATAATAACTATGGGGTTGTGGCAGCTTTAATGGAGAAATATTTCACTTATTTGAAAAGAGAATGGAAGTCTATTAAAAAGGATGTGGATTATTTGGTAAAAAAGAAGGAGAATCAAAATCTTGCAAAGATTTGTCACAGGGTTAGCTACTGTATCTCTTCTTCATTGTGAAGTAAGTCTGATTATAATCTAATTGATTATGTGAAGACCTGTGAGTGCTCTTGTGAATGGTGTGATATGGCTAAATTTCCTATTCTATAATCACAATTCAATAACCCTTGAGTATGCTCAGATACTGAGGAGGTACTGGAAAATGGATGTCAAGTTTACCACAGAGTGGGATTATGCTGGTGGTCACGCTAATTTAATGAGTTGGTATTATAAATTGATAGAGACATAGAGTTTTGTGATTGGATAGAAAAATGGTAAAAAATATTTATATATTACCAGAAATTAGATTGATAGATGATGGTGATATTCCTGAAGGGCTATCTTTTCAGGTATTTGATCAAGCTTGGCTCAAAGGTTGTAGTAAGATGCAAACTATCACCCTCAAGATACTTGAAATGCCAGTTATTAGCGCAAATGGGGATGCTCTACAATAATTGAGTAAAATAAATGTAAATCACAGCTACCAATTAAGGTTTTGTGAATTGTTTGTGCAGGTGTAATACAATCTCATGATTATTAATTAAATATGCAACATCTTGCTGAATAAGTTAGACTATAAACAATATGATTTTGTATGTAGTGATGTACTATGTTGTCCCTTATGAAGACTTTCCTATTACTCATTTTCATTGAGGAAACATTGAAGAAGTTCAATCCAGGTCATGGTGTTCATAATTGTGGATGTGTGATGGGGTGAAAAGGAGTTATCAGCTTTGTCAAACACAACTTAGATATTATTGGCAAGGCTCACACAGTTAATGAGTGTTTCCTTTCTTGGATCTATTGGTGATTGGAATATGGTATGCCCATAAAGACATAATTCAGAATAGTAATACAATCAGGGATTCAGATGAGCTTGAAAGTTACCTTCTGCATGTTTACCTCAACTGAATGACCTTCACGAGTTGTTGTTGGCCAATATGATGGAGTCAATAAACAGCCTGAGCCTCAATTGCTGGGCTCCAATTGGGCTCCTGGAAAGGTGGATGTCAGAGTCATAAAATTGGGGGTCCCCTCACCATCAAATAGAAAATATTAGCACAAGCTATGTGGAGGCCAGTTCCAGCTGCAGAAATGGATGCAATCAGTACTTCACATTCAGGATTATTGAAGAAGTTTTCCAGGGCTTTCTGCTGCTCTTGTGCTGTAATTGTTCCATCAATTTGCGCTGAAAGGATGGAGTGATGGGAAAGTGCAATACCAATTCTACCATAAAAAGATGGTCAGATGGATTCAATTGTTAATGGATGCATATTAGAGTTAACTCACAAATCAAGAAACTGGGTCCATTGGGCATAAGCCACTGATTTGGATGGACCCCACTTGGATTGTTTGTTCTTCAGTAAGATTTTGAGGGTGTGTGCAATTTTACTACTCATAATGTGTGTTTCAACATCCACAATAGCTCAGGTGATTGTTGAGTTATTTGGAGTGGCCCCCTCATGGTCTTCCGAATCAGGATCTGTCATACTGTTAAGCATCATATGATGGATACAACATATCTGCAGCTTATTCAAACTTCTGAAAAATTCACCTGGCCCTTTTGTTTTGGATGTTAGAATTCTTTGTATAATGCAGAATACTCTTTCTGCATTGTTGGGTTGAATGGGAGCAGTTTGTAGGGATTGCTAATAGTGGGGAGAGATTTGAGATGGGAGGTTTTGGTGCGGTGCAAGCTCAAATGAAAAATATTACTTCCACCTTTGAAAAAAATATTCAGGATGAATGGTGACCAGTTATCTTGATCTGAGCTCTGGGGTTGGGGGATGAATGATATTATGCACAGAACTTTATAAATGATGTTGTGAATGGGTGTGCCCATTAAAAATATTCAATGGGATGGTAGAAGGCTATCAATGGCATGGTGTGTGTCAGTGTATTGAGAGAAAATATAGCTATAAGATGGGGGAAGCATTATTGGACATAATAGGAAATCTGAATTATTAAGAGATCAGACACTGACTGGGCTTCATCCAAATTTATACAATGCTAATTAATTTTAAAAGTGCATGATGTGAAGGTATTTGTTTGTTTGAAGTATTGGATGATAGTATTATAAGAAGTGATGACAATATCACATTTTAAGATCTGGGCCTCAGGTAATCAGTGAGGAGTGGGTCCATGGTAGGTATTGACTTGCAGTGCTCCAGTCTTAGCATTCTTGGATATTTCAGATTTCCAGTTGGTGATTAAGAAAGGTGGGAAGATGATAATGTTGGCGGTTTTTAATTAGCAGCTCCTTGGAGGTACCAATTATTGAAATTGCCTGAATGGTTTTACCTTATCCCATATCATCCGCAAGCAGTCCTCCAAGAGGGGTATTGGTTGAAAGCAATTTGAATGAGCTGATGACCTTGTCTATAATGAGCTTCCTGGAATTAAAAGTAGATCCAGGTGGTGAAGTGGCCCAAAGGTTATGGGAGGATTGTCTATTGGGGAGTTCTCAATCCCAGAGAAAAGCTAGTCCAGTTTTTTGATGAGGGAGGAGGGGGGTGTTAATCATGGGAAGGTCTGATCCACTGGGTAATTGTATCAGTTTTTTTTTGGGAAGACAAAAAAAACACAGTTTGATACAAGGGGGAGTCAAGATTGAAGTGGGAGTTGTGGGAGTAAAGGGTTGACATTGACTATGAGAATGAAAGTCATATTCTTTAGGCATTTGAAGCTTGAAGTCTTGTTTTCTGAAATTTTTAATTATGAATAGAATGTTTGGATACCATGTGAAGAAAATCAACACTAGATTGGTTTTCTGAGATGAGGAAGGTTCACCTGGATCAGTAATAAATACTCCCTCAACAAATAATGTTTGATTAGGATTCAATTGGTGATTTTTAATCCATGCCCCTCCAGGACCACAGTGCTTGAATGTTTGTGGTGCCCCAAGGAATGGTATCAAAATTTTAGCAATAGTTTCAGGGAGACAGCCAATAGGATTCAGCTTATTGGGGAGATATAAAAATAGATTATGTTGATTTTGCCATAGGATAATCCAAGAAGTTAAGTGGGAATTATCATGATTTAAGGTTATATCACTATTTATTTGAATACAAAGATTAATTCTCCCAATGCAAGGTGGTTGTGAAGGGGTTGACATTATGGCTATTATTAGTTATTTGGGGACAGTGGGAAATGATCTGATAAGGAAGGGTTAGCTGAAGGGAATGAAGAGCAAAAAGTGCAGGTGGTGGAAATTATATGAGTGGAAGCAATGGGCCCAAAGGGGGATGGCCTGTGGTCACGTGCATGGTCATTTGGAACATGGGCCTCTTGGATTAATAATTTCCTTATTCAATTTGAGGTATATATAAAGGCAAGGTGGAAATAATGTGTGTGCGCCAATATGACTGCTGGATCTGCCGTGTATCACCCAAGGTTTGGTGGTCCAAGTTTCACATTAACATATCTGAAATTGGGTGGGTTGTAGCAACTTCTTGTACAGTGGCATATTGGAGGCCTGCAGCCATTTGTGCTGGTGTGACAGCAAACAGTAGGTGTATATTCCCCAGGTTCATTGTTGTACAGTGACCTACTGGGAAATGGTGGTGGGGAAAAGGAAAAATTCACTGTGGGGATCTTTTTATGTGGGCGGGTGAGATATATATGGTGTTGTACCACCAAGCATGAGTTTTTTTGTGTGCGAAAATTTATTGTGGGCTGAGAGATACTGGAATTCCAGGGGGGAATGTGTGACTGTTGGCTGGAAGACAGGCGCCAAAGGTTCAGCAGTGCGTGTGCCAATGTCCGGCATATGACCCACGCAAAACAATTCAGAATCAAGGATCATAGGTGCAGAGTATTTTAATGGATATGAGGCTGTAGATAACCCACACTGATGGTCCTCAGGTTTTCCTGTGCAGGCGGGTGAGAATATGTGGATAAGTGGGCCACCTGCACAAAGGAATTGTTTGTTGGAGGACAGGTAGTAAAAGGTCCTCCAAGTGGGAGAGAATTGCCTGAATATGACCCATGGAGGGGTGCATCTGAGAGCATGTGGGGGCCTGTAAATTTATGGGTGTGAAATTAATAAGCGGGCACCAGTCATAGTTTTCTATGACCTTGGAACTGGAGTGAATCAACCATTTGCACATGACCCAAATCATTCCTCATCCCAAGATGCACCCCTTACCATAACTTGGGATTCAGAAGCATCTGTGCGGTAGTTAGGCGGAGCTCTCCAACCTGCATCAAAGGGATGCATTTGAGATATTTGACTCAATGCCTTGGCATGATTGAATGTTACATTCTTGTGAAGAATATTCTCAGCCCTGCAGCACACATGTACACCAAAGGTGTACATACTCAAATGTTGGCTGATCTACAAATTAGGATGGTGTAATACTACCTCAGCATGCATGCATATTACCAATGGGTATCCCTTCTGATAGTTTGCATAGGTGTAGATAATGTGACACATGATCAGCATGGTGATTCACCTGATTTTCACATGCCAGCTCAGCATTTCATGGTCAAAAGCTAACTATGGAAGATTTTTGGAATGCCATGATTGGAGCACTTTTCACAATAGCCCATTGGAATGCCATGATTGGAGCACTTTTCACAATAGCCCATTGGAAAGTCCACTTCTGTGTACTTTACCTAAGCGCGTAAAACTCTCAGGTTGGCAAAAATGTCTTCGGATGTTGTCCCAAATGCTCAGATTGTGTGCTTACAAAAATGAAATAGCAAATGCTCAGCAGGGGTGCATTTGATATTTCTATATCAATATCTCAACAACTGTGCAATTCAGATCTTCAGCCACTGAGAATTACAATGATGAATCCAAAGCAGACCTGAGCAATCCGTCAACCCAAGCTCATGCTGTATTCACTTTTCATACAGCCTCCTGACCCTTTGTTGAAACTGTATCACCTAGCTATAATGGTAGTTTGCTTGCCACAGTGAGCTGTGACCAAATGCACCATGTAATTTTCTGCATGGGGCATTTGTGGATTGCACACACCATGCACATTCAACAATGCCCTCATGAAAGCACTCCTGGGCAATCAGGTGGTTATTCGACACAACAAAGGGGATATGACTGAGTATGACAATTCAATCAATTGCAATACTAAGCCTGAACCCCTTTGTTACCCTGCCTCACATGGGAATCTCCCTCCTCAGTTGCAGCATTTAGTGCAACTGAGCTTTCATTTTTCCAACAGGCCTTGAAGCTGAGAGCTTGGATGGTGCTGCACCTGCTGCAATTGGCTCAGATTCTCCCTGGTATAAAAGACCATCTTTGCCCAACATGCCCTTCACTTTTTCTCAGCTCACCAGCTCTTATTGTTGTGCGTATTCCCCTTTGTCTTCCTCCCTTTCCACTCATTTCAATCGCACCAAACTAACAACTCCCCTCCCTCCCCTCTCGCCATATTTTTTGTCCGATTATACTTTCAGAAACCAAGTTCTATTTAGATAATGCGTCATATTTTCCTTTTAACAGCTTTGTCCATGTTATTTTTAACTCTTGATACTAAATCTTCATTCTTATTTTCTTTCAGACTTTGAAAAAATTGCTACTAGAGCTTGATTATTTTAATCACATTTGAAATTTTTGATTCATCCTATGTCTTCCTCTTTGCTTGAAATATTCCTTTATGTTCAGTTACTAACCTAAATTGTCTTGTTTTTGGATGTTGTGCACTTTGTGCAATAAGTGGGGTATCCCCTTGATTTGCTCCTCCACAATGACTGATGCTTGTGATGCTTTTTGACAAGCACAAAAAATAATTCTTGTTTGTTGTGCAACCATTCTGACCATGTGGCAAGAGGAGATCCTTCACAAGGCACCGTTATGAGGACTCCTTTGTTGGAAACGATGATGAAAGCATTCCCAAGCGGGAATGGACTCCAAAACCCCAAGCTGCGAGACGGGAATGCTTCCAGACAATTAGCCCCATTCCCTCAAGTATAAATTTGTCCACTCCTCCTCCAATGCTCACTTCACTTCTTGACCAGAGAAAAGTGATTATCTGGCCAATGAAGGATGGCAATGGCAAGAGGACATTCAAGCCTGGGCTGATTGTCACCATGTCTTGTCATGCATGGGATTCAAACATCAAAGTAAGCTCTTATTTCTCATCTCTGACTTATTTTTCTTCACAAAATAATACTAACTATTTTCCTTTACCCATAGAAAAAAACCCACCAAATCCCCTGCAACAAGAGACTCCCATTCCTTGTATGCCTCACAAGAAAACTCTGCCGAAATGGACTCCAGGACCCAGTGGCACCCAATGGTTGGAGGACTTGTTCTGGGGTAAGCAGCAAAACATTCCTTTGCTGATTTCAACTTTTGACTAAAGTGAACTTACTCCTTCCTACTTTTGTAGAACCCTCCCAACACAACAAGCCACCTATTCCAGGCCCGATTCAATCCTCCAAATCTCAAGTCCCATCACATGAGGACGCTTTGACACATGAGCCTGAACCTGAGGTCCCTCCAATGAAATTCATGGAGGAAACTTTTGGTAAGTCCCCACTTTACTTTTTTTACTCTTACCAACTTTCCCCCACCCCTCCTTTGACCATCTCTAGCTTGTCCCACTACTCCCCACTCCGTAATTATCATCAATGATATGCCTGTCAGCTCCCCCCTCAACCTCCCTCTTCCCCTCCTACCCTGGAGATTCCAACTGCCTCCTCCCCTTGTGCCAAGTTCCCCTGATTCCCACAATGAGGCTCAGCAGGAATTTACCGACTTGCAACCAACCCAAATGATTCCTTGAGCAATCGTCCATGATTCAATCAACCAAATCTTGTTGGAGCATGGCCAATTGCTGCACATTATTCCCTTTGTGGATGCGACTCATCGAAATGAGATGCACCAGGAATTCTGAGAGGAACTAAACTCCCTCCTTGGCCAGGAATTGGAGGCTTATCTGTCAGCCTGTGACTCAAAACCAGAGCCAAAATACCATAAACCAATGGTATAGCCAAAATACCACCAAAACATGGAGCTGAGCCAAACTAGCTCAAAGGGTATCAAAAGAAAGAGGAAACTCACCTCTTCCTGAAAATATAAGTCCCATCACCATAGGACAAGAAATAACAAAGTTATTCCTGCTCAAAGTTATTGCTGAGCATAAACCTTAATTTTCACCTCTCATCTAAAATCTAGAAGGAGAGGCTTAACCCCATCAAATGGGTATTCAAAATGAAGCTCTAAGCCAGGGCTATCCAATGGCACCAGCCAAACTGAGCCAGCACCAGTATTACTTGAGTTATGGTCAAATTCAGACCAAACAAGGGTGAACAAAACATTCACCTCTCATCTAACTTTTACAGTTTTAGTGTGAGATACCTAATGTGGGGTCTTTTTGGAAAGAGCACAATCAGGGCTATCTGATGGTGCCATCCATTTTCTCATAACTCAACTACAACAGAAGTTATTGGCCAAACAAGCTTAATACAGCTTTTGACCAGACCACGCCAATGTACAAAAATACTTGTACATGGGATAACTTTGTCATATTTAATGATAACCATGTCAGGTTGGGTACCATTGTGTAGAGCTCATACAGGGCTATTCAATGAACCAACTTTGAGCTTGATATCTCAAAAACTGACAGAGTTATGACCATTTTAAGGTCAAAATCCCACCTGCTGTCAGATACAGCCTTACCATGGGATAATATCCCATAACCATGAATATGAGGTGTCAAATAGACGAAGAAGCATGTTTTTACTTCAATACCTCATATGTCAGTCAATACTGGGGTCCCATACAGCTTCTATACAGCATTCTACGCGTCATACACGTCAGAATCAGGCTGTGAGGTCCCCAGATGAAAATTTTCACCCTGTATTGGTGAAAACTGCCCAGATGTGGTTTCAAAACCACATCTGAGCCCAATACAGGGTATACAGGCTGTTTGCAAACCACAAGCCTGTCCTGGAGAGTGAAAAATCTTCACTTCCTCTACGTGGAAAGGTCTAGCAGCCTTTCCACCTCAATTTCAGGATAAAAGGAGGGCTTTTCACAGCCAAAAACCTTTCCTCATCCTGCTCTTGAATAACCTACGTAGTAAACTGTCAAAAACAGTTTTACTATTGGTTAAATAATCAGGTATACTCTTAATTTAAAGCATTGTAGTCTTTATTATTGTAATACAACAGGTAAAGCTGCACCCAGGGCTTTCAACAGCGCTCACCACCACTATATCTTTATAGTAAAGCCCTTTAAATCTTAAATTATATCATTTATCATCAATCTTATCATCTTTTAAAACCATTTTTACCATGTCACAGTCATAGTTAAAGCTTGCAAATACTCATATACACCTTTATCATAGACTCAGCCTGACATTTTGGGGGCCTGGCCGTGTTTTTTTCAACTTTTTTGGACCTTACAAGTAAGTCTTTTCTCTTTTTTATGACTTATTAACACATTGTTTTATCTTTTTTTAGGCGTAATTTCCATTTAAAAATATATATTTTATATATTTTTATCTTTTTTCATACACTCATATTATAAAAGAGTATTTTTCACGTGGCTAATACCCACTGAAAATAATTATTTTTGGCGTGTTTTGTATATAAAAACACATCAGCCATCAATAAGTCCTGTATTCTTGACTGAATAAGGACACCTCTGACTGAAAAACCATCAGTTGAGGCGTGGATTAAGTGTATTGTTGACTCAATAACACTTATACAAAACCACTTGTACAGAATACACTTGGAAACCACAAGTGTATCTGTGGGATACTGGCACACAAAAAGTGTGACAGGGCACCATAAGCTGTATTTTTGACGTGAAATTGTTAATTCAATTACACTGTCATTATACAAGGGCATATTGTAATAATATACAAGCCCAGAGGCCATTCTTAGACGTGCAAAACCAGCCTTTTAAGAAGTCTTAACTGACATAAGCCCTCTTTTTCCTGTTTTGATTCAGTGGAAGAAAACTACATCCCACTTGAAACCCAGTCACAGGCCAACACACCAGTGACACCCTCAGAACCAGAGGGCAGCAAGGGTAAAGGAAAAAGGCTTAGTGAAGGCCTCATTACAGCCAAGAAGTGGACACCAATAGCCACTCAGAGGAGTAGAAAACCACGAAACTCTGCTTCAATACAAGGTAAACCAACCTTAACCACTTGTACAGGGAAGATTACAATTATTAACCCAGTTGTAACCTCCAAAGGCAAACTGCCCAAATCAGCAGATAACAAATTTGTACAAGGCACAGTCAGAGGTAAATACCCTAAGAACATAAAGTTTTTGACTGCTTGCAAACACTGATATGTCCCCTGCATACCTCAGAGACCTTGGCTTCCAAAGGAACCAGCCAGAGGATAGAGCAGGAATGTCTAGAACCAGAAGACCTGAAAGAAGACACATTGGACACAGTGGTGGATGGCAAAACAATGAGGGAGATAATATCAACCTTGCCATTCACACTCCAATTCAACAGAAACCTCAAACCAGAGGACTGGAAGGATATGGATCAAGTTCTTCAAATCCACCAACTCCTCAAAGATTTTTTTCAATGGAGCATGGACAACAAAAGGTTCAACCTAGCAACTCACTGGGCAGAACTGGGATCAAGTTGCCAGAAGATCTGTCTCAAAGAGATAGACTTCAAAGACCTTATGGTAATCACCAAGGGTTGGAATCCTACCAGGCAGCACAGACTCCTGGAGGCAAGGGCACAGAGGATAAGGGAGAATCAAGCCACTATCCAAGCTATAGAAGAACAGTTAACCCAGACAGGGCCTACTCAGATTCCTTCAGGTTCACAAGGAGCATGCGAAATCAGCTCTCCAGTGGCTTCACACCATTCAGAAACCAGCAGATCAGTGGCCAAGAGTCACCATTCTTCACAATTCCAGGAAGTTTCCAGGAGAAGACAAGGCAACAAGGGCAAGAACAAAGCCTCCTTCAACCAGAGGAGGAAAGAGTCAGACCCCATGATCCAGAAGCTGTTAGATTTGGTAAAAGAAGTACACAAGAACCAGAAGTAGTTGTAAACCACTCTAGAATCAGTAGTCCTAGTAATAGAAACATTACCCCCACTCAGACTGAAAATAACATTATCACATCTGAGAGTAACATCAACAGTGACACACTGTGGTTACAAATGTCCCAATATGCTGAGCAATCTGCAAAGCAGGCTACAGAATTTGCAGCTGCCCAAGAGAGGATGAGAAAAACTCAAGCCTCATTGGAGCAGATAGTTAAAAACCTTCAGGAAGGATATGCTCAACTGAGCAAAGCCTCTGAAGAAACCAACAAGAGACTGAATCAAGTCTCTGAAGAACAACACCATAGTAGCAGGGAAAGGGAGTGTCTGAACCAAGACATCAACAAATTGTTTGATGCCTACCATAGCTTAAAGCCCCAACCACAAGGCCAAGCTATGGAGAACCCATATCAACCAGATGACATCAAACCAGATGCCATGTTGTTGAATAAGGCAAGATCTCCATCACAATACCAGGATGGAGATGGCATGTCTTATTCAGAGAAGGAAGCCTTGAAACAGCTTCCTGAGGCCTCAAACTGGCCCAAATTCTCTGGATCAGGAGAATATGATCATATGGAACTCATAGATTATATTGTGGACTCTTCATTGATGTACCAAGCATACCAGATTACTGGATTACTGCTAAGCTGAATACTGCATTTAAAGGTCATGCAAGTATATGGTACACTGAAATGAAAGAAATCCATGGCAGAAGAAATTGGCAATGGTGGAAGAGTCAAATAATCCAAAAGTACAGTAATGGAACTTGGATATGGCAAAAGACCATGTCATTTGAAAATGACAAATACTCTGTGGACAAAGATCCATATGAGTGGTGTCTTAGACAGTCTAAAAGACTTAAAGCCATTGATCCTCAAATGAATATACAAATGAGGAATCATAAACTTCTGACACAACTGCCAGGAGAACTAGAGAATGCAGTAAAGTGCAGATGCAACCAAAATTGCACTCTAGATGATATAGCCAATACCTTACAAGACATAAGGAAAAGGACTAATATAGGGAAATTCACCCCATATAGAAGCAGTAGTTTCAAAGAGAAACAACCTTTCAGGGTGGAGTTTAAAGACAAACCCAGAGAAAGAGTGGCAGAAGTGGCAAAAAAGAAGAATTCTTGTCACAATTGTGGTTCAACAGACCACTATGCCAACAACTGTCCAAAAGCAAAGAAGAAAGTCTATGCTATAGAAAAAGTCCCTGAAGAAGAACCTCCAACAGAGGATTCTGAATCAGACTCTATGGGAGATGCCATCAGAGAACTATCTGATGATGATCAAGACCCAAGAGAGGAACTTCTAGTGGAATACCAAGAGGAACCCCCATTGGAAATCCAGGATATACAGTTGGAAGCAGGCATGCCACAAGACACTGCCAAAAAGAACTTGTGTAAACATACACAGGATGCACAAACATTCCTGGTTACACCAACCAAAGGAATGGCATATATACATGGAACAGCCACAAAAATGACTGTATTTATTGACAATGCTCAGCACCCACTGATCATTGACAGTGGAGCACACTGCTCCATAGTGGCCAGAAATTACCTGGATAACCACTTCCCAAACTGGGAAAAAGAACTCTTGCCCACCAGGGCAAAGAACTTTAAGAGTGCATCTGGAAAGATGACCTCTATGGGGACAATTATCAAAGAGATAATTATACCCCACAGAAAAGGTAATATCAGACTCAACCCAGAGTTTGTAGTGCTTGAAGATACCCACATCCAAGGGTTTTTACTGGGAACAGATTACCAGAGGATGTATGGCATAGATATTTACAATAGTAAAAATAGGCATATTACCATTGGTACTAACAAAGAAAAGAAATTTTCTCTTGACATATACCAGATATCTTCTCAGGACCCACTGGAAGAACTTCTGAAAGAATTCAGAGAGGGACAGTTTAGCACTACCCTCACCAGTAAACAAAAGTTAAGTTTACTGAAGATGCTGAGGAAGAATAGACCAGCATTTGCCATTGGTGAAGAACCATTAGGCAAGATCAAAGGCCATGATATAGAACTATATCTGGATGTGGAAAGGCCTTATCCACCCATGTTAAGGAGACCTCCTTTCCCAGCAAGTCTGGAGACCAGGAAAGAGATTGAGAAACATATCAATGAACTCCTGGACATGGATGTCATTAGGAAGATTGGACATAATGAAATAGTGGAAATCACCACTCCTGTCCTGATCACCTGGCATGATGGCAAGTCTAGATTGTGTGAAGACTTCAGAGCCCTGAACAACTACACAAAAGCAGACAGGTATCCTATACCAAGGATACCTCATGCCTTGCATAAACTGGCTAAAGCCAAATACATAACCAAAATGGATTGTATGAAGGGTTTCCACCAAAATGGAGTTAAACCAAACTCCATGAAATTACTCAGAATAATATGCCATATGGGCATATATGAGTACACCAGAATGCCATTTGGCATCAAGAATGCACCAGCCCACTTCCAAAGGATCATGGACACAATATTTCAAGATGAAATATTGGAAGGCTGAATGGTGGTATATATTGATGATATCATTATATACTCAGAGACATGGGAAGACCATGTACAATACATAGACAGAGTGCTAAGTAAATGTACACCCATCAATCTGAAAATTTCACTTAAAAAGTGTAATTTTGGCCAACAAGAGCTACTAGCTCTAGGACACAAAGTCTCAGGCCTTAGTCTGGCAATTGACCAGAACAAAGTAGCAGCAGTACTGCAAAAGCCAGTACCAAAGAACATCAAAGAGATGCAATCTTTCCTTGGATTTGCTAGCTACTATAGAAATCACATCAAAAACTTTGCTCACATAACTAGTAGTTTATACAAGTTATGCTCAAAGGATGTAGTTTTTGAAATAACCAAGGAAAGGAGGGATGCATATGAGAGGATCAAATATGAACTCACAAATGCACCTGTGCTTATCTTGCCTGACTTTGAACTACCATTCAAGTTATATATAGATGCAGCATGCAGCCAAGGCTTGGGAGCAGCCCTTCACCAAAGACAAATTGTGGATGGTGAACCAAGAGAAGGGGTAATATGTTACATCTCTAGGCAGCTGAAAGATTCAGAAGCCAGGTATGGGGCCACCCAGACAGAATGTCTATGCCTAGTCTGGGCTCTAGAAAAACTCCATTATTATTTGGAGGGTGCAGTCTTTGAAGTCTACACAGACTGCACAGCCTTGAAGTCTTTACTAAACATGAAGACTACTAATAGACACATGCTGAGATGGCAAATAGCCATCCAGGAGTATAGAGGGAACATGACCATCATATACAAGGAAGGTAAAAGCCATACCAATGCAGATGGCCTTAGCAGATGGCCACTGGACAATGTCAAAAGCAATCCAGCTTATGACCCTGAAGTTGCTGCAAAGATTCCTATCCATTTTATGGAAATAAATAGGAAAAAGAACTTCAGATTCTCTGAATGGGCACCAGGGAGTGGTACCCTTGACAGTGGAAACACTGATTCAGAAGGCACAGAAACCCCCATACTGGGAATAAGTTCCTCAGAATTGCACAATGAATTTTTCAATGCAGTGCTGAAATCATATGCTAAACACAAACAGTGTAGCATACTACTCCAACTCCTTCAACAAAAATACAGGAGCCCAGAACTGGAAACCCAGCTGGAGGAACCCTGGTTGAGGGCCTATAAGGACAATAAATTCTTCCTTATAGATGGCCTGATTTATCACAGAGATAAGCACACCAGTGCACTCACAGTGATAGACAGAGACCACATCTCTTTAATCCTGCAGGAATGCCATGACTGTCCCTACATGGGACACATGAGTGAAGACAGGACTAAAGAGAGGGTAGCAAGCACAGCTTGGTGGCCCAAGTGGGAGCAAAAGTTGAGTGAATACATCAACACTTGCAAAAGATGCCAAAAGGCAAATAGAAAACATGGGAAGAAATATGGGTTACTTCAACACATAGAAGAACCCAAACACCCATGGGAAACCATCAACATGGACTGGGTCACAGGACTTGTCCCAGGAGGCAAAGAAAACTACAATGCCTGCCTAATCATAGTAGATAGGTTCAGCAAGAGCATGAGATGTCTACCATGCCATAAAGAGGACACAGCCATGGACACTGCTCTGTTATTTTGGAATAACATCATATCCACCTGTGGAGTCCCTAAGATCATAATTAGTGACAGGGACCCAAAATTCACATCTGAATTTTGGACCAATTTATATGACATGCTAGGCACCAAGCTTGCTTTTTCCACAGCTTACCATCCACAAACAGATGGCCTAGCTGAGAGGATGATCCAAACAATGGAGGACATCCTCAGGAGGTTCTGTGCCTATGGCATGGAATACAAGGACCATGAGGGATATACCCATGATTGGGTCACCCTCTTACCCGCAGTCCAACTGGCTTGTAATACAAGCCAGCACTCTACCACAGGAAAAACACCTGCACTGGTAGAGAAAGGGTGGAATCCCCTTTTACCTGTGGATCACTTGAAGAAAAATATTCTGACCATCCACCCCACAGCCAAGGACTTCCATGATATGTGGAAGAAAGCCTGTGATACTGCTGCCAAATGCATAGCTGAGGCCAAAGAGTATAATAAGCAGAGGTGGGACAAATCACATATGGAAACTGACTTCAAGGAAGGGGACCAGGTGTTAGTGTCTACACTAAACTTTAACAATCTCAAAGGACCCAAGAAAATGAGAGACTCATTTGTAGGGCCCTTCACTATCATTAAGTTGATAGGGAAGAATGCAGTAGAGGTCAAGCTCACTGAGGAGTTTTCTAGGAAACACCCAGTCTTTCCAGTAAGCCTGGTCAAACCATACTTCCAAACAGAAGAGGATAAATTCCCCTCTAGGAAGAAAAACATCACTCCACCAGAAATAGTGGAAGTAGAAGACTCTCCTGGACCTGTGAGTAAAATCATCAGGGCAAGAAAAATCAGACTCAATGGGAAGGATCAGAGACAATATCTAGTCAGATTCAAGAACCAGACAGCTGACAAAGACAAATGGTTGGCAGAGGATGCCATACCAGATAGGAACCTCCATTTAAGGAGATTCAGAGCCTCTAGGAGGACTGAACAGTCTCATCAATGATGAGCCTTTTTTAGAGGGAGGGTATGTCAGCCTGTGACTCAAAACCAGAGCACAAGCATGACAGCCAAAATACCATAAACCAATGGTATAGCCAAAATACCACCAAAACATGGAACCGAGCCAAACTAGCTCAAAAGGTATCAAAAGAAAGAGGAAACTCACCTCTTCCTGAAAATATAAGTCCCATCACCATAGGACAAGAAATAACAAAGTTATTCCTGCTCAAAGTTATTGCTGAGCATAAACCTTAATTTTCACCTCTCATCTAAAATCTAGAAGGAGAGGCTTAACCCCATCAAATGGGTATTCAAAATGAAGCTCTAAGCCAGGGCTATCCAATGGCACCAGCCAAACTGAGCCAGCACCAGTATTACTTGAGTTATGGTCAAATTCAGACCAAATAAGGGTGAACAAAACATTCACCTCTCATCTAACTTTTACAGTTTTAGTGTGAGATACCTAAAGTGGGGTCTTTTTGGAAAGAGCACAATCAGGGCTATCTGATGGTGCCATCCATTTTCTCATAACTCAACTACAACAGAAGTTATTGGCCAAACAAGCTTAATACAGCTTTTGACCAGACCACGCCAATGTACAAAAATACTTGTACATGGGATAACTTTGTCATATTTAATGATAACCATGTCTTTTCTGGTACCATTGTGTAGGGCTCATACAGGGCTATTCAATGAACCAACTTTGAGCTTGATATCTCAAAAACTGACAGAGGTATGACCATTTTAAGGTCAAAATCCCACCTGCTGTCAGATACAGCCTTACCATGGGATAATATCCCATAACCATGAATATGAGGTGTCAAATAGACGAAGAAGCATGTTTTTACTTCAATACCTCATATTTCAGTCAATACTGGGGTCCAATACAGCTTCTGTACAGCATTCTACGCGTCATACACGTCAGAATCAGGCTGTGAGGTCCCCAGATGAAAATTTTCACCCTGTATTGGTGAAAACTGCCCAGATGTGGTTTCAAAAAAACATCTGAGCCCAATACAGGGTATACAGGCTGTTTGCAAACCACAAGCCTGTCCTGGAGAGTGCAAAATCTTCACTTCCTCTACGTGGAAAGGTCTAGCAGCCTTTCCACCTCAATTTCAGGATAAAAGGAGGGCTTTTCACAGCCAAAAACCTTTCCTCATCCTGCTCTTGAATAACCTACGTAGTAAACTGTCAAAAACAGTTTTACTCTTGGTTAAATAATCAGGTATACTCTTAATTTAAAGTATTGTAGTCTTTATTATTGTAATCCAACAGGTAAAGCTGCACCCAGGGCTTTCAACAGCGCTCACCACCACTATATCTTTATAGTAAAGCCCTTTAAATCTTAAATTATATCATTTATCATCAATCTTATCATCTTTTAAAACCATTTTTACCGTGTCACAGTCATAGTTAAAGCTTGTAAATACTCATATACACCTTTATCATAGACTCAGCCTGACATTATCCATAGGAGGAAATCACCAGGATAGTCTCAAGATTCCTTGAAAAAAAAATGTATTTGTTTCACTTAATTGCTTTTTTAATACACTCTTTTAAATAAGTTAGTTGTAATCAATGCACAATTGTTTCCATTTTTGTTATATTCATTTTTCCCATGAGATTTCTTTTTTTTGCCAATTGTGCAAATTACCTATTGTGTGCAAATAATTTGTGTAAGTGCCCCATGAAATCTGTCAGTCAGGGTTTCTTTGTGTGAACTTCTTTTGCCAAAAATGTTAAAATAGTCACCACTACTGCCTCCTACATTCTCTGCTTCCATGGTTCTAAACCATATGATATCTTAACTGTAAAAAACCAGGGCTTCCCTGCATGTGAGCAATCCACCGGAGATTCATGAGTCATTGCATTTTCTATGGTGACATGCTATTCATATTAGTTGTTTAAGAAATGATGTGAAGCATTGGGAGCCTGAAATGGCATAAAAACTTCTTTGAATTGTTGGGAACCTGTACAGGAATAAGAATTTGCGTGTGGAGCATTGAGAGCCTGCACTGGCATAAGGAGTTGTTGGAATTGTTGGGAACCTGTACAAGCATTAGAACTTGTGTGTGAAGAGTGGGGAGCCTGGACAAGCCTAAGGAACTTTTCGAATTTTTGGGAGCCTTCCCAAACATTTGGTGTTGTTTTAATCTTAGGGAACCTGGACAGGCATGAGGATTTGCATCTGAACAATTGGGATCCTGGACAGGCATAAGGATTTGTATGTGAAGCATTGGGATCCTGGAAAATTGCAAGGATTTGTGTGCAAAGAAGAGCAAGGAACCAGGAAAAGCATAAAAAATCACATGTGAAGGACCAGGATACTGGGAATGTGAATGCCTCCAAATCCATGTGTGACTTCCAGGCCCTGTTTGTGACCATGAAGCATACAAGCATCTTTGTGGGTAACTCCCAATTACCAGGATGACCAGCTGGTCCCATTATTGACAACAAGTGAGAATAGCCTTCATAACCTCATTATATGCCCATTTACAATGGCATGACATCTTACATGAGCCATTTCACCCCTTTGTCATGGGAGCCACTGTATCTCCGCATTTCAAACCCATGAAACCCAGGTGTATTTTGTACTGCGCATTACCCCCCCTGAACTCCCCGACACATCCAAATCTGCTCATTATTCTAATTGGGATGAAATTTCATTACTCTCCCTGACGTGATAGCCTGATCTCTTTCCAATCTCATAATAGCCATTGCTTTTCTGCCACATTTTTTTGCTGAACTCCTTGAGCATTGAGCGGACATCCCCACTAGGGTCATGCTTTTGTTGTCCTGTGCTGGATCAGTATAGTGAAAGAAGGTACTAATGGCCCACACAACCTTAATGAGACCTTGACATTCAGATAGATAAATCCAAAAATGCTCATTTGGGAAAACCAATTTCCCCCCTGTACACAACTTTGATGCATCTTTTTGAATTTGGCCAGTCTGCTTATCAGCTTGAAACCACAATCCCAAAGCATACAATGATGCATCCTTATCTAAATGAGGAAAAGGGTTTAATCCATTCAGGGTGAAAGGGAGTGGGGAAGCAAACTCAAATGCCCCCTGATTTGTGGAAATATTGGCTTCATAGTTGACTTTATCGAAGGAGGGTACTCTCAATGACTTGTAGCAAGTTTGAATCTTTTGAAATAATTTATCCCCAAAATATTGAAAGGATTGACCTAGAATGAAACCCACCAAGCTAAGATTTGCGCCTTGGTTCTGCCATTCATCTTTTGCATCTTCAATTTTTTGGAGGCTTCTGTAAATCCCAAATGGTTCATTCTTTGTGCTACATTTGTGCCACCCAATAGAAAGCATAAATCCCTCCAGTAATTCCCTATTTATTGCAATTTGGTCTGTGAAGTATTTTTTTCAAAATAAGAATTGTGATAATTCATGCCATTGATTGACCTTGACCTCACTCATTGTTGTGAATGGTCTGAATTCAACAAGGGCATTGATTAATTTGGTTGAAGAGAAAATTGCCACACAGCCAAAGTGAATGCGTTTGATCTGATTGAAATCCACAGCCCTCAGAGCTTCACTTGGGGCCATATTTTCTGATCATGGAATTGATATTTGTGCTGTTGGTCGAGTTGAGGAAAAAACTCATTCTTTCAGGTGGTTTTGGCCTCATTTGCCTTTTGGGATGTCCCACTATTCCCAAGTGGTTGAGGGATCACTTTGTGTGGAAGCAGACAACATATCAGATACTGCTAACCCCCATTTGAAGCTAAGGCCTTTTCAAACCAGAGTGGTGCCCAATGCCCAATGAGCTTTATTCAGCACACATCCTTGACTTCCCTGTTGGAGCCCACATGGCTTTGGCTTGATCTAAACAAACTAAAGCCAATGTTCCTCCATGGGGCCCAATGAGGGTGCTACATAAATACTGACCCATATACATATGTGTTTATATACGCTGAGAATCACTGAGAAACTCACACCTTCCCTCCTCACCCTGACATTTTGTTGCAAGCTCCCTTCTACACTCCTTTTGTTTTTTTGTGGATGGAATGCTTGCACAGGAGAATGAAATGAAACCAAACAATTAGTGACTCTTGTGTGGATTATTAATTTCCCCTAAATTTGATTTTGGTTTATGAATGTTTTTTATTTGCAGCTAAAAAATAAAGATTACATATGAATTTTGTGAATTGGTGATCTCAAGTACCTGAAACTAAAATAATGCAGTGTATAATGCATTATTCAATTTGATATATTGATTTTCCCATTCAATGAGTTTCAAATCCAACCATGTGGAATAGTTCAAGCATGCACAAATGCAATATGCACTCCACTGCGGATCCCTAATTATCCTAGTCCTCTCAAAAGAACCAGTTCCATTTGGCCTATTATCAGCTGGAAGGAAGTGATAAAACCCACTTCCCGCAATGACCCTGTGTGTGCTGATTGCAGGCACAACTGCCTAACACATTTTGTGTTTTGTTGGAGTATTTTCAATGGTGTATGGAGGCATGCCTCCATACAAAGGTAGTTATCATTGGAACTCATACTGAGGCATCCAGTCAGTAGTAGGATAGGTAGTCAAAACTATTAAATTATCAAATCACTTTCTAAAATTAAATTACAATCTATCTGATACAAATATCTTCTAAAACAGGTCAATCCTGCTTGTAATTTTAGCTGACCTGGGTACAGTCAATGTGACCTCATTACTTTCACCAAGACTGCCTTCTCCACCCAGGCATCAACAAAGTCTAATACCAAGCATAATGCACATTCAAATCTAAGTGGTACAGTGGGGTTAAAAGACTCTGATGAGAAGAAGCTCTTATTAAGTGAATTCCATATATACTTATTAGTACTTAGCCACACTGGCTCTACTAGATCTTTACCCTCTGAAGGTTGTTTGGAAATGTAAATGAGTGATAAAGCCCCTTTCACTGAGCATGTTCTCCAGTCATCTGAGCATACCATCAAACCACCAACCCCCGCTGCACAGAATGCCACTAATACACCATAGAAAATTTGATTTATTACAAGATTCTTGTGATACACCAAAAGATCATTGATGGCCTCATTTTTTTTGAGCTCATTAGTTTTCCTTTCATGCCATAGACTTTGATCTTTGTATGTGCACATACCATGTTGTACGCAATCATCAAGTGGATAACTGTATCCCTTAGATCCTCCAGGTTCTTGTGCGGCTTTGTTGATATCCCATTGTCAGACCTGCCTCCTTCAATGCTCAGTTGTGTTGCACCTTTCTTTGATTTACTCAAGCAGGAGGCAAGGTATTCAACTGCTCCCCATTTGAGTCCAAGAGGATCAGCCAAACTTGTTTTTGGTACCGCATATGGTTTGGGTGCAATAACATTGTATGAGACTAAAGTAATGGATTCAAACATAAAATTTTCCCAAAAATGTTTAATTGAATTGGAGGGGTAAAGAAGGCTCTGAACCATTTTGAAGAATGAGTGTTCATATTTTAGGAGATTATCTGGAGGTTTAGCCACTTCCTTCATGAATTTGGGATTCCAAATGTTATCATTAAAAAATTCTTCTGTTTCTGTTTCCTTAAAAAAATCTCACCGCATATCTTGCAATGTATATCACTTGAGTCATCAGACAAATCATAATGTATCATTCAAAAACATAAAAATCACCTGCAATCTCAATCTCCTCAAGCCACACCACATTTTAGGCTCTTGGTTACTGATCACCTTAATACCAACAGGCAGGAATGTATCAGCATCATCTGTTGGTAAGTTTTCCCATCAGGTTTTGTAAATACTATTGATATTATCAAGCCCCCTTTTCCACAATTCTTGAGTAATATCGGAATCATAATTCAAAATGTCTCCAAACTCTTCAATGCAGGATAAAAATATTCCTTGAAAATTAGCAGAGGATGACACTTTGGGCTCACAGTCAGGAACTATTTCAATCATATCTTGACCCATTGTATCATGTTCAATTGTCTCCCTTTCTTGAATGGCTTTAATATTTTGAGGAGAGGCAGGAGGGGTTTCACCATGTATTGTTTCATTGAGTATGGGGGGATTTTAGTATGCAGAGGTACATTATCAATATGGTCCACTTCAACGTTGATAATTTCCTCACCTTGTTCCTGAGAATCTTTTGTGGCTTGAAAGGTACAGCATTTTTTTGTTTTTTTTGGTTGCATTTGTATTTGGTCTTTGTCCTAAACCTTTGCCTGGAACTCCAATTACCACTCAAGATCCTTCAGGTAGAGATTCTCCCACCTCCCCACCTGCCCATATATTGTAAGCAGCCATTTTAATGGTTTTGTATTGAATTAGTAATAGACTTACGGTTAAAATCCACTTTGAGGAGCCTCATTGCTTCAGCAGTATTTTGACATACATAATCAGGAATTTTACTATCATTTTGATTTTTTTGCAGCCTTGGGATTTTTTGAGAAATTTTTTAGACAAATTGCTCCTTGGATATTGTTTCAACCTTGCCACTGAAAATTATTTTATCTTGCCCAGAATCTTCTGTTGGTGCACAAGGTTCAACAGCCTTTTCCTTCTCATAGCTTTTAAGTTTTGGTTTTTGAGAGCTTGGAGGCTGAGCTGAAATAAGGGCTATGACAAAATATCAGGTTTTGAGAGATTCTAAATATTCAAGATTGATGAATGGTCAACTTCTGGAAGAACTGGTGGATCTTGATTATTTTCATGTGACTGGCTCTCTACTTCAATGCCTAATTCATGACTACTGACTATATCAGAGATTTCACTTCCACTCTCTAGGGCTGAAGTTCTTTGTTCATTGAATTTGGTTGATTTTCCTGGGGGTTGGGGCATAGCTTGGGGAATAGCAGAGGTAGTTTATTAAGTAAATAGATGGTGATGAGTTGCTTGATAGCTTGATTGAAAATTCTAGAATAAAAAGATCAAAATTGTAGAAAAAACGTGGGAGATCTGAAAGTGGTGGAAGTAAAATAAGCTGAAGATAATTTATTCTTTTTTAGGTAAGATCAATATGGGAGAATTTTGGAAAGTTTGAAAGAAGTTAATAAATTTAAATCAGTTAAATAGTTAGTGAATATTTTAGAAAAAAGACATCTTAGAACCACAAGCTGACCAAAAAAACCCTCCCATCAACAGCCTTGAAACCTTCCATCAATATTGATTGAAATTTTATTGCATTTGAAAAATATGATGTGTCGGCAAATTCACAGAGGTGATGTTTTGCAAATTATTTCATATAACTCAAATGAAATCACTTCCCTGTGAGAAATTGAATAAATTGGACTAGTTAGAAACCTACTAAAGTCAAATTTTGAAGTATTCAACGCTCTTGAGGTAAGGAATAAGCAAAGTGTTCCATTTGAATAATATGAAATAAAATGGTTTTGTTGGGGAAACAGGAGACACAATTCTTGTCTTGTATATTCAACTTATTAAGTTTTAATTTGTGAGTCTCATGATTTAAACCCTAACCACAACATTGTGAATTTCTGCACAAACTCTGCCCAAGGACCTGTTGGCAGATAAGGCCACTCAGCATACTTTTGTGATTTTGTGAGCCTTAGAGGTATTTTCATATACCCAAAAGATCACAAATAATAGAATAAGATATAAATATAAATAAAATATATTTATTTATATTATAAAAATAAAAATAAAATATTAATATAGATTTATATATAAAAATAAAAATTTAATTATAATTTAACTTTAAAATTACATTAAAATTTTAAAATGTGAAAACACATTTTTACTTGAAAAAATTAAGTAAAAATGAAGTTTCAACAAAAATAACAAAATTGAAATATTTTTTGAAAAAAAGTTAAAGAAAAAAAACATTGCTTTTTATCCAACAAATAAACATATGAAAATTATTTCCCCATTTGATTCCTCATTAAAAATAAGGTGGGGGCACCTCTAGGTAAAAATTCTGTAACTCAATGCCAAATAAGCTTAAATTAAGTTTTTAGTATTTTATATACAAAAGTTGAAAATCCTCAAAATCTTAGTTTAATTCACATCACATGTGGTGTTAACCATCAATTTTTGTGTTAAAATTGAGGTGTTGCATGTAATTTAGAAGTTATCAGGAATTGAAGTATTTTCAATTGAATTGTCAAAACGTGCATGTGTATTACATAAGTGAACTGTAATTTACATATGAGTTTTCAATTATTACAGGAAGTTTACTGTAAAAATCAATTGAATTACATATGTAAATTACAAGGATAATACATGATGATAAATTAAATGAAAAATAAATTGGAAGGATTAATTTGGGGGGGAAAGGAACTCTAGCTCTAAGGAGGAGCTAGACCCCCAAAATCCTTTCTGACAGGCCTGAGATGTCAAATTCCACGCAAAAGTTCATCTGTTTTGGCCTGGAATTGAGTTTCAGGGTCTGTGACTGAATTGATGATCAGGTTTTGATACCAACCAGAGCAGTCTTAACTGTTGCCAAGAGGGTAAAACTACCCTTAAGCTCAAAAAATCTTAGTTAAAACAGTTTTAACTGGTTTTTACGACTCTTACGCACATTCTGACTTGTTTCTAAGGCTCTAGACCCGGTATTACTATAGGAATGACTGATTTAACGGTCTACAAAGGCTAAAAATAGCCAAAAATGGCTAAAAACTGCCCTTTTTGGTCTAAACCAGGATTAAATGATGTCATAATTGGCTTTTTTGTTGTCAAAGTGTTTTCCACGACTGAAAAGAGGAAACTTCACTTTTGGAGTAAGAAAATTGATGGCTATGAAATAATGTCTTCTTTGCCCTGCTTTTCTCTTCATGTTATAATCTTTTCCTTTTAAAATTAGTTTAAACACTGTTAAACCAACCAATAAAATGTTCCGACCACCTTTTTTAATCATTTTAAACATTTCAACCACATAAAAAATAAATATAATCATTTTTACCCCTGAACCACCCCATAAGTGAATTAGACCATCTTTCATCACTGTAAACTTTGTCACTTTGTTTCCAAATTCATTATGGTCACTTTTGGGTGTGTTTTCTCTTCAATAATATTTTCAAAGAATTTTTTCTTTAATTAATTTCTTGCATTTCCTTGCTAAACTAATTCCAATTGAAATTTCTCTTCAAGAAGTTTCTTTTGTTGTGTTAAATATCTCTTGTAGAGTATTTTTGGATAAATTTTTATTGTTGGTAAAACAATAAATCTTTATAATATAATTGTTTTATACTTATGAAGTTGAAAACAATAGTTTTGGTGTGTTTTCTCTTAAAAATACTATTTCATACTATTTTTAATCAAATTTTTACCTTATACAAATTTTGAGGACAGGAAAAGTACTTGATTTTCAATTCAAGTTTCATATCCACACCTCAAAGATTGCATTCATTGTGTATGCCAAAAAGCCACCATACCCTATGGATCTAATTTGTAAGCTTAAGGGTGGTAAGTGGCGGAGAGGATTAGGTGGGTGGGAGGGGTGAGGGTGGCATTGGAGGCATATCTTAAGGGCGCAGCAGTAGCATTAGCATGTTAAGTGGCAGGTGTGCAGAGGCGTAAGGAGGGGTGAGGGAAGAGATGAGGTGGCAATGGTGGAGGCTTATCTTGAGGGCGCTGTGGGAGCATAAGGATTGTAAGAGGCAGGGGTTCAGAGGCATAAGGAGTGGTGAGGGAGGCACTGGAGGCATGTCAGGAGGGCACAATGTGAGCATGAGGATGGTAAGCAGGTGGGAGGAGTTGTAAGGAGGGGTGAGGGTGCAGCGGGAGTGGGAGCATTTTAAGTGGCGGGGGTGCGGAAGTGTGAGGGTGGGTGAGGGCAGATATGGGGGCGCCTCTGCAGAGGAATATCTTGAGGGCAGTGCGGGAGCATAAGAATGTTAAGGGTGGGAGAGGATTAGGCGGAGAAATGGAAGCCAATTCATGGATGCAAATAGGCATGGTAAAGGGGTGAGATGATCAGGTGGCAGGGCAGAAGTAATCTTATGCACCAATATGAGCATTCCAAAATTCTGGCTTGCACCATGAGGTGTAATTGATATGGGCTTGTGCTTTGAGTGACAGACTCATGTGACACATGTGACAATTGATGTTGTTTTGATGCAGATGTGACGTGACCCACTTAATCCAGTGACTATACTGTGACACTAATGCGACTGAAGCAAGATTTTATACCAACAGAGGGGGGATTTGAAGTCAATTTCTGGCAATTGACACGAAATCTGCTCTGGTGAAAGCTGTATTTGCCAAACTGTGGGATTTTGACCTTTAAACTGCAATAACTTTGTCAGTTTTCAAGATATTGAGCTCAAAGTTGGTTCATTGTGTAGCCCTGGATGGGATATAAGAAATGATACCTCATTTTACATGGTTAAAATTCAATATGAAGAATTTATGCTATGCTCAATTCTTGTTATTCAGATATATGATTTTTTCAAAATCTGTATGGAACTTATTTGTCCCATAACTTTTGTTCTAGATGAGATATAGGGAAATTGATGACACTATCAGATAGCCCTGATTGTTCACTTTACAAAATTACTACACTTTAAGTATCTCACACTAAAGATGTAGAAGTTAGATGAGAGGTAAATATCTTATTCACCCTTATTTGACCTTATTTTGGCCATAACTTCTGTAGTTTTGGTGCTAGCTCAGTTTGGCTAGTACCATTAGATAGCTCACCTAGAGCTTTAATTTAATTACCCTTTTGCTAAGGTTAAGCCTCTTTCTATGTATTTCCGATGAGAGGTGAAATTTGAGGTTTATGCTCAGAAACCTCTTTGAGCAGGAATAACTTTGTTATTCTTTGTCCTATGGTGATGGAATATTTATATTTGAAAACAGGTGAGTTTCCTCTTCCTTTGGGTACCGTTTGAGCTAGTTTGACTCAGATCCATGTTTTGGTGGTATTTTGCTCTACCATTGGTTTATGGTCTTTGACTGTCATGCTTGTGCTCTGGTTTGAGTCACAGGCTGACATTTTTCATATGAATATTGGATTAGTTCTTATTTTGAAACATAGAGCTTATAACAAAGAGGTCCAAGATTGTATGACAGAATCCCAATATTCCCTTTTAATGTTCATATTATCTATCTATAATCTTAAATTCCTCACATAGAAAATTTTTCATGTTGGAAAAGGGGGTATAGTCTCTTAATATACACTCAGTTTTGGGGGCCTCTCCTTGAAATTATTTTTCCCATGAATATTGATAGCCTGTTTTTACTTTGATTGAAAATTTAATTCAAAAAGAGGATACAATAGAAGATATAATCTCTCACCAAATACAAATTTTAATTAAGAGTAAAAAGATGAATAGTAGGGTATGTTTCTAATAACATTTCTATGTGAGTGAATTCCCAAATTCCCCAAGAAAATTTATCATTAATGAAAATCTTCTTTGAAGCTCAGAGGGTTTTAATTTAAATAATATTCATCTATAGGCTCCCATAAGTGAGCTTCAAGGAGAATTAACATTAAAACTAAGATATATATTGATATATTTATAATAAAATACCCATAAAGTTGAATTTTCTGTAAATGAAATTATCAAAAAAATAAAAAAAGATAAAAACAAATAGAAAATTGAAATAAGTACTTTAATAATGTATGTTTGGATTATTGAGCTTTGGAAAGCCCAACCAATCACTCCTATTGAGTCAACTTAATTGATACTTTGTGTCTTTAATATGTGGCTTAAATTTCATCCAAAACTTCTTTTTTTAAATTCAATTTCTATTCTATCTCCAACATGAAATCAATCTATCTCCCATGTCAAATTCCAAATGCAACACCTGCTTTCAGGTGTAGTCATTTTGCTCGTGGTGATTAATTCATTATATTTAAATTCTTCAACTTTTACCCTTTATGGCTTGAATTTTTCTATATATCTTCATATCTAAAGTCTCAAAACTTATCACCTTTTTTGATGAATTCTTTCCTTTTATTTATATTAATCTCCAAGCTCATATATTAAGCTTTAAATTTTGGTGAGTTTATCCACTTTGATTAAATATAGATTTTTATCTGTTTCTACTTGAAACTTGCAAATTCTTTAGCACAGTTTCATTATTTTTCTGATTTATTTCATGGTAATTTTGTTTCATTTTATTAACAATATATTTCTTGATTTTCCCTGTCCTCTGATCTGTTGAACCTTTTGCATTTTTCTGTATTCTTTACTTATCATAATTTTATGAAATATAACTTCTTTTTTGGTTCTTCCAGCTTTCATTTCACTTATTCATTTTTGCATTTAAAGTGGAATTTTGCTGAGATCTTAAAGGTTTTGTTTCATTTCATCTCAATTTTTAAGAACTCTGATTTTTGAATTTTTTGAATTTTTTCAATTCTTTATGCTTTCATTTTAATACTATTTTTGAATTTCTTCTAATTTCTAAATCCTTTTATATTTCTCAAATCTTTTGGAATCTTTAAGTTTTGAATTTTTTGAATTTTATTTGTAAAATCTTGTGCTTTTTCCCTGTACAGCTCAAGTAAAGCTATACAGGCACAAAATGATTCAAACTCCAAAATTAATCAACATTCAAAAAAATCAAGAATTTAAGAGATTTGAGAAGAGTAGAGGTCATGGGAAGTTTTTGAGTAATTGAAAGAATTAAGAAAATAAAACACAAAAAAAAGAAAAAAGAATTAAAACCAAAAAAATAATCAATTAGTGAAATATAAAAAGTAACACAAATAGATTAAATTCAATAAATAAAAGGAATTGAAGAAATTAAAGAATAATCAACTTCAAAAATTTCAGGAAAATTGTGGCTTCCACAGAAAAATAACCAAAAAACTTCTAAAAATTCACAATATTCAATTGAACTAAATGATATATGAAATCTGACAGATTAGGTTGAAAAATGCAAAAAAGAACAACCAAAAACCAAATTTCAGAGACAATAAAATCGGAAAAAGATATGGATTAGGATAAAGGTAAAAAGAAGTTAAATAAAGTGATAAAAGAGATTAACAGAAGCTGTATACAAATCTTAATAATACTATTGAAAAAAGATCATGAAATTCACTCCCTACACTACTTGAGGTCATATGAGAAAGATAGAAAAATTTCAAGCTTCAAAGACTTTTGAGCAAATCGGGATTGAAGCATTTCAATTTTGGTTTTTAAGAGTTCTTACATATAAATTTAATTAATTTACTAATCTCAATTGAATAATATTGTGATACTCTTTAATATTGTAAAATAAGTGAATACTCTATTTCATTTAGATATAGTATACAATCGAAAAATCCAGAAGTCAAGTGGTTTTAAGTCCAAGAAGGTTTTAAATAAATCTTTTTTAGATAATCTACAATTATTGGCTTAAAACATGTAATTATGTTTCTGTAGAAATGTTGCCAAATTTAAGACGGAGATTGATTAAACCTTCTGGTAAAACAAAGAGCTTTCCCAATTCTTAAACGATTTTTCAATTGAGACCGCACACAATCCCCCCTTGCTCCAGATGATCAAATCAAATATATATATATTAGCCTTTTTCTGGGATTTCCTATATAATATATAAGATTATAAAAGCCTTTATGAGCATTAATATAGGAATTTTTTTATAGAAACTATGTACTTGTTGGAAAATAGCCTTTTAAGGAGTTCCTTTTTTGCTAAGAATTAATTTAATATTCTCAAAAAATGGTTCAGACAAGGTTCCGAAAGGATTTTGAAGTCTTTTTATAATGTAGTTGAACGCATCATCAACCCCTTTCTGGGTACCACCCAGCAGACCTTACAAGAATTTTTTCAAAGTAAAGTGTGGATGATGAGGGTATTCCTGTAGTCATCTGAGGTTGATTTTAGATTTTATTTCCTTTGTTTTTTGAGAGTTTGAGAATCAACTTTATCAAATATTAGTTTAAAATTTTTTCAGAACATTGTGTGACTGTTATGAGGATAGAGAGTGATTTCAAATTCACTCATAACCAGGATTTTATAGAAATATTCTGAATATATCAATGTTTGTCTGTAATAATGAACCTTTTTATATAAGGGTTGATATGTTCATATTAAACATGATCTTTGACTATTTTATTTAGATTATATTCCAAGTTCAAAACTCAGCTTACTACTGTTTCGAGTTATTTTACTTCATGTGGTGGAGAGAATCAATATTTTTCTGCTATTATTGCATCATTTCCCTTTTTCTCTCTCTTAATCTCATATGCATATTGAACTCCTATTTATATTTGGGTATTTCAAAATGAAAAACCTATACATATTTTGGATCAGATAAAGTAACAAAACAACGCTACAAAAAACCCCACCATAGATATAAAATTATACACTTGGTAATATTAAAATTCTGCTTTTTATAATAAATTGATACACTGGTTCAAGGAGAAATAGGAGGTATCTTCAAAAATATTTCCATTTCTAAGGATTAGAACATCAAAAAACTCCAATATTCTATTTTATAAAAAAATTGCCCAAAAAATGAACCATCAAGCAGAGTATTTAAGAAAACCTTTCCAAAACTACAAATTAGTCATTGGAGTCAATTAGAATAATTGTTTAATTTCAAAGCCAAAACTTCTCTTTTCATGAAAATACAAAGATGGTCTTTTAAGCTAAACAATCTACATTTTCTCACTGAAAAAAGGATTTGACGTTCCTTCTGGTAGCCACGTACTGTTTGGCTTATATCTTCTGGAGCCTTGAAATTCTCTGAATGAGTTTCTCATTTATTAATAAAAGGGGAAAGTAAATTTCCAAGTAAAAATGATAGTATAGGAAAGATATAAGAATTGAAAGGCATCATCATAAGTTTTTTGATCATGATTTCATGAAAACCTGAGCTGGAACTCTTGAAGAAAGTATTCAAAATACAACTCTGGGCCATGGACCATTGGAACAATATATCATATATAGGGTGTTATACCCAAAATTGTTTATATTTTCTGTTATTTGAATATTCAAGGATCTCACAGCACAATGTGAAATTAAAACCATTTGTTAATTTTAACCTCAATTTTAAGCTACATAAGGTTTGTGCAAACATACAAAAAAAATATGTTCAAATTAAGTGGTGGTGTTTGTTTACTGAATTGGCTAAGGATTTGTCATAAAGGCTGTAAATAATGCGTGATATCAATTAAAATTGGTTTAAGGCCATGATATGGCTTTAAACCAATAAATGGGAGAATTCTACACAAAAGGTGGGACAAAAGGAAGAAAGGAAAAATGTGCCAGGGTACCCAGCTTTTGGGATTTTCAAGAGCCCAAAAATGGTTTTCATACTGTATTGAAGACATTTCCACCTTGTTTAAGCTTTTATTCAATAATTTAATTTAAAATTTAAGTTTGAAGAGGTTTATACTTCAGTTGGACATGAATTGTAAGCCTGTGACTCCAAACAGAGCGCCAGACTGACATGCAAAATACCAAAAATAATCTTATAGAAAGTATTCAAAAAAAACTGTCTATACAGGTATAAATGTAAAGCGGGAAAACACCCAAACAATAATAAACCAAACTTATCCAAATAAAATAAGGAACAAAGATGAGACCACTTAAAGATAAGGCAACATAAGTAGAAAACTTATTCTCACCTCTTGTCTAGATTATGCATATTCAATTAACAAACAATCAGAATGGTAATTCTATTGAAGCTCTCAGTGAGCCTATGCAATAGTACCATCTATTTTCCTGTAGAAATATTACTTCAGGAAATAACATTATAACCCCTTTTTTACCAAAGAAACCCATTAAACTCTAAGAGGGCTTGTACAAAACTGTACAAAAATATAACCAAATTAAATATCTGAAAGAGAGCTGAAACCCGGGGTACCTTAGACCTTCATATCTCAAAATTATTCAAACGGATCTTGGTTCACAGGCTTACCACTCAAAATACAGGTTTTATGAAAATATAAATATAAATAAACCCCTGTATCCTTTCCATATATCCATAAAGCTGTACTTTAAAGTATACCAAACTGTAGAGCTCATCAATTCCTAATTTTCTGTATCTATATGATACAGATATCTTCTAAATTATAAAATTTATCTGCCTTGGAAGTTTTTGAAGCCATATAGTGAATTACAAAACAACATCAAACAAATTAGAACCCTTATAGCTTTTGCTATTTTGGAGAGGGGTAATCATTTAGAATAACAAGAGGAACAGCTCAATCAGCCCTTATATTCTTTTATCTTGGATCTTTTGGTATCTGAACTATTGCATGAGATATCCTGATTGAAAGGATTTTGTCAAATACTTGTCTGCACCAAACCTGTACCAACCAGTCCTGGCTTAATAATTGGAATAATGGTAGTTTAAAGCTTAAAACCTCCATAAATTACTAATATTACTCATCTAAACACTCTTGGTGCATCATTAAAATTCTGACGTGGCTTGCAAAGAGTTCTTTTGCCTTCAATTGATCTAGAATGCTCATTGGTGGCCTCAAAGCCACAATTCTGCCTATGATGATGTCAGAATTGATGGTATAGAACAAAGATACATCCTCTAGAGTGAAAAATCTTACTTTTATGACATTTGAAGAGTTTATCAGCCCATCACAGTCCACAAAAGGGATAGAAGAAGGCCTTCTACCACTGTAAAAGGACCTCATCATCTTATATTTTTAGCATTATTATGTACTAAAATTGTGATTAACCAGTAGTAATATTAGAGTAAAGTGATATAGCTATTATCATTAATTGCTTTAGCTGCTTGTAATAGTCAATATATATTCAAAATATTCAACTAAGACCCTCAGTAGATTCATCACCACATTTACTCATAACAGTAGGGTCTTCTTTATTACTTTTCAGACTCTTCTTATTTTGTCAAATTCATAGTACCACCTTTTATTTACTACTTTTTAGCTTCTAAATAGACTCACCCTCACAATTTTGTGATATATTTCACAAAAATATAATATTAAAATATGACACATACAGAATGTTTTAATGACTAATATTAGTCATTTTTGGAGGGTTACAGCTTTGAAATATTATTATTTTAAGTATTGATGTAGTACTGGTTGGTACATGTTTTGTACAGACCAATATTGGCCAAAAGACGTCCAATACAGATATCTCAGACAATAACTGAGATATCCATAATCCAAGAGTATGGATTTGAAGGACTTAAGGAGCTCTTTGATTTGTTATAATTTATATTTACCCTTTCCAAAGATAGAAAAATCTATAAGGTCTCCAAGCATTTTGATGTATTTCTATACATCAGTATGTGGCATTAAAAGCTCTCAAGACAGATATATTTTCCAATTTAGAATATATCTAAATACTAATGATTTAGAATCCTAGGGATTGTTGAGCTCTAGAGTTGGTTATACTTTAAAGTACATTTTTATGGATACATGGCAAAGATACAGAGAGTTTTTTATATTGATATTTTCAGAAATACTATATTTTACTTAATAGGCCCTTGAGCCAAGACTCCTTTTCCAACCTTGGAGATAAAGATTTCTACAGTATCTAAAGCTAAACCCCCATTTAGAGCTTTAATTTGGTTATATATTTGTACAGTGTTGTACCATCCCTGTTAGACTTTAAGGGGTTCCTTGGGTAAAAAAAGGGTTACAATAGACTTTCATGAAGTGAGAGTGCTAAGGAAATATGGATGGTACCATTTAATAGCTCTCAATGAGAGCTTCAAGAAAAATACCATTCTGATTGTGGTTGAATTAAATATACATAAGATAGACAAAAGGTAAATACAAGGGTTTTACTGATTTTATCTTATAAGTAAGCCATTGTATCTTTGTTTTTTCTTATCTTATTTGGAAAAGTTTGGTTTATTATTGTTTGAGTAGTTTCCCACTTTATATTTATAGCTGTATGGACAGTATTTGTCCAATGCTTTCTACATCATTATTTTTGGTATTTTGGATGTCATGCTGGTTCTCTATTTGGAGTCACAGGCTTACATACCCTCCCTCCAAAAGGCTGACTTTTCTTCATGGATGCTTTTGATCCTTTCAACTGGGAGTATTGATCTTGAATATTCTTCAATCTTACCCACTGGTCTTTGTATGGTGGCTTATTATTTTTTTCTATTAGATAGTCCTTATTGGGTTATATTTTCATTTTATTGGGGTTGTCAGTTTTGAATGAGAAGTTTCTTTCTTTTCTTCCCAAATTTTCAATTGATTCTCTGTTTAATTATGTATGCTAATTCCAAAGATTCTGTGGCACTCTTTACATATCAAGAATCCATAAATATAAGGATTTACAGGTACCCCAAATTTGGTGTGTAATGCAAGGTTTCCCATTGTCTGTGGCATTATAATGACTTTCTGGATTTTTACAAGTGACTTCATTTTTCCTGAAGCACTATTCAAGCCTCTTGCTTTTGTTACCAGTATTTCTGTGTTCCACATTGGAAGTCTGTGTCCAAGTGTTTCTTGATTATGACTGAAACAGTTTCTTCTATGTCAACAATCAAAGGATGCTTTTTATTTTAAATTAACATCTAAAGATTTCATCCTTTTCTATGAATGAAGTCCATACCCATCTTGGGTTGTTTCAAAAATTCTTTGGAATAAGTGGTTCTCTCACTAAGGTCTTCACCATTTTTAGGCTGAGTGAAGTCAGGTTTCAAAGAGTTTTTTGGGACTGATTGTAGTTTCTCATCCTCATACTCAAAAAATATTTCTCAATAGGCCCTTCATTGTCTTAATTATATATTAGTCCATTTTCCATAATTTAAGAGTCAGATTTGTACTCTATTTGCTCTTATACTTAATCTTCCTCTATTTCAAATATATTTTTTTTCTTGGGACAATTATTTGCATAGTGGTCAGTTAATCCCCAATTATGACATGTATTTATTGTTCTTGGTTCTTCTTCACAATTGGTAGCTTTAACCTTTTTTTTCTATGGGTAGGTTAGGTTTTTTTTGCTATCATGTGCTTTATAGGGGCTAAAGATGTACAATTCATGTTTTTCTGAGCTCTTGTATGAAATTTTCTATGTCATAAATTCTGCTTATTTTGCCACACCTTAATGTTAATGCATTTTCTAATTCTCCTGCAAGTTTTTTCAGAAGGTTGTGGTTTCTAATCTCTATTCTCATGTGTGTATCAATTAATTTAAATATTTTGTTTTGTTCAAAACACCTGTCCAAGACACCTTTAATAAGGTTCTTTCTACATAGAGTATCTGTCTATATCAAAAGGCATAATTGTTTGCCAAATACAGGTACCATTACTCTACTTTTGTATTATTTGGTTTCCCCAACATGGACAGCTTTTCCTGACATGTATATCTTTAATTTGAATGTAGCGTATATTTACATGGCCTCTGAATGCAGTGTTGAGTCTTGTGGTGATCCAGTAGTCTGGCTCAACAAAAAGTCTATCAATATGATAAATGAGCTCCATGTGATGATATTTTCCAATTCCTGAGTATTGAGGCCAATTTACAACTTCAGGTAATTGATTAAATAATTATGTCTCAGGGTAACTGAGGGTTTAAACATCTTGGGAAATAGAATCAGACCTTAACCTTGGGTCTTGGTATGCAGTAAATTATTTTTCTGATTGTTATTCTTCTTTTAAATTTTGGGGTGTGGTGATGGTTTTATCACCGTAATTTTTTGGAGAGAACAAATTATCTTCCTTTTCCTCCTTTTAAAAGAGAAAATCCACATCTTTTTTTTGATTAAATTTGTGTTCAAGTCCCTGATGACTGTAGCTTGGAAGAAATTTTTTCCTTTAGTATTTCAATTTCTGAACTCACTTCTTGTACATGATCATACATCCATTCCATGAATTTTCCCATTTTAGACCATATGACACTACTACCTCTGGAATATCTGGTTTCAAAATTATGAGGGGGTATTTAATCATCAATATGTATGAGCTGACCAATTAATTATGATCTAGCTACAATATTGGTAGGTAAAGTATACTTGTGGCTTTGGGTAACTCTTAAACTAATTCCATTAAAGGATCTAATTCTTTCTTCTCCTTTCTGAAAAAGTCATTCTTCCATTTGGGCCCCATTTCCTCTGCTGGAAGAATCCAGGGATTACTGGAGATTCCTGGAAAATATGTCCTTTGGCTTTTATGTGCTGTAACTTTGGTACTGTTTTGGGGAATAAAGAATTCCTTCCTCCATGCCTTGGTGTTCCTAAATAATATTGGGATACTCAATATGTAGAGAATTCTCTATGGCTTGGATTTCTCCTTGATTTACTCTGATTTAGGTTGCTCTCTCTTCCAAAATTATGATGCATCTGTTGAAATTAGAATTTTCCATATCTTTCAGAATCTTTTGGAAAGTAATTTGATTGAGTAAGACTATCTGACTCATTATTACAATAGCTGCCCCTGTCAGCCTGTGACTCAAACCCAGAGCACAAGCATGACTGCCAAAATACCATAAACCAATGGTATAGCCAAAATACCACCAAAACATGGAGCTGGGCCAAATTAGCTCAAAAGGTATCAAATAAAAGGGGAATATCACCCCTTTCCAAATAGACAAGTCCTATCATCATAGGAAAAAGAATAACAAAGTTATTCCTGCTCAAAGTTGTTGCTGAGCATAAACCTTAATTTTCACCTCTCATCTGAAATACAGAGTAAGAGGCTTAACCCCATCAAATGGGTATGAAAAATAAAGCTCTAAGTCAGGGCTATTCAATAGTACCAGCCAAACTGAGCTAGAACCAGTATAACAGAAGCTATGATAAAATTCAGGCCAAATAAGGCTGAACAAACCATTCACCTCTCATCTAACTTCTACAGTTTTAGTGTGAGATACCTAAAGTGGGGTCTCTTGGGAAAGAGCACAATTAGAGCTATCTGATGGTGTCATTAGTTTCCTTATATCTCAAATAGAACGGAAGGTATGGGGGAAACAAGCCCAATACAGTTTTTGCCTAAAACACACATAAGTACAAAATATCTTGTACATGGGATAACTTTGCCATGTTTAATGATAGCAATATCAAATAAGATATGATTGTGTAGAACACATACAGGGATACACACTGAACCAACTTTGAGGTTGTTATCTCAAGAACTGATAAATGTATGGCTGTTTTAAGCTCAAAATCCCACATTCTGGCCAATACAGCCTTACCATGGGATAATATCCCATAACCATGATTATGAGGTGTCAAAAAGACAAAGAAGCATGCTTCTACTTTAATACCTCATAAGTAAGTCAATACTGGGGTCCCATACAGTTTCTGTACAGCATTCTATGTGTCATACACATCAGAAGAAGGCTATGTGGTCCGCAGATGAAAATTTTCACCCTGTATTGGTGAAAAAGGCCAAGATATGGTTTCACAACAACATCTAAGCCCAATACAGGCTATACAGGCCTTTGAAAACCACAAGCCTGTCTCAGAGAGTGAAAAAATCTTCACTTCCTCTACGTGGAAAGGTCTAGCAGCCTTTCCACCACATTTCAGGATAAAAGGAGGGCTTTTCACAGCCAGGAAAGGTTTCCACATCCTGCTCTTAAATTCCTACATAGTACAACTGTCAACAACAGTTATACCATTGGAAAATAAACAGGTATAATTATAATATTAATTATTGTAGTCTTTATTATTGTCATCCAACAGGTAAAGCTGCACCCAGGGCTTTCAACAGCACTCACCACCACTATTTTATGATAGTAAAGCCCTTTAAATCTTATTATAAAGCCTTATTATCAATCAATACTTTTATTCTTAATCTTTTATCATGTGTCACAGTCACAGTTAAGGTTGTAATAGCCTAATTACTACTTCTACATAGACTCAACCTGACAGCCCCTGATTCTGCCATGGACTCCATGTCAACACATCTTTCAGGAGTCAATGCATATGTCCAATCTTTTAGTTGGACTTGGTTGAATTTGGTTTGGAATGGGACTTTGGGTGGGGTTTACTAATGGTAAGGCCATTTCTGGTCATTTGATTCAGTAGGTGGCTGTATTCTCCCCCTCTTATTTCTTTGTTTCCAGACTTATGGCCTATTTCTTGGGTATCAAATATCTCTGTGGAATGGAGGTTCCATGGCAAAAAATGACAAGAAAAAAAAATAATGTATTTCTAAAGGTTTATTTGCCTTTAAAAGGCCCTTAGAACAATTTTTTCTAATACTATCTGCCAATTTTCCTATGGATTTGATGAAAATTTTAATCACTATTACTTTATTGTCAAACTGTTTGCTTGATTTCTTCTTGGGCCGCTCGGCTCTTTGCGCAGATTTTTGTGTCCCCTCTTTTGAGTTTTATTACCACTTCACTTTGTATCTTTTGTTTTGCCTTCCCTTTTTGGCAATGCCTCCTTGTCTTTTGTCCTGACATAGCTCCATTTCTCTGTGATTTTATCTCAAGTGGAATATATTATTTTTCCAATTGAAAGGAAATATTAAAAAAATTGTAATTAAATTTGAATAAATAAAATTCCCAATCTTCTACAGTTATTTATTCTGGATTGGGTTTAGGTTTTTGAATTTTATTTAGTTATCTTTTGAAGAAATACAAGTTTTTATGACTTTTGTCTCACTTGTTTCTTAGAAAAAAATATCTAATATCAGAAGTTTGTTTTATTTCATTAAAATTAAATATTTTTTTCGAAAATTATTTATTCAATTATTGAAATGGAGAGATAGACCATCAAAATTTCAATTTGCAGTCTTTCTTTCTCTTTGGAAGGAAGAAAAGGTTAATATCATAATTTTGAAATACTTTATTGTATAATTAAGTTGTTCTAGTTGTCTTGTATTTAATTATTTATCAAATAAAACAAATTTTAATAATGATATTTTTTCTCAAATTGAGTCAAAAGGACTACATTAAACAATATTGAGATTAAACATTAAATATTTAGAATAATAATAAAATTATTATTCAAATATTTAATGTTGGTTTCTCAATAAATATTATAATTTCAATTACCTCTTACAAAATTTTGTAAAAATTAATATCCTTATTCTTTAAATAAACTATTTGTATATGAAAATTACTTTGTATTATTAGGAAAATTAGTTATTATTATGAAGGTTTATTCATTTTTCTGATTGTCCATGACAAACAAATTGATCAGTTTTTTCCTCAAATTGAGTAAAAAAAGATTTTTGTTCATTAATTTTCAATGTAATTATTGAAGAATTAAAAAGGTAATAAAATTATAATTTCAATATTGATTATTGATTCAAAATTAATAATATGTTTTAAGTGAATTTTTACCCAATTTGGTAAAAAATTTTATTTTTTTTATTTGCATATACTACTTGTATATGAAAATAACTTTGAATAATTGATATTAATGACTTATTGTAATGGATTTTCATGGAAAATTGCAATTCAAATCTTTCAGGATTCTGCATACTCAAATGGAAAATTCATATATATATTATGTTTTGATAATAAAAATGGAAAAAAAAAAGAATTTTCCTTACTTTTATAGTAAAAAACCTGCAAAAATGGTGAAAATAGTCCAAAGACCACCAAAGCAGGTCCAGAATAGGCTGAAAGCGTTTCCAAGCCTCAAAAGTGTCAGGTTGAGTCTATGTAACAGCTACAAAGAGTAAATAAAAGAAGGTATTATGACTGTGACATAGTATGAATATTCAGGAATAAATAAACAAGACCCTACTGTTATGAGTAACAGTCACCATGAAAAAAAACACTATCCCCTCTGGAAGGTATAGAAGGTCCAACCTGCTTCTGTGAGCCTTTGAGACATTACCACATATCCAAAAAGTTCACAAGAAAGAATTTACAATAATCATTCCTCCAAATAATTATCTTAAAATAAGTAAAAATGCCATAAAGGAGCATAAATGCTGAATTAACTTAGAATCTGATGAATAAACATGTGAAATAAACTACATTACTATATTCCTCATGATAAAACACACATATATCATTTCTATGGCATATCTGTAAAGTCAATAACTAATGAGTAATAAGCTAAACATTTCATAAAAAGACATAAATTCTTATTTATCTCAGAAGCAAAGGAGAAAACATTTGAAGTAAAGTGCACCATTAGATTCCCCATGAAAAACTACACATAAAACAATATTATGTCATTTCTCTAAAGTTGATACTTAAGGAATTAAGCTGAATATATGCACATTTTTGGTCATTGCATACATTCATGGTTTTCAGCTAATCTCTCCTGAAATATACATGATAGAGAGTTAAACCAAAAATAACGTTAACACTTAATTACTGTAAGAACACAGATATGAACTTTATTTGAAAAGCTATAAGGAAGTTTATAGCTTGTAAGTGTTTATTGAACAAAATTTCTAGAGCTGTTGACAACTTTGTTGTGAAAGTGGTCCAAACTTAAAATAAAAGTGGACATTCAGGCTCTACCAGTTCATAGGTGAAGAGTGATGTTTTTTTATCATAATATTCAAGGTAAAACCCCCTGAAATCATGGCTTGAAGTTTAAAATATTGAATTTCAACAGAAAACATGAGATACAACAAAAATCATCAAAAGTGGAGTTTTGATGATGTAATGAAATTCTCTTGTAAGCTTCATTATAACATGTTGAGCTATCATAATCCACTCTCCAATTTTATTTGATGTGTATAAATTCAAAGATCTTAATGATCAAATTTTAAGCTTACAATTGAGCATTTATGATCACTCATTGTAATCTTATTTTACGTTTAACAGTCATATAAGTGATAGAACTGGTGGACACTATTAGATTATGATTAATACTATCAAAATCCCAAAGATTAGGCTTCTTCCAAGTCTATAATGTCATCAAATTAGAGCTATAGTGATAACTCTAAATAATGGTGTAATAATGAGCTAAGATGGTTTGATTATGATGTAATAATCACTAAAAATTAAAATACTTACCAATTACAGTGGATACCATCAGTAAGCGTCTACTTGTGAGCCTTAGAGGTAATTTCATATACCCAAAAGACCACAAATACAAAATTAACATATTAATATAAATAAAATAAATTTATTTATATTATTAAAATAAAAATCAAAATATGAATATAAAATTATATTCAAAATAAAAAATTAATTACAATTTAAAAATAAAATTACATCAAATTTTGAAATTATAAAATTACATTTATACTTGAAAAAATTAAGTAAAAATGAAATTTTATCAAAATTGTGAAAAAATAAATAAATTTGGAAAAAAGTTAAACAAAATTTATTATAACTTTTTATCCTATAAATAAACATATAAAATTTATTTCACCATTGGATTCCTCATAAAAAATCAGGTGGGGTCACCTCTGAGTGAAATTCTTGTAACTCAACTCTAAATAAGCTTAAATTAAGTTTCTAGTATTTTCAATACAAAAGTTGCAAATCCTCAAAACCTTAATTTAATTCACACCACATGTGGTGTTAACCCCCAATTTTTGTGTTAAAATTGAGGTGTTGTGTTTAGTTTAGAAGTTATGAGGATTTGAAGTATTTTCAATTGAATTCAATTGAAATGTCAAAATGTGCGCGTGTATTACATAAGTGAACTTTGATTTACATATGACGTGTCAATTATTACTGTATTGTACTGTACAATTGAATTGAATTACATATGTAAAGTATAAGTATAATACATGATGAGGAATTAAAGGAAAAATAAATTGGAAAGATTAAATTTGGGGGGGAAAAGGAACTCCAGCTCTAAGGGGGAGCTAGACCCCCAAAATCCTTGCTGACAGGCGTGGGATGTCAAAATTCACGTAAAAGTTCATCACTTTTGGCCTGGAATTGAGTTACAGGGTCTGTGAACTCAATTGATGATGAGGTTTTGATACCAACTGGGGTAGTTTTAGCTGTTTCCAAGAGGGTAAAACTACCCTTAAGATAAAACAATCATAGTAAAAACAGTTTTAACTGGTTTCTACGCCTCTGACACACATTCTGACGTGTTTTGAAGGCTCTAGGCCTGGTATTGCTATAGTAATGGCTGATTTAAGGGTCTAAAATGGCTAAAAATGGCTAAAAATGGCTTAAACCGGCCCTTTTTTGGTCTAAACCAGGGTTCAATGATGCCATAATTGGCTTTTCTGTTGTCAGACTGTTTTTCACGACTGACAAGAGTAAATTTTACTTTTGGAGTAAGAGAATTGATGGCTATAAAAGAATGTCTTCTTTGCCCCACTTTTCTCTTCATGTTAGAATCTTTTCCTTTTATTAATTAGTTTAAACACTGTTAAACCAATCAATCAAAGATTACAACCACCACTTTTTAATCATTTTAATCCTTTTAACCACGTGAAAAAATCATTATAATCATTGTTTGTAACTCTTATAATCATTTTTACCCCTGAACCACCCCAAAAGTGAATTAAAGCATCTTTCATCACTGTTAACTTTGTCACTTTGTTTCCAAATTCATTTTGGTCACTTTTGGACGTGTTTTCTCTTTAATATTCTTTTTAAGGACTTTGTTCTTTAACTAATTGCTTGCAGTTCTTTGCTCAATTAATTCCAATTGAAATTGCTCTTGAAGAAATTTCTTTTGTAGCCTTAAAAATATCTCTTGTAGAGTATTTTTTTGGATAAATTTTTATTGTTGGTAAAACAATAAATTTTTATAATATTATTGTTTTATACTAATAAAGTTATAAACAATAAATTTGGCGTGTTTTCTCTTAAAAATAATATTTCTTACTATTTTCAATAGAATTTTTACCTTATACAAATTTTGAGGACAGGAAAAGTACTTGATTTTTAATCAAAGTTTCATATCCACACCTTACATTTGGGGGCCCAGCCGTGATATTTTACCTGTGACATATTTTTACTCTTTTTAAATCTTTTTTCTTATATTGAAAAATTTAAAAACATATAAAAAATACTTATAATTCAAAAAATCCATAAAAAATAACTTTTTTTCATATTATAAGTGAGGCTTATATTTTTATTTCTTTTTGAAATAACCTTTTTTTTACTTAATTAATTGGCTTTTTCATTAATTTTAGTGTCTGACAACGTGGTAAGACAAGAAAAGATTGAAACAGCGTCAACAGTAACCAGCATTATCCCTGCCAGTACTGTTAATTCTGATCATAATAGTACTGTTATTGTGACTCAAAATAACCAGCCTGAACCAATATCTTCTGAATTGATTAACTTGGACATAAGTAATACCCTTCAGAAAGCTAAAAATTTGGCCAATAGTAAGTTTTTGACGTAAAAATACTATTTTAAGCCTTTTTTAACCATAATTATGCCTTCAACCAGGTCAGGAGCCAGCTACAACCCCTCAAGGAGCTCCCAAAAAGGTAATAGACGTGATTATGGCAGAAGCCAACCAGGTACAGAAGGAAAAGGGTCAGTTGATGACTTCCAAACAACTAAATTGGGTCATTCTGAAGCTGATAATACTATTTTACCTTAAAAAAGAGCTTGCACCGCCACAACAAGCCTCTGTGGACATATACAAAGCCAGCCACAGTGCATACAACAATGCACTTCAATTCAAGGAGTACCAGATCCTTGCAGACCTGTGGAAGAATTGCATGAATTCTTACCTGACAGTAAGAAAATTCTTGGGCCATCCCAACACTTGCAAATTGCTCAATGGATGGCATCCATTGATGGAGAAGAAAAACATGATGCTTTTGACACTAGAATGGAGGAAAAACAACCCTCCACCACCCAAACCAGTGCCAAAAACAGCCCCAGTGGCCAGCAGAAGCAATTCCAACGTGAAAAAGCAGCCACAAACTCCAAACAAGGGCAAAGGGAAGGCACCAGCCCCAAACCCTTACAGCCAGGGATACAGAATCCCAAAGATTCAGCAGGATGCCATGGAAAATGTATTTCAGATGGCCAGAACCATGATGGAATTACAGAAGAAGGAGGAAGCCAGATTAAGGTTCCAGAAATGATTTCTGACATATTTGATTCCATCCCAGAGTTGTATAATGCTATAAATGACGTGAAAAAACATCTTTCTGATAAAAATGAAACCATTTGTAACAACATTAAAACAAACAACCTGAGTCTGTGCCAAATTAATGAAACACTTATGTGTTTTGAAAAAGTTTTGAGAACAATTAAAAATTAAAATAATGATAATTCTTCTAACAATAAAATAAATGAACAATCTGCCATTATTAAAGAATTAACAGATAAATATTCTAAATTCAATATTGATGACATAATTGAAACAAGAATTAAACAAGCCATAAATATTATCAAGACAGATAACAAGAAAGTCCTTGATGACATTTCAAATTCATTTACTGAAGTAAAGACATATACCATTGCCTTGAAAAAGTGTTTTGATGCTTCACAAGAAGAAGTATCAAAATTATCAATGAAATTGAATCAAGTCACTGCTGATAATACAAGACAGACAGAGTTATGGCAAGAACTGACACATAAGGAAGACATGTATAAAATTGAAGTAATAAATTTAATACAAAGCTTCCAACATGAATACAGAAATTCCCAAAGGTGTAGCAACAGTAAAATGAATGACATTGAACAAATACTGAACACCTTACCAAGAATGTCTACACCTCTAAATCAAAATGAGGGCACAAGAATTCCAAATCCACAAGTATTGGATCCTGATAATTCACAATTAAAAAATGAATTATCCACTTCTTTTCATAACTTGGAACCATCAATGGGCCAAGCACTCTTGAAAGAAGTTCCAAAACTTAAAGAATGGCCTCACTTCAGTGGTGAAGGAGAGTATGACCATATGGAATTCATTAGAGGTATTGACATGATCAAAGAGGATTTTGAATTACCAGACAGATTGGTAACAGCCAGGTTTAACACCTTGTTTACCAGATCAGCTCACAGATGGTACATCAAAATAAGACAAGCACATGGACACCAGAGTTGGACTTGGTGGAAAACCCAAATCATCAACAAATGGGCAAATGATGCTTGGAGGTTTAAAGTTGAAACAGCCTTTGAATCTGCCAAATTTAATGCTGATAAAGACAAAGCTTTACCATGGTTTTGCCAACAAAAGGACAGATTAACAGCATTATATCCTGACATGTCAGAATTTATGATCCATAGAAAAATTCTGAGACAATGTGGAGGTGACTCAGAGCATGCTGTCAAAAGCAGGACTACTGAACAATCTTCAGCAGAGGATATTATCAATATACTAGAAGAAGTAACCACCAGAACCAAAATTGGTTCTAGTAGGGTGAATCTTAAAACAAGGTTTAATACACCTTGGAAAGATTCTGTGGACAAAAACCCCAAAGAAAATTCTGGTAATATTAAATATAAATCTGCAGATACAGTCAGAAAATGCCATATTTGCCAAAGCACCACCCATTTAGCCAATACATGTCCAAAAAGGGGGGAAATCAATGAAATTGACATTGAAAAGGGACCAGATGTTGAAAGAGAAGACATAATTGAAGACAATTCAGATGATAAGTCATCCATATTTTCTGAATCTTCAAAAGATATAGAAAATATCAATGCCACTTTTGACATCATGGAATCTTATTCCCACTTACCACAATTGAGCAATGGTCAAGTTGATTTATCAAAAGTTCAAGATGCACAACTTATGAAGACAAAACCAAACAGAGGAAAAGGTTATACAGCTGGTAACTCCTGTATAACAGAAGTGGTAATCAAAGACAAACACACTAAACTTTTGCTTGACCCAGGAGCCTTCTGCTCTTGTGTTGGTAAATCTTTTCTTAAGACTTGTGTACCAAATTTTGAAGACCAATTGTTACCAATTGATGGTATAAAATTCAACAGTGCAAGTAACCCAATGAAAGCATTAGGAATCTTTGAGACCAATGTCATATTCCCACACATAAATGGGAATTTAAGGATCACAGTTGAATTTGTTGTTATGGAAAATTGCTCTAGTACCCATTTTATATTAGGAAATGACTATTTAATCATGTATGGGATAGATTTACATAATAACAAAGACAGATACTTTACAATTGGGGACAATAAGCGCCAGAAATTTGCCTTTTTACCATTTAAAAGACAAATTACAGTAAACAAAGTATCACCAGTCAGCTTAGAGTTAGAAAAATTCAAGTCTGAACAGTTAAATGAGGCTGAGATAAGCCTTCATCTGACTGATAAACAAGAAAATGAACTTTCTTCCCTTTTGTATGACCACAGAGGAGCATTTGCTACAGACAAAGAACCTCTGGGAGCAATTATTGGTCATGAAGTTGACATCATTCTTAACATTGAGAGACCTTATCCACCACTCTTAAGAAGACCTGCTTATCCAGCAAGTCCAAAATCAAGAGAAGCTCTAGAAATTCATATCAAAGAACTTCTAGACCTTGGTGTAATAAGAAAAGTAGGCCACAATGAGGAAGTAGAAATAACTACACCAGTTATAGTGGCGTGGCATAATGGAAAATCCAGAATGGTTGGGGACTTCAGAGCTCTGAACACTTACACTGTCCCAGACAGATACCCAATACCAAAAATCCAAATTGCCCTTACTCAAATATCTCAAGCAGTGTATATAACCACTATGGATGCCCTTAAAGGATTCCATCAAAATGTGGTAACACCAAGAGCAAGAAAATACTTGAGAATTATTGTTCATTGTGGAGTGTATGAATACTTAAGGATGCCCTTTGGTATCAAAAATGCACCTTCACACTTCCAAAGAATGATGAATGAAATCTTCCCTGAAGAACTCTCAGAGGGATGGTTAATCATTTACATTGATGACATTATTATCTGTTCAAAGACTTGGGAGGAGCACATGTACAGATTATCAAGAGTTTTGACAAAAATCCAATCAGTAAACATGAAAATCTCCTTGAAGAAATGTCATTTTGGATTTAAAGAACTTAAAGCACTAGGACATGTTGTATCTGGTTTGTCCCTTGGAATTGACAAAAACAAAGTTGCAGCAGTATTATTAAAGCCCATGCCTCAGAATAAAAAGGAAATTCAGTCATTCTTAGGTTTTGCAGGATATTACAGGCAACACATTAAAGATTTTGCATCCATAGCAAAACCACTTTATAAGTTGTGTGACAAAGACACAGTGTTTGAGATGACTGTTGACAGAGTCAAAGCTTTTGAGTCTCTAAGAGAAGCATTGACCACTGCTCCACTCTTACTGATGCCAGACTTTAAATTGCCTTTCAAACTGTATATTGATGCATCAGGGGATAGACTGGGTGCTGCACTTCACCAAGTTCAGATCATAAATGATAAGCCTGTAGAAGGACCCATATGTTTCATATCTAGGCAAATCAAACCAACTGAAGCCAGATATGGAGCAAGTCAAATGGAATGTCTATGCCTTGTCTGGGCCTTGGAGAAATTGAACTACTTCTTAGAGGGATGTGTTTTTGAAGTAATAACAGATTGTACAGCCGTCAAATCACTTTTGAACATGAAAACACCCAACAGACACATGCTCAGATGGCAAATAGCCATACAAGAATACAGAGGAGATATGACTATTGTTCATAAGGATGGGAATATTCATAAGAATGCAGATGGACTAAGCAGATGGCCATTACCAAATAGTATTGATAATCCTGCTTATGTGCCAGAAGAAGCTTCACCACAAATTCCAATAGAAGGAATAAGTGTTACAGACTTGAACACCACCTTCTTTGAAGAAGTCAGAAGCAGCTATACTCAAGATAAGAATTGTAGCATCTTATGCCAATTACTTAACAAAGACTGTAAAGACAACTCTCTAATACATGCCTTGGATGAAGTATGGAGAAAATCTTATGATGAAGGAAGATTTCACCTACTGGATGGTATAATTTACCACAGAACCAAGCACACATGTGTCATGACAGTTGTAGACAGGTCATTAATCAATCTTGTACTGAAAGAATGCCATGATAGTCCCTTTTCAGGACATCTGTCTGAAGACAGAACAAGAGAGAAAGTAAAGACCTGCATATGGTGGCCAATGTGGCAGAAAGATGTTTCAGAGTATTGCAAAACCTGTGACAGATGCCAAAAGGTAAATAAATCCACTGGCAAAAGACTTGGAAATATGATAAGAATCCAAGAACCAAACAGACCTTGGGAAATTGTCCATATGGATTGGGTAACTGGCCTACCACCAGGAGGTGACAGGAGCTATAATGCTTGCCTAATAATTGTGGACAGATTCAGTAAAACTCCAATCTTTTTACCATGTCACAAAGATGATACAGCCATGGATACAGCTCTTCTGATATGGAATAGAGTAGTGTCATGGACTGGGATATTTACAGATATCATTAGTGATAGAGATCCCAAATTCACTTCAGCACTATGGACAAATCTTCACCAATTATTTGGCACTAAGCTGTCTTTCTCTACAGCCTACCACCCACAAACTGATGGCCTGGCTGAAAGGATGATCCAAACCTTAGAGGACATGGTGAGAAGATTTTGTGCATATGGCCTTGAATTCAAAGATTGTGATGGATTTACCCATGATTGGTGTACTCTGTTGCCAGCACTGGAATTAGCATATAAAAAATCAATCCATGCCAGCACCAATCAGACTCCTGCTATTCTAGAAAAAGGATGGAACCCCAAGTTACCCCAAGATTCCTTGAGGAAAGACTTAATTGAAATACATCCCACAGCTGCTAGCTTCAAAGGAATGCTAGACAAAGCTAGAAAGCATGCAGTGAGATGCATGGAGGACTCTTTTGCATATGCTAAAGATAAATGGGATAAATCACATGCAACTCCAGATTTCAAAGTGGGGGACCTAGTACTTGTATCCACCACTAACTTCAATAACATCAAAGGATGTAAAAAGTTGAAAGACTCCTTTGCAGGACCTTTTGTGATTAAGGCCCTCCATGGAGAAAATGCTGTTGAAGTAGAGTTATCTGAAGAACTTAGCAATAAGCACCCTACATTTCCAGTGAGCTTGATAAAGCCATATAAATCTAGTGATGCTGAGAAATTTCCCTTGAGGAATAAGATTCCCCAAGTTATACCTCCTATTGAGACATCTGGTGCTAAGAAAATTACCAAAGTTCTTACAGAAAGGAAATTAAGAACCAAGAAGGTAAGGGCATACCTTGTTAGGTACAGTGACCCAACTTGTGAAGATGAATGGTTAGAAGAAAAAGATATACCAGAAGCTACCAAACTCCTCAGAAGATTCAGACACACTAGAAACACCAATATTACAAAGTAATATTCTTTTTAGGGGGAGGGAATGTGAGCCTTAGAGGTAATTTCATATACCCAAAAGACCACAAATACAAAATTAACATATTAATATAAATAATATAAATTTATTTATATTATTAAAATAAAAATCAAAATATGAATATAAAATTATATTCAAAAATAAACAATTAATTACAATTTAAAAATAAAATTACATCAAATTTTGAAATTATAAAATTACATTTATACTTGAAAAAATTAAGTAAAAATGAAATTTTAACAAAATTGTGAAAAAATAAATAAATTTGGAAAAAAGTTAAATAAAATTTATTATAACTTTTTATCCAATAAATAAACATATAAAATTTATTTCACCATTGGATTCCTCATAAAAAATCAGGTGGGGTCACCTCTGAGTGAAATTCTTGTAACTCAACTCTAAATAAGCTTAAATTAAGTTTCTAGTATTTTCAATACAAAAGTTGAAAATCCTCAGAACCTTAATTTAATTCACGCCACATGTGGTGTTAACCATCAATTTTTGTGTTAAAATTGAGGTGTTGTGTTTAGTTTAGAAGTTATGAGGAATTGAAGTATTTTCAATTGAATTCAATTGAAATGTCAAAATGTGCGCGTGTATTACATAAGTGAACTTTGATTTACATATGAGGTGTCAATTATTACTGTATTGTACTGTACAATTGAATTGAATTACATATGTAAAGTATAAGTATAATACATGATGAGGAATTAAAGGAAAAATAAATTGGAAAGATTAAATTTGGGGGGGAAAAGGAACTCCAGCTCTAAGGGGGAGCTAGACCCCCAAAATCCTTGCTGACAGGCGTGGGATGTCAAAATTCACGCAAAAGTTCATCACTTTTGGCCTGGAATTGAGTTACAGGGTCTGTGGACTCAATTGATGATGAGGTTTTGATACCAACTGGGGTAGTTTTAGCTGTTGCCAAGAGGGTAAAACTACCCTTAAGATAAAACAATCATAATAAAAACAGTTTTAACTGGTTTCTACGCCTCTGACACACATTCTGACGTGTTTTGAAGGCTCTAGGCCTGGTATTGCTATAGTAATGGCTGATTTAAAGGTCTAAAATGGCTAAAAATGGCTTAAACCAGCCCTTTTTTGGTCTAAACCAGGGTTCAATGATGCCATAATTGGCTTTTCTGTTGTCAGACTGTTTTTCACGACTGACAAGAGTAAATTTTACTTTTGGAGTAAGAGAATTGATGGCTATAAAAGAATGTCTTCTTTGCCCCACTTTTCTCTTCATGTTAGAATCTTTTCCTTTTATTAATTAGTTTAAACACTGTTAAACCAATCAATCAAAGATTCCAACCACCACTTTTTAATCATTTTAATCCTTTTAACCACGTGAAAAATTCATTATAATCATTGTTTGTAACTCTTATAATCATTTTTACCCCTGAACCACCCCAAAAGTGAATTAAAGCATCTTTCATCACTGTTAACTTTGTCACTTTGTTTCCAAATTCACTCTGGTCACTTTTGGGCGTGTTTTCTCTTTAATATTCTTTTTAAGGACTTTGTTCTTTAATTAATTGCTTGCAGTTCTTTGCTCAATTAATTCCAATTGAAATTGCTCTTGAAGAAATTTCTTTTGTAGCCTTAAAAATATCTCTTGTAGAGTATTTTTTTGGATAAATTTTTATTGTTGGTAAAACAATAAATTTTTATAATATTATTGTTTTATACTAATAAAGTTATAAACAATAAATTTGGCGTGTTTTCTCTTAAAAATAATATTTCTTACTATTTTTAATAGAATTTTTACCTTATACAAATTTTGAGGACAGGAAAAGTACTTGATTTTTAATCAAAGTTTCATATCCACACCTTACACTACTAGAAGCCTACTGGACTCTAGAAGGAAGGAATTTACTATAAATAGAGCCCTTTTTACTCGATTTCCCTTCAGATGCATCAAAAACAATAAAATAATAAATAAAAAGGTAAAATCTTTATTATTTATATATAAATAATTTATATTATCAAAGACCAAAGGTAATATTTATTATAATAATCAAGCTTGACGTGATTACTCTATTTGTTTAGTTGTTTTTGCTATATTTCTCTATTAATCTTATTTTCCATGTAAAATCTAGAATATTTGTAATTTATTTTACTTTATTTTGTAAATAAAATTTAAATAAGTTTTATTTACATATTTTTGGCATAAAATCATTCAAAATTACTACATTAAATGATAAAAGTAGGTTATTTTCTCTTTATTATTACTTTTAATAATTCTTTCATTAATATATAACTTTAAGATTAGTAATATTATTGTTATTAGTTGTTTTTTATTATTTAAAAACAATTTTTTATGCCTTTATTATTTGTTGGTAACAATAATAAAGAGCTTTAAAAATATTAATCATCATATATTAATATATTTATTTTTATTATATGTATTTTTATTATATAAATTATATTATTATAATATAAATTAAATTATTATATTTATTTAATAATGAAACAATTTTATGCCATAATTATAATACTTCTTCATTATTATAATTATTTTTATTTCATTCATTAAATTGATAAGGACATCAATAGTACAATAAGTGAAATATTTGTAATATTTTCTTATTGCGTCATAGTCAAACCTTACAGCTTCCAACCTGGGTCCTCACCTTGGTTCTAACCTTGAAGGAATTTGTTAGATACTTTCAGAAACAGCTTTTCTCATTCATGATTTTATTAAATTAAAATGTAAGATAATGGATTTTCTAAAGTTCTTATTTGTTCCCTCATAAATTAGATATCCACTATTTCTTAATGAAAGAAGCTCATGAATTGAGCTCATTCCTGAAATGGAAAGGGAATTATTACATGAAGATCAGTGAAAGAATCTTACATATTTTTCATTGTACTTTCCATTTTAAATAACACAATCATTTCACATTGGCTAAAAATTACGACACTTTAATCTGAAGATTTTTTCAAATGAAAAATTGAAATATATACCAAAAAAATCAAATAAATGTAAAAATTTCAAACAAAAGTTTCCACAATATCATTTTTTACTGTTCTATTCAATACTACATGTATTTTTGAGAAGGTATAGCCAAAACCTAAATGTTCTCTCAATAAATATATAGTCTTTTAGTTACTCATTTATATCATACCTTTCTTCTGAAAATAATATTTTTTGAGATTATTTGAAGTTTAATTTCTAGCCATTATTTTAAGGAAATGAGAAGTGGTCCTTTTTTAAAATCTTTGCACTATTATCTAAATTATTAGAGATTTCAAGCCAAGATCCATTCTGACAGATTCATAATGTTTTTCAATATAATGGGAAAACATCATTATCAAAGGTCTGTTCTAATTTCAACTTACCATTATGGTGAGCTTAAGAATGCTTGAAGTAATATGTTCCTTTAAAACTTGACCCAATTGTTCTACAAATTGTTGAAGGTTCATCATCATTCACACTTGATGTGTTTCCCCATGAATTTTGAAAGAATTACATTATTCACTTCTTACAGTGCCCATTAATAGCTCACTCTTTTTCATATTCAGGCCAATCAGGTATTGCTGTAACTTTTAGTTCCTTCTTTGCAATCTGATTGTTTTACCATTTCTCATGTAAACAATCCACATCATTACCATGAGCAATTGCAATAAATGGCTATTTCTTTTTTTAAATTATGAATTTCTGATTGATATTTAATTTAAAAATTGCATTTCAACTTGAGTTTATCTTAAATATTTGTACATGTTTTTCTTTAAAAAAAATCAACTTTTGGTTTTAATCTTTTGCAAGTTTTTTTATTTTTTTTGTGCTCTGATATTTTTGTATTTATTTTATTTTGTAATTTTTGTTTATTTTTTCAAAACAAGAATTGGTTCTGCTTAATTCTTATTGGGTTTTGGTAAACCCATGTAAGCATTTTGGTAAAAACATGTAAGCCCTTACGTGTTTTTGCCATGAATTGGTAAAAACACATAAGGGGTTCCCTTGGCCCATTTTAAATTAAAATGAAACAAAAAACCCTGTATTGATCCAAAACCACCCAAAACCCACCAAAAAAAGGGGTTTTCCCCACAAAACCCCTCTAACCCAATTGTTTCAGTTTTTTTGCAGATCCCCCCCAAAAAAAACCAAAAGCCCAAATAATTCACATCATCCCCCCAGCTTTTTTTGTTTTTGAAAAACAGAATTACCAAAGAATGTTTGCAAATATTCTCAAACTTTTTTCCTTTTTTCCCCCAAAGACTGCATTTTCCTGTAAAATTGCCTTTTTTATCTTCCCTCTTCTTTTATTCTTAATTTCACCTTTTCCCACTTTATTTGACTTTTCTCACCTTTTATCACATATTTTTCAAATTTCAAAAGGTTCTTTCCTCATTGAAAATGCCCAACCCCCCCTTTTTTAAAATTTATACAAATTTTTTACTAGATAATGTTTCAAACCCCAACTGAAGGTAAATTTCAGACCCTTGAGCTTCTTTGGAAGCATGTGCATAATGTTGCCAGGGAACAGGGGTATTCAGTGTCCACCTTGAGGTCCAATATGACCCACAACCAAATTGAAATAGGTTTTTTCAGGTCTGGGACCCCAAATCCCCACAAAATAACATCCAAAACAGTCACTTCAAGAAAGCTTGACTTTCTATTTAGAATTTATGCCAGAAAATATGCCACAGCCATGTTGCCACTGAAAATATCATGGCAAATACTTCTTTCAGAAAATTCAATGAGCAAGAAATATCTCAAATAGATCAAATTTCTGAATAAATTCTCATGCCAAGGAAAATTCAGGCCCAATTATGCAGCCAGCAAGAGTCTGAAAGGCCTATAAATCTTGAAGAAATTCACAACCAAGTCAAGAAAATCAAGAAAGACAAACTGCAAGGCAGAAGGCCCATTGATTCTCTAATTGAAACCCTCAAAGAAGAAAATATTTTTGGGTCCTCTGCAAGGGATTCTGAGGGACACATTAACTCCTTGTTTTTAACTCACCCAATTTACATAAAAATCCTTAATGGCTTTCTTCATGTCACTCCTATGGATTGTACTTATAAAACCAATCAGTAAACAATGCCCCTTTTTCATATTGTTGGATTCAGCACAACCAATAAGACCTTTTCTGGGGCTTTTCGTTTGATTAAGGATAAAACTGCCCCTAATATACTTGGGCATTGAATCAATAGGTAGAAAAAGTTTTCAACAACACCAATATTGTTCATCTTCCAGTTAGTGTTATTGAAAGAGATTTGACCTTGAAAAATTCTCTCAAGAAGCTCTTCCCAGACTAAAAAGTGATTTTATGCATTTGGCACATCAATAAGGATGTATCTGACCATTTAATGAAGAAAATTGTCATGGAACTGATTTTGAAAATTTCATAGGCCTTTGGAATCAAGGAATATACTTTTATCTTTCACTTCTATTCTTATTATTTTTTTATTAATGACTTTGGGATTCATTTCTCAGGTTATGTATTCATCCACTGAAAATTATTTCAAGGACAATTGGAAGAAGCTTCAAAAGCAAGTTAAAAATCCTGAAGTCTTGCAATATTTGGAAAATACTTGGCTTCCTCCAAAGGAGTATTATGTGCCAGCCTGGACCAACCACCATTTCCACCTGGGTGTGGGCTCCACTTCAAGAGTTGAAGGTGCCCATGCCATGGTTAAAATTTGGCTTCAAGAGTCCACTGGTACTCTCCTGGAGGTATTTAGGGCTTTCCACATGGCTTTCAGGAAACACTTTGTTGAAATAATAAACAGAATCTCCAAAGAAATGATTTTCCATGTCAAGAGTTTTCCTCCACACATCTGTGTTCTCAATGGAAAGGTGTCTCATTATGACCTCCAGATGGCCTCTGAAAATTTCAAAAACAAATTTCCCCCAAATGAACAATGAACCAACAAATACAGCAATTATCAAGTCATTCCTTGCAAGAACAAGGCCCAACAGGCATTTTCCAAGTGCCAAAGGCTTCAGATGTCAGACTTCCATCCTCAGTGGAATTTGAATTTACCTGGGAGGATTCTTTGATCTTCAAATTCTTAGTTTTTGTCTTTATAACCAGTTTTGTTTGTGATATTCTTTTAAGACTGGTTATAAAGGAGTTTATCAAAGTGTTGGGAGAGAAAGAAAGAATGAATACAAAAGAATATTTGAAGATATTAAGGAAGACCTTTATAAAAGACCAATGGCCAAAATCAACCCAATTCTTCAACATTTTCAAGATCTTTTGACTGAAAAAGTCTCATTTGATCAAATTCCGCACAGTCAAGAGGATGATCAATATTATGAAGACCCACTAGAAGGAAATAATATTAATTGAAGGCCTCAAAGAGCCAAGAATAAAGATAAAAATAAAAATGGAAGACAACCCTCAAGATCTGAAATCATTGAAATTCAATCCAAGAGAAGAGGAAGACCCCCATGAAAAGTGACCAGCACAACAACATCAAGATCACAGTTAATTTCACACTCTGAAATTATGGGAGTGGATTCATCTGGAGATTCTGAATATTCTGGGGCCTCATTATCCAAATAAATAAGCTCATCAGATTCACTACCCTCAGCAGCTGAATTGAATGAATATGGCAAAACAGGAGTTACCCTTAGAAGCTCCAGAAGATTGGCAATTGGTAGCAAAGCCTCACAAAGAAAGTCCCACAAGCCTTCCACAACTTTGAAGATATGTGCTGCAATTGACTTGACCTGTGAGTGTTTCGAAAGCAATTATCACACAATTTATGAATGCTCCAAGCTCTTTGTGAGTTTCTGATTCATTTCAATGCATATTTCTTTTTTTTATTATAATATTTATTAATGTTTTTTACCTATTCTTATCTTTTAACTGGCTCAGAAGACTTTCCAAAGTTTATATTGAAATACACCTTCAAGCCCATCAATGTTCAGGGTGATGGAGACTGTGGCTACAGAACAGTATCCCACTAAATTTCAAGTCTCAAGATAAATGGCCTTATGTCAGACGTGACTTGGCTGAAGAAATTAAAAAAAATCAAGACTTTATGAAGCCATGAAAACTTTTATTCCTTCAGTATACTGTCATTTGGAAAGAATTGAGTGGTATGAAAATATTGGCCAGGCTCCAAAGAGAAAGTGGATGTCCATGCCTGATATGGGGCATTCAATTGCTAATAAGTATCAAGGACAAGTTTTTTTTTCTTCAACAGTCCAATATTTTTCTTTTTTCCCTTATTCCTCTCCTCCAAATGATAATCCACCCATTTCCATCAGCTTCTTGGATAGCTGTTCTCATTTTGTTCCATTGGATATCATCATTTCCAAAGTTCATCCAGTCCCCCCTTACTGTAAATTGGGAATTTCATGCCCAACCACAAGCCCTGGAATGGGAAGATAAATTTAAGAAACACAGGATGTTATATCTGTCAAATCTTCCTCCCCCCTCAGAAAAAAACAACTATTTTTGAGGTTGATTCAGATTAATTGAGTTTTGTATATACAATTTTTGCCAATTATCCCCCTCCTCAGTCATATTTATTTCTTCAATCCCACCTCAGTCTCTTTTTTTTTCTAAAATGTGGCACTTTTTTACTTAAAAATAGTCATATGACAAACATAAAAAATATTAAAAAAAACACCTTTTTGTGCCTTCACGTGTCCCATGAAAAAATTCCCCAAAATTATGGGATTCTTGTTTTTGATTGGCAAAATTGGCGTTTTCATTTTTAAAACTATGAAAAAAATTCGTATGTGGGAAGATCTTAAATAAATTTTCTTAAAAAATATGCCATTTTGTCAAATTTTCTGAATTTGAGAAATTTGGCAAAAAAAAATTGAAAAAATTGGGGGATATTGACATCCCATGATGGAAAAAATATGGAAAAAGATTAAAAAACTTCTCAAAACTTACCCTGAGGAATTCTTTTTAAAAAATAGGTCACTTTTGTGTTTTTACTAATAGCTTACGTTGTTGTTATCCATACCAATTATACCAGTCTCAAGCTTACCAAATAATAAACAAGAATAGAAATTGCAGAATAGCTCCGCAAATGAAAATAAAATTACAGGAATGGCTCTGCAAATAGAAATAAAATTGCGGGAATGGCTCTTCAAATGAAAATGAAATAGCAGGAATGGCTCCGAAAATGAAAATAAAATTGTGGGAATGGCTCTGCAAATGGAAATAGGAATTAGGGAATAGCTCCAAAAATGGAAATAGGAATTAGGGAATAAATCCAGAGGTGGAAATCGAATTTGAGAACTCTGGAACTAGGTAAATCAAACTGTAAAGAAGTCCTAGCGCATAATCAAGAATATTAGAGTTTCAACCAGAAGAAATTCAATTACTAATGAAAATACCAATTTCCCCACCTTTTGCAAATATAATGGCAGTGCACTCAATAGAGAAACCTTTATTTTCCCCACTTTCCCCGCTTCCAAGAAAAAGCTCACCAGCTAAATTTTCTCAAAGACATCACATGATTTTGATAAGAAACAGAAACACCAGCATAATTCTCTCATATCTATCATATAACCAGAAGAAAGCTCAATTGTCAGGAGCTGTATTGTCAGCCTGTGACTCAAAACCAGAGAACAAGCATGACAGCCAAAATACCATAAACCAATGGTATAGCCAAGATACCATCATGACATGGAACTGAGCCAAATCAGGTCAAAAGGTATCAAAAGAAAAAGGAAATTCACCTCTTTCTGAAAAGATAAGTCCCATCACCATAGGACAAGAAATAACAAAGTTATTCCTGCTCAAAGTGATTGCTGAGCATAAACCTTAATTTTCACCTCTCATCTAAAATCTAGAAGGAGAGGCTTAACCCCATCAAATGGGTATTCAAAATGAATCTCTAAGCCAGGACTATCCAATGGTACCAGCCAAACTGAGCTAGCACCAATATTACTGGAGTTATGGTCAATTCCAGGCAAAATAAGGGTGAACAAAACATTCAGCTCACATCTAACTTCTACAGTTTTAGTGTGGGATACTTGAAGTGGGGTCTTTTTGCAAAGAGCACAATCAGGGCTATCTGATGGTGTCATCCACTTCCCCATATCTCAACTACAGCAGAAGGTATGAGGCAAACAAGCTTAATACAGCTTTTTGCCTAAAACACGCAAATGTACAAAACTCCTGTACATGGGATAACTTTGCCATATTCAATGATACCCATATCAAATGAGATACCATTGTGTAAAGCACATACAGGGCTACACACTGAACCAATTTTGAGGTTTATATCTCAAGAAGTGACAGAGTTATGGATGTTTTAACGCTATATTCCCACCTACTGTCATATACAGCCTTACCATGGGATAATATCCTATACCCATGCATATGAGGTGTCAAATAGACAAAGAAGCTTGTTTTTACTTCAATACCTCATATGTCAGTCAATAGTGGGGTCCCATACAGTTTCTGTACAGCATTCTATGCGTCATACACATCAGAATCAGGCTGTGAGGTCCCCAGATGAAAATGTTCACCCTGTATTGGTGAAAACTGCCCAGATGTGGTTTCAAAGCCACATCTGAGCCCAATACAGGTTATACACGCTGTTTGCAAACCACAAGTCAGTACTAGAGAGTGAAAAAATCTTCACTTCCTCTACGTGGAAAGGTCTAGCACCCTTTCCACCTCATTTCAGGATAAAAAGGAGGCTTTTCACAGCCAGAATTGTTTCCTCATCCTGCTCTTGAATATCCTACATAGTAAACTGTCCAAAACAGTTTTACTCTTGGGTAATAATCAGGGTATAATTATAGTTTTGATTATTGTAGTTCTTATTATAGTAATCCAACTGGTAAGACTGCATCCAGCGTTTTCAACAGCGCTCACCACCACTATTCTGAATAGTAGAACCCTCTTATTATATTATAAAACCATCATATTATTAAAAACTCTTATTTTTAAATTATTTGCACGTGCCACAGTCATAGTTCTAGTTGTAAATAGCCTAATTACTGCTTCAGCATAGACTCCAGCTGACATTTTGGGGGCCTGGCTGTGTTTTAAACCTTTTTGGACCCTTATAAGTGATTTTTTGTCTTATTTCTCACTTTCTGACATTTGTTTTATTCTTTTCAGGCGTAATATTTCTTAAATATATATATTATATATATATATATTTCTTTTTGGTACATATACCACCTTCTTTACTCACATTTTAAAGAGTACCTGTCACGTGGCTAATAACCACAAGACCCTTATTTTTGGTGTGTTTTACATATAAAAACACATAAGCCATTAATACAGTCTTATTTTTTAAGCAAAATAAGACACCTCATACTGATAAACCAACAGTTGAGGCATGGTTGGACAAATTGTTAACTCAATTGCCCTGTTATACACCACTTTTTGACAGTTTACACTTGCTAAATACAAGTTGTTCTGTGAGATATTGGAATACAAATAGTATACCAAATATCATTGAGCTGTATTTCTGACGTGGAATTGTTAATTCAATCACACTGTCATTGTACAAGGGCACACTGTAATAATATACAAGCCCAGAGGCCATTCTTAGGCGTGCAAAACCAGCATTTCTTGAGAAGTCTTAACTGACATAAGCCATCTTGTTCCTGTTTTTGATTCAGTGGAAGAAAATTTCATACCACTCGAAAGCCAGTCACAGGCCAACACACCAGTGACACCCTTAGAACCAGAGGGCAGCAAAGGCAAAGGGAAGAGGCACAGTGAAGGCCTGATAACAGCAAAGAAGTGGACACCCATTGCCACTCAGAAAAGTAGAAAACCATGGAATTCTGCATCAATACAAGGTAAACCAACCTTGATACCTTTTAAAGGAAAGATTACAATTATTAACCCAGTTGTAACCTCCAAAGGCAAACTGCCCAAATCAGCAGATAACAAATTTGTACAAGGCACAGTCAAAGGTAAATACCCTAAGAACATAAATTTTTTGACTGCTTGCAAACACTAACATGTCACCTGTACACCTCAGAGATCTTGGCTTCCAAAGGAACCAACCAGAGGACAGAGAAGGTTTGTCCAGAACCAGAAGACCTGAAAGAGGACACCTTGGACACAGTGGTGGATGGCAAAACAATGAGGGAGATAATATCAACCCTGCCATTCACACTCCAATTGCATGGAGACCTCAAACCAGAGGACTGGAAAAATATGGATCAAGTTCTTCAGCTCCACCAACTCCTCAAGGACTTATTCCAATGGAGCATGGACAACAAGAGGTTCAACCTCACAAGTCACTGGGCAGAACTTCGAGCAAGTTGCCAGATGATCTGTCTCAGAGAGATAGACTTCAAAGACCTGATGGAAATCACCAAAGGTTGGAATCCTACCAGGCATTTCAGACTCCTGGAGGCAAGGGCACAGAGGATAAGGGAGAATCAAGCCACTATCCAAGCTATAGAAGATCAGTTAACCCAGACAGGGCCTACTCAGATTCCTTCAGGCTCACAAGGAGCAGGCCAAATCAGCTCTTCAGTGGCTTCACACCATTCAGAAACCAGCAGATCAGTGGCAAAGAGTCACCATTCTTCACAATTCCAGGAAGTTTCCAGGAGAAGACAAGGAAACAAGGGCAAGAACAAAACCTCCTTCAACCAGAGGAGGAAAGAGTCAGACCCTATGATTCATAAGCTGTTGGTTTTGGTAAAAGAAGTGCACAAGAACCAGAAGTAGTTGTAAACCACTCTAGAATCAGTAGTCCTAGTAATAGAAACATTACCCCCACTCAGACTGAAAATAACATTGTCACATCTGAGAGTAACATCAACAGTGATACACTGTGGTTACAAATGTCCCAATATGCTAAACAATCTGAAAATCAGCTTGCAGAAATTAAAGCTGGCCAAGAGAGGATGAGAAAAACTCAAGCCTCCTTAGAACAGATAGTTAAGAATCTTCAAGAAGGATATGCTTAACTGAGAAAAGCCTCTGAAGAAACCAACAAAAGACTGAATATAGTCTTTGAAGAACAATACCACAGCAAAAGGGACAGGGATTGTCTGGACCAAGACAGAAACAAATTGTTTAATGTCTACCATAACTTGAAGCCCCAACCACAAGGCCAAGTTATGGAGAATCCATATCAACCAGATGACATCAAACCAGATGCCATGTTGATGAATAAGGCAAGATCTGCATCACAATACCAGGATGGAGATGGAATGTCTTATTCAGAGAAGGAAGCCTTGAAACAGCTTCCTTAGGCTTTAAGCTGGCCCAAATTCTCTGGAATAGGAGAATATGATCATATGGAACTCATAGATTATATTGATGGACTCTCCATTGATGTACCAAGCATACCAGACTACTGGATCACTGCTAGGTTGAATACTGCATTTAGAGGTCATGCCAGTATATGGTACACAGAAATGAAAGAAATCCATGGCAGAAGAAACTTCCCATGGTGGAAGAATCAAATCATCCAAAAATACAGTAATGGAACTTGGACATGGAAAAAGACCATTTCATTTGCAAATGACAAATACTCTGTGGAAAAAGATCCATATGAGTGGTCTCTTAGACAGTCTAAAAGACTTAAAGCCATTGATCCTCAGATGAACATCCAAATGAGGAATCACAAACTTCTGACACAATTTCCAGGAGAACTAGAGCATGCAGTAAAATGCAGATGCAACCAAAATTGTACTCTAGATGACATTGCCAACACCTTACAAGACATAAGGAAAAGGACTAATATAGGGAAATTCACCCCATATAAGAGCAGTAGTTTCAAAGAGAAACAACCTTTCAGGGTAGAGTTTAAAGAAAACCCCAAAGAAAGAGTGGCAGAAGTGGCAAAGAAGAGGAATTCTTGTCACAATTGTGGTTCAACAGATCACTATGCCAACAACTGTCCAAATGCAAAGAAAAACGTCTATGCCATAGAGAAGGTCCCTGAGGAAGAACCTCAAACAGAGGATTCTGAATCAGACTCCATGGGTGACACCATAAGAGAACCATCTGATGATGATCAAGACCCAAGAGAGGAATTTCTAGTGGAATACCAAGAGGAAACCCCACTAGAAATTCAGGACATACAGTTGGAAGCAGGCATGCCACAGGACACTGCTAATAAAAACTTGTGCAAACACACACAAGATGCACAAACATTCCTGGTTACACCAACCAAAGGAATGGCCTATATACATGGAACAGCCACAAAAATGACTGTTTGCATTGACAATGCTCAGCATCCACTAATCATTGATAGTGGGGCACACTGCTCCATAGTGGCCAGAAACTATCTGGATACCCACTTCCCAAACTGGGAAAAACAGCTCTTGCCCACTAAGGCAAAGAACTTTAAAAGTGCATCAGGGAAGATGCCTTCCATTGGGACAATTATCAAAGAGATAATTATACCCCACAGGAAGGGTAATATCAGACTCAACCCAGAATTTGTAGTGCTTAATGATGCCCACATCCAAGGGTTTCTACTGGGAACAGATTACCTGATGATGTATGGCATAGACATTTACAACAGTGAAAATAGGCACATCACCCTTGGTACTAACAAGGAAAAGAAATTTTCACTTTATTTATACCAGATATCTTCTCAGGACCCACTAGAAGAACTTCTGAAGGAATTCAGAGAGGGACAGTTTAGCACTACCCTCACCAGTAAACAAAAGCTAAGTTTACTGAAGATTCTGAGAAAGAACAGACCAGCATTTGCCATTGGTGAAGAACCATTAGGCAAGATCAAAGGCCATGATATAAAACTATATCTGGATGTGGAAAGACCTTATCCACCCATGCTTAGGAGACCTCCTTATCCAGCAAGACTGGAAACCAGGAAAGAAATTGAGAAACATATCAATGAACTCCTGGATAGGGATGTCATCAGGAAGATTGGACATAATGGGATAGTGGAAATCACCACCCCTGTCCTAATCACCTGGCATGATGGCAAGTCTAGACTGTGTGGAGATTTCAGAGCTCTGAATAACTACACAAAAGCAGACAGGTACCCTATACCCAGGATACCCCATGCCTTGGATAAACAAGCAAAAGCCAAATACATAGCTAAAATGGATTGCATGAAAGGCTTCCACCAAAATGGAGTTAAACCAAACTCCATGAAATTACTCAGGATAATATGCCATATGGGCATATATGAGTATACCAGAATGCCATTTGGGGTCAAAAATGCACCAGCCCATTTCCAAAGGATGATGGACACCATATTTCAAGAAGAAATACTGGAAGGCTGTATGGTGGTATATATTGATGATATCATTATATACTCAGAGATATGGGAAGACCATGTGCAATACATAGACAGAGTACTAAGTAAATGCACACCCATAAATCTCAAAATTTCACTTAAAAAGTGCAATGTTGGCCAACAAGAGTTACTGGCTCTAGGACATAAAGTCTCAGGTCTTAGTCTGGCAATTGATCAGAATAAAGAAGCAGCAGTACTGCAAAAGCCAGTACCAAAAAGAATCAAAGAGATGCAATCTTTCCTTGGGTTTTCTAGCTACTATAGAAACCACATTAAAAACTTTGCACACATAACTAGTAGTTTATACAAATTATGTTCAAAAGATGTAGTTTTTGAAATAACCAAGGAAAGGAGGGATGCATATGAGAGGATCAAATATGAACTCACAAATGCACCTGTGCTCATCTTACCTGACTTTGAACTACCATTCAAGTTATATATAGATGCAGCATGCAGTCAAGGCCTAGGAGCAGCCCTCCACCAAAGACAAATTGTGGATGGTGAACCAAGAGAAGGAGTAATTTGCTACATCTCAAGGCAACTGAAAGATTCAGAGGCCAGGTATAGGGCCACCCAGACTGAATGTCTATGTCTGGTCTGGGCTCTGGAGAAACTTCATTATTATTTGGAGGGTGCAGTCTTTGAAGTCTGCACAGACTGCACAGCCTTTAAGTCTTTACTAAACATGAAGACTACAAATAGACACATGCTGAGATGGCAAAAAGCCATCCAGGAGTATAGAGGGAATATGACCATCATATACAAAGAAGGTAAAAGTCATACCAATGCAGATGGCCTTAGCAGATGGCCACTGGACAATGTCAAAAGCAATCCAGCTTATGACCCTGAAGTTGCAGCCAAAATCCCTATCCATTTCATGGAAGTAGATAGGAGGAAGAACTTCAGATTTTCTGAATGGGCACCAGAAAGTGGTACCCTTGAAAGTGGAAACACTGATACAGAGGGGACAGAAACTCCCATATTGGGGATAAGTTCATCTGAACTGCACAATGAATTTTTTAGTGCAGTACTGAAGTCATATGCCAAACACAAACAGTGTGGCATACTGCTACAACTCCTTCAACAAAAGTACAGGAGTCCAGAACTGGAATCCCAGCTGGAAGAACCCTGGTGGAGGGCCTATGAGGATAACAAGTTCTTCCTTATAGATGGCCTGCTTTACCACAAAGAAAAACACACAAGTGCACTCACAGTGGTAGACAGAGACCACATCTCCTTGATCCTGCAGGAATGCCATGACTTCCCCTATATGGGACACATGAGTGAGGACAGGACTAAGGATAGGGTAGCAAGCACAGCTTGGTGGCCCAAGTGGGAACAAGAGTTGGGAGAATACATAAAAACTTGTGAAAGATGCCAAAAGGCAAATAGAAAGCATGGGAAGAAGTATGGGTTACTTCAACATATGAAAGAACCCAAACACCCATGGGAAACCATCAACATGGACTGGGTTACAGGATTTGTCCCAGGAGGCAAAGAAAACTACAATGCCTGCTTGATCATAGTTGATAGGTTCAGCAAGAGCATGAGGTGTCTACCATGCCACAAAGAGGACACAGCCATGGATACTGCCCTGTTATTTTATAATAACATCATATCTACCTGTGCAGTCCCTAAAATCATCATTAGTGATAGGGACCCAAAATTTACATCTGCATTTTGGCCCAACTTGTATGATATGCTTGGCACCAAGCTTGCTTTTTCCACAGCTTACCATCCCCAAACAGATGGCCTAGCTGAGAGGATGATACAGACTATGGAAGACATCCTTAGAAGGTTCTGTGCCTATGGCATGGAATACAAGGACCATGAAGGATACACCCATGACTGGGTTACCCTTCTACCAGCTGTCCGACTGGCTTATAATACAAGTCAGCACTCTACCACAGGAAAAACACCTGCACTGGTAGAGAAAGGGTGGAATCCCTTGTTTCCTGTGGATCACTTGAAGAGGAACCTTCTAACCATCTACCCCACAGCCAAAGACTTCCATGATATGTGGAAGAGGGCTTGTGACACAGCTGCTAAGTGTATAGCTGAAGCAAAAGATTATAATAAGCAGAGGTGGGACAAGACACACATGGAACGTGACTTTAAGGAAGGGGACCAGGTGTTAGTGTCTACACTGAACTTTAATAATCTTAAAGGACCCAAGAAGATGAGGGACTCATTTGTAGGGACTTTCACTATTATTAGGTTGATAGGAAAGAATGCAGTGGAAGTCAAATTTACAGAGAAGTTTTCCAGGAAGCATCCAGTCTTCCCAGTAAGCTTGGTCAAACCATATTTCCAAACAGAGGAGGATAAATTCCCCTCCAGGAAGAAGAACCACACACCACCTGATATAGTGGAAGTGGATGACTCCCCAGGACCTGTGAGTAAGATCATCAGGGCCAGGAAGATCAGACTTAATGGAAAGGATCAAAGACAATACTTAGTTAGATTCAAGCACCAAACAGCTGATAAAGACAAATGGTCGGCAGAGGATGCCATACCAGATTGGAACCTTCATCTAAGGAGATTCAGCGCCTCTAGGAGGACTGAACAGTCTCATCAATGATGAGCCTTTTTTAGAGGGAGGGTATGTCAGCCTGTGACTCAAAACCAGAGCACAAGCATGACAGCCAAAACACCATAAACCATTGGTATAGCCAAGATACCACCACAACATGGAACTGAGCCAAATCAGCTCAAAAGTTATCAAAAGAAAAGGAAAATCACCTCTTTCTGAAAAGATAAGTTCCATCACCATAGGACAAGAAATAACAAAGTTATTCCTGCTCAAAGTGATTGCTAAGCATAAACCTTAATTTTCACCTCTCATCTAAAATCTAGAAGGAGAGGCTTAACCCCATCAAATGGGTATTCAAAATGGAGCTCTGAGCCAGGGCTATCCAATGGGACCAGCCAAACTGAGCTAGCACCAATATTACTGGAGTTATGGTCAATTCCAGGCCAAATAAGGGTGAACAAAACATCCACCTCTCATCTAACCTCCACAGTTTTAGTGTGGGATACTTGAAGTGGGGTCTTTTTGGAAAGAGAACAATCAGGGCTATCTGATGGTGTCATCCACTTCCCCATATCTCAACTACAACAGAAGTTATGGGGCAAACAAGCTTAATACAGCTTTTTGCCTAAAACACGCAAATGTACAAAACTCCTGTACATGGGATAACTTTGCCATATTCAATGATACCCATATCAAATGGGGTACCATTTTGTAGATCACATAGAGGGCTACACACTGAACCACTTTTGAGGTTGATATCTCAAGAATTGACAAAGTTATGGCTGTTTCAAGGCTAGATTCCTACCTGCTGTCATATACAGCCTTACCATGGGATAATATCCTATAACCATGCATATGAGGTGTCAAATAGACAAAGAAGCTTGTTTTTACTTCAATACCTCATATGTCAGTCAATAGTGGGGTCCCATACAGTTTCTGTACAGCATTCTACGCGTCATACACGTCAGAATCAGGCTGTGAGGTCCCCAGATGAAAATGTTCACTCTGTATTGGGGAAGACTGCCCAGATATGGTTTCAAAACCACATCTGAGCCCAATACAGGTTATACAGGCTGTTTGAAAACCACAAGCCAGTACTAGAGAGTGAACAAATCTTCACTTCCTCTACATGGAAAGGTCTAGCACCTTTTCCACCTCATTTCAGGATAAAAAGGAGGCTTTTCACAGCCAGAATTGTTTCCTCATCTTGCTCTTCAATATCCTACGTAGTAAACTGTCCAAAACAGTTTTACTCTTGGGTAATAATCAGGGTATAATTATAGTTTTAATTATTGTAGTGCTTATTATAGTAATCCAACTGGTAAGACTGCAGCCAGGGTTCTCAATAGTGCTCACCACCACTATTTTGAATAGTAGAACCCTCTTATTATATTATAAAACCATCATATTATCAAAAACTCTTATTTTAAAATTATTTTCACGTGTCACAGTTATAGTTCTAGTTGTAAATAGCCTAATTACTACTTCAACACAGACTCCAGCTGACATGTATTTTCTCCACTTTCTTGGAAAAAGGAAAATCTCACCAGCCAAATTATCTCAATTACATCACATGATTTTGATAAGAAGAAGTACCACCAGCCTAATTCTCTCAGAACATATGTAACTAATAGAAACAAAAAATACTTTCCCCACCTTCAAGAAATCATTACCAGCCATATGTAACAACCATCCATCAGGGGTAAGGGTATTCATTCATACACCCACTCAAACACCTCAAATCAGCAAATCCAGTATTTGCATCAGCAGGCAGTTTCAGCAATCTTCATTCTGAAACATGCATACAGCTTGGAATCTCAATACAGCCTGTCAATACCTGTACAGGTTGGATTCACCCAATACAGTTTCAATACACCAGTATGAAACTGTATGATCACTCAAATACACCACACCTCTTGTACAGGTTCTGTACAGCTGTACAGGACCTGTATTGGCCAGACTCAATTCAGTAATCAATTATTCTCATGAAAATTCTTCTTTGGATCAGGGCTGGTGATTCTCACATATACCAGCCCCTCTTTCTCCCCCCTGGGGACTTTTCCCCAGTTAATTAATTTAGTTTATTTATTATTTTATAATTATTCTTATCCTTATTTTGGGTATTATAATTATTTAATCTTAAGTTAGTCTTTGCATTTCTCTCTTTGCCTGTACAGTATGAGTTGGGTGGCCATATCCTTATTAACCCTTCTCTTTCCATTCTGACAGGTTGAAACAGTGGACTTGGACTTGTTTGTGGTTGGCTCTTCTATTCTTTTACTCTTATCTCTTGTTGCTGCTTTTCTTATATTTACTCTTTTAGTAATTCATCTTTAACACTCTTAAGTGTATCTCTTTTTATCTTATCTTTGAGCCCTCCATAAGTGAGTCCCAGTTTACTGAGTGCCAGGCCCTCTTCACTTCGAAGAGCCCCTGTGACATTAAATTAATTAACTCATATTTGATTCTTTCTTTTCATTCATTTATATTCATTTCCTCTCATTCATCAATTATGACCTCTTCATGATTTTATGATTTTTATGATTTTCTATGAAATTTTCTCTCTCATCAATTTTCATCTCATTCATTTCATTCTTATGAAAATTGATTCTTTTTCCTTTTTTAATCATTGCTGACCATTTCATCACTTCATTTTATTTTTATCAATCAAATTTTTTCTGTGTTCTTATTCAGGTTTTATCTAGGGATTATTGATTGGTTTAATTGATTGGATTATTCATTGGGATTCATTTGGGTTATTGATTCAGGATTTATTGGATTTATTGACTTTGAACTCTCAAGATATTGATTGATCCTCAAGAATTGATTTTGATTATTGATTTGATTTGACTCATCAAGATATTGAATTGATTTCTGAAGATTTTGAACTGATTGATTGATTCCTCAAGACTTGATTTCATATTGAAGACACTTATTGATTGATTATTGATTTCCTCAAGATTATTGATATTTGATTGAATTGATTGTTGATTGATTGAATTTATTTGACTGTTGATTGAATTTGATTCCTCAAGATTTGAATTGATTCCTCAAGATTCATCAAGATTTTATTGTGATTGATTTGGCCAAGCCTGATTATTCTTCTTAATACCATCAAGTTATTTTAATTCTTTTCATAATGCCAGTCCAGCATAGCCCCCCAGCAAAGAATACTAGATCCCAGAAAATTCCAGCTGTTCTCACTCCTACAGCAAGGGCTCCTGTTGACCGCACACCATCAGTTCATCAACTGAGTGCAAATTTGGACAGAGGACCACCAATGGAAGGAGCAGCACCCTCAAGAAGAGGTGGAATGAAATCTAGAAGATCAAGATCCTTTTCTGGACTTTTGGGTGGCTACCCTGGCATGTCTGAAGGTGCAAGAGCAAGATTAGGGGAAGTTGAAGATGAAGAGGGGGAAGAGTCTGTGGAAGAGGAAGATTCTGGGGAAACTGAAGTGGCAGATGCCTTGGTAAATGCTCCAGAGGTGCCTCAGGGTTCTAATCTAGCCCTTTCTAGTCAACCTCTTGTCTCTCAAACTGATCCAAGTCTCCTCAAGATGATGGAGCAGATGACTCAATTCATGGGACAACTCACTCAAGAAGTTGCCCCCAGGGACAATTCCAAAGCCCCTGCTTTCAAGACTCTATCCATGAAGGCACCTGATTCTTTTGATGGTACTCAAGCTCATAAGCTGAGAGGATTTATCCAATCCTGTCAACTAATTTTCCATAATGATCCAGCAAACTTCTTCTCTGACAGGAAGAAGGTTTTGTACTCAACTTCTTTTCTTACTGGTAGAGCTGGCAAATGGATTGAACCTTACCTCTCAAATATTTCCAATGAAGACCCTTCCTACCTTCTCAAGAATTGGCCATTGTTTGAATCTCAATTATTCACTCTGTTTGGTGACCCCAATGAAGTCAGGAAAGCTGAACAAGAGTTGGACAATTTGAGGATGAAGGAAAGTGGTCATGTTTCCTTGTACATAGCAGATTTCAGAAGCTTAATGTCAAGAATTGGAGATTGGGGGGAAAGAGCTTATATCCATGTTTACAGAAGAGGATTGGCATCAAGGTTATTGGATCAGTTGGCTTCTCACCCTGGAACTTTTGATACTCTTCAAGAACTTATGGATGTCACTCTAGAATTAGACACAAGATATCATGAGAGGCAAAAGGAAAAGGGTGGCAATCAAGAAAAGAAGCCTCCAGTCAGTGGATCCAATCAGTCTAGGCCTCCTCAAAACTCATTTCAAAAGAGGCCTCATCAGAAGAAGAATAAGAAGGGCAAGCAATTTCAATCTTCAAAGGACAAACCCCATGCTGCTCTCCTCAATAAGGACAATAAATTAATCGGTTCTGAAAAGGAGAGGAGGATTCAAGCAGGGTTGTGTACTTATTGTGGTGGCAAGCACCCAATGGAAAAATGCTTCAAGAGACCTCAGAACAAGCCTGGGTCATCATCAGGAGGCTTCCCTAGCAAGCAGGGAAAAGCCTGAGTGGGGATCATGATGTGTTCAATGGTTCTCACTTATTTCCTTCAAGAGCACAATTGTGCACTCTGAATACTAGTGTCAAGAAATCTTTAAAATTTCTTATTTTCTCTTCTGTCTCTGATATTTTTTATAGTATTCTCATTGATTCTGGTGCTACAAACTCTTTTATTGCAAAGAATTTTGTTCTCAAGTACTCATTGACTCTGTCAGAGCTCCCGGAAAAGATTCCTCTTTTCATTTTGGATTCTAATGAATCCCCTGCCTTGTTCATCACCCATTATACCAAGTGGGTAGTTGACTTGCCTTCCTTCCCAAGCTTTGAATGGGATTTCTTTATCATAGATTCACCCAAAGGAGAAGACCTGATATTGGGCTATGATTTCCTTTACCATTTCAATCCCATTATTGATTGGAAAAATGGATTGATCACCTATGATTCTAATCATAAGGATTCTAGTGGTATTATTCCTTCTACTAGTAATGACTTAGCCACTGCTGTCAACAGTGTTGCTCTGGCTGGTGAACTTAAGACACCTTCCATCCCTTCTTCTGTCCATATCCCTTCCATAATTCCCTCTCAGTCATTACTTCCATCAAGAGATGAAGTCTTCAAAGAGATAAAGGATGTTGGAGAAGATGTTGCCATATCTTCACTTCATCTCTTCCAAGGGGATATGGACCTTCCTCCCTTATCTTTTCATGCATCCCTGGAGGAGCAGTGGGATGAGGAGGAAGAGCCAGAAGAAATTGAAACTGTGTTGAAGGTTGTTCCTCCTGCTTATCACCAATATTTGGACGTATTCTCCAAGGTGAAAGCAGAGAAACTTCCTCCACACCGCGCCTGTGATCACCATATCAAATTGGAGGGTCTTCCACCTCCAATTGGTGTTATCTACTCATTATCAAATCAAGAGTCAGAAACACTGCGGGCCTACATTTCAGAGAATGTAGAGAAAGGTTTCATTAGACCAAGCTCCTCTTCAACAGGAGCACCTGTCCTTTTTGTCAAGAAAAAGGATGGAGGTCTTCGTTTGTGTGTTGACTACCGCAACCTCAATGCTGTCACTAGGAAGAACAGATACCCTGTTCCTCCTATGAACCAGCTTCTTACCGTATTCAACGGTTCCACTATCTTCTCCAAGATAGATTTGCGTGGTGCATATAACCTTCTGAGAATCAAAGAGGGGGATGAGAACTTAACTGCCTTTAGAACCAAATATGGCAGCTATGAGTATTTGGTCATGCCATTTGGTTTGACCAATGCTCCTGCTTCTTTCCAAAATCTAGTAAATGATATCTTTGCAGATTTTTTGGATGTGTTTGTTGTGGTTTATCTAGATGATATTATGGTCTTTTCCAGTTCTGAGGAGGAACATGTCAAACATGTGGCCTCTGTCCTCCAAAGACTGAGGGACAATAATCTGTTTGCCAAAGCCTCCAAGTGTGTATTCCATGCCTCAAGTGTGGAATACTTGGGCTATGTTGTTTCAAGTGATGGCCTCAAGATGGATTCTTCAAAAGTTCAGCAAATCCTCAATTGGCCTCAGCCCAGAAACATCAAGGCTCTTCAATCTTTTCTTGGCTTTGCCAATTTTTATCGACGTTTCATTAAAAATTATTCTAAAAAAATCACTTCTCTCACTTCCCTCCTTAAAAAAGATTCTCCCTTCATCTTCAATGAGGAAGCTCTTAGTCAGTTTCAAGCACTCAAAGAAGCTTTCACCTCTGCTCTTATCTTATCTCATTTTAATCCTTCTCAACCTACTATAGTAGAGACTGATGCTTCTGATTATGCATTGGGCGCCGTACTGAGTCAGGTGAATGACTCTGGAAAGCATCCCATTGCATTTGATAGTTGCAAGCTCTTACCAGCTGAGCTCAACTATGATATTCATGACAAGGAACTCCTTGGCATAGTTTGGGCTCTCAAGCGCTGGAGAGCATTTCTTCTTTCTCTTTCCAATCCTTTTGAGGTCTTGACAGACCACTCTTCCTTGCAATATTTCATGTCTTCCAAAGTTCTTACTCGTCGTCAGGCCCGTTGGGCCGAATTTCTCTCAGAATTTCATTTCACTATCACTTACCGCCCAGGCAGGCTGGCCACTTTACCAGATGCCTTGTCACGTCGGGACGACGTGTACCCAGAGAGGGGGGTGGACTTCATCAGCAAGAATCCTCAGAATTTTAATCAAGTACTTAAGCAAGATGGAATTCAAGAGTCAAGATTCTTCTCAATCAAAGTGGAAATTTTCTCAGATTTAGTTGACAAGATTCAAGAAGAAGTATGGCAAGACAAAGACTATAAAGAAATACTCAAGCAACTAGCAAGAGGTGAATCAGTTCCAGATTATTCTCTTGAACCTCAAGCCAAGTTATTATTATTCAAAGATAGAGTGGTAATCCCAAGCAATGAAGAACTTCAACTCAATATTCTTCAAAAGCGTCATGACTCACCATTGGCTGGCCATCCTGGCCAGGAGAAGACCCTCAAGCTCATCAAGAGGGATTTTTATTGGGCTGGCATGAATCAATTCATCAAGGACTATGTGTCCTCATGTCAGCAATGTTCAAGAAACAAGAACATCCATCACAAGAAGTTTGGATTACTCAAGCCTCTTTCAATTCCATCTGGTCCTTGGAATTCATTATCAATGGACTTTATCACTCAATTGCCACTGTCCAACAACTTTGATTCAATTTTAGTAGTTGTGGACAGATTCTCAAAAATGGCAATCTTCATTCCAACTTATGGCACAATCACTGCTCTGGATTTAGCTGAAATATTCATTAGCCATGTATTTTCCAAGCATGGACTCCCAGTCAGTATTGTCAGTGATAGAGGATCCTTATTTGTTTCATCATTCTGGACTCAATTGTGTCAGCAGCTCAAGATATCAAGTGATCTTTCAACTGCCTTTCACCCTGAAACAGATGGACAGACAGAGAGGGTAAATCAGATACTAGAACAGTACCTTCGGATGTATGTCAGCTATCATCAAGATGACTGGTACACCTGGCTCCCTCTGGCTGAATTTGCCTATAATAATGCAGAACATTCATCAACCAAGCAATCACCTTTTTTCACCATTTATGGAAGAAATCCCAGCTTTGACTCAATCCATATTTCTCAAGACTCACCTGCTGGAAAGTTATCAACAAAACTCCAATCAGTACAGAAAGTTGTCAAAGAAGAATTAGAGTCAGCAATAAGGAGATTCAAGAAGTATGCAGATAGAAATAGGGCAATTCCACCTGATTTCCAACCTGGGGACAAAGTATGGCTAGCTTCCAAGAACATCAAGACAACAAGACCCACCAAGAAATTATCAGAAATATGGTTGGGACCCTTTGAAGTTCTTAAGAAGATTGGCAGCCATGCATATCACCTCAAGTTGCCTCAGCAATGGAAGACAGTTCACCCTGTATTCCATGTGTCCTTATTAGAACCAGTCAAACATTCAACTATCCCAAATCGTCATCAATTGCCGCCACCACCAGTTTTAGTGGAAGAGCAAGAAGAATGGGAAGTGGCTCAGGTTCTGGACTCAAAACTCAAAAGGGGTAAATTATGGTATCTTGTAGAGTGGAAAGGATTCAGTGAAGACCCAGAAAGAACCACTTGGGAACCAGATTCCAACCTTACCAACTCACCAGACCTTGTCAAGGATTTCCACTCATTGTATCCAGACAAGCCTGGTCCAAATACCTCAAGAGTTTGATTTTATGGTGCTTGGTGGGGAGAAGAAGTTATGAAAGTAAGTTCCTCTCCTGGCATGCACCTTTAAGGGGGTATTCTACCCATATGTTGTTGTAAGCATCACCTTGGCCACTTTGTGAGCACTTGTCAATTCTTTGGACAGGTTCAGGAAGCATACAACATCAATACCCTCCATTTGGACCTTATCAAGATATGGCCAAATGTTTCTTTCTTTCTTTATGTTTTCATTTTCTTTCTTTATTATCATTTCATTTTATGCCAATCATCATAATTCAAGACATTCATTACTTCAAGTCATTTACGGCAATTCTTTTCAGTAGTCATTTATGGCAATTCATTTCAGAAGGCATTTATGGCAATTTATTTCAGTCTTATGGTGCTTGGTGGGGAGTGGAAGTTATGAAAGTAAGTTCCATCTCCTGGTATGCATCCCTGAGGGTTCTACTTCTTGTAAAACATCACCTTGGCCACTCTGTGAGCATCAAATGCTTGGTTTTCATTTTTCAGACACTTCTTGGCCAGAATCAAGCAACTCACCACAAGAAGGACCAGCCATCAGGAATTTTTCTTTATTTCTTTCTTTACTCTCATTTTCTCTTATTCTTTCATTTTTTCTTTCTTTCTTTACTTGTATAATTTTCTTCTTTTATTTCTTTAAAGCAGCAGCATCCCCTCCCCAAATCATGTATTGGGAGGTTCCATTATCTCTTTTATTTTTTATTTTTTAGTTGTGATAAGAGCATGGATAGAAGCCAAACCAAACACAAACAAGGACAAGCAACTGGTTATACTTACCCAATTCATCAAAATTCCACTAGAGGCCATGGTTAACTCACGGCTGAAGATACGCAAGCAGAAGATTCAGTACGGCAGAATCAGTCCAGTTGTAGGCCCAAGATTTGATCTCAAGGGAATTGGGCCACGAGTCAATCATGGCTCCCCTCAAAACCTCTCAAATGCCAAGGCCCAAGACCCCTTTAGGGGCTGGAATCAGCATGGGGGGCCTCCCCTGAGAGTTTGGGGAAGGCCAAGTTCTTGATGGTCCTGGACCCCATCAATGGGTCCAGGCCATGTAGGGTAAAAAAATGGGTAAGGGACATTTCTGGACCCCTTGGTCACCCTGGGTCCCCAGCAAATTTGGGCCCAGGGGCTCCATTTTGGTCCTGGGGGCCTCCAATAGCCCCCACGGACCGCAGACCGCGGCATACGGCCCACGGCCCACGGACCGTAGGATCCCAGAGACTCAAAAAGGCCAAAAAAGGCCAAAAATCAAGATATCAAGGTTTTTCACCAGAGCACCCAAAAAAGGCCCATAGGCCATAAAAAAAAAATCAAAGGCATCAAATGTCATCAGAGCAAAGGCCACATCCCAAAGTGCCTTATAGGGCTGTTAAGGCCATCTCCATGGATTATGGGGACAAGACCCCTTGGAGGAAATTTTTTCAAATGTTCCAATTTTTTCAATTTTTTTTCCAGAGATTTAAGGCTTGCCCAATGAGTACACTTCATATACTCATTGGGCATCATTTTTTGAGCACAAGAGCTCAGTGGTCCTTATTCTGGGATATATCCCAAGGCCACACCCCAAGAGCATGGCTGATTGAATCAAAAGAAAGAATGGCATATTCTGGAAGGAATACTCACTTAAGCTTGGAAAAAGGGGGGAATCAATTGAATTTGGCAGGGAAGAAGGAATGAAGGATTTTCAGGATAATGGTCAAGAGGAAAAGAAAATTAAAAAGAAAATTTTTTGAAAAAATGTGGGGATATTGAGATGCCACTCAACAGGGGCAGGGTATTATGGTGTTCAGGAGCCCACCAGTTTCAAGAGGGGGATACTGTAACAACCATCCATCAGGGGTAAGGGTATTCATTCATACACCCACTCAAACACCTCAAATCAGCAAATCCAGTATTTGCATCAGCAGTCAGTTTCAACAATCTTCATTCTGAAACATGCATACAGCTTGGAATCTCAATACAGCCTGTCAATACCTGTACAGGTTGGATTCACCCAATACAGTTTCAATACACCAGTATGAAACTGTATGATCACTCAAATACACCACACCTCTTGTACAGGTTCTGTACAGCTGTACAGGACCTGTTTTGGCCAGACTCAATTCAGTAATCAATTATTCTCATGAAAATTCTTCTCTGGATCAGGGCTGGTGATTCTCACATATACCAGCCCCTCTTTCTCCCCCCTGGGGACTTTTCCCCAGTTAATTAATTTAGTTTATTTATTATTTTATAATTATTCTTATCCTTATTTTGGGTATTATAATTATTTAATCTTAAGTTAGTCTTTGCATTTCTCTCTTTGCCTGTACAGTATGAGTTGGGTGGCCATATCCTTCTTAACCCTTCTCTTTCCATTCTGACAGGTTGAAACAGTGGACTTGGACTTGTTTGTGGTTGGCTCTTCTATTCTTTTACTCTTATCTCTTGTTGCTGCTTTTCTTATATTTATTCTTTTAGTAATTCATCTTTAACACTCTTAAGTGTATCTCTTTTTATCTTATCTTTGAGCCCTCCATAAGTGAGTCCCAGTTTACTGAGTGCCAGGCCCTCTTCACTTCGAAGAGCCCCTGTGACACCATATTAGCTCAATGACCTCACATGACTTAAAAAAAAAGAAAATCTCACCAGCTAAATTATCTCAATTACATCACATGATTTTGATAAGAAAAGCACCACCAGCATAGTTCTCTCCGAAAACATGTTGCTACATCAAAATTACACATCTCACCAGCTAAAAACTCTCAGCTATAATTTTTTCTAAGTACCCTGTTTGGAGAAGCTCTATGGAGGCCCAAAAGCCATAAATAGAGCTCTTCTCTCCCTCATTTGTCCCATCATCAAATGGAACAAGTTCCAACTATCCAGGATTGTCACCATTCCCTGAACTATCAGGATATCTAGAATAGTAGTAGTGTTTTAGTAATGAAAAGCTCAGTAGCTTAGTATTAGCGAAGAATAGTAGTATAACCATAGTAAAAAGATCAGTAGCTTAGTATTAGTGAAGAATAGTAGTATAACTGTAGTGAAAAGCTCAGTAGCTTATTACTGTTAAAGAAATAGTAGTATAACCGTAGTTAAAGCTTAGTAGCCTTGCTCAAAAGCTTAGTGTTATTAACAAAAAAGTAGTAGTGATATAAACCAGTATTAAAAGAAATTCTAAAAGAATCAAATCCAGTAGTCTTATTATTAGTACTCATATAAAAAAAATCATTATAATCAACATAAAGCCATTAAAAAACATATATATTCTTATCATTCTTATCAAAAAAAAACAAAACAAATATTCTTATTAGTTTTATTAGAATAACAGAAAACCAAAACATATATATATATATATATTGTCATCCCTTTTATTAAAATAAACAAAAATATTAGTGTTTATTTTATCAGAAATTTTAGATCAGAGTTTTTACTTTAGTGTTATTGATAGTTCTGATTTAGGGACTAATTATAAGTCTTCTCTATCTGTTAAAGCCACAGATCTTATTCTGTTTTGTGATTCTATGTAGGCTGACTATTCAGTATTATTTAGAGGGGAAGCTAATACACCTTAGCACCCATGGTTATTGGACAATTCTAAAATTCAAAACTGACTTACTAATAATTTCCCCCTCAAGGTACTGCCTTATTTCATCCCACACCAAAAGGAGTCCCCACAACATGGGTTTACCAACACCCATTCTTATTTTCATTTTATTTTTAACTTCTTTTTTTGAATTTTTTTTCTTTCAATCTCTTTGAAAAATTCCAATTTTTTACATTTTGGATTTGATTTGATTTTATTTCTTTTAATTTTGTTCAATTTCATTTAATTTTATTTCATTTTATTCAATTTAATTTTTTGTTTTTTGCAATTTTTTATGATTTTATTTTATTTTTTACTTTTTTAGTTTTAAGTTTTTTTAAAGTTTTTTATGTTTCTTTAATTTTTATTTTATTTTACATTTCATTTTTTATTTTATTTTTTTTTTTTGAATTTTTTTTATTTTTTTATTTTTTTCTATTTTTTCTATTTTTTATTTGTTTTTATTTGTTTTATTTTTTTTGGGGTGCAAATACTCCAAATCCATGAAGAGGAATTGATTGAGAGTGTTTGCACCCCCCCAAAAAAACAAAAATTGGAAAAAATATAAATAAATAAAACAAGAAATAAAATAAAATAAGAAAAGTTACAAAGAAACAATCAAAGAAAGCAAAAAAAGTAAAAAAAACAAATTTAAAAAACTCAACAAAATAAAGAAATTTTGAAAGTTCGAACATATGAAGGAAAGCCAAAGTACAAAAGAAATATAATAAAAAAAGAAAAATAAAAAGATAAAAAAATGAGAGAAGTAAAAGTTCATTTTTGAGATTTTCCAATTGAAAATGCAAGAAAAGCTGAAAATCAAAAACCCATATTATCAAAACAATTCTTACAAATTAAACAAAATAACAACAATTTGAAAAAAAGGATGAAAGTAAAAATATTGAAAAAGCAAAAGTACATCATTAGAATCTAAAAATGAAACACTTCAGGATTTCTGAAAAGCATATTTGTGGGAGGTAGAAAGCATTTCACAAACAAAATAGAAAAAAGGCAAGGTAAGGAAATATCAAATTGATATGAAAGAAAGAAAAATCTCTTTGATAATACTTCAGAGGAATTAGGGAACATTTTTCTTTAGGAAATGCTTTATATATTAAAAATCATAAATTTTCATATATAAAATCCCCATGGATCAGAATATATTGAATTCATAATTTACATGACATTTTTTGGTTGGATCATAAATCCATCAAAAGACATTGAAAAAAGGCCAAAGCCCAAAAATATTAAATTTTTGGAAATATGTGATAATGGTATAGAGTTTGTTTCTTTGAAATCATTAAATTCTTTTTCTGTGTGAATTATTTGAATTAATAACCACAGGAATACTATTTTTTGATATATAATTCACAAATGTATAAGAGTAATGAGCTATCAATTAATACAATATCTAATTTGTGTCAAACTTGACTACAACCCAGCCAAGGACAGTGGGTTGGACAAAGGTTTGAGCCAAATCTGATTAAATTTGGAAGTATGTTTCACACAAATTTCATGAGAAAGTAAAAAACAAAACACAAAGGATTTTAGGCGCCATTTATTAAAAGATGACCTCTGGAGGAATCAATATTTTGAGAAATTGACCCAGCTTTTGATCAGTTAGTATTTGATAAAATGATTTTACAAAAAAGTCCAAAGGATACTATATTTATATTTTCCTCATTCAGCTGAAGATTTAATAGCAATTTTTTTTCTAAATATTTTGTTTTGGAAAATTAAAGACTTTTATATCAATATCTTTATGACAACAATAATTTCATGAAATTTGACAGTTCTACAATTTAAAAAATTCTGTTCATAAACATTATTTAAATTCATAAAGCTAGATAGTAGAATGATCATAATTTAATTATCATTTCCACTCAGATTAAGAATTCAATATTGGGTTAAAGATTGAATTCAATTACTTCCACCATTTGTTTTCCCAATCAAGAAAAAAACCTCTAAATTATTACAATTAAATTTGTCAATATTTTTCTGCCATTTAGTAAAAAAAAACTTTGAAAAAAAAGATTTTTTTCAAGATAAGATTATCCTTTTATCTGTATAGGCACATAATTTATTTTTAAGAAATTGTATAGATTTGAAATCCACCTTTTCAGATTTAACGGTTTTGCTTTTGAAAGGTTTGATAGAAAACACATTTTGAATTGAAAAAGTGAATGATATAGGTTTTTGAAGGTTTTCAGTCTTACATATATATAGTCTCAACTGACATTTTCTGAAAAAATTCCAAATGAAAATCTGGTAACAAATCATAATTTACACAAATGTGTCAATTTATCAGTAGATAGCGTTTTCTGAAAAAATTCCAAATGAAGATCTGGTACCAAATTATAATTCAAAAAAATTTGACAATGTATAAGTAGATATATATAGATGTAGCTTTAAAATTATTAATAGAATTCCTATATTTAAGGGAGCATTTGAAAAATGATAGGGAAATACAAAATTGAATTGGTTTTTCCAATTCTTTTTCTAGGGAATTAAGCATGTTGTTGTTGCAGTTTCAAGAGCCCATTAATTTGATAACATTATCTGAATATTTAAACCGATACTTTTGAATATATATTGGTTTTTGCGAAGGAAATGGAAAAATATGATATAAGACTTTTTATTACAAACCACATTTGAAGGGTATGAGAAACAGAAATTTCTGAAAAATGGATTCTTGGAAGCATAAAATTTTAGATATTTTAGGATTTAGAAGTAAATATCATTACAGAAATACTTCATATTAAGCAATGAAATGAGCTCATTGAAAAGAATCAGCTGTCCAACTAGTTTTAGCTTATTATATTCATCTCAATATCATCCATTAAGGCTTATTAATATAATAGCAAGCATGAATTCTTTACCAAAATGTACGCATTTGAGGGGTTAGTTTTCAGATTAAGTATATAAATCTCACATGCAAGAAAAGCACCTGTTCTTCAAAATTATTTTCAGTCTCTTCATCCCATTCTAAATATCTATAAAACTGACCACATTGATATAATGGTTTTTTATTCAATAGTTTTGATTTTTCTGGTCGTCACATAGCTATAAATAGCAATATAAAATTGAATCTATGTTTTCTGATGAATCTTTCAGATTAATATATCTCATTAAGCAATTGAAAAAGATAATTATGAATGATGAAATATCAACATGGTAATCAAGGTATTATTACTACAAAAAATGGTAATATAAGATGAATTTTTAACTCAATTCCGAATATTTATGAAAGAAGGATTTTTTCTGAAAAAATAAGTATGAGAAAGCTTAATAAGCAAATCATTAATGTTTTATTTTTCTAAATAATGACTCTCCTCAATTCAGAGTTGAGCCTACACAAAAGGTTGAGAATCTTTTCCCAATTTTTATATTATGCAAACCTTAGTACAGAAAGTAAATCAAAAAAAACTTTATTCATATCAGCAATCAAAACAAATGAGTGTCAAATTAATTTCAATGCTTTAAGGTTTGCAGAAGGAGAAGTGATTTATTTACATTTTTGGAATTTGGAAACATTATCATGAGGTTGCTAACTTTTCTCTTGAAGATAGAAAAAATTTAGAACCTGAGTGAAAATTGATTCCCTACTCACAGTAGGATATAATGAGATTTTTAATAAAATAATTGATATAAAGTATATTGTAACTGATAATTAATTCCTATCAAGTGGTTTTTTCAATTTGCAGCCGCTGGATATACTAAGTTTTATGTGATATGGAAGGAAATAATTTTTGAGTCATAAGAGGCATAAGGTTATTTCCAACATGGGAAACAGGTTTTACAACGATTTAATGTCAGATTCTGTGAAAATGGGAAGATTTGTTTGTCTTATTTTTCAGATGACTAATCAGATTTGATGAATAAGCGAGAGAGAAAACTATAATGAGTCAATTATTTTCTGTGAAACACTTTATTTGAGCCTGATATACACAGGAAATTTCCCAATTGTGCCCCAATCATTAAAGGAAATAATATATTTAAATTGTTATTTGATTCCTGTAAATCAAGATCAATCGAGAATCTTGGGACAAAGAGAAAATTAAACATACACATTTTCTTATTTTCTTATAGCTTAGGGAAACTGACGCCAAGTAATTACTTAAATACAAACACTTTGATTGGAATATTTTTAAAGCTGGATATATTTAAATATGAGAGAATCATTCTGAGAAAAAAAGGTATCAAAGGCAGGGTATGAGATGAGATGGTGAAAGGAGGGATCTTTGATTTTGATCAATGTAAAAGATAATATCTCATGGTTAATGGAGTCATTTTTAATTTAAAATTATCAATTTTTTTCTGAGAGAGGCTTTTGGAATGAAGGAGTATTTAGGATTCGCAGAAGTGACAAAATTCAATTAACTTTATGTGATGTATTTCTGGCGCTTGAAAATTTGGCTTGAAAGATGTCCAAATAATAATAGCAAGTTAGAGCGCAGTATGAATTAAGCTGGAAGATGTGTTGGATGTGGGTTGGACCTGCTACCCCCATCAGCTGGGTAGCTGTTTTTCATGGTTAGTGGTGAAGAATCTACTGATTTTCTTGGTTGCATCTTTTAAATATCTATTAACTATAACGATCAACAAATATAACTAATAACTGTTATTATATTGCTTGATTTGAAGAGTAAAGCTGGTCAAGGATAGTTTTATGAAGGAAGAATGCTGAAAATATAAGATGATGAGGTCCTTTTACAGGGATAAAAGGCCTGCTTTTATGTCTTTTGGGGACTTTGAGGGGCTGGTAAGATTTTCACATATACGAAAAGTGATAATTTTGAATCTGGAAGCTGAATTGTGGTTCTGTACTGTCAATTCTGACATCATCATAGTTAGAATTGTGGTTTTGAGAACACAAATGATCATTCTGGATCAATACAGGGAAAAAGAACTCTTCAAAAGAAACATAAGAATTGTAATTATTCACTGAGAGTCTTTGGATTACTAATATTAGTAATTATTTCAGGGTTTAAGCTTTCAACCACCATTATTTTAAGTATTAATCCAGGATTGGTTGGAAGAGGTTTGGTATAGACCAGTATTGGCTAAAAAACATCCCATCCAGACAGCTCAGGAAATAATCAAGATATAAAGAATCTAAGAGCTCAGAATTGAAGGGCTTAGTGATCTCTTCATTTTGATATGCTCAATAATTACCCTCATCCAAAAACAGCAAAATCTATAAGGGTTCTACATTTTTGATGTATTTTTGTACAGAAGTATGTGGATTAAGAAACTTCCAAGCCAGATATGTTTTCAAATTTGGAAGATATGTGTACTCTAATGATACAGAATTTTAGGGATTGGGGAGATCTAAAGTTTGGTATACTTTACAGTACAGCCGTGGGGATGTATGGAAAAGATACAGGGGTTTATTTGTATTTCTTTTTCAGAAATCCTGTATTTTGAATAGTAAACCTTTGAAACAAGCTTCCTTTTAAATTTTTGGCAAAATAGAGGGATAAAGTATCTCAAATTGAAGCTATAATTCATATATTCAATTAGGTTATAATTTTGTACAATTTTGTAGAGGCCCTTGTAGACCCCAAGGGGGTTCTTTGGTAACAAAGAATTATGATGGTATCTCCTGAAGGAAAATTACTAGCCAAAAAGGAATGATACCATTGGATATCTTTCATTTCTATCTTTAAGAAAAATACTATTTTGATGGTGGTTGAAGGAAATATGCATAAGGTAGATGGGAGGTGAAAATTATGATTTTATTTATTTTGTCTTATATCTAAGTGGCTGTAGCTTTGTTGTTTTTTATATTATTTGGATAAGTTTGGTATACCATTTTACATCTTGATGGAAAGTATTTGCACTATATTTTTATACCATTATTTATGGTATTTTGGATGTCATGCTGGGCCTCTTTTTGGAGTCACTGGCTGACAGGAATTACAAAGCTTCCAAAGGGTAAATCCCCATATTCAGGCTTGTAATCAAGGTTTTAATGAATTTGAACGCTTAATCAAGTTCAAATCAGCCTAAATAAGCTTTAAATTACAATTGAAACTTCAGTCCCTTACCACAAGTTAAGGTTTAGTGTGTATTGCTCCTTTCAGGCGGAAAAAGAGCAATAACTTCAAAAATTCATAGAAAATCTATTTCTTCATGTATTTGGTTAAGATTTCACACACCTTACCAATTAATGAGATCTATTCATGAGTCAGATCTTGAGAATCATTTATAAGTAAGATTCTTTGGTATTTGGCCTTGAAATGAACTCCTCTAAATTTTTTTCAAGACAATCAAGATTTCTTTAAAAATTAATTTAAACTCTTATTCAACAGATCTTTCCTGAGAATTCATTTTAGTATTAGTCATATTGAGAGCTTCAAATTAAATATTAATTTATAAAGAATAAATTTATAATGAATATTCATAAATTGGGGGTAAATCTTCTTGGAGTTAAGAACAACATTAGTAATTTCAAACAGAGATTGAAAATGAGTGAACATTTTTTAAGAACCTTATTTTTGGTGTGGTTTTTCAAATTTGATCTGAGAATTCACTCCATATCCATTATTGATAATGAGAGCTGCACTGAAAGTATAAAAGAATCCTTTTCATCACTGTTTTTGCCAATCATCATCATAATCAATCAATCGGAAATTTGAAACAGGTAATATTTTATTGAAATATAAAATCTTATATTATTAAATAATTAGTAAGTTATTTCAGGCTTTATAAATTTTAAAGAAATAATTGAATGGATAGCTCTAAGATTATATTTTTTTAATCACCAATTATTGATTTTATTATATGAAAGTGTTGTCTTGAAATTTCTTAAAAATCCACAACTTTCCTCTACAAAATCTCAAATAATATTTTATTTCTTTAAGATATAAATTGTTTGGTCTCTTTTTAACTTCTAAGAATTATCTGATACTCTAACTGTTGTATTTGACTTATTGTATTCAACAAATATTTTAACTAAGTCTTCTGTTGAATTTCTATATTATTTTGATCTAGTATTAGTTTTTTTTGAATAGAATTTCTCTATAAGAGTTTCCTTTGAAAAGGGTGGGTGCGTGATAGTTTATATTACAAATAATAATCTTATTATTTATATGTCGTTGAATATCATAATTTTCCACATATAATTCTCCAATTGAGATGTTTCATATTTTGTATCATTATAACTCTCAGTGACTAAAATTCTAATAGAATAGTTATTATTTACTTTAATTCTGAAGAATATTAATATTATCAAATTATATGATGATAATTAATTTTTTTATAATTATTTTAAGTAATTATCTTCATTATATTTTCTACTGAGTAAAGCTGTATTACTCTTGTTTTTATTTAATATTATGGAGAGTTTCCTAGACAAACTTCAAGCAGAAAAAGTGGAAAAATGATATAAACATAATATATCCACTATGTACCACTAACCCCGGATCTCAGGGCTATTGATTAAGGACAATAGGCTTTGGAGAATTCTTGGTTTGATTGAAAATTGGATTTTGGTTTTTCAAAGTATCAATCATAATAAAGTTAAATCTTACAGATATTCATTAAATGACTCATCATAGTGGGGAAGGGGATATCTCTGAAATTGAGCCTCACACCCTCTTCAAAATTCAAATTTGGGAATTAAATGAGGGATATTTTAGTTTTAAATATATTTTGAGTCTTTGATAACGTTATATATCTTTAAAGATGAGAGCCTTCATGGCGCTTCATAGCTGCAAGATATACATTTATCTATGTGCTTTGATAGTGAATCTAATTCGAGGAATTACTGGACTTTAAATTCGAAAAGTAAATAAATTATAAAGACAGAAGATGAAAGAAACGCCTGGGGATAATAGACCAGTGACCTCACAATAAACAGAAGTAATATATAATAAAAAAAATTGGATTTTGTCAATGTCATGATAAATTTCTTACTAACAGAATTTTAAGGTAGATTTTGAAACATAACTGATATTTAGAATTAATCCCAAAGTTCCTTCATTTAAATACTGCATAATTTGGACAATATTCTTAGAGTTAAAGCTAAATATTTGAGATTAGCTTCAAATTATAATGATGGTTTAACGTACCAAATTTTCAAGAAAAATAAAATTCAGAACTGAGGGAGATCCTTTGCTACATGAAAATAATTAATTATAAGTCTCAGCTTCATGAAATTATCCTCACAGATTCTGGATGTGATGAGGAAAAAGAATTTCAGGAATTTGATCAAAAATATTTTAATCCAGTGATTTGAAATTTCAATATATACAGGTGAAGCACTAACAATTATCCTTTTTCAGAATAATTTGTGCAAAAACGTAAATCTCAAATTTCTTTTACTGCTGATAGTATTGGATAGAGCAATTACTGTTGAAAGAAAAGAGAAATTTAAGTTAAATTTCCTTTCTTGATCATTCAGACAAGATAATAGTAGCTATATGAAGTGATAAATTCATAATGACATGAACAAAATTCGACTTTCTTAAATATTACTTATTTTTATTGGGAGGTCTTTTGTCTATGCTCCCCAGACTTTTTTCATCTTCTGTCTTAGCCATTTATCTTTGAAAATTTAAATACAGGACGTTCTCAAATGAGGATCATTGTTAGAGCACACAAAGAAAGCTATATTTTACAGCCATGAAGCTCGATAAAGTACTTCAAATTTAATGATATATGCCATTTTAAAATATTCAGAAAATATTGAGAAATAAAATATCCCTCCTTTAGCTTCCAAATTTGAAGTTCAAAGAGGGTGTGAAGCTAAATTTATGACGGATCTCCTTCCCCACTACTTTGAGATATTTGATTATTGTCTGTAAGATTTAACTTTATTATCATTTAGACTTTGAAAAAAACAAATATCTGTTGTAAATAAAAACAAGAACTTTCCAAAGCTTATTGTTTGAAATCCAAAGCTCTGAGATCCAGGGTTAGTAGGAAATAGTAGATATATTGTGTTTTTCAAAATTCTGGTTATTTTTTCTGCATGAAGTAGGATTCAAGTATCTTATTGAATGAATAAGGATTACAACTTAGTAGGGCTCCACAAAAGAAGTAAAGCATTCTTATTATATTTGTTGGAGAATTTCACCGTTGAAACGGTACTTTCTCCTTTTATTATTTGTACTTTTCATTTAAAATAATTTTTTGTGTTTTCTTATTGTACGTATTTTATTAAAAAGCACTGTACTATTTAGTATTTAAAGAGACAGTACTTCGTTGTAACTTAATATATGATGATAACATAAAATTAAATTAATGAAAATTAATAGAAAAATTAATGAATATCATCATCGTCGTCATTGCTTCGCTAGCGTATACTCAAAAATAATGATCTGGGAGATGAGATGGGTAAAAGGAATGATATACTATTAATCTGTTTCCAATTTTGAGATAGGCATCCATATTGCGGAATTTTGAGAATGGTTACAAAGATGGTGACTTTATAGGCGTTCTCAATTGTACTATGAAATAGGCAAGTAGTGTAAAAAAACGCTGGGATCTTCTGAATATTTCGAGTTTATTCGAAAAACCAAAATGATAACCAAGTAAATCCAAACATGGATCTTAAGAAAAAATCCATGTTGGTGGTCACATTGTGGTATTCCATGACTTCTCGGCCCAGGCACAAACAATCTTTCAATTCTCAATTCATGAAACGAAGATTAAAGGAACAAAAATTCATAATGAATTGATTATCATAAGGAAACTCAGAAGTAAAATAAACTTAAATCCAGAAATATTAAGAGTTCCATAAGAAACACTTAAAATAATAGTCTATATGGTTAAAAAATAAATAAAATCAAATAAAACATGGTAAGAATTTCAAATTTACCAATGGAAGAGGTATTGTAACATTTGAGTTACCATCAATCTTCTCAGGGTTTGAGTTAACTCAGAAATATAGGCGGTGAAACGGGGCCACAGTCATAAGAAATAAACCAAAAATGTATCAATCAATGGTCACAAGCCTGCAAAAAACAAATTATGCAAGGGAACTCCATCCAAACCCAGAACTATACAGCATATCTGAAAAAATACAAGCCCATACACCTGATAATCCAGAGAAGATACATTCAAATAATAATTAAGTTAAATTTGATACGGGACAGATAAAATCTCCAAAATACACAGAATTCTGGACCTGAAGCTCAAAACGTGCATGGAACGTTGGTCCAATAGCTGTAAATAATTATCCAATCTCACCAAAAATGGTTCAACACCTTGTGGAAATAACACCATGAAAAAAATTCCCTCGTCAAAGAAGTTTTAGCCATATTGAATAATTTTAAAAGAAAATCTTGAAATCAACTGAGGCTATGGTGCAATACCTCCAACAGATGACACCATTTCAAAAGTCTTAACCAGAAGAAAAAAATCACATCTTAAATGGGCATACATAAAAATAGTGCAATAAGCCAAACAAATGGTATAATTTGAGATTCACCACTATGAAAAGGTTCCCCCAGCCAAAAGAAGTGAAAAATCTCAAGTTACTTATTTGTGCATGCCTCTATGAAGATACCAATGAATATAAATAGGGGGATTCTCCCTGATTTTCTCCTCTTCCCCCATACAATTTATTGAATTACAAGAAGGAGAATAATTATTAATCCCTTACTAGTAGGATGGTTTAGTTATTTATATTAAATTATTATGAAATTTTGAGTTTATTTCATAGTTATTTCCAATTAAAAGTATTTAAAAGAAGGTCTAAATTAAAACCTTAGTCCACCCTATGTTAAAATCATTGGTCTTATAACTTTAATACTATCAATAATACTTATAATATTGATTTCATCCCCATAACCTTTATATGGAAACATATTTAAATCATAATCTTCATATTGAGAAATCCTTACAAGTATATATTACCATATAAAAGCTTACAAGCATATTATATTGTATCATAAATCTTAAAAAGCTACCTTATATATTCAAAAAATCTTACAATTCAATTATGAAATGTCCTATTGTTATATCATATTAACAATCACCCTCTTAAAGAATGAAATATGTCAAAAATATACAACATTGAATCAATCTTACCCTTATAATATATATTAATACTATTATATTGAAACAAGATGTTATATCTCTTGTGGATTACCTTTATATAATTATGTTATTATTTATAATTATATTGTTTTACCTTATAAATTACTTGTTAGGTTATTTATTAGGTCTAATAAAGATTGCTAAATGGTCTTCTCTAGTTGCAAGGCCAAAGTATTAAAAAAATGGGTTGGTGAGTTCTATAGCAAAATTTCTTAGTATATTCGAAGGGTAATCAATACACCTGAGCACCCTTGGCTACAAGAGTATTTCAGAAATTCAAAACCCTTTACCTGTTAATTACCCCTCAAGGAAATCCTTTACCAATCCCACACTAAAAGAAGTTTCAAATCTGGTGTCCCAAGATTTTCCAATCTACCAAGTTAAACATTTGATGATAATTAAATCTTAAATAAATAAAATAATAAAATCAACTTACTTCACAGAAAATCCATAATTCATGGAGAATTAACAATGAAGAAATTTATAAATTCTGGAATATGGAAACAAATCCCATTTCAAATCATCATCATCACCATCACAACTCTCAAGTAAATCATACAATTCTTATGATTCAGTGGAAGAAGGAACCCTAGAAAATAAAGAACCAAATTATATTGATTTTATAACTCAACACAAAGAACAGAACAGAAGGGAAAGGAATAATAAAGGAGATCTTTATTCAAGCTAATAAAAGAAGAAAAGAAAGAAACTAAATGTAAAAAAAGAGCTCAAAGGATTGGCTTACCCAGTAGAAATGAGTCAATAATCAAAACATGAAGTAACATAATTACCTCAAGACAATTTAGAAATACAGTCTTCAGAAGAAAGTGAAGGAGGGGATCAAAAAGTAAAGATAAAAAGTATTATGAAGCAAATGAAAGAATTTTGATTATCCTAAATTTAAAGGAAATGATAGGTAAGGGAAAAGACATCTCATACACATGGAACTAGTCAAACCGGATCCACATTACCAAGGTATTATAGACCTGAAGACTCACCAAAATCACCTACACCTTGTCCTAGACAAACATATACACCCAACAAAGAAAAAAGATCACATATGTTTCTGAAAAAACTTTTTTTTTATGAAGCAGACCATCCAAGTCCATTTCAAAAGGAAATTCCCAAGGTAACCCCCACATTTTTTAAGATAAGGGCTGAATATTATAATGTTGTGCTTTATAGTAACAAAGTAGAAAAATTTAGAAGTAGTGGAAGAATTGGCTTAAATTGAAGGAGATAAGTTGGAAGATATAGCAAGACCAGTTTTTTTATTTTAGAATCTGAAGAATTGAAGGAGAAGCCTGAATCCATGCAATAATATGAAGAGGAAACTGGATAAAGTGCAAGGAAGAACTTAAAAGTATATGGGGAATAGTAGATGCAAAAAGAAGATATAGACCAGAATATTTGGAAAAGAATTTCAATAATACCAAAAATGAAGGATGAATTAGTAACTTATCTGAATAAAGAGATTTATTGGAGAATTCCAAAACATCACAAATTTTCTATTGTGCCTGAAATTTAAATATTAAAGAGCTATATAGAGAAAGGGAGAGAAACTTTGATCATATCAAGGAACAGAGCTTAAGACAAAATTCCTTGGGATGAACTCAACCATCCACATTTAGATAAAAAACAAGAAAAGAAATTTAGATTTGAAGATGAAACCATTGAAAATTCCTTTAATCAACTGAAAGAGCTCAATAGGAAAATCAAAGAACTATGAGAACTAAGATTCAGCGTCAAGAAGAGAGGAAGTACTTCAACGATCAAATTCAGCGAGTTAAACCATTGAAAGATTAATTAATATCTCAAATGAAAACAGGTCAGTTATTTAAACAAAAAAATCAAGCGAGGAAAACAAAAAATAACAAACCACTTTTTCACAAAGGCATGTTACTCATTTTCCAACCCAAAATGAATCAAAACAATACCTTATGTCAGCCTGTGACTGAAAACCAGAGCACAAGCATGACAGCCAAAATACCATAAACCAATGGTATAGCCAAAATACCACCAAAACATGGAGCTGAGCCAAATTAGCTCAAAAGGTATCAGAAGAAAGAGGAAACTCACCTCTTTCTGAAAATATAAGTCCCATCACCATAGGACAAGAAATAACAAAGTTATTCCTGCTCAAAGTTATTGCTGAGCATAAACCTTAATTTTCACCTCTCATCTAAAATCTAGAAGGAGAGGCTTAACCCCATCAAATGGGTACTCAAAATTAAGCTCTAAGCCAGGGCTATCCAATGGTACCAGCCAAACTGAGCTAGCACCAGTATTACTTGAGTTATGGTCAAATTCAGACCAAATAAGGGTGAACAAAACATTCACCTCTCATCTAACATTTACAGTTTTAGTGTGAGATACCTGAAGTGGGGTCTTTTTGGAAAGAGCACAATCAGGGCTATCTGATGGTGCCATCCATTTCTTCATAACTCAACTACAACAGAAGGTATTGGCCAAAGAAGCTTAATACAGCTTTTTGACCAGACCACGCCAATGTACAAAAATACTTGTACATGGGATAGCTTTGTCATATTGAATGATAACCATGTCAAGTTGGGTACCATTGTGTAGAGCTCATACAGAGCTATCCAATGAACCAACTTTGAGCTTGATATCTCAAAAGCTGACAGAGTTATGGCTGTTTCAACACTAGATTCCCACCTGCTGTCATATACAGCCTTACCATGGGATAATATCCTATACCCATGCATATGAGGTGTCAAATAGACAAAGCAGCTTGTTTTTACTTCAATACCTCATATGTCAGTCAATAGTGGGGTCCCATACAGTTTCTGTACAGCATTCTACGCGTCATACACGTCAGAATCAGGCTGTGAGGTCCCCAGATGAAAATTTTCACCCTGTATTGGTGGAAACTGCCCAGATGTGGTTTCAAAACCACATCTGAGCCCAATACAGGGTATACAGGCTGTTTGCAAACCACAAGCCTGTCATAGAGAGTGAAAAATCTTCACTTCCTCTACGTGGAAAGGTCTAGCAGCCTTTCCACCTCAATTTTAGGATAAAAGGAGGGCTTTTCACAGCCAAAAGTCTTTCCTCATCCTGCTCTTGAATAACCTACGTAGTAAACTGTCAAAAACAGTTTTACTCTTGGTTAAATAATCAGGTATAATTATAATCTTTAATTATTGTAGACTTTATTATTGTAATCCAACATATAAAGCCTGCACCCAGGGTTCTCCATAGTGCTCACCACCACTATTTCTCAATAGTAGAACCCTTTTATCTCATTATAAACCTTTATAAACCTTTTTTAAATCATTTCCTGTCGTGTCACATACACAGTTAAAGTTGTAATTAGCCTAGTTATACCTTTATCATAGTATCATCCTGACATTTTGGGGGCCTGGCCGTGTTTTTGACTTTTTTTGGACCTTACAAGTAAGTCTTTTCTCTTTTTTATGACTTATTAACACATTGTTTTATCCTTTTTAGGCGTAATTTCTATTTAAATATATATATTTTATATATTTTTACCTTTTTTTTATATACTCATATCATAAGAGTATTTTTTACGTGGTTAACACCCACAGTAATTTATTATTTTTGGTGTGTTTTGCATATAAAAACACATAAGCCACTAATAAAGTCCTGTATTCTTGACTGAATAAGGACACCTCTGACTGAAAAACCATCAGTTGAGGCGTGGTCAAGTGTATTGTTAAGTCAAAAACACTTGTATACAAACCACTTTTACAGAATACACTTGCAAACCACAAGTGTATCTGAGGGATACTGACACACAAACAGTGTGACAGGACACCATAAGCTGTATTTTTGACGTGAAATTGTTAATTCAATTACACTGTCATTATACAAGGGCATACTGTAATAATATACAAGCCCAGAGGCCATTCTTAGACGTGCAAAACCAGCCTTTTAAGAAGTCTTAACTGACATAAGCCCTCTTTTTCCTGTTTTGATTCAGTGGTAGAAAACTACATCCCACTTGAAACCCAGTCACAGGCCAACACACCAGTGACACCCTCAGAACCAGAGGGCAGCAAGGGTAAAGGAAAAAGGCTTAGTGAAGGCCTCATTACAGCCAAGAAGTGGACACCAATAGCCACTCAGAGGAGTAGAAAACCATGAAACTCTGCTTCAATACAAGGTAAACCAACCTTAACCACTTGTACAGGGAAGATTACAATTATTAACCCAGTTGTAACCTCCAAAGGCAAACTGCCCAAATCAGCAGATAACAAATTTGTACAAGGCACAGTCAAAGGTAAATACCCTAAGAACATAAAGTTTTTGACTGCTTGCAAACACTGATATGTTCCCTGCATACCTCAGAGACCTTGGCTTCCAAAGGAACCAGCCAGAGGATAGAGCAGGAATGTCTAGAACCAGAAGACCTGAAAGAAGACACATTGGACACAGTGGTGGATGGCAAAACAATGAGGGAGATAATATCAACCTTGCCATTCACACTCCAATTCAACAGAAACCTCAAACCAGAGGACTGGAAGGATATGGATCAAGTTCTTCAAATCCACCAACTCCTCAAAGATTTGTTTCAATGGAGCATGGACAACAAGAGGTTCAACCTAGCAACTCACTGGGCAGAACTGGGATCAAGTTGCCAGAAGATCTGTCTCAAAGAGATAGACTTCAAGGACCTTATAGTAATCACCAAGGGTTGGAACCCTACCAGGCAGCACAGAATCCTGGAGGCAAGGGCACAGAGGATAAGGGAGAACCAAGCCACTATCCAAGCTATAGAAGAACAGTTAACCCAGACAGGGCCTACTCAGATTCCTTCAGGTTCACAAGGAGCAAGCCAAATCAGCTCTCCAGTGGCTTCAAAACATTCAGAAACCAGCAGATCAGTGGCCAAGAGTCACCATTCTTCACAATTCCAGGAAGTTTCCAGGAGAAGACAAGGAAACAAGGGAAAGAACAAAACCTCCTTCAACCAGAGGAGGAAAGAGTCAGACCCTATGATTCAGAAGCTGTTGGATTTGGTAAAAGAAGTGCACAAGAACCAGAAGTAGTTGTAAACCACTCTAGAATCAGTAGTCCTAGTAATAGAAACATTACCCCCACTCAGACTGAAAATAACATTATCACATCTGAGAGCAACATCAACAGTGACACACTGTGGTTGCAAATGTCCCAATATGCTGAGCAATCTGCAAAGCAGGCTGCAGAATTTGCAGCTGCCCAAGAGAGGATGAGAAAAACTCAAGCCTCATTGGAGCAGATAGTTAAAAACCTTCAGGAAGGATATGCTCAACTGAGCAAAGCCTCTGAAGAAGCCAACAAGAGACTGAATCAAGTCTCTGAAGAACAACACCATAGCAGCAGGGACAGGGAGTGTCTGAACCAATACATCAACAAATTGTTTGATGCCTACCATAGCTTAAAGCCCCAACCACAAGGCCAAGCTATGGAGAATCCATATCAACCAGATGACATCAAACCAGATGCCATGTTGTTGAATAAGGCAAGATCTCCATCACAATACCAGGATGGAGATGGCATGTCTTATTCAGAGAAGGAAGCCTTGAAACAGCTTCCTGAGGCCTCAAACTGGCCCAAATTCTCTGGATCAGGAGAATATGATCATATGGAACTCATAGATTATATTGATGGACTCTTCATTGATGTACCCAGCATACCAGATTACTGGATTACTGCTAGACTGAATACTGCATTTAAAGGTCATGCAAGTATATGGTACACAGAAATGAAAGAAATCAATGGCAGAAGAAATTGGCCATGGTGGAAGAGTCAAATAATCCAAAACTACAGTAATGGAGCTTGGATATGGCAAAAGACCATGTCATTTGAAAATGACAAATACTCTGTGGACAAAGATCCATATGAGTGGTGTCTCAGACAGTCTAAAAGACTTAAAGCCATTGATCCTCAGATGAACATCCAGATGAGGAATCACAAACTTCTGACACAACTGCCAGGAGAACTAGAGCATGCAGTGAAATGCAGATGCAACCAAAATTGCACTCTAGATGACATAGCCAATACCTTACAAGACATAAGGAAAAGGACTAATATAGGGAAATTCACCCCATATAGAAGCAATAGTTTCAAAGAGAAACAACCTTTCAGGGTAGAGTTTAAAGACAAACCCAGAGAAAGAGTGGCAGAAGTGGCAAAGAAGAAGAATTCTTGTCACAATTGTGGTTCAACAGACCACTATGCCAACAACTGTCCAAAAGCAAAGAAGAAAGTCTATGCTATAGAAAAAGTCCCTGAAGAAGAACCTCCAACAGAGGATTCTGAATCAGACTCTATGGGAGATGCCATCAGAGAACTATCTGATGATGATCAAGACCCTAGAGAGGAACTTCTAGTGGAATACCAAGAGGAAACCCCATTGGAAATCCAGGATATACAGTTGGAAGCAGGCATGCCACAGGATACTGCCAACAAGAACTTGTGCAAACACACACAAGATGCACAAACATTCCTGGTTATACCAACCAAAGGAATGGCATATATACATGGAACAGCCACAAAAATGACTGTATGTATTGACAATGCTCAGCACCCACTGATCATTGACAGTGGAGCACATTGCTCCATAGTGGCCAGAAATTATCTGGATAGCCACTTGCCAAACTGGGAAAAACAGCTCTTGCCCACTAAGGCAAAGAACTTTAAGAGTGCATCTGGAAAGATGACCTCTATTGGGACAATTATCAAAGAGCTAATTATACCCCACAGAAAAGGTAATATCAGACTCAACCCAGAGTTTGTAGTGCTTGAAGATGCCCACATCCAAGGGTTTTTACTGGGAACAGATTACCAGAGGATGTATGGCATAGATATTTAAAATAGTAAAAATAGGCATATTACCATTGGTACTAACAAGGAAAAGAAATTTTCTCTTGATATATACCAGATATCTTCTCAGGACCCACTGGAAGAACTTCTGAAAGAATTCAGAGAGGGACAGTTTAGCACTACCCTCACCAGTAAACAAAAGCTAAGTTTACTGAAGATGCTGAGGAAGAATAGACCAGCATTTGCCATTGGTGAAGAACCATTAGGCAAGATCAAAGGCCATTATATAGAACTATATCTGGATGTAGAAAGGCCTTATCCACCCATGTTAAGGAGACCTCCTTACCCAGCAAGTCTGGAGACCAGGAAAGAGATTGAGAAACATATCAATGAACTCCTGGACATGGATGTCATTAGGAAGATTGGGCATAATGAAATAGTGGAAATCACCACTCCTGTCCTAATCACCTGGCATGATGGCAAGTCTAGATTGTGTGGAGATTTCAGAGCCCTGAATAACTACACAAAAGCAGACAGGTACCCTATACCAAGGATACCTCATGCCTTGGATAAGCTAGCCAAAGCCAAATACATAACCAAGATGGATTGTATGAAAGGCTTCCACCAAAATGGAGTTAAACCAAACTCCATGAAGTTGCTCAGAATAATATGCCATATGGGCATATATGAGTACACCATGATGCCATTTGGTATCAAGAATGCACCAGCCCACTTCCAAAGGATGATGGACACCATATTTCAAGAAGAAATAATGGAAGGCTGGATGGTAGTATATATTGATGATATCATTATATACTCAGAGACATGGGAAGACCATGTACAATACATAGACAGAGTGCTAAGTAAATTTAAACCCATCAATCTGAAAATTTCACTTAAAAAGTGTAATTTTGGCCAACAAGAGCTACTAGCTCTAGGACACAAAGTCTCAGGCCTTAGTCTGGCAATTGACCAGAACAAAGTAGCAGCAGTATTGCAAAAGCCAGTACCAAAGAACATCAAAGAGATGCAATCTTTCCTTGGATTTGCTAGCTACTATAGAAACCACATCAAAAACTTTGCCCACATAACTAGTACTTTATACAAGTTATGCTCAAAGGATGTAGTTTTTGAAATAACCAAGGAAAGGAGGGATGCATATGAGAGGATCAAATATGAACTCACAAATGCACCTGTGCTCATCTTGCCTGACTTTGAACTACCATTCAAGTTATATATAGATGCAGCATGCAGCCAAGGCTTGGGAGCAGCCCTTCACCAAAGACAAATTGTGGATGGTGAACCAAGAGAAGGTGTAATATGTTACATCTCCAGGCAGCTGAAAGATTCAGAAGCTAGGTATGGGGCCACCCAGACAGAATGTCTATGTCTAGTCTGGGCTCTAGAAAAACTCCATTATTATTTGGAGGGTGAAGTCTTTGAAGTCTACACAGACTGCACAGCCTTGAAGTCTTTACTAAACATGAAGACTACTAATTGACACATGCTGAGATGGCAAATAGCCATCCAGGAGTATAGAGGGAACATGACCATCATATACAAGGAAGGTAAAAGCCATACCAATGCAGATGGCCTTAGCAGATGGCCACTGGACAATGTCAAAAGCAATCCAGCTTATGACCCTGAAGTTGCTGCAAAAATTCCTATCCATTTTATGGAAATAAGCAGGAAGAAAAACTTCAGATTCTCTGAATGGGCTCCAGGTAGTGGTACCCTTGACAGTGGAAACACTGATTCAGAAGGGACAGAAACCCCCATACTGGGAATAAGTTCCTCAGAATTGCACAATGAATTTTTCAATGCAGTACTGAAATCTTATGCTAAACACAAACAGTGTAGCATACTACTCCAACTCCTTCAACAAAAATACAGGAGCCCAGAGCTGGAAACCCAGCTGGAGGAACCCTGGTTGAGGGCCTATAAGGACAATAAATTCTTCCTTATAGATGGCCTGATTTATCACAGAGAAAAGCACACCAGTGCACTCACAGTGATAGACAGAGACCACATCTCTTTAATCCTGCAGGAATGCCATGACTGCCCCTACATGGGACACATGAGTGAGGACAGGACTAAAGAGAGGGTAGGAAGCACAGCTTGGTGGCCCAAGTGGGAACAAGAGTTGAGTGAATACATCAACACTTGTGAAAGATGCCAAAAGGCAAATAGAAAACATGGGAAAAAATATGGTTGCTTCAACACATAGAAGAACCCAAACACCCATGGGAAACATCAACATGGACTGGGTCACAGGACTTGTCCCAGGAGGCAAAGAAAACTACAATGCCTGCCTAATCATAGCTGATAGGTTCAGCAAGAGCATGAGATGTCTACCATGCCATGAAGAGGACACAGCCATGGACACTGCTCTGTTATTTTGGAATAACATCATATCCACCTGTGGAGTCCCTAAGATCATAATTAGTGACAGGGACCCAAAATTCACATCTGAATTTTGGACCAATTTATATGACATGCTTGGCACCAAGCTTGCTTTTTCCACAGCTTACCATCCACAAACAGATGGCCTAGCTGAGAGGATGATCCAAACAATGGAGGACATCCTCAGGAGGTTCTGTGCCTATGGCATGGACACAAGGACCATGAGGGATACACACATGATTGGGTCACCCTCTTACCAGCAGTCCAACTGGCTTATAATACAAGCCAGCACTCTACCACAGGAAAAACACCTGCACTGGTAGAGAAAGGGTGGAATCCCCTGTTACCTGTGGATCACTTGAAGAAAAATCTTCTGACCATCCACCCTACAGCCAAAGACTTCCATGATATGTGGAAGAAAGCCTGTGATACTGCTTCCAAATGCATAGCTGAGGCCAAAGAGTATAATAAGCAAAGGTGGGACAAATCACATATGGAACCTGACTTCAAGGAAGGGGACGAGGTGTTAGTGTCTACACTGAACTTTAACAATCTCAAAGGACCCAAGAAAATGAGAGACTCATTGGTAGGGCCCTTCACTATCATTAAGTTGATAGGGAAGAATGCAGTAGAGGTCAAGCTCACTGAGGAGTTTTCTAGGAAACACCCAGTCTTTCCAGTAAGCCTGGTCAAACCATACTTTCAAACAGAGGAGGATAAATTCCCCTCCAGGAAGAAAAACATCACTCCACCAGAAATAGTGAAAATAGAAGACTCTCCTGGACCTGTGAGTAAAATCATCAGGGCCAGAAAAATCAGACTCAATGGGAAGGATCAGAGACAATATCTAGTCAGATTCAAGAACCAGACAGCTGACAAAGACAAATGGTTGGCAGAAGATGCCATACCAGATGGGAACCTTCATCTAAGGAGATTCAGAGCCTCTAGGAGGACTGAACAGTCTCATCAATGATGAGCCTTTTTTAGAGGGAGGGTATGTCAGCCTGTGACTCAAAACCAGAGCACAAGCATGACACCCAAAATACCATAAACCAATGGTATAGCCAAAATACCACCAAATCATGGAACTGAGCCAAATTAGCTCAAAAGGTATCAGAAGAAAGAGGAAACTCATTTCTTTCTGAAAATATAAGTCCCATCACCATAGGACAAGAAATAACAAAGTTATTCCTGCTCAAAGTTATTGCTGAGCATAAACCTTAATTTTCACCTCTCATCTAAAATCTAGAAGGAGAGGCTTAACCCCATCAAATGGGTACTCAAAATGAAGCTCTAAGCCAGGGCTATCCAATGGTACCAGCCAAACTGAGCTAGCACCAGTATTACTTGAGTTATGGTCAAATTCAGACCAAATAAGGGTGAACAAAACATTCACCTCTCATCTAACTTTTACAGTTTTAGTGTGAGATACCTGAAGTGGGGTCTTTTTGGAAAGAGCACAATCAGGGCTATCTGATGGTGCCATCCATTTCCTCATAACTCAACTACAACAGAGGCTATTGGCCAAACAAGCTTAACACAGCTTTTTGACCAGACCACGCTAATGTACAAAAATACTTGTACATGGGATAACTTTGTCATATTTAATGATAACCATGTCAAGTTGGGTACCATTGTGCAGAGCTCATACAGAGCTATCCAATGAACCAACGTTGAGCTTGATATCTCAAAAGCTGACATAGTTATGGCTGTTTCAACGCTAGATTCCCACCTGCTGTCATATACAGCCTTACCATGGGATAATATCCTATACCCATGCATATGAGGTGTCAAATAGACAAAGCAGCTTGTTTTTACTTCAATACCTCATATGTCAGTCAATAGTGGGGTCCCATACAGTTTCTGTACAGCATTCTACGCGTCATACACGTCAGAATCAGGCTGTGAGGTCCCCAGATGAAAATTTTCACCCTTTATTGGTGAAAACTGCCCAGATGTGGTTTCAAAACCACATCTGAGCCCAATACAGGGTATACAGGCTGTTTGCAAACCACAAGCCTGTCATAGAGAGTGAAAAATCTTCACTTCCTCTACGTGGAAAGGTCTAGCAGCCGTTCCACCTCAATTTTAGGATAAAAGGAGGGCTTTTCACAGCCAAAAGCCTTTCCTCATCCTGCTCTTGAATAACATACGTAGTAAACTGTCAAAAACAGTTTTACTCTTGGTTAAATAATCAGGTATAATTATAATCTTTAATTATTGTAGACTTTATTATTGTAATCCAACAGATAAAGCCTGCACCCAGGGTTCTCAATAGCGCTCACCACCACTATTTCTCAATAGTAGAACCCTTTTATCTCATTATAAACCTTTATAAACCTTTTTTAAATTATTTTCTGTCATGTCACATACACAGTTAAAGTTGTAATTAGCCTAGTTATACCTTTATCATAGTATCATCCTGACACCTTAAGTGTTACTTATGTTTTGACTACGGAGATTAATTAAATAGGTGTAATCACCTGATTGAAAACAAAAACAAGAAGCTTTTCAGAAGGCAAGGAGGTGAATTTTATTTACGAATTGGAAAAAGAGTGTCAAACTATGGAATAATCTCTCCAAGGAAATTGGCTGAAGAATTTCAAAATAACAAGAAAAAAGTAAAAACAAAATGAGCTAAAGAATAATTACCCAGAGAAAAAGAAATTAACATAATACAACAAAAGAAAGATTCTGGTACAACTAATATAGCAAAAATTTAAAACAGGGAGATTTGGGAACCACCTACTTATCATGGGGGCTCTGCAGAAAGCAAGAGTGGCCTGTAACTCAGGAATGAAGAACTCACTTGGAGGGCTCCAAAAGAATAAAGAAATAAAAAGGAATATATTTCTTTAAGGAAGAATAAGAGTAAAGAAAAGTGTGCCAAAGATAAAAGAAAAGGAAGCCAATGGCCAAGAAAATAAGAAGGCCAAAAACCAAAGAGCCAACCAAATGAATCCTCAATTCACTGTTTCAACTTGTTAAAAAAAACAATGGAATTAGTAAAGGATATGACCACCAATATCCACTGAAAGGAAAAGAAGAAAAGGTGCAAATCAATGACTTAAGATTATCATTATTTAATTTAATAAATGAAAAGAAAATGAGGATAAAAATAAATCCAATATATTAATTAAATGGGGAAAAAGTCCCCAGGGAAGAAAAGGTGGCCAGTATATGTGAAAGGTTGATCCCTGTCTGTATTGACTGTTTTAGGTCAATAAATATCTGTCCATCTTGAGAATTTAACTGTGTGATGGAATTCCCACAGTCAAATATGAATTGGCCTAAAAGGGCCAAGGACATACAGGTTGCTTGAATACTGCTTGTATGGACCAATTGAGTTGTCCAAGGAATACTGAAGTACATGATGCCTTGACAACTTATTGAATGATTGATAAACTCTTGAAATTACTATTTAAATAATCCTGAAAAGAAACTAAAACCCAACTCCTGCAGGGCCAGATGGTTGGGGTCCTCAAATGGTGTTCTGTTAGCTGCCAGGGATTGCAAGACAGAATGACTGAAATGACTTCCTTCCAAATGAGTTATGGATTTGGGGAATTGGATTGGAATGGCCAATTTTGGTCCTGAAAGAATCACGATTGGGTTGCTGAGCAAAATTGGTTCATAATGGTATATTATACCACATATGCACCATTCCTGAATCCTTGGTATGGAGTACATTTGGTGAAGGTGGTTCTTCCCCTGAATGGGGGGGAAAACTTGCTGGTCTTGAACTGGTGGCCTCTAGTGCTTTCCAGAGGCCAGGGGTTAACAAATGGCTAGACTGTGGTTCTTGACAAATTTGGGTCCTGGAGTCCTTTTGGCCATTTTTGGGACTGATGAGATTGGGGCCCAAAATTGGCTCGGGTGGGCCCACTTGTGGTTTGTGACCCACCTAGCCTTGATGGTTGATGGTTCTCCCCCTTGGCGCCTTTTGGCCTCATTGTATTTAGGCCAAGAGGGGCCTAAGGATCCCATTGTAAGGTGTGGATATGAAACTTTGATTAAAAATCAAGTACTTTTCCTGTCCTCAAAATTTGTATAAGGTAAAATTCTATTAAAAATAGTAAGAAATATTATTTTTAAGAGAAAACACGCCAAATTTATTGTTTATAACTTTATTAGTATAAAACAATAATATTATAAAAATTTATTGTTTTACCAACAATAAAAATTTATCCAAAAAAATACTCTACAAGAGATATTTTAAGGCTACAAAAGAAATTTCTTCAAGAGCAATTTCAATTGGAATTAATTGAGCAAAGAACTGCAAGCAATTAATTAAAGAACAAGGTCTTTAAAAAGAATATTAAAGAGAAAACACGCCCAAAAGTGACCAGAGTGAATTTGGAAACAAAGTGACAAAGTTAACAGTGATGAAAGATGCTTTAATTCACTTTTGGGGTGGTTCAGGGGTAAAAATGATTATAAGAGTTACAAACAATGATTATAATGATTTTTTCACGTGGTTTAAAAGGATTTAAATGAATAAAAAGTGGTGGTTGGAATCTTTGATTGATTGGTTTAACAGTGTTTAAACTAATTAATAAAAGGAAAAGATTCTAACATGAAGAGAAAAGTGGGGCAAAGAAGACATTCTTTTATAGGCATCAATTCTCTTACTCCAAAAGTAAAATTTACTCTTGTCAGTCGTGGAAAACAGTCTGACAACAGAAAAGCCAATTATGGCATCATTGAACCCTGGTTTAGACCAAAAAAGGGCTGGTTTAAGCCATTTTTAGCCATTTTTAGCCATTTTGGACCCTTAAATCAGCCATTACTATAGCAATACCAGGCCTAGAGCCTTCAAGACACGTCAGAATGTGTGTCAGAGGCGTAGAAACCAGTTAAAACTGTTTTTATTATGATTGTTTTATCTTAAGGGTAGTTTTACCCTCTTGGCAACAGCTAAAACTACCCCAGTTGGTATCAAAACCTCATCATCAATTGAGTCCACAGACCCTGTAACTCAATTCCAGGCCAAAAGTGATGAACTTTTGCGTGAATTTTGACATCCCACGCCTGTCAGCAAGGATTTTGGGGGGCTAGCTCTCCCTTAGAGCTGGAGTTCCTTTTCCCCCCCAAATTTAATCTTCCCAATTTATTTTTCCTTTAATTCCTCATCATGTATTATACTTATACTTTACATATGTAATTCAATTCAATTGTACAGTACAATAAAGTAATAATTGACACCTCATATGTAAATCACAGTTCACTTATGTAATACACGCGCACATTTTGACATTTCAATTGAATTCAATTGAAAATACTTCAATTCCTCATAACTTCTAAACTAAACACAACACCTCAATTTTAACACAAAAATTGATGATTAACACCACATGTGGTGTGAATTAAATTAAGGTTTTGAGGATTTTCAACTTTTGTATTGAAAATACTAGAAACTTAATTTAAGCTTATTTAGAGTTGAGTTACAAGAATTTCACTCAGAGGTGACCCCACCTGATTTTTTATGAGGAATCCAATGGTGAAATAAATTTTATATGTTTATTTATTGGATAAAAAGTTATAATAAATTTTATTTAACTTTTTTCCAAATTTATTTATTTTTTCACAATTTTGTTAAAATTTCATTTTTACTTAATTTTTTCAAGTATAAATGTAATTTTATAATTTCAAAATTTGATGTAATTTTATTTTTAAATTGTAATTAATTTTCCATTTTTGAATATAATTTTATATTCATATTTTGATTTTTATTTTAATAATATAAATAAATTAATTTTATTTATATTAATATGTTAATTTTGTATTTGTGGTCTTTTGGGTATATGAAATTACCTCTAAGGCTCACACCCATGGACTGTGGATTATGGCTGGCAGGCCGTAGAGGCTATAGGGGCCCTAAATTTCCCAAAAAGGCCATTTAAACCTAAAACTCCATAATCAAAGGGCTGTGGCCAAAGGCCCTGGTGATGGATAGAGAGGCCAGAAGCTCCTAGAAGTCAAGATAGACCCCCAGGCCCAAAACAAAGGTATTGCCCTGGGGGTTGGTGAGGTGGTGAATTGGCCAAAAAAGGCCAATGGTGCAGGATATGGCCAGTAAAAGGTGGTATGAACCAAAGTCCATAAAACAATCAAAGGGTCCAATTGGCCATAAACTAATGACATTATCAATTGGCCATAAGATAAGGTCAGGCTATATTCGCTGCAAACACCCATTGGGGGGGATGATTACACATGGTTGTTACAGTACCCCCACCTTGAATGGTGAGCTCCTGAGCACCAAAAAAAGGTAAAAGTATGTTGAGTCTGGTGCAAAGGATTGGATTCAGGGATTCCAGAGGTATTGCATCTTGAAAGAAAATTCATGACTGGTATGGGGTTGGCATATGACATCAGGATGATTTGGTCTTCTTTGAACATTTGGCTTTTGAAGTTTTGAAGAATTAAATTAATGTAAAGATTTTGGCATTAAGATTATAATAAGGAAAATGTTGAAAAATATATATAAGAAAAATATAAATAAAGATAAAGAGAAAATAAGAAAAAATAAATAAAGAGAAATGAAATATTGAGGGTAATTCTAATCTTTATTGCAGAAGTGGACAGCTGATTTGAATTGGCCAAGGACCTGGAAAACAAAATTTTATGCCAGGTGTTCACAGAGTGGCCAAGGTGATGTTTTTGAAAGACCTCAGACCCCTCAGGGAAGTGCACACCAGGAGAGGAACTTACTTTTGGTAGTTAGACTCCCACCAGTGCCATAAAATTAAACATTTTCTGAAGGAATGAATTTAAATTGGAAAGACTTGGAAAGAAATTGAGAAAAGGGATGGTCAATTTTCCCAAGTGACAATGGCCATAAATTTTGGAATTGATGTTGAAAGCCTGGCCAAAGATCTGTGTCCAAAATTTACAGAGTGCTCACAGAGTGGCCAACATGATGCTGACAACAAAAAGAGTAGAATACCTCTGAAGGTGCATACCATGAGTGGGACTTAATTTTTGCAATTCCTCTCCCCACCAAGCACCATAACTGATCAAGCTCTTGAAGAATTGGGTCCTGGCTTGTCAGGATATAAAGAATGAAAATACTTGATAGGTTCAGGGAAGTTCTTGAGTTTTTTAGTTTGTTCCCAAATGAATCTTTCTGGGTCTTGACTGAAACGTTTCCATTCCACCAAGTACCATGATTTTCTTCTCTTGATCTTGGAATCCAGAATCTGAGAGACTTCCCATTCCTCTTAATCTTCAATGATGATTTGAGGAGGAGGCTGTTGATGCCAATTTGGGATTGTTGATGTCTTGAATGGTTCAAGGAGGGAAATATGGAAGACTGGGTGGATGAACTTCCAATGAGATGGGAATTTGAGATTGTGGGCATTAGTGCTGACTTTCTTCAAGATTGGAAAAAGACCCAACAATCTTTCAGACAGTTTTTTGGTGGGTCTAGTTGATTTGATTTTCTTGGAAGAAAGCCATACCATGTCACCCGGATTGAAAACAGCTGGACTTTCTCTATTTTTCTTGGCATACCACTTAAACCTGTTTATGAAACCTGCAAGTTTTCTCTTGACTTATTTCTTTACTTATTGTATTTTTGTTGATAACTTTCCAGAAGGAGTATCTTGAGAGATTTGAACTGAGCCCAAATGTGGCTCTCTTCCATAAACAGTGAAAAGCGGTGATTGTTTTGTTGAAGAGTGATCAGAATTATTGTAGGAAGATTCAGCCAGAGGGAGCCAGGTGTCCCAATCATCTTGATGATAACTGACATACATCCAAAGGTACTGTTCTAGTATCTGATTTACCCTCTCTGTCTGTCCATCAGTTTCTGGATGGTAAGCAGTTGACACATCTCTTAAAATCTTGAGCAGCTGACAGATTGGTCCAAAGGGAAGAAACAAAAAGTGAACCTCTATCACTAAAAATGCTTGAAGGCAGGCCATGCTTTGAAAAGATATTCTTGATGAATAAATGGGCCAAATCCAATGAATTTATCAAAGAACTTGTTGGAATAAGAACTGCCATCTTTGAGAATATTCCCACTATGAAAAGAATTGAGTCAAAAGAATTGGACAGTGGCAATTGAGTGATGAAATCCATTTAAAGAAAAATACAAGGACCATATGGAATTGGAAGAGGTTTGAGGAGTCCAAACTTCTTGTGATGAATATTTTTGTTTCTTGAGAACTGTTGACAGGATGATACATAATCCTTGAGAAATGGAGTCATTCCGGACCAGTGGAAATCCCGCTTGACAATTTTGAGAGTGTTATCTTGGCCAGGGTGTCCAGCTAGAGGAGAATCATGACACTTTTGTAGAGTGCTGAGTTGAATTGTGGGGTCATTTGGGACCACCACCCGATCTTTGAAGAAAAAAAGTTGGGAAGAGGAATCAAGAGCATAATCTTGAACAGATTTACCTTTACCCAATTCTTGAAGAATACTTCTTTACTGAAAATCTCGCCAGAATTTCTTCTGAATTGATGCAATAAAATTTGAAAAAAATTCCACCTTGACTGAAAAAAATCTTGAGGGTTGAAATTCATTATGCTTAATGAGTTTCTGAAGATTTATTGGATTCTTGCTGATGAAATCCTCCCCCCTCTTCAGATAAATGTCATCCCAACATTATAAGGCATCTGGAAGAGTAGCTAGGAGGCCAGGGTGGTAAGTGATAGAAAAATGAAATTCAGAAAGGAATTTAGCCCAGAGGGCCTGATGGCTAGTAAGAACTTTTGAAGAAATGAAGTATTGCAAGGAAGAGTGATTGGTGAGAACTTCAAAAGGGGAAGAGAGTGAAATAATAAAAGCCCCCCAGAACTTGAGAGAACAGACTATTCCAAGGGGTTCCTTGTCATGAATCTCATAGTTGATCTCTGTGGAGTAATCTTGTGGCTAAAGAATGTAATTGGATGTTTTCCTGATTCAGAAACCTGGCTCAGTACAGCACCCAAGGCAAAATGAGATGCATTGGTCTCCACAATGGTGGGTAGAGAAGGATTGAACTGGGAAAGGATTGGAGCTGTGGTAAAGGCCTCTTTGAGCCAATGAAACTGACTAAGAGCTCCCTCATTGAGGGTAAAACAGGAATATTTCTTTAGGAAACTGGTGAGTGAACTAACCTTCTTTGAATAATTCTTGATAAAACGGCGTTAGAAATTGGCAAAGCCAAGGAATTATTGAAGAGACTTTAGGTTTCTTGGAGGTGGCCAATTGAGGATTTGCTGGACTTTTGATTGGTCTATCCTGAAGACTTCAGAAGAAACAATATAACCTAAATACTCTACACTAGAAACATGAAATAAGCACTTGGAGGCCTTAACAAAGAGGTTATTGGCTCTGAGTCTGGAAAGAACAGTGTACACATGAGTGACATGCTCTTCCTCAGACATGTAAAAGACCATAATGTCATGCAAATAAACCACAACATCAATAGCAAGAGTATCATAGAAAACATTATTGACAATATTTTTAAAAGAGGCAGGAGCATTGGTGATTCCAAATCGAAGAATAAAATACTCATAACTGCCATATTTAGTTCTAAATGCTGTCAAGTGATCATCAACCTCCTTGATTCTGAGCAGGTTATATGCACCATGCAAACCAATCTTGGAGAAGATGAAAGAAGAATTAAGAACAGTGAGAGGCTAGTTCATAGGAGGAACAGGATACTTGTTCTTCCTAGTAACAGCATTAATTTTGCAGTAATCAACACACAAAAGGAGGCCACCATCCTTCTTTTTAACAAAGGGGACAGGTGCTCCTGTTGAAGAGAAGCTTGGCTGGATGAAAAATGTCTCTACATTCTCTGAGATGTAGGTCCTGACTGTATCCAACTCTTTGTTTGATAAAGAGTAGATAACCCCAACTGGAGGTAGAGACCCCTCCAGCTTGATATGATGATTACAGGCACAGTGAGGAGGAAGTTTCTCTTATTTCACCTTTTAGAATGCATCTAAGTACTGATGATAAACAGGAGGAACAACCTTCATCACAGTTTCTACTTCTTCTGGCTCTTCCTCTTTATTCCATAACTCCTCCAGGGAGTCATGATAAGATGAAGGAGGGAGGTCCATATTTTCAAAGAAGAGATGGAGTGAAGATACAGAATTATTTTCTCCAACATCTCGAATCTCTTTGAAGGCTTCATCTCCAGAGGATAGTAATGACTTATGGGATTTAAGGGAAGGAATATGGACAGAAGATGGAAATGATGGTATCCTAGAATCAGAAACCAGAGCTGCACATGATTTGGCAAAAGAAAAGTCATTACTTAAAGATTTTGAGGGATCATAATAGTTCTTATGATCAGCATTAAAGGAAAGAAGCTCTTTCCTCCAATCAATAGAGGGATTAAAATGATTAAGAAAGTCAAAGCCCAGTATGAGGTCTTCTCCCTTGGGAGTATCAATGACTAGAAAGTCACATTCAAAGCTTGGAAATGAAGAAAGCTCAACCATATATTTGGTATGGTGAGTCACAAATAAGGAAGGGGACTCAGAGGAGTCCATAATGATAAGAGGAATCTTCTCTCGGAGTTCTGACATAGTCAAAGAATACTTATGAACAAAATTCTTTGCAATAAATGAGTTGGTAGCACCAGAATCAATGAGAATACTGTAAAAAACATCAGGAAGAGGAGAAAAAACAAATAATTTAAGAGAACTCTTGACACCCTATTCAGAATGGACAATTGTGCTCTGGATTGAAAACAGTGAAGACCGTTGAACACAACATGATCTTTACTCAGGCTATTCCCAGGCTGGAAAATTGGCCTGAGGGTTGGGTAAGCTTGTTTTGAGGTCTTTTGAAACAGGAATTGAGACTATGATTCCCACCAAAATAGGTAAATAAACCCTCCTTGATTCTTCTTTCTTTTTCAGAATTCATCAACTGGAAATCTTGATTCAATAAAGAAGAATGGGGCTTATCCTTCTTCTGAAATTGTTCTTCTTCTTTTGACTTGAGATTAAAGAATTTTGAGGCTGACAAGCATTTGAACTTGAGGCTTCAGGCTTCTTCTCTTGATGATGACTATTCTCTTTGTGCCTCTCATGGTACCTGGTATCAAGCTCCAAGGTAATATCCACTAAGTCTTGAGGACAATCAATTCTTGAAGAATTGGAGGCCAACTGATGCAAAATCCTGGATGGCAATCCCTTCCTGAAATGGTGGATGAGAGCCCTTTCACCCCAATCTCCAATTCTTGAAACCAAACTTCTGAAATCCGCAATGTATAAGGAAACATGTCCACCTTTGTTCATTCTCAAGGCAATCAACCCTGCTTCAGCATTTCTAACTTCATTTTGGTGTCCAAATAAAGTTAATATTTGGTCTTTGAATAAATGCCAAGAATTAAGAAGATAGCTTGCGACTTGATTGGTGAGATTGGAAAGATAAAGCTCAATGCATTTTGAAGCCCTGCCAATGAGAAATGAAGTGGCATAAAGGATCTTCTTTCTGTCTTGAGTGAAGTTGAATGAATAATTATGAAAGATTCATTGGAAAGACTGAATGAAGCCTCTAACTTTGAAGGGCTGAGTCCAATCAAAGAATTTGGTGCCTTCAAAGATGGATTATTGAAGGCTGGTGGTCTTGATGATTCATAAGATAAAGCTTCTTGAAGATTGGCCATAATTTGAGTCATTTTCTGCATGATGGCCAATAAGGATGTTTAATACTGATGAGAGACAGTCTTACTAGGCTGGTCTAGAGTTGGCCCTCCAGTACCTTGGGATGCCCCCACAGGAGCAGGAGCACCTTCAATACCATTGAACTCTTCCTCTTCCACAGAATTCTCCTCCTCCTCTTCACCATCTTCACCAGGATGCTTGAAAGTGGTCCTTGAAATTCCTGGAAATCTGCCAACTACTTTTGAAAAAGAATTTAATCTTCTGGGCCCTCTTCCTTCCTTCCTGGATGGTGCTGCTCCTTCCAAAATGGGCCCTCAGTTGAGGAACTGCTGGGGTGCCATCAGGAGGAGCTCTTGGAGTTGGAGTAAGAACAGCTTGAGCTTTGGGCTGGGATCTTGTCTGTATCGCAGGCAGTTAATGTTGAATGGGCATGATTTCAGGAATAAACCTTAAAATAAATGAAAGAAAATCAAAATTTGAAGATGAAAAGCTTGAGGCAAATAAACTGAGACTTGAAGTCAAAATAAAAATCAGAATAAATTGCTTGAAGAAAAATCAATCAATTAAATGTCAAAATGAATTACTCAAGTCAATAAATCAATATGTCAAATCAATCAAAGTCAAAATCTTGCAAAATCAATCAATCAATCAAATGAATTATTGAGGTAAAATCAATTTTATGTCATAATTCTTGATGTGAAAAAATCAGCAAAATCAAATGAAATGAGTTTGTCTCTAAAATAAAAATTTCTTGAAGAATGCATCAATATGAATATTTATGTGAAGAATGTGTCTGAATAAATTGATGAGAAATTTGTAAATCAAGTCAAATTTAATATTACTCCTGAATTATGAATGAAATAAAATTTGATTATTTGAGATAAGATTTCAAAGAGAAAAAAATAAAATAAAATGTATCAGCTTTCAATTTTGGAGAATGAAGAATGAATGAGAGAAAATTGAGAAGTCACAATAAATCATAAAACTCATAAGCATCAAAGAGTCATGACTTCAACAAAATTAGTGAATGAAATTATAAGGAAAGAATGAAAAGAATGAAAAGAAATTATGAGCTAATTAATATAATGTCACAGGGGTTCTGTGGAAAGCAGCAGTTGCCTGGCACTCAGGAATCAAGAACTCACTTGGAGGGATCCAAAAGAAGAATAAGAGTAGGGAAAATTGTGCCAAATATAAAAGAAAAGGAAGCCAATGGCCAAGAAAATAAATGAATCCTCAATACACTATTTCAACCCATCAGAAAGAAAAATGGAATTAGTAAATGATATGATTACCAATATCCACTGAAAGGCAAAGAAGAAAAGGTGCAAATCAATGACTTAAGATTATCAGTATTTAATTTAATGAATGAAAAGAAAGGAAGGATAAAAATAGATCCAATATATTAATTAACTGGGGAAAAAGTCCCCTGGGAAGAAAAGCAGGCCAGTATATGTGAAAGGTTGAAGTCTGATCCTGGAGGGTTGATCCCTGGCTGTATTGACTGTTTTGGGTCAAATAATATATGGTCATCTGGAGAATTTAACTGTGTGATAGAATTCCTACAGTGGAATATGAATTGGCCTAAAAGGGCCCAGGCCATACAGGTTGCTTGAATAGCGCCTGTATGCACCAATTGAGTTGTCCAAGGAATACTGAAGTACTTGATTCCTTGACAGCATATTGAATGATTGATAAGCTCTTGAAATTACTATTGAAATAATCCTGAAAAGAAAAGACAATCCAACTCCTGCAGGGCCAGGTGTTTGGGGTCCTCAAATGGTCTTCTGTTAGCCACCAGGGATTGCAAGACTGAATGACTGAAATGACTTCCATCGACATGGGTGATGTATTTAGGGAATTGAATTGGAATGGCATATTTTGGTCCTGAAAGCATCACCATTGGATTTCTGAGCAAAATTGGTTCATAATGGTATATTATACCATATGTGCACCATTCCTGAATCCTTGGTATGGAGTACATTTGGTGAAGGAGAGTATTTCCCCTTAATGGAGGGGGAAGCTTTCTGGGCTTGAGCTGGTGGCCTCTGGTAGTTTCCAGAGGTGAGGGGTTGAAAAATTTCCAGACTGTGGTTCTTGGCCAATTTGAGTCCTGGGGTCCTTTTGGCCATTTTTGGGACTGATGAGATTGGGGACAAAATTGGCTCAGGTGGGCCCACTGGTGGTTTGGGACCCACCTGGCCTTGAGGGTTGGTTGTTGGCTCCCCTTGGCCTCATTGGATTTAGGCCAAAAGGGGCATATGGGTCCCATGGACTGTGGATTACGGATGGCAGACTGTAGAGGCTGTAGGGGGCCTAAATGGCCCAAAAAGGCCATTTAGTCCTAAAACCCCCTAATCAAAGGGGTGGGACCAAAGGCCCTGGTGATTCCTAGAGGGGCCAGAAGCCTCTAGAAGGTCAGATAGACCCCCAGCCCCAAAACAAAGGTTTTGCCATGGGGGTTGGTGAGGTGGTGAATTGGCCAAAACAGGCCAATGGTGCAGGATATGGCCAGTAAAAGGTAGCATGGCCCAAGGCCATGAAAAGCCCAAATGGTCCAATTCGCCATAAACTAATGACATGACCAATTGGCCATAAAATGAGGTCAGGCTATATTTGCCGCAAACACCCATTGGGGAGTGGTTACATGTGGTTGTGACATTACTATATAATTACATAAAGAGCCCTTTTTGAATAATTATGGATTAAGAATTAATAAAAAAGCATTAAAAGACCAAAAAATAACAGCCAGGATGATTTGGGATCAAATCAAAAAGTGAAAATACTCATCAAAAAAAGACCAAAATGCTGCAGCCACTATCAGGGGTAAGGGTATTCAACCTTGAGACCACTCAAGCTCATTCAAACAGAAATTCACTGTATGTATGAGCATTAAGTTTTGGAAAATCTTCTTTCTGAAACATACAGTTTAGACCATCAATACAGCCTGACACTCCTTATACAGGCTGAATACCAAAATACAGTTTGGATACACTAGTTTGAAACTGTATGATAACTAAAATCCACCTTTGAGCCTTTTAGATATGACCAAATATAAAAAAAGGTCAAGAAAAAGCCTTAAAATAATTATTTCAATAATGAGAATTGAAATCATTATCTCAAAATAAGTAAAAATGCCATAAAAAGGCATAATAACTTGATTATCTCAGAAAATGATGAATGAAAATTTGAAACAAATCACATAATTGGAGTTACTATGAAGAACTACACATATAAAACTTTCATGTCATATCTTAAAAGTCAACATTTACTGAGATAAAAGATATATATGCACTTTTATGATCAATGCATATATTCACACTTTTAGCTCATATCTCTTGAAACATGCATAATAAGAAGTTTAACCAAAAATGAAGCTACCATTTAATTACTTTAAAATACAGATATAAAATTTATTTGGAAAGCTATAAATAAGGTTATAACTTACAAAGGTTTATTGAGTAAAATAAGAAAACTGTTGACCACTTTGTTTTGAAAGTGGTCCAAACTTTGAAAAAATTGGATAGTCAGATTCTACTAGCCCATACCTGAAGAATGATGTAATTTTTATCATTATATTCAAATTATAACCCCTTTAAATCATGGTTTGAAGCTTAAAATGGTAAATCACAACAGAAAAGATGAGTTACAAGAAAAAATCATCAAAACTAGAGCTTTGATTATGTAATTTTATGCTCATGGCAGTTTGATATTGAAATGTCAAGCTATAATAATTCACTCTCTGAATGGCTTTAGTGTGCACAACTCAAAAGTTATCAATGATCAAATTTTAAGCTAAAAATGGATCCTTTATGATCACTCACTGTAATCTTGACTTAAGTTTAACTGTCATATTGTGGCATACCTATACCAGTTTAGCTTAATGGACCAATATAAAAAAAGAAATAAATATCATAATCAAAAGAACCTGATTGTGTAACCTTAAAAACTCATATTTTTTAAAAAAAAACAAGACAAGTCAGTATTCTACTGATTGAATGAATATTTGAATTCAAGAAAAGAAAAACCCTGTTATTTAATCTTTGGATTCTAATTCTGTGTAAGTTTTTGATAAAAAATAATAACAATATAGATTATGAGAGCTGTATTATTGTAGTATTACATGGGAATTAATTTGTCTTATTGGTGGAAATTGTGCAGTTTTGTTTGATATTAATCCAAAATATTTTGTGGAAGCCTTATTCAGTTGCTTTTTTTTAAGAAAATATTGAGATGAGCTCAATTTTAGTGAAAAAATTATTAGTATTCTGAGTTGGTGGAGTTATATTTTTATTTTATTTTGATGTCATTCTATTTTTTGATATAGAATAGTAGTAGTGTGGATTATTTTAAGTATTCCATTGAGCTGATGATAGTGGAAGGGAATTGCTTTAAATTTTAATCATGTAGATTATTGAGTCTATTAGTAGTGTTGATTATTATTAAAAAAAATATAATTCAGGATGTATAGTGTAAAGGGTGACAAGAGTGATGAGTGGAATGAATGTATAAAACCTTATCTTGGTGGTATTAAATTATGTATGGGTTTATAGAATTTTGAGTAATCCAAGAGAAATGGAAAAGGAGCTAGTATTCATATGCATATGAATGAAACAGTTTGTGAAAACCCTAAATCCTAACCCTATTCCCCCTAAAGAATATAAATAGTCAAACTTTTTTCCTCTCCAGACTTTTTCCCATCTGGAAATTGTAACTTCTACCTATTTTTTCCAAATCCCTTATCTAAGATGTTAAATTAGAAATTTGGTTGATAAATTAAGCTTAGTAATTGAGGTTTGTTGTTGACATAGATCAAGAGAACCAATAGTGTGAAAAGATTTTAATTCATCCCTCACTAGCAGGCAGACTAGTAATCATAATAATTAGGATCATAATACTTGAAGCTCAAGAGTAAGGCATCTCTGGAGTTTGATGATGAAACCTTAAAAGTAATTTTAGATATTTTTAAAATAAAACCATCACTTTGAAGTAATTTTCTCAGATTTCAAAATAAAACCTGAATTTTTCAAAGTATTTTTACTACTTTTAAGCTAAAGTAGAGTCCCTTAAACCAATTCAAGTTCATAAAGATACATAAACAGCTAAAATAAAACCCATCAAAAACCTGAACTACATTATTTAACATAATCAACAACATTTTCACAACCCTATTCACATTAATCACCTATCCATTCAGAATTTATAAGGAACAATATTCATATTATACTGAAAATATATTTTTTTCAGTAATAAACTATCACCAAATTAATAACTTTACATTAAATGAATACCACTCCTATTCTACAATAAATATTCAAAAAAAACAGCTTACCATTGTATAAGATCAAAGAGTTTTTTGAAATAATAAGGTATAAATTCTTTTTTTTATAACTTCACAAAACATCTCACATATTATACTATAGTAGTTTAATTCATTAGGTTATAAATAGAGCTCAACACCCAGTCAATTTAAGTTATTTTACCCAAATATATTTCAAGTTATTTTTCCCTTAATAATCATATACTGTTATAAGTGATATCAAGTGCTATTTATTTATTTCTCATATTGTAACTGTCTGTACTATTTCATATAAAAAAACATAGAATATATATATATAAGAGTTTTGTTTTGATTGTTCAATAGTAAGAAGTGTGTTCTTCTTTCTTTTTTTTATTTAATTTATTATCTTTTGTAAAATTATTTTGGTGTAATCCATTCAGATTTTCTGGAAGTTTTGAAGAGTATTTCTTTGTTAAGGTTTTAACTAAACATTGTTTTAAGTAGAGCAAAGTCTGATTAGAGATTGTTGAGTCTAATATTTTCTGATCAAGCCACTATCAATAATAAAATCGATTTGGTGAGCTTAGTAGAGATAACTTAGCATATGAGGAAGGGAAGTCTAGATTATTCTAGCACATGAGCAGAGCATGGGTTACAAGTCTCAAACAGCAATTCAAAACTGTTTTCTTCTAATTTCCCCTTCCAGGTACTGCCTCATTTTATCCCACATGCAGAGGAGTTCCCACATCTGGTGTCTCAACAGTGGCTGGCAGATAGGAATATAATCAGAATACTTTCAGCTTTATCTTAAAAAAATAATAAAATAAATATATTTTTGAAAACTGGAGTCAAATAACTTTACATATAAGAAGGAAACATCATCATCTTCCCATTCATCATCAAAAGCCTCATCTGAATCATATCATTACTATTACCCATTAAAACAATTTACACCGCCAGGACAGGAATCACAAGTAGATTCTAGCTTACTGATTTCCACCCCAAAAACAAGGAAGAAGGAAGAGGAAAGTTTGAAAGAATTCTTTTTCAGCCTTATTCAAGACTTGAAAGGTAGAAAGCATAAAGAAGGGAAATTTGAAAGAAGATCTATAAAGTAGAAAAAATGGAACAGTCAACATCAAAATTACCACCTTAAACTGAAGATAATATTGAAGAACAGTAAGAGGAATAGAGTGAAGAAGAATATCAATCTGGACATGTAAAAAATATTTGAAGTCAATTTCAAATTCTCCTGACAGGATCAAAGAAGAAGAAAGGTAAAAGGAGAGAATCAACATCATACACACCAGGAACTAGTCCTAGTGAACCTACTCCACCCAGACATGTTAGACCAGAAAAATCACCAATTTCACCAACACCTGGACCTAGAGAAACCTCTACTCCATAAACATAGCCAAGATCATCAAATGTTCCAAGGAAAGTTTTTGTTTCAACCCCAACACATCCAAGTCCATTACATCAGGAAATTACAAGACAAGAAAGATCTGTAGTAAAAATAAAAGCAAAAAATTATAATCTTAACTTCAATGGAGAAGAAGTTGAAAAGCTTATTAAAAATATTGAAAGGATAGCTCAAATAGAAGGTGCAACAGAAGAAGATCTGCAAATGCAAATGGCCTTCTGGACAACAGATTCCACAATTTGTGATGCAATAGAAGCTATTCCTGGTTATGAAGAAGTAAACTGGACACAGCTCAAGAAAAATCTCATTACTAAGTGAGGAAGAGTTGAACCTGAGAGAACCTAAAAAAAGGATTCCCTTCTAAAATTATTCAATGACACCAAAGATAATGGAGGAATCAGTACTCTCTCACAGTATAGATTGTTTATTGGAGAATATGAAACAATTATCACTTACCTTCTAAGATATAAGTATATTCCCCAGGATAATATGTATCATGAATATATTTTTGATTGTATTTCTTCTGATATCAAATGAGCTATTAGAAAAGAGATGATTAAGGAAGATTCAATGGTTAGAGCAGAAGATGGAGGATATCTTATACCACCTATGAGGGTATTGAAAAAGTATATTGAGCAAGCATTATTACTAACCAAAAGATTTTCTTCTCCACATAGAAAAGAAAGAGGAGACTATGGAGTGAAAGAAAGAAAAGTACATTTCAAAGAGGAGTCATTTCCAAGAATTCAAGAAGCACTGAAGAAGATCAAAGAGCTTACAAAATCCCTCAAGGAATAGCAGGAACCATCTAAAAAGAAATATTAAAGGAAAAGGATGATATTAAATAGTTCATGGATCAACTTAGTGAGGTAACAAGTCTTGCTACACCTCAGAAAAGAAACCCAATTCACTTTCAGAAATTAAATCAGGAATTAAATCCAAAAGCTAATCAAATTCCATCTTCATCAAGTCATTTCTCTCATATTCCAGCACAAAAGGACCTATATCACAGTATAAGTGTACCTATTGTCTCAAGGATGGACATACTGTTAGCAGGTGTAATTATTGAATAGGAGATATTGAAAAACATATTGTATGTAAAACAGGAAGTTCTTTCTATTTTCCTAATTTTTAAAGAGTCCCAATTGAAGGAGAAAATATACCAAGGGATCTAGTAAGACAGTTTACAGCTGAACAAGAGGTTCTGACAAAGAAGTTTCTGGAAGAGAAAGATAAACAAGTACCAAAAGCTGAAGAACAGAAGAAAGAAGAAATGTCAACAGCTGTAGTCTCAATGGAAGACTGGGGTGAATGGCAACCACCATGAATTTCTACTGGAATAGAGCCATCAAATATTAATTTTGGATAAATACAGACTAAGAAAAGATTGGAAAGGGAAGAAAGAAATAAATCACAATCTCAAAATATTCCTGAAAAGTTACCAGTACAATCTAAAGAGGTAATAAAAAAGAAATTTAGTTTTCCAGGTGGATATATGGAAGAAGAAGATACAGAGGAAGGTGAAAGAGTTATTTTAACTTCAAAATTCAAAAGAGCCTAAGAAGCCAAATATTATTAAAGAACCAGAACCTAAGGCAGTTCAACAGCCAATTCTTGAAGTGGTTAAAGAAGAAACACCTGTGAAGAAACAAGAATCAGAAAAATTGTTTTCAAAACTAACTCACAAAGATTCAACACCTAGAAAATCAGTAATAAAGGAAGAAGATGGAGAGGGTTTTAGATCAAAAGATTCATCTCACTTTGGAAGAAATCTTGACAATTTCACCCAGTTTGACAGACCAACTCAAGTTCTTATCTGAAAAAGAAAAGAAGTACTTAATGTCAATTAATTCAATTAACAACCAAGAACAATTAGTAACTCTAGAAGAAGTGATTATTGATGAAAAAATGCACTATGCCTGTCCCCTATGTATGATGGATGTAGCGATTGGTCAAGAAGGCTATAAACTGAAAGAATTGGTTTAGACTGGTTCTGAGCTGAATATTATCCCAGAGATTGAGTCTATTAAAGAAAAATTAAACATGAGAGCTTTGAATATGCGTCTAAAAGGTATTGGAGGCCATAGTACAGCAGTTGTTGGACTTGCTGAAAATACTCTGTTTGTTGTACAATTTGGTGAGGAGAGGAAGATTCACTTTTTTGTTTCCATAGGTACAGTTCATACTGTAATGGGTAGGCCATTTTTAGCTCATAATGGAATTAGAGTTGAGCATTCTCAAGATCAAGGAGAAATATGGAGCTATAGAGAATCAGATGGTAAAAGACTTTGTATTCCAATTTCCTCAGCTGAAGCAAAAGGATGGCATTCAGTACCACCAAAAGGGAGGGAATTATATAACATGGTAAAAGCTTCAGACTGGAAAGATACAGATGAGGAGAATTCTAAAATTAAATCCAGAGAGATATCAATGTTGTCACTTCAAATGGAAGAAAAAATGTTAACTTCTATATCCAAAAAGAATTGCATAATCAGAATCAGAGTAATATTTCAAGTCAAGGTCAGCATCTATCAATTAAGTCAAACCCACCTAGTAAACTAAAAACCCTTTTCAACAAATTTAAGTTTTTAAAACCAAGAAAAGTCAACAAAGAGCAAGAAAATATAGAACCTACAGTGGTAAAAAAGGATAAGGAATATCATAAAGTCAAGAGAATGTTAGCAAAGGTAGTTGAGAAAATGAAAAGGAATAAAAATGAGGTTATTAGCTTTGATTTCCAATGTAAAGGTACTATACCAACTTTATTAGAAGATAATGCTACACCTTTGAATGTGGATGAAGTTCAACTTGTTTAAACCAAATTGAAACCAACCCCTTATCAATCAAATGAACTGAAGGAACAAAAATATTATGAAGGAAAAAAAAACATATCACTTGAGCCCAAAACAAAATTGAACATAAGCTATATTGAAATGGAAGAAACATTCATTGGAAGTGAATGTGGATGAAGTTCAACCGGTTTCAACCAAATTGAAACCAACCCTTTATCAATCAAATGAACTGAAGGAATACAAATATTATGAAGGAAAAAAAATCATATCACTTGAGCCCAAAACAAAATTGAACGTAAGCTATATTAAAATGGAAGAAACATTCATTGGAAGTGATAAAGGTGGGTCTTACGAACAAGAAAATGAATTTTATAATAGCTTGAATCCTATTTCTCCTAGTTTTTTACCAGCATATGTAATAGTAGGGTGGGAGGATTATCCTGTGATGGCAATAATGAATTCAAACTTAGACATAAATATTATACCAATGAAAATGGTATTACACATTTCAATAAGTCCTAATGAAAGGAAATCAAAAGGAAAGTTATAAAATAAACTCACTAAAAGGTATATGAATAGAGTTCAAATAGTACTACCTACAGATGAGACAATCTACATGTTACTCATGATTGACGGGAATGAAAATCATTCAATATTGGGAAAAGAATTTTGTTATTATTTTTCCTTGGTTCAGAAATTTGATAAGCTATTTTAAGATGAAAAGAAGGATGAAGGTTATCAGTTCAATGTAAATAGCTACAAGCTAATGGAAACAACTTGTGAAAAATTATTGATAAAAGATGAAAGCAAAGATAATTTAATTAAGGACTTAGCTGAAAATGATGGAGAATCCTGGACCAATATAGAGATTTTACCTGAAGAGCATGGTCGATATAATCAGAATCAGCTCACAGAAGAGGAAAAAGAAAAACTAGAATTATTCAATGGTTTTTTAATTTTGAATCTCAAAACTCAGAAGAAAAATGTTTATCCCAGAATATGGAGTTAAATAATCCTGATTACTTTAATAAAAAATAAAATTGCCCTGAAGAAATCCCAAATATTCAACACCATTCTCAAAATGATACTACAAATCATCCAATACCAATTCTTGAAGAAAGGAAAATTACTAGAAATAGAAGGGTCAAGAAATTTACTAAAAATAGTCAAAAAGATAATTCTATATCTATGAATAAGGTCAGTGTTAGCTTGAACTTAGACTTTAGTAATAATATAGAAAGAAAATAGTTCTATAAAAAGTTTCAATTGAACCTAGAAAAGGAGCTAATAAGTTTCTCAACAGTAAAATGGAAAGTAAAATGTCTTTTAGATTTGAAAGAAGAAATAAATCAAGAAGAGGATTCAAATACAAATTTGGATAAATGGAAATCATGTTGAAAATTTTTCCTTGAAGATTGATCAAATATTTTCTATTTACTTCTTATTTTGTTATTTTTTGTTCTTTTACTTCATGTTATTTAATTGATTCAATTTATTTATTCTAAGTTGTTTTATTTTAATTATTTTTTTTCTTTTTTTTGAGTATTATATTATGGTATGAAATGAGTTCTGGTGCAGATTTATTTTTTTAATTTATTATTTTTATTTATATTTTATTTGTTTGGATTATTTAATTATTTTCTTTCAAGCCATTTATAAATGTATACATAATATATGTAACATTTCTGTTTAATTTTTCTGTGAATATATATATATATATATATATATAAAGAGAAAATAAATAGAAAAATGTGTAAGTATTTTAAAAAAAGAAGGTTCAATTAAAAAGAGTAAATTTATCATATATCCAATGAGATTTTATCTGGAACTGAGTATTTATTATTATTTCTTTCTATGTAGTAATTGTTTTTCTTGGTTTCCTTTTCATTGCTCTTGTGCACTTATTTCCTTTACTTATTATTTTTTATCATCTTTTTTACATATACTTTATTTCTTATTTGTATTTTATCCATTTTTTATGTGATTTTTTTCTCTTTGTTTACTTAGCTTAACTTTTGGTTATCCAATTTCAATTTTATTCATTTCTTTTATTTGATCTCTTTGCTTGCTTCAATATTATTCATGGGGGAAGGATTAAAGCCAAGATATTAGAAAAACTAAATAATAATGATTATCATGATTTAAATTTCATTACATTTCAATAACATAGCACAAACAAAAATAAAATAAAATAAAATAAAAGCAAAAAAAAGAGGGAGAAAATCACTTTGCTAGCTTTGAATAGTTAAACTAACAAGCTTCTCATTTGATTGGAATTTATTTACTTAGTAAGGAAGAATTTATTTTATTTTATTTCGATTTTTTGATTTTTTAAAAATTCTTTTTCCTCAATGAAAAAAACAAAAAAAAGGAAAAGTGCTGCCAAGTTCTTTTGGGATTACTAAAACTAGGACGCTATATAAAAAAAGAAAATAAATAAATAAAACTATTTATTAGTAAAGATATATTCAATTAGATTTGAGTAGTCAGAATAAATAAAGAAGTAGACATACATTACTGTTTAACAAAAATATAATTGCAGAGTTTCTTTCTGCTTGGCCAATTTTACAACAGCCCTTTCTTTTAAAAAAAAATTCATATAATATAAAAATAAATTAATAATAATAAAAATATATATAAAGAAAACTTGGGCTTACTTAATCATATGCCTGTACCAATTTAAGCATGATTGCACTGAGTTTTTTATGCTTTGGTGCTCTTGTTGAAATGTAAAAGAATTTGGTGTGAAATTCACATAAACTGTTTCCATGTGAGCATGTAAGTTGTTCATTTCGCCATTGAAAAGGCAGAAATAATAGCTGAAATTGGTGTGTAGTAATTGAATCAAGGGAGGAGTAGTGATATTGTCCAAAAAAGGGTTGTTGCTGTCTGACTCTGCTGTGGTGGGTTGAGTGTTTGTCAAGAGAGCTGGAGGCAAGCTTGGTGCAAGGACAACATGGCCAACTATAGGATTGATTGGAGTTGGATCTTCATGTTTGAAGCCAGTGTACAAATTGAAGGTAGGTAGCCCGCAAGAAGAAATTGTGAAGCTATAATTGATGGAGTCAAGAGAGATAGTGACTTCTTGGTCACCATCAGCAATAGGTTGTATTTCCAACATAATTGGCATAATGACATTAAAAAAATATAAATAAATAATAAAATATAATAATATATATATATATATACTAAAAAAATATAGATGTAGATAAACAAAGCTGGGATAGGGAAGGAACAATTTACTATTTAAAGACCCACTTATCTTAACTTACATCATCATCAGACAATTTTAGCAAAACAAGGGATCAGCACAATACAAGCAATGAAAAAATAGCTCGCCCCATATTTTATTTAGTTCCCACAATATAAGTGATACAATTAGTGAATACTAGTTTATTATTATTAAAAATAACAAACTAAACAAATTTTGGACTTCTGCCAAGCCTATGATGTTACCAAACTTAGAATTACGGTGATACCTTTAAGTAATGGTGTAATAATAAGATAAGATGGTTTCATTATGATGTAATAATCACTAAAACTTAAAATACTCATTAATTCCAGTGGATACCATCAGTACACATGTAATAAAAGCCTTCTGGACACCAAGAGGGGGCATTTTACTATAAATAGAGCTATCTTAATTTACGTTTAACAGTCATATATGTGATAAAATTGATGAATACTAGCTTATTATGATTAAAGCTGATAAAATTCACGAAGTTTAGACTTCTTCTAAGCCTATGATGTCAGAAAACATATAAATACAGTGATAACTGTAAATAACATTGTATTAATGAGATAAGATGGTTTAATTATGATGTAATAATCACTAAAACATAAAATAATGATCAATTCCAGTGGATAATATCAGTACCCATCTACTAGAAGCCTTTTGGAGTCTAATAGGGAGGAGCTCAATATAAATAGAGCTCTTTTTCCTCTATTTCCCCCTCTGATGCATCAAAAGCATTAAAAAGATTAAATACAAAGATGATAATTTCATTAATTTCATATAATTCTACTATATTATTGAAGACTCAAGTTTATCTTCAGATTAATCATAAATTTGACATGATTGAACCAATATTGCATTGTTTTTGTTAAATTCTCCCCAAAATCTTCAATTCCACGTAAAATAAAGAATATTTGTAATTTCTTCTCTTTTTATTTTTAAATAAAATTTAAATAAGTTTCATTTTCATTATTTGGAGTAAATTTATTTAAAATTGTTTTATTAAGTGTTAAGATCAGGTGATTCCTCCTTTTATAATAATTTCTCTTTATTATAATTCTTAATAATTCTTTTTTAGTATAAATAGTATTTCTATTAATATAGAGCTTTAATATTAGTAATATTATTTCTATAAATTGTTTTTTATCAAGCGAAAACAATTTTTCACACATTTACAATTTGTTTGTAACAAGAATAAACTGCCATAAATATATCAAGTGTTTAATATTGATATATATTTTTTCATATTTTCTGTATAATATAATATATATTATTACATTTACTTAATAATATAATAATGTTCATTCCATAATTAGAGTAATCATTTATGATTATAATTATTATTTATCTTATTCATTCATTGAATGAGGAAAATCAGAGTACAACAAGTAAGATATAAGTAATATTTACTCATTGTTTCCTAGTCAAACCTTACAACACCACACCTCTTCTACAGAACATGTACATCCATACAAGGGCTGTATTATCCAAATCAATTAAAATAAATATTCCTCTCAGGAAAATTCACTCTTTGGATCAGGGCTGGTGGATTCTCACATATACCAGCCCCTCTATCTCCTCCTGGAGATTTTTCCCCAGTTAATTAATATATTTCATTTCTGATTTAATAAATACTATAATTACTTATTTTGGAACATCTTATTTACTGGTAATAAGTTGGTCATTGCATTCTCTCACCTGTTCAGTATAGCTTCAGTGGCCATGTACTTATTAACCCTCCTCTCTCTTTATGACAGGTTGAAACAATGGACTCGAAGTTTTTTTTTAGCTTGTTTATTCTTGAATATTATTATTATTTGTTTTTTTGCTTTTTTTATATTTCTTTTAGTAGAAATATCATTATTATCACACTCATCAATGTCCACTTTATCTAATCACACTTGAAACCTCCATAGTTGAGTCACAGGCCCTCTTCACTTAGAAGAGCCCCTGTGAAATTATATTAATTATATCATGATTTCTTCTTTTCATTCATTTAAATTTATTTCTATCAATTATCAATTATAATCTCTTCATGATTGTATAAATTTTTATGATCTTTATGATCTTAAGATTTCATCAGCAATTTTAATCTCACTAATTGTTTTTATATGAAAATTGATATTTTCTAACTTCTCAATAATTGATGACATTTCAACTCTATCCTCAATTATTAATAAATCCAAAAATTATTTTTTTGATATGCAAGTCTTATCAGTTTTTTATTTATTGGTTAGTTGATTGAGAAATAATCCTGATAATTGCTTCAGGGATTCAGGACTTTATTTGCATCGGATTAATGATTGATTGGCTTTGAATTACTCAAGATAACTTATTTTTGTTTAAGAATTGATTTTAATTGACTCATTGACTTTGACTAATTAAGATATTGAATTAATTGCTGAAGATATTGTTTAAGTATTGAATTCCTCAAGACCTTGATTTTATTTTTGAACGAATCTATTGATTTATTAATTTATTTATTGAATTTTTCAAGATTACATTGATATTTATTTTGAATTGATTTCATATTTACTGAAATTGATTTGATACTCCTCAAGAGAATAATTCACCCATAATATTTTGACTTAGTCATTTTCATTCTTCAAGAAGTATTCAAATTAATTTAAATCACAAATTATTATCAACTTTTCTGATTCTTATTTGCAAATAATGCCTGTTGGCATAGTCCCCCAGTCAAGAAGAAAAGCTCTCAACGAAATCAAGCTATTATCACTCCTACAGCAAGGGTTCCTCTTGACTGCACACCATCAGTTCAGCAGCTGCGTGCAAATTTGGACAGAGGACCACAAATGTAAGGCGCAGCACCCTCTTGAATAGGATATATGAAATAAAGGAGATAAAGATCATTCTCTGTCCTGTTGGGAGGCTACCCTGGCATTTCTCAAGGGGCTAGAAGCAGGTTGGGGGAAGCTGAAGATGAAGAGGGGGAGGAGTCTGTGGAAGAGGAAGGGTCTGAGGAGACTGAAGTGGAAGCTGCTCTGGCAGGTGCCCCTGATGCTTCTGAGGTCTCAAATCAAGCCCTTCATAATCAACCTCTTTTCTCTCAAGCTGAACCAAATTTCCTCAAGCTGATGAATCAAATGACTTGATTCATGGGACAACTCACTCAAGAAGTTGCCCCAAGCAGCACTTCCAGAGCCCCAGAATTCAATACTTCATCTATAAATGCACCTGACTCTTTTGATGGTACTCAAGACCATAAATTGAGAGGATTTATTCAATACTGCCAATTGATTTTCCATAATGACCCAGAAAGGTTCTTCTCTGACAGGAAGAAGGATTTTCATTGAACTTCTTTTCCGACTGGTAGAGCTGGAAAATGGATTGAACAATTTCTCTCAAATATCTTCAATGAAGACCCTTCCTACCTCCTGAAGAATTGGCAATTGTTTGAGACCAAGTTATTCACTCTGTTTGGTAATCCCAATGAAGTCATGAAAGCTAAAAAGGTTCTGGAAAATTTCAGGATGAAGAAGCTTGGTCATGTTTCCTTGTAAATTGCTTATTTCAGAAGTTTAGTGTCAAGAATTAGAGACTGGGGAAAAATGGCTCATTAATTTTTATAGAAGAGGCTTGGAAGAGAGGCTATTCAATCAATTGGCTTCCAGCCCTGGGAAATTTGTTAGTCTTCAGGAACTCATTGACATTACTCTGGAGTTAGATACCAGGTACCATGAGAGGCATAAGGAAAAGGGTGGTAATCAAGAAAAGAAGGCTGCTGTAACTGCATCCAATTCCTTCAGGCCTCCTCAAGACTTATCTTCCAAGAAGCCCCACACTAAGGAAAATAAGGGAGGAATATTAAAGGCTGTAAGGATACACCTCCTCCTGCTCTCCTTAATAAGGACAACAAATGAATTGGTTCTGAAGAGGATAGGAGGATTTCCAAGCCTTATTCACTCATTGTGGTGGAAAGCACCAAATTGAAAAATGCTTCAAGTGGTGTTAAAATTCCGAAAGGGTCATCAAAGGTCTTCCCTAGTTAGAAGGGAAACGTTTGAGTGGGAATCAAATTGTGCTGAATGGTTCTAATTTTTTTGCTTCAAGAGCACAATTGTGCACTATGAATACTAGGGTCAAGAAATATTGGAAGTTTCTTTTTTTCGTTTCTGTCTATGATATTTTTTATAGTATTTTACTTAATTATGGTTCTAAAAACTCTTTTATTGCAAAGAATGTTTTCCTCAAATACTCATTTGCTATGTCTTCCCTCCCTGAAAATATTCTTCTTTTAATTTTGGATTCAAATCAATGCACTTTCTTTTTCATCACCCATTATGTCAAGTGGGTTTTTGACTTTCCTTCATTCTCAAGCTTTCAATGGGACTTTTTAATCTTAGATTCTCCCCAGGGAGAATACCTCATATTGGGATATGATTTCCTTTACCTTTTTACTCCCATCATTAATTGGAAAATGTATTTATCACCTATGATTCTAATGATAAGGATTCTAGTGGTATTATTCCCCCTGCTAGTAAGTACTCTGCCACTAAGGTCAACAGTGTTTCTCTGGTTTGTGAGCTTAATACACCTTCCCTTCCTTTTTATTTCCATATTCCTCCCATGATTCCTTTTCAGTAATTAATTCTATCAAGAGATGAATTCTTCAAAGAGATGAAAGAGGTTGGAGAAGATGTTTCTATATCTTCACTTAATCTCTTCCAAGGGGATATTAACCTTCCTCCTTTATCCTTTGATGCCTCCCTTTAGGAAATGTGAGATGAATAGAAAGAGAAAGAATCAATTGAAACTGTTTTGAAGGTAGTTCCTCCTCCTTATCACCAATATTTGGAAGCTTTCTCTAAGGTGAAAGCAGAGAAAACTCCTCCACACTGCACCTGTGATCATCATATCAAACTGGAGGGGTCTTGACCTGCAGTTGGTGCTATCTAGTCTTTATCAAATCCTGATTCAGAAAACCTACATGCCTATACTTCAGAGGACCTAGAGAAATATTTCATCAGGCCAAGCTCCTGTCCTTTTTGTAAAGAAAAAGGATGGATGATTTTTCTTGTTTATTGAAAACTGCATGCTAAATGCTCTCACTAGGAAGAACAGGTATCCTGTTCCTTCAATGAATCAGCTGATTACCCTTTTTGATGGTCCCACTATCTTCTCCAAGATAGATATGCGTGGTGCATGTAATATTGTGAGAATTAAAGAGGGGGATAAGCACTTCACTGCCTTCAGAGCCAGGTATGGAAGTTATTAGTATTTTTTATGCATTTTGGAGCAACCAATGCTCCTGCTTAATTGCAAAATCTTGTGATTGATATATTTGAAGTAGTTTATTTTGATGATATTATGGTCTTCTCAAGTTCTGAGGGGCAACTTATCAAAAATGTGGCCTCTGTCCTCCAAATAACAAGGGATAATAATTTTTTTTCCAAAGCCTTAAGCTGTGTATTCCATGCCTCAAGTGTCTATTACCTGGGTGATTTTGTTCCAAGTTGTGGTCTCAAAAGCGATTCTGCCAAATATCTGTAAATTCTCAATTGGCCACAGGCCAAAAAAATAAAACCCCTTCAATCCTTCCTTTGCTTTTCTGATTTTTCTTGTTGTTTCATTAGAAGTTGGCCCAAAAAATACTGGTCTCAATTCCCTTCTTGAAAAAGAATCTCCTTTTATCTTCATTGAGGAAGCTCTTAGTGAGTTTCAAATACTCAAAGAAGCTTTCAAAATTTCTCCCATCCATTCTCATTTCAATCCTTCCCTACCAACAATTGTAAAGACTGATTCTTATGATTATTCCTTGGATTATGTACTGAGTCAGGTGAATTACTGATGAAAGCACCCCATTGCATTTGATAGTTACAAATTTCTCCCAGATGAGCAAAACTATGAAATTCATGACCAGGAACTCCCTGGCATATTTTGGGCTCTCATGAAGTGGAGAGATTTTCTTCTTTATCTTTTCAATCTTTTTGAAGTCTTGACAGACAATTCTTGTCTTCCTCATTTCATGCCTTCCAAAGTTCTTACTTGTAATTAAGCGCATTGGGCTGAATTTCTCTCTGAATTTCATCTCACTATCACTTACCGCTCAGGAAGGCTGGCCACTTTACCAGATGTCTTGTCATGTTGGGACCACTTGTACACAGAAAAGGGCATGGACTTCATCAGAAATAATTCTCACACATTTCATCAATCTCTTAATAAAGATGAAATTGAAGAATCAAGCTTTAAATTTTCTCAGATTTGGTGAATAAAATTCACAAAGAAGTATAGAAAGACAAAGAATATAAAGAAATACACAAAGAATGAGAAAGTGGTGAATCATTCATAGAGTATTTCTTTGAGCCTTAAGCCAAATTTTTATTATTCAAAGATAGAGTGCTTATCCCAAGCAATAATGAAATTCAATTGAACATTATTTCCAAACATCATGACTAACCTTTGACTGGCCACCCTAGAGAAGAGAAGACCCTCAAGAACCCCAAGAGGGACCTTTATTGGGCTTGAATTATTCAAATCATCAGGGAGTATGTGTACTCATGTCAGAAATGTTCAAGAAAAAGGAACATTCACCATAAACATTTTGGATTAATCAAGCCTCTTTAAATTCCATCCAGTGATTGGAATTCATGATCGATGTACTTCAGCACTAAATTTCCCCTGCCCAAAAAATTTGATTGAATTTTAGTAGTTGAGGAAAAAATTCAAAAAATGGAAATTTTTATTCCAACTTATTCAACCATTACTTCCCTGGACCTAGCTCAAATCTTCATCAGTAATGTCAGTTCCGAAAATGGCCTTCCAGTCAGTCTCCTTAGTGATATAGATTCTTTATTTGTTTCATCATTTGAGATCCATTCTGTCAGCAGCTCATTTTTGTCAGTTACCATCATTATTTCTGGCACACCTTGCTCCCTCTGGCTGAATTTTCTTACAATAATGCAAAAAATTCATTAACAAAACAAGCACCTTTTTTACCATTTATGGAAGTGAACAAGCTTTGATTCAATTGAAATTTCTCAAGACACACCTTCTGGAAAGGTATCTACAAAGCTCCAATCAGTAAATCAAGCTGTCAAAGAAGAATTAGAGTCAGAAATAAGGCATTTTAAGAATAATGAAGATAGAAATTGGACAATTCGACCTGTTTTCAATCTGGGAACAAAGTATGGCTAGCTTCAATTAACATCAAGAAACCAATACCCACCAAGAAACACAGAAAGGCGGTTTTTTGGGCGCTTTGAAGTTCTGAAAAATATTGTAAGCCATTCATATCTCCTCAGTTTACCTCCACAATGGAAATAAGTTCGCCCTGTATTCCATGTGTCTTTACTAGAACTAGTCAAGAAATAGGATATCCCAAACCAACATCAATTGCTACCACCACCAGTAATAGTGTAAGAGCAAGGGGAATAGGAATTGGGAAAGGTTGTGGACTCAAACCTCAAAAGAGGTAATTTATGGTATCTTGTAGAGTGGAAAGGATTCAGTGATGACCCAGAGGGAAAAGCTTGGGAAACAGCTTTCAATGTTATAAACTCACCTGACCTAGTCAAAGATTGTAACACATTGTATCCTGACATTCCGGGCCCAAATTCCTCAAGAGTTTGATTTTATGGTTCTTGGTGGGGATTAGATTTTATGAAAGTAAGTTCCTCTGTTGGAAGGCACCTTGAAGGGGGTATTCTACCCAAATTTATTGTAAGAATTACCTTTTCCACTTTGTGAGAAATTGTCAGTTGTTTGGGCATATTCGGAAGGCCTTGCAACATCAATACCCTCAGATTTGCACCTTAAATAAAGATATGTCCAAGTTCTCTCTTTTATCTTCATTTATTTCCTTATTTATATCAATAATAATTATTCAAGAAATTCCTTACATAAAGTCATTTTATGGCACAAGGAAGTTATGAAATTAAGTTCTATCTCCTGTTATACATCCCAGAGGATATTGACTTTTTGTAAAACAACACCTTGACCACTCTGTGAGAAAGAATTCTCGGTTTTATCTTTTCAGGAAATTTATGGCCAAAAAAAGCAACTCACCACAAGAAGGACAATCCTCAGAAGTTTTTTATTTCTTTTTCTCTTCATTCTTGTAGTTTCTATATTTCTTTTACTTGTATAATTATTGTTCCATCCTATTTCTTTATCAAGAAAAAGCATCCCCTAACATGTAATGTATTTTGAGGTTACATTTATTTCTTGTATCAATAAGAGTGAGCATAAAAGACAAAACAAACACAAAAAAATCCAAAAAAAACTAGTTTCATCTACCAAAATGATCAAAGGTCCTCTGGAAATCATTTATCAACTTATCTTCATACCAGACAAGCTTAGCAACAATCTCTTCAGAAGCAGTACCAAGAATTATGCTATCATTGACATACATGATTACCTCTACTATTTCTGAAAGACCTTCTGAACAGCCTGGACACATTACTACCCAAATTTAGATCCTCTCTGCTAACCCTGATAGGCCAAAGCTTCCTTCTTTGAAATACTTGAGCAACTGAAAATGGTAAATGTGACCAATCTTCTCTTCTTCTACTGGTTCTGGCCACAGGTTGAAATCTCTAAAAGGTCAGGACTGGTGTTGTTCTGGGCTTTGAAATGAAAATGGCCACATTTTTGAAGCTAGGGAACGCCTGGAAGTGGATGTATTAGGTGAAGGAGGAGGGATTGTAGATGGGAGAGTGGAAAGAAAAGGTTGTATGCCTCTTGGGGTAATGGGAATGAATTAGATATGTAATATCTTGGCAGAAGGTTTATTAGGTGAAGAACTTGAATGGTTGCCAGTGGATTTATTTACTAAATTAACTTCTTCACCATCCAATTCTTCACTTCCTTCATCATCTGGGTTGGTTGGTGAATAAGAAATTCTTGTTATTCTTTTCACCACACCTTGATTTTTGATTCTAGGGATTGGGACCTCTGAACTGGAGTACATTGGCGTAGAACAAATGGGAATGGGCCCTCCAACATTGGTCCATCTTGCAAAATCCTCCTTCTAGGGCGAGTTCCTAAATCAAGCCGTAATTATCAAGTCAAATCAAGAATACCACAGAACTTACAATTGCAATAATCTGAAGTACCATCAAGGGAAGGCATCTCAGAAACTGGGAGCTTCTTCCCAAAAGGCCTATCCTTTTTTCTCTACAAATATCACCTTAAATTGGAATGTGGCACTCATTGACATGAACATGGTTTCATCCCAAAAAAAAGGAACTTTGAAGATCTAGGCTTAAAGGTTTGGAAACAATTTTTCTCATTATTAAAGAGCACAGTAAAGGAAGGATCCAAAACTTCAACTGCCTTCTTGTGAACCTTTGAGATATGACCACATACCCAAAAAGGTCACAAGAAATATTTCAAATAATTATACATTAAAAATAAGTACCTTAAAACTACAAAAATACCATAAATTTGTATAAAACTTGGTTTAACTTAAAAACCAATGAATAGAAATGTGAAATAAATTACACCATTGGATTCCCCATGGTGAAATATACATATACCATTTTTATGACATATCTGTAAAGTCAATATTTAATAAGCTATAAGTAATAATACCTTATAAAAGACACAAATCCTTATTTATTTCAAAAACCAATGAAACAACATGTGAAATGAATGGTACCATTGGATTCTCCATAAAGATCCACACATAAAACAATGAATAAGCTAGTCTTCAAAACCAATACTTAAGGAATTAACCTGAATATATGCACTTTTTTGGTCAATGCATATATTCAACTGTATGAATAGAGATATGAAGTTTATTTCACAAGTTATAAACAAGGTTGAAACCTGTAAAGAATTATTGGTTAAAATCAATAGAGCTGTTGACCACTTTGTTGTGAAAGTGGTCCAAACTTAAACAAAAGGAGACAATTGGATTCTACTAGCTCCTTCGTGAAGAATGATGTATTTTTTATTATAATATTCAAGGTATAACCCCTTGAAATCATATTTTGAAGTTTAAAATATTAAATTTTGACAGAAAAGATGAGTTACAAGAAAAATCATCAAAAATAGGGTTTTGATTATGTAATGGAATGCTCTTGGCAGCATAATACGGTTATGCCAAGCTATTAGAAATCACTCTCTGAATTGCTGTAGCGTGTAAATCTTAAAAGTTCTTAAGGATCAAAGTTTGAGCTTAATTTGATCATTTATGATCACTCACTGTAACCTTAAATTAAGTTTAACAGTCATATAAGTGTTACAATTGGTGAATACTATTAGTTTATGATTAAAACTAATAAAATCCACGACATTTGGGGTTCTGCCAAGCCTTTGACGTCATCAGACTTAGAGTTATAGTGATAACTCTAAATAATGGTGTAATAGTGATGTAATGAGGTTTGAGCATGATGTAATCACCACCAAACCTTAAAATATTGATCAATTCCAGTGGATATGATCGGTACACGTCTACTAGAAGCCTGTTGGACTCTAGGAGGGAGGTATTTACTATAAATAGAGCTCTTTCTGCTCTGTTTTCCCCTCAGACGCATCAAAAACATTAAATAAATACAAACAAAAAGGTAATATCTTTATTATTTATATATAAAACTTTTATATTATTAAGGACCAAAGTTCATCTTTATTATAATCATCAATTTTGACATTATTAAATCATTTGTTTAACTGTTTTTGTTAAAAATCTCTCTAAAACTCATTTCCACATAAAAAATCAAGAATATTTGCAATTTCTCTATTTTTTATTGTCAATACAATTTGTATAAGTTGTATTTAAATTATTTGGTGTGAAATATCTCAAAATTATTATATTAAGTGTTAAAAGTAGGTTATTTTCTCTTATATTAATAATTTTCTCTATATTATTCTTTTAATAATTCTTTAATTAATATAAATAGTATTTATATGAATTTATAACTTTAATATTAGTAATATTATTGTTCTTAATTGTTTTTTATTAATAAAAAACAATTTTTTATGCCTTTATTATTTGTTTGTAACAATAATAAAGTGCTTTTAAATATATTAATTATTTTATATTAATATATTTATTTTATTATATTATATTTTATAATATAAATTATATTATTATATTTTTATTAATAATATAATTATTTTTATCTTACTTATTTCATTCATAAGGACATTCATAGTACAATAAGTAAAATATTAGTAATTTTCAATTATTGTTTCATAGTCAAACCTTACATTTGGGGGCCTGGCCGTGATATTTACTCTAAAAGTCCTTTAAAAAGATTCTAATTGGGTTTATCCAATAATAAATTATACTTATAATCATAAAATTATATGATAATTTTATATTTATTGATTTTAAAAGCTATTGAGGCATTTGGAAAGCAATTGTACTGTCTTACACGTGGTTTTTCACATCCTTAGACTTGCAAAAACTTGCTTTGAGTGACTCTAGTGATTAAAAAAGATATTTCATAAATTCAAAATAATTTTATATTTTAAATTAATTTTATAAAAAGAATCATACTGATTTTATTTTATTCTTTAAAAATAAAAATATTAAAAACCAATAAAAAAGTTATTTTATTCTCTTTAATTTCAGTTCTTTAATTATTTTCATTTTTTTTTCCATAAAAAAGATATAAAAGCAATTTTTACGTGGAAAATTGCCATATCTTACCAAAATAACACTTTTATATAAAAGACTTATATTTATTTGTCTTTTTTAGTGTTTGAAGACAACCCAACAGAGGATAACCAAACCACTGTTGAAATATTGGTGGAAGAAACTTGTCAAAGCTCTCCATCACCAATAATTAGCAAAAGAAATAAAGCCAAAAAATTTGACTTTCCAGGACCCACCATTCAGGACTCTGAAGGTGAGTACCTCATTTATAAATTGCCATAAGAAATTTCCTGTTCTGAAATCCTCTTATTTCTTATTTTTCTTATAATATGACTACCAGAAGAGGCTCCCAATATGCCATCCAATCAGATGGAGCTGGACTCAGAGGTAGAATTGATTCCTCAAAAGGGAAAAGGAAGGGCAATATCCCCAGTGGAACAGAATCCACACAAGGAAGTGCCTTATCCCAAAGGCAAGTCCCAGAAATGCCCATGATATCTGAACCTGAATTGGAAGTAAGTATGAGTGACTCAAACAGGTACAAATAACATTCAGAGGGCTCAAATAGACATCTCCATGAGCCAGTACAAACAGTACTACACAGTATACAAGGACAAAGATTGGGAAATGTTGCCTCAAATACACCAAGGAGTGATGAACCCCTGGCACATCCTGAAAAAGTTCCTCAAAGAGGAGGAAATAGTGAGATACTCCAATGGATGGAATCCACTATCATCCAAACCTCAAATCAAAAAGATCAAGGAGTATCATGCCAAAAAGAAGGAGGCAACTAAGGAAGAAACCCCAGTAGCTTCTACCAGAAAGCCCCAAGTCAAACCACTTCCCCAAGAAGGGGAGAAAAACAAGAAAAAGAATTGGAGAAAACCATATTCCCCAAGCTACAGGATCCCCAAGATCCAAAAAGATGCCATGGACAATGTCTTCAACATGGCCAGAACTTTGATGGAATTCAAAGACAAAGAGGAACAAAGAATGAGACAACCCCATTTCCCAAAGAAATAACCTTGTCTCCTGATGCTGTAAATACTTTAAAAGAGCTTAAAAATAGTATCTTACCTCTTAAAGACATTAAAAATAGTTTATTATCTTTCCAAGAAATAAATAACAGTTTATCATCTTTAACAAAACTTGTTGTACAAAATAAGAAAGAAATTGATAACATAAAATTTATGATTGAAAATAATAAACCAAAAGTATTAATTGACAATACTCAGAAATTGATACAAGGACAACAAGAGTTGTATAAATACATAAGTGATATCAAAGAAAAAACTTTTACAATCAATTATGACATGAGTATTGACAATCTTACAGAAAAACTAAACAAATTAAGTATTTCTGTAGAAAAATTTGAAGGAAATACTTCATCACACCAAAAGTTACTTTTGGACCATGTGGAAAAGAGTGATGAAGCAAGAATGCATCTGAAAGATGACATTCAAAGTGAAATAAGGCTTATTACTGAAAAAATGGATAAAATTAATGAGGCTAATTTAAATATGTGAAAGTTATCAACACCATTTTCTCACATAAGAAGCCCTGTTAAACCAAAAGAGGAATTAACAAATCCATTCATAACAGACTTGAGTCACCAAGATAATAACCAAGTCTTAATGAAGGAAGCACCTCAATTGAAAGAATGGCCAACATTCACAGGAGAAGGTGAATATGACCACATGTCATTTATCCAAACAATTGACATGATACAAGAAGATTATGCCATACCAGATGAATTAATCACTGCAAGATTACATTCATTGTTTGAAAAATCTGCAAAAAGATGGTATTAGGCATAAGGCAAACAAATGGCAAAAATACCTGGTCTTGGTGGAAACAAGAAATAATCACCAAGTGGGCTAAGAATGCCTGAAGGTACAAAATAGAAAATGCATTTGAAAATTATTTCTTTGACCCAGACAAAGACAAACCTTTAACTTGGTTCTTGAAACAAGTTGAAAGACTTAATGCATTGTACCCAGAAATGTCACAAAAAATGGTGCATATGAAAATACTCATGAAATGTGGAGGAGAGCTACAACATGCCCTAAGAAGCAGATGTATAGAACCATGCTCCACAGAAGAGTATATTAATGCACTAGAAGACATAGTGACAAGAACAAAAATTGGCAGGACTTGGGAGAAATTGGACATTAAAAGCCCAAAAAAACCATTTATCAAAAAAGATAAATCAAAAGAATCCTTCAAGCCCAATACATCCAACAATAATGAGCAAAGAAAATGCCATAAATGTGGAGGTATTGGACACTTAGCCAATAATTGCCTTAAAAAGGCAAAGATTAATGAAATTGTGGAAACAGAAAACCACAATGACAAAGAAGAGGAATCTGACACTGAAAAAGGGACAGAAGAGTCAGAAAGCTCTGAAAGTGATGAAATCAATATAATTAATGCACAAATTAATAATATTTATATAATTTATGAAGTACTGGATGTTAACTCAGACTTACCACAAGTTAGGACATCTGACACAAACGTGACAAACATACAAGATGCCAAAATGTATAGGACCAAACCTGCAAGAGGAATGGGATATACAGCTGGAAAATCAAGTATAAGTATTTTTATGGTTGATAACCAAGAAGGAAAAGTTAACTTAGACACAGGAGCATATTGCACCTGTGTTGGTAAAAGTTATTTAAAAACCATTGTCCCAAACTGGCAAGAAAAACTTATGCCAATACAAGGTGTCAAATTTAGTAGTGCAAGTGAGAGCATGAAGCCCCTTGGAATGATTTATTTAAAACTAATTTTTCCTCACCCTTCACAATGTGTCAGAATCAAAGTAGAGTTTGTAGTAATGGACAACTGTACTAGTAATCACTTCATACTTGGAAATGATTACTTATCAATTTATGGTATAAATATCTCCAACCAAAAGGATAGATATTTTACCATAGGAGACAACAAAAGAAAAAAGTTTGGCTTCTTAAATAACAAAAAACAAATCACAGTTATTAAGAATGAAGAAAAAATTCCAGAAAAGGAACTTTTTATATCTGAAAAACGTAAAGAGGCAGAATTCAATGAAGAATTAACAGAAAAGATGAAAGAAAAATTGATTGACCTCTTATTTAAGTATAAAAATGCCTTTGCAACTGACAAAGAGCCACTAGGTGCCACAATTGGACATGAAGTGGATATAATTCTTAATGTGGAAAAACCTTACCCACCTCTACTAAGAAGACCTGCTTACCCAGCTAGTCCAAGGGCTAGAGAAGCCTTAGAGGTACACATTAAAGAATTAATAGACCTTGGAGTATTAAGAAAGGTAGGACATAATGAACAGGTACAAGTCACTACACCTGTCATTATGTAACAACCATCCATCAGGGGTAAGGGTATTCATTCATACACCCACTCAAACACCTCAAATCAGCAAATCCAGTATCTGCATCAGCAGTCAGTTTCAGCAATCTTCATTCTGAAACATGCATACAGTTTGGTACATCAATACAGCCTGTCAATACTTGTACAGGATGGATTCACCCAATACAGTTTCAATACACCAGTATGTAACTGTATGATCACTCAAATACACCACACCTCTTGTACAGGTCCTGTACAGCTGTACAGGACCTGTATTGGCCAGACTCAATTCAACAATCAATTATTCTCATGAAAACTCTTCTCTGGATCAGGGCTGGTGATTCTCACATATACCAGCCCCTCTTTCTCCCCCCTGGGGACTTTTCCCCAGTTAATTAATTTAGTTGATTTATTATTATCTGAATATTCTTATCCTTATATTTTGGATATTATATTTATTTAATCTTAAGTTAGTCTTTGCCTTTTTTCTTTCTTCGCCTGTACAGTATGAGTTGGGTGGCCATATCCTTATTAACCCTTCTCTTTCCATTCTGACAGGTTGAAACAGTGGACTTGGACTTGTTTGTGGTTGGCTCTTCTATTTCTTATTCTTATTTCTTTTGTTGCTGCTTTTCTTATATTCATTCTTTTAGTAATTCATCTTTAATACTCTTAAGTGTATCTCATCTTATCTTATCTTTGAGCCCTCCATAAGTGAGTCCCAGTTTACTGAGTGCCAGGCCCTCTTCACTTCGAAGAGCCCCTGTGACATTAAATTAATTAACTCATATTTGATTCTTTCTTTTCATTCATTTATATTCATTTTCTCTCATTCATCAATTATGATCTCATTTATGACTTAATGATCTTTAATGATTATGATTTTCTCTTTTATCAATTTTCATCTCATTCATTTCATTTATATGAAAATTGATCCTTTCTTCTTTCTTAATCAATGCTGACCATTTCATCATTTCACTCTATTTTATCAAATCAAATTTTTCTGTGTTTTTATTCAGGTCTTATTCAGGAGTTATTGATTGGCTTAATTGATTGGATTATTCATTGGGATTCATTTGGGTTATTGATTCAGGACTTATTGGATTTATTGACTTTGAAATCTCAAGATATTGATTGATCCTCAAGAATTTATTTTGATTTATTGATTGATTTGACTCATCAAGATATTGAATTGATTTCTGAAGATTTTGAATTGATTTATTGATTCCTCAAGACCTTGATTTCATATTGAAGACACTGAATTATTGATTTATTGATTATTGATTTACTCAAGATTATTGATATTTGATTTGAATTGATTGTTGATTGATTGAATTGATTTGATTGTTGATTGAATTTGATTTCACCTCAAGATTTGAATTGATTCCTCAAGATTCATCAAGATTTTATTGTGATTGATTTGGCCAAATTTGATTATTCTTCTTAATACCATCAAGTTATTTTAATTCTTTTCATAATAAAAATGCTTCAAGAGACCTCAGAACAAGCCTGGGTCATCATCAGGAGGCTTCCCTAGCAAGCAGGGAAAAGCCTGAGTGGGGATCATGATGTGTTCAATGGTTCTCACTTATTTCCTTCAAGAGCACAATTGTGCACTCTGAATACTAGTGTCAAGAAATCTTTAAAATTTCTTATTTTCTCTTCTGTCTCTGATATTTTTTATAGTATTCTCATTGATTCTGGTGCTACAAACTCTTTTATTGCAAAGAATTTTGTTCTCAAGTACTCATTGACTCTGTCAGAGCTCCCTGGAAAGATTCCTCTTTTCATTTTGGATTCTAATGAATCCCCTGCTTTGTTCATCACCCATTATACCAAGTGGGTAGTTGACTTGCCTTCCTTCCCAAGCTTTGAATGGGATTTCTTTATCATAGATTCACCCAAAGGAGAAGACCTGATATTGGGCTATGATTTCCTTTACCATTTCAATCCCATTATTGATTGGAAAAATGGATTGATCACCTATGATTCTAATCATAAGGATTCTAGTGGTATTACTCCTTCTACTAGTAATGACTTATCCACTGCTGTCAACAGTGTTGCTCTGGCTGGTGAACTTAAGACACCTTCCATCCCTTCTTCTGTCCATATCCCTTCCATAATTCCCTCTCAGTCATTACTTCCATCAAGAGATGAAGTCTTCAAAGAGATAAAGGATGTTGGAGAAGATGTTGCCATATCTTCACTTCATCTCTTCCAAGGGGATATGGACCTTCCTCCCTTATCCTTTCATGCATCCCTGGAGGAGCAGTGGGATGAGGAGGAAGAGCCAGAAGAAATTGAAACTGTGCTGAAGGTTGTTCCTCCTGCTTATCACCAATATTTGGATGTATTCTCCAAGGTGAAAGCAGAGAAACTTCCTCCACACCGCGCCTGTGATCACCATATCGAATTGGAGGGTCTTCTACCTCCAATTGGTGTTATCTACTCATTATCAAATCAAGAGTCAGAAACACTGCGGGCCTACATTTCAGAGAATGTAGAGAAAGGTTTCATTAGACCAAGCTCCTCTTCAACAGGAGCACCTGTCCTTTTTGTCAAGAAAAAGGATGGAGGTCTTCGTTTGTGTGTTGACTACCGCAAACTCAATGCTGTCACTAGGAAGAACAGATACCCTGTTCCTCCTATGAACCAGCTTCTTACCGTATTCAACGGTTCCACTATCTTCTCCAAGATAGATTTGCGTGGTGCATATAACCTTCTGAGAATCAAAGAGGGGGATGAGCACTTAACTGCCTTTAGAACCAAATATGGCAGTTATGAGTATTTGGTCATGCCATTTGGTTTGACCAATGCTCCTGCTTCTTTCCAAAATCTGGTAAATGATATCTTTGCAGATTTTTTGGATGTGTTTGTTGTGGTTTATCTAGATGATATTATGGTCTTTTCCAGTTCTGAGGAGGAACATGTCAAACATGTGGCCTCTGTCCTCCAAAGACTGAGGGACAATAATCTATTTGCCAAAGCCTCCAAGTGTGTATTCCATGCCTCAAGTGTGGAATACTTGGGCTATGTTGTTTCAAGTGATGGCCTCAAGATGGATTCCTCAAAAGTTCAGCAAATCCTCAATTGGCCTCAGCCCAGAAACATCAAGGCTCTTCAATCTTTTCTTGGCTTTGCCAATTTTTATCGACGTTTCATTAAAAATTATTCTAAAAAAATCACTTCTCTCACTTCCCTCCTTAAAAAAGATTCTCCCTTTATCTTCAATGAGGAAGCTCTTAGTCAGTTTCAAGCACTCAAAGAAGCTTTCACCTCTGCTCCTATCTTATCTCATTTTAATCCTTCTCTACCTACTATAGTAGAGACTGATGCTTCTGATTATGCATTGGGCGCCGTACTGAGTCAGGTGAATGACTCTGGAAAGCATCCCATTGCATTTGATGGTCGCAAGCTCTTACCAGCTGAACTCAACTATGAAATTCATGACAAGGAACTCCTTGGCATAGTTTGGGCTCTCAAGCGCTGGAGGGCATTTCTTCTTTCTCTTTCCAATCCTTTTGAGGTCTTGACAGACCACTCTTCCTTGCAGTTTTTCATGTCTTCCAAAGTTCTTACTCGTCGTCAGGCCCGTTGGGCTGAATTTCTCTCAGAATTTCATTTCACTATCACTTACCGCCCAGGCAGGCTGGCCACTTTGCCGGATGCCTTGTCACGTCGGGACGACGTGTACCCAGAGAGGGGGGTGGACTTCATCAGCAAGAATCCTCACAATTTTCATCAAATACTTAAGCAAGATTGAATTCAAGAGTCAAGATTCTTCTCAATCAAAGTGGAAATTTTCTCAGATTTAGTTGACAAGATTCAAGAAGAAGTATGGCAAGACAAAGACTATAAAGAAATACTCAAGCAACTAGCAAGAGGTGAATCAGTTCCAGATTATTCTCTTGAACCTCAAGGCAAGTTATTATTATTCAAAGATAGAGTGGTAATCCCAAGCAATGAAGAACTTCAACTCAATATTCTTCAAAAGCGTCATGACTCACCATTGGCTGGCCATCCTGGCCAGGAGAAGACCCTCAAGCTCATCAAGAGGGATTTTTATTGGGCTGGCATGAATCAATTCATCAAGGACTATGTGTCCTCATGTCAGCAATGTTCAAGAAACAAGAACATTCATCACAAGAAGTTTGGATTACTCAAGCCTCTTTCAATTCCATCTGGTCCTTGGAATTCATTATCAATGGACTTTATCACTCAATTGCCACTATCCAACAACTTTGATTCAATTTTAGTAGTTGTGGACAGATTCTCAAAAATGGCAATCTTCATTCCAACTTATGGCACAATCACTGCTCTGGATTTAGTTCAAATATTCATTAGCCATGTATTTTCCAAGCATGGACTCCCAGTCAGTATTGTCAGTGATAGAGGATCCTTATTTGTTTCATCATTCTGGACTCAATTGTGTCAGCAGCTCAAGATATCAAGAGATCTTTCAACTGCCTTTCACCCTGAAACAGATGGACAGACAGAGAGGGTAAATCAGATACTAGAACAGTACCTTCGGATGTATGTCAGCTATCATCAAGATGACTGGTACACCTGGCTCCCTCTGGCTGAATTTGCCTATAATAATGCAGAACATTCATCAACCAAGCAATCACCTTTTTTCACCATTTATGGAAGAAATCCCAGCTTTGACTCAATCCATATTTCTCAAGACTCACCTGCTGGAAAGTTATCAACAAAACTCCAATCAGTACAGCAAGTTGTCAAAGGAGAATTAGAGTCAGCAATAAGGAGATTCAAGAAGTATGCAGATAGAAATAGGGCAATTCCACCTGATTTCCAACCTGGGGACAAAGTATGGCTAGCTTCCAAGAACATCAAGACAACAAGACCCACCAAGAAATTATCAGAAATATGGTTGGGACCCTTTGAAGTTCTTAAGAAGATTGGCAGCCATGCATATCACCTCAAGTTGCCTCAGCAATGGAAGACAGTTCACCCTGTATTCCATGTGTCCTTATTAGAACCAGTCAAACATTCAACTATCCCAAATCGTCATCAATTGCCGCCACCACCAGTTTTAGTGGAAGAGCAAGAAGAATGGGAAGTGGCTCAGGTTCTGGACTCAAAACTCAAAAGGGGTAAATTATGGTATCTTGTAGAGTGGAAAGGATTCAGTGAAGACCCAGAAAGAACCACTTGGGAACCAGATTCCAACCTTACCAGCTCACCAGACCTTGTCAAGGATTTCCACTCATTGTATCCAGACAAGCCTGGTCCAAATACCTCAAGAGTTTGATTTTATGGTGCTTGGTGGGGAGAAGAAGTTATGAAAGTAAGTTCCTCTCCTGGCATGCACCTTTAAGGGGGTATTCTACCCATATGTTGTTGTAAGCATCACCTTGGCCACTTTGTGAGCACTTGTCAATTCTTTGGACAGGTTCAGGAAGCATACAACATCAATACCCTCCATTTGGACCTTATCAAGATATGGCCAAATGTTTCTTTCTTTCTTTATGTTTTCATTTTCTTTCTTTATTATCATTTCATTTTATGCCAATCATCATAATTCAAGACATTCATTACTTCAAGTCATTTACGGCAATTCTTTTCAGTAGTCATTTATGGCAATTCATTTCAGAAGGCATTTATGGCAATTTATTTCAGTCTTATGGTGCTTGGTGGGGAGTGGAAGTTATGAAAGTAAGTTCCATCTCCTGGTATGCATCCCTGAGGGTTCTACTTCTTGTAAAACATCACCTTGGCCACTCTGTGAGCATCAAATGCTTGGTTTTCATTTTTCAGACACTTCTTGGCCAGAATCAAGCAACTCACCACAAGAAGGACCAGCCATCAGGAATTTTTCTTTATTTCTTTCTTTACTCTCATCTTCTCTTATTCTTTCATTTTTTCTTTCTTTCTTTACTTGTATAATTTTCTTCTTTTATTTCTTTAAAGCAGCAACATCCCGTCCTCAAATCATGTATTGGGAGGTTCCATTATTTTTCATTTTTTAGTATTTATAAGAGTGGGGATAGAAGGCAAGCCAAACACAAACAAGGAAAAGGAAACTAGTTATCTCTACCCAAGTCATCAAAAGTTCTCTGGAAATCATTTATCAACTCATCTTCATACCAGGCAAATTTTGCAGCCATTTCTTCAGAAGCAGTACCTGGAATCGTCCTGTCATTGGCATACATAATCACCTCTCTGCTATTTCTGTCAACTCTCCTGAACAATCTGGCCACAGCATCTTGATTTTCACTAGCCGCGTTGGGATCTTCTCTGGTAACCCGGATAGGCCAACGTTCTCTTCTTTGGAATACTTGAGCGGCAGGAAACGGCAAAGGGGACATCCCATCTCTTCTTCTGCTGGAGCTGGCCACAGGTTGGAGTTGACGGGAGGTGTTTATGGGTGAGTTTCTGGGCTGTTGAACTGGAGATGGTCTTACTGCTGGATTCAAGGCAGGCCTGGTGGTGTGGGAAGTAGTTGGTGATGGAGGAGGAAGGGTTGTAGGAATTGAAGCAAGCATTGGTTGGAAGGTTCTTGGAGTGCTGGGAATCACTTGGCTTTGGAATCTGGGGTTGGCAAGAGGTTGAGAAGAGGAATTGCTGGATGGATGGCCACTTGAATGAGGAATAACTTGAACTTCTTCACCATCCAACTCATCACTTCCTTCAGCATCTGGATCTGATGGGGAATCAACAATTCTTCTTAGCTTCTTCACTACTTTCACCACTCCATCAGCATTGGTCCTTGAAATGGGAATTTCTGAGCTGTAGTGGATGGGCCTACCACCAATCGGAATGGGCCCTCCAACATTAGTCCACCTGGCCACATCCCTCTGCCTGGAACCAGTCACTACATCAAAATATCAGCATCAACTCAACCAAGAAATGCAAACCACTCACATTGAGAAAATCCAGAAGTGGCATCAGGGGTAGGTTCCTCAAGAATGGGGAATTCCTGCCCATAAGGCCCATCCTTCTTACTCCATAAGTGCCTCTTGACCCGGGACAAGGTTGATCCGGTACGGCGGCATGGCTTCTTCCCAATAAAGCAGAAATGGCATTTTGACGATCGAGGATTGTAATGTTGAAAGCAATCCTTCCCCCTGGCCAAACACTCAGTACAGGCAGGATCAAGAACTTCAACTGCTCTGAACCCATCATATGTTTGGGAGGGGTCAAAATGGCCAGAAGACGCCATGGAGGGAGAAGACAATCGACTGAAGACACCAGAACCATGAAGAACAGACGGTGGCGGTGCAGAAGGGGAAGATTCAGTGAGTTCAGTCAGTTTGGAACTCATAACTGAAGAAAGTGCAAGCAGAAGATTCAAGACGTCAGAATCAATCCACTCCACATCAAGAAAAAGAAATTTGACTCAAGGAACTGGGGCCATAACTCAATTATGCCCCACCTCAAAGCCTCTAAGGTGAAGGTTCATACCCCTTTGGGGCTGAACTCATCACCCAGGGCCTCCCCTGCAACTTTGGGGAGGCCAGGATCTTGATGGTCCTGGACCCCATCAATGGGTCCAGGCCATGTAGGGTAAAAAATGGGTAAGGGCCATTTCTGGACCCCTTGGTCACCCTGGGTCCCCAGCAAATTTGGGCCCAGGGGCTCTTTTTTGGTCCTGGGGGCCTCCAATAGCCCCCACGGACCGCGGACCGCGGCGTACGGCCCACGGCCCCCGGACCGCGAACCACGGACCACGGACCGCGGACCGTAGGATCCCAAAACATCAAAAAGGCCTATTATGGCCAAAAAACCCAGAAAAATCAAAAATTGCCCTAGTCACCAAAACACCCAGCAAGGCCAAAAAGGCCATAAAAAGCAAGATACATCAAGATCACTCAAGATGGAGGCCACAGTCCAAAACCCACTGGGAGGGCTGCCTGAGGCCAATTCCTTGGATCATGGGGACAAGACCCCTTGGAGGTTCATTGAATGGATTAAGTCTGGGCCAATGAGTACAAGTCATATACTCATTGGGCACCAATTTTTGAGCACAAGTGCTCAATGGCCTTTATTCTGGGATATATCCCAAGGCCACATCCCAAGACATGGCTGATTGAATCAAAAGAAAAGAATTGCATACTCTGGAAGGAATACTCACTCAAACTTGAAAAGAAAGGGGGGAATCAATTGAAATTGGCAGGGAAGAAGTAATGAAGGATTTTCAGGATAATGGTCAAGAGGAAAGAAAATTAAAAAGAAAAATTTTTGAAAAAAAATGTGGGGATATTGAGATGCCACTCAACAGTGGCAGGGTATTATGGTGTTCAGGAGCCCACCAGTTTCAAGGGGGGGATACTGTAACAACCATCCATCAGGGGTAAGGGTATTCATTCATACACCCACTCAAACACCTCAAATCAGCAAATCCAGTATCTGCATCAGCAGTCAGTTTCAGCAATCTTCATTCTGAAACATGCATACAGTTTGGTACATCAATACAGCCTGTCAATACTTGTACAGGATGGATTCACCCAATACAGTTTCAATACACCAGTATGTAACTGTATGATCACTCAAATACACCACACCTCTTGTACAGGTCCTGTACAGCTGTACAGGACCTGTATTGGCCAGACTCAATTCAACAATCAATTATTCTCATGAAAACTCTTCTCTGGATCAGGGCTGGTGATTCTCACATATACCAGCCCCTCTTTCTCCCCCCTGGGGACTTTTCCCCAGTTAATTAATTTAGTTGATTTATTATTATCTGAATATTCTTATCCTTATATTTTGGATATTATATTTATTTAATCTTAAGTTAGTCTTTGCCTTTTTTCTTTCTTCGCCTGTACAGTATGAGCTGGGTGGCATATCCTTATTAACCCTTCTCTTTCCATTCTGACAGGTTGAAACAGTGGACTTGGACTTGTTTGTGGTTGGCTCTTCTATTTCTTATTCTTATTTCTTTTGTTGCTGCTTTTCTTATATTCATTCTTTTAGTAATTCATCTTTAACACTCTTAAGTGTATCTCATCTTATCTTATCTTTGAGCCCTCCATAAGTGAGTCCCAGTTTACTGAGTGCCAGGCCCTCTTCACTTCGAAGAGCCCCTGTGACACATTATAACTTGGCATAATGGAAAATCAAGGATGGTAGGAGACTTCAGAGCTCTGAACACCTATACCATTCCAGACAGGTATCCAATACCCAGGATCCATGAGACATTGACACAACTGTCACAAGCTAAGTTCATCACAGCCATGGATGCCTTGAAGGGTTTTCATCAAAATGTCTTAACAGACAATGCCAAAAAACTACTGAGGATAACAGTCCACTGTGGAATTTTTGAATACTTAAGAATGCGATTTGGCTTAAAAAATGCACCTTCCCATTATCAAAGAATGATGAATACCATATTTCCTGAAGAATTATCAGAAGGATGGTTAATTATCTATATTGATGATATCATAGTTTGCTCAGAAACTTGGGAAAATCACCTTACAAGACTAGAAAGGGTACTACAGAAAATAGCCCAAGTGAATAGGAAAATATACTCAAAAAAGTGTCATTTTGCATATAGTGAACTGAAAGCACTAGGACATGTTGTATCTGGACTTAGTCTAGGCATAGACAAGAATAAAGTAGCAGCAGTACTACTCAAACCAATGCCCCAAACTGAAAAAGAAATGCAATCATTTCTAGGATTTTCTGGTTACTATAGACAGCACATAAAGGACTTTGCAAAAATTGCTAAATCCTTGTATAAGCTATGTGACCAACAAACATTCTATGAAATGACAGAAGAAAGAGTCAAGGCATATGAGGAATTGAAAAAATTCCTTAACAAATGCCCCATTTCTTCTAATGCCAGATTGGAAACTACCCTTCAAACTTTACATTGATGCTTTTGGAGAAGGACTGGGTGCTGCACTACATCAGACACAAATTATCAATGATAAACCAGTGGAAGGACCAATTTGTTTTATTTCAAGACAGATAAAGCCAACAGAAGCAAGATATGGAGCAAGCCAAATGGAATGCCTCTGCTTAGTGTGGGCTTTAGAAAAATTACATTACTATTTGGATGGAACAGTATTTGATGTGATTACAGACTGTAATGCTGTAAAATCTCTATTAAATATGAAAACTCCAAATAGACATATGCTGAGATGGCAAATTGCTATCCAAGAATATAGAGGAAATATGACTATTGTTCATAAATCTGGTAATATTCACAAAAATGCAGATGGTCTTAGCAGATGGGCTCCAGCAAATACCCCTGACAATCTAGCATGGGTACCACAAGAAGAACACCATATAGAAGGAATATGTGTCACAGACATTGGCACAGAATTCTTTAACCAAGCTAAAGAAAGCTATAAGATAGACAAAAATTGCCATATCTTAAGCCAACTTCTAATGAAAGACTGCAAAGACCCATCACTTTCATCAAAACTAGATGAAATATGGAAAAAGGCATATTATGAAGGAAGATTCCACCTCCTTGATGGAATCCTTTACCATAGAACAAAACACACATGTGTTATGGCCTTAACAGATAGAACCCTGATAAACACTATTTTACATGAGTGTCATGATAGTGTTGCATCTGGACACTTTTCAGAAGACAGAACACTAGAGAGGGTGAAAACCTGCTCTTGGTGGCCAAATTGGAAGAAAGATGTTATAGAATACTGCCAAACCTGTGACAGATGTCAAAAAGCCAACAGAGCCACAGGAAAGAAATTTGGAATGATGATCCAAATCCAAGAACCAAAATCCCCATGGGAAATAGTTCATATGGATTGGGTAACAGCCTTACCTCCAGGAGGAGACAGGAGTTATAATGCATGCCTAGTATTGGTTGACAGGTATAGAAAAACTCCCATGTTCCTACCATGTCATAAAGATGACACAGCTATGGACATAGCCATAATAATATGGAATAAAGTTATTAGCCATACAGGCTTATTCCAGAATATTATAAGTGACAGAGACCCAAAGTTCACTTCAGCATTATGGACAAATCTCCATAACTTGTTTGTGACAAAGTTATCATTCTCAACAGTTTACCATCCTCAAACTGATGGTTTAGCGGAAAGAATGATACAGACCTTAGAGGACATGATCAGAATATTCTGTGCTTATGGGCTAGAATTCAAAGATTCTGATGGTTTTACCCATGATTGGTGTACCCTAGTACCAGCTCTTGAACTTCCATATAAGAAATCAATCCATTCTTCTACTGGCAAAACACCAGCAATGCTAGAAAAAGGTTGGAATCCAAGACTTCCTTATGATACCCTCAAAAAGGACTTAGTGGATATACATCCAACAGCAAGCAGCTTTAAGATAATGCTTGACAAGGCAAGACACCATGAAAACAGATGTATGCAAGATTCTTTCAAATATGCAAAAGAAAGATGGGATAAAGGTCATAAGCCACCTGACTTCAAAATAGGAGACTTGGTCCTAGTATCAACACTTAATTTCAATAACATAAAAGGTCCAAAAAAATTGAAAGATTCCTTTCCAGGACCATTTATGATAAAAGCACTTCATGGACCCAATGCTGTGCAATTGGAACTCACAGGTGAGCTAATGAACAAACACACAGCTTTCCCTGTAAGTCTGATAAAGCCTTACAGTTCAAGTGACAAGGAGTTATTTCCACTAAGAAATAAACCCCCACTTGAAATTTCCCCCTTGGAAGAAGGAGAGGAAAAGAAAATAGTAAAAGTCCTTAAAGAAAGAAGGACAAGAAACAAAAAAGAAAGGGAATACCTTGTAAGGTATAGAAATTCAACTCAAGAAGATGAATGGCTACTTGAGAAATATATAACAAATTCTGATAAACTACTAAGAAGGTTCAGACATGAAAGAAAGCCTGAAAAATAGAAAAGTTAAGCATTATTGAGCTTCAAGACTAACAAAGTCTATTGAAGAGGTAGGACAGTGGATGATACCCTAATTACACATATCAGATTGTGGTACAATCTTTTTTGGTGGTAGGGAATGTGAACCTTTGAGATATGACCACATACCCAAAAAGGTCACAAGAAATATTTAAAATAATTATACATTAAAAATAAGTACCTTAAAACTACAAAAATACCATAAATTGGTATAAAACTTGGTTTAACTTAAAAACCAATGAATAGACATGTGAAATAAATTACACCATTGGATTCCCCATGGTGAAATATACATATACCATTTTTATGGCATATCTGTAAAGTCAATATTTAATAAGTTATAAGTAATAATACCTTATAAAAGACACAAATCCTTATTTATTTCAAAAGCCAATGAAACAACATGTACAATAAATGGTACCATTGGATTCTCCATAAAAATAAACACATAAAACAATGAATAAGCTAATCTTCAAAACCAATACTTAAGGAATTAACCTGAATATATGCACTTTTTTGGTCAACGCATATATTCAAGGATTTTAGCTAATATCTCTTGAACTATGCATGATAGAGTGATGAACCAAAGGTAAAGTCATCACTTAATTACTGTAGGAATACAGAGATGAAGTTTATTTCACAAGTTATAAACAAGGTTAAAACCTGTAAGGAATTATTGGTTAAAATCAATAGAGCTGTTGACCACTTTGTTGTGAAAGTGGTCCAAACTTAAACAAAAGGAGACAGTTGGATTCTACTAGTTCATTTGTGAAAAATAATGTATTTTTTATTATAATATTCAAGGTATAACCCCTTGAAATCATAGTTTGAAGTTTAAAATATTAAATTTCAACAGAAATGATGAGTTACAAGAAAAATCATCAAAAATAGAGTTTTGATGATGTAATGAAATGCTCTTTGTAGCATAATACGGTTATGCCAGGCTATCAGAATTCACTCTCTTAATTGCTGTAGCGGGTAAATCTTAAAAGATATTAAGGATCAAAGTTTGAGCTTAATTTGATCATTTATGATCACTCACTGTAACCTTAAATTAAGTTTAACAGTCATATAAGTGTTAAAATTGGTGAATACTATTAGTTTATTATTAAAACTAATAAAATCCACGGAATTTGGGGTTCTGCCAAGCCTTTGACGTCATCAGACTTAGAGTTATAGTGATAACTCTAAATAATGGCATAATAGTGATTTAATGAGGTTTGATCATGATGTAATCACCACCAAACCTTAAAATATTGATCAATTCCAGTGGATATGATCGGTACACGTCTACTAGAAGCCTGTTGGACTCTAGGAGGGAGGTATTTACTATAAATAGAACTCTTTCTGCTCTGTTTTCCCCTCAGACGCTTCAAAAACATTAAATAAATACAAACAAAAAGGTAATATCTTTATTCTTTATATATAAAGCTTTTATATTATTAAAGACCAAAGTTCATCTTTATTATAATCATCAATTTTGACATTATTAAATCATTTGTTTAACTGTTTTTGTTAAAAATCTCTCTAAAACTCATTTCCACGTAAAAAATCAAGAATATTTGTAATTGCTCTATTTTTTATTGTGAATACAATTTGTATAAGTTTTATTTACATTATTTGGTGTAAAATATCTCAAAATTATTATATTAAGTGTTAAAAGTAGGTTATTTTCTCTTATATTAATAATTTTCTCTATATTATTCTTTCAATAATTCTTTAATTAATATAAATAGTATTTATATTAATTTATAGCTTTAATATTAGTAATATTATTGTTATTAATTGTTTTTTATTAATAAAAAACAATTTTTTATGCCTTTATTATTTGTTTGTAACAATAATAAAGTGCTTTTAAATATATTAATTATTTTATATTAATATCTTTAGGGTGTTGGTAAACACACGTAAGCTTTTAGTAAAAACACGTAAGCCCTTACGTGTTTTTACTAAAAACTTACGTGTTTTTACTAAAAACTTATGTGTTTTTACCAATTTATGGTCAAAACACGTAAGTTTCTGGTAAAAACACGTAAGTGACCTTAATTTTCAAAAAAACATCCTCAGGCTCAGTTTTGAGGTTTTTTTTAATTTTTTTTGCCATATTTTTCCCGACTTGGCATGTCAATAAGCACAAATTTTTTCAATTTTTTTTTTTTTGCCAAATTTCACAAATTTGGCCAATATGCCAAAATGGCATATTTTTTTCAAAAATTCATTTAAAATCTTCCCACTTATGAATTTCCTTCATTTTTTTTTAAAATAAAGGGTTCAATGTGAAGAATAAAGAACCAGAATCCCATAATTTTGGGGATTTTTTTGGGTGGGACAAGTGAAGGCGCAAAAAGAGTTTTTTTTTCAAATTTTTTTCCCCGTCATTGTAATATGCCTATTTTTAAAAAGTGAATTTAATAACTTCCCACTCATGAATTTCCTTCATTTTTTTTTAAATTAAAGGGTTCAATCTGGACAATAAAGAACCAGAAGCTCATGAATTGGGAAACTTTTTTGGGTGGGACCACAAGTGAAGGCGCAATGGGTGTTTTTTTTAACTGTTTTTTTTCTTGTGTGTAATATGACTATTTTCAAGTACAAAAGTTCCACATGTTTGATAAAAAAGGAGACTGAGGTGGGATTTAAGCAATAAAAATAACTGAGGAGGGGGATAATTGGCATAAATTGTATATACAAAAATCATTCAATCAGAATCAACCTCCAAAATAGTGGGTTTTTTCTGAGAGGGGGGAGGAAGATTGGACAAATAGAAAATTCTGTGTTTCTTAAATTTATTAGCCCACCCCAGGGCTTGTTTTTGGGCATGAATCTCCCAGTTCAAAATAATGGGGGGGACTGGATAAACTTTAGAAATGATGATGTCCAATGGAACAAAATGAGCACAACTATTCAAGAAGAAGATGAAAATGGGGGGATTATCATTTGGAGGACAGAAATAAGGGAAAAAGGAAAAAGATTGGGCTGTGGAATAAAAGAAAACTGGTCTTTTATACTTATTTGCAATTGGATTCCCCATGTCAGGCATGGACATCCACTTCCTTTTTGGAGCCTGGCCAACATCTTCATACCATTCAATTCTTTCCAAATAAGAGGATACTGAGGGAATTAAGGTGTTCATGGCTTCATAAAGATCTTGATTTTGGTGAATTTCTTCAGCCAAGTCACCTCTGACATCAGCCCATTGATCTTGAGTCTTGTAAATGAAGTGGGATACTGTTCTGTAGCCACAGTTTCCATCACCCTGGACATTGATGGCCTTGAAGGTGTATTTCAATATAAACTTGGGCAAGTCTTCTGAGCCAGTTATCTGATAACATAAGTTCAAAAAATGAATAAATATCAAAATAAACAACATAAAATTACATTAAAAAGAATCAGAAACTCACAAACAGCTTGGAGCATTCATCACTTGTGTGATAGTTGCTTTGACAATGCTCACAGGTCAGGTCAATTGCATCATAGATATTCAAACTGGTGGCAGGCTTGTGTGATTTTCTTTGTGATGTTTTGCTTCCAATTGCCAATCTTCTGGACCTTCTAAGAGTTACTTCTGATTTATTTAATTCAGTTGCTGAGGGTAGTGAATCTGATGAACTGATGGATTTAGATAATGAGTCCTCAGAATCTTCAGAATCTTCAGATGAGTCCACTTCCATAATTGGAGAGGGGACATTTGACTGGGATCTGGAAGTTGTTGTGCTGGTCACTTTTGATGGGGGTCTTCCTCTTCTCTTGGTTTGACTCTCAATGATTTCAAATCTTGAAGGTTCTCTTTTGTTTTTATTGTTGGCTCCTTGGGGTCTTCCACGGATATTCTTGCATTCTAGAGGGTCTTCATAATATTGATCATCCTCTTGACTCTTGGGAATTTGATCAAATGGGACTTTTCCAGTCAAAACATCTTGAAAATTTTGGAGTATTGGGGTGATTTCTGCCATTGGTCTTTGAAACAGGTCTTCCCCAATGTCTTCAAATATTTTCTTGGCTTCATTCTTTCTTTCTTTTTCAACACTTTGATCATCACCTTGAAAACCAGTCTGAGAAGAATATGACAAGTAAAATCAGTTAATAAGAAAAAAATTATAAGAAGAAATTAAAAAACCCTCACAGGCAAATTCAAATGCCACTGCGGATGGAAGTCTGATAATTCAAGCCTCTGGCGCTTGGCAAATGCCTTTTGGGTCTTATGCTTGCAAGGAATGCCTTTATAATTGTTGTATTTGTTGGTGCATTTTTCATTTGGAGGAAATTTTGTTTTGAAATTTTCAAAGGCAATCTGAAGAGCATAATGAGACACCTTGCCATTGAGGGCACAGATGTGTGGAGGAAAATTCTTGACATGGACAATCATTTCTTTGGAGATTCTGTTGATAATTTCAATAAATTGTTTTCTGAATGCCATGTGGAGTTCCCTGACTACCTCCAGGAGAGTACCAGTGGACTTTTGTAGCCAAAGTTTAACCATGGCATGGGCACCTTCAACTCTGGAGGTGGAGCCCACACCCAGGTGGCAATGGTGGTTTGTCCAGGCTGGCACATAATACTCCTTTAGAGGAAGCCAAGTATTTTCCAAATACTGCAAGACCTCAGCATTTTTAACTTGCTTTTGAAGCTTCTTCCAGTTTTCTTTGAAAGACTTTTCAGTGGGTGAATACATAAGCTGAGAAAAGAATCCCAAAGTCATTAATAAAGACAATAATAAGAAAAAAAGTGAAATAACATGAAATAAAATGAAGAAGTATATTACTTGATTCCAAAGGCCCATAAAATTTTCAAAATCAGTTCCATGACCAATTTTCTTCATGCAATGAGCAGATACATCCTTGTTGATGTGCCAAATGCATAGCATGACCTTGGAGTCTGGGAAGAGCTTCTTAATAGAGTTTTTCAAGGCCAGATCCCTGTCAATAACAATAACTGGGGGGGAACAAGATTGGTGTTGTTGAGGACCTTTTCAATGTATTGATTTAATGCCCAAGTATATGAAGTTTCATTTTCATTCTTCATCAAACAAAAAGCCCCAGAAAAGTTCTTATTTGTGGAGCTGAATCCAACAATATGAAAAAGAGGCATTTTGTACTTATTGGTTTTATAAGTACAATCCATAAGAATGACATGAGGAAAGCCATGAAGAAGTTTTATGGCCAGGGGGTGAGTAAAAAACAAGGAGGTAATGTGTCCCTCAGAATCCCTTGCAGAGGACCAAACAAAATTTTCTTCTTTGAGAGTTTCAATAAGAGCATCAATGGGCCTTCTGCCTTGCAGTTTGTCTTTCTTTATTTTCTTGACTTGGTTATAAATGTCTTGAAGGATTACAGGCCTGTCAGACTCCCTCTGGCTGCATAATTGGGCCTGAATTTGCCTTGGCATGAGGAGTGATTCAGACATTTGAGCAATTTGGGATGTTTCTTGCTCATTGAATTTCCTGAAAGCAGGATGTGCCATGATATTTTCAGTGGCATCATCGCTATGTTCAGGATTTTTGACTTTAAGAGTCCAAGTGGTGCTCTTGGCATATTTCCTGGCATAAAGTCTAAAAGGACAGTCAAGCTTTCTTGAGGTGACTGTTTTGGAGGGGATTTTGTTGGGATTTGGGGTGCAAGACCTATCACAACATATTTCAATTTGGTTGTGGGTCATATTGGACCTCAAGGTGGACACAGCATACCCCTGAGCCCTGGCAACATTATGCACATGTTGCCAAAGAAGCTCAAGGGTCTGAAATTCACCTTCAGTGGGGGGTTGGAGCATTTTTGAATGAAAAATATGTGTAAAAGTGAATAAAAGGGGGGATTTGGGGATTTGGAATGGGGTAAGAACCTTTCGAAGTGTGAAAAAGAGGTGAAAAAAGGTGTGAAAAATGAACAGAAGGGGTTAAGAGTAAAAGAAAGTGGCTTTAATATTGGATTAATGGATGAGGAAAGGTAAAAAATTGGAAATTTGGAGGCTTGAAAGCAGGTTGTTGTGGTGGAAAATGCAGTCTTTGGGTGAAAAAAAGAAAAAAAAGTGTGAAAAGCTTTGCAAAATGGCTTTGGTAATGCTGTTTTTCCAAAAAAAAACAATGGTTTGGGGTGGGGATAATGTGGATTGATGGGGTGTTTGGGCTTTTTTTTTGGGGGGGGGGCTGGGCAAAAAAATCTGAAACAATTTGGAGTTGGAGAGTTTTTGTGGGGAAAAAACCTCTTTTGGGCATGTTTTGGCCCAATACAGGCATTGTTGTGTTTCATTTTTAATTGAAAATGGGCCCAGGGCACCCCTTACGTGTTTTTACCAATTTGCTTACGTGTTTTTACCAATACCCTATATTTATTTTATTATATTATTATATTTTTATTAATAATATAATTATTTTTACGCCATAATTATAATAATTCTTTATTATTATAATTATTTTTATATTCTTTATTTCATTCATAAGAACATTTATAGTACAATAAGTAAAATATTAGTAATTTTTACTTATTGTTTCATAGTCAAACCTTAGACTTCTTCCCATCATATGTTATAGAGGCACCAAATTTGCCTGAGGAAGCCATGGACCAGGGTAAACCCAATCAACTGAAGATGCCAAACCCACAAAGGACAGAGGGTGGCATCACAGAAGGAGAAGATTAAGTGAATTAAGCCAGTTTGGAACTAATTTCCAGATTTATGGAAGTAAAAGAGTGAATTTAGTCAGATATGAATATCAACCCTGAAGGTCATCAAGTTTCTGGGTCCATAGCTACATTTATGGCCCCTCAAGGTCCTCAATATGGGGCCCCAATAAGCAATCCAGGACCTGCCCTTCAAATTTGGGGAGATGGCTGTTGCCATGGACCTGGACCAATCTCAATGAGTCCAGGCCACATGGCAAACTTGGCCCATTTTGTTCTCTTTGACCCCCTAGAACACCAGAAGATTTGCACCCAGCGGGACTGCAATATTCCCTATGAGCTGGGGGCCATGTACTACAGACCATGTACCACTGGCTGCATATCACAGGCTGTGGATGATAAAGGCCGCAAAAGGCCTAAAAAGGCCAAAAAGGCCAAATTTTCAAGAATGGCCGCAAAAATGGCAAGGACCCAAAATAACCACAAGCACCCCAAACGACCCCCAAGGGCCATTTGGGCCCATTTTCAAGCTCATAAGGAAAATAATCCTGAGTCAGGACAATCAGCATATGCATAACTTAGGTCTGATGCAAGGAAAGGCTCCAGAGGATAAATATGGTCAATTCTTGCAAGGCTATAAAATAATATAGCCATTATTCATCAAATATCAAGTTGAAGGACATTGTAGCCTTCATTTTGGGTTACACCCCAAGGCCAATGAAGGAAAGAGAAGACTCAGGAAAGAGGATATGCTTCAAGAAAATTGAAATTACTTACTTATTGAAGGGGGGAAAGTCATTAATGAAAACAGAAAAAAGAAGAATGAAGACAGGGGATTTTCAGTATAATGATCAAAAGGAATGAAGATTAAAATTTTATTATTTTGAAAAAAATGCAAGGATAATGGAATGACACTCAAGAGTTGCAAGATATTATGGTATTCAGCAGCCCACCAGCTTCAAGAGGGGTATACTGTCACAGCCACTATTAGGGGTAAGGGTATTCAAGCTTAAACCCACTAAAACTAACCAACCCTGAAGTTAATTGTTTGTATGGGTATCAATTTCAGCAAATGTTTTTCCAAAAACACTCATACAGCTTGGCCCATCAATATAGCCTGAATTCACCAATACAGATTTGGATACACTAGTCCAAAACTGTATTACCACTCAATTGCACCACACCTCTTGTACAGACCCTGAACATCCATGAGCCTTAGGGGTATTTTCATATACCCAAAAGACCACAAATAACATACTTATGCTGAAATTATAAATACATAAACTGATTTGTTTTATGAAAACAAAAATTAAAATATGAATATAAGCTTTATATACAAAACGAAAGATAAATATAAAGTTTATAGAAAAACTGACATTTTGAATTATGATTTGAAATTAACGTTAAATTGAAGTCTAAAATTGTGAAAATACACTTATATTTGAAAAAATGAACTAAAAATAAATTTTCAAAAAAAATATTAACATTGAAGTCTTTTTGGAAAAAAAGAAAATAACATTTATTATAAATTTTTTACAACAAATAAGCTTATGAAGATTATTTCCCCATAGGATTCCTCATAAAAAAACAGGTGGGGTTACCTCTGAGTGAAAATTTGTAACTAAACTTCAAATAAGCCTAAATGAAGTTTTTGGTATTTTGTGTATGAAAATATGGAATTCTTCAAAAGATTAACTTAATTCACAGAAAATGTGGTGTTCAATATCAATTATTGTGTTAAAATTGGGCTGTAGTATGTATTTTAGAAGCTATGAGGGATTGAAGTATTTTCAATTGAAATGTCAAAATGTGCACATGTATTACATAAGTGAACTTTGACTTAAATATGTGAATTAAATAATGACAGTTGTGCACTGTGAATTTTCAATCAAATTACATATGTTAAATTCTAGTCTAGTAAATGATTAGAAATCAAAGAAAAACAAAATCGGAAAGGTTAAGTTTGGGGGGAAAGGAATCTTAGTTGCAAGGGTGCAAAACTCCCCCAAATTTCTTGCTGACAGGTGTTGGATGTTGCAATCAATGAAAAAGTTCATTACTTTTTTCCTGGTATTTATTCACAGGGTCTGTGACTCAATTCATGATGATGGTTTGATGCCATTTAGGGCAGTTTCAACTGTTTCCAAGATGGTAAAAATACCCTTGAATTGAAAACATCTTAGTAAAAATGGTTTTTACTGGTCTTGAGGTCTCTTAAATATGATTCGAAATGTTTTGAATTCTTCAATCTAGGTATTACTAAAGCAATGGCTGATTTAAGGGACTAAAATGGCTTAAAATAGAAAAAATAGGCTAAACCAGCCCTTTTTTGGTCCAAACCATGGTTCAATTATGCAATAATTGGCTTTTCTGTTGTAAGAATGTTTCTCACAGCTAATTAGAGTAAACTTTATTTTTGATTAAGAAAATTAGTGTCTATAAAAGAATGTCTTCCTTGACCCACCTTTCTCTGCATGTTAGAATGTTTTCCTTTTACAATTAGCTTAAAGCACTGTTCAATTAATCAATAAGATATTCCAACCAGCTTTTTTAAATAATTCTCAACCTTTTAGCCATCTGAAAAAATAATTGTAATAAATTTTTGTAACTCTTATCATCATTCTTACCCTTGAAGCATCTTTTGTCACTGTTAACCTTGTCACTTTGTTTCCAATGTCACTCTGGTCACTTTTGAGTATATTTTATCTTTGATATGCCTTTTGAAAGACTCTGACCTTATACTAATTGCCTGAAGTTCTTTGCTAAATTAATTCCAAAAAAATTTCTCCTGAAGAAATTTCTTTTGAGGCCTCAAATATCTCTTGTTGAGTATTTTTGGATAGATCTTTATTGTCGGTAAAACAATAAATATTTAGAATATTATTGTTTTATACAAAGAAAGCTAACAAAAAATCAATTTGGTGTGTTATATTTGGAAAATATTCAAATTTACTATTTTTAAATTGAATTTTAGCTTATACAAATTTTGAGGACAGTAAAAGTACTTGATTTTTAACTGAAGTTTCATATCCACACCTGTTATTTGGGGGAAATCCATGGTAATTTTCCTGTGAGATATTTCTTTAACTTTTTTTAACACTTTCCCTATATTGAAAAACTTCAAAATACATAAAAACTACTTATAAGACAAAAATTCATAAAAAATAAAATGTTTTTCATAATATAAGTGAGGCTTCATTTGTAATTTCTCTTTTATAAAACCTTTTTTTACTTAATTATTTTCTTTTTCATTTAATTTTTCTGTCTGACAATGTGGTAAGAAAAGAAAACATTCAAACAGAAACAACAACTACTAGTATTATTCCTTCCAGTACTCTCAATTATGACTATAATAGAACTTTCATTATAGTTAAGATCAATCAAGAAAAGAAAATTTACCCTTAATTTATTAATTTGGATATTGGGAATACACTCCCAACAACAAAGAATTTTTTCAATAGTGGGTTTTTGATGTAAAAATACTATTTATAAGCTTTCTTGCCAATAATTATGCCTTCAAACAGATCAGGAGAAAGCAATAACCCCACAAAAAGCTCCCATAACGGTTATAGACATGATCATGCCAGAAGCCAATAAGCTTCAGAAGGACAAGGGTCAGTAAATGAAGCCCAAACTGACAAATTATTCCATTCTGAAGCTGATGACACTTTTCTACCTTCAAACAGAGATGAAACCACCACAAGAAGCCTTGGTGGACTTATACGAAGCCAGCCAGAAGGCATATAACAATGCAATTCAGCACAAAGAGCATCAAATCCTAGTATACCTCTGGAATAACTGCATGAAAGCTTACCTGACTGTGAGAAAATTTGTGGGAAATGCCAATACTTGCAAGTTACTGAATTGATGGCATCCAGTGATAGAAAAGAAGAACATGATGCTTTTAACAGAAGAATTTAGGGAAAAAACCATTGAACACCCAAACAGGTGTCGAAACCACTGCCAGCTTCCAGCAGCAGCATCTCAACACAAGAAAACAGCCACAAAATCAAAACAAGGGCAAGGGAAAAGCACCAGGGACAAAACCATACAGAAAAGGCTATATAATACCACAGATTCAACAGGATACCATTGCAAATGTGTTTCATACGGACATAACCATTGTGAGCCTGCAAGCATGTAAACCTTTACCTGCTATACAGACCCCAATCACTTTAAAAAATTTTCTCATTTTCCCTCAACATTTTGTAAAAATCTCAAATACTTAAATTAATTATATTAGAATATGAATTTGATCTTGTTGCTATGACTGATTCCTAAATATGTCATAGTATAAAGTTCCCACTATGTCATCAATCTTGTTTTTATATCTGCTTATGTTGCTATAACAGATCTTTCCTCATCTGAACAAAAGTTATTTCATATTATTTTGATTTTGAATTTGTAAATACAATATTCAAAGAGGATTCATTCTTTTTGAATTAATCCTCAGATCTCCCACATAAATATATTTTTATGATTAAAATCACTTTCATTTTATTTTGGAAATATTTCATTTCTACTGTTGAAGCCTAAATTACAACAGTACATAATTTCAAATAAAGTGATGTGTCTATTACTTCAAATAATAGTATTCCACTTCTTTTTGATTTATTAAAATTCCTAGTATTTTAGTCTGGAAGCCACGAAAGAGGCACCAGCTAACAACCATGATGGATATTCAGAGGTGAGCATGAGCCAGATCCAACTATCAGAAATTATTTCTGAGGTTTTTGACAGAATTCAAAATGCCTTAAAAAGTCATATTTCTGGTAAAAACTCAACCATTTGTAACAATTTTAAAACAAAAAACCTGATTTTAAGCAAAATAAATGAAACATTCATGTGTTTTGAGAAAGTTTTCAGAACAACTAAACCATCAAATAATGGTAGTTCATTTGAAAAAAAATGAGTGAACAATTAGTCATTAAAGAAGAATTCACAGATAAATGTTTAAAATTCAATATTGATGATATAATTGAGACAAGAAGAAATACAGCCATAAGTAATATCAAAGGAGATAATAAGAAAATCCATGATTACATCAAAATTTATTTACTGAAGTAAAGAGAAGTATCAGAATTACCAATGAAACTGAACCATATCATTTCTGATAATAATCAACAAAAATAATTATAATAATAAACAATAATTAAAACTGACATGTATAAAACTGAGTTCATCAATTCAATACGATACTTCCAAAATGAAGTCATAAATTCCAAAACATTTAATACCAGTAAAATAAATGAAATTGAATAATTACTGCACACCTTACCAAGAATGTATACACCTCTGAATCAAAATTGGGGTATAAGAATTTCCAACCAAAAATTATTGGTCATAAAAAGTTCACAAATAAAAAATGAATTTTCCACTTCTTTCAATAACTTGGAACCACCAATGGGCTAAGAACTTATTAAATAGGTACCAAAGCTGAAAGGATGGCTTCACTTCAGTGGTGAAGGAGGATACAACCATATGGAATTAATCAGAGGTATTGAAATGATCAAAGAAAACTTTGAGCTAACAGAAAGATTGGTAGCTGCAATATTTAACACCTTTCTTACCAAATCAGCTCACAGATTTTATATCAATTTGGGACAAGCACATGAACAGCAAAGTTGGACTTGGTGGAAAGCCCAAATTATGAAAAATGGGCCAATAATTCTTGCAGATATAAAGTTGAAAAGCCTTTGAATCTTCTAGATTTTATGCTGAAAAAGATAAAGATTTGACATGGTTTTTCCAAAAAAACAACACACTAACAGCATTATATCCTGATATGTCAGAATTTATCATCCACAGAAGTATTCTGAAGAAATGTGGAGGTGGCTTGGAGCATTCTTTCAAAAACAGGAGTAATGAAAAATCTTCAGAAGAAGATATTATAAATATATTGGAAGAAGTAACCACCAGAACCAGAAATGGTTCTGGTAAGATGACTCTTAAAACAAAGCTTAATATACCTTGGAAAGATTATGTGGATAAAAACCCCAAAGAAAACTCTAATAATATGAAATAAAAAGCTGCAGATACAACCATGAAGCTCAATATTTGCCAAAGTACCACACATTTAGCTATTAAATGTCCAAAAAAAGAAAAAATCAGTGAAATTGACATTGAGAAAGAACCTGATGTTGAGATAGATGATGTAAATGAGGAAAATTCAGATGATAAATCATCAATATTTTCTGAATATTCAAAAGATATGGAAAATATAAATGTCTCATTTGATGTCATGATATCTTACTCCCAATAACCACAATTGATAAATAGCCAATTTGGCTTAGCAAAACCTAAAGATGAACAGCTCATGAAAACCAAACCAAATGGGGGAAACAGCTACACATCTGTAAAGTACCATATAACAGAAGTGGTAATGAACAACAAACCCACTAAGCTGTTACTTGACACAGGAGCCTTCTCATCTTGTGTTGGAAAATATTTTCTGGATAACTGTGTACCAAATGTTGAAGAACAATTATTACCAAATAATGGCATCAAATTTAGCAGTTCAAGTAATCTAATAAAAGCATTGGTCATATTGGAAACCACTGTAATATTCCCATATATCAATGGAAATTTGGGAATTACTGTTGATTTTTCAGTTATGGAAAACTGCTCTAGAACCCATTTCATATTAGTAAATCATTATTTGATCCTGTATTGCATTGATTTACACAACAAAGACAGATACGTTACAGTTGGTATAAATAAAAATCATATATTTTCCTTTTTAACTTTTAAAAGACAAATTACAGTAAATAAAGTATTATAAGTCAGCTTGAAATTAGAGAATTTCAATTCAGATTAAATGAATGGAGCTGAAATAAGTCTTCATCTTACTGAAATACAAGGAAATGAACTCTCTACCATCTTATTTGAGCACAAAGAAGCCTTTGAAACCGATTAAGAATACTTTGGTGAAATTATTGTTCATGAAATATACATTATTTTTAAAATTGAGAAACCTTATCCACCTTTCTTGAGGAGGCCTGTATACACAGAAAGACCAAAATCAATAGAAGCCCTTGAGCTTCACATGAAAGAACTCCTGGATGTCAGGGTAATAAGAAAGCTTGGCCACAAGGAAGAGGTAGAATTAATTAAACCAGTAATAGGGGAATGGCATAATGGAAAATCCAGAATGGTTGGAGCTTTAGAGCTCTGAAAACTTACCCTGTCCCAGACAGGTATCCCATACCAAAAATCCAAATGCACCCAATCCAAATATCTCAAGCAGTATACAGAAGCATTATGCAGTACCTAAAGGGATTCCACCAAGATTTAGTGACCCCAAGGGCTAGAAAATATTTGATAATTATTTTTTGTTGTGGAGTGTATGAATACTGAAGGATACCTTTTAGTATCAAAAATGCACCTTCACACTTTCAAAGGATGACAAATGAAATATTTCCTGAAGACCTTTCAGAAGGATAGTTGATTATTTACATTGATGACATTTGCTTCTATTCTCAGACTTGAGAGGAACATATTTACAGATTATCTAGAGTTTTGGGGAAAATACAATCTGTAAACAGGAATATTTCTCTGAAGAAATGTCATTTTTGATTCAAGGAACTCAAATCCCTAGGATATGTGGTATCTGGTCTATCCATTGGAATTGACAAAAACAAAGTTTCAGCAGTACTACTGAAGCCTATTCCTCAGAAGGAAAGTATATACAGCCATGTTTGGGATTTTGTGGATACTACAGGCAGCACATTAAAGAATTTGAATTGATAGCAAGACCTTTTTATAAATTGTGTGACAAACACACAGTATTCAAAATGACTGTTGACAGAGTCAAAGCCTTTGAATTCCTGAGAGGATCCTTAACCACTTATCCACTTTTACCTATCCCAGATATTAAGCTTCCTTCTAATATCTATATTGATTCATCAGGAGATAGGCTAGATTCTGCACTTCATCAAGTCCATATTATTAATGAAAAAACTATGGAAGGATACATATGTTTTATATCTAGGCAAATTAAGCCCACTGAAGCTGGATATGGGAAAATTCAAATGGAATTTTTATGTCTTGTTTGGGCCTTGGAGAAAACTTAATTAATTTCTTGAAGGATATGTTTTTGAATTTATAACAGATTTTACCACTGTAAAATCACTTCTGAAAATGAAAACACCCAAAAGAAATATTCTCAGATGGCAAATAGCCATACAAGAGTATAGCGGTTGACCATTGTAAACAAAGATGGAAATATTCACAAAAATGCAGATGCACTCACCACATGGACATTACCAAATGACATTCAAAATACAGCTTATGTACCAGAAGAAGCTTTTGCACAAATTCCAATAGAAGCATTAAGTGTTACAGACATAAAAAATACCTTTTTTGAGGAAGTCAGAAACTGCTATAATAAGGATATGAATTGTAGCATCCTTTTCCAAAAACTTGCTATAGAATCTAAAGATAACTCCTTGATACATTCCTTGTATTAAGTATGTATCAAGTTTCATTATGAAGGAAGATATTATTTACTTGATGGCATAACTTACCATAGGACTGAACACACATTTGTGATTATAATTTTGGACAGGTACTTAGTAAATATTGTATCAAAAAATGCCATTACAGTCCCTTCCGAGGATACCTCTCTGAGGACAGAACAAGAGAGAAAATCAAGACCTCCATATAGTGGCCAATGTGGCAAAAGGGGGTAGCAGTATATTTCAAAACCTGTTACAGATGTCAAAAAGCAAATAAATCTACTGGCACAACACTTGGAAATATGATCAAAATCCGAGAACCCAGTAGACCTTTGCAGATTGTCCATATTGATTGGGTGAACGGCTTCCCACCAGGAGGTAAAAGAAGATATAATTCCTGTCTAGTGATTTTTGACAGGTTTAGCAAGACTCCCATCTTTTTTTCATGTCAGAAATATAATGAACCCATGGATACAGCACTTCTGATATGGAATATATTAGTATCATCAACTGGAATATTAAAAAATACCATTTGTCAGGCTGAGTCTATGATGAAGCTGTAATTGGAATAATTACAACTTTAAATATGACTGTGACACAGTTATACATATTAAAAATAAAGGTACTAAAGTATAATAATGGTTTATTATTAAAGTAAAAGGGTTTTACTATTGAGGAATAGTGGTGGTAAGCGCTATTGAAAACCCTGGGTGCAGCTTTACCTGTTGGATTACAATAATAGAGTCTACAATACTTAAAATTTGAAGTATACATGTTTATTTTCCAAGAGTAGAACTGTTTTTGACAGTTATACTATGTAGGAATTCAAGAGCAGGATGAGGAAACCTTTTCTGGCTGTGAAAAGGCCCCTTTTTATCCTGAAATGGGGTGAAAATGCTGCTAGACCTTTCCACGTAGAGGAAGTGAATGTTTTTCACTCTCTAAGACAGGCTTGTGGTTTTCAAAATTCCTGTATATCCTGTATTGGTCTCAGATGTGGTTTTGAAACCACATATGGTCAGTTTTCACCAATACAGGCAGAAAACTTTCCTCTGGGCACCATGCAGCTTGATTCTGACGTGTATGACGCGTAGAATGCTGTACAGAACCTGTATGGGACCCCAGTATTGAATGAACTATGAGGTATTGAAGTAAAAACAAGCTTCCTCATCAGTTTGACACCTCATAATCATGGTTATGGGATATTATCCCATGGGAAGGCTGTATTGGCCAAACTGTGGAATTGTGACCTTAAAACAGCCATACCATTGTCAGTTCCTGTGATATCAACCTAAAAATTGGTTCGGTGTGTAGCCCTGTATGTGATGTACACAATGGTACCTTATTTGATATGGCTATCATTAATTGTGGCAAAGTTATCACATGTACAAGATTTTGTACATATGCATGTTTTAGACAAAAAGCTGTATTGGGCTTGTCTTACTCATACCTTTTGTTCTAGTTGAGATATGGGGAAATGAATGAGCCCATCAGATAGCCCCGATTGTGCTCTTTCCAAAAAGACCCCACTCTAAGTATCTCACACTAAACCTGTAGAAGCTAGATGAGAGGTCAATATTTTATTCACCCTTATTTGGCCTGAATTTGACCATAACTTCTGTAATACTGATGCTAGCTCCGTTTTGTTGGTACCATGGGATAGCCCTGGCTTAAAGCTTCATTTTGCATACCTATTTGACAGGGTTAAGACTTGTACTCTGTATTTCAGATGAGAGGTGAAAATTAAGGTTTATGCTCAGCAACAACTTTGAGCAGGAATAAATTTTTTATTCTTTGTCCTATGATTATGGGACTTGTATATTTGTAAAGTGGTGAGTTTTCTATTTCTTTTGATACCTTTTGAGAAGATTTGGCTCAGCTCCATGTTTTGGTGGTATCTTGGCTATACCATTGGTTTATGGTATTTGGCTGTCATGCTTGTGCTCTGGTTTTGAGTCACAGGCTGACATACCCTCCCTCTAAAAAAGGCTCATCATTGATGAGACTGTTAAGTCCTCCCAGAGGCACTGAATCTTCTTAAATGAAGGTTCCAATCTGGTATGGCATCCTCTGCCAACCATTTGTCTTTATAAGCTGTTTGGTTCTTGAATCTGACTAAGTATTGTCTCTGATCCCTACCATTAAGTCTGATCTTCCTGGCCCTGATGATTTTCTTCACTGGTCCAGGGGAGTCTTCCATCTCCACAATTTCTGGTGGTGTGGGGTTCTTCTTCCTGGAGGGGAATTTACCCTCCTCTGTTGGGAAGTATGATTTGACCAAACTCACTGGAAAGACTGGGTGTTTCCTGGACAACTCCTCTGTGAGTTTGATCTCCACTGCATTCTTCCCTACCAAATTAATGATAGTAAAGGGCCCTACAAATGAGTCTCTCATCTTCTTAGGTCCTCTGAGATTATTAAATTTTAGTGTAGACACCAGCACCTGGTCCCCTTCTTTGAAGTCAGGCTCCATGTGTGACTTGTTCCACCTCTGCTTATTATAGTCTTTTGCCTCATCTATGCATTTGGAAGCTGTGTCACAAGCCCTCTGCCACATTTCATAGAAGTCTTTGCCTGTGGGGTGGATTGCTAGAAGGTTTTTCTTCAAGTGTTCCACAGTTAAAAGGGGATTCCACCCTTTTTCTACCAGTGCAGGTGTTTTTCCTGTGGTAGAGTGCTGGCTTGTATTATAAGCCAGCTGGACTTCTGGTGGAAGGGTAACCCAGTCATGGATGTATCCTTCATGGTCCTCGTATTCCATGCCATAGGCACAGAACCTTCTAAGGATGTCCTCCATTGTCTGGATGATCCTTTCAGCTAGCCCATATGTTTGTGGATGGTATGCTGTGGAAAATGCAAGCCTGGTTCCAAGCATGCCATACAAGTTGGTCCAAAATTTATACGTGAATTTTGGGTCCCTATCACTAATGATGATCTTAGGGACTCTACAGGTAGATATAATGTTATTCCAGAATAACAGAGCAGTATCCATAGCTATGTCCTCTTTATGGAATGGTAGACACGTCATACTCTTTCTGAACCTATCAACTATGATTAAACAGGCATTGTAGTTTTCTTTGCCTCCTGGCACAAGTCCTGTAAACCACTCCATATTGATGGTTTCCCATGGGTGTTTGGGTTCTTCTATATGTTGAAGTAATCCACCCTTATTCCCATGTTTCCTATCTGCCTTCTGGCATCTTTCAAAAGTGTTGATGTATTCACTCAACTCTTGTTCCCACTTGGGCCACCAAGCTGTGCTTGCTACCCTCTCTTTGGTCCTGTCTTCACTCATGTGTCCCATGTAAGGGCAGTCATGGAATTCTTGCAGGATCAGAGAGATGTGATCCCTGCCCACCACTGTGAGTGCACTTGTGTGTTTTTCTTTGTGGTAGAGCAGACCATCTATAAGGAAGAGCTTGTTATCCTTATAGGCCCTCAACCAGGGTTCTCCCAGCTGGAATTCCATTTTTGGACTCCTGTACCTTTGTTGAAGGAGTTGCAGTAATATGCTACACTGTTGGTGTTTGGCATAAGACTTTAGTACTGCACTAAAAAAATTCATTGCGCAGTTCTGAGGAACTTATTCCCATTATGGGAGTTTCTGTCCATTCTGAATCAGTGTTTCCACTTCCCAGGGTACCACTTTCTGGTGCCCATTCAAAGAATCTGAAGTTCTTCTTCCTATCTATCTCCATGAAATGGATAGGGGTCTTGGCTGAAACTTCAGGGTCATAAGCTGGGTTGCTTTTGACGTTCTCCAATGGCCATCTGCTGAGGCCATCTGCATTGGTCTGGCTTTTACCTTCTTTGTATATGATGGTCATGTTCCCTCTATACTCCTGGATGGCTCTTTGCCATCTGAGCATGTGTGTATTTGTAGTCTTCATGTTTAGTAAAGACTTCAAGGCTGTGCAGTCTGTGTAGACTTCAAATACTGCACCCTCAAAATAATAATGCGGTTTCTCTAGAGCCCAGACTAGGCATAGACATTCAGTCTGGGTGGCCCCATACCTGGCTTCTGAATCTTTCAGCTGCCTAGAGATGTAACATATTACTCCCTCTCTTGGTTCACCATCCACAATTTGTCTCTGGTGAAGGGCTTCTCCTAAGCCTTGGCTACATGCTGCATTTATGTATAACTTGAAACTTAGTTCAAATTTGGGCAAAATCAGCACAGGTGCATTTGTGAGTTCATATTTGATCTTCTCATATGCATCCCTTCTTTCCTTGGTGATTTCAAAGACTACATCTTTTGAACATAGCTTGTATAAACTACTAGTTATGTGGGAAAAATGTTTGATGTGGTTTCTATAGTAGCTAGCAAACCCAAGGAAAGATTGCATCTCTTTGATTTTTCTTGGTACTGGCTTTTGCAGTACTGCTCCTACTTTATTCTGGTCAATTTCAAGACTAAGACCTGAGACTTTATGTCCTAGAGCTAGTAGCTCTTGTTGGCCAAAATTACACTTTTTAAGTTAAATTTTCAGATTGATGGGTGTACATTTACTTAGCACTCTGTCTATGTATGGTACATAGTCTTCCCATGTCCCTGAGTATATAATGATATCATCAATATATACTACCATCCAGCCTTCCAATATTTCTTCTTGAAATATTGTGTCCATCATCCTTTGGAAGTGGGTTGGTGCATTCTTGATGCCAAATGGCATCCTGGTGTACTCATATATACCCATATGGCATATCATTCTGAGAAACTTTGTGGAGTTTGGTTTGATTCCATTCTGGTGAAAGCCTTTCATACAATCCATTTTGCTTATGTATTTGGCTTTAGCCAGTTTGTCCAGGGCATGAGGTATCCTGAGTATAGGGTACCTGTCTGCTTTTGTGTAGTTGTTCAGGGCTCTGAAGTCTCCACACAACCTATACTTGCCATCATGCCAGGTGATTAGGACAGGAGTGGTGATTTCCACTATTTCATTGTGTCCAATCTTTCTGATGACATCCATGTCCAGGAGTTCATTGATGTTTTTCACAATTTCCTTCCTGGTTTCCAGAATTGCTGGGTATGGAGGTCTCCTGAGCATAGGTGGATATGGTATTTCCACATCCAGATATAGTCCTATATAATGGCCTTTAATTTTGCCTAGTGGTTCTTCACCAATGGAAAATGCTGGTCTATTTTTTCTCAGTATTTTAAGTAAACTTAGTTTTTGCTTACTGGTGGGGGTAGTGCTAAACTGGCCCTTTCTGAATTCATTCAGTAGCTCTTCCAGTGGGTCATGGGTGGAAATTTGGTATATATCAAGTGAAAATTTCTTTTCCTTGTTGGTAAAAACTGTAATATGCCTGTTTTTACTGTTGTAAATATCAATGCCATACATCCTCTGGTAATCTGTTCCCAGTAGGAACCCTTGGATGTGGGCATCATCAAGCACTACAAACTCTGGGTTGAGTCTGATGTTACCTTTCCTATGGGGTATAATTATCTCTTTGATAATTGTCCCATTGGAGGTCATCTTCCATGATGCACTTTGAAAGTTCTTTGCCTTGGTGGGCAAGAGCTGTTTTTCCCAGTTTGGGAAGTGGTTGTCCAGATAATTTCTGGCCACTATGGAGCAGTGTTCTCCACTATCAATGATCAATGGATGTTGAGCATTGTCAATACAGATAGTCATCTTTGTGGCTGTTATATGTATATATGCCATTCCTTTGGTTGGTGTGACTAGGAATTTTTGTGCATCTTGTGTGTGTTTGCACAAGTTCTTGTTGGCAGTGTCTTGTGGCATGCCTGCTTCCAACTGTAATTCCTGGATTTCTAGTGGGGTTTCCCCTTGGTATTTAACTATGAATTTTTCTCCGGGGTCTTGGTCATCATCAAATCGTTCTCTGATGGCATCCCGCATGGAGTCTGATTCAGAATCCTCTGTTGGGGATTCCTCCTCTGGTACTTTCTCAATGGAATAGATTCTTTCTTTGCCTTTGGACAGTTGTTGGCATAGTGGTCTGTTGAACCACAGTTGTGACAAGAATTTTTCTTCTTTGCCATTTCTGCCACTCTTTCTTGGGGTTTGTCTTTAAACTCTACCGTGAAACGTTGTTTCTCTTTGAAACCACTGCTTTTATATGGGGTGAATTTCCCTATATTAGTTCTTTTCCTTACCTCTTGTAAGGTATTGGCAATGTCATCTAAAGTACAATTGTGGTTGCATCTTCATTTGACTGCATGCTCTAGCTCTCCTGGCATTTGTGTCAGAAGTTTGTGATTCCTCATTTAGGTGTTCATTTGAGGATCAATGGCTTTGAGTCTCTTAGACTGTCTGAGACACCACTCATATGGATCTTTATCCACAGATTATTTGTCACTTTCAAATGACATGGTATTCTGTCATATCCAAGTACCATTGCTGTATTTTTGGATAATTTGACTCTTCCACCATGGCCATCTTCTTCTGCCATGGATTTCTTTCATTTCTGTGTACCATATACTAGAATGTCATTTAAATGCTGTACTAAGTCTAGCAGTAATCCAGTAGTCTGGTATGCTTGGTACATCAATGAAGAGTCCATCAATATAATCTATGAGTTCCATATGATCATCCTCTCCAGTTCCACAGAATTTGGGCCAGCTTGAGGCCTCAGGAAGCTGTTTCAAGGCTTCCATTTCAGTATGAGACATATCATCTCCATCCTGCTATTGTGATGGAGATCTGGCTTTACTAACCAGCATGGTCTCTGGTTTGATGTCATCTTGGTAATATGGATTATCCATAACATGGCCTTGTGGTTGGGGCTTCATGTTATGGTAGACATTAAACAGTTTGTTTATGTCCTGATCCAGACAATCCCTGTCCCTTTTTCTGTGGTGTTGTTCTTGGAACACTAGATTCAGTCTTCTGTTGCTTTCTTCAGAGGCTTTGCTCAATTGAGCATGTCCTTGTTGAAGAGTTTTGACAATCTTATCCATGGAGGCTGTTAAAAATTTCATCCTCTCATGGCTGGCTTCTAATTCTGCAAACTGTTTCTGAGCTTGCTCAAAAAATTGTTACATCTGTAACCACAGTCCATCACTGTTTAGGTTACTCTCAGGTGAGACAGTATTATGTTCAATCTGAGTGGGGGTAATATTTCTATTAAGGGGACTACTGATTCTAGAGTGGTTTACAACTACTTCTGGTTCTTGTGTATTTCCTTCACCAAGTACAACAGTTTCTGGATCATTGGTTCTGACTCTCTCTGCCTTTGGGGAAAAGAGGTCTTGTTTTTTCCCTCATCTCCTTGTCTTCTCCTGGAAACTTCCTGGGAGTGTGAAGAATTGTGACTCTTGGCCACTGACCTGTTGGTTTCTGAATGGTGGGAAGCCACTGGAGAGCTAACTTGGCCTGCTCCTTGTGAGCCTGAAGGAGTCTGAGTATGCCCTGTATGGGTCAGCTGTTCTTCTATAGCTTGGATAGTAGCTTGATTCTCCCTTATCCTGTTTGCCCTCACCTCCAAGAGTCTTAACTTCCTGGTGGTATTCCAACCTTTGGTGATTATCATAAGGTCTTTGAAGTCTATCACTTTGAGACAGATCTTCTGGCAACTTGCTCCAAGTTCTGCCCAGTGAGATGCCAGGTTGAACCTCTTGTTGTCCATGCTCCATTGATATAAATCTTTGAGGAGTTGGTGGAGCTGAAGAACTTGATCCATGTCTTTCCAGTCCTCTGGTTTGAGGTTTCTGTTGAAATGAAGTGTGAATGGCAGGGTTGATATTATCTCCCTCATTGTCTTTCCATCCACCACTGTGTCCAAGGTGTCCTCTTCCAGGTCTTCTGGTTCTGGAAAAGCCTTCTATGTCCTCTGGTTGGTTCCTTTGGAAGCCAAGGTCTCTGTGGTATGCAGGTGAAATATCAGTGTTTTCAAGCAGTCAAAAACTTTATGTTCTTAGGGTATTTACCTTTGACTGTGCCTTGTACAAATTTGTTGTCTGCTGATTTGGGCAATTTAACCTTAGAGGTTACAACTGGGTTAATTATGGTAATCTTCCCTGTACAAGTTGTTGAGGTTGGTTTACCTTGTATTGAAGCAGAGTTTTGTGGTTTTCTACTCCTCTGGGTGGCTATTGGTGTCCACTTCTTTGCTGTGATAAGGCCTTCACTGTGCTTCTTTCTTTTCCCTTTTCTTCCCTCTGGTTCTGAGGGTGTCACTGGTGTGTTGGCCTGTGACTGGGTTTTGAGTGGGATGTAGTTTTCTTCCACTGAATCAAACAGGAAAAGAGGGCTTATAGTCGGTTAATACTTCTTAAAATGCTGTTTGCACATCTAAGAATGGCCTCTGGGCTTGTATGTTACTAAAATATGCCCTGTATCATGACAGTGTAATTGAATCAACAATTTCACGTCAGAATTACAGCTTACAGATGCCTGGTATACTGTTTGTGTACCAGTATCTTACAGTGTAACTTGTAATTAGCAAGTATAATATATATATAATTGGTTTGTATAAGAGGGTAATTGAATTAACAATACACCTCATCACACCTCTACTGTTGGTTTTACAGTAAGAGGTGTCCTTATTTAATTAAAACTTTGGACTGTATTGATGGCTTAATGTGTTTTTATATATAGAACACACCAAAAATAAGATATTGGTGGTTCATAACCACGTAATAATATTAATAATATTTATAAATAAGACTTGATATAAGACATATATCACACAAAAAAGAATACAATAAGATATATATTATGTACTTTTCAGAGTTTTTACGCCTAAAAAGGTTAAACAAAATGTCAGAATAAAAAAATTAAGTGAAAAAAACTTACTTTCAAGGTCCAAAAAGATCAAAAAATCACGGCCAGGCCCCCAAAATGTCAGGCTGAGTCTATGATGAAGCTGTAAGTGGACTAATTGCAGCTTTAAATATGACTGTGATACTGTTATAAATATTAAAAATAAGGGTACTAAAGTTTAATAATGGCTTATTATTAAAATAAAAGGGTTTTACTATTGAAGAATAGTGGTGGTGAGCACTATTGAAAACCCTGGGTGCAGCTTTACCTGTTGGATTACAATAATAAAGGCTAAAATACTGCAAATTAGAAGTATACCTGTTTTTTTTCCAAGAGTAGAACTGTTTTTAACAGTTATACTATGTAGGAACTCTAGAGCAGGATGAGGAAACCTTTTCTGGCTGTGAAAAGGCCCCCTTTTATCCTGAAATGGGGTGGAAAGGCTGCTAGACCTTTCCACATAGAGGAAGTGAGGATTTTTCACTCTCTAAGACAGGCTTGTGGTTTGAAAAAGGCCTGTATAGCCTTTATTGGGCTCAGATGTGGTTTTGAAACCACATGTGGGCAGTTTTCACCAATACAGGGTGAAAACCTTCCTCTGGGGACCACACACCTTGTTTCTGATGTGTATGACATGTAGAATGCTGTACATAACCTGTATGGGACCCCAGTATTGAATGAACTATGAGGTATTGAAGTAAAAACAAGCTTCTTTGTCAGTTTTACACCTCACAATCATGGTTATGGGATACTATCCCATGGTAAGGCTGTATTGGCCAAACTGTGGGATTCTGACCTTAAAACAGCCATAACTTTGTCATTTCTTGAGATATCAACCTCAAAATTGGTTTGGTGTGTAGCCCTGTATGCTATCTACACAATGGTACCTTATTCGGTATGGTTATCATTAAATATGGCAAAGCTATCCCATGTACAACAATTTGTACATATGCGTGTTTTAGGCAAAAAGCTGTATTGGGCTTGTTTGGCTCATAGCTTTTGTTCTAGGTGAGATATGGGAAAATAAATGGAACCATCAGATAGCCCCGATTGTACTTTTTCCAAAAAGACCCCACTTTAAGTATCTCACACTAAACCTGTGGAAGTTAGATGAGAGGTGAATATTTTATTCACCCTTATTTCGCCCAAATTTGACCATAACTTCTGTAATACTGATGCTAGCTCAGTTTGGCTGGTACCATTGGATAGCGCTGGCGTAGTTCTTCATTCTGCATACACATTTGATGGGGTTGGACCTCTTACTCTGTATTTCAGATGAGAGGTGAAAATTAAGGTTTATGCTCAGCAACAACTTTGAGCAGGAATAACTTTGTTATTCTTTGCCCTATGATGATGGGACTTGTATATTTGTAAAGGGGTGAGTTTTCTATTTCTTTTGATACCTTCTGATCAGATTTGGCTAAGTTCCATTTTTTGGTGGTATCTTGGCTATACCATTGGTTTATTGTATTTGGCTGTCATGCTTGTGCTCTGGTTTTGAGTCACAGGCTGACACCATTAGTTACAGAGATCCCAAAGAAACCTCAGGAATATTTACTAATTTTCACCAAATATTTGGGACCAAGTTATCCATGTCTACAGCTTACCACCCACAGACCAATGGTCTATCTGAAAGAATGATTGAAAACTTGGAACAAATGGTCAGAAACGTTTCTGAATATGGACTATAATTCAACAATTTTTATTGATTCACACATTATTTGTGTACCCTTGTGCATGCACTGGAGCTTTTAACCAAAATATCAATTCATGCCAGTACCAATTGTACTCCTTATATTTTAGAAAATTGATAGAATTCTAGACTACCCAAGATTGCCTGAGGAAGTAATTGGTTGAAATACATCCCAAAGCTTCTAGCTTCAAAGGAATGATAGAGAAAGAAAGAAAGAATGAACTAATGTGCATGGACTGCTCATTTGCATATTCCAAAGACAAATGGGAAAAATCACATGTGACTCCAGACTTTAAGGTGGGTGATTTTGTACTTGTATCCACCACTAACTTCAATAACATCGAACAATCCAAAAATCTTAAAGACGCTCTTGAAAGACCTTTTTGTATCAAGGCCTTCCTTGGGGAGAATTATGTTGAATTAGAATTATCTGAAGAGCTTAGTAATAAGAATGATAATTTTCAGCAAGCTTGATAAAGCCTTAAAAAGGTGGCGATGCTGAAAAATTTCCCTTAACAAATAACATTTGGCAGCATATACCTCCAGTTGAATCATCTGGTACTAAGAAATGTATCAAAGTCCTCAAGGAAAGGAAATTTATAAATAAAAAAGTAAGGGAATACCTTGTCAGGTACAGTGACCCAGCTTTTTAAGATGAAAGGTTAGCAGAAAAAGAAACACCTGAAGCTACCAAACTTCTCAGAAGGTTCAGATTCAGTAGAAATAGAAAGATTACAAAGTAATAATATTCTCTTAGGGGGAGGGAATGTGCGCCTTAGAGGTACTTTTATTTACCCAAAAGATCACAAATGACAAAATTATTGTATAAGTATAAATATATAAACTGATTTGTATTATACAAAAAAAATTGAAATATAAATATAAAGTTCATACAAATAATTTAAGTTTGAATTTTATTGAAATTTAAAATTGTGAAAATACACTTTTACTTGAAAAAAAAGTAAAAATAAATATTTAACAAAAATATCAAAACCAAAATATTTCTGGGAAAAAATAATAAAATTTCTTATATCTTTTTTCCAAAGAATAAGCTTATGAAGAATATTTCACCATTGGATTCCTCATGAAAAATAAGGTGCAGTCACTTCTGGGTGAAATTTCTGTAACTCAACTCTCAATAAGCTTAAATTAAGTTTTTAGTATTTTCTGTAATAAAATATGAAAATACTCAAAACCTCAACTTAATTCACACCAGATGTGTTGTTAACCATCAATTGTTGTGTTAAAATGGAGGTGTGGTGTTTAGCTTAGAAGTTATGAGGAATTGAATTACTTTCAAGCAAAATGTCAAAATGTATGCATGTTATACATAAGTGAACTAGGATTTACCTCTGTGAAATAAATAATTAAATTTGTTTACTGTGGATTTGAAATTCAATTAAATATGTAAAATTCTAGTATTTTACATGATGGGAATTAAATAAAAATAGATTGGAAAGATTAACTTTGGGGGGAAAAGGAATCTTTGCTCCAAGGGTGCCAGACTCGCCCAAATTTCTTGCTGACAGGGGTGGTATGTTAAAATTAATGAAAAATTTCATTACTTTTGTCCTTGAATTGGGTCACAGGGTCTATGACTCAATTGATGATGAGGGTTTGATACCGACCAGGGTGGTTTTAGCTGTTGCAAAGAGGTTAAAACTACCCTTAAGTTGAAACAATCTTAGTAAAAACACTTTTAAATGGTCTTGACGTCTCCTAAGCATGACATGACATGTTTTGAAGGCTTGAAGCCAGGTATTACTATAGCAATAGCTGATTTAAGGGACTAAAATGGCTGAAAAGAGCAAAAATTGAATAAAACCAGCCCTTTTTGGTGTAAACCAGGGTTCAATGATGCCATAATTGGCTTTCAAGTTTTCAGAGTTTTTCTAACAACTGAAAAGAGTTATTTCTTCCTTTGGAGTAAGAAAATTGGTGGCTATAAAAGAATTTCTTCTTTGCCTAATGTTTTCTTCATGGTAGAATCCTTTCACTCCATAATTAGTTTAAAACACTGTTAAAAAATGAATAAAAGCTTTCAAACACATTTTTTAAATAATTTGAAACCTTTTGACCATGTGAAAAGATCATTATAATCATTTTTACCCTTGAACCTACCCAAAAGTGAATTACTTGTCACTTTGTTTTCAAATTCACTCTAGTGACTTTTTGGGGGTTTTGTCTCTTTAAGAATCCTTTCTAAGGACCCTTTTTGTATATTAATTTCCTGCAGTTACTTTCTCAATGAATTACAATTGAACTTTCTCTTGAAAAAAGTTATTTTGAAGCCTCAAATATCTTTTGTGGAGGGTTTTTGGTTAAATTTTTGTTGTTTCTAAAGCAATAAATAATTACAATATTATTTTTTAACTGAAAAGATAAAACAATGAATTTGGTTTGTTTTCTTTTAAAAATCTTAAAATTTCCTATTTTTTAATAAAATTTTACCTTATACAAACTTTTAGGACAATAAAAGTACTTGATTTTTTATCAAATCTTCATATCCACACCTTAAAGCATCCATTAAGGGGGTTTATTATCCAAATAAATTCAAATCAAGCTGCTTCTCAACAAAATTTACTCTTTGGATCAGGTTTGGTGGGTTCTCACATATCCCAGCCTGTCTTTCTCACCCTGGGAGTTTTTCCCCATTAATTGTTATATTTTATTTATTATTTAATAAATACTATTGCTGCTTACTTTAGGATATTTTATTTCTTTGTAATAAGTTGGTCTTTTCATTTCCTCACCTGTTCAGTAGAGTTGTGGTAGCCATATCCTTATTAAGCCTTCTCTTTCTTTCTGACATACTGAAACAGTGAGCTTGGACATTTTGGTAATTGGCTCTTTTACTCTTTACTGTAAGACTGAGTATATAATAAAGCTATAAAATTGTATATTCAATGTCAATTACAGCTTTTTCACAGTAATGTATAGTAAAAAGGTTTCAATAATAGTATTTTGGGCTTTACTATGAAAAATAGTCATGGTGAGCAATGCTAAAATCCATGGGTGCACTTATTATAAGTTGATGAAATATAATAAAAAATGAGATACTAAGAAAAAACTATAACCTGGTTATTTTCCAAGAGTATAATTGTCTTGGTCAGTTGTACTACATGGCAATTATATTTTTGGAAGAGAAAAGGCCCTTTTCTATCCTGAAATTAGGGGGAGAGGTCCTCTGGACCCAACAACATAGGAAGAAGGAAGAAGGTTCAATTCCAAGGTATTTATCATGGTTTTCACATAGCATGTCTACCCTTTATTGGGCTCAGATGTGGTTTTGAAACCACATCTGTGCAGTTTTAATCAATACAAGGTGAATATTTTCATTTGGGGACCACATAGCCCTGTTTTGATGTGTATGATGCAAAGGATACTGTACAGAAGCTGTATGGGGACCCCATACAGGCCGAAATATGAGGTATTGTAGGATGAACTGGGTCCTTTGTGCAATTTCCCCCTCTTATTCAAGGCTGTGGGATAATATCCCACAGTAAAGGTTTATTGACCACACTGTGGGACTTCAACATTAAAACTGCCATAAATTTGTCCAATTTAAAGATATTGAGCTCATTTTTGGCTCATTTTGTAGCTATGGACTGATCCTATACAATGGTATCTCACTTGGTATCTGTATAATAAGATATGGAAAGGTTATCCTAATTTCAACTCCCATGGTTCAGATATGGATATTTCTCAAATCGTGTATAGAGCTTTTTACTCCATTAATCTTTCCCAGGTTGACCTATGAGGAAATGGATGGTACCATCAGAAGGCCCTGATTTTTATTTTTCCACAGAAGGCTCACTTTACATATCTCACACCAAAACTGTAGAAGCTAGATGAGAGGTGAATATTTTTTTACCCTTGTTTAGCTTATATTTAGCCATAAGCTTGGTACTTTTTATGCTAGCTCAAATTGGCTAGTACCATTAGATAGCCATGAATGATATATTTAATATAAACACCCTTTGTATGGGGTTGAGCCCCTTTCTCTGGAATTCAGATGAGAGGTGAAAATTAATGTTTATGCTCAGAAATTGCTTTGAGAGTGAATAACTTTGTTATTATTTGTCCTATGATTATTGGAGCTATATCTTTGGAAAGAAAGGTGGCTTTCCCCTTTTTTTCAAGACCTCTTATGGGTTATTTTGGCATAGTTTCATTTTTGGTGGTATTTTACTTTACCATTATCTATGGTATTTTGTCTGTGATACCTGTACTCTGATTTTGAGTCACAGGCTGACATTTACTCTTATTGTTTGTTTTTACTGCTTCTATTATATTATTATTATTAGAGATATGATTCTTATTACAATCTTGAGTGTAATCTTTATATTGTCCCACTTGAGCCATGTATAAGTGAGTCCCAGTTCAATGAGTGCCAGGTTCTCTTCACATAGAAGAGCCCCTGTCAAACAAACATACATGGAGCTTATAGTAAAGCTGAGAAAGAGGGAGAATAGCAAAAAGTTATTCCAATCAAATACAAGAAGAATTAAGAGGTGCAAAACTAAATGGGAGTACCTGCACAGGAAGCTAAAAGTGATCACCAAGAAAACACCCATTACTTTACAAAAGAAATTAATGAAAGGAGAGCTATGAAGGAAGAAAAATAAAATATTCAGGATATTATAGGAGAAATTATTGAGAAGTTATTGAATCACAAAATAAACCTTACCTTAGCACAAACTTTAGCCATTTCAACCAGATTTATTAATAAATTAAAAACTTTGTCTGAGCATGAGAAAGAGTTAATTCACTCAATTGATAACAAGGAAATTCAAACTCAACTCATACAACCTCCTCTGGGGAATTATGAACAGCCCAAATTACATTATGAACTTACATTGGAATTCATGCAAGTAAATGTAGGAAAAGAAAGACATAGAACAATGGCATTAGCCAATAGAGGATCATAATTGAATACTATAACAGAATATTCAGCAATAAAAGAAAGACTTACCACAAAATTATTTAACAAGAAGTTAAGGAGAAGTTGTGGTCCCTATTCCCCCATGGTTTAATTAGGAGAATTTACACCAATTACTTTAGTTACTGGGGAAAAAGTAAGCATAAACATTTTTAGCAATAGGAGCAGTTAAAACAGTACTTGAAGGATCATTTTTTTTGCAGATAATAGCATAAGATTGGAATTTTATTAGATAAAACAGGAAACATTCAGCTATATAGATCCAGATGCAGGGAGACTTTTCTTACCAGATTGCTCACCAGAAAAGTTAGGATAGAGAGAGGATCCATCAGCAGGAATTGAAATTTTTCCATTTTCTAAACTAGTTGTGTGGAAATAATTAACATTGAGTCAAAAAGCAAGCAAACTTAGGAAAATAAAACTCACCAAGTATTCAATGGTGAAGAGATGATAAATTCCAACAAGAAGTGCCTATAAAGGAGGAATTAGCTCCAATGAATACAGAACATTTTACCTAATGCTCTGAATAGAAAAATATTCCATTAAACTTAATATCAGGAAGATGAGACCATAATACTTCTAGCCAAATCTCTCAACCTATCAGTAAATATATTTTCAAGTATCCTGAAAGCATAAGAAAACAATCAACAACCTTATTCCCACCTATCAAAGCTTGAAAAAACTTTTCAAAGTTCATATTCAAAAATAGTTTGGAGTCAAGTATAGGCCAGCTGTGAGAATAAGAGCTTTCACCTAAGAAGAAATGAGATTTAAAGTCTCAACTGAATAAATCAGAATTTAAGCTATTAAAAGAAATTTCGCACAAATGTAAAACTTTTAAACAATAATTACATTATACCTTAGAACAAACTTAGAGTTAAGGAGGAAAGTATCCATTTAATCTAAAAATCTCAAGAATCTGCAAGACCGAATGCAAACTTGAATGAGACTATTGAAGACTTACACTAAAATAATAACAATTATATGCAAGAAACCACAAAATCTAATGGAGAATCCAGAAAAACCATTAAGAAGCATAATTTTAATCAAATTTAATCAACTATACCACAAGAGTTAATTTATTGACAGCTCATATTCAATCACCTATCTATGATAGGAGCTACAAGAAAAGATATATAATTCTTTTGATAATTCAAAACATTCTTTAACATCAGCTTTTGAAAACATTGATCCAAGAATTCTTATGAAAGGAATTAGTGGAAAAAACTAATAAATATAAAATACAGAAAATATGGATCCAAGACTTCTAATGGAAGAAGTTGGATTAGCAAAAAACATTCAAATCCCCATAGGGGTAAGTGGCCAAATTCAAGTAAAAAATATAGTTTTTTGTCCAGAAGAGGAAATTTTGCAAATGAATTTCTGTAATTATAACTCAATAAGGACAAATAAGGATTACAATCCCAGTACAGATAAGAATATTCATAAAGCAAAAATTGATGAATAAAAATATGATAATTCAATAAAATCACCCTCTAATTTCAAAATTTAAAGGGATTCAAATCAAAAAGAAACTTTACCCACTGAGAAGGAATCCTCTGGGGAAGCTTACAATAAATTTCAACTTGAAACAGAAACAGATTCAATATTCAAAATACTGACATATGCACAGAATCATTCCAGAAATGAGCTCATAAAAATACAACAGACTCACCAAATAAAATAGGAAATAATATTCCTTAATTAGGGGGTGAGAATGAAGAAGGATCGGTTTTTAAAATTGAAATGGAGGAAGAATCTGAATATGAACATAAGCCTCTACTTACCAAGGATAGAAAAATTGGCATCCTCTTAGAAATTCCATTCTTTTGGATCACAGAAATGATAATTCTAGGGTCAGTGCTCACCCCTCCTTTCAACTCCACACACCCACCTCATCTTTTCTGTGGCCTACCATCCTTACACTCCCGTATTAGATTCATAGGGTATGGTGGCTTGTTGGCATACATGCTGAACACAATCACAGAAATATGCTGAATGGCCATCTCTGCCAAAATCATATGAGGGAAATTGGTGGGGATATTCACATTTTGTGGTTAGAGTTTAAACTATGAGACTCGCGAATTAAAAACTAATAAGTAGACTATTTAAAACCAGAATTGTGTCTTCTGTTTCCCCAACAAAACCATTTTATTTCATATCATTCAAATGGAACACTTTGCTTAGTCCTTACCTCATGACTTTGAATAGTTCAAAATTTGACTTTAGTAGTTTCTCACTAGTTAACGTTTTTCAATTTCTCACAGGGAAGGTATTTCATTTGAATGATATGAAATAATTTGGAACACATCACCTCTGTGAATTTCCTGACAAATCATTTTTTTCAAATGCAATACAATTTTAATCAATATTGATGGAAGGTTCCAAGGATTTTGATGGGAAGGTTTCTTTTTGTCAGCTTGTGGTTCTAAGATTTCTTTTTTCTACAAGATTTACTAACTATTTAACTGATTTAAATTCATGTTGAACTTCTTTCAAGCTTTCCAAAATTCTCCAATATTGATATTACCTAAAAAAGAATCAGTAATTAATATCTTAAACTTAGTTTACTTCCACCACTTTCAGAACTCCCCCCTTTTTTGTCAATTTTGATCTTTTTATTCAAAAATTTTTAATCAATTTATCCATCAACTCCTCACGATCTCTTTACTCAATAAACTACCTCTGCTATTCCCCAACCACTGCCCCAAACCCCAGGGAATTGAACTGAATTCAATGAGCTATGAAAATCAGCCCCAAAGAGTGGAAGTGAAATATTTGATATTGTCGGTAGTCATTATTTAAGAATTGAAATAGAGAGCCTTTCACATGAAAGTAATCCAGTTCCACCAGTTCTTCCAGAATGTGAGAATAGACTAATCTTGAATATTTGTAATCTCTCCAAACCTTATAGTTTTGTCATAGCCTTTATTTCAGATCAGCCCCCAAGCTCTCAGAAACCAAATTTTAAAAGTTATGGGAAGGAAAAGTCTTTTGAACCTTTTGAACCAACAGAAGAGGCTGGGCAAGATGACATAATTTTCAGTGGTGAGGTTGAAATTATATCCAAGGAAAAATTTGTCTCAAACATTTCTCAAACAATCCCAAGGCTGGAAAAAATTCATAATGATAGTAAAATTCCTGATTATGTACATCAATAGATTTCTGAAGCTATGAGCCTCCTTAAAAGGGATTTGAACTGTAAGTCTATTACTATTTCAATACAAAAATTTTCAAAAGGGCTGCTTATGATATATGGGCAGGTGTGAAGGTGGGAGAATCTCTATCTGACGGATCTTGAGTGGTAATTGCAGTTCCAGGAAAAGGTTCAAGAAAAAGACTAAATATAAATGCCACCAAAAAAACCAACAAAAAATGCTGTACCTTTGAAACCATAAAAAGTTCCTGGGATCAAGGTGATCACAGGATCAATGTTGAAGTGGACCATATTGATAATGAAACTCCGCATACTTAAAGCCCCCATACTCAATGAGACAATCCATGATGAAAACCCTCCTGCCTCTCCTTGAAATATTCAAGCCTTGCAAGAAAGGGAGAAAATTAAACATGATACAATGGGTCAAGATATGACTGATATTGTGGTCCTTGACGTATATTTTACATACCCAAATAGACCACAATTATCTTAGCAATAAATTCTGAACTATGCATAACCCATAAGGCATGCATATATTCAAAATTCATCATTTTTTATTTCAGAAAAGATGAATAACCTTTTATTGAGTAAGTAAATACATGGATTTAAAGCCAGATTTGGATTCTACACAAAAGTTCACTTAGGGTAGCTCCATAGAGTGAATAAGCTCAAATCAACTCTTTGAGGTGGTAAGATGGGAAATACTTCAACACCACATCATCAATACAACATAAAAGATCCGTGAAAATTTATTTTTCTCTATTTCACACCTAAATAATGGGAATGTGAGAAATCCCATGGTACATACACACTAGGAATAGTGTTATGCATGTTTTCAGCACTTAATATTATGGTAATCTTACATGCACTTTTGGTACACCCATGGTGGATATCTCACTTGAAGCTTAAAATTCTATTTTGACGTAAAAGAATATGCAAGGGGGACAAAAGACATCAAAGAGAGCCAGGGTACCCAACTTGTGAGGCCTCTGGGGCGTGGACAGCTCCAAAGCTTGGATCCATGGCTGAACTTGGCCCAATTAGTAAACTAAAACGTTTTGGGAATTTGGTTACCATGTTACAACTACAGTAAATTATAAGAAAATAGAAAATAATCTGCTATTTTGACGTGCCAAGGAGGTAAAGAACAACTTATACTCCTTTAACCATGTTAATTATGAATGACTTACCATCGATAAGCCCCAAAAGAGTAATTAAAACGGTTTTTGGACTAGTATCCATTGATTTACCTCATAGCAACCAGCCATACACTGCTATTTGCAATTCTATGTAGAATTGAGGTAAAACCTTCAAAAATTCATTAAAAATACAATTATTAATTAATCTTTCTGAAATGTTCAGGACCAGTTAAGAACTGTGCAATTCATATAGAAACCAAAAATAATTATCCTTTTATATGTAAAATTAAATGTTTTACTTACAGTCCATTTTTGATGATTCCACGTGAAAGACAGAATCCTTAAAAATTTACAGAAAATACATTCTGTGATGAAATTTCCAATAACATTGATAACTTTGAGAAGTCACTGATTATTTTTTAAAGCAATTTCATTATTTTAATGAAGAAGTCTTTATTATTAAATTCTTCTTGTAATTGATTCTAGTAGACAATTACTGCTTACTGTTAAAATCACTAGTAGTGTATCACACGTAAAAGAAATAATTCTTTAATTCTTGAATTTTGGTTATAATAATGTTTATTATTATATTTCATAAGAACAGTCATAGAACTGTTGATTAATAGTAATATTATCAACAGTTTCATAGACACATCTTACAGATATAATGCCTTACCCTGAGTGCAAAGTGTCATCCTCTGCTTATGTTCAAAGAATATTTTTATCCCCCATTAAAGTGTTTGGGGACGTTTTGAATCATTGTTCCAATATTACTCAAGAATCATGGAAAAGGCAGCTTGATAATATCAATATTATTTAAAACAATTTATGGGACAATTTATTAACAAATGATGCTGATACATTTCTTCCTGTTGGTATTAAGGTGATCAGTAACCAAGTGCTTAAAATGTTGGCGTGGCTTGAGGTGCTTGATATTGCAGGTGATGGTTATCTTTGTGAATGATAAATTATGATTTGGCTGATGACTCACGTGAAATACATTGCAATATATAGGGTTGGACTTTTTTAAGGAAACAGGAACAGAAGCATTTTGCAATATCCAATTGATGAAGGAATTGGCCAAACCTCCAGACAATCTCCCCAAATCTGAACACTGATTCTTAAAAATGGTTCAGAGCCTTCTTTACCCCTCCAATCCAATTAAACATTGCAAGGAAAATTTTATGTTTGAATCCATTAGTTTTGTCTCATACAATGCGATTGCACCAAAACCATATGTGGCACCAACAACAATTTTGACCAATACTCTTGGACTCAAATGGTGAACAGTTGAATAACTTGCCTCCTGCTTGAGTAAATCGAAGCAACGTGAAACACAAATGAGCATTGAAGGTGGCAGGGCTGACAATTAGATATTTACAAAGCCACACAAGAACCTGGAGGATCTAATGGATACAGTTATCCACTTGATGATTGTGTACAACATGGTACGTGCACATACAAAGGTCAAAGTCTACAGCATGCAAGGCAAACTCACAAGTTCAAAAAAAATGAGGCCATCAAAGATGTTTTGGTGTGTCACAAGAATCTTGGAATAAATTGAAATTGCTATTTTATATGAGCTGCGTTCTGTGTGGGGGGTTTGTGGTTTGATGGTATTCTCAGATGACTGTAGAACAAGCTTGGTGAAAGTGGCTTTATCACTCATTGACATTTCCAAAATACTTTCAGAGGGTAAAACTGTAGTAGAGCCGGTGTAGCTATGTACTAATTAGTATATATGTAATTTACTGAATAATAGTTTCTTGTCATTGGAGTCTTTTACCCCCACTGTACCTCTTAGATTTGAATTCGCACAATGCTTGGTCTTAGACTTTGGTGATGCGTGGGTGAAGAAGTGTGCACTTGGTTTAAGTGATGAGGTCACATTGACTGTACACAGGTTATCTAAGGTTAAAACCAGGATTGATACATTTTAGATTAGCTTTGTATCAAATAGATTGTAATTTAATTTTAGAGAGTGATTTATGAATTTAATAATTTTGACTACCTATCCTACTGCCTGGATGCCTCAGTATGAATTACAATAACAACTACCTTTGTACAGAGGCATGCCTCCATACACCATCAAAAATACTCTGACAGGACACAAACTCAGTAAGGCAGCTGTTCCTGCATTGACAACACACAGGTACAGTTTTTTGGGCAATTAGAGCACGCAGTGGAATTGTGGGAAGTGGATATTTTCCCATCCTGCCAGCTGATAATAGGCCGGATTGCATTGGTTCTTTCAAAAGAAAGAGGATGATTAGGCATAAGCAGTAGAGTGCATTCTTGACTTGTGCTTTCTTGCAATATTCCCGATGGTTGGATTTTAATCTCATTGAATGGGAACATGAATATATCAAATTTAATAATTCAGTTTCCACTGCATTAAGTATGGTTCGGTTACTTGAGCTCACCAATGTGCAAAAATGACATGTACTCTTTCATTTTTAGCAGCCAAGAGAAAGAATTCATTGACCAAAATCAAATTTAGTCAAAATGAATAATCCAAACAAGAGTTACTAATTTTCTGCTTTCATTTCATTTTCCTGTGCAAGCCTGCCATCCACAAAAAATGGAAAGGAGAGTAAAAGGGAGCTTGCGGCAAAACGTCAGGATGAGGAGAGAAAGTGTGATTTGCTCAGTTATTCTCAGCATATATACATACATATATATATGGGCCGGCATTCATGTAGCACCTTCATTGGCTTTACTTGGTTTAGATCAAGCCAATGCCATTTCGGCTCCAACAGGGAAGTCATGGATGTGTGCCAAATATTAGGCATTGGCATTGGGCACCATTTGGGATTCGCAAAGGCCTTAGCTTCAAATGGAAGTCAGCAGTATCTGATATCTTGTGTTCTTCAACAAACAGTGAATCCACAACCACTCTGGAATAGTGGCACGTCCCAAAAGACAAATGGGGCCAAAATAACCCAAAAGAATAAGTTTTTTTCCTCCAATCAACCAACATGACAAATTTCAATGCCAGTATCAGCAAATATGACCCCAAGTGAAATTTGGGGGGTTGTGGATGTCACTAAGATCAAATGCATTCACTTTTTCCACATGGCAATTTTCTCTTTGACCAGATTACTCATTGCCCTTTGAGAATTCAGACCATCCAAAACAATGAGTGAGGTTGAGGTGAATCAATGGGATTAATTATCACAATTCTTATTTTGCAAAAGAACGCTCACAGATCTAATTGTAACAAACGGGCAATTACTGGAGGGATTTATGTTTGCTATTGGGTGGTGCAAATACAGCACAAAGAAAAAACAATTTGGGATTGACAGAAGTCTTGGGAGAATTGAATATACAAAATATTAATAGCAGAACCAAGGTGCAAAGCTTAGCTCAGTGGGTTGCATTCTATGTCAATCCTTACAATATGTTGGGTATAAATTATTTCCAACGCTGAAAACTTGCTACAAGTAATTGGGGATCCCCTACTTTGATCAAGTCAACTATGAAGCCAATATTTCTGCAAATCAGGGGGCATTTGAGTTTGCTTCTGCACTCACTTTCACAATGAACGGATTCAAAAGCTTGCCTCATGTTGAGAAGGATGCATTGCTGTATGCTTCAGGATGGTGGTTTCAAGCTCATAAGTGGACTGTCCAAATTCAAAGAGATGCATCAAAGTGTTGTACAGGGGAAAATTGTGTTTCCCAAATGAGCATTGTTTAATTGATCTATCCAAATTTCATCAGCTCATTCAGGTAGTGTGGTCAGTACTACATTCTTTCAATATACTGATCCAGCACAGGACAACAAAAGCACACTATTAGTGGGGATTTCTGCACAATGCTCAAGGAGGTTAGCAAAAGCAATGTGGTGGAAAAGCCAGGGCTATTATGAGATTACCAAGGGGGAAGGCTATCACATAAGGAATGGCAATAGAATCTTGTCTCAATTAGAATAATGAGGAAATTTGGATGAATCTGTGAATTAGAGGGTGATTGGAGAATAGGGGTGTGGTAATGCGCAATACTGTATACACCTGGTTTTGATGGGTTGGAATTGGGATATAAGGTGGCTCACATGCAAAAAGTGTGAAATGGCTCATGTTTGGTGGCGTGCCAATTTACATGGTCACATATTGAGGTTATTAGCGCTATTCTCAAATGTTGTCAATATTCACACTTGTCCAGGATCCCAATGGTTGACAAGCAAATCTTTACACATTTCCAGAATCCCAACACTTCACACACCAATCCTGAAGCCTTTTCCAGGATCCCAAGGCTTCACATGCAAATCATTACGCTTCTATCAGATCCCGATGGTTCACATGTCAGCCTGTGACTCAAAACCAGGGCACAAGCATGACAGCCAAATACCATAAATCAATGGTAAAGCCAAGATACCATCAAAAAATGGAGCTGAGTCAAATCTGCTCAGAAGGTATCAAAGGAAAGAAGAAACCCACAAATTTCCAAATACGCAAGTGCCATCATCATTGGACAAGAAATAACAAATTCATTCCTTCTCAAAGTTGTTGCTCAGCATAAACCTCATTTTTCACCTCCCATTTGAAATCCAGTGAAAGAGGCTTGACCCCATCAAATGGGTATTCAAATTGAAGCTCTCAGTCAGGTCTATTCAATGGTACTAGCCAAATTGAGCTTGCACCTGAACTACAGGAGCTATGGCCAAAATAAGGTCAAATAAGGGTGAACAAAATATTCACCTCTCATCTAACTGCTACAGTTTTAGTAAGAGATACCTAAGGTAGGGTATTTTTTAAAAGAGAACAATCATGACTATCTGATGGTGCCATCCATTTCCCCATATGTAATCTAGGGCAAAGGCTATGGGTAAAATAAGCTCCATACATATTTTCAGCGAATCATACATATATAAAAAACACCTTGTACATGGCATAACATTGCCATATTAAATGATATCCATATCAAATGAGGTACCATTGTGTAGAAAACATCCAGGGCTACGCAATGAACCAACTTTGAGCTTGATATCTCAAGAACTGACAAATTTATGGCACCTTCAAGGTCAAAATCCCAAAGCTAGACAAATACAGCCTTACTGTGGGATAATCTCCCATAACTATGAGTATGAGGTTTCAAACAGACAAAGAATCTTGTTTTTAATTCAATAATTCATAGCTTGGCCAATGCTGGGGTCCTGTGCAGGTTCCATACAGCATTCTACACCTAATACACGTCAAAAGAGGGCTATGTGGTTCCTAAATGAAAATATTCACCCTGTATTGGTGAAAACTTCCAAGATGTCGTTTCAAAACCACATCTGAGCCTGAAACAGGCTATTCAGGCATTGTGAAAACCACAAGCGAGTCCTTGGAAGTGAAAAATCTTCACTTCCTCCATGTGGAAAGGTCCAGAAGACCTTTCCATCCCAGTTTAGGATCAAAAGGGGGCTTTTCTTCACCAGAAAAGATTTCCTCATCCTGATCTTAAATTCCTACATAGTAAAACTGTCAAAAACAGTTATTCTCTTGGAAAACAATCAGGTTATACTTTAAATTTTAGTATTTTAGCTCTTATTATAGTAACCCAACTGGTAAGACAGCACCCAGGGCTTTCAACAGAGCTCACCACCAATATTTTATGACAGTAAAGTTCGTATTACTCTATTTTAAAACTTCTATTATCTATAATCCAACCACTTTTAATTAATTTGGCTGTGTCACAGTCATAGTTAAAGTTGTAAATAGCCTTATTTCACCTTCATCATAGACTCAGCCTGACATCACACGCAAATCCTTACACCTGTCCAGTATCCCAAGGGTTCACATGCAAATCCTTACACTTCTATCAGATCTCAATGGTTCCCACACAAATCCTTACATGTGTCCAGCACCCCTTTGCTTCACATGGAAATCCTTACACCTGTCCAGGTTTGCAACTCTTCACACTCAAATCCTTACGCTTTTATAGGATCCAGATGGTTCACATGCAAATCCTTACAATTAAGCTGGATCCCAATGGTTTATACAATTCCTTACACATTTGGAGTATACATGCGCTTCACATGCAAGTCCTTCTGCATATTCAGGCTCCCAATGGTTCACATGAATCTTTATGCATGTCTAGTATACATGTGCGCCAGACACCATTATTTGTGCATGTGAGACTAATTGTGTGTCACCTTAGGACAAGGAATGCCTCATGCATCTCAGGTGGATTGCGCACATGTGGGGAATCACAGGTTTTGTAAATTCAAGATTTCAAACAGTTCAGAACAAAGGATGCAGAAAATGCAGGAGGGGTTAATGGTGACTATTTGCGAATTTTCTGAAAAAGGGGTTCACACAAAGAAATACTGATGGAAACATTTGGTGGGGCTCTCCCAAAGTAGTTGATTTGGACCATTGTCAAAAAAAGAAATCTCACTGGAAAAAAGAATATAACCATGAAAAAAATCTTGTATTGATTGCAAGTGATTTCAAAGAGCGTATTACAAAAGGAAATAAGAGAAAATAATGCAATTTCTTTGAGAAATCTCGAGAGTATCCTGGTGATTTCCTCCTTTGGATAAGCCTCCAATGCCTTCCCAAGGAAAGAGTTTAGTTCCTCCTGGGAACCTGGTGAATCTCATTTTGATTAGTTGCATCCACAAAGGGAATCATGTTAAGCAATCGGCAATGCTCAAACATGATTCAGTTGATTGATTTGTGGATGATTTCTTGAGGAATCATTAGGTTTGGTCACAAGCTGGTGAATTCCTGCAGAGCCTCATTTTTGGAATGAGGGGAGCTTTGCTCCGGGGGAGAAGGGGCAGTTGGGTTCCTGGAGGCAACATGGGGGAGTGGGGGAATGGGGAAGAGAAGGGGAAGAGCCAAATGTCATAGCATCATTGATTATTATGGAGCGGGGGGTAGCAAGACGAGGTGGAGATGGTCAAAGGAGGGGTGAGGGAATGTTGGGAACAGGAAAAAAATTAAAGTGGGAACTTACCAAAAGAATCCTCTGTTAATTTTGTCAGAGCCACCTCAGGTTCAGGCTCATGAGTCAGAGCATCCTCATGTGATGGGACTTGAGATCTGGAGGATTGACTTGGGCCAGGAATAGGTGGCTCATTGTATTGGGAGGGTTACATAAAGCAATTCAGACTCAGTTTACTTGAGTACAAAGTTAGAATTAGCAAAGGAATAGCTTGCTGCTTACCACAGAATAAGTCTTCTGACCATCGCGTGCCACTTGGGCCTGGAGTCAGTTGCCGTGGAGTTTGCTTGCAGGCATATGAAGAACCGGAGTGTCTTGTTGTGTGGGATTTGGTGGGATTTTTTCTATGTGTAATGGAAAAAAGTCATTATGATTGCATGAAGAGAAATGAGTTAAGGAGAAGAATGAAAACTTACTTTGGCTTTTGAATCCCATGGGTGACAATTGGCCCAAGCTTGAATGTCCTCTTGCCATTGCCATCCTTCAGTGAAGTGACCATTGGATGGTGGCCTAGGAGGGGGGTGGAAAATCAATACTTGAAGGCACTGAGCTAATCATCGGGAACCTTTCCTGTCTGCCTGTTTGGGGTCCCGGCATCTATTCCCACTTGGGAATGCCTTCATCATCATTGACTACACAGGAGTCATCACAAGGGTGTCTTGTGTGGGGACTCCTCTGGCCGCTTGGGTGGAAGGGTCACACAACAAACAAGCATTTTTTGTGTGCTTGCTGGCAAGCATCACAAGCATTGGTTGTTTTTGGAGGAGCAAATGCAAGGGTTATCCCACTGAATGCAAAAAGTGCACAAAATCTAAAAACAAAACAATTTAGGTGGGTAACTGAATAGAAAGGAATATTTCAAGCAAAGAGGAAGACATACACTTAATTATCAGTTCAAAATGGAATTCGATTAGTAAATCACTGGAAGTGAGGTTTGAAAAGTCTGAAAGAAAGTCATAATGAAAATTCAGTATTAAAAGCAGAACATAAAATCAACAGAACTGTTATATGAACAAGATGATGCACAGTGTAAGTAGGAGAGGCTTTCTGAACATATAATTGGGAAATGAATAAATCAAAAATGAAGGGGAGTGGTTAGATTTGTGCAATAGAAAAGAGTGGAAAGGCAGGAAGACAAAGGGGAATATGCACAAGAGTGAGAAGAGCGGGTGAGCTGGAAAAAAGTGAAGGGTGTGCCAGGTAAATATGGTCTTTTATACAAGGGTGAAGCTGCTAAAATTGCAGCAGTTGAAACACTTGCTGATGTCTCAGCTTCAAGGCCTGTTGGAAAAATGAAAGCTCAGTCACAGCAAATGCTGCAGATGAAAAGGGAAATGGCCATGCGAGGCAGGGGAACAAAGGGCTTCTGGCTGAGTATTGCAATTGATTTAATTTTCATACTCAGTCATATCCCCTTTGTTGGGTTAAATAGCCACCCAATCACCCAAGAGGGCTTTTGTGAGGGCATTGTTGAATGTGCATGGTGGGTGCAATCCACAAATGCCCCATGCAGAAAATTAAATGGTGGATTTGGTCACAGCTCACTGCGGCATCAATACCACCATTGTAGCTGTGTGATACAGTTTCAACAAAGGGTTGGGAGGCTGTTTGAAAAGTTGAAGAAGCATGAGCTTGGGTTGACTGATTGCGCAGGTGTAAGGTGTGGATATGAAACTTTTATTAAAAATCAAGTACTTTTCCTGTCCTCAAAATTTGTATAAGGTAAAATTCTATTAAAAATAGTAAGAAATATTATTTTTAAGAGAAAACACGCCAAATTTATTGTTTATAACTTTATTAGTATAAAACAATAATATTATAAAAATTTATTGTTTTACCAACAATAAAAATTTATCCAAAAAATACTCTACAAGAGATATTTTAAGGCTACAAAAGAAATTTCTTCAAGAGCAATTTCAATTGGAATTAATTGAGAAAAGAACTGCAAGCAATTAATTAAAGAACAAGGTCTTTAAAAAGAATATTAAAGAGAAAACACGCCCAAAAGTGACCAGAGTGAATTTGGAAACAAAGTGACAAAGTTAACAGTGATGAAAGATGCTTTAATTCACTTTTGGGGTGGTTCAGGGGTAAAAATGATTATAAGAGTTACAAACAATGATTATAATGATTTTTTCACGTGGATAAAAGGATTAAAATGATTAAAAAGTGGTGGTTGGAATCTTTGATTGATTGGTTTAACAGTGTTTAAACTAATTAATAAAAGGAAAAGATTCTAACATGAAGAGAAAAGTGGGGCAAAGAAGACATTCTTTTATAGCCATCAATTCTCTTACTCCAAAAGTAAAATTTACTCTTGTCAGTCGTGAAAAACAGTCTGACAACAGAAAAGCCAATTATGGCATCATTGAACCCCGGTTTAGACCAAAAAAGGGCTGGTTTAAGCCATTTTTAGCCGTTTTTAGCCATTTTGGACCCTTAAATCAGCCATTACTATAGCAATACCAGGCCTAGAGCCTTCAAAACACGTCAGAATGTGTGTCAGAGGCGTAGAAACTAGTTAAAACTGTTTTTATTATGATTGTTTTATCTTAAGGGTAGTTTTACCCTCTTGGCAACAGCTAAAACTACCCCAGTTGGTATCAAAACCTCATCATCAATTGAGTCCACAGACCCTGTAACTCAATTCCAGGCCAAAAGTGATGAACTTTTGCGTGAATTTTGACATCCCACGCCTGTCAGCAAGGATTTTGGGGGTCTAGCTCCCCCTTAGAGCTGGAGTTCCTTTTCCCCCCCAAATTTAATCTTTCCAATTTATTTTTCCTTTAATTCCTCATCATGTATTATACTTATACTTTACATATGTAATTTAATTCAATTGTACAGTACAATACAGTAATAATTGACACCTCATATGTAAATCAAAGTTCACTTATGTAATACACACGCACATTTTGACATTTCAATTGAATTCAATTGAAAATACTTCAATTCCTCATAACTTCTAAACTAAACACAACACCTCAATTTTAACACAAAAATTGATGATTAACACCACATGTGGTGTGAATTAAATTAAGGTTTTGAGGATTTTCAACTTTTGTATTGAAAATACTAGAAACTTAATTTAAGCTTATTTAGAGTTGAGTTACAAGAATTTCACTCAGAGGTGACCCCACCTGATTTTTTATGAGGAATCCAATGGTGAAATAAATTTTATATGTTTATTTATTGGATAAAAAGTTATAATAAATTTTATTTAACTTTTTTCCAAATTTATTTATTTTTTCACAATTTTGTTAAAATTTCATTTTTACTTAATTTTTTCAAGTATAAATGTAATTTTATAATTTCAAAATTTGATGTAATTTTATTTTTAAATTGTAATTAATTTTTTATTTTTGAATATAATTTTATATTCATATTTTGATTTTTATTTTAATAATATAAATAAATTTATTTTATTTATATTAATATGTTAATTTTGTATTTGTGGTCTTTTGGGTATATGAAATTACCTCTAAGGCTCACATTCCCTCCCCCTAAAAAAGAATATTACTTTGTAATATTGGTGTTTCTAGTGCGTCTGAATCTTCTGAGGAGTTTGGTAGCTTCTGGTATATCTTTTTCTTCTAACCATTCATCTTCACAAGTTGGGTCACTGTACCTAACAAGGTATTCCCTTACCTTCTTGGTTCTTAATTTCCTTTCTTTAAGAACTTTGGTAATTTTCTTAGCACCAGATGTCTCAATAGGAGGTATAACTTGGGGAATCTTATTCCTCAAGGGAAATTTCTCAGCATCACTAGATTTATATGGCTTTATCAAGCTCACTGGAAATGTAGGGTGCTTATTGCTAAGTTCTTCAGATAACTCTACTTAAACAGCATTTTCTCCATGGAGGGCCTTAACCACAAAAGGTCGTGCAAAGGAGTCTTTCAACTTTTTACATCCTTTGATGTTATTGAAGTTAGTGGTGGATACAAGTACTAGGTCCCCCACTTTGAAATCTGGAGTTGCATGTGATTTATCCCATTTATCTTTAGCATATGCAAAAGAGTCCTCCATGCATCTCACTGCATTCTTTCTAGCTTTGTCTAGCATTCCTTTGAAGCTAGCAGCTGTGGGATGTATTTCAATTAAGTCTTTCCTCAAGGAATCTTGGGGTAACTTGGGGTTCCATCCTTTTTCTAGAATAGCAGGAGTCTGATTGGTGCTGGCATGGATTGATGTTTTATATGCTAATTCCAGTGCTGGCAACAGAGTACACCAATCATGGGTAAATCCATCACAATCTTTGAATTCAAGGCCATATTCACAAAATCTTCTCACCATGTCCTCTAAGGTTTGGATCATCCTTTCAGCCAGGCCATCAGTTTGTGGGTGGTAGGCTGTAGAGAAAGACAGTTTAGTGCCAAATAATTGGTGAAGATTTGTCCATAGTGCTGAAGTGAATTTGGGATCTCTATCACTGATGATATTTGTAAATATCCCAGTCCATGACACTACTCTATTCCATATCAGAAGAGCTGTATCCATGGCTGTATCATCTTTGTGACATGGTAAAAAGATTGGAGTTTTACTGAATCTGTCCACAATTACTAGGCAAGCATTATAGCTCCTGTCACCTCCTGGTGGTAGGCCAGTTACCCAATCCATATGGACAATTTCCCAAGGTCTGTTTGGTTCTTGGATTCTTATCATATTTCCAAGTCTTTTGCCAGTGGATTTATTTGCCGTTTGGCATCTGTCACAGGTTTTGCAATACTCTGCAACATCTTTCTGCCACATTGACCACCATATGCAGGTCTTTACTTTCTCTCTTGTTCTGTCTTCAGACAGATGTCCTGAAAAGGGACTATCATGGCATTCTTTCAGTACAAGATTGATTAATGATCTGTCTACAACTGTCATGACACATGTGTGCTTGGTTCTGTGGTAAATTATACCATCCAGTAGGTGAAATCTTCCTTCATCATAAGATTTTCTCCATAATTCATCCAAGGCATGTATTAGAGAGTTGTCTTTACAGTCTTTGTTAAGTAATTGGCATAAGATGCTACAATTCTTATCTTGAGTATAGCTGCTTCTGACTTCTTCAAAGAAGGTGGTGTTCAAGTCTGTAACACTTATTCCTTCTATTGGAATTTGTGGTGAAGCTTCTTCTGGCACATAAGCAGGATTATAAGTATTATTTGGTAATGGCCATCTGCTTAGTCCATCTGCATTCTTATGAATATTCCCATCCTTATGAACAATAGTCATATTTCCTCTGTATTCTTGTATGGCTATTTGCCATCTGAGCATGTGTCTGTTGGGTGTTTTCAAGTTCAAAAGTGATTTGACAGCTGTACAATCTGTTATTACTTCAAAAACACATCCCTCTAAGAAGTAGTTCAATTTCTCCAAGGCCCAGACAAGGCATAGACATTCCATTTGACTTGCTCCATATCTGGCTTCAGTTGGTTTGATTTGCCTGGATATGAAACATATGGGTCCTTCTACAGGCTTATCATTTATGATCTGAACTTGGTGAAGTGCAGCACTCAGTCCATCCCCTGATGCATCAATATACAGTTTGAAAGGCAATTTAAAGTCTGGCATCAGTAAGAGTGGAGCAGTGGTCAATGCTTCTCTTAGAGACTCAAAAGCTTTGACTCTGTCAACATTCATCTCAAACACTGTGTCTTTGTCACACAGCTTATAAAGTGGTCTTGCTATGGATGCAAAATCTTTAATGTGTTGCCTGTAATATCCTGCAAAACCTAAGAATGACTGAATTTCCTTTTTATTCTGAGGCATGGGCTTTAATAATACTGCTGCAACTTTGTTTTTGTCAATTCCAAGGGACAAACCAGATACAACATGTCCTAGTGCTTTAAGTTCTTTAAATCCAAAATGACATTTCTTCAAGGAGATTTTCATGTTTACTGATTGGATTTTTGTCAAAACTCTTGATAATCTGTACATGTGCTCCTCCCAAGTCTTTGAACAGATAATAATGTCATCAATGTAAATGATTAACCATCCCTCTGAGAGTTCTTCAGGGAAGATTTCATTCATCATTCTTTGGAAGTGTGAAGGTGCATTTTTGATACCAAAGGGCATCCTTAAGTATTCATACACTCCACAATGAACAATAATTCTCAAGTATTTTCTTGCTCTTGGTGTTACTACATTTTGATGGAATCCTTTAAGGGCATCCATAGTGGTTATATACACTGCTTGAGATATTTGAGTAAGGGCAATTTGGATTTTTGGTATTGGGTATCTGTCTGGGACAGTGTAAGTGTTCAGAGCTCTAAAGTCCCCAACCATTCTGGATTTTCCATTATGCCACGCCACTATGACTGGTGTAGTTATTTCTACTTCCTCATTGTGGCCTACTTTTCTTATTACACCAAGGTCTAGAAGTTCTTTGATATGAATTTCTAGAGCTTCTCTTGATTTTGGACTTGCTGGATAAGCAGGTCTTCTTAAGAGTGGTGGATAAGGTCTCTCAATGTTAAGAATGATGTCAACTTCATGACCAATAATTGCTCCCAGAGGTTCTTTGTCTGTAGCAAATGCTCCTCTGTGGTCATACAAAAGGGAAGAAAGTTCATTTTCTTGTTTATCAGTCAGATGAAGGCTTATCTCAGCCTCATTTAACTGTTCAGACTTGAATTTTTCTAACTCTAAGTTAACTGGTGATACTTTGTTTACTGTAATTTGTCTTTTAAATGGTAAAAAGGCAAATTTCTGGCGCTTATTGTCCCCAATTGTAAAGTATCTGTCTTTGTTATTATGTAAATCTATCCCATACATGATTAAATAGTCATTTCCCAATATAAAATGGGTACTAGAGCAATTTTCCATAACAACAAATTCAACTGTGATCCTTAAATTCCCATTTATGTGTGGGAATATGACATTGGTCTCAAAGATTCCTAATGCTTTCATTGGGTTACTTGCACTGTTGAATTTTATACCATCAATTGGTAACAATTGGTCTTCAAAATTTGGTACACAAGTCTTAAGAAAAGATTTTCCAACACAAGAGCAGAAGGCTCCTGGGTCAAGCAAAAGTTTAGTGGGCTTGTTGTCAATCACCACTTCTGTTATACAGGAGTTACCAGCTGTATAACCTTTTCCTCTGTTTGGTTTTGTCTTCATAAGTTGTGCATCTTGAACTTTTGATAAATCAACTTGACCATTGCTCAATTGTGGTAAGTGGGAATAAGATTCCATGATGTCAAAAGTGGCATTGATATTTTCTATATCTTTTGAAGATTCAGAAAATATGGATGACTTATCATCTGAATTGTCTTCAATTATGTCTTCTTTTTCAACATCTGGTCCCTTTTCAATGTCAATTTCATTGATTTTCCCCCTTTTTGGACATGTATTGGCTAAATGGGTGGTGCTTTGGCAAATATGGCATTTTCTGACTGTATCTGCAGATTTATATTTAATATTACTAGAATTTTCTTTGGGGTTTTTGTCCACAGAATCTTTCCAAGGTGTATTAAACCTTGTTTTAAGATTCACCCTACTAGAACCAATTTTGGTTCTGGTGGTTACTTCTTCTAGTATATTGATAATATCCTCTGCTGAAGATTGTTCAGTAGTCCTGCTTTTGACAGCATGCTCTAAGTCACCTCCACATTGTCTCAGAATTTTTCTATGGATCATAAATTCTGACATGTCAGGATATAATGCTGTTAATCTTTCCTTTTGTTGGCAAAACCATGGTAAAGCTTTGTCTTTATCAGCATTAAATTTGGCAGATTCAAAGGCTGTTTCAACTTTAAACCTCCAAGCATCATTTGCCCATTTGTTGATGATTTGGGTTTTCCACCAAGTCCAACTCTGGTGTCCATGTGCTTGTCTTATTTTGATGTACCATCTGTGAGCTGATCTGGTAAACAAGGTGTTAAACCTGGCTGTTACCAATCTGTCTGGTAATTCAAAATCCTCTTTGATCATGTCAATACCTCTAATGAATTCCATATGGTCATACTCTCCTTCACCACTGAAGTGAGGCCATTCTTTAAGTTTTGGAACTTCTTTCAAGAGTGCTTGGCCCATTGAGGGTTCCAAGGTATGAAAAGAAGTGGATAATTCATTTTTTAATTGTGAATTATCAGGATCCAATACTTGTGGATTTCGAATTCTTGTGCCCTCATTTTGATTTAGAGGTGTAGACATTCTTGGTAAGGTGTTCAGTATTTGTTCAATGTCATTTATTTTACTGTTGCTACACCTTTGGGAATTTCTGTATTCATGTTGGAAGCTTTGTATTAAATTTATTACTTCAATTTTATACATGTCTTCCTTATGTGTCAGTTCTTGCCATAACTCTGTCTGTCTTGTATTATCAGCAGTGACTTGATTCAATTTCATTGATAATCTTGATACTTCTTCTTGTGAAGCATCAAAACACTTTTTCAAGGCAATGGTATATGTCTTTACTTCAGTAAATGAATTTGAAATGTCATCAAGGACTTTCTTGTTATCTGTCTTGATAATATTTATGGCTTGTTTAATTCTTGTTTCAATTATGTCATCAATATTGAATTTAGAATATTTATCTGTTAATTCTTTAATAATGGCAGATTGTTCATTTATTTTATTGTTAGAAGAATTATCATTATTTGAATTTTTAATTGTTCTCAAAACTTTTTCAAAACACATAAGTGTTTCATTAATTTGGCACAGACTCAGGTTGTTTGTTTTAATGTTGTTACAAATGGTTTCATTTTTATCAGAAAGATGTTTTTTCACGTCATTTATAGCATTATACAACTCTGGGATGGAATCAAATATGTCAGAAATCATTTCTGGAACCTTAATCTGGCTTCCTCCTTCTTCTGTAATTCCATCATGGTTCTGGCCATCTGAAATACATTTTCCATGGCATCCTGCTGAATCTTTGGGATTCTGTAGCCCTGGCTGTAAGGTTTTGGGGCTGGTGCCTTCCCTTTGCCCTTGTTTGGAGTTTGTGGCTGCTTTTTCACGTTGGAATTGCTGCTGCTGGCCACTGGGGCTGTTTTTGGCACTGGTTTGGGTGGTGGAGGGTTGTTTTTCCTCCATTCTAGTGTCAAAAGCATCATGTTTTTCTTCTCAATCAATGGATGCCATCCATTGAGAAATTTGCAAGTGTTGGGATGGCCCAAGAATTTTCTTACTGTCAGGTAAGAATTCATGCAATTCTTCCACAGGTCTGCAAGGATCTGGTACTCCTTGAATTGAAGTGCATTGTTGTATGCACTGTGGCTGGCTTTGTATATGTCCACAGAGGCTTGTTGTGGCGGTGTCAGCTCTTTTTGAAGGTAAAATAGTATTATCAGCTTCAGAATGACCCAATTTAGTTGTTTGGAAGTCATCAACTGACCCTTTTCCTTCTGTACCTGGTTGGATTCTGCCATAATCACGTCTATTACCTTTTTGGGAGCTCCTTGAGGGGTTGTAGCTGGCTCCTGACCTGGTGGAAGGCACAATTATGGTTAAAAAAAAAGGCTTAAAATAGTATTTTTACGTCAAAACTTACTATTGGCCAAATTTTTAGCTTTCTGAAGGGTATTACTTATGTCCAAGTTAATCAATTCAGAAGATATTGGTTCAGGTTGGTTATTTTGAGTCACAATAACAGTACTATTATGATCAGAATTAACAGTACTGGCAGGGATAATGCTGGTTACTGTTGAGGCTGTTTCAATGTTTTCTTGTCTTACCACGTTGTCAGACACTAAAATTAATGAAAAAGCCAATTAATTAAGTAAAAAAAAGGTTATTTCAAAAAAGAAATAAAAATATAAGCCTCACTTATAAAAAAAGTTATTTTTTATGGATTTTTTGAATTATAAGTATTTTTTATATGTTTTTAAATTTTTCAATATAAGAAAAAAGATTCAAAAAGAGTAAAAATATGTCACAGGTAAAATATCACGGCTGGGCCCCCAAATGTAAGGTGTGGATATGAAACTTTGATTAAAAATCAAGTACTTTTCCTGTCCTCAAAATTTGTATAAGGTAAAATTCTATTAAAAATAGTAAGAAATATTATTTTTAAGAGAAAACACGCCAAATTTATTTTTTATAACTTTATTAGTATAAAACAATAATATTATAAAAATTTATTGTTTTACCAACAATAAAAATTTATCCAAAAAATACTCTACAAGAGATATTTTAAGGCTACAAAAGAAATTTCTTCAACAGCAATTTTAATTGGAATTAATTGAGCAAAGAACTGCAAGCAATTAATTAAATAACAAGGTCTTTAAAAAGAATATTAAAGAGAAAACACGCCCAAAAGTGACCAGAGTGAATTCGGAAACAAAGTGACAAAGTTAACAGTGATGAAAGATGCTTTAATTCACTTTTGGGGTGGTTCAGGGGTAAAAATGATTATAAGAGTTACAAACAATGATTATAATGATTTTTTCACGTGGTTAAAAGGATTAAAATGATTAAAAATTGGTGGTTGGAATCTTTGATTGATTGGTTTAACAGTGTTTAAACTAATTAATAAAAGGAAAAGATTCTAACATGAAGAGAAAAGTGGGGCAAAGAAGACATTCTTTTATAGGCATCAATTCTCTTACTCCAAAAGTAAAATTTACTCTTGTCAGTCGTGGAAAACAGTCTGACAACAGAAAAGCCAATTATGGCATCATTGAACCCTGGTTTAGACCAAAAAAGGGCTGGTTTAAGCCATTTTTAGCCATTTTTAGCCATTTTGGACCCTTAAATCAGCCATTACTATAGCAATACCAGGCCTAGAGCCTTCAAAACACCTCAGAATGTGTGTCAGAGGCGTAGAAACCAGTTAAAACTGTTTTTATTATGATTGTTTTATCTTAAAGGTAGTTTTACCCTCTTGGCAACAGCTAAAACTACCCCAGTTGGTATCAAAACCTCATCATCAATTGAGTCCACAGACCCTGTAACTCAATTCCAGGCCAAAAGTGATGAACTTTTGCGTGAATTTTGACATCCCACGCCTGTCAGCAAGGATTTTGGGGGTCTAGCTCCCCCTTAGAGCTGGAGTTCCTTTTCCCCCCCAAATTTAATCTTTCCAATTTATTTTTCCTTTAATTCCTCATCATGTATTATACTTATACTTTACATATGTAATTCAATTCAATTGTACAGTACAATACAGTAATAATTGACACCTCATATGTAAATCAAAGTTCACTTATGTAATACACGTGCACATTTTGACATTTCAATTGAATTCAATTGAAAATACTTCAATTCCTCATAACTTCTAAACTAAACACAACACCTCAATTTTAACACAAAAATTGATGATTAACACCACATGTGGTGTGAATTAAATTAAGGTTTTGAGGATTTTCAACTTTTGTATTGAAAATACTAGAAACTCAATTTAAGCTTATTTAGAGTTGAGTTACAAGAATTTCACTCAGAGGTGACCCCACCTGATTTTTTATGAGGAATCCAATGGTGAAATAAATTTTATATGTTTATTTATTGGATAAAAAGTTATAATAAATTTTATTTAACTTTTTTCCAAATTTATTTATTTTTTCACAATTTTGTTAAAATTTCATTTTTACTTAATTTTTTCAAGTATAAATGTAATTTTATAATTTCAAAATTTGATGTAATTTTATTTTTAAATTGTAATTAATTTTTTATTTTTGAATATAATTTTATATTCATATTTTGATTTTTATTTTAATAATATAAATAAATTTATTTTATTTATATTAATATGTTAATTTTGTATTTGTGGTCTTTTGGGTATATGAAATTACCTCTAAGGCTCACAGCAGGTCTGCTTTGGGGTCATAATTGAAATGCTCAATGGCTGAACATTTGAATTGCACAGCTGTTTAGCTGTTGATATAACAATATCAAATGCAACCCTGCTGAGAAATTGCTATTTCATCTTTGTAAGCATGCATCCTGAGAATTTTGCAAAAAAATTGGAAGACATTTTGGCCAGGCTGAGCATTTCATGTGCTTAGGTAAAGTGCACAGAAGCGGGCTTTCCAATGAACTATTGTGAAAAGTCCTCCAATCATCGCATTCCAAAAATATTCTGTAGTGAGCTTTTGACCATTACATGCTGAGCTGAAGTGTGCAAATCAGGTGAATTACCATTCTGAGCAAGTGGCACATGAGAAACACCTATGCGAAAAATTGTAATGTGGATACCCATTGGTAATATGTATGCAGGCTCAAGTAGTATTGCACCATCATAATTTTTACAGCTGACATTGTAGTACGCTGTACATCATGTATGCTTCAGGGGAGAGCCAAATCTGTACAAGAATGTAAATGAAATCACAGCAAGCCATCAAGTCAAATTTCTAAAATGCATCCCTTTGGTGCACCTTGTTGGAGATCTCCACCTAACTACCACACAGATGCTGGTGTATTCCAAGTTATGGTAAGGCCTGAAGATTGGGATGAGGCATGATTCAGGTCATACACAAACAGTGGATTCACTCTGGTGCTGAGGTCGCAGCAAACAATTGTTGGAGCCCACTTATGAGTTTTGCACCTGCAAATTTTTGCACCATCACATTCTTTCAGATGAACCCCTCCATGTCTCATACGCAGGCAATTTTCACCTGCTTGGCAGAATGTTTACCGCCTGTCCTCCAACCAACAATCTCCTTGTGGTGCTGACCTGCTTAACTGCAGATGCTCACCAGCCTGCACCTGCAAACCTGAGGCCAATCAGCGCAGATTATCTACAGACTCATATGCATTCAAATACTCCCCCCCTATGATCCCTGACAGTGGATCGTTTTGCGTGGGAACCAGCCACTGCGGGTCATATGCCAGAAATTCTCACATGCACCATGGAACGTTTTGTGCCTGTCTTCCAGCCAACAGTTACATTGGGAAGGGGGCCTGTTTCTACAGATTTTCTCACACCTATGAGGGGAAAATCCTGACTCCAATCTGGGTGGATTAGTGAAAGCCTCAAACACAATAGGGGTGAATGTGTAAGGGATCATGACTCATGGCCGGCATCCCATTTGATCAAGTAACACATTCCCCCCTGGAATCCCAGTAGGAGTCAGTCCACAACAATTTGCAAGCACAAAAAACCTCACCTGCCCACACAAAAAGATCCCCACACTGAAATTTGCCTTTCCACCACCACCATTTCCCAGGAGGTCACTGTACAACAATTAACCCAGGGAAGATACACTTACTGTTTGGTGTCACACCAGAAAACATGGCTGAATGCCTCCAATATGTCACTGCACAAGAGGTTGCTACAACCCACCCAATTTTGGATATGCTAATGTGAAGCTTGGACCACCAATCCTAGTGTAATACGCGGCAGATCCAGAAGTCATATTGGTGCACCCACATTCTTGCCACCTTGCCTTGATATATTCCCCAAATTGTATATTAAAATTATAAGTCCAAGAGTCTCATGTTCCAAATGACCATGCACATAACCACAGGCCATCCCCCTTTTGGCCCATTGCTTCCTCTGATATAACGTCCACCACCTGCACTTTTTTTTATTCATTCCCTTTAGCTAGCCCTCCCTTATCAGATGATTTCCCACTGTCCCCAAATAATTTATAATATCCATATCATTGGGATGATTAATATTTGTATATTCAAATGAATAGTGATATAACCTTAAATGATTAGAATTTCCACTCACCTTCTTGGATTATCCTATGGCACAATCAACATAATCTGTTTTTATATATGCCCAATTAACTGAATCCTATTGGCTCTGTCCTCAAAACTCTTACCAAAACGTTGATACCATTCCTTAGGGAACCACAAATGTTCATGCAATGCAGTCATGGTGGGGAATGGATTGAAAATTTCCAATCCAATCTGACCCAAAAATTATTTGTTGAGGGAGTATTTATGACTGATCCAGATGAACCTTCCTCATCTCAGAAACCCAATCTAGGGTTTATGTTCTTCACATGGTATCCAAAAATTCTATTCATAATTGAAAGTTTTAGAAAACTAGACTTCAAACTTCAAATGTGTCAGGCTGAGTCCATGATAAAGTTGTAATAAAGGTATATCAAGCTTTAAATATGACTGTGACATGGATAAGAAGTATTAAAAAAGCTTTGGTCTTCAAGATATCAAGGGCTTTACTAATAAAATTAGTAGTGGTGAGTGCTACTGAAAGCTCTGGTTGCAGCTTTACCTGTTGAGTTACAGCAATAAAGACTACAATACATAAGTTTAAAGTATTCCTGACTTTTTTTCCAATAGTATAATTGTTTTTGACAGTTTTACTAGGTAGGAATTCAAGAGCAGGATGAGGAAATCTTTTCTGGTGGAGAAAAGGCCCCTTTTTATCCTAAACTTGGGTGAAAAAGTCTTCTAGACCTTCCCATGTAGAGGAAGTGAAGATTTTTCTCTTCCAAGAACTGGCTTGTGGCTTTGAAAAGGCCTGTATAGCTTCTTTTGGAACCACATCTGGGCAGTTTTCACCAATACAGGGTGAAAATTCCCATCTGGGGACCATACATCCCTCTTCTAATGTATATTATGCGTAGAATGCTGTGCCAAACCTGTATTGGACCCAGTATTGACATGACTATGAGGCGTTGAAGTGGAAACAAGCTTCTTTGTCTGTTTGACACCTCATAATCAGAGTTGTGGGATGCTATCCCATAGAAAAGGTGTATTGGCCCAATTGTTGGATTATAACCTTAAAACTGCTATAGCACAGTCATTGTTTGAGATATAAAGCTAAAGGTTGGCTCATTGTGTAGCTCTGGATTTGTTCTACACAATGGTGCCTCACCTGATATGGCTATCATTCAATATGGCAAAGTTATGCCATGTATAGGATGTTTTGTACATATATATAATTTTTCTTAAGGCTGTATCGAGTTTGTTTGCTCCATAAATTTTGTTCTAGATAATATGTGGGGAAATTGATGGAGACATTAGGTATCCCTTATTGTTCTCTTTCCAAAAAGACCCCACTTCAAGTATCTCACACTAAAGCTGGAGAAGCTAGATGAGAGGTGAATATTTTATTCACCCTTATTTGTCCTTCTGTTGGCCCTAGCTTCTGTAGGTTTCGTTTTAGCTCAATTTGGCTAGTGCCATTGGATAGCCCTGACTTGGAGCTTTATTTTGAATACCCATTTTATGGGGTTAAGCCTCTTCTGGATTTCAGATAGGAGGTGAAAATTAAGGTTTGTCCTTAGCAAAAACTTTGAGCAGAAATAGCTTTGTTATTATTTGTCCTATAATGATTGGACTGGTATATTTGGCAATTAGTGAGTTTCCTTTTTCTTTTGATACCTTTTGAGCTGGTTTGTCTCAGCTCCTTTTTTTGTGGTATCTTGGCTTTACCATTGATTTATGGTATTTGGCTGTCATGCTTGTGCTCTGGTTTTGAGTCACAGGCTGACAAAATTTCTAAAGAATATGACTGTACTTCTCCTAGTCAATGTCAACTTTTTACTCCCACAACTCCCACTTCAAGCTTGACTCCATCCTTGTATCCAGGTGTCTTTTCTTTGTCATCCAAGCAAAAACTGATACAATTACCCAGTGGATCAGACCTTCCCATGATTAAGACACCCATCCTCACCCATCAAAAGACTGGACTAGCTTTTCTGTGGTATCAAGAAATCCCCCTTGGAAAATCTGCCCATAACATTTGGGCCACCTCACCCCCTGGATCCACTTTTAATGCCAGGAACATCATTAAAAACAAGGTTATAAGCTCATTAAAATTACTTTTGACCAATACCACTCTTGGAGGACTGCTTGCGGATGATATGGGATTAGGGCAAACCATTCAGGCCATTGCACTAATTGGTACCTCCAAGGAGCAGCTAATGACAAACCCCCACCATTATCATCTGCCCATCTTGCTTAATCCCCAACTGGAAATCAGAAATATCCGAGCATGCTCAGGCTGGAGCACTGAAAGCCAAAACCTACCATGGCCCCAATCATCACTCATTATGTGAGGCCAAAATCTTAAAATGTGATATTGTCATCACTTCTTACAATACTATCACCCAAGAATTTGAACAACCAAATACCTCTACATAATGCATCTTTAAAATCAATTGGCATTTTATAATTGTGGATGAGGCACAGTGAGTGTCTGATATTTTAATAATTCAAATTTCCTAGCTTGTCCAATAATTGTTCCCCCATCTTATAGATATATTCTCTCTCAATACACTGCCACTCACCATTCCATTAATAGCCTCCTATCATCCTGTCAAATATGTTTAATGGGCACACCTATTCACAAAACCATGCATGACCTTTTGGGAATAATATCTTTCATCACCCAACCCCAGAGCTCAGATCAAGATAACTGGCCACCATTCATCCTTAATAGTCTTTCCAAAGATAGAAATGTGATTTTGCATTTGAGCTTGTGCCACACCAAAACCACATATCTCAAATCCCTCCCCACTATTAGCCATCAATACAAACTGCTCCCACTCAACCCAAAAATGCAGAAAAAATATTCTTCATTATACAAAGAATTCCTATCATCAAAAACAAAAGGATGAGGGGGATTTTTCAGGAGTGTTAATAAGCTGAAGATATGTTGTAGCTATCACATAATTCTTAACAGTATGGCGGGTCCCAATTTGGAAGAGTATGAGGGCGGGAGCACTCTGAATAACTCAGCAATCACCCAAAATATTGTGGATATGGAAACATGCATTATGAGTAGTTAAATTGCACACCTACTCAAAAGCTTACTGAAGACCAAACAATCAAAGTGTGGTCCATCCAAATCGGTGGTTTACACCCAATGAACCCAATTTCTTGATTTGTGAGTTAATTCTAATATGAATTCATTACCAATTGAATTTATTTGACCATATTTTTATGGTAGAATTGGTATTGCACTTGCCCATCACTCTATCATTTCAGCGCAAATTGATGGAACAATTAAAGCATGAGAACAGGAGAAGGCCCTGGAGAACTTCTTTAATAATCCTGAATTTAAAATACTCATAGCATCCATTCCACATCTGGAACTTACCGCACCATAACTTGTGCTAATATTGTCTATTTAATGGTGAGGGGACCCCCAAGAATTCTACCCCAATTTTCCAACTCTGACATCAACTTTCCAGAAGCCCAATTGGAACCTAGCCATTGAGGCTCAGGCTTTCAATCAAGTACATTGTATTGGTCACCAACAACCTGTGAAGTTCATTCACTATATCACTCCTCATTCAGTTGAGGTCAACATGCAGAAGGTACCTTTCAACCCCATCTGTGTCCCTGATTGTATTACTATTCTGAAATCTTTCTTTATGGAAATCCCATATTCCAATCACCAATAGGTGCAAGAAAAGAAACACTCATTAACTGCATGAGCCTTCCTGATATTATCTAATTTGTGTTTGACAAAGCTGATAACTCCTTTTCACCCTTTTACAGGTCCACAATTATGAACACCATGAGCTGGATTGAAATTATTCAATATTTCCTCAATGAAAATGAGAAATAGACAAATATTGATATGGGACACCATAGTAAATACAAAATCATATTGTTTTTATTCTAACTTATTTAGCAATATATTGCATATTTAATAAATAATAATCAGATATTATCACACCCACACAAACACTTCACAAAATCTTAATTGTTAGGTGTGTGTTAGGTTTCTTTCACTCACCTATTGGAGATAATCCCCATTTGTGCTAAGTACTGGCATGTCAGGTATCTTCAGGGCAAGAGTCTGCATCTTACTACAACCTTTGAGCCAATCTTGATCAAATACCTGAAAATATAGCCCTTCAGGAATATCACCCTCATCTATCAATCTAATTTCTGGTAATCTATCAATAGTTTTTTTACCCTTTCTTTTAATCCAATTGCAAAACTCTATGTCTCTATAAATTTTTAATACCAACTCATTAAATAAGCGTTAGCACAAGCATAATCCCACTCTGTGGTAAACTTGACGTCCATTTTGCAGTACATCCTCAGTATCTGAGCATACTCAAGGGTAATTGAGTTGTGATGCTAGATTGGGAAATTTAGCCATATCACACCCTTCACAACGGCGCTCACAGGTTTGCACATAATTAATTAGATTATCATCAGACTTACTTCACAATGAAGAAGAGATACAGTAGCTAACCCTGTGACAAATCTTTGTGAGATTTTGATTATCCTTCTTTTTTACCAAATAATCCACATCCTTTTTAATAGAATTCCATTCTCCTTTCTAACAAGTGCAATATTTCTCCATCAAAGCTGCCACAACCCCATAGCTATTATGATCCTTGTTCCAACAGTAATAATGATACTTGCTGCTGACAAGTGGGAGATGGAAGGTACAGTAAAACACCATAGACATAAACTTGTTGAATGGATGTTCCCATGAGCTCTGCCAGTCCAAATTAAATTGCTTTAGTCCTAACTTGTGGAGCTCATTTTTGCAGTAGCTTTGGACCCCTGAGACTGAACCTGTGTTAATGGCTCATTGAAAACATCATTGGAGACATATCTGAGATTATCAGCCACTTGAATCACAATTTCACGCTCTTCTGTGCTGGGTGGTGCTGGTAATGAGGAAAAATCCTTATCCCTTACTTTGAGTAGGAACAGGCAATGGGTATTTACAGCTTATCTCATCCCATGGACATTTTCTGGAAGTTCTGCTTTCAGCCATCTCTGTTTCTCCCTCTAGCTTGCATGTTTTGCCACATTGTGAGCTTTGCGAGCCTGGTTCCTTTGCTGTCTCATCTCGGATTAATCAAGCATACTCTGGGTAAGGGGCATTTGAGGGTGGGTGAACTCACTATTTGACTGAGTGCCCTGCTCATGCACCGTGAAATTGTCCCTCCTTGGTTCATCATTTGTTTCATTTTGATTCAGAGACATTTTCTCATCCTCATCATCCAAAATTTTTCTCTTGATGAACTGGAATGACCCATTCTTGGTTTGGAGGCATATGGTTGATGACGTCCAGTGACCTTTTCTTTATGGACCAGAGGTGAAGATGAATAAAGTTAATCACCTGCCATGCAAATCATCAGTTAACATAATGAAAAATTAATAAATACTGGTCATACTCACAATCTTCAATTGACTCCTGAAATTTGACTGTCTTGCCTTTAGGTGCCATATATAACCAATCAAATAAACATATCAGATTGTGAAAAAAGTTTATACTCCAAAATGAAAAAGACTTACTTTGATGAAGTGTCAATCCTGTATTTGCCTCCAAAAGTCCACTCTGAGTAAAATTTTCCAATGGTCTTTTTTGCCGCCCACCATCAACCCCCTTTCCAAGGGCCACATGAACTTGAGATACTGATGGAATCTTAAGGGTTGGCTGTTTACTTCGGCCAAAGGGTTCCTAGGACACCAACGGATTCTGACCTGTATTAAGGAGGAAGTCACATGGAAATTTGGATTGTGTATTATCCTTTGATTAGATTTCTGGTGTGCTTCCTTGCCCCTCAGACACATGCATTTGGGTATTAGTGGGATTTGGGGGAATTGGAGTGATGTAAATATATGGGATGGACCAAGTGCATCAAGTTTGAGAAGTTTCATTTCCCACATCAATGTTGAGAACTGATACATTCATTGAGGATTCAATAGGGGTTGTGAGTGGAATTTTGGGACTCATTTGTGACTGGGCTCAAACATATTCTATGCTAGATTCACTATCTGAGTCATGAACAGAACCTGAACAGGATTTACATGGGTCAGATGACATAAGGGCTAAAAAACTACAGTAATATTTTCAACTTTATAAAACTGCTCAGTATTATGATAAAATAGAGTAATCTCAAATGAAGGATTTCAAATTTATAATAGAGAAATTCTATGAATAGTGGGAACCAAGTCTCTTGTGGAAATCTAATAAAACAATTTTTAGGAGAATTCACCTGGACTATTTTTGATCCTCTGCTTTTGTTGGAAACCACACCACATGGCCTACTAGCATATAATGTGATACTTCCTTGATCTCAAAGGGGACCCATCATCCATAAGTAATCATATTCAAAAAACATTTCCCCCTCCCCATTGTCACATTGTGTGAATTATCCAAACCGCCAATATATGCATCAAAATTCCCCAGCATTCTATATCTGTATGAGGGTATATTCATGAAGTGTTTACCCACAAAAGGTACATCACCTTTTCAAGAAAGGCAAGACAATTCATATCAAATTCCAACCATTCAAAACACCGCCACACTAAAACCAAATACCAAGACTTTAGCTCCACTCCCAACCCTTATGTAATATAGTTATATTGTTATTTCTGTAATAAGTTTTACACCATGTAAAATGGTGTGCCAGTGTAAATATTTTAAATGTTAATCCCCTCAATTCAATGGTGACACTTCACTAATGGAACCCCCTCAATGGTCAAACCCGCTGTATCACCATATGTAAATAACTAGAATATGTACAATCATTGATCAGCATTGCATTTTACCCAAGCAAGCTCCTAATGAATTCCCCCATCAAGATGTGACATGTTACACTTTATCCCCTGCAGCTCAGCCACCATTACCAATGGGATAAAATTCTCAACTTACTCAAATCATATCACCCTTCATAAATAATCACCCAATTTTTTTCCCAATTAATCACTCTCCTGAACACTTGCACATCAACCATAGATATTCATAAACAAACAAACCTTATTCACAATTTCCGCAACAGTTTCAACCCCCCACTATTCCTCAATGCATATGTTCATATGTCATCACTGCTCAACTCAAAGGCACTCTTCCCCTGAGGGTGATAGGCATGGAGTTGCCTTCACACCTTTCCAATATAGAAAGAACATTAAAAAGCTCAAATAAGCCATTGAAACCAAATCTTTTCCAAACATCCCTACTTAAGCATAAGGATCTGAGTTCCACCAAATTATATTGGATCAAATTTTTCCCACTGTTTATTCTCAATTGACCCAAAGCACATTCTCCACTCCACTGGGTCTCAATTCAACTGCACAGATATCATACAGCAGAAGTCAAGACCTTCCCCCACAAGACTCTATAATGATAATATCTCCCATTTCATCATTAAGTTAGAATATACCCCATAGGGCTTCACACATTTTCAACCCTTCCCCAAACCTTCTGATCCAGTCCAGTATCTCAAGCTCAGGTCGTCACCCCACTCCTGCATTCCATATACCTCACAATCTCAGTACCATATTCAAACATCTCCAATTGGAGCCACTGATTGAAAACTATATATGTTTTCCTCAATGTTTCTTTTTTAATGGCCTCACTGAATCTGTCACAACTGACCAACCCCACTTTCAATGCTATAATGAACCAAATAAACATGATCCCCCTTGCACACAACCATTAGGCAGATTCATCAATTAATTTGAACCCTGCACCCAAAACACAATCAACATCAAGAAAAAATTTATGCCAAAAAAACATTTCATTTATCTATAATGAAAAAATTGGCTTTCAAGATTTCTCCAGCGGGGTGTAAATATGGAAATTCTGAATAAACATCAACAATTCCCCCCAAATGTGACATCTGGGATGGATTGGTCTGGAGATGGTTCACTGGCACTAGAAATATCAATGACCCCCATTCATGTCCATTCCTGGTGCATTGGCCTTCTTTATTTATGTGGACTGGCTTAATGCACATGGAAACTCAACCCGGTTTGCCAGCATTGGACCTATCATGCTTATTTGTCTCAATCTCCCCCCAAGTAAAAGATTGAATCAAGAGAATTTCTATGTTGCAGCAATCATGCCTGGTCCAAAGAAGCCAACTGCCCTTCAATTTAATTACCTCTTAATTCCACTCATCAAGGAGCTCAAAGAGCTATGGCAAGGTTACCATTTTTCACCCATCTCAACAGGTCCTTCAGGATCCTTCATCCATGTTTCCATCCTCATGGCCATTGCAGTTTTGGTTGCCATGCGCAAGCTTACTGGATTTATTTCTCATTCAGGAAACCGATTTCGTCATTCTTGCACTATCCACAAGGCTAAAATTGAAGAAATTGGTCCTCAATTTTACTACACATGCTCATACCAAAATCATAAAAAAACCTTTGAGAAATGGCTTTGGGAAACCCCAAAACAACAGCAAGCAATTTTCTCTGAGTATGGAGTGCAATATTCAATTTTGGAAGACCTTCCATATTGCAATGCAACCATAATGGTTAATCTTGACATGATGCATAATTTAATACTTGGAATTTTGAAGGATGATGCAACTTTCAAATTTTGCATTCTGGAGTCCAAATAAAAAATATACTTCAGGTCCCACAGGAAATCCAATTACACCAACAGTTAAGACTCAGATTACATGACCTGCAACAGCTCTCTTGATCAAATCATATTGAGAGAGGCCCGCTCGCTGAGAGGACAAGCAGAAAAAAGAATAAATGAGTCACTCCCCACTACTTCCACCCAAAAAAAATCCTTCCCAATACCCACCCCTCACATGCAACATCCATCTAGTGGTTCTGTGGAGATTCCCCCATTTGATGTGGATTACATCCCCTCTGAATTCAATATCAGTTCCCTGAGTGATCATCAGATCAAGGGTGAGGCTCTGGAGAATCTCCAACAAATTATATCTGAAACCATAATTCCCTCATCATGGACAAGAGTACATTGCAAAATGGGTTCCCCCTCTCATGATTTTGTAAAAGTGGCTGAATGGGCTCTCTTATACAAGGTCTATATTCCATTTTTAATGCTCAGCAAACAGATGTCATTAGATGAACACAGTTCCCCCAATACTCAAAGAAAAATGGGTAAATCAGAAGAACTTTCAAATGAACTAACCAAGAATACATTCTATTTGATTGGTTCTATCAACATTGCCACCAGTTGGACAGTTTCATTAGATGATGTGACCTCATTTGCTGATCATTGGAAAAGATTCTGCCTTCCCAATCAACACCTGTTCCCAAAACAGAAAATTAAACCAAATCATAATTTTGCTGATCATATTCCAGAACCCTCCCAATGTTGGGGCCCAGAAAAAGCCTCAGCCACATGGGTTATGAATTCTTGATTGGAGTATTTGAAAAGATGGCAACAAATATCAAAATATGTATGCTAATTAATAAGAGAAATATATTCACATTAATTAAACACATGAACTAAATAAGACCAACTTGCAACTCTGAATAGATGATATAGATGATATAGATAAAACTTTACTTCAAAATATCTGTTGATGTTCCAGCCTTTCCATTCTCCTGAAATACCCATCTGTCCCATGTGAAATAAAACAGATTTTCAAATTAGAACTGCCCGCCCCTTTCAATCACCAAAATATAACAACCCATCCCACCATGACCAACAAAATTATGATTGTCTGGTTGAGTACTTACAGAATTTTCATTCAATAAGGGCAAACATTGAATGGATCAGCTTAGACACTACCATATAATTCACAAGTCATCCCACTTCAAACATTGTCTCACCTTGGTATTTTGCAGCTTCAAACATCAACATTGGGAACAATATATTCTCAACTGAATCCAAAAATGTTAGCAACAGTGTGATATGTTTTCTGAGGGGCAACTCACAATGATTTGGTATTATCAATATCATTTTTATAGTCTCTGAGCCATCCATGCTGAACAATAACTTTCTGATCTTAAAAAATTCAAAGATTGATGTGACTTTCTTACCAGATTGGCCACATCTCATTATTTATAAAGCTGTTGGTTTTGATTATAGACACTTGATTATATATGAAGAAGAAATAGAAGGTTGCTGTGGATTGTATGATAACAAAGTGATGTCATGTGGTCTGCTTGTAATGATGAAACCGTTATTTCATGATATTTTGTCTCAACTTTTTGTTGAAAATATAGTGAAACAACAATGAAAATCTCTCAGATTCATTAAGAATTTTGGTAGGGAAATTACTGCCTCAAGATTTGGTGACAGTGACATGCCATTGTGACAAGCAAAGCCCATTATTTTACATTTCCACAAAGAAATTACTATTTTGACATTTGGTATGGTGAGAATAAGCCAATTTTAACAATCAAATGACCCACACACTCACATATCTCAGAATATAAAATGACACATATGCACCATCATCATGTTAGAAGGGGAATAGACCCATCATGCAAGTGGGCCTCAGAATTAAATTGTGTCAATGAGAGTTTGGATGTTTGTAAGTCACACGGAGCTGGTCACATTCCCTAATGAGTGCTTTGTTCAGGTAGTTTTCAGAATATCACCCCTGCACATGCTCTTGGCTTCTTGCGCATGTCTCACACTTATGCACACACAACCACAACTGCAACTGGCACCCACACCCATGGTATTTTGCGGCAGGCTCTACCAGTCACCTGCAAAATGTTGATCCTGCTGAGGCGGAGTCCTTTCATGGATGACCTGGGAAGTCACACACCCCTTCTCTACATCAAGACTGGCTGAAGGACTCTTTGATGTGTGTGTGGAAACAGGTGGGTCTTGTGTAATTTTTACCAACCTTTGGATGGTTGCAGGATGATCAGCTGGTGAGGAATCTCAGTTTAAGGCACAGGGGAACCAATATTGATAGATTTCACAGGATTTGGTGTAAGACCATATTGTGATTTGTGCTTGAAATGAGCTTGACTTTTATCCTGCTTGACATCTTCATGATGTGAAGTCAATTTCTAATGATTGATGAAACATTTGCCCTGGTGAAGGAAGGGTTAGCTATATTAAGTAATCATGCCTGAAAATCTTGCAATCAACTCAAGATATGGTGCAATAACTACAATAAATGACACAATCTAAAGACCTTCACCAGTAAAAACATCTCAGCTCAAATGAGCATACATAAAACTGGGGCAATAAGCCAAAAAATGGTATCATTTCATAGTAACCACTGTAAGAAGGTTCTCCCAGAAAAATAAAGTCAAACATTTCAAGTGCCGCTATGGAGATCCCAAAGAATAGTAGTAGAAGGCACCTCTTTCCCAATTCCTCCTCTTCTCCACATAAAATGAATTGAATTAAAAGAAGGAAAATAATCTTTCATCCCTTAATAGTAGGAGATACCATGACAAAAATGGCTACACCTGACAGCAGGTGTTGAATTTGGAAATAAGCTTGGACACATCCTAGAATTACCTTGGAACCTTCTTGTGAGCTGGGATATACACAGGCTTTCAACATTTGTTAGTATTCCAAGATATTTCAAGCCAATGGAATATTACAGAATTTCTATGATTTTCTTCCTTTTTTAACCAGTGGGGACTAAGTAGATGTATTACTGTATGAATATTCTTTCCATTTATATCTTTATCTTCAAATCAATGATTTTCAAGAAAACAAATTGACTCTTAAAATTTATTTCAAATTCAAAAAAATGAGTTTTTTTTCAAGTTTAGAACAATTAAAAACCACTTTTTAAAATGAATAAAGCACTTATGTGTGTTTTTTATGACTTATGATTACTTGGTAGAAATTTTAACTCTTATTTATCCTTCAAAAAGTGGCTCAAAAATAACAAAATCAGCTTTTCTCAACTGAATCCCCTTTTAAAGAAAATGAATTGATGAAAAATCTTTTTTATTATTTCTCTGAATTGATGCAACCTCAGAAGGAGGAGATAGTGCGTTTAAATTCTTTTGAATAAAATTAATGCTCCAAATATTCAAGAAATTTATACTGTCAGCCTGTGACTCAAAAGCAGAGCACAAGCATGACAGCCAAATATCATAAACCAATTGTAAAGCCAAGATAGCCCCAAAACATTAAGCTGAGCCAAATCAGCTCCAAAGGTATCAAAAGAAAGAGGAATCCCACCAACTTCCAAATATACAAGTCCCACCATCATAGAACGAGGAATAACAAAGTTATTCTGGCTCAAAGTTGTTGCTGGGAATAAATGTTTTTTCACCTCTCATCTGAAATACAGAGGAAGTGAGTCAACCCCATCAAATGGGTATTTAAATTAAATCTCTAAGTCAGGGCTATCCAATCATAATAGCCAAACTGAGCTAGCAACAAAATCCAGTAGTTATGGCTAAAAGAAGGTCAATGTCACAGTGGCTCTTATGGAAGCAAGAGTTTCCTAGAACTCAGGAATCAAGAACTCACTTGGAGGGCTCCAAAAGAATAAAGAAATGAAAAGGAATATATTTCTTTAAGGAAGAATAAGAGTAAAGACAAATGTGCCAATGATAAAAGAAAAAAGAAGCTAATGGCAAAGATAATAAAAGAGCCAACCAAATTAATCCTCAATTAACTGTTTCAACCTTCCAGAAAGAACAATAGAATTGGTAAAGTATATGACCACCAATATCCACTGACAGGAAAAAAAGAAAAGGTGCAAATGACTGACTTAATACTATCAGTATTTACTTTAATAAAAGAAAAGAAGATAAGGATAATAATAAATCCAATATATTAATTAACTGGGGAAAATTCCCCAGGGAATAAAAGGTGGCCAGTTCATGTTAAAAACCTGAATACTGATCCTGGAGGGTTGATCCCCAGCTTTATTGATGTTTTTGGGTCAATACATTTCTGGCCATCTTGAGAATTAAACTGTGTGATGGAATTCCCACAATGGAATCTTAATTGGCCTAAAAGGGCCAAGGCCATACAGGTTGCTTTAATACCACCTGTATGGACAAATTGAGTTGTCCAAGGAATACTGAAGTAGTTGATGCCTTGACAGCTGATTGCATGCTTGATAATCTCTTGAAATTGCCCTTTGAAGAATCCTGAAAGAAAGTATGACCCAACTTCTGCAGGGCCAGGTGGTTGGGGTCCTCAAATAGTCTTCTGGTAGCTGCCATGGATTGCAAGACTGAGTGACTGAAAAGACTTCCTTCAAAAGGGGTGATGGATTTGGGGACTTGGTTTGAAATGGTCTAATTTGGTCGTGAAACCATCACCATTGGATTGCTGAGAAAAATTGGTGCATAATGGTATATTATACCATATATGCACCATTCCTGAATCCATAGTATGCAGTACATTTGTGAAGGAGAGTCTTTCCACTTAATGAAGGGGAAAGCTTCCTGAGCTTAATCTGGTGGCCTCTGGTGATTGCCAAAGGCCAGGGGTTGAAAATGGCCAATTTGAGTCCTGGGGTCCTTTTGGCCATTTGTGGGACTGGTGAGATTGGGGGCCAATATTTGCTCAGGTGGGCCCACTTGTGGTTTGGGTCCCACCTGGCCTTGAGGGTAGGTGGCTGGCCAAATTGAATTTAGGCTGAAAAGCGCCTAAGGGTCCCATGGACTGTGGGCTGTGGATTATGGCCCATGGACTGTAGAGGCAGTTGGGGGGCTAAATGGCCTAAAACCCCATAATCAAAGGGGTGGGCCCAAGGGTCCTGGTGGTTTCTAGAGGGTTCAGAGGCTCCTGGAAGTTCAGATGGACCCCCCAGGCCCACAACAAAGGAATTGGCCTGGGGGTTGGTGAGGTGAAGGATTGGCCAAAAGGGCCAATTATGCAGGATATGGCCAATGAAAGGTGGTGTGGCCCAAAGGACATAAAACACCAGTATGGACCAATTTGCCATAAAAATTATTAAATGGCTAATTGGCCATGAAATGAGGTCAGGCTATAATTGACGCAACACCCATTGGGGGGTGATTACACATGGTTGTGACAGTCAAATAAGGGTGAATAAAATATTCACCTCTAATCTAACTTCTACAGTTGGAGTGTGTGATACCTAAAGTGGAGTTTTTTTGGAAAGAGCACAATCAGGGCTATCTTATGGTGCCTTTCATTTCTCTATATCACATCTAGAACAAAGGTTATGGAGAAAATAAGCTCCATACAGATATTGAGAAAATCATATGTATGAATAACAAAATTTGTACATGGAATAACTTTGCCATATTTAATGTTACCCATACCAAATGAGGTACAACTGTCTAGATCTCATTTAGGGATACACAATGAACCAACCTTGAGCTCAATATCTAAATAACTGACAAAGCTATAGCAGTTTTAAGGTTAAAATCCCACAATTGGGCCAATACCACTTTACTGTGGGATAATATCCAATAACCATTATTATGAGGTGTCATATAGACAAAGAAGGATGTTTATACTGCAATACCTCAAATTTAATTCAATACTGGGGTCCCATACAGGTTCTGTACAGCATTCTACATGTCATACACGTCAGAAGAGGGCTCTGTGGTCCCCAGATGAAAAGGTTCACCCTGTATTGGTGAAAACTTCCCAGATGTGGTTTCAAAACCACATCTGAGCCCAATGCAGTGTATACAGGCTTTGTGGAAACCACCAGCCAGTACTCTGAAGTAAAAAACTCTTCATTTACTCTACATGGATGGTCTAGAGGACCATTCCACCCCATTTTAGGATAAAAGGAGGCCTTTTGTTCACCACAAAAGGTTTCCTCATCCTGCTCTTGAGCTCCTACATAGTATAACTGTCCAAAACAGCTATACTCTTTGTAAGGTTTGACTATGAAACAATAAGTAAAAATTACTAATTTATTACTTATTGTACTCTGAGTGTCCTTATAATTGAAATAAATAAGATTAAAATAATAATAATAATAAAGAAATATTATTATTATGGCGTAAAAATATTATATTATTAAATAAATATAATAATATAATTAATATTATATGAAATTATAATATTATAAATAATATATTAATATAAAATAATTAATATATTATAAAGCTCTTTATTATTGTTACCAACAAATAATAAAGGCGTAAAAAATTGTTTTTTATTAATAAAAAACAATTAATAACAATAATATTACTAATATTAAAGTTATGAATTAATATAAATACTATTTATATTAATTAAAGAATTATTAATAGAGTAATAATAGAGAAATTATTATAATAAGAGAAAATAACCTACTTTTAACACTTAATATAATAATTTTGAAGTATTTTACGCCCAAAAATATAAATACAACTTTTTCAAATTGTATTTACAATAAAAATAAAGAAAATTACAAATTATTCTGGATTTTTACGTGGAAATGAGTTATTAGAGAGATTTTTAACAAAAACAATTAAATAAATGATTTAATCACGTCAAAATAGATGATTATAGCAAGGTGGTCTTTGGTATTTAATAATATAACAGTTTTATATATAAAGAATAAAGAAATTACCTTTGAGTTAATTGATTTAATGTTTTTGATGCGTCTGAGGGGAAAATAGAGTAAAAAGAGCTCTATTTATAGTAAATACCTCCCTCCTAGAGTCCAACAGGCTTCTAGTAGACGTGTACTGATCATATCCACTGGAATTGATCAATATTTTAAGGTTTGAGGGTGATTACATCATGATCAAACCATATTACATCATTATTACACCATTATTTAGAGTTATCACTATAACTCTAAGTGTGATGACATCAGAGGCTTGGCAGAACCCCAAATTTCGTGGATTTTATTAGTTTTAATCATAAACTAATAGTATTCACCAATTTTATCACTCTTAAGACTGTTAAACTTAATTTAAGGTTACAGTATGTGATCATAACAGCTCAATTTAAGCTCAAACTTTGATCCTCAATAACTTTTAAGGTTTTCACGCTACAGCAATTCAGAGAGTGAATTCTGATAGCCTGACATAACCTTATTATGCTGCCAAGAGCTTTTCATTACATCATCAAAACTCTAATTTTGATGATTTTACTTGTAACTCATCTTTTCTGTCGAAATTCAATATTTTAAACTTCAAACCTTGATTTCAGGGGGTTATACCCTGAATTTAATAATAAGAATTACATCATTCTTCTCGAATAAACTAGTAGAATCCAACTGTATACTTTTTCTTAAGTTTGGACTACTTTCACAACAAAGTGGTCAACAGCTCTGTTGATTTTTATCAATATTTCCTCATAAGTCTTAACCTTGTTTATAATTTGCAAAATAAAGTTCATATCTGTGTTCTTACAGTAATTACGTGGTAACTTTATTTTTGGTTCATCATTCTAGCATGTATAGTTTAGAAGATATTAGCTATGATCACTGAATATATGCGTTGACCAAAAAAGTGCATATATTCAGGATAATTCCTTAAGTATTGATTTTGGGAATTAGCTTATTAATTGTTTTATATGTGGAGTTTTGTGGGGAATCCACTGGTACAATTTATTTCACATGCTGTTTCATGAGTTTCTGAGATAAATAAGGTTTTATGGTTTTTATAAGGTATTATACCTTATAATTCCTTAAATATTGACTTTACAGATATGCCATAAAAGTGGTATATGTGTATTTTTCCATGGGGAATCCAATGGTATAATTTAATTTACATGTTGATTCATTGGTTTTTAAGTTAAACCAATTTTTATACCAATTTATGGTATTTTTTGTATATTTAAGTAATTATTCTTAATATATATTTATTCTAAGTAATTTTAATATAATTATATTAAAGTTATATTTATTCTGAGTCTTTTTTGTGACCTTATTGGGTATGTGGTCATATCTCAAAGGCTCACATTCCCTACCACCAAAAAAGATTGTACCACAATCTGATATGTGTGATTAGGGTATCATCCACTGTCCTACCTCTTCAATAGACTTTGTTAGTCTTGAAGCTCAATAATGCTTAACTTTTTTATTTTTCAGGTTTTCTTTCATGTCTGAATCTTCTTAGTAATTTATCAGCATTTGTTATATCTTTCTCAAGTAGCCATTCATCTTCTTGAGTTGAATTCCTATACCTTACAAGGTATTCCCTTTCTTTTTTGTTTCTTGTCCTTCTTTCTTTAAGGACTTTTACTATTTTCTTTTCCTCTCCTTCCTCCAAGGGGGTAATCTCAAGTGGGGGTTTATTTCTTAGTGGAAATAACTCTTTGTCACTTGAACTGTAAGGTTTTATCAGACTTACAGGGAAAGTTGGGTGTTTGTTCATTAGTTCACCTGTGAGTTCTAATTGCACAGCATTGGGTCCATGGAGTGCTTTTATCATAAATGGTCCTGCAAAGGAATCTTTCAATTTCTTTGGGCCTTTTATGTTATTGAAATTAAGGGTTGATACTAAAACCAAGTCTCCTATTTTGAAATCAGGTGGTTTATGACTTTTATCCCATCTTTCTTTTGCATATTTAAAAGAATCTTGCATGCATCTGTTTGCATGGTGTCTTGCTTTGTCAAGCATTATCTTGAAACTGCTTGCTGTTGGATGTATATCCACTAAGTCCTTTTTGAGGGTGTTATAAGGAAGTCTTGGATTCCAACCTTTCTCTAGCATTGCTGGTGTTTTGCCAGTAGAAGAATGGATTGATGTCTTATATGCCAGTTCAAGTGCTGGTATTAGTGTACACCAATCATGGGTAAAACCATCAGAATATTTGAATTCTAGCCCATAAGCACAGAATCTTCTGATCATATCCTCTAGGGTTTGTATCATTCTTTCTGCTAGACCATCAGTTTGAGGATGATAAGCTGTTGAGAATGATAACTTTGTCCCAAACAAGTTATGGAGGTTTGTCCATAATGCTGAAGTGAACTTTGGGTCTCTGTCACTTATAATATTTTGGAACAAGCCTGTGTGGCTAATGACTTTATTCCATATCATTATGGCTGTATCCATAGCTGTGTCATCTTTATGACATGGTAAGAACATGGGAGTTTTACTGTACCTGTCAACTAATACTAGGCATGCATTATAACTCCTGTCTCCTCCTGGAGGTAAGGCTGTTACCCAATCCATATGAACTATTTCCCATGGGGATTTTGGTTCTTGGATTTGGATCATCATTCCAAATTTCTTTCCTGTGGCTCTGTTGGCTTTTTGACATCTGTCACAGGTTTGGCAGTATTCTGCAACATCTTTCTTCCAATTTGGCCACCAAGAGCAGGTTTTCACCCTCTCTAGTGTCCTATCTTCTGAGAGATGTCCAGATGCAACACTATTATGACACTCATGTAAAATAGTGTTTATTAGTGTTCTATCTGTTAAGGCCATAACACATGTGTGTTTTGTTCTATGGTAAAGGATTCCATCAAGGAAGTGAAAGCTTCCTTCATCATATGCCTTTTTCCATATTTCATCTAGTTTTGATGAAAGTGATGGATCTTTGCAGTCTTTCATTAGAAGTTGGCTTAAGATATGGAAATTTTTGTCTGTCTTATAGCTTTCTTTAACTTGGTTAAAGAATTCTGTGCCAATGTCTGTAACACATATTCCTTCTATATGGTGCTCTTCTTGTGGTACCCATGCTGGATTGTCAGGGGTATTTGCTAGAGCCCATCTACTAAGACCATCTGCAGTTTTATGAATATTCCCAGATTTATGAACAATAGTCATATTTCCTCTATATTCTTGGATAGCAATTTGCCATCTCAGCATATGTCTATTTGGAGTCTTCATATTTAATAGTGATTTCACAGCATTACAGTCTGTGATTACATCAAATACTGTGCCATCCAAATAATAATGCAGTTTTTCTAAAGCCCATACTAGGCATAAGCATTCCATTTGGCTTGCTCCATACCTTGCTTCTGTTGGCTTTATCTGTCTTGAAATGAAACAAATTGGTCCTTCCACTGGTTTGTCATTGATAATTTGTGTTTGGTGAAGTGCAGCACCTAGTCCTTCTCCACAAGCATCAATGTACAGTTTGAAGGGTAGTTTCCAATCTGGCATCAGAAGAAATGGGGCATTTGTTAAGGAATTTTTTAATTCTTCATATGCCTTGACTCTTTCTTCTGTCATCTCATAGACTGTTTGTTGGTCACATAGCTTATACAAGGATTTAGCAATCTTTGCAAAGTCCTTTATATGCTGTCTATAGTAACCAGCAAATCCTAGAAATGATTGCATTTATTTTTTAGTTTGAGGCATTGGTTTAAGTAGTACTGCTGCTACTTTATTTTTGTCTATGCCTAGACTAAGTCCAGATACCACATGTCCTAGTGCTTTTAATTCACTATATGCAAAATGACACTTTTTCAAGGAAATTTTCATATTCACTTGGACTATTTTCTGTAGTACCCTTTCTAGTCTTGTAAGGTGATTGTCCCAAGTTTCTGAGCAAACTATAATATCATCAATATAGATGATTAACCATCCTTCTGATAATTCTTCAGGAAATATGGTATTCATCATTCTTTGATAATGGGAGGGTGCATTTTTTATTCCAAAAGGCATTCTTAAGTATTCAAAAATTCCACAATGGACTATTATTCTTAGTAGTTTCTTGGCATTGTCTGTTAAGACATTTTGATGAAAACCCTTAAGAGCATCCATAGCTGTGATGAACTTAGCTTGTGACAATTGGGTTAATGTCGCATGGATTCTGGGTATTGGATATCTGTCTGGAATGGTATAGGTATTCAGGGCTCTGAAGTCTCCTACCATCCTTGATTTTCCATTATGCCAAGTTATAATGACAGGTGTAGTAACTTCTACTTGTTCATTATGTCCAACCTTTCTTAATACTCCAAGGTCCATTAATTCTTTAATGCGCACCTCTAGGGCTTCTCTAGCTCTTGGGCTGGCTGGATAAGCAGGTCTTCTTAATAAAGGTGGGTAAGGTTTTTCTACATTAAGAATTATATCCACTTCATGTCCAATTATGGCACCTAGTGGCTCTTTGTCAGTTGCAAAGGCATTTTTATACTTAAATAAGAGGTCAATCAATTTTTCTTTCATTTTTTCTGTTAATTCTTGATTGAATTCTGCCTCTCTGAGTTGTTCAGATATAAAAAGTTCTTTTTCTGGAATTTTTTCCTCATTCTTAATAACTGTGATTTGTTTTTTGTTATTTAAGAATCCAAACTTTTGTCTTTTATTATCTCCTATGGTAAAATATCTATCCTTTTGGTTGGAGATATCTATACCATAGATTGATAAGTAGTCATTCCCAAGTATGAAATGATTACTAGTACAGTTGTCCATTACTACAAACTCTACTTTAATTCTGACACATTGTGAGGGATGAGGAAAAATTAGTGTTAAATCAATTATTCCAAGGGGCTTCATGCTCTCACTTGCACTACTAAATTTGACACCTTGTATTGGCATAAGTTTTTCTTGCCAGTCTGGGACAATGGTTTTTAAATAACTTTTGCCAACACAAGTGCAATATGCTCCTGTATCCAAGTTAATCTTTCCTTCTTGGTTATCAACCATAACAATACTTATACTTGATTTTCCAGCTGTATATCCCATTCCTCTTGCAGGTTTGGTTCTATACATTTTGGCATCTTGTATGTTTGTCAGGTTTGTGTCAGATGTTCCAACTTGTGGCAAGTTTGAGTTAACATCCAGTACTTCATAAATTATATCAATATTATTAATTTGTGCATTAATTATATTGATTTCATCACTTTCAGAGCTCTCTGACTCTTCTGTCTCTTTTTCAGAGTCAGATTCCTCTTCTTTGTCATTGTGGTTTTCTGTTTCCACAATTTCATTGATCTTTGCTTTTTTAAGGCAATTATTGGCTAAGTGTCCAATACCTCCACATTTATGGCATTTTCTTTGCTCATTATTGTTGGATGTATTGGGTTTAAAGGATTCTTTTGATTTATCTTTCTTGATAAATGGTTTGTTTGGGCTTTTAATGTCCAATCTTTTCCAAGTCCTGCCAATTTTTGTTCTTGTCACTATATCTTCTAGTGCATTTATATACTCTTCTGTGGAGCATGGTTCTATACACCTGCTTCTTAGGGCATGTTCTAGTTCCCCTCCACATTTTTTAAGTATTTTCATATGCACCATCTTCTGTGACATTTCTGGGTACAGTGCATTAAGTCTTTCAACTTGTTTTAGGAACCAAGTTAAAGGTTTATCTTTCTCAGGGTCAAAGAAAGAGTTTTCAAATGCATTTTCTATCTTATACCTCCAGGCATCATTTGCCCACTTGGTGATTATTTCTTGTTTCCACCAAGACCAGGTATTTTTACCATTTGTTTGTCTTATGCCATAATACCATCTTTTTGCAGATTTCTCAAACAATGAATGTAATCTTGCAGTGATTAATTCATCTGGTATGGCATAGTCTTCTTGTAACATGTCAATTGTTTTAATAAATGACATGTGGTCATATTCACCTTCTCCTGTGAATGTTGGCCATTCCTTCAATTGAGGTGCTTCCTTCATTAAGACTTGGTTATTGTCTTGGTGACTCAAGTCTGTTATGAAAGGATTTAACAATTCCTCTTTTGTTTTAATAGGGCTTCTTATATGGGAAAATGTTGTTGATAACTTTGGCATATTTAAATTAGCCTCATTAATTTTATCCATTTTTTCAGTAATAAGCCTTATTTCACTTTGAATATCATCTTTCAGATGAATTCTTGCTTCATCACTTTTTTCCACATGGTCCAAAAGTAATTTTTGGTGTGATGAAGTCTTTTCTTCAAATTTTTCTACAGAAATACTTAATTTATTTAATTTTTCTGTAAGATTGTCAATACTCACATCATAATTGATTGTCAAAGTCTTGTCTTTGATATCTTTTATGTATTTATACAATTCTTGTTGTCCTTGTATTAATTTTTGGGTATTGTCAATTAAATTTTTTGGTTTATTATTTTCAACAATAAACTTAATGTTGTCAATTTCTTTCTTGTTTTGTACAACAATTTTTGTTAAAGAAGATAAATTGTTATTTATTTCTTGTAGTGATAATAAACTGTCTTTAATTTCTTTTAGAGGTAATATACTATTTTTAATTTCTGTTAAAGTATTTACAACATCTTTGGACAAGGTTATTTCTTTGGGAAATGAGGTTGTCTCATTCTTTGCTCTTCCTTGTCCTTGAATTCCATCAAGGTTCTGGCCATGTTGAAAACATTGTCCATGGCATCCTTTTGGATTCTTGGGATTCTGTAGCTTGGGGAATATGGTTTCCTCCAATGCTTTTTCTTGTTCTTCTTCCCTTCTTGGGGAAGTGGGTTGGCTTGAGGCTTGCTGGTAGAAGCTACTGGGGCTTCTTCCTTGGTTGCCTCCCTCTTTTTGGCATGATAATCCTTGATCTTTTTGATTTGAGGTTTGGATGACAGTGGATTCCATCCATTGGAGTATTTCACTATCTCCTCCTCTTTGAGGAACTTTTTCAGGATGTGCCAGGAGTTCATCACTCCTTGGTGTATTTGAGGCAGCATTTCCCAGTCTTTGTCCTTGTATACTGTGTAATACTGTTTGTACTGGCTCATGTAGATGTCTATTTGAGCCCTCTGAATGTGATTTGTACCTGTTTGAGTTACTCATACTTAGTTCCAATTCAGGCTCAGATATGATGGGCATTTCTGGGACTTGCCTTTGGGATAAGGCACTTCCTTGTGTGGATTCTGTTCCACTGGGGATATTGCCCTTTCTTTTCCCTTTTGTGGGATCAATTCTACCTCTGAGTCCAGCTCCATCTGATTGGATGGAGTATTGGGAACCTCTTCTGGTAGTCATAATTTGAAGAATAAGAAAAAATAAAAGTATTTCAGAATAAAATTCTTTTTATGGCAATTTAAAAAGAGGTGCTCACCTTCAGAGTCTTGAATGGTGGGCCCTGGAAAGTCTAATTTCTTAGCTTTCTTTCTTTTGGTGATAACTGGTGTAGGAGAACTTTGACAAGTTTCTTCCACCAATCTCTCAACAGTAGCTTGGTTGTCTTCTGTTGGGTTATCTTTAAACACTAAAAAAGACAAATAAATATAAGTCTTTTTATAATAAGTGTTATTTTTGGCAAGATATGGCAATTTTCCACGTAGAAATTGCTTTTATATCTTTGAAAAATTGAAATAAATAAAGAAATGAATAAAAATGAATAAAAATAACTTTTTTATTGGTTTTTAATATTTTTTAATATTTTTTATATATTTTTTTATTTTTATTTTTTAAAGAATAAAATAAAAAATGAATATGATTCTTATAAAATTAAATTATAATAAAAATTATTTTTAATTTATAAAATATCTCTTTTAATCACTAGAGTCACTCAAAGAAAGTTCTTGCAAGTCTAAGGATGTGAAAAACCACGTGTAAGACAGTACAATTGCTTTCCAAATGCCTCAATAGCTTTTAAAATCAATAAAATATAAAATTATTATATAATTTTATGATTATAAATATAATTTATTATGGATAAACCCAAATAGAATCTTTTTAAAGGTCTTTTTAAGTAAATATCACGGCCAGGCCCCCAAATGTAAGGTTTGACTATGAAACAATAAGTAAAAATTACTAATTTATTACTTATTGTACTCTGAATGTCCTTATAATTGAAATAAATAAGATTAAAATAATAATAATAAAGAAATATTATTATTATGGCGTAAAAATATTATATTATTAAATAAATATAATAATATAATTAATATTATATGAAATTATAATATTATAAATAATATATTAATATAAAATAATTAATATATTATAAAGCTCTTTATTATTGTTACCAACAAATAATAAAGGCGTAAAAAATTGTTTTTTATTAATAAAAAACAATTAATAACAATAATATTACTAATATTAAAGTTATGAATTAATATAAATACTATTTATATTAATTAAAGAATTATTAATAGAGTAATAATAGAGAAATTATTATAATAAGAGAAAATAACCTACTTTTAACACTTAATATAATAATTTTGAAGTATTTTACGCCCAAAAATATAAATACAACTTTTTCAAATTGTATTTACAATAAAAATAAAGAAAATTACAAATTATTCTGGATTTTTACGTGGAAATGAGTTATTAGAGAGATTTTTAACAAAAACAATTAAATAAATGATTTAATCACGTCAAAATAGATGATTATAGCAAGGTGGTCTTTGGTATTTAATAATATAACAGTTTTATATATAAAGAATAAAGAAATTACCTTTGAGTTAATTGATTTAATGTTTTTGATGCGTCTGAGGGGAAAATAGAGTAAAAAGAGCTCTATTTATAGTAAATACCTCCCTCCTAGAGTCCAACAGGCTTCTAGTAGACGTGTACTGATCATATCCACTGGAATTGATCAATATTTTAAGGTTTGAGGGTGATTACATCATGATCAAACCATATTACATCATTATTACACCATTATTTAGAGTTATCACTATAACTCTAAGTGTGATGACATCAGAGGCTTGGCAGAACCCCAAATTTCGTGGATTTTATTAGTTTTAATCATAAACTAATAGTATTCACCAATTTTATCACTCTTAAGACTGTTAAACTTAATTTAAGGTTACAGTATGTGATCATAACAGCTCAATTTAAACTCAAACTTTGATCCTCAATAACTTTTAAGGTTTTCACGCTACAGCAATTCAGAGAGTGAATTCTGATAGCCTGACATAACCTTATTATGCTGCCAAGAGCTTTTCATTACATCATCAAAACTCTAATTTTGATGATTTTTCTTGTAACTCATCTTTTCTGTCGAAATTCAATATTTTAAACTTCAAACCTTGATTTCAGGGGCTTATACCCTGAATTTAATAATAAAAATTACATCATTCTTCTCGAATAAACTAGTAGAATCCAACTGTATACTTTTTTTTAAGTTTGGACTACTTTCACAACAAAGTGGTCAACAGCTCTGTTGATTTTTATCAATATTTCCTCATAAGTCTTAACCTTGTTTATAATTTGCAAAATAAAGTTCATATCTGTGTTCTTACAGTAATTACGTGGTAACTTTATTTTTGGTTCATCATTCTAGCATGTATAGTTTAGAAGATATTAGCTATGATCACTGAATATATGCGTTGACCAAAAAAGTGCATATATTCAGGATAATTCCTTAAGTATTGATTTTGGGAATTAGCTTATTAATTGTTTTATATGTGGAATTTTGTGGGGAATCCACTGGTACAATTTATTTCACATGTTGTTCCATTAGTTTCTGAGATAAATAAGGTTTTATGGTTTTTATAAGGTATTATACCTTATAATTCCTTAAATATTGACTTTACAGATATGCCATAAAAGTGGTATATGTGTATTTTTCCATGGGGAATCCAATGGTATAATTTAATTTACATGTTGATTCATTGGTTTTTAAGTTAAACCAATTTTTATACCAATTTATGGTATTTTTTGTATATTTAAGTAATTATTCTTAATGTATATTTATTCTAAGTAATTTTAATATAATTATATTAAAGTTATATTTATTCTGAGTCTTTTTTGTGACCTTATTGGGTATGTGGTCATATCTCAAAGGCTCACACTCTTGGAAAATAATCAGGTATACTTCTAATCTCAAGTATTGTAGTAGTTATTATTGTAACCCAACAGATACTTTTTGCACCCAGGGCTTTCAGCAGTGCTCACCACCACTAAAATCCTTTAGTAAAGCCCTTAAATATTAGTCTAAAGCCCTTTTTTATTAATTTTATCCATTTCACAGTCACAGTTAGAGTTTTATGTACTATTTTATTTACTCTATCATAGACTCAACCTTTTATGGGATAACTTCATATGTAATATTCAGAAAGTGCTTTAATCGATGTTTTTGTGTCTTCATGGAAAACAATTATTAATGGAAATAGCTACAGGAGTCAGAGAGGCTCATCACCTCCTTTTCAAATCAAAATAGTAGCTTATTTTCTATTTTCTCATGACTTAATGGGAATTAGCTTTAGTAGAAAAGCTCCCAAAAGGTATGAATTGACTATTTAACTTTTGATCAGCCACTTATTAAGTCTCCAGGACTTCCTATTACTCAGAGTCCTTGGAAACCGCACTACTCCAGCTCTCTTTGATGTCTTTTGTCCCCTCTAGCTATTTTCACAACCAAAAAAGTAACTAAGGATTCAAAAATAATATTCATTATGGTTGTAACAAATGTTTATGTAAAAATATAGTAGCTTAATGATCTAGAAACATGCCTAACACTAAGATTAGAGCATAGGTAAAATGGGAATCTCCAAAATTCCATCATTTTTGTGTGAAATTCAATCAATAAGAGTTTATAAAAATCTTTTTATTTTATTGCATATGTGGTTTTGAAGTATTTTGCATACCACCACATCATCTAGGTTATTAAAGCTTAAATACCCCATGGAGCTAAGCTTGGTGGAGTTTTCTGTGGAATACAAAGATGATCTCAAATCCTTGAATTTAATTACCAAAAAAACTTTATCATCCTTTTTCTTGAAGACAAATGCTTATTTTTGAATATCCCTATTGTTTATATTTTTTGCATAGTCCAAGCTCTATTTATGTGTATTAAAAGCATATTTAGGTTTGTAAAATACACCTCAAATCTCTCGATTCCAGTGGTTCAGAATATTTATTAGTAAAAAAACACCAAGTCTGTGTTCAAACTAGCTTGATATCAATTATGAATTTTATACTGATATGGTTCCAAGACTAATTAAAAATAGAACACCTGATATTAGCCATTTTCATGAGGCTGAAATAATGTACAAAATCTTTGCTCCCATGAATTTCAATATAATCCCATATTTTATAAGAAACTCATATATACTTACGAAGACCATTTTAAGTGACTTATAATTTAAATTCAGTTGTATTAAAATTATTGAGAAATACTTCCAACATTGCTTGGGATAAGTATCTCTAGAGCTACTTTTAGATCTATCAAATTGATATAGAAATCTTTCTTGATATTACAGACTATGTGCTATCCAACAGCAGGGATTTTTGGGCTATTTAGAATGAAAATTGGTATGTTAGTAGTTAATAATGTCACTCTGAAGCTGCTTAAGGCAGGAAAATACTTTTCACAAGTCCAAAGAATAAAAGGATCCTCTTTCTCACAAAAAATATCCTCATACTTTTATTCATTCTACTTTCTATTACTCTTTCTCCAATATTATTACACTTACAGGAGCTCCACAGCTGGAAACTTAAATTTTTAGATATTATTAACACTAATTTCCCAATAATTATTCCATTTTTTCATTATCACTTTATATATATATATACTGAAGCTAAGTGATAAGATCATCAAAAAATCTATTGGTCTCATATGATGTCACATGCAACTCCATGGAGCTGCAGGGGTTTTGATTAATGGATAATATTCCAAAAAAATACCAAAAAATACCACATGTCCCCCATGAAATTTGGAGAAATAATCATATCACAAATCACATTTAGTTAGAAAAAGCATTCTTTTTAAAGATAATGAAAAATTTTATAGATGAAACTAAAGTTATTTTTCATTCGAAAGACTTCTGTAAAAGCTTCCTATACTAGGAAGAGTCCAATACTCTTGTTGATGTGAGTTTCTCACATCTTCCTCACGATGAGAATCTGGAAACACAGTTAATTTTCTCCACAAAAACTCTGAAAAATGATTATCAATCAGTTGATTTAAAAATAAACTGACATTATTGGTATCTCAGCTTATCTCAAAAGCTCATATAATATTGAATTTTGGATAAAAAATGAATCTATAAATGATTTCAAGTGTCCTTAATTTCAAGAAAGCTCCTTACTGAGAATATATCTAATATTTAAAGTAATTCTATTAAACTCCCATGTTCATTGAGTGTTTTTTCATCTGTTTCAAATAATGAGAATTTGGCATAACTTTGGAGCAATCCATTCCTTGGAATGATAAGGATGGTAGTAGTATATATGCTGGAAGTCAAAGCTCTTTTAAAAGCAGCATAAACAGTCATAAACTTTCTAGGAATAAGATTGAAATTTATTTTAATTATTTTATCTTTGTTTCAGAAAAATTAATATTCAATCTTCATGCCACTTTTTGCAAGGAGGAACTTGTCAGATGAGATCCTGATAAAAAGTAGTAAGAAGTTCTTTCATGTGATTTTTCAGCTTTTAGATTTGATTTACTTCTAATGGTGTAGAGAAAACTCCCTCAAGGTGTTATAAGGCCATAATCTTGTATTATGATATAAAATTTAAACAAAGGTTTTTAATAATCTACTTTGAATCTATTTTGGATCTAATTTTCTAGTCTTATTCAAAAAGAATTTCTCAGAATACAAGTCAACATCAGAGCTTTTTGACCTCTAGGTAGTCAATAGACATAAAAGTGGAGATAGGTAAGGTAGGACAGTAGATTGAGGTCCTAAGGACAAATTTTATTTTTCATATGACTACCATAATGTTGAAAGAAAAGGAAGTATTGTTGATTGATAGGGTTGCAATTTTCCCTTTGTAATAAGACAATGAGAGAAGTAGTAGAAGAGATGGATTGATTCAATGTTGAGAGAAAAAAGAATTTTAAAAAAATGTTATGAGCTTTGGAAATTCAGGTATCTGACTCAAGCGGACGAGGAGATGGAAAAATTAAAATGTAGAAGATGATAAAAATGCTAGGATATCAAGTAAATTTATAGTGAGAAAAGGAATTGCAGTATCAATGATTTGAGAAATTGTTAGACCCTTGCATTGAGGAAAGGGTAAAGAGCCCATACCCCTAGCAGCAAGACCGGGTCTCAATCATGCGCAAGAAAACTCCTACTACCTTGAATTTTGTGGGTCAAAATCAAGAAAACCTCTCCCATTGCACATAAAAGGCAGCGACTGGCTTGCTGAAATTTGGAAGCTCGACAGCCGTCGCGCGCAGAATTTTCTCCCCTTAGAAACAGGGATTTATTTTATTACGTTGGAGAGGGCTCTACAGTCGTGCGACCAACCTTCGAGAGGGTCCTGGAGTCAGGCCAAAAGAAACCGGGGGCCCAACCGGGAATTGAACCCGGGACCTCGCCCATTTGAAAACCCCATAGGTGGGTACCAAATGAACCCGAAGGGCGAATCATACGACTAGACCATTGGGCCGCCAGTGACCCCAAATTGCAGTGAAACCTCAACTAAGTTTTATTTAAAAATCTGCGCCTTGGATGCGTCGAAGCTTACTCTTTTGTCCGCTCTGATTCTTGTGGCGTGTCTGCAAGAACAACTTGATGGAAGAGTGCAGCGAGACTTCATTAGGACGTCGAACTCGGTGGATTAAAAGAAATACCAAGAAAGTCGAAACAGAATTACGTTGTCCGGGCGCGAGTTACCAACAGACAACGCACAGCAACCATAACTTTGCCCCCACGAAAGACATATTGCCTCATTTGAACTACATAGATAAGACCTTACAAAAAAATGGAAAAGGTAGCTTCAAGCCTTTTTAAAAAGTAAATAAAAAGGTTCAGGTAAACTTACAATGTTCACTCTACTCCGGAGAGGAGGAAAAAATCATACTTGGAAGTTTTTTCTATACCTCTTGGGTTGATTATTTTAGCTAAAGATTTTCAGTTTATTGATCACCACTTGCGATAATTTTTTTACAGAATTAGGGGGACACAAATTACCCTATTTTGTCTGCTCATGCTGATGGGGGGTTTTCCTCACCTTTTCCAAATAGATACAGTACCTGTATTGATAGATGTTGTACCATTTATTTGTCACAAGTCACTGCTTTTATGTAGAAAACCTTTGTACTCATGCACTAACATGAATAAAAACTAAGTTGTAAAGATTTTGACTCATCTGATTTTGCACATACCATACATGTAAATATAAAAAACTGTTTCAATTTGAATTTTTATTATTTTTGGTCATCTTATGGGGAAATTTCTTGCCCCTTTAATAGTAAACACTTTTCTTCTTCAATTCCCTACCCCAGGTTGGTTCATTCCAATCAGACTACAATTAGTTATAAAACTAAGACTTTTACATCCAATATAACTTATATATTATCACCATAAATCAGCATACTGACATTGAAAATCTCCCCACCAGGAATATACAATCAGCTAGTCAGAATTATACTCAAATGGCTCTATTAGGCTCAATGGAATTCAGAAAGACTTATTGTAATTAGTAGAATGAAGATGCAAGGCAGATTCCTCCAAAAACTTCCACACAAAGTCAAGATTTATCAGTTGAGCATACATACCCTTATAACATGGTTCTTTCAATATATCTGAGAACACAATCATTCAAAAAAGTAGCTAATGTCCACTTGGTGTTGTGAAAAGTTGGGATCATATTCATGAAATAAGAAAGAGGAATAACTCCAAAGTCATACCAGTTTATTTGACTTCAAAGAAAGAATACAAATGTAAAAAATTATCTCAGAGTGAGAAGAACCAACCTTTAACCAAATCAGATTTTGAACATATTTGATACTAATTATGTGAGGTGTGGATATGAAACTTTGATTAGAAATCAAGTACCTTTCCTGCCCTCAAAATTTGAATAAGGTAAAATTCAATTAAAAAGAGTAAAATTTAAGATTTTTAAGAGAAAACACACCAAATTCATTTTTTTTAATTTTATGAGTATGAAACAATAATATTATAAATATTTCTTGTCTTAAAAAAGATAAAAATTTATCCAAAAATACTGTACAAGAGATATTTAAGGCTACAAAAGAGATTTCTTCAAGAGCAATTTCAATTGGAATTAATTGAGAAAAGAACTGCAGGAAATTAATATAAGAAAAAAGTATTCAAAAAGATTATTAAAGACAAAAAAAATTCCCAAAAGTGACCAGAGTGAATTTGGAAACAAAGTGACAAAGTTAACAGTGATTAAAGATGCTTTAATTCACTCATGGGGTGGTTCAAGGGGTAAAAATGTTTATAATGATTTTTCAGGTGGTTGAAAGTTTCAAAATTATTTAATAAAGGTGATTGGAATCTTGAATTGATTGGTTTAACAGTGATTAAACCAACCATAAAAGTAAAATATTCTAACATGAAGAGAAAAGTGGGCCAAAGAAGACATTCTTTTATTTCCACCAATTTTTTTACTCAAAAAGTGAAACTTTCTCTTGTCAGTATTGAAAAACACTTTAAAAGAATAAAAGCCAAATATGGCATCATTGAAACCTGGTTTGGACCAAAAAGGGGCTGGTTTTATCCATTTTAGACCCTTAAACCAGCCATTGCTATAGTAATAACTGGTTTCAAATCTTCAAAACACATTAGAATGTGTGTAAGAGATGACAAAACCAGTTAAAGCTGTTTTTCTAAGATTTTTTTATCTCAAGGATAGTTTTACCCTCTTGGAAACAGTTAAAACTGACCTGGTTGGTATCAAAACCTCATCATCAAATGAGTCACAGACCCTGTGACTCAATTCCAGGCCAATAGTGATGAACTTTTGCATGAATTTTGACAACCCATGCCTGCCAGAAAGGAATTTGGGGGAGTCTGGCACCCTTGGAGCCAACATCCCTTTCCCCCCAGAATTAATCTTTCCAATTTATTTTTTCTTTAATTCCTCATCATTTATTATGGTTGTAATTTACACATGTAATTCAATTTATTGCTTAAATAACACAAGTGTGATAATTGAGACCTCAAATTTTGATCAAATCTTACTTATTTAATACAGGAACACATTTTGACATTTCAATTGAATGTGCTTCAATTCCTCATAACTTCTGAACTGCACACCACACCTCAATTTTAACACAAAAATTAATTTTTAACACCACATGTGGTGTAAATTAAATTGAATATTTGAGGATTTTCAATTTTTATACAGAAAATAATAAAAAGTTAATTTAAGCTTATTTACAGTTGAGTTACAGAAATTTCACCCAGAGGTTACCCCACTTTATTTTTATGAGGAATTCAATGGTGAAATAGCTTTAATAGGTTTATTTATTGGATAAAAAGTTATAATATTTTTTTTAAATTTTTTCCAGAAATATTTTAACTTTGAGGTTTTTGTTGAAAATTCATTTTTACTTAATTTTTTCCAGTAAAAATGAGTTTTCACAATTTTAAGTTTCAATGTAATTTTAATTTTGAATTATAAATAAAATTTTCTTTTTATGTATAAATTTTATATTTATATTTTGATATTTTGTTTTTTTAATATAAATAAATCACTTTATAATTATAACATGATTTGTTTTTTGTGGTCTTTTGGGTATATAAAAATACCTCTAAGGCTCACAAATCAAAGGAAGAAGGAGAGTTTAATAGTAATTATTCACATGGTAAGAAAATAGAAATTAACCTTAATTATGGCTGGAGAATTTCTCTTTGTGATAGTAAAAATACATTCTGGGGGAGTAAAAAAGACACATGTATTAAAGCCTTTGGCCAATTTTCCCAACAGTTGAACTTAAATTATACAAAGGGGACACTAAAATTGCATGATTGGAAATTTCAACAATTATGGAAGACATATAAGAACAAGTATTACATGTGTATGGATTCCATATTTGGAAAAAAGACAAAAGTAGGAGAAAACAACATTAATGAAACCAGGAAAAAATAGGTGCAAAGATGAGGAACCAATAATGAAGGAGTGGGATGGAAACATTTGCATCATGGATTATAGGAATAAGGATGATTCATTGACAGGGGATGAAGAAGGTACCAATGTGAACCAAGTTTCAATTTAAGAGGATTATTCAGAGTCCCAAGTCCAATTTTAATTAGATAGTTTGAAGGCTGGGAAGGTTGGGCCCAAAGGTAGACTACCTGTCAAAATATTTAAAATTCGAATTTAGGGGTGTTCTCAAAATCCTAGAGAAAGCCATAACTACCTATGATTCTCAATTAGCTGAAAAATTGAGAGAAAATAAAAAACAAGATGAAAAGAAGTGTGAATTGAAAATTGAAAATAAAGAAAGGCAACAGAAATTTACAATTGAGAAATCATAAAGGGAGAAAAAATTTAAATTATCAGAAATTGAAAAAATGATTCCAAAATTTTTCAAGAGTTTAATGAAAAGTGTGAGCCTTGAGGTATATTTTACATACCCAAATAGGCCACAATTATCTTAAAAATAATTTCTGAACTATGCATAAACCATAAATCAGGCATAAATTGAAAATTCATCATTTTTGATTTCAAAAAAGATGAATAACTTTTTATTAAGTAGGTAAATCCACGGATTTAAGACCAGATTTGGACTCTACACAAGATTTCACCTAGGGTATCTACATAGAGTGAATAAGCTTAAATAAACTCTTTTAGGTGGTAATATGGAAAATACTTCAATACCACATCATCAATACCACATAAAAGATCCGTAAAAATTCTTGTTTTTCTCTATTTCACACCAAAATAATGGGAATGTGAGAAATCCCATGTTACCTGTACACTAAGAATAGTGTTATGCATGTTTTGGGAACTTAATATTATGGTATTCTTACATGCACTTTTGATACAACCGTAGTGGATATCTCACTTTAAGCCTGAATTTCTATTTTGACATAAAAAATAGTCAAGGGGGACAAAAGACATCAAAGAGAGCCAGGGTACCCAGCCTCTGAGACCTTTGAGGCATGAACAGCTCCAAAGCTTGGATCCATGGCTGATCTTGGTCCAATTAGTAAACTAAAACCTTTGGGGAACTTGGTTACCAAGTCAAAAATTCATTATATCATAAGAAAGTAGCAAATAACCTGCTATTTTGATGTTCCAAGGAGGTAAAGAGCAACTTAGACTGGTTTAACCATGTCAATTATTAATTATTTTCCATTGATAAACCCTAAAAGAGTGATTAAAACCCTTTTTGGACTAGTATCCATTGATTTACCCCATAGCAACCAGCCATATAGTGCTATTTGCAATTCTATGTAGAAATGAGGTAAAAACTTCAAAGATTCATTAAAAATACAATTCTTGATGAATCTTTCTGAGAATTTCAGGACCAATTAAGAACTTTATAATTCATATAAAAACCAAAAATAATTATACTTTCATAAGTAAGATTAACAGTTTTACTTACAGTCCATTTTTGATGATTTCATGTGAAATACTGAATCTTTAAAAATTCACAGAAAATACACTCTGTGATGAAATTTCCAATAAAAGTTATGACTTGGAGAAATCAAATATTATTTTTTAATAAAAGAAGATTTACAGTTATTACCCCTTTTATTCTTAACCATAAATGGGTTGGTAATCACGCAAAAGTATCAATAAAGTAATTATGATAATCTTAAATGACTACAGATGATGCAATCAAAAATCCAAAACGTTTTTGTTTTTTCTAGCTCACTGGTTTTTTAGGTCTGCTCCATGGAACACCTCTGTGAGCTGTCTTGGACTTAAAAGAGGCCTCCTCTTGCTGTTTTTTCCAAATCATCACATTATTCAATTATACCTTTATTACCAACAAGTAAGTATTGGTGAAAACCATTTCTTAAGTGTTTTATTATTTAAGAATCGATCAGAAACATGTGAAATAATAGAAATCAACTATATATTGTTGTAATACTGTTATAAATCCATTTTGAACCTTTAAAATCCACAATTATGTGTCAAATTCTTCTACTTTTATCCGTAATGAGCTTGTTGGAGTATTAGTGAGTGATTTATCTTAATTCTTAAAGTTTTTCTCTAGTAATTGTTTTCTTCAAGAATCATATTTATAATTATTCTTGCAAAAGATAATTATATATTAAAATAATTGTATTACTTTAATAAAGAAGTTCTATTATTAAATACTTCTTGTAATTGATTCTAGTAGACAATTACTGCTTACTGTTATAATCACTAGTGGTGTATAACAAGTAAAATAAATAAATAATTAATTGTTTATTGAATTTTGGTTATAATAATTTTTATTATTATATTACATAAGAACAGTCATAGTACTGTTGATTAATACTAATATTATCAACAGTTTCATAGACACATCTTACATTTGGGGCCTGGCTGTGTTTTTTGAACCTTGTACCCTTAATTAATATATTTTTAAGCTTGAAAATATATTAATTTGATTATTTTTTCTTTCAATTTAAATTTAAAATTGTCTTAAAATCTTTTTCATTGAGTAATTTTGTTTAATTTTATACTGTTTTCACATGTGGCTTTTTCACATCCAAAAAACTTATAAAATTATTCTTTGAGTTACTCTGAATTAGTTTTGATTCAAAATCTCAAATTTTAATTTTTTTCTTCAAAAAGAGTAATTCTTTTAAGGTGTTGGTAAGAACACGTAAGAGCTTACGTGTTTTTACTAAAAACTTACATGTTTTGGCCATAATTTGGTAAAAACACGTACGTTTTTAGTAAAAACATGTAAGGGGTGCCATGGGCCCATTTTTAATTAAAAATGAAACACAATTGGGCCTGTATTGGGCCAAAACATGCCCAAAAGAGGTTTTTCCCCACAAAACCTCTCTAACTCCAAATTGTTTCAGATTTTTTTGCCCAGCCCCCCCAAAAAAAACAACCCCAAACACCCCAATAATCCACATTATACCCACCCCAAACCATTGTTTTTTTTTGTAAAAACAGCATTACCAAAGCCATTTTGCAAAGCTTTTCACACTTTTTTTTCTTTTTTTCCCCCAAAGACTGCATTTTCCACCACAACAACCTGCTTTCAAGCCTCTCAATTTTCAATTTTTTACCTTCCCTCATCTATTAATCCCACATTTAAACCACTTTCTTTCACTCTTAACCACTTCTGTTCATTTTTCACACCTTTTTTCACCTCTTTTTCACATTTTGAAAGGTTCTTACCCCATTCCAAATCCCCCAATTCCCCCTTTCTTTCACTTTTATACATAATTTTCATTAAAAAAAATGCTTCAACCCCCCACTGAAGGTGAATTTCAGACCCTTGAGCTTCTTTGGCAACATGTGCATAATGTTGCCAGGGCTCAGGGGTCTGCTGTGTCCACCTTGAGGTCTAATATGACCCACAACCAAATTGAAATATGTTGTGACAGGTCTGGCACCCCAAATCCCAACAAAAGCCCCTCCAAAACAGTCACCTCAAGAAAGCTTAACTGTCCTTTTAGACTTTATGCCAGGAAATATGCCAAGAGTACCACTTGGACTCTTAAAGTCAAACATCCTGAACATAGCCATGATGCCACTGAAAATATCATGGCACATCCTGCTTTCAGGAAATTCAATGAGCAAGAAATATCCCAAATTGCTCAAATGTCTGAATCACTGCTCATGCCAAGGCAAATTCAGGCCCAATTATGCAGCCAGAGGGAGTCTGACAGGCCTGTAATCCTTCAAGACATTTACAACCAAGTCAAGAAGATCAAGAAAGACAAACTGCAAGGCAGAAGGCCCATTGATGCTCTTATTGACACTCCAAACAAAAAAATTTTGTTTGGTCCTCTGCAAGGGATTCTGAGGGACACATTACCTTCATGTTTTTTACTCACCCCCTGGCCATAAAAATTCTTCATGGCTTTCCTCATGTCATTCTTATAAATTGTACTTATAAAACCAATAAGTACAAAATGCCCCTTTTCAAAAGTCATGCTATGCATTTGGCACATCAACAAGGATGTATCTGCTCATTGCATGAAGAAAATTGGTCATGGAACTGATTTTGAAAATTTTATGGGCCTTTGGAATCAAGTAGTATACTTCTTCACTTTATTTCATTTTATTTCACTTTTTTTCTTATTATTGTCTTTATTAATGACTTTGGGATTGATCTCTCAGCTTATGTATTCACCCACTGAGAAGTCTTTCAAAGACAACTGGAAGAAGCTTCAAAAGCAATTTAAGAATCCTGAGGTCTTGCAGTATTTGGAAAATACCTGGCTTCCTCTAACGGAGTATTATGTGCCAGCCTGGACCAACCACCATTGCCACCTGGGTGTGGGCTCCACCTCCAGAGTTGAAGGTGCCCATGCCATGGTTAAAATTTGGCTCCAAAAGTCCACTGGTACTCTCCTGGAGGTAGTCAGGGCTCTCCACATGGGATTCAGAAAACAATTTATTGAAATTATCAACAGAATCTCCAAAGAAATGATTGTCCATGTCAAGAATTTTCCTCCACACATCTGTGCCCTCAATGGCAAGGTGTCTCATTATGCTCTTCAGATTGCCTTTGAAAATTTCAAAACAAAATTTCCTCCAAATGAAAAATGCACCAACAAATACAACAATTATAAAGGCATTCCTTGCAATCATAAGACCCAAAAGGCATTTGCCAAGCGCCAAAGGCTTGAATTATCAGACTTCCATCCTCAATGGCATTTGAATTTGCCTGTGAGGGTTTTTTAATTTTTTCTTATTATTTTTTTTCTTATTAACTGATTTTATTTGTCATATTCTTCTCAGGCTGGTTTTCAAGGTGATGATCAAAGTGTTGAAAAAGAAAGAAAGAATGAAGCCAAGAAAATATTTGAAGCCATTGGGAAGACCTGTTTCAAAGACCAATGGCATGAATCACTCCAATACTTCAGCATTTTCAAGATGTTTTGACTGGAAAAGTCCCATTTGATCAAATTCCCAAGAGTCAAGAGGATGAGCAATATTATGAAGACCCTCTAGAATGCAAGAATATCTGTGGGAGACCCCAAGGAGCCAAGAATAAAAAAAATCAAAACAAAAGAGAACCTTCAAGTTTTGAAAGTATTGAAAGTCAATCCAAGAGAAGAGGAAGACCCCCATCAAAAGTGACCAGCACAACAACATCAAGATCCCAGTCAAATGTCCCCTCTCCAATTATGGAAGTGGACTCATCTGAAGATTCTGAAGGTTCTGAGGACTCATTATCTGAATCCATCAGTTCATCAGATTCACTACCCTCAGAAACTGAATTAAATAAATCAGAAGTAACCCTTAGAAGGTCCAGAAGATTGGCAATTGGAAGCAAAACCTCACAAAGAAAATCACACAAGCCTGACACCAGTTTGAATATCTATGATGCAATTGACTTGACCTGTGAGCATTGTCAAAGCAATTATCACACAAGTGATGAATGCTCCAAGCTGTTTATGAGTTGCTGATTATTTTTAGTGTAATTTACAGTTGTTTATTTTGATATTTATTCATTTTTTGAACTTATTTTATCAGATAACTGGCTCAGAAGACTTGCTCAAGTTTATATTGAAATACACCTTCAAGGCCATCAATTTCCAGGGTGATGGAAACTGTGGCTACAGAACAGTATCCCACTTCATTTACAAGACTCAAGATCGATGGGCTGATGTCAGAGGTGACTTGGCTGAAGAAATTCACCAAATTCAAGACCTTTATCAAGCCATGAACACATTAATTCCCTCAGTATCCTCTTCTTTCAAAAGAATTGAATGGTATGAAGATGTTGGCCAGGCTCCAAAAAGCAAGTGGATGTCCATGCCTGACATGGGGGATCCAATTGCAAATAAGTATAAAAGACCAGTTTTCTTTTATTCCACAGCCCAATCTTTTTCTTTTTTCCCTTATTTCTGTTCTCCAAATGATAATCCCCCCATTTTCAACTGCTTCTTGAATAGTTGTGCTCATTTTGTTCCTTTGGACATCATCATTTCTAAAGTTTATCCAGTCCCCCCCATTACTGTGAACTGGAAGATTCATGCCCAAAAACAAGCCCTGGGGTGGGCTGATAAATTTAAGAAACACAGAATGTTGTATTTGTCTAATCTTCCTCCCCCCTCTCAGAAAAAACCCAATATTTTGGAGTTTTATTCTGATTGAATGATTTTTGTATATACAATTTATTCCAATTATCCCCCTCCTCAGTCATATTTATTGCTTAGATCCCACCTCAGTCTCCTTTTTTATCAAACATGTGGAGCTTTTGTACTTGAAAAAAGTCATATTACACACAAGAAAAAAAACAGTTGAAAAAAACCACTCATTGTGCCTTCACTTGTTGTCCCACCAAAAGATTTTTGCCAATTCATGAGCTTCTGGTTCCTTATTGTCCAGATTGAACCCTTTAATTTAAAAAAAATGAAGTAAATTCATAAGTGGGAAGTTATCAAATTCACTTTTTAAAAATAGCCATATTACAATGACAGGAAAAAACATTTGAAAAAAAAACCCTTTTTGCACCTTCACTTGTTCCACCCAAAAAAATTCCCAAAATTATGTGATTCTGGTGCTTTTTTCTTCAAATTGAACCCTTCATTTTTAAAAATAAATTAAGGAAATTCATAAGTGGGAAGATTTTAAATGAATTTTTGAAAAAAGTATGCCATTTTTGGCATATTGGCCAAATTGGTGAAATTTGGCGGAATTTTTTTTTTGAAAATATTTGTGCTTATTGACATGCCAAGTCGGGAAAAATATGGCAAAAGAAAATTAAAAAAATCCTCAAAACTGAGCCTGAGGATTTTTTTTTGAAAATTAAGGTCACTTACGTGTTTTTACCATAAACTGGTAAACACACATAAGCTTTTAGTAAAAACACGTAAGGGCTTACGTGTGTTTACCAACACCCTTTTTTTAATATTAAAAAATAAAAACCTTATTAAAAATCTTTAAAATATTTTAAAAGTATAAAAAATAATTTTTCTTTTATAAATTTTTCTCTAGTGGCTTTAATCAAATCCCGTGCAGCTGGTAACAGACTCAGTAAAAGATACATTGAAAGTCCATAATATTCAGAAGCAGAATCTGAAGAAAGTATTGAAGTGAAAACTGATAGAAGTGGCACTTTATTTAAGACAGAAAAAGCCAAACAACCGCCAAAAGGTGTGTGTTTTCTGTTTTCAATTCTTATTTACTCTTTAATTGATGTGAAGAATGCTGCATACCAGAAATGGAAGAAGCTATTCAGTCCAACCAGATGGACCTGGACAAGGAAGAGGCAAGACCAGAACAAGGTCTGCCAAGTCTTCCTCAAGAAAGACACATCTGGAGGATGCCAGAGCTGTCCCCCATTCCCCAAGGTCTGTAACAACAAACTTTGATGTGAACTCTGAGCCTAAAATAATTGAAGGTAATGTTTTAAGGGCTGAACCACTTTCAAGGGGCTGCCATAGAAATATATCAGTCCTAATACAGAAATTGGTTCAGAGCAGCAAAAGAAGAGGAGTGGGAAATATTCCCAGACCTTTGGCAGGGGACCATGAACTCCTACTTACACCTCAAGAGCTTTCTGAGTCAGGAGAGGACCATAGAACTCTTAGGAGGGTGGAGCCCATTGTCTTGCAAATACAAAGTCAAAAAGATAAAGAATTGGTTGAAGAACCAAAGTCTTTTATCTGAAGACCAGAAGAAGGAATTGGACATGAGCTTTGGAAGAAGGCCTACTGGCGTCTAACAGCTCCAAACCAGCTCCAGAAGCATCCAAAGAGAATCCCAAAGGACCGCAGAAGAAGAAGAAAGGTCCCAAGAACCATCAGGGAAAGGGAAAAGAAAAAGAAAATTGGCACAGACCTTACCCACAAGGGTACAGGATCCCCAAATTGGAGCCTTCAGCCATGGACAGTGTCTTCAATATGGCAAGGAATCTTATGGAATTCACAGCCAAAGAGCAGGAAAGGATGAACAGGACCTTTCCATGCAAATAATACAAGAAATGCAATTTTTGAATCTAGTATTGATGTGGAACTAGGTAAATTTGATGCAAAGCTAAATAAAATAACATCCGATATAAATGAATTAAAAAGAGATGACAACAATTATACTGAATGGTATAAACTGAGAAATGTTAAACTTGAGTCAATTACCAGTGCATGTGACAGAATTGAAAGTAAATGTCAAGCCCCAAATGATGAAATTGAATATCTTTCCATTTTAAACATTAATGATGGACTTAGAATTCTAAAAGATCATGTTTTGGAAATAATTACTAAGACCAATCAGTTTGCCACACATTTGGCAAAAAGTGAGAGTGAAAGGCAGAAATTAAAGAATGAAATCATTGCAAATGTGGAACAAATTCATAAGAATCATGAGCCACATATGCCAAGACATTCTACACCTTTGACTGAAGAAAAACATTTTGTTAAAGGAAGTTTGACACCATTTTCAGGAGAAAGTCCTATCTGTGCAAATGATATTCCCAAACTGGAATAATGGCCAACATTCTCTAGTGAAGGAGAATAAAATCATATTGAGTTCATCAGAACCATTGATATGTTGCAAGAAGATTTTCACATACCTGATGAAATAATAGTGGGCAAGCTATACTCTTTTTTTACCAGAAATGCAAAGAAATGGTATTACAAAATGAGGCTAGATCATGGTAAACATGATTGGCCTTGATGGAAATGTGAAATAATCACCAAATGGGCTAACAATTCTTGGAGATTTAAAATGGAAAATGCTTTTTAAAGTGACATTTTTGACTCAGAAGAAGATAAACCACTTACTTGGTTCCTCAAACGGAAATACAGATTATCTGCCTTACACCCAGATATGTCTGACTCTATGATTAATCTGAAAATATTAAGAAAATGTGGAGGAGAACTAGAACATTCTATCATGTACAGATGTGTAGAACCCTTTTAAACAGAAGACCACATCAATGCCATGGAAGATATCATTACTAGAAAAAGAATTAGTAAAACCTGGACTAGAGTCCCTATGGAATCCAAAATTGTCTCTAAAGCTTCCAGAGAAGATAAGAGACCTGAAAGACCTGTCTTGAAGTGTCATAAATGTGGAAGAACCTCACATTTGGCCAGAACTTGCACCAAAAAACAAAGATTAATGAAGTCCAAGTCATTGAAGAAGATCAGTTTACTGAAGAGAAAGAAGAATCTTACCTAGATTCTTCAGTCTCTGAGGACACACCAGTATAGGCCTATCCCATTGAAAGCATTACAGCTTTCTTTGAGGTCACAGAAGTCCATACTCACTTGCCACAGTACAGTGAGGATTGTAATAACCTGATCAATATCCAGGATGCCAGAATGTGTAAAACCAAACCTGCTAGAGGTAAAGGATACACTGCTGGAGCATCTTGTATCACATTAATCCTTATGAATGATATTTAAGCCAAAGTAAATTTGGATACAGGGGCATTTTGTACTTGTGTAGGAAACAATTATCTTCAAGTCATACTCCCTGGATGGAAAATCCATCTATTACCAATAGAGGGTGTACAATTTAGTAGTGCCAGTAATAATATGTACCCTTTGGGAATATTGGACACTAATCTTGTATTTCCACATCCAGCAGGAAGTGTAAGAATGAAAACTGATATAGTTGTAATGGACAATTGCAAATCTCAGCACATCATTCTTGGAAATGATTACTTGAATATTTATGGTATTGACATCAATAACCATAAAGACAGATATTTCACAATTGGAGAAAAAAAGACAAACATTTGCCTTTTCCAATATTCCAAAGCAAATGTCTGTGATATATTCTGTTAAAGATAATTATAAGGAAGAATTTGTGGCTACTCAACTTTTTGAAGCACAAATTAATCCATCATTTTCACCCAAAATGAGGCATGATCTTATTGATGTATTATACACATATAAGAATGCCTTTGCTTCTGATAATGAATCATTAGGCGTTATTAAATGGCATGAAGTTGATATTACTCTTAATATTGACAGACCATACCCTCCAGTAATTAGAAGACCAGCTTATCCAGACAATCCCAGAGCTAGAGAAGCCTTGGAGAAACATATCCAAGAATTTATCCAACTTGGTGTACTAAGGAAAGTAGGCCATAATGAAGAAGTTGAAGTGACAACACCTGTTATTATTTCTGGGCATAATAATAAATCAAGGACGGTGGGAGATCTTAAATCATTGAATACCTACACAGTTCCATATAGGTATCCAATTCCTAGAATTCAAGAAACCTTGACCCAATTATCTAAAGCCAAATATATAACATCAATGGATGCATTAAAAGGCTTTCATAAGAATGTTTTGATGCTCAAAACTAGGAAGTTACTTAGAATTATCACTCACTGTGGTATTTATGAATATCTTAGAATGCAATTTGGTATTAAAAATGCACCATCTCATTATCAAAGAATGATGAATAGCATCTTCCCCACAGAGTTATCTGAAGGATGGATTATCATTTATATTGATGATATAAGACTTGCAAGAGTACTTGAAAGAGTTACAGGAGTGAATATGAAGATTTCACTCAAGAAATGTAATTTTGGCTTTGAAGAACTTAAAGCTTTAAGACATATTTCTTCTGGTTTAATCTTGGGTATTGACAAAAATAAAGTGGAAGAAGTGTTACTTAAGCCAATACCCCAGAATAAGAGAGAAATTATGTCTTTTTCTTGGCTTTGCCAGCTATTACAGGAAACACTTGAAAGACTTTGAAATTCTAGCCAAGTCATTCTATAGAATCTGTGATCAACAGACAGTATTTGAGATGACACAGGAAAGAATTGAAGCTTATGAGAAGATAAGGAAAGCTCTTACAGAAGCACCTTTACTCCTCATGCCTGACTGGAATATACCTTTTAAATTTTACACTGATGCATATTGAAATGGATTAGGGGCAGCCCTACATCAAGTCCAAATTATTGATGAAAAACCTACAGAAGGACCAGTTTGTTACATCTCAAGACAAATCAAACCAGGAGAAGCCAGATGGAGTGCTTATGCTTGGTATGAGCACTTGAGAAATTACACTATTCTCTTTATGGCAGTGTTTTTTGAAGTGATAACTGACTGTAATGCGGTGAAATCACTTCTTAACATGAAAACTCCCAACAGACATATGTTGAGATGGCAAATAGCCATTCAAGAATATAGAGGTAACATGAATTTAGTTCATAAAGCAGGAAACATTCACAAGAATGCTGATGAACTTAGCAGATGGGAATTAGCCAATACTCCTGATAACCCAGCTTATGTACCTGTGGAAGCAGAACCACAGACTCCAATTGAAGGAATTAACATAACTGATATTGGTACTGAATTCTTTGAAGAGGGCAGAGAATCTTATAAGCAAGACAAGAATTGCCATATCTTGACTTCCTTATTAGATGAAGATTGCAAAGATGCATCTTTAGTCAATGCACTGGATGAAGCTTGGAAGAATTCCTATTCTGAAGGAAGATTTCACTTTTTTGATGGGATTATTTACCACAGAACCAAACATTCTTGTGTAATGACATTGTGTAGAAGATTGCTTATCAATACCACTCTTCATGAATGCCATGATAGCATCTACTCTGGAAACCTGTCAGAAGACAGAACACTTGGAAAAGTGAAGAACTGTGCATGGTTGCCATCTTGGAGAAACAAAACCATTGAATATTGCCATACCTGTGATAGCTGTCAAAACACAAACAGAGGTACATGCAAGAAATTTGGACTAATTATTCATATTCGAGAACCAAAATCCCCTTGGGAAGTATTTCACATGGATTGGGTCACAGCACTTCCTCCAAATGGTGACAAAGGCTATAATTCTTGTTTAGTCATTGTAGACAGATATAGAAAAACCCACATATTCTTAACTTGTAATAAAGATGACACTGCTATGGATACAGATCTTCTTCTATGGAGTGGAGTTATTTCTCATAAAGGGTTATTTAAGAATATTATAAGTGACAGAGATCCCAAATTCACATTTGCACTTTGGACAAATCTTCACAGATTGTTTGGGACTAATTTATCATTCTCAACAGCATATCACCCTCAAACAGATGGACTAGCAGAAGGAATGATTGAAAATTTAGAGGACATGATCAGGAGATTCTGTGCTTATGGGTTAGAATTCAAAGACTCAGATGACTCTACCCATGACTGGTTCACTCTAATACCTTCATTGGAACTGGCATATAAGAAATCAGTCCAGTTTTGTACAGGCCAAACTCCTGCTATGTTAGAAGAAGGATGGAATACAAGACTCCCAGCAGACACACTGAGGAAAGACTTGATTGAAATTCATCCTACAGCTTCCAGATTCAAGATAATTCTTGATTAAGTGAAACATCATGCAAAACAGAGTATGAATGATGCTTCTGACTATGCAAAACAGAAGTGGGAGAAGAGTTACAAAGTACCAGACTTCAAAGTAGGAGACTTAGTTCTAGTTTCAACCTTGAATTTTAATAATATCAAAGGCCCAAATAAACTTAAAGATTCTTATGTAGGACCTTTTGTTATTGTTGCCTTACATGGAAGCAATGCAGTTCAAATGGACTTGAGTGGTGAATTGGAAAATAAACACCCCAATTTTCCAGTAAGTGTAATAAAACTTTATCAACCAGCTGACAAAGAATTGTTTCCTTCAAGGAATCCAACTCCATTAACTGTACCACCAGTGTAACAGAATGAAGACAAAAATATAAAGAAAGTCATCAAAGAAAGGAGACTTAGGGGAAAAAATCAAAGAGAATATCTTGTCAGATGTAGAAATCCAGTACATGACGATGAATGGCTGGCAGAATCAGAAATACCTTACTCAGATAAACTCTTAAGAAGATTTAGACATGAAAGAAGAGGTTAGACAGTGGACATTAACCCTCTTTGGGAACTTTTTCTTATTGATACCATTAATAAAATTGTAGTACAATTTTATTTTTTGGTGGGAGGGAATGTGAGCCTTGAGGTATATTTTACATACCCAAATGGGCCACAATTATTATAAAAATAAATTTTAAACTACGCATAACCCATAAGTCATGCATATATTCAAAATTCATCATTTTTGCTTTCAGAAAAGATGAATAACTTTTTATTTAGTAAGTAAATCAATGAATTTAAGGCCAGATTTAGATTCTACACAAACTTTCACCTAGGGTAGCTCCATAGAGTGAATAAGCTTAAATCAACTCTTTGGGGTGGTATTATGGAAAATACTTTGATACCACATCATCAATACCACATAAAAGATCTGTGAAAAGTTTTTTCTTTCTCAATTTCATACCAAAATAATGGGAATGTGAGAAAACCCATCTTACATGTACACTATGTATAGTGTTATGCATGTTTTTGGCACTTAATATCATGGTATTCTTACATACACTTTTGGTACACCCATAGTGGATGTCTCACTTTGAGCGTGAATTTCTCTTTTGATGTAAAAAATATTCAAGGGGGACAAAAGGCATCAAGGTGAGCCAGGGTACCCAACTTCTGAGGCCTCTGAGGCATGGACAGCTCCAAAGCTTGGATACATGGCTGATCTTTGCCCAATTAGTAAACTAAAACCTTCTGGGAACTTGGTTACCAAGTCAAAACTTCATTATATCACAAGAAAATATCAAATAAACTGCTATTTTGACATGCCAAGGAGGTAAAGAGGAACTTAGACTCCTGTAACCATGTCAATTCTCAATTATTTTCCATGGATAAACTCTAAAATAGTGATTAAAAACCTTTTTGGACTATTATCCCTTAGTTTACCTCATACCAACCAGCAATATAGTGCTATTTGCAATTATATGTAGAAATGAGGTAAAAACTTCAAAAATGTATTAAAAATACAATTCTCAATGAATCTTCATGAAATCTTAAGGACCAATTAAGAACTGTATAATTGATATAAAAACCAAAAATAATTATACTTTTTTAAGTGAAATTAAAAGCTTTACCTCCAGTCAATTTTTGATAATTCCACATGAAACACTAAATCTTTGAAAATTCACAGAAAATACACTCTGTGATGAAATTTCCAATAAAATTGATAATTTTGGAAAATCAATCAATTGTTTTGGAATAAACGAAGATTTAAAGTTATTACTCTTTTCTTCTTAACCATAAATGGGTTGGTAATCACACAAAAGTATCAATTAAGTAATTATGATAATCTTACATGACTACAGATGATGCAATCAATAATCAAAAAAGTTTTTTTTCTAACTCACTGGTTTTTCAGTTTGCTCCATGGAATGCCTCTGTGAGCTGTCTTAGACTTAAAAGAGGCCTCCTCTTGCTGTTTTTTCCAAATCATCATATTATTCAATTATACCTTTATTACCAATAAGTAAGTATTAGTTAGAATTATTTCTTAAGTGTTTTATTCTTTAAGAATAAATCAGAAAGATGTGAACACATATAAATCAACTATATATTGTTGTAATACTGTTATAAATCCATTTTGAACCTTTAAAATCCACAATTATCTGTCAAATTTCTCTACTTTTATCCTCAATAAGTTCTTTGGAGTATTAGTGAGTGATTTATCTTAATTCTTAAAGTTTTTCTCTAGTAACTGTTTTCTTCAAGAATTATACTTATAAATATCCTTGAAAAAGATAATTATATATTAAAATAATTGTATTTTTTTAATAAAGAAGTTTTATTATTAAATACTTCTTGTAATTGATTCTAGTAGACAATTACTTCTTACTGTTATAATCACTAGTCGCATATAAAAAGTAAAAGAGATAAATAATTAATTAATTCTTTAATTGTGGCTATAATAATTTTTATTATTATATTACATAAGAACAGTCATAGTACTGTTGATTCATACTAATATTATCAATAGTTTCATAGACACATCTTACAAGATGAAGCTGGGAGTTCATAGAAATGTTGGACCTAATGAGGAAGTAGAAGTCAAAACCCCTGTAATCATTACTTGGAATAATGATAAATAAATTATTATTGGTGATTTTAGGGTGTTGAATACCTCTAACATTCTGCAAATGTATCCAATTCTTAGAATACATTAGACTCTGACTTGATTATCCAAGGCAAGATTCATCAATTCCATAGATGCCCTAAAGGCTTCCATTAAAATATTTTGACACCTCATCCTAGAAAATTATTTAAAATAATTGCTCATTGTGGCATTTATGAATACCTTAGAATGCCTTTGGGAATTAAAAATGCACCCACTCCTTATCAAATAATGATTAATACCAATTTACTACAAGAATTACGAGAGGGACAGTTAACAATTAATATTGATGACATTATCATTTTTTCAAAAACCTGGAAATTGCATTTAGAGAGAATCTCATTAGTAGTTAACAAAACTCTTCAAATGAGAATGAAAATATTTTTTAAGAAATTTAATTTTGGATTTCATGAGCTCAAAGCTCTGGGACATGTAGTTTCAGGACAACGCCTTGGTGTTGACAAAAACAAAGCGGCCGCACTCTTCCTGAAACAAATGGGCCAGAAAAATAAGAAATGATGTCTTCCTTAGGCCTTGCTAGCTATTACAGGAAAAAACTTCAAGATTTCTTCAATCCATGCCAGATCATTTTACAGAATTTTTCGTCAAAAGACTGTATTTGAAATTACTCAAGGAAGGATTCAAGAATATGAAAAGATCAAGTAGGCCTTAACCAATGCACCATTATTATTGATGAAAGACTGGAAACTTCCATTCAAGCTGCATATTGATGCATGTGGTGAAAGCTCAGGTGAATCTCTTCATCAAGTCCAAATTTTTAATTAAAAGCTCTATGAAGGTCCTGTTTGTTTTATCTAAATAAAAATAAAACCTACTGAGGCTATATATGCAGAAAGACGAATGGAGTGCCTTTGCCTTGTGTGGGCTATGGAAAAACTTCATTATTATCTTGATGGAAGTGTGTCTGAGTTAATTACTAATTGTAATTCTGTAAAGTCACTTTTTAAATGAAAACTCTTAACAGACAAATGTTAATATGGAATATTTCTATACAGGAGTAAAGTGGCAATATGTCCATGGTACATGAAGCTGGAAATATTCGGAAAACCTCTGATGGCTTGAGTGGATGGGAATTAACCAATACACCCAAGAATCCTTGCTATGTTCCTGAAAATGAAGAACCTCAAATTCTAATTGGAGGAATTACTATCACAGATGTGGAAACAGAGTTCTTTGAAGAAGCTATAGAAAGCTATAAGCAAGATAAGAATTGCCATATTCTTATTTCTGTAATTGACAAACATTGTAAAGATGCATATTTAGCTAATTCTTCAGATTATATATGGAAACTATCATATGATAATGGAAGATTCTATTCACTTTATGGTATCTTGTATCATAGGTCTAAACACACATGTGTAATGGTATTATATATTAGAATGTTAATTAACACAATATTACTAGAGTACCATGACAACATTTATTATGGAAAGCTGTCTGACAACAGAACAATGGAGAGAATTCATACATGTTATTGGTGGCCATCTTGGTTAAAAATGTCATTAAATACTGCCATAGTTGTGACAGGTGCTAAATGCCAATAAAGCTACTTGTAAAATATTTGGCTTAATTATTCATATCCAAGAACCAAGTTACCCTTGGGAAGTGGTTCATATGGAGTGGGTAACTAACTGCCTTACCACCTGGTGGTGAAGAAAGGTACAATGCATTCCTTGTCGTTGTAGACATATACAGCAAAACTTCAATCATTTTACCATTTCATCAGGATGACACAGCTATGGATACAGCTCTTTGAATTTGGAATAGAGTTATATCTCATGCTGATCTATTTAAAAATATAATTATTGATAGAGACCCAAAATTTAAATCAGCCTTATGGACAAACTTAAATAAGCTTTTGGGTACAAAACGTTCATTCTCAATAGCTTACCATCCACAAGCTGATGGATTAATGGAAAGAATGATTCAGACCATTGAGGACATGATAAGAAGATTTTGTGCTTATGGTGTGGAGCTTAAAGATTATGATGGCCTTACTCATGATTGGTGTACACTTATACCAGAATTGGAATTAGCCTACCAGACCTCTCCATTATTCAACAGGCAAGACTCCTGCAATATTGGAAAAAGGATGGAACCCTAAACTCTCAGTTGATACTTTGAAGAAAGACTTAGTTGATATTAATCCAACTTCATCAAGATGTAAACTACTGATTTATAAACTGAGGCATCATAAAAATCAAAGCATGACCGATCCTTGGGAATGTGCTAAACAAAATTTGGATAAAAGTCATAAAGCCCCAGAGCTCAAAGTAAGGACGTTAATACTAGTTTCAACCTTGATCTTTAAAAATATTGAATGCCAGAATAAATTGAAAGATTCCTTTTCAAAACCATTTACTATTAAAGCCCTTCATGGGATAAATGAAGTACAAGTAGAAATGTCAGGAGAATTGGAAAATAAACATCCAACTTTCCCTCCCAGTCTAGTTAAGAATTACCCTTCAAGTGATAAGGAATCATTTACTTTAAGAAATGAAACACCATTAGAAGTACCACCACTTGATCATAGTAAAGAGAAAAAAGTACTGAAAGTCTTGAAAGAAAGAAGACTTAGGGGAAAAATGAAAAAGTATACTTAGTCAGGTATAAGAACCCATGACATGAAGATGAGTGGCTTCCAGAAAGTAAAATACATGATTCCTAAAGGTTTATCAGAAGATTCAGACATGAGAGAAGACCAATTCTTCAATAAAAGGTTTTTATTGTGTGCTTTACATAGTTTAAAGTATAAGTAGGGAGCTTGGGCAGTGGATTATTCCCTACCAATTGAAAGGAGGGTATAATATTCAATGAAAAATTGTAGTACAATTTTTTTTGTTTTTAGGGAGTGTAAGCCTATGAGATATGTATTACATACCCATAAGGTCACAAATAGCTTTATATACAGTTATTTTAACCTTAAACAGACTTATCAATTAAATTTAAAGAAAAAAATAGCAGAAAATAAGTATAGCTTTTTTTGGATAAACAAAGTTATAATTATTGTTTCTTTTTTGGATTCTACACCACATATAACCTAGGGTAGACCCAGAGGGTGTTAATCCCAAAAATGGATATTTATTAGGTTATTAGAAGATTCAAGAATCTCACAGTACAATGGCAACTTTTGAACATTTTTTCAAAATTGTTAAATTTAAGATTAAATAAGCCTAGATGTAAAGTTTCATAACATTTATGCAAACTTACAAAAAATTTCAGTTAAAATTGAGGTGTTGTGTATATTTAGTAAATTGGCTAAGGATTTTCCATACATTATGTAAATCCTGCATGAGCTCCATTTCAAGTGGTTTAAGGCCATGGTATGGCTTTAAATAGATAAAAGGGCAAATTCCACACAGAAAGGTGTCACAAAGGAAAGAGACTAAATACAGCTGGGGTACCCAACATTTGGGATACGCAAGGACTCAATTAAGGTCTTACACATGCTTTTGGAGGATTTTCAACCTGATCAAAGCTTTAAGATTAGAATTTGATCAAAAATTAAAGCTTAAACTGGTTTTATCCCAATTTGGACAGGAATTACTAGCTGCCAAAGGGTGAATCCCAATATGCAAGCTTGTAATCAAGGTTTGAATAGCTGTCAAAGCTTTCATAAGTTTAAAGATTTAAATTTATAAGTGTTCAAATCTTATCAAAAGTTGAGGTTTGGTGTGTATCACTATTTTACATGGAAAAATTGCAATAATTTTAAAAATTCACTCAAAAGCAATTCTTAATGCATTTGCTTGAACATTTCACAAAGCTTACAATTTAATTCTATCTTGCTATAAAATGAATTTCGAGTTTCTTTTTTAAACAGGTTTAATTGTTAATTAGCCTTGATACTAATGCTATTAAGATTTATTGAAAATTGATTGCAATTTCAGCTTATGAGATTTGTGCATGAAACTTTAGTTTTAAGTTTTTCATTGGATGAGCTTAATTATAGATAATCTTATATTATATTTAAACCTAAAATAATAAATCCAAAAGAGGAATAAACTTACTTCAAGTTAAGAATAAAACTGGTAACATTAAATTGCAATTAAAAATAAGTTACCTCAAGTGAAGAGCCTTATTTTTAAGCATTGTTTTTCATTTTTGACCTGAGAACTCCCTCTATATCAATTATGAATCCTGAAAGGTACTCTGAAGGCATAAAAAGGGCCTTTGCATCACTGTTTTTTTCCAATAACTAATTATCACTCCAATCATATTGGACATCTGAACAGGTAATTTTTTATTAAATATAAAATATTATTATTAAAGTGTCTCTTAAGTATCTTATTTTTTACCAATGTCAAACTAAACAATTGAAATAATAGAAATTTAATTATTGTTGTAATCACCAATAACAAATTTTATTATATAAGATTATTGTCCTGAATTTCTCTTAAAATCCACAAATTCTTCTTAAAAGCTCTTAAATCTCATTATTAATCATAAATAGCTGTTTCAAACTTTAAAATATTTAATTTTACATTTATTGAGCTTATAAAAATTTTTTAATACAATAAATGTTGTTGTTTGACTTGTTGTATTAAATATATGTTATAAGTTTTCCCTAAATTCCTACATCTCCTTCACCTACTATCAGTGTTTTTATATAGAATTTTTCTATAGGATTTATCTCTGCACAGTGTGTGTGATATTTCTTTTAGAAATAAGATTTCTATTCTTGATAAGTTATTAAATAGGTTTTTTTCCTTGTATAATTGTCACATTAAAAGCTTTATACATTTTTATTATCATAAGTGTCAGTGACTATAATAATATTATAATACTTATAATTTATTATAATGTTTAAGATATTTTTTATTATTATTAAAATATCTAATAATAATGAAAGTCTTTTTATTCTATATCATTTTTTTTCATAATTATATTAATCTGTGGCTGTAATATTTCATTATATTCATTTTCAACTGAGTAAAGTCATAGTATTGTTGATATTTTTTACTATTATATAAAGCGTTTCATAGACAAAACTTACTTATGGCAAGCAGGAGTGTGAATTATCCACCTCACTATTTTTGGTAAAAGTTAATTAGGCTTATTTTGGTGGATTATTTTATACCACCACTCGCTCCTAGTTTTTCTAATCCAAGTAGTTCTACAGAGCTAGTAAGCCCAACTTTTCACATTGATTTAGTCATAAAATTAGCCGAACTTTCCTTTGTGGGTTTTTAGAAGAGTTCTATTGTCTTAGCTTTGCCTTTCTTTTGATGAGATGTAAGTGATTATGAATGTTTTTTAATCTTTTTTTGTGGAAGTTGAAGTCATGGTTTGATATATTGATTCAGATTTGGTTATCTTCCCAGGTGGTTATAGGTTGAGAATTCTTCAGAATTTTTTGTCTCTTCACACTATTGTTTAACCCAAAGTGCTCAGACATAAGGTCACATGAAGCTTTATATTAAGACAGGATGTTGGTTCCTTGATTTTCAAAGTACACTAAACTTCTTTAATTTGGCCAAGTAGCCAGTTACTGATCTTTTGGTTTCTCTGCAATTACCCCAATCTGAATCACTGTATGCTTTGATTACTTTGTTTTGACATTCCCTGTACAGTAAGCATAATTCTTGTGAGCCTTTCAGATTTTTGAGGATGTGAAGAAAGGCTTTTCAGTGGTTTATTCCTAGATTTCAAAGGTATTAAGATAGTTTACTTAATGAGAAACTGAGGTTGGGTCAATTAGCTGTTCTTAAGTAGTTTATGGTTCCGATGGCACTTTGAAAGTTGATTTTGAAGTTTTGTAATTCCTTCAATTGTGCTTTTCTTGCAGGAGTAAGATGACTGTTGGGTATAAGTAAAGCTTTAAATGATTTAGCTGACTCATACCATATATATTGAGTAGTGATTTGACAAAGCGGTGTTGATTGAGTGATGCACCATTTTTAAAATGGTTTATTTTTATTCCTAACATGAGTTCTGCAATTCCAATGTCCTTGATGTCAAATTATTTACTTATTTGGAGTTTGAAAGTGGTTGTGTCCTTTGAGAATATTGTGATATCATCAAAATTAATGAGGTTCCAGGTTGGTTCTGTAGTCATTTTATAAAATATGAAGGATCCAGATTAAAAGAGGTATATCAAGAACAGTTTATCCAATCCTTCAATCTTGATACCAGGAAAGTGTTTCTTTCTTCCGGAAATAAATTTCCTTTTTGAGTCATAAGCATTGAGTTTTAGGAACTAGATCCAGTCCTTGGGGAATAGAAAGGGAAACTCTCTCAGATAGAGGTTCATTCAAAAATGCACTCTTGATTTCTATCTGATAAAATTAGAAGTTTTTTTTGACAGAATGGGAAATTAAGGTTCTTAAAGGGTTAATTCAACCAGTTGGAGAATACGTTTTGAAGAAGTCTAACCCATTTGTTTGGGTGTAGCCTTGGGCATATAACCATACCTTTTATTCCACAATTTAATTCAGGTGATTCTCTTCAATTTTAAAAGCAAATGTATCTACAACTAATCAATATTCTTCTTTTAGCTCTACAATATCCCAGACTTTGAGATTATTCATTTTTTTTAATTCTTTTTTGATGGATGATGACCATTCTTCTTTGTCGATGGAGTCTAGGGCCTTTCTGTATCTCTTTGGAGTCCCTTATTGTAAAGCTATTCAGGATTTAATTCTCCATTTATATGGTAGAATATTGGGTTTGTTAATGTCAGAGTTGATTAATGTTGGATATCTTGGTCCAACTGCCTTGATGTGTGGAGTTTTTGGCTGTCTTCATCAGTTGAATTAATAATAACATTTGTATCAGACAAGCTTTTTCTACCTCCCCTTATTCCTGTGTGTTCTTCATATATCTCATTGGGAATACATTCACTTTCTTCTCTTGAGGGGTTCTTTTTGCTTTCCTTTTCAGCTTCATATTTTCTTTCTTATTAATCTGGGCATGTTATGGAAGGAGTCTTAATTCTTCCCTCATTTATATTTGGAAAAACATTCTCAGTCCAGCTTGCATGTTTTGTGATGATTACTTTTTTATTTTTAATCTTAGTATTCTGTAAGGGATTCATTTGTTTTCATAGACTAGAAGTATTCTTAATTGGAAGGTTTGGTCTAATTTCTATTTTTTCAATTTTTAAAACAGTGAATTAAACCTCTGAAACCAGCTACTAAAAGTTCTTTATTTTAAAGGTGTTTTCAGTCTAAATACTGTAAAGTGTTTGATTGTTTCTTGAAAGAGTTTTCAGTTGAGTTGAGCTAAACATAGAACTTTTGATTTCCTCTTCCCAATAGCAATGAGGTAAGCTACTTCTATTTAATAGGAATTGTGATTTTTCTATTATTGTATGTTTGGCTCTTTCATCAACTCCATTGTGTTCTGGAGTTTCAGTTGGTGCAAAGACATGAATAAAGCCATCTATTTCTGCAAGATTCTTGAAGTCATTGTTCTGAAATTATTCTCTTTTCGTGGAGTCCAATTTATTCAGTTTTTTATTTTGCTTGTTTTCCATGTTTCTCTTCATTGTTAAAAAACTGTGAAAGCAGTCACTTTTCTTTCTTAGAAATTTTACTACCTTGTAGCTTGAGGCTTAAACAAGGATCTTAAGAAAATACCCATATCCTTAGATTTAAAAGGAGGTGATATGTCTGAAAAATTCATTGTGTATGCAATCAAGTGGTAATTTGGCAATATTGAAATGATTAGTGAACGGTTGGCTTTTGCTTTTTTTAGTTTCACAGATGATAAAATTCAGGTATTCACTTGGTAAATTTAACAGCTTTAGTATTTTGGTACTGGGTGTCCAAGCCAATTTTTCCATAGTGAACCTTTCTCCATGGTCAATAATAGTAAACAGGTAGGGATTTGGTAATCAAAATACATAAGCTTACTGATTTCACTGCTCATTATTATTTCATTGTTGGATTATAAGGAGAATCTTTATGATTCATTTTATTGAAGTTTTTCGCTTGAATAATTCAAGAATGCTTAGTAGGTTATAATTCAGCTTAGTTATATATAGAAAGTCATAAAGTCTTAGTTACTTGTTGTCGCAAATGATTCGCATAGTACCTATTGCTTCTGCAAGAAAATTACTTTTTGCATTGCCTGAATTGACTGTTAAGGAGATTTATTTTGGTATTTTATTCAAGGGCTTAGGAGTATTGTAAATATGGCGAGTTGCACCACAGTCAACTATAAGTGAGTTGTGCTCATTAATTTGATTATCTAGTGTATTTATTAATGCTTGTGTTTTGGATAGGTGAGTAGATCAATTGTAGAATTTGCATTTCTGATCTTTTCGATTGGGTCTAATATTTGGTTTTTTAGACCAGAATTCTTTTTTTATTGCTAATGAATTTGTTGTTATGATTTCTGTTTTTACAAAAGTACACAGTTTTGTGAGGCTTTTCAATGTAGGTGATTAAGGCAGTAGAGTCTTTAGTGGTAGGTAAGCTTCAGTCTTTTTAGAGACTTTCATAATCTTTTAGTCTAGTAAGGATGTTATAAGGCCTTTCAATAAGTTGTCCATTGAGAGTCATACTATCAACAAATTGATGTAATTCACGATATCCTCCAATTTCAACAATTAAGGAGAAGGATAGTAGATCATTTGAAACCTTGATATTGTCACAACCATAGCAATTCACCTCCATGGATCTCCATATGGCATATCAAGCCACAGTCCTTTTATGGCCAATTTTCCATATCCATCACCAGTGGCCAATATGGCCACATCATCATCTTATGGACCATTTATGTCCATTTGTCTTTTGGGGCCTTCATGGCACTTCACCTCAATCCAGAAGCCATAGCAGCAATTTATGCCCAATTGGGTATTTCTGGTCATTTCCCTCAAAACCAGGGGACATGGCCCAACTGGCTGTTTTGGCCATTTGGGCTCATAATGCGCATTTTTGCGCATTTTGCGCACTTTGACGCAAAGTGTCCAAAAGACACTTTCCCGCCCTTTTGGCCAGTTTTTGGCTCAGAACCCAAAAGTGGCCAAAACCCCAAAGGACCCAGAAACACCTTTCAAAGCTCTGAAGCCATCACATCCATCTTTTTACCCTCTGTCTTTCCATCTCAAGACCTTTGGACATAATATTCTTTCCAATGAACCAATATGCCATAAATGTGTTTATATATCATTATGCATCATTTCTCAACAGAAATTCAATGGTGGCAATATCAAATTGTCATTTCAATATTCCAACATATCATCACGTCATCAAGGCTCCCAATCATTCAGAGGACTCATCAAGGCTCAAGAGCAAGTGTTTCAGCGTCAAAGACCAATCACACCATCAAGAGGTCATTGGATAATTTCATTCACAGTATTCCTCCAAGGCAATACTGTTCAACCATTCTCAAAGGATTCAAGAGCAGGTTCATTCATTCATTCATTCATCCGTCAAGTGTCAAAAGCTCCACTCAATCCATCTTGGCAACCACCTTCATTTCAATACAGTCTGGATCCACCAAGAACTGTATTTCATTTTCAAGTATGGGAAATTTATTCAACCAATTTCAATTTCAATATTAGCTAGCTGTATCAATTCCCAAAACAATCAATACAGCCTCAAGGATCAATACAGATCAGTTTTCAGCCTGAAGAACTCAAGCTCCCAACTTTTCACATATACCGGCTACCCTTTCCACCCTGGGGGGTATTCCCCAGTTAATCAATTTACTTTGATTTCATTCTATCTTTATTTATCTTACCATTTCTGTTGAGTGAATACTGATATTATCAAGTCAGTCATTCAGCACCTTTCCTCTTATTCTTTCTTTGCCTGTCAATGGATATTTGGTGGTCATATCCTTACTAATTCCATTGTTCATTTTGGCAGGTTGAAACAGTGATTAAGGACTTACTTGGTTGGCTCTTTGTCCATTTGGCTTTTCTTTCCTCTTATTGCATCTCATCTTGTACCTGCATATTTCTTAGAGGAATTAAATTCTTTATTTTATTTTCTTTATTCTTTTGGAGTCTTCCAAGTGAGTTCCCTGATTGCTGAGTGCCAGGCCACTCTTGTTTTTCTGTCCAAGAGCCCCTGTGACATTATATTAATTAACTCATAATTCCTTTTCATTCTGTTCATTCTTTCTTTATAATTTCATTCACTCATTTAATTGAAATTATGAGTCTTTAATGCTTATGAACCTTATTATTCATTTTCACCTCTCAATTGTCTCTCATTCATTCTTCATTCTGAAAATTGAAAGCTGACCCCAATCTTATTTTTTGTTTCTCTTTTTAAATCTTATTCAAATAATCATTTTAATTGATTCATCATTCAGGCATCATCTTAATTTTCATTTGATTTTCAAACTTTTCATCAAATTATTCAGACACATTCTTCACATCAAGATTCACATTTGATTCATTCTTCAAGAATTTTGATTTTTAAATAAGAACTCACTTGATTTTGATTTGATTGATTTATTTGACATAAATTGATATTGACCTCAAGAAAATTGATTGACCTGAAGATTTCATTGATTTTGCCGATTTTTCTTGAAGAATTCATTTTGATTGATTGATTTTCTGAAAGATTTGGATTTTGATTGATTTGACTTATTTGATTCATCGACTTCAAGTTTTCATTTGATATTTATTTGATTGATTTACCTGAAGATCTCATTTGATTTATTGATTTTTATTGATTTTCCTCAAGATGTTGATTTTGACTTCTGACTTCAAGCATTATTTCAATTGCCTCAAGTTTTCATCTTCAAATCTTGATTATCTTTCATTTGATTTCATTTTATACTGAAATCATGCCCATCCAACACTCACCTCCTGCAAGGCAGACAAGATATCAGGCCAGAACTCAAGCTGTTCTCACTCCAACTCCTAGGGCTCCTCTTGATGGCACCCCAGAAGTTTCTCAACTGAGGGCCAAATTAGACAGAGGACCCATTTTGGAAGGAGCAGCACCATCCAGGAAGGAAAGAAGAGTTCCAAGAATATCAAGCTCATTTTCAGGAGTAGTTGGCAGATTTCCAGGAAGTTCAAGGACCAATCTCAAAGGTCCGGGTGAAGATGGTGAAGAAGAGGAGGAGAATTCTGTGGAAGAGGAAGATTCTGATGGCACTGAAGGTGTCCCTTCTCCAGTGGGGGTATCCCAAGGTACTGGAGGACCAACTCTAGCCCAGTCTAATCAGCCTGTCTCTCATCAGTCTGAACCATCTTTATTGGCCATTATGCATCAAATGACTCAGATTATGGCCAATCTTCAAGAAGCTTCATCCTCTGAAGCATAAAGACCACCAGCCTTCAAGACTCCATCTATGAAGGCACCAGAAAGCTTTGATGGGAATCAGCCCTTCAAAGTTAGAAGCTTTATTCAGTCTTGTCAACTGAATTTTAATAATGATCTGGAAAACTTTGCTCAAGACAGAAAGAAGGTCCTTTATGCCACTTCATTTCTCATTGGCAGGGCTGCAAAATGGATTGAGCCTTATCTTTCCAATCTCACCAATCAAGATCCAAATTACATTCTCAATTCATGGAAATTAGTTGAATCTCAACTTTTCACCTTATTTGGGGACCCAAATGAAGTCAGAAAAGCTGAAGCAGAATTGGATTCTTTAAGAATAAAAGAAGGTGGGCATGTATCTTTATACATTTCTGATTTCAGAAGTTTGGTCTCAAGAATTGGAGATTGGGGTGAAAGAGCTCTCATCCATCATTTCATGAAGGGATTTCCATCCAGGATTTTGGATCAATTTGCCTCCCATCCTTCAAGAATTTACTCTCTTCAAGACTTAATAGATATTACCCTGGAGCTTGATACCAGGTACCATGAGAGGCAAAATGAAAAGAGTCATCATCAAGAGAAGAAGCCAAAAGCCTCAAAGTCAAGTTCTTCTCATCCTCAAAGTTCTTCAAGCTCAAGTAAAAAGAAGAAGAAGAATTTTCAGAAGAGGGACAAGCCCCATTCTTCTTTATTTAATAAAGATTTAAAGTTGTTGAATTCTGAAAAAGAAAGAAGAATCAAGGAGGGTCTATTTACCTATTGTGGTGGGAAGCATAGTCTTGAGTCCTGTTTCAAAAGGCCTCAAAACAAGCTTACCCAACTGTCAGGCAAATTTCCCAGCCAGGGAAAAGCCTGAGTGAAGATCATGTTGTGTTCAATGGTCTTCACTGTTTTCCATCCAGAGCACAATTGTGCATTCTGAATACTGGTGTAAAAAATTCTCTTAAATTTTTTGTTTTTTCTTCTCTCTCTGATATGATTTACAGTATTCTCATTTATTCTGGTGCTACCAACTCATTTATTGCAAAGCAGTTTGCTCACAAGTATTCTTTGACCATCTCAGAACTCCCAGAGAAGATTCCCCTTATTAATCTTGACTCCTCAGAGTCTCCTTCTCTATTTGTGACTCACCATACTAAATATATGGTTGAGCTCCTTTCTTTCCCAAGCTTTGAATGGGACTTTTTAGTCATTGATACTCCCAAGGGAGAAGACCTCATATTGGGCTTTGACTTTCTTAATCATTTTAATCCATATATTGACTGGAGGAAAGGGCTGATCACCTTTAATGCTGATCATAAGGACTATTATGATCCTTCAAAATCTTTCAGTAATGACTTTTCTTCTGCCAAATCATGTGCAGCTCTGGTTGGTGATTCTAGAACACCATCATTTCCATCTTCTGTCCATATTCCTTCTCTTAATTCCCATCAGTCATTACTATCATCTAGAGATGAAGTCTTCAAAGAGATTCAAGATGTTGGAGAAGATAATTCTGTATGTTCACTTCATCTCTTCTTTGGGAATATGGACCTTCCTCCTTCATCTTATCATGACTCCCTGGAGGAGTTTTGGGATGAAGAGGAAGAGCCAGAAGAAATAGAAACCATGATGAATGTTGTTCCTCCTGTCTATCACCAGTACTTGGATGTATTCTCCAATGTGAAAGCAGAGACACTTCCTCCTCACCACGCCTGTGATCATCATATCAAGCTGGAGGGGTCTCTACCTCCAGTTGGGGTGATCTACTCTTTATCAAACCAAGAGTCAGATACACTCAGGGCCTACATTTCAGAGAATGTAGAGAGAGGTTTCATCCGGCCAAGCTCCTCTTCAACAGGAGCACCTGTCCTCCTTGTCAAAAAGAAAGATGGTGGCCTCTGCTTGTGTGTTGATTACCGCAAACTCAATTCTGTTACTAGGAAGAACAAGTATCCTGTTCCTCCTATAAATCACCTTCTTACCATTTTCAATGGTTCTTCTATCTTCTCCAAGATTGGTTTGTGTGGTGCATATAACCTGCTCACAATCAAGGAAGGTGATGAACATTTGACATGTTTTAGAACTAAATATGGCAGCTATGAGTATTTGGTTATGCCATTTGGGCTCACCAATGCTCCTGCCTCTTTTCAAAACCTTGTCAATGATATTTTTTATGATCTTCTTGATATTTATGTTGTGGTTTATTTGGATTACATTATGGTCTTTTCTAAATCTGAAGAAGAACATGTCACTCATGTGTCCACTGTTCTTTCCACACTCAGAGCCAATAACCTCTTTGCTAAGGCCTCCAAGTGCCTGTTTCATGTTACTAGTGTAGAGTATTTGATTTATGTTGTTTTTTCTGAAGGCCTCAAGATGGACCAAGCAAAAGTCCAGAAAATTCTCAATTGGCCACCTCCAAGAAACCTCAACGCTCTTCAATCATTCCTTGGCTTTGACAATTTTTACTTCTGTTTCATCAAGAATTATTCAAAGAAGATTAGTTCACTCACAAGTTTCCTCAAGAAAGATTCCCGTTTTCCCCTCAATGAGGAAGCTCTTAGACAGTTTCATCAACTCAAAGAGGCATTCACCATTGCTCCAATGCTTTCTCACTTTGATCCTTCTCTACCCACCATTGTAGAGACTTATGCTTCTGATTATGCCTTGAGTGCTGTACTGAGTCAGATTTCTGCCTCAGGAAAACATCCCATTGCATTTGATAGCCACAAGCGTCTCCCAGCTGAGCTCAATTATGAGATTCATGACAAGGAACTCATTGGCATAGTCTGGGCTCTGAAGCACTGGAGAGCTTTTCTCCTTTCCCTTTCTCCCTCTTTCGAAGTTCTCACCGATCATTCATCACTTCAATATTTTATGTCTTCAAAGATTCTCATTCACCGTCAAGCCTGCTGGGTCGAACTTCTCTCTGAATTCCATTTTTCAATCACTTACCCCCCTTGCCGCTTGGCTACCCTTCCAGATGCTTTATCATGTTGGGACAACGTTTACCCAGAGAGGGGGGAAGATTTCATCAGCAAGAATCCAATAAAGTATCAAAAAATAATCAAGCAAGATGAAATTCAAGACTCAAAATTCTTTGCAGTCAAGGTGGAAGCATTTTCAAATTTTGTTGAATCAATTCAGAAATCATTATGGCAATATTCTCAATATAGAAGTATCCTTCAAGATTTGGGTAAAGGTACATCTGTCCAAGATTATTCTCTTGATTCCTCCTCCAAACTTCTCCTGTTCAAAGATTGGGTGGTGGTCCCAAATGACCCCACAATGCAACTCAGCATACTTCAAAAAAGGCATGACTCTCCTCTAACTGGACACCCAGGCCAAGAGAAGACTCTCAAACTTGTCAAGCGGGATTTTCACTGGCCTGGAATGACTCAATTTATCAAGGATTATGTATCATCCTGTCAACAGTGTTCAAGAAACAAGAATATCCACCACAAGAAGTTTGAAATCCTCAAACCTCTTCCAATTCAAAATGGTCCTTGGATTTGTCTTTCAATGGATTTCATCACTCAATTGCCACTGTCCAATTCCTTTGACTCAATCCTTGTCATAGTGGACAGATTCTCAAAAATGGCAGTTCTCATTCCAACAATGTCTTTAATAGCTTCATTAGATTTGGCCCATTTATTCATCAAGAATATTTTCTCAAAGCATGGCCTTCCTTCAAGATTGTTAGTGATAGAGGTTCTCTTTTCGTTTCTTCTTTTTGGACCAATCTTTGTCAGCAGCTCAAGATTTCAAGAGATCTGTCAACTTCTTATCATCCAGAAACTGATGGACAGACACAGAGGGTAAATCAGATACTAGAACAGTACCTTTGGATGTATTTCAGTTATCATCAAGATGATTGGAACACTTGGCTCCCTCTGGCTTAATTTGCCTATAATAACTCTGACCACTCTTCAACAAAACAATCATTGTTTTTCACTGTTTATGGAAGAGATCCACATTTTGACTCAGTTCACATTACTCAAGATACTCCTGCTGGAAAGTTATCAACAAAAGTCCAATCATTACAGCAAGATGTCAAGAGAGAACTTGAAGCTGCCATAAACAGGTTTAAGAGGTATGCAGATAAAAGTAGAGAAAGTACACCTGTTTTCAATCCTGGTGACATGGTATGGCTTTCTTCCAAGAACATCAAATCAACTAGACCCACCAAAAAACTGTCTGAAAGATGGTTGGGTCCTTTTCCAATCTTGAAGAAAGTCAGTACTCAGGCTTATCATCTCAAGCTTCCACCTCAATGGAAATCCATCCACCCAGTTTTCCATATATCCCGCCTGGAACCAGTCAAGACATCAACAATCCCAAATCGGCATCAAGGGCCTCCTCCTCCAATCATCATTGAAGAAGAAGAGGAATGGGAAGTCTCTCAAATACTGGACTCAAAGCTCAACATAGCAAAATTATGGTATCTGGTGGAATGGAAAGGTTTCAGTCAAGACCCAGAAAGATCCACTTGGGAACCAACTGAAAACCTCAAGAATTGTCCTGAACTTGTCAAAGATTTTCATTCATTATATCCTGACAAGCCTGGGCCCAATTCTTCAAAAGCTTGATTCATTATGGTGCTTGATGGGGAGAGGAATTACCAAAAGTAAGTCCCACTCCTGGTATGCACCTTTAGGGCTAATCTACTCTTTTTTTTGTTGTAAGCATCACCTTGGCCACTCTGTGAGCACTTTGAAATTTTGGACACAGATCTTTGGCATGGCTTAAAACTTCATTTCTGATCTCATGGCCATTTTTTATTGGGACAATGAGCCATTCACTTTTCAATTCATTTCCAAGATTTCAAAATTCAAATTCATTCCATCAACATTTTGTGTTTTTATTTTTATGGCACTGGCGGGATTTGTAATTACCAAAAGTCCTTGGCCAATTTCAAAATCAGTTATCAACCTCCGCGATGAAGATTGGAACATCCTCAAGATTCAATTAATTTTTCTTTTCTCTTTTCTCTTTCTTGTATTTTCAGTTTCATTCTTTATATTGAATTTTATTTTCATTTTCATTTTATCATATCAAAAATGCATCTCAAAGAATATTCATTCATTACAACATCATCAATCATGAAGCCAATCCCAAAAGAAGATCAAGCAAGTCCTGTGTCATATGCCAAATTTTTAATATAATTTATTATTTTATTTTCCTCTTGAAAGAACTTTCCTCTATCCCACTCTCAATCCTTTCCAATAGCCTCAACAGGCTTCACCATGTATTGGTGCTCAGGAGCTCACCATTTCAAGGTGGGGGTACTGTCACAACCATGGAAATTCACCTCCTTGGATCTCCGTATGGCATATCAAGCCACAGTCCTTTTATGGCCAATTTTCCATATCCATTGCCAGTGGCCAATATGGGCATGTCATCATCCTATGTACCATTTATGGCCATTTGTCTTTTGGGGCCTTCATGGCCTTTCACCTCAATCCAGAAGCCATAGCAGCAATTTATGCCCAATTGGGTATTTCTTGACATTTCCCTCAAAACCAGGGGAAATGGCTCAAATGGCTGTTTTGGCCATTTGGGCTCATAATGTGCATTTGCGCACTTTGACGCAAAGTGTCCAAAAGACACTTTCCTGCCATTTGGGCCAGTTTTTGGTTCAGAACCCAGAAGTGGCCAAAAACCCCAAAGGACCCAGAAACACCTTTCCAAGCTCTGAGGCCATCACATCCATCTTTTTCCCCTCTGTCTTTCCATCTCAAGACCTTTGGACATAATCTTCTTTCTAATGAACCAATATGCCATAAAGGATGTTATATATCATTATGCATCATTTTTCAACAGCAATTCAATGGTAGCAATATCAAATGATCCTTTCAATTTTCCAACATATAATCATGTCATCAAGGCACCAAATCATTCAGAGGACTCATCAAGGCTCAAGAGCAAGTGTTTCAGTGTCAAAGACCAATCACGCCATCAAGATGTCATTGGATAATTTCATTTGCAGTATTCCTCCAAGGCAATACTGTTCAACCATTCTCAAGGGATTCAAGAGGCAGTTCATTCATTCATCTGTCAAGTGTCAAAGCTCCACTCAATCCATCTTGGCAACCACCTTCATTTCAATACAGTCTGGATCCACCAAGAACTGTGTTTCATTTTCAAGTATGGGAAATTTATTCAACCCATTTCAATTTCAATATTAGCCAGCTGTATTAATTCCCAAAACAATCAATACAGCCTCAAGGATCAATACAGATCAGTTTTCAGCCTGAAGAACTCAAGCTCCCAACTTTTCACATATACTGGCTACCCTTTCCACCCTGGGGGGTTTTCCCCAGTTAATTAATATACTTTGATTTTATTTTATCTTTATTTATCCTACCATTTTTGTTAAGTGAATACTGATATTATCAAGTCAGTCATTTAGCACCTTTCCTCTTATTATTTCTTTGCCTGTCAATGGATATTTGGTGGTCATATCCTTACTAATTCCATTGTTCATTTTGGCAGGTTGGAACAGTGATTAAGGACTTACTTGGTTGGCTCTTTGTCTATTTGGCTTCTCTTTCCTCTTATTGAATCTCATCTTATACCTGAATATGTCTTAGAGGAATTCAATTCTTTATTTTATCTTCTTTATTCTTTTGGAGTCTTCCAAGTGAGTTCCCTGAGTGACAGATATTAACTTATTATATTTCCATTTTCATTTTTTAACAGTAATCAATTTAGGTTTTAAAGTTCTTGATAAAAAGGAATATCTACCATTTCACCCATATTATTCCTCTGTTCACTGCAGGTTTTGAGGTGTATTGTTCAATTATTTTGTTCCAAATATTATATAAATAAGTAAAGGTTTATTCATTTAAAGACTCAAAAATTACTTTTTCATCCACTCTTGTCGTGATGATATCAATGGCTTCATAACTGGATTTTCACATTTGTTGGCTTGGGTGGTGGAGGCATTGACAGGTATTTCTTTCTCACACACATCTAGTAGATCTCTAGTTCTTACATGTATTTTCATTATTGGACTCCAGTGACCAAAGTTAGTCCTTTCAAGGTGTATTTGTTGTTATCATCTTTTATTTTAGAAGACCTAGTGACACAGTCCACCTTTTTGATTTAGTGCTTATCAAGACTGTAAATCTGATATGTTTTTAGAACTTACAGTAATTATGAATTAACACAATTTTAATTATGAAGAGAAGTGCAAGGAGGTATTCTTAATACCTTAAAGGTGGACCAATCTATTTACTTGTACTAATCAATAACACAAACTTGCAAACATGTGTAGAAGGATACTAAGACTAGGAACAGGCTTCAAAACTAATAGAAATAGCTGCGTAAATCAAAAAAAGATAAAGAGATGAGAACTAATGGAAGGCAAAAAAGCAACTTCAAAAGCCAGACTCATGAGTCTTAGCCAATACATTAATCAAGGACAGGAGATAGGACAGGGAACCTTCAAGAGAAAGACTGATAGTTCTTAGCCAATAGGCTAATCAAGGATGGGAGAGACAAAAGCAAACCTGGAATAAGGTGCAATAAGAAAGTGAAAAAACAAGATTATTGATTTCATGAGTAAATCACACAGAAAGAATGAAAAAGTGGAGGACAACCTTCAAGAGCAAGACTGATAAGTCTTAGCCAATAAGCTAATCAACGACAGGAGAGATGACAGTGAACCTGGAATAAGGGGAAATAAGACAGTGATCAAATGAAATGATTGTACTAGAAGAGAAACAATGTGGCTGTTTAAATGCAGAAGAAGGACTCTCTTTTTGTGGTTATTCTGTTTCCCCCAAAGATGCTAGGGTCGGAACAGAATACAAAGAATTGGGGTTATAGATAGAGTAAGGCAATAACTGATGGGGTTGATCTGAAAAGTATTCTAAGATGGCAATTTTAGATTTCAAAAAGTTCAGTCTGAGATTCAATGTCTAACACTCCCCCATAATTGTTAATTAAGGGTTTTAGAGTATTATTTTTAACTGGGGAAAGAATTTGATTAGGGGTAGGTTTTTTGTTAATGTGTTGGCTAGCATTTTTGATATGGGTATATATTTCAGTTTTAAGGGTTTTTTTGAGGGAATCTCTGATAAAGTGAAGTCTAAAATCAATGTCTCTGGTCCTATTATGATAAACTGGTTTTGAGGCTATGGTGATGGCACTTGGGTTGTCTGAATGAATATTACAATTAACTTTCAGACTAGTGATTTCTAGGATGAGTTGTCTTTTCCATAATAAATCTTGAGCTTCTTTGGTGAGTTCATTGTGTTGTTTCCTTGACTTCTAGCCCAAAGCTCAAAAGAAATATACTAAGCATCCTGAAAAGGATTTTTTTCAGATTCTCCTCCCCAGTCAGAGTCAGAGAATCCAAGGATTTCTTGTTGATGGTTATTGAGGAGGATTTTAACTAGCACTAATGAATATTTTCTTGTTCCTGAGAGGTGTTTTAATATATTTACAATGGCAGAGTAATGGAGTTCAGATGGAGATCCAAGAAATTGATACAGAAAGGATAGAGAAAAGGAGATGTCTGGCTGTGTAAAATAAACCAGATATTGCAGTATACTAACTGCTCTTCTGTAATTAAAGGGTGGGGGGTAAGATGAACTTTTACTTATTATATTGAGCTGTTTTTAGTTTCTGGGGAGGGATAAGATGGTGGTTAAAATTGTTTAATATTGAATTCAGTTTGGATGGAATTAATATATTCATCCTAGATTAGGGCAATCAAGGAGTTATTTTGCTTAATTGTGATACCTAGAGCATGTTTTGCAATTCCCAGGTTCTCCATTTCAAAAATATTTCTAATTGTGGTTTTGAAAAATGATTTCCATTTGTCACCAAAAATGATATCATCAGCATGGACAAAGAGACACATGGTTTTTTTGAATTTGAGTGATAGAGGCAGGGGTGAGTGTAGCATGCATTTAACACTATTTTAATAAGACTTTCATTGAGAAATATATTCCAACACCACGGGCTTTGATTTAGTCCATAGAGGAAGTGTTCAGGACAAATACTTTCGAGTTTGGATAAGCAGAATAGGCCGGAGGGCAATGAATGTGGGGTGTGACATCAATGTTTTCCTTTCAGAAAAGCACATTGAACACCAATTGGTTCTGTAAGGTTTGTGTATGAAACTCTTTATAGTAGTACCAAATATCAAGAGTACTGTGACTGTTCTCAGTAGAAAATATAATATAATGACATATTATAACCACAAATTTATATAATCATTAAAAATATTTATAATAAAAAACAGAAATTTGATTGCTATTAAATAACTTAATAATAATAAAAAAATTAATAATTATAATAAGCTATAATTATTCTATTATTGCTATAGTCATTGAAAATTATAACAATAAGAAGTGTAAAGCTCTTAATGAGACAATTAAACATGGAAAATAATAATATTTATCCACTTATAGATAATATAAATATTATTTAAAAAAGAAATTATCACACACACTGTGCAGAGATAATTTGTATAGAAAGTTCTTTATAAAAAACTAATAATAGATAAAAAATTTATAGAACTTTAGAGAATACTTACTTATAATATTTATTTAATACAAAAAGTTAAACAACAACAGTTATTATATTAAATAATGCTTATAACTTAAAAACGTTCCTAAAATAAATATTTTGAAAGATGAAACAACTTTTTATGATAAAAAAATATCATTCAAGAGATTTTAAGAAAGATTTGTGGATTTTGAAAGATATTTAAGACAATGAGTTTATATACTAAAATTTATGATTGGTGATTACAACAAGAATATGAATTCTACAATTTCAATTCTTTAATTTCAAAACTAATAAATAATAAAATTACTCAATAATTACTTTGATGATAAGATTGTATATCTGATAAATCTTTACCTGTTCAAATTTCTAATATGATTGGAATGAATAGTTTTTGTTAGCAAAAACAATGATCTGTAGGCTCTTTTTATACCTGCAGAGCAGCTATCATGATTCATAATGGCTATAGAGAGAGTGCTCAGGTAAAAACAAAAAAACCATTCTGCAAAATAAGGTTCTTAACTTAAGGTAACTTATTTTTGATCCCAATTTGAAGTTAAATTTTTTATCCTTAACTCCAAGTAAATTTAAGCCTCTTTTGAATTAATTATTTTAAAATTCAGTATAAATTAAGTTTATTTAAATTAAAGTTCATCACATGAAAAGCTTAAAAAAAGATTTGAAACAAAAATCTCTTAAACTCAATTTTTAATTAATTATTAAAGAAAGATTAATTTTCTTTAAATAAAAGTAAAAGAGTAAATTTCCAGGGTGATTACCAATAGAACCTCTTTATAAAAGATAGTTAAAATTTAACTTATACACAGATGAAATAAATTTGTAAGCTGTGTGAGGGTTTCAAGCAAATACAGCTTAAATTGGATTTTGAATTGATTCTTGAAGTTATTGCTATTTTTCTATGTAAAATAGCAATACACACCAAACCTTAGCTTTTGATGAGGTTTCAATGCTTGTAGCTTTAAATTTTCGAGCTTATTTAAGCTTTTGGGCTTAAATAAGCTTTCAAAGTTTCTAAATCCTCAATTTAAAATTTGCATATTGGGATTTACCCTTTGGAAGCTTGAAATTCCTGTCTAAACTGTGATAAAACCAGTTTAAACCTTAAGGTTGGATTAAAGTCTAATCTTAAAGTTTACATAAGGTTTAAAATACTTCAATACAGGTGGAAAACCTTAATTTAATCCTTTCAGATCCAAAAAGCTGGGTACCCCAGCTCTATTTGGTCTTTTTCCTTTATCCCACCTTTTTGCATGGATTTTGCCCTTTTATTTATTGAAATCCATACTATGCCCTTAAACCCTTTTAAAATGAGCTCATTCAGGATTTAAGCTATGTACATAAAATCCTTAGCCAATTAAATAAAAATACACAACACCTCAATTTTAACCAAACTTTTGGTAATTTGGCATAAGCTTTATGCAAATTTAAATTTAAGCTTATTTAAGCTTAACTTTAGCAATTCGAATGTTTTTAAAAAAGTTGCAATTGTACTGTGAAATTATTAAATGCTCTAATAACATAAGAAATAACCATTTTTCAGTATAACACCCTATGGCTCTAACCTACATTATTTTTGGAGTAGAATCCAAAAACAGCATAATAATTATAACTTTGTTTATCAAAAAAATCTATACCTACTTTTTGTTATTTTATATTTTAAATCTGTTTGATAAGTCTGTTCAAGACTAAATAAACTGTGTATAAAGCTATTTGTGGCATTATGGGTATGTCATACATACCTCATAGGCTCACAGGTTCAATAGGGACCTTGTTGGTATGACATAAGTTAAGAAATAACCTGAGTAAAGTAAGACATACAGAATGCAGAACACTTTTATTTAGTCAATTACTTCACACTGATGAAAATTCCTGACACATACTCTAGCCTTTAATTGGGTAATTTTACCATTTTTAGCTTTTTTGTTTGAAGACACAGGTGGTACTGAGTGGATAAATATATCCCTTAGCGCCAGCTGGGGACCACACCTGGTGTGGAGAAATATTCTCTAGGTCATAGTTAATTTCTTGGATCAAATATTGGTGGTTTCTTCTGGAAATATCATGTTAATAAGCTTAAGGGTCTCATGAGAGATGGTAAGTGTCACAACCACAAATAATCACCCCCCAATGGGTGTTGCGGAAATTCTGGCCTGAACCCAGTTTATGTTCAATTGGCCATATAATATTTTCATGGCCAATTGTACCCTCTTGGCCTTATCACCCTTCCACTGGCCATATCCTGCCTTCATTGGCCTTATTTACCAATTCTTCACCTCACCAACCCCCAGGCCATTATCCTTGTTTTGGGGCCCTTGGGGGTCCTTTCAGTCTTCCAGGGGCCTATGGCCCCTCTAGCCACCACCAGGCCCCTTGGCCCAACCCCTTATATTAGGGGTTTTTGGCCTAAATGGCCTTTTTGGTATGGCCTCTACGGCCTGTGGGACCATTAGGCCCCTTTTGGCCCAAATCCAATGAGGCCAAAAGGGGCCAAGGGGGAAGATCATCAGCCCTAAAAGCCAGGTGGGTCCTAAAACACAAGTGGGCCCACCTGAGCCAGTTTTGCCCCCAAAACCCAACCAACCCATAATTGGCCAAAACCACCTTAGGACCCAAAATTGGCCAACAACCTCAAAATGGCCATAATTCAGTCCATGGCCTCTGGCAACCACCAGAGGCCACCAGCTCAGCTTCAACCAAGGATTCCCTTCAATTTCAGGGGAAGAATTTTCCTTCCTCAATGCATCCCGTACTCAAGGATCCAGGAGTGCTTCATATATGGTATAATATACCATTATGCCCCATTTTTGCTCAGCAATCCAATGGTGACCTTTTCATGACCAAATTACGTGATTCCAAATCAAGTCCCCAATCCATCACCAATTTCAAAGGAGGATGTTTCAGATATCCAGTCTGGCAATTCCCTAGCAGCTACCAGAAGACCCTTTGAGGACCTCAACCACCTGGCCCTGCAGGAGTTGGGTTGTCAATTCTCATCAGGACTATTCTAAGGGAAATTCTCAGAGGTTATCATTCATTTCAATCATTGTCAAGGCATCAAGTAATCATCATGCCTTGGGCAACTTAATTGGTCCATACAGGTAGTAATCAAGCATCCTGTATGGCCTTGGCCCATTCGGGCCAATTCATATTCCACTGTGGGAATTCAGTCACACAGTTCAATTCTCAAGATGGCCATAACTGTATTGGCCCAATTCAGACAATACAGCTGGATTACTCACCTTCAAGGATCAGCATTTCAGCTTTTCACATATACTGGCCACTTTTCATCACCTGGGGACTTTATCCCCAGTTAATTAATATATTGGATTTATCATTATCCTTATTTTCTTTTTATTTTATTAAAGTAAATACTGATAATCTTAATTCAGTCATTTGTGCCTTTCTTCTTTGCCTTTCAGTGGATATTGGTGGTCATATCCTTTACTAATTTCATTGTTCTTTCTGACAGGTTGAAACAGTGAATTGAAGATTCATTTGGTTGGCTCTTTGGATTTTTGCTTTCTTATTTTCCTGGCCATTGGCTTCCCTTTCTTTTATTCTTTTGACATACTTTTCTTTACTCTTGTTCTTCTTTAAAGAAATTTATTCCTTCTTATTTCTTTATCCTTTTGGAGCCTTCCCAATGAGTTCTTGATTCCTGAGTGCCAGGCCACTCTTGCTTCCATAAGAGCCTCTGTGACAGTAACCAAGGTTAGCATTTTTTTTGAGCCTTCTGGGATGATTGAGGTTGTTCCTGGAGTCTCCAACATTTCAAATCATCTCTTTTTGGGCTTCTTGTATCCCTTTGGGTTTCTTATAATATCCCTTGTATTGGGGAAGTGCTGTATTTTAGGGGATAGTATCTATAGTCATTTGTTATTCATAAGAGGGGTTAGGAGGTTTGTGAATTAGGGGTAGTTCAGGATTAGGTTCAGGTGAAGGTTTTTGAGCTGTATTTTGAAGTAGATTAAAGTAGTTATTGTCAGTTTGACTATTATCTGACTTTGAAGGGAAACAGTGGGGGATGAATTTAGCATGTTGTGTTAATTTGATGTCACCTATTCCTGAGTCCATTATCCTAAAAGTTTGATTTGTCTTTCCATATCATAAAAAAATACCTCGACTTCCTGACTATTCAACGTTGATTTATCCTTTTTCTTCTTTTTTCCTTTCTTACACTCACATAATGGTTTCTTTTATAGGAAAAATAACAGGATAAAATTATTGTCTTCTTCTTCTTTTTCATGTGAAAAGGAGTAATATATCTTGTTCACGTGTTTTGGAGACAAAACGCACGCGATCTTGTTGCCCTAAGGAGGTGCATATTTTTTTGTAGATCACGGACCTGTTAGTAATTTACTAGGTCAATTATCTTCTGTTGTGGATACGGTGAGTAGGAGTCTGAAGTATCAACCTCAATCTTGTTGGTAAAAGTTAATGAGGCTCGTTTTGGCCAATTATTCGACAGAATGTAACTGAGGTTGTTGTAGTTTAAGTGTAGTCTTAGAAAGGAAAAAGTGTTTTTTAAAGTGTCAAAGTAGGTTGACACAATAACCCCACTGTCTCCTTTTCTTCTGTCTAGAAAGGAAATCAGACTGGATTAAGTAGAGAAACGAACATTTCTATATTCTCTCAACATTGCCTTCTTCTTGGCACAAGTTATCAGCATTGTAGTCGCTCATGCTCTTTATGGCAGAGTTACCTAAGTCTGAAACAGAGTGGTTTCTCTGCCTATCATTGCAGGTTATTTCTGCGTTTTTATTTGCGACGTTTATCTTTTTATCTACCTCGTCAAGCTGCTCATTATGGCAAGATAAGTGACGCATGTTTTGGCATGTGCATACGTTGGATGTTGACGCATAATATTCATCAGTAGACACAATGATTCGGCGCAAAAGGGGAGAAGGTAAGATGAAAAGAGATGGGTCTTGAGTCGTGTTAGGAATTTGCTCGCGTGGTTACCTCGATCTTGGTGAGGGGATAGAGTGGTGAGGTTGTGGTAGAAGATAGGAGGCCTCCACTAAAGACGTTCGGAGGTGGGCGGAGGCGCATGCACAAAAAACGCCGGCGCAGAACCCAACTGCTGTCTGCTATACCGTGCAACGTAACTGATATACCGTACGGGAAAGCAGTTAATTTTTGCACGTTCTACGTACTACGTAGCACGTAGCGTAGCACTGATGGTAGTCAAACCTCACACCCGAGGTATGACTTCCGGAGAGATTGAACGAATCGTCGAGGTGAGCAAGTCACTGGGCAGGTGGCAACAAAGTTGAGGCAAACTAGTGCAAACCCATACGCAACTTCTCTCCAGGGTGTGCCATCCAGTCAATTTTTGGCTTGACACTTTAGATCACAAAAGTCAGCATGCAGGAAGACTATTGTTGTGGGTATGCCCTTCATTCAACCGTTCTCAGATGTAGGCGATCTATCCAAACGTGTCCACCTCCATCAAGCCACCTCAACCTCCAAATCTCATACAATATAACCGCAAGGAAGCGAAGTTATAACGCAGGGAAAGGCCGAAGCTGACCACCACCGAAGCAATGGCGGCGGTAAGAGGGTTCTATCTATGCCTTACTTCCACTACTGATACTAGTTCTGGTGACTTCTTGAGAGTCTTGCTGCCAAGTTGAGGCGAAGGACCTGACAATTCCTCATTTGTCGTCGAGGGCCCTTAGATCCTATCCTGTAGCTACTGTAGAGAGGGTTTGAAGAATCCCTCAGGCTTTACATATGTTGTTCACGAGATGCCTCTTGTCTTATTGATGGCATCAGGTGCTTTGACAACCGTTCTATGATACTATTGAGCTTGCAAGGAAGTTGCGTCAGAACTAACATAGCGATGAAGGAGAACCTGAAGTATTTAAAGGCTTCTCTGATCTGCTTGCCTTTTTTCCAATATCGTAGACAGCAGCTTGTTTTTACGAAACCAATAAGTCGAGTTGTATTCTTTACCTAAAGGGAATACGCTGGTGCTTTTTTTCTCAGTAATTCTTTATACAACATCAAGTTCGGCACAATGTCTGTGCTCAGCACTTACGAATGTGGCCGCTTGTGTTGGATTCTTGCGCTCGTTCACTTCTTGTTGATTTCTATGACCATGGGAAAGATGTATAATGGAGTAGCAGTTTCAGCCCAGCTTTTATCCCAAAATGAGAAATACAGAGAGGTCGTGAAGAAGTATTTTCAAGTTCTTACTCCAGAAAACGGTATGAACGTCTTTCAAGGGTGTCATCCGCATGGAAGTATGAACTGACTGAGCTGACTTTGTGGCATCCTTGCAAAGAAATGAAGTGGGATGTTATCCAGAAGCAGCAAGGCGTCTACGACTTTAAAGCAGCGTATGTAGAAGTCCACCATTTCCTCTTCCCTGGCTGAACACCTAAGCACCAAACTCATGGGTTTTTAGTGACTTGATCGTAGCATTCGCAAATGAAAACTCTCAATCCTATCGCATCCACACCATTGTTTGGTGAGTTTTCAGAACTCAGAATTTGGGCAGTTTTACCTTGGAGACGTCTCATAAAGAAGTTAAAAGTGTTATCATTCTTTCCTTAACAGGCATAGGCAAGTTTCCGTATGGTTGAATGCCTTGAGCGCAGACGAGCTTCGAAAGGCAACTAGGGATCACATCGATAAGCTGATTTCAAGATATGATAAAGCAGTAGCGATAGACGTATGCAATGAGATTGTTGACGACAACGCACAAATGCGACAGAACCTTTGGCGTCAAAAGCTTGGAGAAGATGATTATTTTGTTGAGATCTACCAAGCAGCGCGACTTTCGGCACAAAAATACAACAAAAATCTAAAGCTTTTTCGTATGTTTAATTTTTGCTCTTCAAATCACTACGGCAGTCCTTTGAAAAGCTGACAATCAGACGCTTCGCCAAATAGTGAATGACTACAGCATAGAGGGAATCAACCAGAAGTCGAATAAAGTTCTTCAGTTGGCTACAAAACTTAAGCAGAAAGGTCTTCTTGATGCAGTCGGCATGCAAGCACACTTAGAAGTCGGAAAAGTTCCGAAAGGTACGTCGTAGTAAAATCTTGCAAAAAATTACAACTTTTGGCTGGAAGAAGTTGATGAGCTCCAGGGAAAATTTCTTCTAGACATGAAAAAGAATATGGAGAGATTCATTGCTGCAGGTCAGTTCCCCAAGAAATAATCATAGCGGACAGTCTGTTAATTGACCGTGAAATTTCTGGCTTTTATTAAGGTCTTGAAGTTGCTATTACCGAGCTTGACATTCGGATGCAAGTCCCGGGCGGCAAAAATGCTACTACGCAACAGAAAGCGGATTTCCAAGAAGTGTTTGCGATATGCAAAAGTCTTCCCAAGTGTCTGGGAATCACGGTGTGGGGTGTAAACGAGGCTCAAAGTTGGATACCACATGAGTTTCCAGGTCAGGCTTTTTCAAATTATACATGCTTGTTTCATCAAGACAGGCTGGGCTGAGTATGGAAGATCACTGACGAAGCAGTTTTGGGGTGCTATGCCAATCTAGGGTGGGGAAACGGCCTCTTGTTCCAAGACGATTTTTCGCCGAAAGATTTTGCTACAGCTCTCTTGTCTTCCAACCAACAACCGCAAAGGTCCAAAATATCAAGATATAGCTAATGGGAAAGGCTGTCTTGGGGAGCATTGCCACTACCTGAGGTTGTGTCAGCGTTGGCCCGTGTTGTGGCCTTGATGGCTGTTATGGGACCTGCGCATTCGCATTAGTTCCTATTCTTTCGCTATATTTTCTTTTGTTTTCCTTCCAAGTGCCATTGCATATGAAATACCATTGAATTCCGTAGTTCGAAAGCTTCTTTCCGCCGTGGATACTCAATAGTTATCACACAAGTCAACGCATTCTATAGTTTTTCCTTTTGAATTGGGTGCTTTGGAGTCATCTTAAATCCTACATTTTGTGTAGTTGAACAAGCTTCACATCCATTCCTATGGCATACAGTTGCTTGACAGCCATTATTCGAAACACTTTTCTGTCTTGTAAAATCACGACTTCTCCTTTTGATGATGCTTCAATTCAAAAAAGATTCCTTGCCATTTTTATGCCTTTGTGTTTGACAAGTCAAATTTTTTGGTTGATTGGTATTAACATTCCGCTCACTGGCTGGTCAATCACTCCCCAAGTGAATTATTTATATTCCGAGCTCGGTGAATTACAGAATTCAGTGAGGAAAACTGAAAGAAATAAGCAAATAAAATAGCAGGAGGGGTCATATTGGATGATGGAAGGGGTGAATTGGCTTTTAGTTCAATGTATTGGAGAGCCTTAATTCTGACTGTGCTCAAACTGCCAAAATTCATCCTAACAACCTCTCTAGGCCCAACCCCCAAATTCACAGACCCTAAAATAAATGACGTTACATCATTTATTACATCTCTTTTCTATGTCATAGGTCATAAACCTGTTGTATTTACTATTTAATGAGAAGTCTTTGTATTACTAGTATCCTTGATATCCTACTTCTCTCTACTTCTTTTTTGTAAGATGTGACTATGAAACTGATGATAATATTACTATTAATCAACAGTACTATGTCTGTTCTTATGAAATATAATAATAAAAAATTATTATAACCACAATTAAATAATTATAAAATTATTTCTTTCACGTGTTATACACTACTAGTGATTATAACAGTGAGCAGTAATTGTCTACAAGAATCAATTACAAGAAGAATTTAATAATAAAAACTTCTTTTATTAAAATAATAAAATTATTTTAATATATAATTATCTTTTACAAGAATAATTACAAAGATAATTCTTGAAGAAAACTATTACTAGAGAAAAACTTTAAGAATTAAAGATAAATGACTCACTAATACTCCAAAGAACTTATTGATAGATAAAAGTAGAGAAATTTGACGTGGAATTGTGGATTTAAGGGATCAAAAGGATTTATAACAGTATTACAACAATATATAGTTGGATTCTATGATTTCACGTCTTTCTGGTTAATTCTGAAAGATTTAAAACACTTAAGAATAGCTGTAACTAATACTTACTTGTTGGTAATAATGATTTAATAAATTGATAAGATGATGATGTGGAAAAAACAGCAAGAGAAGGCCTCTTTTAAGTCAACAACAGCTCACAGAGGTGTGCCATGGAGCAAACTGAAAAACCAGTGAGTGAGAAAACAATAAACCCTTTTGGTTTATTGATTACATCATTATTTGTCACGTAACATTATCATAATTACTTATTTGATGCTTTTACGTGACTACCAACCCCCATATGGTTAAGAATAAAAGGAGTAACACTTGTAAATCTTCTTTTATTCTAAAATAATCATTGATTTCTCAAAGTTATCAATGTTATTGCCAATTTCATCACAGGTTGTAATTACTGTGAATTTTTGAAGATTCAGTGTTTCACGTAGAATAACCAAAAATGGACTGTAAGTAAAACTTTTAATTTTACTAGTAAAACTGTAATTCTTTTTGGTTGTACCATAGATAATAAAGTTCTCCTTTAGTACTGAAAGTTTCAGAAAGATTCATTAAGAATTGTATTTTTAATGAATTTTTGAAGTTTTTACCTCATTTCTACGTAGAATTGCAAATAGCAGTGTTTTGCTGGTTGCTATGAGGTAAATCAATGAATATGGGTCCCAAAAGGGTTTTAATTACTCTTTTGGGATTTATCCATGGAAAGTCATTAGTAATTGACATGGTTACAGGAGTGTAAGTAGCTCATTACCTCCTTGGCACGTCAAAATAGCAGGTTATTTGCTATTTTCTGGTGTTTTACAGTAGTTGTAACTTGGTAACCAAGTTCCCAAAGAGTTTTAGCTTACCAATTGGGCCAAGATGAGCCATGGATCCATGCTCTGGAGCTATCCACGCCTCTGAGGCCTCAGAAGTTGGGTACCCTGGCTCTCTTTGATGTCTTTTGTCCCCCTTTCCTATTTTTTACGTCAAAATAGTAATTTAAGCTTAAAGTGAGATATCCACTATGGGTGTACCAAAAGTCCATGTAAGAATACCATGATATTAAGTGCTCAAAACATGCATAACACTATTCTTAGTGTATATGTAACATGGGATTTCTCACTTTCCCATTATTTTGGCTAAAAATCAAGAAAAACAAAAATTTTCACGGATCTTTTATGTGGTATTAATGATGTGGTATTGAATTATTTTCCATTTTACCACCTCAAATACTTAATTTGAGCTTATTCACTCTATGGAGCTACCCTAGGTGAATTTTTGTGTAGAATCCAAATCTGGTCTTAAATCCATGGATTTACTTACTCAATAAAAAGTTATTCATCTTTTCTGAAATTGAAAATGATGAATTTTGGATATATGCATGACTTATGAGTTGTGCACAATTCAAAATTTCTTTTTAAGATAATTGTGGCCTATTTGGGTATGTAAAATATACCTCAAGGCTCACATTCCCTCCCACCAAAAAATAAAATTGTACTACAATTTTATTAGTGATAAAAGAATAAGGCCCCAAAGGGGGTTAATGTCCACTGTCCAACCTCTTCACATTACTCAGATCAAGTAATTTAAAGCACATTTATAGACATATTCAGGCTTGTGGCCTTCTTTCATGTCTAAATCCTCTTAAGAGTTTATCTGAGTCAGGTATTTCTGATTCTGCCATCCATTCATCTTCATGTACTGGATTTCTATGTCTGACAAGATATTCTCTTTGATTTTTACCCCTAAGTCTCCTGTCTGTAATGACTTTCTTTATCTTTTTGTCTTCATTCTGTTCCACAGGTGGTACAGTTAAAGGAGTTGGGTTTCTTAAAGGAAACAATTCTTTATCAGCTGGTTGATAAGGCTTTATCAAGCTGACTGGAAAGGTGGGGTGTTTATTTTCCAATTCACCACTCAATTCCACTTGAACTGCATTGGTTCCATGTAAAGCAACAATAACAAAAGGTCCTACATAAGAATCTTTAAGTTTCTTTGGGCCTTTGATATTATTAAAATTCAAGGTTGAAACTAAAACTAAGTCCCCTACTTTGAAGTCTGGTACTTTATGACTCTTGTCCCACTTCTGTTTTGCATAATCAAAAGCATCATCCATACTTTGTTTTTCATGATGTTTTACTTTATCAAGCATTATCTTGAAGTTGGAAGCTGTAGGATGAATGTCAATCAAGTCTTTCCTCAGTGTGTCTGCTGGGAGTCTTGGATTCCATCCTTTCTCTAACATAGCAGGAGTTTGTCCTGTGGAAGAATGGACTGATGTCTTGTATGCCAATTCTAATGCAGGTATCAGAGTGCACCAGTCATGGGTAAAGCCATCTGAGTCTTTGAATTCTAATCCATAAGCACAGAATCTCCTGATCATGTCTTCTAAAGTCTGAATCATCCTCTCTGCTAGCCCATCTGTTTGAGGGTGATATGCTGTAGAGAATGATAACTTAGTCCCAAACAATCTATGAAGATTGGTCCAAAGTGCAGATGTGAATTTGTGATCTCTGTCACTTATGATATTCTTAAATAATCCTGTATTAGAAATAACTCTACTCCATAAAAGAAGAGCTGTATCCATAGCAGTGTCATCTTTATGACATGGTAAGAATATGGGAGTTTTGCTATATCTGTCTACAATGACTAAGCAAGCATTATAACTTTTGTCACCACTTGGAGGAAGTGCTGTGACCCAATCCATGTGAACAACTTCCCAAGGGGATTTTGGTTCTTAAATATGGATCATCAATCCAAATTTCTTGCCTGTACTCCTGTTTGCTTTCTGGCATCTATCACAGGTATGGCAATACTCAATGGTTTCTTTTCTCCAAGATGGCCACCATGCACAGTTCTTCACTTTTTCAAGTGTTCTGTCTTCTGATAGGTGTCCAGAGTAAATGCTATCATGGCATTCATGAAGAATGGTATTGATAAGCAATCTACTACACAGTGTCATCACACAAGAATGTTTTGTTCTATGGTAAATAATCCCATCAAACAAGTGAAATCTTCTTTCAGAATAGGAATTTTTCCAAACTTCATCTAGTGCATTAACCAAAGATGTGTCTTTGCAGTCTTTATCCAATAAAGAAGTCAAGATATGGCAATTCTTGTCTTGTTTATAAGACTCTCTGACCTCTTCAAAGAATTCAGTCCCAATATCAGTTATGTTAATTCCTTCAATTGGAATCTGTGGTTCAGCTTCCAAAGGTACATAAGCTGGGTTATCAGGAGTGTTGGCTAAAGCCCATCTACTAAGTCCATCAGCATTTTTGTGAATGTTTCCTGCTTTATGAACTATAGTCATGTTTCCTCTATATTCTTGAATGGCTATTTGCCATCTCAACATATGTCTGTTGGGAGTTTTCATGTTAAGAAGTGATTTTACAGCATTACAGTCAGTTATCACTTCAAAAACACTGCCATCAAGGTAATAGTGTAATTTCTCAAGTGCCCATACCAAACATAAGCACTCCATTTGGCTTGCACAATATCTGGCTTCTGTTGGTTTGATTTGTCTTGAGATATAACAAACTGGTCCTTCTGTAGGTTTGTCATCAATAATTTGGACTTGATGTAGGGCTGCCCCTAATCCATCTCCACATGCATCAATGTACAATTTAAAAGGAATATTCCAGTCAGGCATGAGGAGTAAAGGTGCTTCTGTAAGGGCTTTCTTTATCTTCTCATAAGCTTTAATTCTTTCCTGTGTCATCTCAAATACAGTCTGTTGATCACAGATTCTATAGAGTGACTTGGCTAGAATTGCAAAATCTTTCAAGTGTTTCCTATAGTAACTAGCAAATCCAAGAAAAGACATCATTTCTCTTTTATTCTGGGGTATTGGCTTAAGTAACACTGCTGCCACTTTATTCCTGTCAATACCCAAGCTCAAACCAGAAACAACATGTCCTAATGCTTTGAGTTCTTCAAAACCAAAATTGCATTTCTTAAGTGAAATTTTCATGTTCACTTCTGCAACTTTATGAAGTACTTTTGCAAGTCTTTCAAGGTGCAAAGACCATGAGTCAGAACATATAATAATATCATCAATATAAATGATAAGCCATCCTTCAGACAATTCTGTGGGGAAGATGGTATTCATCATTCTTTGATAATGAGATGGAGCATTTTTAATGCCAAATGGCATTCTAAGATACTCATGAATACCACAGTGAGTGATAATTCTAAGTAATTTCCTAGCTTTAGGCGTCAAAACATTTTGATGGAAGCCTTTTAATGCATCCATTGATGTTATATACTTGGCTTTAGACAATTGAGTCAAGGTTTCTTGGATTCTAGGGATTGGATACCTATCTGGAACTGTGTAGGTATTCAAAGCTCTAAAATCTCCAACCATTCTTGACTTATCATTATGCCATGCAATAATAACAGGTGTTGTCACTTCAACTTCCTCATTATGGCCTACTTTCCTTAGCACACCAAGTTGGATCAACTCTTGGATATGTTTTTCCAAGGCTTCTCTAGCTCTGGGACTGGCTGGATAAGCTGGTCTTCTAAGTACTGGAGGATATGGTCTATCAATATTAGGAGTAATATCAATTTCATGTCCTCTTATAGCACCTAATGGTTCATCATCAGATGCAAATGCATTATTGTATGTATATAATACATCAATAAGTTCATTCCTCATCTTTGGTGACAATGATGGATTAATTTGTGCTTCAACAAGTTGTTTAGACACAAATTCATCTTTGTAAGTATCTTTGACAGAAGATACTACAGATATCTGTTTTGGCATATTGGAAAAAGCAAATTTCTGACTTTTGTTATCTCCAATTGTGAAATATCTGTCTTTATGGTTATTTATATCAATACCATAAATATTCAAGTAATCATTTCCAAGAATGATGTGCTGAGATGTGCAATTATCCATTACTAAAATCTCAGTTTTCATTCTTACACTTCCTGCTGGATGTGGGAATACAATACTAGTGTCCAATATGCCCAAGGGGTACATATTGTTACTGGCACTACTGAATTGTACACCTTCTATTGATAATAGATGGTTTTTCCATTCAGGAAGTATATATTGGAGATAATCTTTGCCCACACAAGTGCAAAATGCCCCTGTATCCAAATTTACTTTGGCTTCAATATCACTCATCAGAACTGATGTGATACAGGATGCCCCAGCAGTATAACCCTTTCCTCTAGCAGGTTTTGTTTTACACATTCTGGCATCTTGGATATTGATCAGGTTGCAGCAATCCTCACTGTATTGTGGCAAGTGGGTATGGACTTCTGTGACCTCAAAGAAAGCTGAAATGTTTTCAATGGGATAGTCCTCCACTGGTGTATCTTCAGAGACTGCAGAATCTTGATCAGACTCTTCTTTCTCTTCAGTACACTGAATTTCTTCAATGACTTGAACTTCATTGATCTTTGTCTTCTTAGGGCAAGTGTTGGCTAAATGTGAAGTACTTCCACATTTATGACACTTAAAGACAGGTCTTTCTGGTCTTCTTTCCTCTCTAGGAATCTTTGAGACTATTTTGGACTCTATTGAGTTTCTAATCCAAGTCTTACCAATTCTTGTTCTGGTAATGATATCTTCCATAGCATTAATGTAGTCTTCTGTTGAACAGGGTTCCACACATCTGCTTTTGATAGCATGTTCCAGTTCTCCTCCACACTTTCTTAATATTTTCATATTAATCATAGTGTCAGACATATCTGGGTGTAAAGCAGATAATCTGTCTTTTTGTTTGAAGAACCAAGTAAGTGGTTTGTCTTTTTCTGAGTTAAAAATGGCATTTTCAAAAGCATTTTCCATTTTAAACCTCCAAGAATTATTGGCCCATTTGGTAATCACTTCAGATTTCCACCAAGACCAGTCATGTCTTCCATGATCTATTCTCATCTTGTAATACCATTTCTTTGCAGTCTTGGTAAACAAACAATGTAATTTTCCTACTATGATCTCATCAGGTATATTAAAGTCTTCTTGCAACATATCAATAGTCCTGATGAATTCAATATGGTTGTATTCTCCTTCACCAGAGAATGTTGGCCATTCTTCTAATTTAGGAATATCCTTTGCAGAAATAACATTTTCTCCTAAGAATGGAGTCAAACTTTCTTTAACAGAAAGTTTTTCTTCAGTCAGAGGTGTAGAATGTCTTGGCATATGTGGTTCATGATTCTTATGAATTTGTTCCACACTTGCAATTATTTCATTTTTCAATTTCTGCCTCTCACTGTCACTTTTTGCTAAATGTATAGCAAATTGATTGGTGTTCTTAACTATTTGTAAGACATGGTCTTCAAGAGTTTTAAGTCAATCATTTACTTTAAAAATGGAAGGATCCTCTGTGTCATTATTTTGACATTGGTTCTCAATTCTATCACAAGCATTGCTAATTGACTCAAGGGTGACAGTTGTCAATTGATGCCATTCAGAATGTTGCTTGTCACTTTTCTTTAAATCATTGATGTCTAATGTAATTTGCTTTAACTTTGACTCAAGTTTGCCAATTTCTACACTAATACTTCTATGTACATCATTTATTTGCGTGGAAAAGTCCTGTTCAGCCTTTCCTGCTCCTTGGCTGTGAATTCCATAAGAGTTCTGGCCATATTGAAGACACTGTCCACTGCTGAAGGCTCCAATCTGGGGATCCTGTACCCTTGTGGGTAAGGTCTGTGCCAATTGGCTTTGCCTTTGCCCTTGCCTTGATGGTTCTTGGGACCTCTCTGTTTCTTTTGAGGTCCTTTGGGGTTGTCCTTGGATGCTTCTGGAGCTGGTCTGGAGCTGGTAGATGCCACTGGTGCCTCTGTTTCCAAAGTTGGAGTCATTTCCAACTCTTTCTTCTGGTCTATGGATAAAAGACTCTGGTTCTTCAACCAATTCTTTATCTTTTTGACCTTGTCTTTGCAAGACAGGGGGCTCCAACCTCCTAAGAGTTCTATGGTCTTCTCCTGACCCAGAAAGCTCTTGATGTGTAAGTAGGAGTTCATGGCCCCCTGCCAAAGGCTTGGGCAGATTTCCCACTCCTCTTCTTTGGCTGCTCTGAACCAATTTTTGTACTGGATCTGATATATTTCTATTGCTGCCACTTGAAAATGGTTCAGCCCTGGAAATATTATCAAAAATTAGTTCAGGCTCAGAATTCACGTCAAAATCTGTTGGTACAGACCTTGGGGAATGGGGGGCAACTCTGGCATCCTCCAAATGTGTCTTTCTTGTGGAAGACTTGGCACTTCTGGATTTGGTCTTGCCTCTTCCTTGTCCACATCCATCTGGCTGGACTGAATAGTTGCTTCCATTTCTGGTATGCACCATTTTCACGTCAATTTTAAAGATAAAAGGTGAAAATATAAGATAAAATACACACGTTTTGGTGGTAATTTAGCTTTTTCTGAGTTGAATAAGGTGCCTCTTTTAGCAATCTGCACCTCAATACTGTCTTCAGATTCTGGACTAGTGATATATCTTTTACTGAGTCTGTTGCCAGCTGCACAGTATTTGATTAAAGACACTAGAAAAAATTATAAAAGAGAAAAATTATTTTTTATACTTTTTAAAATATTTTTAAAGATTTTTTATAAGTTTTATATTTTTTAATATTAAAAAAATTATTCTTTTTGAAGAAAAAAATTAAAATTTAAGATTTTGAATGAAAATTAATTCAGAGTAACTCAAAGAATAATTTTATAAGTTTTTGGATGTGAAAAAGCCACGTGTGAAAACAATATAAAATTAAACCAAATTCCTCAATGAAAAAGATTTTCAAACAATTACAAAAATAAAAATATTTTAACTTCAAATTGAAAGAAACAAATTAAGTAAATTAATATATTTTAGAGCTTAAAAATATATTAATTAAGGGTACAAGGTTCAAAAAACACGGCCAGGCCCCCAAATGTAAGATGTGACTATGAAACTGATGATAATATTACTATTAATCAACAGTACTATGTCTGTTCTTATGAAATATAATAATAAAAAATTATTATAACCACAATTAAATAATTATAAAATTATTTCTTTCACGTTTTATACACTACTAGTGATTATAACAGTGAGCAGTAATTGTCTACAAGAATCAATTACAAGAAGAATTTAATAATAAAAACTTCTTTTATTAAAATAATAAAATTATTTTAATATATAATTATCTTTTACAAGAATAATTACAAAGATAATTCTTGAAGAAAACTATTACTAGAGAAAAACTTTAAGAACTAAAGATAAATGACTCACTAATACTCCAAAGAACTTATTGATAGATAAAAGTAGAGAAATTTGACGTGGAATTGTGGATTTAAGGGATCAAAAGGATTTATAACAGTATTACAACAATATACAGTTGGATTCTATGATTTAACGTCTTTCTGGTTAATTCTGAAAGATTTAAAACACTTAAGAATAGCTGTAACTAATACTTACTTGTTGGTAATAATGATTTAATAAATTGATAAGATGATGATGTGGAAAAAACAGCAAGAGAAGGCCTCTTTTAAGTCAACAACAGCTCACAGAGGCGTGCCATGGAGCAAACTGAAAAACCAGTGAGTGAGAAAACAATAAACCCTTTTGGTTTATTGATTACATCATTATTTGTCACGTAACATTATCATAATTACTTATTTGATGCTTTTACGTGACTACCAACCCCAATATGGTTAAGAATAAAAGGAGTAACACTTTTAAATCTTCTTTTATTCTAAAATAATCATTGATTTCTCAAAGTTATCAATGTTATTGCCAATTTTATCACAGGTTGTAATTACTGTGAATTTTTGAAGATTCAGTGTTTCACGTAGAATAACCAAAAATGGACTGTACATAAAACTTTTAATTTTACTAGTAAAACTGTAATTCTTTTTGGTTGTACCATAGATAATACAGTTCTCCTTTAGTACTGAAAGTTTCTGAAAGATTCATTAAGAATTGTATTTTTAATGAATTTTTGAAGTTTTTACCTCATTTCTACGTAGAATTGCAAATAGCAGTGTTTTGCTGGTTGCTATGAGGTAAATCAATGAATATGGGTCCCAAAAGGGTTTTAATTACTCTTTTGGGATTTATCCATGGAAAGTCATTAGTAATTGACATGGTTACAGGAGTGTAAGTAGCTCATTACCTCCTTGGCACGTCAAAATAGCAGGTTATTTGCTATTTTCTGGTGTTTTACAGTAGTTGTAACTTGGTAACCAAGTTCCCAAAGAGTTTTAGTTTACCAATTGGGCCAAGATGAGCCATGGATTCATGCTCTGGAGCTATCCACGCCTCTGAGGCCTCAGAAGTTGGGTACCCTGGCTCTCTTTGATGTCTTTTGTCCCCCTTTCCTATTTTTTACGTCAAAATAGTAATTTAAGCTTAAAGTGAGATATCCACTATGGGTGTACCAAAAGTCCATGTAAGAATACCATGATATTAAGTGCTCAAAACATGCATAACACTATTCTTAGTGTATATGTAACATGGGATTTCTCACTTTCCCATTATTTTGGCTAAAAATCAAGAAAAACAAAAATTTTCACGGATCTTTTATGTGGTATTAATGATGTGGTATTGAAGTATTTTCCATTTTACCACCTCAAATACTTAATTTGAGCTTATTCACTCTATGGAGCTACCCTAGGTGAATTTTTGTGTAGAATCCAAATCTGGTCTTAAATCCATGGATTTACTTACTCAATAAAAAGTTATTCATCTTTTCTGAAATTGAAAATGATGAATTTTGGATATATGCATGACTTATGAGTTGTGCATAATTCAAAATTTCTTTTTAAGATAATTGTGGCCTATTTGGGTATGTAAAATATACCTCAAGGCTCACATTTTTTGCCTAACAGGTTTTCTGTCGCTCCCCTCTTTGTCGTACTTGCTGGAATATTGACTCTTGTCAATATCCTTCCCAAAAGCATAATCTTTTATTGGATTATGAGAACGGTTCTCTAACCCTCAAAAAAAGCGAAGAAGGAAGCACTAAATCATCACATTGTTACCATGAGAAAAGACTTTAACCCAGAATTATATGACAAATACAAGCTTACTGGGTCAAATTACATTGACTTGAAACAAAGAATGTGATCCCTCTTTCTAATAAGATGATACTATCATATGATCACAGGAGAGGAAATCCCTGAGAATATTCCTGAACAAGAAAAAATAGACCCTTATAGAAAACATATTGCTTATGCCAACATTAATTTAAAATTCTAATGTCAAAATAGCCTTCCAATCCTACCATCTTGTGGAGTTGCCTAGATGAATTTTATTTTCCAAAAACTGTACAAAACCAAGCTACATACCTTATCAGAATCTTCTCAAACCATTTATCCAAAGAGAATCTAACTCAAGGAAACAAGAACATACAAGAACTTAAACAAACCTGTCCAGTTTAATTGAAAATCAAGCCTTTAAAACTTCTTCATCATCAGGTTTAGTTGTTTCGCTATGGGTATAAACCTACCATCTCAAAAAAGCAAATTTGTGCAATTTGGTCAAAAAATATGCAATTGAAAAGAGAACTCCCTCTTTAGGTGAACAATTGAGGAGGTGAGAAGGGCCATTAAAAGAAATAAATATAATCGAGAAAAACAAGCTTTCATGACCAAAAATGAGGCAAAATCCAACACTGAACTAAATTGTAAACCCAACTACTCAACATGCAGACCAGGTAATCACAACCATCTTAACAAACATTGCAAAGTTTAATGTCAAAATATTAAATTTGGGAAGCCTACCACGTCCCTACTATGTTCCTTTAATCATAAAGACAAAAACTCCATTGTACTCAACTCCTGAGCATCCCATAGTATTTTGAATGACAAAAGACAATTTTCTCCTTTACTCCCAAAGAAGAAGAATTGATACTTTCCAATGGGTACTCAATCAAATCTCTTGGCTCAGGAGCCATCTATATTGAACTCAGTCACTGCTTCCTTAAAATAAATAACTATGAGCCTTAGAGGTATTTTCATATACCCAAAAGACCACAAACAAAAAATTAATATACAAACATAAATAAAATAAATTTATTTATATTATCAAAATAAAAATAAAAATATAAATATAAATTTATATACAAAATCAAAAATGTAATTATAATTTAAAAATAAAAATACATTAAATTTTAAAATTGTAAAAACACATTTTTACTTGAAAAAATGAAGTGAAAATTAATTTTCAACAAAATTACCCAAAATAAAATAATTTTGGAAAAAATTTAAATACAATTTATCATAACTTTTTATCTAACAAATAAACATATAAAATTTATTTCACCATTGGATTCCTTATAAAAAATTAGGTGGGGTCACCTCTGAGTGAAATTTCTGTAACTCAACTCTAAATAAGCTTAAATTCAGTTGTTTTGTATTTTCTGTATAAAATTTGGAAATCCTCAAAACATTAATTTAATTCATATTGCATGCAGTGTTAATTATGAATTTTTGTTTTGAAATTGAGGTGTTGTGTATAGTTTAGAAGTTATGAGGAATTGAAGTATTTTCAATTGAATTCAATTGAATTGTCAAGATGTGCACGTGTATTACATAAGTGAACTTTGATTTAAATATGATGTGTCAATTATTACAGTAGTGTACTGTAAAACTCAGTTGAATTACATATGTAAAGTTCTAAGTATAATACATGATGAGGAATTAAAGGAAAAAATAAATTGGAAAGATTAAATTTGGGGGGGGGGGAAAGGAACTCTACCTCTAAGGGAGATCCAGACCCCCAAAATCCTTGCTGACAGGTGTTAGATGTCAAAATACATGCAAAATTTTATCACCTTTGGCCTGGAATTGAGTCACAGGGTCTGCGACTCAATTGATGATGAGGTTTTGATACCAACCAGGGCAGTTTTAACTGTTGCCAAAAGGGTGAAACTAGCCTTAAGATAAAGAAATCTTAGTAAAAACAGTTTTAACTGGTTTCTACGCCTCTGACACACACCTTACATGTTTTGAAGGCTCTAGGCCTGGTATTACTATAGTAATGGCTGATTTGAAGGTCTAAAATGGGTAAAACCAGCCCTTTTTTGGTCAAAACCAGGGTTCAACAATGCCATAATTGAATTTTCTGTTGGAAGAGTGTTTTCCACCCCTGAAAAGAGTAAATCTCTGTTTTGGAGTAAGAAAATTTATGGCTATAAAAGAATGTCTTCTTGGCCCCACTTTTCTCTTCATGTTGGAATCTTTTCCTTTTATAATTAGTTTTAACATTGTTAAACCAATCAATAAAGAATTACAACCAACCTTTATAAATCATTTTGAACCCTACAACCACGTGAAAAAATCATTCTAATCCTTTTTTGTAACTCTTATAATCTTTTCGACCCCTGAACCACCCCAAAAGTGAATTAAAGCATCTTTCATCACTGTTAACTTTGTCACTTTGTTTCCAAATTCACTCTGGTCACTTTTGGGCGGGTTTTCTCTTTAAATATCTTTTTAGAGACTTTGTTATTTAATTAATTCCTTGCAGTTCTTTGCTCAATTAATTCCAATTGAAATTGCTCTTTAAGAAACTTCTTTTGTAGCCTTAAATATCTCTTGTAGAGTATTTTTGGATAACTCTTTATTGTTGGTAAAACAATGAATTTTTATTATGTTATTTTTTTATACTTACAAAGTTCAAAACAATAAAATTGGCATGTTTTCTTTTTAAAAATACTATTTCTTACTATTTTTAAATAATTTTACCTTATACAAATTTTGAGGACAGGAAAAATACTTGATTTTTAATCAAAGTTTCATATCCACACCTTACATTTGGGGGTCCAGCTGTGATATTTTCCCTGTGAAATATTTTTTTTACTCTTTTTTAATCCTTTTCTTTATATTGAAAAATTTAAAAAACATATAAAAAATACTTCTAATTTAAAAAAAAAATATATAAAAGATTAATTTTTTCATATTATAAGTGAGGCTTATATTTTTATTTCCTCTTTGAAATACCTTTTTTTACTTAATTAATTGGCTTTTTCATTAATTTTAGTGTCTGAAAACGTGGTAAAACAAGAAAACATTGAAACAACCTCAATAGTTACCAGCATTATTCCTGCCAGTACTCTTAATTCTGACCATGATAGTACTGTTATTGTGACTCAGCATAATCAAGCTGAACCAATTTCCTTTGAATTGATTAACTTGGATATAAGCAATAATCTTCAGAAAGCTAAGAATTTGGCCAATAGTAAGGTTTTTGACATAAAATCACTATTTCAAGCTCTTTAATCAGAAAATATGCCTTCAACCAGATCAGGAGCCAGCCATAACCCCTCAAGAAGCTCGCAGAAAGTTCATAGACATGATTATGGCAGAAGCCAATCAGTTACAGAAGGACAAGGGTCAGTTTATGACCTCCAAATTAATAAATTGTGTCATTCTGAAACTTATAAAACTGTTTTACCTTCAAAAAGAGCTGACACCGCCATAAGAAGCCTCAGTGAACATTTACAAAAGTAGCCAGAAGCCTTACAACAATGCATTGCAGCACAAAGAGTACCAGATCCTTGCAGATCTGTGGAAAAACTGCATTAATTCTTACCTGACCGTGAGAAAATTCCTGGGCCATCCCAACACTTGCAAGTTACTCAATGGATGGCATCCATTGATGGAAAAGAAGAACATTATGCTCTCAACAGCAGAATGGAGGAAAAACAACCCTTCACCACCCAAACAAGTGCCAAAAACAGCCCCAGTGGCCAGCAGCAGAAATTCCAATGTGAAAAAGAAGCCACAAGCTCAGAACAAGGGCAAAGGAAAGGCACCAGCCACCAAACCCTACAGCCAGGGCTACAGGATGCCATGGAAAATATATTTCAGATGGCCAGAACAATGATGGAATTCCAAAAGAAGGAGGAAGCCAGATTAAAATATCAGAAATGATTTCTGACATTTTTTATGCTATCCCAGAGTTGTATAAAGCTATAACTGACGTAAAAAGTCATATTTATGATAAAAATTCATCAATTTGTAAAAATCTTAAAACAAATAACTTGAGTCTGAGCCAAATCAATGAAGCACTAAAATGTTTTGAAAAAGGTTTAAGAACAATTAAAACTTCCAATAATGATAATTCTTTTGGCAATAAGATAAATGAAAAATATGCATTAATTAAAGAATTGACAGATAAATATTCTAAATTCAATATTGATGACATAATTGAAACAAGAATAAAACAAGCCATAAGTACTATCAAAGAGGATAATAAGAAAGCTCTTGATCATATTCTAAAATCATTTACTGAAGTAAAGACACATATAATTGCCTTGAAAAAGTGTTTTGATACCTCAAAGGAGGAAATATCAAAATTAACAATAAAGATAAATGAGGTTATCTCTGATAATACTACACAAGCAGAATTATGGAATGAGCTGACATATAAAGAGGATGATCATAAAAAGAATGTAATGAACTCTATACAAAGCTTGCAACATGAATTAGGAAATTCACAAAGGTGGAACAACAGTAAAATGAATGATATTGAGCAACCACTAAACACCTTACCAAGAATGTCTACATCTCTGAATCAAAATGAGGGTACAAGGATTCCAAATCCACAAGTATTGGATATTGAAAATTCACAGTTAAAAAATGAAGTTTCTACTTCTTGTCATGACTTGGAACCATCAATGGGCCAAGCACTCTTGAAAGAAGTTCCAAAAGCTAAGGAATGGCCTCACTTCAGTGGTGAAGGAGAATATGACCATATGGAATTCATCAAAGGTATTGACATGATTGAAGAAGATTTTTAATTACCAGGCAGCTTAGTAACAGCTAGATTTAACACCTTGTTTACCAAATCAGCTCACAGATGGCATATCAAATTGAGACAAGCATATTGACACCAAAGTTGGACTTGGTGGAAACCTCAAATTATCAACAAATGGGCCAATGATGCTTGGAGGTTCAAGGTTGAAAAACCCTTTAAATCTGCCAAATTCAATGCTGATAAATACAAAGCCTTACCATGGTTTTGCGAACAAAAAGACAGACTAACAGCATTATACCCTGACATGTCAGAATTTATGATTCATAGGAAAATTTTAAGACAATGTGGAGGTGACCTAGAGCATGCTGTCAAAAGCAGGACTACTGAACAATCTTCAGCAGAAGATATTATCAATATATTAGAAGAAGTAACCACCAGAACCAAAATTGGTTCTAGTAGGGTGAATCTCAAAACAAAGCTTAATACACCTGGGAAAGATTCTGTGGACAAAAACCCCAAAGAAAATTCTAATAATTTGAAATATAAATCTGCAGATACATTCAGGAAGTGCCATATTTGTCAAAGCACCACACATTTATCTAATACATGTCCAAAAAGGGGGGAAATCAATGAAATTAACACTGAAAAAGAATTTGATGTTGAAAAAGATGATGTAATTGAAGAAAATTCAGATGATAAATAATCAATATATTCTGAATCTTCAAAGGATATAGAAAATATCAATTCCACCTTTGACATCATGGAATCTTATTCACACTTGCCACAGTGGAGCAATAGCCAACTTGATTTATCAAAAATTCAAGATGCACAGCTAATGAAAACCAAACCAAAAAGAGGGAAAGGTTATACAGCTGGTAACTCCTGTATAACAGAAGTGGTAATTGACAACGAACATACCAAACTACTACTTGATCCAAAAGCATTTTGCTCTTGTGTAGGTAAATCCTTTCTTAAAACTTGTGTACCAAATTTTGAAGATCAACTGTTGCCAATTGATGGCATAAAATTCAATAGTGCAAGTAACCCAATGAAAGAATTGGGATTATTTGAAACTAGTGTCATATCTCCACATATAAATGGAAATTTAAGAATCACTATTGAATTTCTTGTTATGGAAAATTGCTCTAGTACCTATTTAATATTGGGAAATGATTATTTGATCATGTATGGCATAGATCTACATAACAACAAAGAAAGATACTTTACTGTTGGAGACAATAAGTGCCAAAAATTTGCCTTTTTACCATTTAAAAGACAAATTACAGTGAACAAAGTATCACCAGTCAACTTATAGTTAGAGAAATTCAAGTCTAAGCAGCTAAATGAAGCTGAAATAAGCCTTCATTTGGGTGATAAACAAGAAAATGGACTTTCTGCTCTTTTGTATGACCACAAAGAAGCTTTTGCTTCAGGTAAAGAACCCCTAGGGGAAATTATTGGTCATGAAGTTGACATTACTCTTAATATTGAGAGACCTTTTCCACCACTCTTAAGAAGACCTGGATATCCAGTAAGTCCAAAGTCAAGAGAAGCTCTGGAAATTCATATCACAGACCTTCTAAGACTTGGTGAAATAGGAAAACTGGGCCACAATAAAGAAGTAGAAATAACTACACCAGTAATAGTGGCATGGCATAATGGAACATCTAGAATGGTTGGGGCCTTTAGAGCTCTTAACACTTACACTGTTCCAGACAGGTACCCAATACCAAAAATCCAAATTGCCCTCACCCAAATATCTCAAGCAGTGTATATAAGCAATATGGATTCCCTTAAAGGATCTCATCAGAATTTAGTGACACCAAGAGTGAGGAAATACTTGAGAATTATTGTTTATTGTGAAGTCTATGAATATTTGAGGATGCCTTTTGTGAGCCTTAGAGGTAATTTCATATACCCAAAAGACCACAAATACAAAATTAACATATAAATATAAATAAAATAAATTTATTTATATTATTAAAATGAAAATTAAAATATAAATATAAAATTATATTCACAATTAAAAATTTAATTACAATCTAAAAATAAAATTACATTAAAATTTTGAAATATCAAAATTACATTTATACTTGAAAAAATTAAGTAAAAATTAATTTTTAACAAAATTGTAAAAAAATAAACAAATTTGGAAAAAAGTTATATAAAAATTATTATAAATTTTTATCCAATAAATAAACACATAAAAATTATTTCACCATTGGATTCCTCATAAAAAATCAGGTGGGGTCACCTCTGAGTGAAATTCTTGTAACTCAACTCTAAATAAGCTTAAATTAAGTTTTTAGTGTTTTCAATACAAAAGTTGAAAATCCTCAAAACTTTAATTTAATTCACACCACATGTGGTGTTAACCATCAATTTTTGTGTTAAAATTGAGGTGTTGTGTTTAGCTTAGAAGTTATGAGGAATTGAAGTATTTTCAATTGAATTCAATTGAAATGTCAAAATGTGCGTGTGTATTACATAAGTGAACTTTGATTTACATATGAGGTGTCAATTATTACTGTATTGTACTGTACAATTGAATTGAATTACATATGTAAATTATAAGTATAATACATGATGAGGAATTAAAGGAAAAATAAATTGGAAAGATTAAATTTGGGGGGAAAAGGAACTCCAGCTCTAAGGGGGAGCTAGACCCCAAAATCCTTGCTGACAGGCGTGGGATGTCAACATTCACGCAAAGGTTCATCACTTTTGGCATGGAATTGAGTTACAGGGTCTGTGAACTCAATTGATGATGAGGTTTTGATACCAACTGGGGTAGTTTTAGCTGTTTCCAAGAGGGTAAAACTACCCTTAAGATAAAACAATCATAGTAAAAACAGTTTTAACTGGTTTACACGCCTCTTACACACATTCTGACATGTTTTGAAGGCTCTAGGCCTGGTATTGCTATAGTAATGGCTGATTTAAGGTTCTGAAATGGCTAAAAATGGCTTAAACCAGCCCTTTTTGGTCCAAACCAGGGTTCAATGATGCCATAATTGGCTTTTCTGTTGTCAGACTGTTTTTCACGACTGACAAGAGTAAATTTTACTTTTGGAGTAAGAAAATTGATGGCTATAAAAGAATGTCTTTTTTGCCCCACTTTTCTCTTCATGTTGGAATCATTTCCTTTTATTAATTAGTTTAAACACTGTTAAACCAATCAATAAAAGATTCCAACCACCATTTTTAATTCATTTTAATCCTTTTAACCACGTGAAAAAATAATTATAATATTTGTTTGTAACTCTTATAATCATTTTTACCCCTGAACCACCCCAAAAGTGAATTAAAGCATCTTTCATGACTGTAAACTTTGTCACTTTGTTTCCAAATTCACTCTGGTCACTTTTGGGTGTGTTTTCTCTTTAATATTCTTTTTAAAGAATTTGTTCTTTAATTAATTTCTTGCAGTTATTTGCTCAATTAATTCCAATTGAAATTGCTCTTGAAGAAATTTCTTTTGTAGCCTTAAAATATCTCTTGTAGAGTATTTTTTGGATAAATTTTTATTGTTTGTAAAACAATAAATTTTTATAATATTATTGTTTTATACTAATAAAGTTATAAACAATAAAATTGGTGTTTTTTCTCCTAAAAATAATATTTCTTACTATTTTTAATTGATTTTTACCTTATACAAATTTTGAGGACAGGAAAAGTACTTGATTTTTTAATCAAAGTTTCATATCCACACCTTAAATTTGGGAGCCCAGCCGTGATATTTTACCTTTGACATATTTTTTTACTCCTTTTTAATCTTTTTCCTTATATTGAAAAATTTAAAAACATATAAAAAATACTTATAATTCAAAAAAATCCATAAAAAAATAATTTTTTTCATATTATAAGTGAGGCTTATATTTTTATTTCTTTTTTGAAATAACCTTTTTTTTATTAATTAATTGGCTTTTTCATTAATTTTAGTGTCTGATAACGTGGTAAGACAACAAAACATTGAAACAGCCTCAACAGTCACCAGCATTATTCCTGCTAGTACTATTAATTCAGACCATAATAGTACTGTTATTGTGACTCATAATAACCAACCTGAACCAATATCTTCTGAATTTATTAACTTGGACATAAGTAATACTCTTCAGAAAGCAAACGATTTGGCCAATAGTAAGTTTTTTGAAGTAGAATTACTATTTTAAGCCTTTTTAACCATAATTATGCCTTCAACCAGGTCAGGAGCCAGCTATAACCCCTCAAGAAGCTCCCAGAAAGGTAATAGACGTGATTATGGCAGAGGCCAATCAGGTACAGAAGGAAAAGGGTCAGTTGATGACTTCCAAACAACTAAAATGGGTCATTCTGAATCTGATAATACCATTTTACCTTCAAAAAGAGCTGACACCGCCACAACAAGCCTCTGTGGACATATACAAAGCCAGCCACAGTGCATACAACAATGCACTTCAATTTAAAGAGTACCAGATCCTTGCAGACCTGTGGAAGAATTGCATGAATTCTCACCTGACAGTAAGGAAATTCCTGGGCCATCCCAGCACTTGCAAATTGCTCAATGGATGGCATCCATTGATGGAGAAGAAAACATGATGCTGTTGACACTAGAATTGAGGAAAATCAACCCTCCACCACCCAAACCAGTGCCAAAAACAGCCCCAGTGGCCAGCACCAGCAATTCCAACGTGAAAAAACAGCCACAAGTTCCAAACAAGGGCAAGGGGAAGGCACCAGCCCCAAAACTTTACAGCCAGGGCTACAGAATCCCAAAGATTCAACAGGATGCCATGGAAAATGTATTCCAGATGGCCAGAACCATGATGGAATTACAGAAGAAAGAGGAAGCCAGATTAAAATTCCAGAAATTATTTCTGATATATTTGATTCCATCCCAGAGTTGTATGATGCTATAAATGACGTAAAAAACATCTTTCTGATAAAAATGAAACCATTTGTAACAACTTTAAAACAAACAACCTGAGTCTTTGCCAAATTAATGAAACACTTATGTGTTTTGAAAAAGTTTTAAGAACAATTAAAATTTCCAATAATGATAACTCTTTTGGCAATAAAATAAATGAACAATCTGCTATTATTAAAGAATTAACAGATAAATATTCTAAATTCAATATTGATGACATAATTGAAACAAGAATTAAACAAGCCATAAATATTATCAAAACAGATAACAAGAAAGTCCTTGATGACATTTCAAATTCATTTACTGAAGTAAAGACATATACCATTGCCTTGAAAAAGTGTTTTGATGATTCACAAGAAGAAGTATCAAAATTATCAATGAAGTTGAATCAAGTCACTGCTGATAACACAAGACAGACAGAGTTATGGCAAGAACTAACACATAAGGAAGACATGTATAAAATTGAAGTAATAAATTTAATACAAAGCTTCCAACATGAATACAGAAATTCCCAAAGGTGTAGCAACAGTAAAATAAATGACATTGAACAAATACTGAACACCTTACCAAGAATGTCTACACCTCTAAATCAAAATGAGGGCACAAGAATTCCAAATCCACAAGTATTGGATCCTGATAATTCACAATTAGAAAATGAATTATCCACTTCTTTTCATAACTTGGAACCATCAATGGGCCAAACACTCTTGAAAGAAGTTCCAAAACTTAAAGAATGGCCTCACTTCAGTGGTGAAGGAGAGTATGACCATATGGAATTCATTAGAGGTATTGACATGATCAAAGAGGATTTTGAATTACCAGACAGATTGGTAACAGCAAGATTTAACACCTTGTTTACCAAATCAGCTCACAGATGGTACATCAAAATAAGACAAGCACATGGACACCAGAGTTGGACTTGGTGGAAAACCCAAATCATCAACAAACGGGCAAATGATGCTTGGAGGTTTAAAGTTGAAACAGCCTTTGAATCTTCCAAATTCAATGCTGATAAAGACAAAGCTTTACCATGGTTTTGCCAACAAAAAGACAGATTAACAGCATTATATCCAGACATTTCAAAATTTATGATCCATAGAAAGATTCTGAGACAATGTGGAGGTGACTTAGAGCATGCTGTCAAAAGCAGGACTACTGAACAATCTTCAGCAGAAGATATTATCAATATATTAGAAGAAGTAACCACCAGAACCAAAATTGGTTCTAGTAGGGTGAATCTCAAAAAAAAGCTTAATACACCTTGGAAAGATTCTGTGGACAAAAACCCCAAAGAAAATTCTAATAATGTTAGGTATAAGCCTGCAGATACAGTCAAAAAGTGCCATATTTGCCAAAGCACCACCCATTTACCTAATACATGTCCAATAAGGGGGAAAATCAATGAAATTAATATTGAAAAGGAACCTGATGTTTAAAAAGATGTCATAATTGAAGACAATTCAGATGATAAGTCATCCATATTTTCTGAATCTTCAAAAGATATAGAAAATATCAATGCCACTTTTGACATCATGGAATCTTATTCCCACTTGCCACAATTGAGCAATGGTCAACTTGATTTATCAAAAGCTCAAGATGCACAACTTATGAAAACCAAATTCCAATAGAAGGAATAAGTGTTACAGACTTGAACACCACCTCCTTTGAAGAGGTCAGAAGTACTTACATTCAAGATAAGAATTGTAGCATATTATGCCAATTAGTGAACAAAAACTGTAAAGACAACTCTCTAATACATGCCTTGGATGAAGTATGTAAAGGATCTTATGATGTGGGAAGATTTCACCTACTGGATGGTATAATTTACCACAGAACCAAGCACACATGTGTCATGACAGTTGTAGACAGGTCATTAATCAATCTTGTACTGAAAGAATGCCATGATAGCCCCTTTTCAGGACATCTGTCTGGAGACAGAACAAGAGAGAAAGTAAAGACCTGCATATGGTGGCCAATGTGGCAAAAGGATGTTTCAGAGTATTGCAAAACCTGTGACAGATGTCAAAAAGCAAATAAATCCACTGGCAAAAGACTTGGAAATATGATCAAAATCCGAGAACCCAGCAGACCTTGGGAAATTGTCCATATGGATTGGGTAACTGGCCTACCACCAGGGGGTGACAGGAGTTACAATGCTTGCCTAGTAATTGTGGACAGATTTAGTAAAACTCCAATCTTTTTGCCATTTCACAAAGATGATACAGCCATGGATACACCTCTTCTAATATGGAATAGAGTAGTATCATGGACTGGAATATTTACAAATATCATTAGTGACAGAGATCCTAAATTCACCTCAGCACTGTGGACAAATCTTCACCAGCTATTTGGGACAAAATTATCCTTCTCCACAGCCTACCACCCACAAACTGATGGCCTGGCTGAAAGAATGATTCAAACCTTAGAAGATATGGTGAGAAGAGTTTGTGCATATGGCCTTGAATTTAAAGATAGTGATGGTTTCACCCATGATTGGTTCACTCTTCTACCTGCACTGGAACTGGCATACAAAACTTCCATCCATGCCAGTACCAATGAGACTCCTGCTCTTTTGGAAAAAGGATGGAATCCCAAATTACCCCAAGATTCTTTAAGGAAAGATTTGGTTGAAATACATCCTACAGCTGCCAGCTTCAAAGGAATGCTAGACAGAGCCAGAAAGCATGCAGTAAGGTGCATGGAAGACTCATTTGCATATGCTAAAGATAAATGGGACAAATCTCATGCCACTCCAGATTTCAAGGTAGGGGATTTAGTACTAGTATCCACTACAAACTTCAATAACATCAAAGGATGCAAAAAGCTCAAAGACTCCTTTGCAGGACCTTTTTTAATTAAGGCCCTACATGGGGAAAATGCTGTTGAAGTAGAATTATCTGAAGAACTTAGCAATAAGCATCCCACATTTCCAGTGAGCTTGATAAAGCCATATAAATCTAGTGATGCTGAGAAATTCCCCTTGAGGAATAAGATTCCCCAAGTTATACCTCCTATTGAGACATCTGGTACTAAGAAAATTACCAAAGTTCTTAAAGAAAGGAAGTTAAGAACCAAGAAAGTAAGGGAATACCTTGTTACGTACAGTGACCCAACTTGTGAAGATGAATGGTTAGAAGAAAAAGATATACCAGAAGCTACCAAACTCCTAAGGAGGTTCAGACACACTAGAAATACCAACATTACAAAATAATATCCTTTTTTAGGGGGAGGGAATGTGAGCCTTAGAGGTAATTTCATATACCCAAAAGACCACAAATACAAAATTAACATATAAATATAAATAAAATAAATTTATTTATATTATTAAAATGAAAATTAAAATATAAATTTAAAATTATATTCACAATTAAAAATTCAATTACAATTTAAAAATAAAATTACATTAAAATTTTGAAATTGCAAAATTACATTTATACTTGAAAAAATTAAGTAAAAATTAATTTTTAACAAAATTGTAAAAAAATAAACAAATTTGGAAAAAAGTTATATAAAAATTATTATAACTTTTTATCCAATAAATAAACACATAAAAATTATTTCACCATTGGATTCCTCATAAAAAATCAGGTGGGGTCACCTCTGAGTGAAATTCTTGTAACTCAACTCTAAATAAGCTTAAATTAAGTTTTTAGTATTTTCAATACAAAAGTTGAAAATCCTCCAAACTTTGATTTAATTCACACCACATGTGGTGTTAACCATCAATTTTTGTGTTAAAATTGAGGTGTTGTGTTGAGTTTAGAAGTTATGAGGAATTGAAGTATTTTCAATTGAATTCAATTGAAATGTCAAAATGTGCGCGTGTATTACATAAGTGAAATTTGATTTACATATGAGGTGTCAATTATTACTGTATTGTACTGTACAATTGAATTGAATTACATATGTAAATTATAAGTATAATACATGATGAGGAATTAAAGGAAAAATAAATTGGAAAGATTAAATTTGGGGGGAAAAAAAAACTCCAGCTCTAAGGGGGAGCTAGACCCCCAAAATCCTTGCTGACAGGGGTGGGATGTCAAAATTCACGCAAAATTTCATCACTTTTGGCCTGGAATTGAGTTACAGGGTCTGTGAACTCCATTGATGATGAGGTTTTGATACCAACTGGGGTAGTTTTAGCTGTTGCCAAGAGGGTAAAACTACCCTTAAGATAAAAAAAATGGTAGTAAAAACAGTTTTAACTGGTTTCTACGCCTCTGACACACACCTGACATGTTTTGAAGGCTCTAGGCCTGGTATTGCTATAGTAATGGCTGATTTAAGGTTCTGAAATGGCTAAAAATGGCTTAAACCAGCCCTTTTTGGTCCAAACCAGGGTTCAATGATGCCATAATTGGCTTTTCTGCTGTCAGACTGTTTTTCACGACTGACAAGAGTAAATTTTACTTTTGGAGTAAGAAAATTGATGGCTATAAAAGAATGTCTTCTTTGCCCCACTTTTCTCTTCATGTTAGAATCATTTCCTTTTATTACTTAGTTTAAACACTGTTAAACCAATCAATAAAAGATTCCAACCACCATTTTTAAATCATTTTAATCCTTTTAACCACGTGAAAAAATTATTATAATAATTGTTTGTAACTCTTATAATCATTTTTACCCCTGAACCACCCCAAAAGTGAATTGAAGCATCTTTCATCACTGTAAACTTTGTCACTTTGTTTCCAAATTCACTCTGGTCACTTTTGGGCGTGTTTTCCCTTTAATATTATTTTTGAAGACTTTGTTCTTTAATTAATTGCTTGCAGTTCTTTGCTCAATTCATTCCAATTGAAATTGCTGTTGAAGAAATTTCTTTTGTAGCCTTAAAATATCTCTTGTAGAGTATTTTTTGGATAAATTTTTATTGTTGGTAAAACAATAAATTTTTATAATATTATTGTTTTATACTAATAAAGTTATAAAAAATAAAATTGGCATGTTTTCTCTTAAAAATAATATTTCTTACTATTTTTAATTGATTTTTACCTTATACAAATTTTGAGGAAAGGAAAAGTACTTGATTTTTAATCAAAGTTTCATATCCACACCTTACACCTTTTGGAATCAAAAATGCACCTTCACACTTCCAAAGAATGATGAATGAAATTTTCCTTGAAGAACTTTTGGAAGGATGATTGATCATTTACATTGATGATATTATTGTCTGTTCCAAGACTTGGGAAGAACATATGTGCAGATTATCCAGAATTTTGACCAAAATCCAATCTGTGAACATGAAAATCTCTTTGAAGAAATGTCACTTTGACTTTGAAGAACTCAAAGCACTAGGACATGTGGTAGCTGGTCTATCCCTTGGGATTGACAAGAATAAAGTTGCAGAAGTCTTACTGAAACCTATGCCTCAAAACAAAAAGGAAATTCAATCATTTTTGGGTTTTGCAGGATATTATAGGCAACATATTAAAGATTTTTCATCCATAGCAATACCTCTTTATAAGTTATGTGACAAAGACACAGTATTTGAAATGACTGTTGACAGAGTAAAAGCCTTTGAATCTTTAAGACAAGCCTTGACCACTGCTCCACTCTTACTGATGCCAGACTCTAAACTGCCCTTTAAACTTTAAATTGATGCATCAGGGGATGGGCTTGGTGCTGGACTTCATCAAGTCCAAATTTTAAATGATAAACTTTTTGAAGGGCCCATATGTTTCATATCCAGGAAGCTCCCACCAACTGAAGCCAGATATGGAGCAAGTCAGATGGAGTGTTTATGCGTTGTTTGGGATTTAGAAAAACTCAATTACTTTCTGGAAGGACGTGTTTTTGAAGTAATAACAGATTGTATTTCTGTTAAATCAATTTTAAAAATGAAGATGCCCAACAAACATATGCTCAGATGGCAAATAGCCATACAAGAGTATAGGGGCAATATGACTATTGTTCATAAAGATGGGAATATTCATAAAAATGAAGATGGACTAAGCAGATGGCCATTAGAAAATGATATTGATAATATTGCTTATGTTCCAGAAGAAGCTTCCACACAGATCCTAAGAGAAGTAATAAGCATTACAGACTTGAACACCACCTTCTTGGAAGAAGTAAGAAACAGTTACACTCAAGATAGAAATTGTAGCATCTTATGTCAATTACTTAACAAAGGCTGTAAAGAAAACTCTCTGATACATGCCTTAGATAAATTATGGAAGAAATCTTATGATGAAGGAAGATTTCACCTACTGGATGGTATAATCTACCACAGGACCAAGCACATATGTGTCATGACAGTTGTGGACAGGTCATTAATCAATCTTGTACCGAAATAATGCTATGACAGCCCCTTTTCAGGACATCTGTCTGAAGACAGAATGAGAGAAAAAGTAAAGACCTGCATATGGTGGCCAATGTGGCGGAAAGATGTTGCAGAGTATTGCAAAACCTGTGACAGATGTCAAAAGGCAAATAAATCCACTGGCAAAAGACTTGGAAATATGATCAAAATCCAAGAGCTCAGAAGACCTTGGGAAATTGGCCATATGGATTGGCTAACTGGCCTACCACCAGGAGGTGACAGAAGTTATAAGGCTTGCCTAGTGATTGTAGACAGATTCAGTAAAGCTCCAATCTTTTTACCATGTCACAAAGATGATACAGCCATGGATACAGCTCTTCTAATATGGAATGGAGTAGTGTCATGGACTGGCATTCTCACAAATATAATTAGTGACAGGGATCCCAAATTTGGTTCAGCACTGTGGACACATCTTCACCAATTATTTGGCACTAAATTGTCTTTCTCTACAGCCTACCACCCACAAACTGATGGTCTAGCTGAAAGGATGATACAAACCTGAGAAGACATGGTGAGAAGAGTTTGTGCATGTGGCCTTGAATTCAAATATTGTGATGGATTCACTCATGATTGGTGTACTCATCTACCAGAACTAGAATTGGAATATAAGACATCAATTCATGCCAATACCAATCAAACTCCTGCTATTCTAGAAAAAGGATGGAATTCCAAGTTACCTCAAGATTCTTCAAGAAAAGACTTGGTTAAAATACATCCTACAGCTTCCAGCTTCAAAGGAATGCTAGAAAGAGCTGGAAAGCATGCAGTAAGATGCATGGAAGACTCATTTTCACATGCCAAAGATAAATGGGACAAATCACATGCCACTCCAGATTTCAAAGTGGGCAATTTATACTAGTATCCACCACCAACTTCAATAACATCAAAGGATGTAAAAAGCTCAAAGACTCCTTTGCAGGAACCTTTGTTATTAAAGCCCCCCATGGAGAAAATGCTGTTTAAGTAGAATTATCTGAAGAACTTAGTAATACACATCCTACATTTCCAGTGAGCGTAATAAAGCCATATAAATCTAGTGATGCTGAAACGTTTCCGTTGAGTAATAGAGTTCCCCAAGCTATACCTCCTATTGTAGCATATGCTATTAAGAAGATTACCAAAGTCCTCAAAGAAAGAAAATTATGAACCAAAAAAGTAAGGGAATACTTTGTTAGGTACAGTGACCCAACTTGTGAAGATGAGTGGTTAGAAGAAAAGGACATACCTGAAGCTACCAAACTTCTCAGAAGATTTAGAAATACTAGAAATAACAATATTACAAATTAATATTCTTTTTTTAGGGGGAGGGAATGTCAGCCTTAGAGGTATTTTCATATACCCAAAAGAGCACAAACAAAAATTAATATACATACATAAAATAAATTTATTTATACTATTAAAATAAAAATAAAAATAAAAATAAAAATATGAATTTATATACATAATCAAAAATTTAATTATAATTTGAAAATAAAATACATTAAATTTTAAAATTGTAAAAACACATTTTTACTTGAAAAAATTAAGTGAAAATTAATTTTCAACAAAATTACCCAAAATAAAATAATTTTGGAAAAAACTTAAATACAATTTATCATAACTTTTTATCTAACAAATAAACATATAAAATTTATTTCACCATTGGATTCCGTATAAAAAATTAGGTGGGGTCACCTCTGAGTGAAATTTCTGTAACTCAACTCTAAATAAGCTTAAATTAGGTTTTTTGTATTTTCTGTATAAAAGTTGGAAATCCTCAAAACCTTAATTTAATTCACATCAAAATTAGTGTTAATCATCAATTTTGGTGTTAAAATTGAGGTGTTTTGTATAGCTTAGAAGTTATGAGGAATTGAAGTATTTTCAATTGAATTCAATTGAATTGTTCAAATGTCGCATGTATTACATAAGTGAACTTTGATTTACATATGAGGTGTCAATTATTAAAGTAGTTTCCTGTAAAACTAAACTGAATTACATATGTAAAATTATAAGTATAATACATGATGAGGAATTAAAGGAAAAAATAAATTGGGGGGGAAAGGAACTCTAGCTCTAAGGGGGAGCCAGACCCCCAAAATCCTTGCTGACAGGCGTGAGATGTCAAAATCCATGCAAACGTTCATCACTTTTGGCCTGGAATTGAGTCACAGGGTCTGCGACTCAATTGATGATGAGGTTTTGATACCAAACAGGGCAGGTTTAACTGTTGCCAAGAGGGTAAAACTACCCTTAAGATAAAGAAATCTCAGTAAAAACAGTTTTAACTGGTTTCAAAGTCTCTTACACTCATTCTGACGTGTTTTGAAGGCTCTAGGTCAGGAGTTACTATAGTAATGGCTGATTTAAGGGTCTAAAATGGCTCAAACCAGCCCATTTTTGGTCTAAACCAGGGCTCAATGATGCCATAATTGGCTTTTCTGTTTTCAGAGTGTTTTCCACCACTGACAAGAGTAAATTTTACTTTTGGAGTAAGAAACTTGATGGATATAAAAGAATGTCTTCTTTGACCCACTTTTCTCTTCATGTTATAATCTTTTCCTTTTATAATTAGTTTAAAAATTGTTAAACCAATCAATAAAAATTCCAACCAACCTTTATAAATAATTATGAACCTTTTAACCATGTGAAAAAATTCTTATAATCATTTTTACCCCTGAACCAACCCAAAAGTGAATTGAAGCATCTTTCCTCACTGTTAAATTTGTCACTTTGTTTCCAAATTCACTCTGGTCACTTTTGGGCATTTTTTCTCTTTACATATCTCTTTCAAGACTTTTTTCTTTAATTAATTTCTTGCAGTTCTTTGCTCAATTAATTCCAATTGAAATTGCTCTTGAAGAAATTTCTCTTGTAGCCTTAAATATGTCTTGTAGAGTATTTTTGGATAAATCTTTATTGTTGGTAAAACAATGAATTTTTATTATATTCTTTTTTTATACTTACGGAGTTCAAAACAATATAATTGGGGTTTTTTCTCTTTAAAAATACTATTTCTTACTATTTTTAAATAATTTTACCTTATACAAGTTTTGAGGACAGGAAAAGTACTTGATTTTTAATCAAAGTTTCATATACACCCCTTACAATAACTGTATTCTTATTCCACAACTATCAATCAATCTTCTAAGTATGAACACGGTCATAGCCACAAATTAACCTGTTACAAAAGGGCCTTCTGATAAATGCTTCATACCTCCCAGTATGGAAAACAAAATAATTATTGATGGAAGCTTTCAAAGTGGAAATATTTTTGTTCATCAACAGAAATTTCATGCGCTTAATGTCTATTTACCTATTTTAAGCACTATTTATCTCTATCAATTTAGTGGAAATGTCTCCCCAGAATACCTCAAAACAAATCATCCAAATAGGAACATCCCATCCTTCAATTATACCACCTGAAACTTGAAAAAGATGACCAAACCTCCCTTCAAAGGAGACTTTTATGATTCCAATCGCAATCTTGAAGCCTTACACCTGGATCTCTGTGGTTCCATCTCTCCAGAATTCATTTCTGCAAAGAATTATTTCCTAAAAATGTTTTATGGACTCTCTTTTTTAAGGAAAATATATTAATCTAAAGATCTTATCAGGAACTATAAGCCAATACTAATTTCACTCACCTCATTTTTTTCAATGCATCTGAATTCAAAAATCTCAATGTTAAAAAAATAATTTTTATAAAGGGATGAATCATCTCAGATATTCTCCCTACAATCAGGAACAAAAACCCTTTTCTGAAAGGGCAAAATCCAATACTTTAATAAAATCAAAGCTCTTACTAAATTACTCAGGCCTAGATATCACTCACTGGGATGAAGCAGCAAAGAATTCTGTTTACTTGGAAAACTAAATCCTTCAGAAATATTTAAGCTTTGAAACACCATTTTTCAAATTGTATAAAAAGACTCCATCCTTAAACCTTTTACACCCATTTTGATTTAAAGAAATGTATCTGAATAGCTTTCCTTAAAATAAATTTAGATCAAAATGAGTTCCAGGTGTCTTTCTTGACTATAGGGAGGGACACAAAATGTTCTTCATCTGAGAATTGGAGACATGTGAAGCTAAATTTACCCATCATGTCAAATTCAACTATTTTTCTTTTCCAGGTACTAAATGCAAAACTTACAATGACAATACTAAATCATTTGTTATTTCTGGAACATTACATGTCCCAACTGGCAAAGAAATAATTGCTGATAATATCAGCAAACCCTCCAAAGTGTAGGAAAATGGGGAACTTATCACAATCAATCAAATTAAGGGTGAAGAAATGTCCATTCATAATACAAATGGCCCAGGCATTAATCTTTCACATAAAAAGGTTATAAATGAACAACTCCAAAGAGGTCATAGGAGACATTTGTCCCAAAAACATACTTGAAAAGCTATGTTGACCCAAACACTCTACCAACTTTTCTGAAATCAGTCATCCTGACCCAAATTGTCATTCCCAAGGTATGAATCACCCAGATGCTACACAATAGTCAAATTCTATTTAAAAAAACTCTCCAAAGTGAAGACATATCAAGTATGGTATCCCTGAAAAGAAAGAAAATATACCATCCCTTTTACTACCACCTGGTATTTAAAGAAGAAACCAGACAACAATGGAAACCTTAAAAAAATAAAAAGAAATACTTTGTGTCAGGGATTTAAATGGAAACAAGGAAATAGAATATGATTAGTTATCCTGTCTTAATAAGCAACTAGCTTCTCTGAAACTCTTGCTTAGTATTTCTTTCCAAAATGGATTCCAAGTTGATCAAATGTATGTACAGTGTGAATTTTCTTAATGGAATCCCTTTCAGAACACTGTACATTCTTTGAAATTATTGATTCAAAGATTATTCAAAATATTTCTAATTGGAAAGGTCATTTTATGTACTTGAAAAAAATCTGACAATTTTTGGCCTAAAGCTTTAAACAATGTGTTGTCTCAAATTGGTCTGATTCCAACAAAACGCAAATAATGTTTTTATTAATCTACAAATTAAGACAAGCTTATGTAAGGTATTTCCAATTTCAATGAATTAGTGCTTGGTGGTTGGTATAATGAAGAATTCAAAATTGAAATCAAGAATCTCTTTCAATTGAATATTTGAGAAAAGTCAAATATGCATTAAGAATCAGGATACCCCAATCTACTTAGGGTATATCCATGATCCAAGACAAACTGATACACAAATTTTTATACAAATTTAACCTTCAGAATTCAAGACCATTGTAAGATCCTCTTCCAGGAAGTATCAACTACCTGAAATGGTGCCCTGTAAGGTTTTTCTATGCAACTCTTGATGATAGTAGCAACATCAAGAGTACTATGACTGTCCTCAGTAGAAGAATATAATATAATAAAATATTATAACCACAATAATAGATAAAAATATAGAGCTCCATAAAAGAGATTACATATAATATATATGTAATACAACAATTATTATACTAGATGATTATTATAAGTTAAAAAAAACCCAAAAATCAATATTTTAGAAATACAACAGCTTTTTATAATCAAAAAAAAGATTAAAGAGCTATTAAGAGGAATTTGTGGATTTTGAAAGATATTTAAGATGATAATTTTATAAAATAAAATATATTATTGGTGATTACAACAATAGTCTGAATTCTATGATTTCAATTATTCAATTTAAGACTTATAAAGAATGAAATAATATAAGAATTACTTTAATAATAAGATTTTATATGTAATAAATTGTTACCTGTTGAATTTGTAATACAATTTGATTGATAATGATATGTTGAAAAAACAATGATTAAACGACTCTTTTTATGCCTACAGAGCATCTCTCATGATTCAAAATGGATATAGGGGGCGTTCTCAGGTAAAAACTGAAAACCATGCTTAAAAATAAGGTTTTGAACTTAAGGTAACTTATTTCTGATTTCAATTTGAAGTTACCAATATTATTTGTAACTCCAAGTAGATTTAATCCTCATTTGGGTTAATTATTCCTAGTTTTAATACAAGATAAGCTTATTTATATTAAAGCTCATCACATGAACAACTTAAAAATAGGTTTTCAAGAAACATCTTTGAACACAATTTTTAATTAATTTTTAAAGAAATCTTGATTTTCTTCAAGTATAATTGAAAGAGTAAAAGTCGAGGCTGATTACCTATAAATCCTGTTTATAAAAGATACTTAAAATTTGATTTATAAACAGAAAAAATTGAATTTTAAACTGTGTGAAAACTTCAGGAAAATCCATGAAGAATGGGATTTTTGATGAATTTTCAAAGTTATTACTATTTTTCCATTTAAGATAGAAAATCACACTAAGCCTTAACTTTTGATAAGGTTTCAATGCTTTTAAATTTGAATTTTGATGCTTATTTAAGTTTTTTAAGCTTCATTCAGCTTTTACAGTTCTTAAAACCTTAATTTTAAGCTTGCATATTGGGATATACCCTTTGGAAGCTTGAAATTCCTGTACAATTTGTGATGAACTCAGTTCAAACCTTAAGGTTGGATCAAAGTCTAATCTTAAAGCTTAAATATAGTTGAAAATCCTCCAATACAGGTGGACAACCTTAATTGAATTCTTGCAGATCCAAAAAGCTGGGGACCCCATGTCTGTTTGGTCTTTGCCTTTGTCCCACCTTTTTGCATGGATTTTGCCCTTTTATTTATTTAAAGGCATATTGTGGCCTTAAACCCTTTTGCATTGAGCCCGTGCTGGATTCACATCCTGTATGGCAAATACTTAACCAATTCAGTAAATATACACAACACCTTAATTTTAACTAAATTTTTGGTATGTTTGCATAAACCCTATGCAACTCTAAATTTAACCTTATTCAAGCTTAAATTTAACAATTTAAAAAAAAATAAAAAAGTTGCAATTTTACTATAAGATTCTGAAATCATCTAATCACATAAGAAATAATCATTTTTGGGTATAACACCCTATGGGTGTATCGTAGGTTATTCTTGGTGTAGAATCCAAAAATGAAATAATAATTATAGCTTTGTTGTCAGCCTGTGACTCAAAACCAGAGCACAAGCATGACAGCCAAAATACCATAAACCAATGGTATAGCCAAGATACCACCAAAGCATGGATCTGAGCCAAATCAGCTCAAATTGTATCAAACGAAAAAGGCAACTCACCCCTTTCTGAAAATATAAGTCCCATCACCATAGGACAAAGAATAACAAAGTTATTCCTGCTCAAAGTTATTTCTGAGCATAAACCTTAATTTTCACCTCTCATCTAGAATGCAGAAGGAGAGCTTCAACCCCATCAAATGGGTATTCCAAATGAAGCTCTAAGCCAGGACTATCCAATGGTACTAGCCAAACTGAGCTAGCACCAGTATTACTTGAGTTATGGCCAAATTCAGGCCAAATAAGGGTGAACAAAACATTCACCTCTCATCTAACCTTTGCAGTTTTAGTGTGAGATGCCTAGAGTGGGGTCTTTTTGGAAAGAGCACAATCAGGGCTATCTGATGGTGTCGTCGATTTCCCCATAGCTCAACTAGAACAAAAGTTATGGGGAAAATAAGCTCAATACAGCTTTTTACCTAAACCACACAAATGTACAAAAATCTTGTACATGGGATAACTTTGCCATATCTAATGATACCCATATCAAATGAGGTGTCATTGTGTAGAGCACATACAGGGCTACACACTGAACCAATTTTAAGGTTGATATCTCAAGAATTGACAAAGGTATGGCTGTTTTAAGGTCAGATTCCCACCTGCTGTCATATACAGCCTTAACATGGGATAATGTCCCATAATCAGTAATATGAGGTTTCAAACAGATGAAGGAGCTTGTTTGTACTTCAATACCTCATATTTCAGTCAATACTGGGGTCCCATACAGTTTCTGTACAGCATTCTACGCATCATACATGTCAGAATCAGGCTGTGAGGTCCCCAGATGAAAATTTTCACCCTGTATTGGTGAAAACTGCCCAGATGTGGTTTCAAAACCACATCTGAGCCCAATACAGGCTAATACAGGTCTTTTCAAACCACAAGCCTGTCTCAGAGAGTGAAAAAACCTTCACTTCCTCTATGTGGAAAGGTCTAACACCCTTTCTACCCCATTTCAGGATAAAAAGAAGGCTTTTCACAGCCAGAATTGCTTTCCTCATCCTGCTCTTGCGTTCCTATGTAGTACAACTGTCAAAAACAGTTATACTCTTGGAAAATAATCAGGTATACTCTCAATTTAGAAGTATTGTAGTCTTTATTATTGTAATCCAACAGGTAAAGCTGCACCCAGGGCTTTCAACAGTGCTCACCACCACTATTGCAAAACAGTAAAGCCCTTTTATTTCATCTATAAACCCTTATTATCAATAAATACCTTTATTTTATCACTTTATTTCCGAGTCACAGTCAAAGTTAAAGTTGTAACTAGCCTAATTACTGCTTTTACATAGACTCAACCTGACATTTGTTTATACAAAAAAGTTATATTTATTTTTTGTTATTTTTTTCTTTAAATCCAATTGAAAATTCTGTTCAAGACTAATTGTGAGCCTGTGAGGTATATGTGACATACCCATAAGGCCACAATAACCTTATATACAGTTGATTCAGTCTTGAACAGACTTTTCAATTGAATTTGTAATAAAAAAATAACAAAAAACAAGTGTAATTCGTTTTTGGATAAACAAATTTGTAATTATTATGTCATTTTTGAATTCTACACCAAAAATAACCTAGGATACACCCATAGGGTGTTATACCCAAAAATGATTATTTCTTATTCTATTAGAATATTTAAGAATCTCACAGTACAATTGCAAATTTTTTAACACTTTTCAAAATTGTTAAATTTACGCTAAAAGAAGCTTCAATTTAAAATTGCATAAGGTTCATGAAAACATACCAAAGCTTTAGTCAAAATTAAGGTGTTGTGTATATTTAATGAATTGGCTAAGAATTTGCCATACAGGATGTATATCCTGTGTGGGCTCAATCTAAAAGGGTTTAAGGCCATAGTATGGCTTTACATAAATAAAAGGGCAAAATTCACGCATAAAGGTAGGACAAAGGAAAGAGACCAAAAAGAGCTGGGGCACCCAGCTTTTTGGATATGCAAGGAGTCAATTAAGGTTTTCCACCTGTATTGAGCAATTTTAAACCTTATTTAAACTTTAAGATTAGCCATTGATCCAACCTTAAGCTTTCAACTGGTTTTATCCCAAATTGGACACGAATTTTAAGCTTCCAAAGGGTAATTCCCAATATGCAATCTTGAAATTAACTTTTCAAGAACTTTGAAATCACAATTCAGGTTAAAAAGCTTAAATAAGCTTAAAAAATTAAAGCTACAAGCATGAAAACCTTATCAAAAGTTAAGGTTTAGTGTGTATTTCTATTTTACGTGGAAAAATAGTAATAACCTCAAAAATTCATTAAAATTCCAATTCTTAATGGATTTTCCTGAAATTTTCACAAAGATTACAATTTAATGTTATCTGCGTATGATTCAATTTTTAAGTATCTTTTATAAACAGGTTTTATTGGTAGTTAGCCTGGAAAATTACTCTTTTAATTATTCTCAAAGAAAATGAAGATTTATTCAGAAATTATCAAAAATTGTGTTTATAGATTTTTGCTTGAAAATATATTTTTAAGTTGTTCATGTGATGAAATTTGATATTAATGAACCTATCTTATATTCAAACTTAAAATAACTAACCCAAATGAGGATTAAAGTTACTTGCAGTTAAGAACAACACTGGTAACTTTAAATTGGAATTTAAAATAAGTTATCTTAAGCTGAGAACCTTATTTTTAAGAATGGTTTTTCATTTTTAACCTGAGAACGCCTTCTATATCAATTATCAATACTGAGAGCTGCGTTTCAGACATAAGAAGAGTCTATTAATCGCCGTTTTTATCCATCATTCATTATCAATCAAATTATATTAGACATTTAAACAGGTGAAGTTTTATTACATATAAAACTTTGTTATTAAATTAATTCTTAAGTTCTTTTATTCTTTATTAATCTTAAAATTAAAGAATTGAAATCATAGAATTCAGATTATTGTTGTAATCAGCAATAATATATTTTATTTTATAAAGATTATCATCTTGAATATTTTTAAATTCCACAAATTCCTCTTAAAAACTCTTTAAATTATTTTTTTATTATAAAAAGGTGTTTTATATTTAGAATATTGATCTTTTGGCGTGTTTGTAACTCATAATAATTCTTTAATATAATAACTGTTGTATTTAACTTGTTGTATTAAATATATATTATAAGTAAGTTTTTCTCTGAAGTTCTATAGTTTTTTAGCTATTATTAGTTTTTTCATATAGAATATTTCTATAATAATCTTTTCTGCACAGTGTGTGTGCTAATTTTTTTCTTAAATAATATCTATATTGCTTTCAAGCGGTTAAATATTCATATTTTCTACATGTAATTGTCTCATTAAGAGCTTTACACTTCTTATTTTTAAAATTGTCAGTGACTATAAAAATAATAGAATAATTATAATATCTTATAATTATTAAGATTTTTTATTATTAAATTATCTATTAAAATCAAATTGTTGTTATGATTATTTTCAATAATTATATATATTTGTGGTTATAATATTTTATTATATTATATATTTCTACTGAGGACAGTCATAGTACTCTTGATATTGTGACTATTATCAAGATTTTCATAGACAAACCTCACACTAATTCAGCTGTATAAAAACCTATTTGTGGCCTTATGAGTATGTCATACCAACCTCACACTAATTCCACTGTATAAAAAACTATTTGTGGCCTTATTTGTATGTTGTACATACCTCACAGGCTCACAAGCCCTTTCAAAAGCCTCCTTTTCATTATTGCTATTCCATTGGTCTGCTTCAATGCTTAGTTCAGGGGAATTATCCCAGCTTATCCTTCAGAATTTCTTTCATTTCATAGCTCCTTGAATTCTCTTTCAAAATCTATTTCAATGCTGTAGAACAAAGTTTGAAACATCTAGTCAGAACCAAAACTTTGACTGTACAATTTGGACAAGATAATCTCCAACACAATATAAAACCCATTTTAGGTTCTCCTTATGATTACTTGGGAGTATCAAAAAATTTGAATTCTTCTCAAGATCTTGAATTTACACCTGAGAAGCTATTGGGTGGTTCTCCTACAAAAATAATTGGTTGCCTTATTGTCATCTGAAGCAGAATAAAATGTGTCAAAAGAATGTGTTCAAGACCTACAATGGATAAAAAAACTCATTTATGAGATTTTGACTATCAAGTGAAGGAAAATCCTTCTCTTCAACAATAAAAGTTCAATCTCTATTTAATCTAATCATATTTACCACCGCAGAAGTCACCACATTATCTTCAGGCTACATCCCATAAACTAACTTATTGATAAATCAAAAATTCAACTTAAATATCTTCCAACAAATGTCATGGTGGCTTCCTCTCCAACCAACAACTTCCCCATTCAAAAAAAAGAAATAACTCAAAAGAATCTTTGCAAAAAATTAAAATTACTGGGTGTAAGGCGTGTAAATGAAATTTTATTAGAAATACAGTAATTTTCTTGTCCTCAAAAAGGTTTTTAAGATAAAATTTTGAAAAAATGGTGATCCCAAAAGTTTTAAGAGAAAATATACCAAAAATTACTATTTAAGACTTTTTATTGTAAGAAAAATATTATAAAGATGTATTCTTTTACCAACACTAAAAATTGACCCAAAAATACACTGCAAGATATATTTAAGTTTAAAAAACAATTTTATTCAAAAGAAATTTCAATTGTAATAGATCAAGAAAAGAACTGTAGGAAGTTAATATGAAAGTAGATTTGCTAAAAGGAATATTGAAAATGAATAATTCTCAAAAGTGACCAGAGTTAATTTGTTAACAAAGTGGCAAATTTAACAGTGCTGAAAAATGTTTTGATTCTTCTTTGGGGTGGTTTAAGGGTAACAAAGGGTGTAAGAGTTACAAACAGGGATTACAACACCTTTTTGATGTGGATATATGGCTTAAGAGCATTTAGATTAGGTGATTTAAATGTTCTATTTATTGTTTTGACAGTTTTTAAGCTAATTATAAAAGGAAAAGACTCTAACATGAATAGAAAAGTGGGGCAAAGAATATATTATTTTACAACTGCCAATTCTCTTACTCCAAAAACAAAGTCTACTTTGATAAGTTGTGGGAAGCACACTAGGGAAAGCAAACTAAATTATGGAATCATTGAGGCCTTGTTTGGATCAAGAGAGGGCTTATTTTAGCCATTCTAGTCCCTTGGACAAGCAATTCCTATAGTAATACTTTTTTATAGCCGTCACAACACATCAGAATTTGTGTAAGAGACCTTAAAGCCTGTTAAAACTGTTTTCATTCATTTTGTTTTCAGTTAAGGGTAGCTTTACTCTCTTGGAAACAGTTAAAACTTCAATGGTTGGTATCAAAACCTCATCAGCTATTGAGTCACAGACCCAGTGTCTCACTTTGAGCTCAATAGTGACAAAAATTTGCATGGATTTTGAAATTTCATACCTGTAAGCAGGGAATTTGGGGGAGTCTGGTAAACTTGAAGCCAAAGGTTCTTCTCCACCAAAAATTCATGTTTCCAATTAATTGTTTCTTTAACTCCTGATAATGTACTATAATCAAAATTGAACTATGTAATTCAATTGAAAATTATAAGTAAAGAGCTTTAATTATTCATTTCACATATTTAAGTGTAAGTTCACTGACCTAATACACATGCACATTTTGACATTTCAAGTGAAAGTAATTCAATTCAGCATAGCATCCAAGCTACACATCAAACCTCAATTTCAACACAAAAAGGTATGGTTAGAATCACAAGTGGTGTGAACGTATTTAACTATTTGGGTATTTTTGGATTTCCATACAGAAACTACCAGAAACATGATTTAACCTCATTTGGAGTTGAGTGACACAATTTTTACCCAGAGGTGATCCAAACTTATTTTTTTATGAGGAATAAAATGGTAAAATAATATTGATATTTCTATTCCTTAGGAAAGATTTATGGTAATTTTTTCCTAAAAAATAGCTTATTTTCAACAATTTTGATAAAAATTTGCTTTTACATTTTTCAAATTTTGATGTGAATTTATTATTAAATTTTCATTTTAAATCTCATCTCTTATATTTAAATCTTATATTAATATATAGATTTTGTTTTCATATTCAAAAATGGAAGTTTTGTATTTAATTATAGCTCTAATGATTTGTGGTCTTTTGAGTATATGAAAATACCTTTAAGGCTCACATTCCATTCCCCTAAAAAAATATTACTTTGCAATATTGCTATTTCTAAGGCTTCTGAACCTTCTGAAAAATTTGGTAGCCTCAGGTATGTAACTTTTTTATTCCCATTTATCTTCACAAGCTGAATTACTGTATTGGAAAAGATTTTCCCTCCCTGTCTTGGTCCTCAGTCTTTTTCTTTGAGGGCTTTGGTAATTTTATAAGTATCAGATGTTTCAACAGGAGGTATATGCTGGGGAACTTGATTCATCAACCAGATTTGTAAGGTTTTGTCAAGCTTAGTGGAAAATTGAGATGTGTATTACTAAGATCTTCAGATTGTTCTACTTCAATAGCCTTTTCTCAATGAAGATATTTAATAAAAAAAGGTCTCATAAAGTAGTTTTTCAGCTTTTTCAATCCTGTGATGTTATTAAAGTTGTTATTATATACAAGTATCAGGTCTCCTACCTTGAAGTCTCGAGTATCATGGCAAGTATCCAATTTTTCTTTGGAATATGTAAATGAGTCCTCAATTAATCTCACTGCATGCTTTGAAGATTTTTCCATAATACCCTTGAAGCTTGCAGCTTTAGAATGTATCCCAATCAAATCTTTCCTCAAATATTCATGGGTTGGTCTGGGACACCCTCCTTTTTCTATAATAGCAGGAGTCTTATTAGTACTTAAACTAATAGATGTTTTATATTCCAGTTCCAGTGTAGGTAGAAGGGTATACCATTAATGCGTGAATCCCACACAATCTTTGAGCTTTACAACATATTCACAAAATCTTCTGACTGTGTCTTCAAAGTTTTGTATCATTCGTTCAGCTAAGCCATAGGCTTGTGGGTTGTAAGATGTAGAGAAGGATGCTTTGGTCTCAAATAGCTTGGGAAGATTTCTCCATAGTGCTTAAGTAATCTTGTAATATTTGTCATTAATAAGGTTTGTAAATATACCAGTCCATGGTACTACTCTATTCCATATCAGAAGGGCTATATTCATGACTCTATCATCTTTGTGACATGGTAAAAATCTGGGATTCTTACCAAATCTGTGAACAAAAACCAGAAGCGCATTATTTAATCTAACATTTCCTGGTGGTAGACCAGTTACCCAATCCATATGGAAAATTTCCCAAGGTCTACTTGGAACTTGTATTCTTATTATATTTCAAGTAATTTGCCTGTAGATTCATTGGCTTTCTGACTTCTGTAACAGTTCTTGCAGTATTCTGCAAAATCCTTTTGCCACATTAGCCACCACATTCAGGACTTAATCTTTTTGATTTTCTTAGCCTCAAAGAAGGGTCCCATGAAGGGGCTGTAATGGCTTTATTTTAATACCAGATTTGTTGAGGACCTATCCACAACTATCATAACACAGGTATTCATTTTTCTATGGTATATTATGACATCAGTCAAGTGGAATATTCCTTCATCATATGTCTTTCTCCATATTTCATTCAAAACATTTATTGAGCAGTTATTCTGAGAATCTTTATAAATTGATTAGTATAAGATGCTAAAATTCTTATATTGATTATGACTGTTCCTTACTTGTTCAAGTAAGGTAGTAGTAAGATTGGTAACACCAATTCCTCTTATTGAAGCTTGTGTAGAAGCTTCTTCTAGACCATAAGAGGGATTCTCAATATCATGTGTTAATGGACATATTCTCTGTACACCTGCCGTTCTATGAATACTTATATCTGTTTGTAGAATTATGATGTTAAATTGATATTCTTTAATGAATATTTGCAATCTGAGCATATTTATGTTGGGTTTTTTCACGTTTAGAAGTGATTTCAAAGTGGCACTGTAGGAAGCACTCTTGTTTGGGATTAAAATGAGGCAGTACCTGGAGGGAGAAATCAGAGGTAACTAGTTTTGAATTTATACTAACTCCTGTAACCAAGGGTGGCAAGGGTGTATTGCCTGCCCCTCCCAAAATACTGAAAAAATCCTCCTTGGAGCTCATAAACCAAAATATAATTAGTAAGTGGATTTAAAACTGCAGAAGACAAAATTCTGAAGTATCAGATCAGACCTATTTAACATATAATATGAAAAATAATGTCATTAATTTTAGTTAAATTTGAGATTTTAATGAAATAATTTTTGGTTTAATTTCCCTCTTTAGTGAAATTGGGGTGGGGCTTTCTTCTTGGTGATACCAGTTTGTTAAGATTGGTTATTCAAATTATTCTGTAAAATTTGATGAGTTTTGATAAAGGTAATTTTGTTAAGGTAAAGTTATCATAGAGTGAAATAATCTTCAAAGGTTTGTTACTTATCTTAAGGGTGGCTAATAATAAGATAAAATTGTATTTATTAAATTCAAGAGGTAAGATTCTTTGATATTGGATGTTTAAAGGGTTAAAGTTAATTTTAAATCTTGATAAATATTGTTAATTTTACCGGATAAAATATTTTAAGAGAGTAGTGGGTCTAATCTTGAGTACTGTATCATCTTCTTTTTTCTTAACAATATGATTTCACTGAGCTTAGCTACTGGGAAAGTGAATTCACTAAAATATACGGGACTAAATCCCAGGTGAGGTACTAATTATATCTATGCTTCCACTGTGGAGGGGGGCAAGAGCCCCTCTATTTATACCTCTCGGGAGCCAAGGGGGCCCTCCATAGGATCCGTCTTCTCACACTTTAATGCCTCTTGATTCCATCATGCAACTATATTTTTGTTGGGACTTTTCTTTAATGGTTCAGGTGATTTAATGTTTGATGATAATTCTTTCTCTGCACAGCCTCCATTTATCACATTATGATTTTTTGCTGAGCTGATTATGACTTGATATTCTTGGATTTTCCTTGCATGCATTAGGTGATTTCATTTTGGCTGGGGAGTTTTCTTGTGCACAGCCTTTTTTCTGTCACATGATATGCTGTTGGTTGGTGAAGTATGACATTCTGAACCTTTATTTCCTTTGCATATATTATATTTTAGAATTGGTAGAAGTGGCTGTGTAATTTATGCAGGTGTAATGGCTATGTTTCTTCTTTTTGAACTTTACCCTGAGGTCAGGTGATAACTTCTTGCAGTGAGGAATTTACTGTTTTGTATGAGATGATTTGATTTTTTGGTTTTACACATTCTGTGCATAGTCATGTTGAGATTTAAATAAGAGTGTGTACTTCACACAGCCTGTTTTACCTAGTTTTGACTTGCATGAGGTGATACGTGGTGTAAACAATTTTGATGCTTTTAAAGGTTTCAAGTGGGGTTACTGTGGATCCAAAAGGGGGTTATGCTTGTGGCTTTTGCTGTCAATGACCTTTAGGAAATTTATGGAATTGAGCTTTGCATCATGTGACTTTTTTATGTTCAATACAAGGTGGTTGTGTAATTCATGCAGGTGTCATTTTTTTGCTGCATGAGTCTGTAGCTATAGAGGGGTGTAAAGCTTGGTGGTGTGTGTAATTTAAAGGGTGGTACCTTATTTGTTATAACTAGTTTTCTGTATTTAGATTTATTCTTCACATATGCATAATCATATTGAATAATTCATTTAAACACATACACTACCCTTTGGTTCCTGTGCAATGGATTTATGAATTAACTCCAGATTCTTGCTGTAAGAACTTACCTTTTGGTGTAAGCTTTGATTGTAAGTCTTCCTGTGGATTGAATTTACTGCTGTTATTGGGTACTATGAGCTTGAGCCTGGTGAAAAAAATTGATAAGGAATACCACAGTACAACATCTTATGAATTTGAAAATACATCTTTCAAGGAAATAATTGAGTTTTTCCAGGGACCAAAAAAGACAGAAATTCCATAAGACTTGCTTTATATCTGTCTTCATTATATTTTATTTTCCTAGATATAAAACATATGGGTTCTTCCGCAGGTTTTTCATTAATAATTTGGACATCATGAAGTGAAACTCCTATTCCATCCCCCAATTCATCAATATAAAGCTTGAAGGGTAGGTTAAAATCTGGAATTAATAGAACTGGAGCAGTGTTTAAGGATTTCCCCAGGTATTCAAAGTGTTTTAAGTTATAAATATTTGTTTCAAACAATGTTTCCTTGTTACACAATGTATTTTGAGGGCTTGAGATTGATGCAAAATTTGAATATGCTTCCTGTAGTAACCTGAAAGGCCTAGGAATGACTGGATTCCCTTTTTTATGAGGCATAGGATTGACTAGGACTGTTTCAAAGTTATTATTGTCTATTCCAAGGGATAGAACAGATATTAAATTTTCTAGGGCTTTGAGCTCTTTGAATCCAAAATGACATTTTGTCCAATAAATCTTCATGTTTATTGATTGGATTTTCTCCAAAACTCTAGATATTAAAGGTGTATTTTCTTCAAAAGACTTGAAGCAAAAAATATTGTGATCAATATAAATGATTAGCCATTCTTCTGAAATTTCTTCAAGAAATATATCATTGATCATTCTTTGGAATTGTGAAGGTGCATTTTTGATACCAAGAGGCATCCCCAAGTATTCATACATTCCACAATGGAAAATAATGTTCAAATAATTCCTTGGTCTTAGTCTCACTACATCCTAGTGAAGTCTTTTAAGGTAATTTATAATGCTGATTTACACTGCTTGAGATATTTGAGTGAGTTAAATGTGTATTTTTGGTTTGAGATACCTGTCCCCAAAAGTATGTGTATGCAAATCCCTAAAATTCTCCACAATTTTGGATTTTCCCTTATGCTATGCCACTATGCCTATGTATTTATTTCTACATCTTCATTTTGGCCAACATTTTGTATTACACCAAGGTCAAAGATTCATTTAATGTAAAGCTCAAGGGTCTTATTGGTATGCAGGCCTTCTTAATAGTGGTGTGTGAGGTTCTTCAATCCTTAATATAATGTCAAATTCATGCCCAATAATTGCCCCCAATTGTCCTTTATCTCCTTCAACTGCTTCTTGATGGAAATATGAAATAATAGGGTTCTTGTTGATGAATTTCAGTAAGATGAAGACTGACTTCAGCCCCGTTCACCTGTTCTAGCTTAAACTTCTCTCAATCCAAGTTGACTGGTGATACTTTATTTACTATAATTTGTCTTTTAAAGCTTAAGAAGTGAAACTTCTGACCCTTATTGTCAGAAATAGTAGAATACCTGTCTTTTTTATGTAAGTCTATGCCATAAATGATTAAATATTAATTTCTCAATATAAAATGGGTACTACAGCAGTTTTTCATAAAAACAAATCCAACAATTATTATTAAATCTCCCTTGAAATGTGGAAATATGAGTGGCCTCAAATATTCCTAATGTTTTCATTTTATTGTTCAAACTATTTGATTTCGTCCCAATAATTGGTGATGAGTGATATTTAAAATTTGGAACACAATTTTTGGGATGATTTTCCAACACAAGGGCAGAAGGCTCCTAAGTAAAAAAGCAGCTTAGTTGGTTTCTTATTAATCACCACTTCTGTTATCCAGGAATTTCAAGCCATATATCCTTTTCCCCTGTTTGGTTGACTTTTCAGAGGCTGTTAATTGTGAGCTTTTGATCAATAAAGCTGACTATCACTCAACATTTGTAAGTGGGAGTAAGATCACATGATTTGAAATGTGACATTGACGCTTCTATATCTTTTGAAGATCCAAAAAATATGGATTATTTATCATCTGAGCTTTTTTAGTCACATAATCTTACTCTAAAACAGTTTCTTTGTCAATGTTAACTTCATTGAATTTCCCTCTTTTTGGACATGTGCTGGCTAAATGTGGTATGTTTTGATTGTTTATTCAGGTTTATTTTTAAACTTACTATAACTTCCTTTGGGGCTTTTTTTCACAGAATCTTTCCAAGGTGTAATAAACCTCTTATTTTTGATTCATCCTACTTGAACCAATTTTTTTTTCTAGTTGTTACTTCTTATAGTATATTTATAATGTCTTTGGGTAAATCTTTTTCAGTATTCCTTCTCTTTACAAATTTTTTCCAAATCCCCTCCACTTTATCTTAGAATTTTTTCTATGGATCATAAATTCTGAAATTGCAGGATATATTGCCGTTAGTCTGTGTTGTTTGTTTTGGCAAAAACATGGTGAGGCTCTGTCTTTGTCAGAATTGAATTGTGCATATTCAAATAATGTTTTAGTTTCAACCCTGCAAAAATCATTGGCCCATTTGATGAAGGTTTGGGGTTTCCAACAAGTCCAGTTTTGGTATCCAGATGCTTGTCTTAACTTGATATACCACCTATGAGTGTATTTGGTAAACAAGGTATGAAAAATGGCTGGCACCGAGCTTTTGGGTAATCTAAATTATTCTTTGAACATGTCAATACCTCTGAAAAATTCCATATACTCATCTTTTCCTTAACCACTGACGTGAGGACTTCTTTCAAAAATACTTGGCCTATCTATACTTCCAATTTATGGGAATATGTGGAAAATTAATCCTTCATGCGTGAGTTTTCCATATTCAATACTTGTGGGTTGGAATTTACTATACCCTGCTTTTGATTTGGAGGTATAGAAATTCTTGGAAAAGTTTGCATTAATTATTAAATTTTATTCATCTTCCTGGTAATACAAATTTTGAAATTTTTGGATTCATTTTTAAAACGTTGTATTAAATTTATCAGCTCAATATTATATTGTGGAAATTATTTTGGTGGTATTTGATAAGGCATTCATTGAGGGGGAAATCACAGGTGAATGGATTTGAATTTCCAAAGTAATCCTGTCACCAAGGGGGCTAATGTTGTTTTAGCTTCACCTCTGAATATAATAAGTAATATTCCTACAGAGCTCACTAATGTAGTTGAAGAGTGTGGCTTTACAACTAGGGAAGAATTTTTAGAAGTCTCTATCAGACCCAATCACTAATCAGATAAGTAACTCATATGTTAAAAAAGTTTGAAATATAATGTATAAATGATAATATCAAATAATATAAGGGTGTTGATAAACCCACATAAGAAATGTGATAAACACATGTAAGCCCTTTGGTGCTTTTTCATAGATAGGTAACAACACATAGGTTGTTGGTAAAGACAAATAAGGGGTGTTTTTTAAATGAAATTTAGCTATTTATGGCATTTTTCATCCCATTTGTGGCATTTTTGATTCCATATATAGAATTTCTGATGCCATTTGTGGAATTTTTGATTCAATAAATGGCCTTTTTAAGGTGATTCATGGCATTTTTAAGGTGATTCATGGCATTTTTAATGCCATCAATGGCATATGTTAATAGCATTTTTAAGGCCATTTATGCCATTGTTGAGGACATAAATGGCATTTTTAGTTCCATAAATGGCACCTATATGTCATTTTTGATGCCATTGATGACACTTTAAAATCCAAAAATGGAATTTTTAACTTCCACTAATGCCATAAATTAAATCTTCAATTACTTTGATTCCATAAACTCCATTTTCAATTTAGTTACAAACATGAACAAAAAAGTGTGAAAAAGGACTTTTTGGGCCTACAACTGTCCCAGAAAATTTGAGCTTCTGGCTTTTTATTCTCAATATTATTACCTTTCTTTCAAAAGAAAATAATGGAAATTCATAAGTGGGAACATTTATAAAAAAAGGCCATTTTGCCAAATTGGGCAAAACAATTAAAAAAAGCTTAGGGATCTTGACATCCCATGATGGGAAAATTAATGCAAAAAAATTTATAAAAATGCTCAAAGATGATCCTGAGAAATTTTTTTGAAAAAAATACGTCACTTATATGTTTTGGCCATAAATTGGTAAAAAGGCATAATTTTATGGAAAAACATGTAAGGGCTCATGTGTGTTTACCAACACCCTTATATAAGGGTCATACCTGAATATTATACAATGTTGATTTAATATGATAGTATTAATACATAGTATAAGGGTAAGCTGAATTTTATTTTATATCTTTTCTAATACTCAAGGGCTTTAGAGGGTGATTGTTAATATAGTATAACAATAAGAATGTTGATAGCTGTATGGTAAGTTATTGCTAAATATGTTGGTGATATAATATAATATAACTGTAGATTCCTTTATATAATAATATATATTTGTGAGTTCTTTTTAATAGAAAGCTCTAATATGAACATTTTTCCTTTTTAAAATGAAAGTTATGGGGATAAACTTAATATTATGATAATTATAATTGTAGGAATAATCATTTAAACATGGGGTTCATTGATAATATAATGTAAACCTCCTGTTAACTACTGTTAATTAGATATAACTATGAATTAAATTTATAAGTGAAAGTGTTTGAGCAAAATAAATACATTATCCTACTTGTAAGGTATGATTGAATTCTTCTCCTTGTTGGTATAGAATTCCCATTTGATATTAATACTAGATTGGCCTACTAGTGAGTGATGTAGATTTATTCTCCTTCTTGGTATATAATCAATTGCATGGGGAAGCAGGAGAAAATGAGGGAGAAAGGCCCTCTATCTATATGCTTTGGGCTCTCCATAGAAGCATTAAAAAACAAGGGACTTGATATTTTTCACTTCTTTTACCTGGGATAATTGTTTCATAGTAGTGGGTCACCATTTTTTTGGTTGATTGCACAATTTTTGTGTATGATTTTGTAATATGAGAGGTTTTTGCTGGTGAGGAATTTTGAGCTGGTGTAATTTCTCGGAGGTATTTCACCATATCTTCAATTGATTGGAACATTTTCATGCATAATTATGTAATATGGCTAAACTTTCTTTTCAGGGGAACTTTTTTTCTGGTGTCATTTCTTGAAGGCATTGCACCATTTTCTTGGTTTGTTGAACCATTTTTGGTGGGATGAGGTGATTTTGTACAGTTATTGCACCATAGTTCTGTGCATTGTTTGAACTGCAGGTTAAGAATTCTGTGTATTGTTGGTATTCTATTTTTCCTGTATGGTATTTAATTGTACTTAATTCAACTTGATTTTTGTTTTTGAATATATTTCTGCTGGCGTATCAGGTGTCTGTGTTTGTATTTCCACAGATATGCCGTGTAATTTGAGGTTTTTATGGATTTTCCTAGCATAAATTAATTGATTTTATTTCTGTCTTTGGATGGTTGATTAAAAACATTTCAATTTATCCCTTATTGAAATTACCTCAATTTAGTAAATAAATTGCTGATTTATCCAGAGGTTGAGTAGAACCAGGGTAAGCTTAGTGTTACACTACCTTTTTTTTGGTAACCTTCCAATTCTTCTTATATCTTTTCCTTTCCTTTCTCTTATTTTATTGTTATTATTTTAATCAAATAGACCATTCTTGTAGGATTCTCTTATGGGGTTAGAGCTACTTATTAATATCAATCCCTTTTACTACTGAATTCCCCTATTTCAATTGATTAATTATGAATTTTTCTTTCTTTATTCCTCAGTTTATAGTCCTGTAAAGAAAGTTTCCCTTGAAACTGGGCCATTAAGGTATTGAATACCACATGACCCTCTCCATTTAATGCTGTCCCCAGCATTACAGTTTCAAGAGAAATATGCTGGGTTCATTCATCAAAACTTTATTTATTTAAATCTCTATTCTGATACGTTCACTGGATATCTTCTTTTGTAGCTTTTCATATTGATTTTAAATCTCCATAGTTTCTTATTTTGTGTTCTCTTCTTTGTTTTTCCTTTTTAATTAATGTTATTGTCTATTATTATTATTTATCAATGTTTTTTTAAATTATTTCCTTTTATAATTAAAAGCTATGTAATTCGGCTCTTCTAATATAAATAAAATCAGTAAATGATGAAAAAATACAGAAATTTATCCCACCAATTTATTATCTTGATTTTTTTAATATTGAGATATTTGATTTTGATTTCTGGGGTGGTTATTATTATTATTATTATTCTCTCTTCTTTTTTTGGTCCAGAGGGGATTATTAGAATAAAAACACTTGTTGGTAAATAATTATGCAGTTTAAGTTCATACTAAGGCCAACTGCTAAGTTATTTGAGTTAATAATTGATAAAAAATAAAGAAGCTATTTGGACAGTTTGAGTTCTTGTCAAGGCCCTATTCTTGAGGTAATTTTGTTGATAAGACCTCAAAAAAAGATTTGGACAGTTCAAGTTTTTGTCTAGGACCCATTATTTATTTATTTATTTATTTTGTGAAATTTTTTATTGATTTAACCTTTCTTCTTTCTCCTAAATTAGGCTTTAATGGTGGGTCTATCCCCTCTCCATCTAATGATTGTACCACAATTTCTACCTTTCATATTAATAAATATAATTTAATAGAAATATATAATAATTTTTTTGTAATTTGATCCCATTATAGTAAAAAAACATATGATGAAGAAAAAAAAGCTAAATTAATGAGATATATATATATCTCTTCATTTATTTATTTTGTTTTATCTTTAACCAGATAATATAAAGAACTTTCTTTAAATAATTTGCATGATATTAAATCAAAAGTCTATATATATATACTTGATTCTTGATATGAAATATTCTAAAATCTTATCAAAGTAGCAGTAAAATAATATCAGTTTTCTTTATCTTATAATTCATTCAGAAAATAATAATATAATAATATTCAAATAATGGTAAATAATAATAATAATAATAATAATAAAATTAAGTAATAAAAAACTGATAATAAAAGCAATATCCAGTAATATGGAGGATAAAACAATAATAATAATAAGCTATATTATTTAAATACCTTTGCGAATAAACCCAATTTATGGTCATGGTGGACCTCTTCAATAATGTTTTATATACTATTTTTAAATCTTATTGATTATTATTATTATTGATGATTTCCTTTTCTTTTATATTTTAGGAAGGGTTAACACCTGCTCTCCATTTTATAATTTCACCATACTTTCAACCTCTTGTTAAGATTGTTTTCCATTTTAATATGTCTTGATCTTATATCATTTCTTCAATTTAAATGAATAAACTGAGTTAATAATATGACCAATGTAATATTATTCTTTTATTTCATTTTATTTGATTCAATTTTACTAGAAAAATGGATAATTTGAATTTTAAAAGATCTAAATTAATAATTTTTTGTTTTTTTTGAAGTCGCCAGTGTGTATACTTCAAAGCGTAACTAGCTGAACTTCTTATCTTTCTGCAGGTTATTGACTTCCTTCAAGCTTTAATTTGAACCTCTTTCCTCTTCTATCTAAATTAAAATAGACATTATAGTAATGTAACACTCGTCCTCTTCAGTTATAATTGATCATTTCCCTTTCTATCATTATTGTTATCATTTCTTATTATTATTTATTTCTTATTGCTCTTCTTTTCTTTTTGGTTTGTTACAAAAAATTAAAATTAAAAATTAAAAAGTAATATATTTTAATATTAGACAGTACTGCACTGTATATATTTTGGTTTTTTTCGTTGTTTTCATCATTTGGATTTTTTTTTGTTTTGAGCATCGTTCTAATCAGTTCTTTTCTAAAATTACAATTCTTTTTTGTTGTTATTGTGGTAATATTTTAAAATATATATATATAGATATTTTTATTCTTTCTTTGTTTTACTTTTTTAGCTGTTGTTTTTTGCATCTTTCCGATGGTTGTTTTTTTAGTTTACTTTATTTTATTTTTTTTTCAATTTTTTTTCTTGAAAAAATTGAACCATTTTTCTAAAAAAATAAAATAAAATAAAATAAAGATTCATAAGAATAAAGCATTATGAGCCCTAAGTGAGCCTGTCTTTTTCGGATATAGCTGAATAGAAAAAAGTAATTTAAACTACAATGAACTTATAAGAATATTTTTTTGTATTTAATAATTTGAAATTCTATTTAAGTATTTGAATTTAAGGTTTTTAATAGTCTTAAATTTTATCATGTATAAGAATGATACTGAGCCAAATAATTGAGTTGAAAAAAATGAATTAAATTTAAGAATTGCTATTTAGATATTTTTTGACTTGAATATTGATATGAAAAGCCTAGGATAAGCCTCATGAATACTAATCAGATTTAAATTAAACTTCTTTTGATATATTGTAAGTTAAAATTAATATTAAGTATAAATTAATCAAGCTTAAATGATCTTAATTTAGTTTTTTTGTTTTTTTCAGTTGGGTGGAGTTGAGCATGAATTGGACCAAATAAGAATAAATTAATTAAGATTATTAAAGTAATACCAAATCTTAATTAACCTTCAAAATCAATCAATATTATTGAGTCAATACAAGAAAGTTTAAATAAGATTTGAAATGGGGTTAAAGGGTGATAAAAAAACATTCAGATTTTTTCATAGGCTTTAATATATAAAAGTTTTGTGGGATAAACTTTGGGGAGAAGAAATTTGCTCCATATTTAATATAAGGGGAGGTCGTTTCCTCTCTTATCTCAAGTAAATAAGATAACTCTGAGTCTCTTGTTTTTATAATTTGTTGATATCAAAATTGAATTAATTGCTAAATTAAAAATTAGTTTTATAAATAATCATCTCCATTTGGGTTCAACCTTGCCAGTTATACCTGTGACTATATACTCTTTACTTCTTTCTCATTATAATCTAAAAATTATTTGAGGATATTAAAGCCGATAAGGTTTCTCGGTATTTTGTTTATTCTTTTGTTTCTCATTTATTCTTTTTGACTTTGATATTCTTCATACGGTTTTTTTAATGTTTTATTATTTTTTTATTTGATCTTGCGTTATTCCTTGCATTGTTTGTAATATTCATTTCAAGAAAGGGGGTTGACTGGTAATTTCTAAAGAAATTGAGCCAATAAAAAAATATAATTTGAATAAAAATAACCATAAATAGAACTGGTAACCCCTCTTGCTATTTTTGTTTTGTTTGACCATATTTGTGTCTTCTTTTGAATTTATTTTCTATTATCTGACCTATTTCAAACTTCCAGCTATATATTCATGATTTGTCTCATTGTTTCTTTAGATGGCTGATATCATGAGTGTGGTGAAGTTATTAATTATTTCTAATTTTTTAGTTAAGGTTTTTTTAATACATAGAACCACATAGAGTTATGATACTGATACACTTAAAACTCTTTTTTTCATATACTTTATATTTTTATTATTGATATTTTTGTGTTATTTTCTTGTGGATATTGGAGATTAAAATAAAACCAAAAGTAATGAGAGAAGAAAAAAGAAACATCAATATCATAGTAAAAAAACTCATTGAGGATGTGTAAATTCATTGTCAAGATTATCCTTTAATTTGGCCTTCTTAGCTGTAAGCTCATTTCTTCTTTCTCCATTGAGATTATTATCTTGAGAATATTCATTCCAATTAGAATACTCATGATCAATTTCCTTATCTTTATTCTTTTTTTCTTTCCAGTCCTGATTTTGTGTTAAAATTTGATATTCCCTTGCCAAATGGGATTGCAAGCTTGGCCATAGAGTGTTATTCTGAGTAATCCAAAAATATTCCTTCTCTTCTTTATGCTTCCTCTTCCTTTTAGTACTTTTATATTTTCTTTGTTCTGATTTATTCTTCTTTGTTTCACTCCTATCTTCCATCCACTTAACATGTTGATTTGAACATTTATATTTGTTCGTAGAATTATCACAATTGTGACCCAAAATCTTGGAATTTGTAAGAGGTTGACAATTTTTATATCCTTCCAAAGGGAATTCCTCTTGAGTAAGTATGAATTTCTGTTTATCTTCAGCTTCTTCTTGTATTTCTCATTGACAAAATAATCCTGCTTCACTCTCATATTCTGATTCAGGAAGATGTTCTTCTAATATATTTGGTGAATGTATTGCAATTTTTATTCAATCATTTCTGGAATGGTTCCTGATAGACTTAAGTTTTTTGAATCTTAAATTATTTTCCTTTTTCAAGATTGAAGGTATCATGAACTTCCTCAGAGAATCTATCTTCAGGGGGTAAGCTTTTTTGTTTATTTAATTCCTGTTGTATGTGCATCTATCTAAATAAATTGATTTCCTCCTAAACCTCATTCATAAAGCCTTTAAATTGGTTATTTTTATCAATTTTAGCAATATTTTCCACAATTTGAATAGGATAGATGAATTGTTCATGTGTATCATCTTTGTTTTGAAATCTTGGAGCAACATGTTCCTCAATCATATGATTTTGATTTGCTTCATGTGATTTCAAGGTTTTCATATTGTGTAAAGGTTTTTTGCCATGTTCATTTGAGAGATTGAATTATTTATTTCAAGTTTGGTAGCTTATTTCTTCATTTGAAGCCTCTTCTTTAAATGATATGTGATTTTATGGGTTATCCTCTTAATCTGGGAAGTTACTCTTTACTGAACTAATTGGTGAGTTGATATTAGAGCTAGGTATGATACCTCTACCTTTTAAGCTTGCGGGTGGGCTTACAGCCTTCGTTCTATTATCACTTGAATTTGTTTTACTGAATATGCTAGGTTTAACCAAAACCTCCTTGTTCTTTTCTCCAAGTTTATTTTTTTTAATTGGAATGATTAATCTTAATATTCTTAATTGTATTTATGATCCTAATTTTTATCAAAGCTTTTAATTGAAAGTGTTTTTGATTTTTACTTTTTTAGGTATCCTTTGTTGATGACCCTTTTTGTTTATTTGCAATCTCAGAATTTTACTCTGAAATGGCATTTTCTTTCCTCCTTTATTTTCTCTTTGCTTTTGGATTTTTTCATTTCTTCACTATCAATACTTTGGTGAGAATTCTCTTCTGAATGTGCTTGATTTTTTGAGCTTGATTCTTTCTTTATTGGTAATTCTTTCCAATCTTACAATTTAGAAGCTGCACAAACTTCCATTCCTGCTGGTGGGTTTTCTCTCCCTCCTAATTTGTGTGGTGAACAAATGGATAAGAAAATTTTTCTTCTATCTGGCTGTATGTAACTGAATACTTTCCCTTTTTGTTGAGAGAGGTCAAATCTGATGTTGTTATCTGCAAAGAAGGGTCTTACCAATACAGTGCGTACTTTTCTCCTTGCTACAAAGAGGTGTATAACTCTTTCTTCCCCAGTAACTAGGTTGATTGGGGTGAATTTTGCTAATCCAACTATTGAGGTACAGTGACCACCAATACCCCTTGAATTCATGTTGATACATATTGTGGTCGGTCCTTCTTTTATTGCTGAATTTTCTGGTATTCTTTTCAATTCTGATCCTGTATCCACTAATTTCATTATTTCATATCCTTCTGCCCCTACATATACTTTCATTAATCCCAATGCACTGGCATAGTGTAATTTGGGTTGTTCATAATTTCCCAAATGATTTCTTCTGAGTTATGTTTGAGTTTGTTGTGTGTCAAGTAAGTTGATTGACTTTCTGTCTTCTGTTAGATTTTTTAACTGGTTGATACCTTTGGGTGACATAATCAGAACCTGTTCTAAGGTGAGATTTATTTTCTGATCCAAACCCTTTTTAGTAATTTGATTCATAAAATCTTGAGCTTCTGTGTTATATTTCTTGATATCCTTGTTTTTAACATTATGTTGAGTTAATTCATGCTTTTTTACAGAATACTCTTTTTCCTTAACTTCTGAGGTAACTTCTTCTGCTGTAAACTCTTGAGGTTTCTTGTATTTAGGGGGAATAATTGTTTTTTCCACTGTACTCAATTCATCTTCAATATAGGCTCCCAGTATTTTTGGTTTCTTTTTCAGTGGTTTTTCCATTTCCTTTGATGATGTTTCAGTTATCCTTGGAAATTATTTTGTTGGTTCTTGACTTGGATGCTCATTTCTTAAGGATCTTTTTTGGTGTTTCTTAATCCATAATTATTGAGAAAGGGCTCATTGTCTGATCATATGTTTGGTGGCTGCCAGCTCCCCAATCTTCAACTTTGGCTCTATAATTTAAAATATTATTTTTCTTTGCTTATATTATTTTCACTTCTTTTGGTTGGTGTGGAGATTTATGAGATTCAGTTTCTTTCCTTTCCTTTGTAAGTTCTTCCAGTTCTTTCACAAATTATTCAGCTACTTCCTTTGGAGAGGTTTTCCATCTGCTGGTACTCTTTGTAAATGGGGAAATGAGAATCCACCTCCCTGTCTTCTGACCCATTTTTTATTCTTATCTTTAGAGAAGTAGTTGCATATACTCACTGAATGTCTTTCTTCCATATATTAATAACACTTTACATAGGGCTTTGATATGTTTTGTGCTGTTGCATAGGGAACATGCCTTTTTGAGAATGGAAGTAAATCATTTCTTGGTTTGAACTGTTAATTCTTGAGTTGATGATTGCTAACCCCCCCATTTAAGGTTTGGATATACTTTTCAATTCTTCCAGTTGAGTCATAAATTTCTTGAAATATTCTTTTTCCTCTTGTTACTCCTTTCTAATTTACAGTTTTTGTTCTTTCAGGTATTAAGTAATCTATTAAATTTGACAAAGATCCATTCATTCCTGGGAAAGCTTCTTCTTTAAAGTGAACTTTAATATCTTTTCTTCTAGTCACATTCCTTCCTGTATCTCTTTATGATTAGAGTACTTTGGTTACTAATATTCTTGACTCCAATTCTTTCCCAATATTCTTCTTGATGATTTTCATAGGTGGTATAAGGTATCCTCAATATTCAGCTATAACCATAACATTATCTTTGATAATTTCCTGGCTTATGGGGCCTTTAATATCAGCTGAACAACATTCAAATAGGTTCTCATGGAAAGTTTTATCTTGAGGAATATACTTTTATATTGATAAGTAACTAACAATAGTCTCATATTATCTCATAAATTTCTTATACTGTAAGAGACTACCAATTCCTCCATCTTCTTGAGTTTCAGAAAAAGGCTTCATGAGTGAGTTTTTTCTGTATTTTCTTTCAATTTCAACTTCAGTCATTTTGTTATAGGATATTTCTTGAGCTTTGTCCAATTGAGTTCTTCATAGCCTTGAATAGCATCAATTTCATCACTCACCTTTGGGTCTGTTGTCTAAACTGAAATTTGCATTTCTAGGTCTTCATCTGATGCTGCTTCAATTTTAGCTATTCTTACCACTTTATTGATAAACCTTTCTACTTCTTCTCCATGAAAATTTAGATTTTAATCTTTTGCTTTCATTTTAACCACAGTTATTTCTTGTCTCAATACTTTCTGCTGTAATGGACTTGGGTTATAAGTTTTAGTGACGAAAACTCTTGAAATAATTTGAGATCTTAGCTCTGTTTCTGGAGTACAGGTTGCTCTAGGACCCAGTGTAGGCTATATTGGTGAGTCTTCAGGTCCAACATTCCTTGGTAATGTAGGTTCACTTGGACTGCCTCCAGGGGTGTAGGATTCTTATTCCCTTCCCTTTCCTTTCTTCATACTTTGTTTTAATAAGAAATATTGCATTGTTTTTCATCAGACTTTGGATCTGTAATGTTTTATCTTCTTCACTTTCTTCTGCATACTGTCCTTCTACAGTATCTTAAGGTAATTGTGGTAGTTCAGATGTTAATTTTTGATCAATTTCTACTTGGTAAGCTTATCCTTTCAATTTTTTCTACTTTTCTTGTTTTTCTTTGCTTCTTGGATTAGCTTTAAGAAAAAGTTTGTTAGTTCTTCCTTCTCCTTCTGTTCTGTTCTTAGTGTTGCAATTACTAAATCAATATCTCAAGGTGTTTTATTTTCTGGTGTTCTTTATTTCACTGGATAATAGAAATGGTAAGATTTATTTGAGGATTTTGAAGGTTATTCTGATGATCATGATCTGAAATAGGATTTGTTTCCAGATTTAGGATTTTATAGATTTTCTGATGGTTAATTTGTTTGTAAATAATAAATTGTGCGTGAGTTAGATCTATTTGATTATATCTTTCTTGATTATTTACTGATTATTGAATGTTGAAGTTGAGATGGCCACTGTTGGTACAAGAGATTTGGAACTACTTTTGGTGGGATTGGATAAGGAAGTCCTTGAGGGGGCAATCACAGGTAAACAGTTTTGAATTACTGAAATAATCCTGTAACCAAGGTTTCTACTTCTGTTTTAGCTGCCCCTCTGAATATACTAAGAAATCTACCTACAGAGCTCACAAATCAATCTTAAGACTGTGGATTTAAAACTATAGAAGACTTTTTAGAATTTTCTTTCAGACCTAATCAATAAAGAGATAAGTAACTTATAAGCTAATACAGTATGAAATATAATGAAATAATAATATAATGATTATAAAATGCTAAGACCTGAATATTATAAGAGGTTTTTGTGATATTATAGTACTACTTTATAGTGTAAGGGCAAGTTGAATTTGATGTTATATCTTCTATAATACTAAATGGCTTTGGAGGGTAAGTGTCAATATAGTATAAAAATAATAAATTTAATAACTAAATGGTAAGGCATTGCTTAATATAAAAGGGATACTTGATAAATATATTAGTGATATAACATAATGTAATTGTAAGTCTGTTTATATAATAATATGTATTTCTAAGTTTTTCTAATATAAAGCTACAATGTGAATATTTTTACTTTTTGATATAAAGGCTATGGGGATGAATGCAGTAGTATGAGTAGTATAATTATAAGCCTAATGGTTTATACATACTCTCCATTGATAATGTAATGTAGAGCTGCTTTTAACTACTGTTAATTAGAAATTACTATGAATTAAACTTCTAAGCCTATGATAATTCAACAAAATAAGTAGATTATCCTACTGGGAAGGGACGGATAAATTATTCTCCTTCTTGGTATATAATTCCCATTTAATAATAATACTAGATTTACCTGCTAGTGAGGGAAGAATAATTATTCTCCTTCTTGCTATAGAATCAATTTCATGGGGAAAGAGGAGAAAATGAGGGAGCAAGGCCCTCTATTTATGTTCTTTGGGCTCTCCATAGAGGCACTCAAAAACAAGGGACTTGAGACTTTTTCACTTCTTTTACCTAGGATAATTGTTTCATAGTAGTGAGACACCATTTTTTGGTTTATTGCACAATTTTTGTGTATTATTATGTAATCTGAGATGTTTTTGCTGGTGAGGAATTTTGAGCTGGTGTAATTTCTTAGAGGTATTGCAACATATCTTCAGTTGATTGCAACATTTTCATGCATGATTATGTAATATTTCTAAACTTCTTTTTCTTAGTAATTTGTGGATGGTGTCATTTCTTGAAGATATTTCACCATTTGTGTGGCTTTTTGTACCATTTTTGGTGAGCTGAGGTGATTTTGTACAGTTATTGAACCATAGGTCTGTGCACTGTTTGAAATTCAGGCTAAGAATTATGTTTATTGTGGAGATTCTATTTGTCCTGTATTGGATATAACTGTACTTAATTCAACTCAATTTTTGTTTTTTGATTTACTTCCACTAGCTTATCAGGCGGACATTCTTGTATTTCCACACATATGCTGTGTCATCCATGGTTTTTATGGATTTTTCCTTGCAAAAATTAATTGAATTTTCTTATTGTCTTGTGAAAGTTTATTAATACAGCTTTAATCTATTATTTATTGAAGTTACCTCAATTTAAGAAATATATTTCTGAGTAATCAAACGGTTGAGAAGAACTAGGGTAATTTGAGTGTTACAATACCTCCTTTATTGGAGATTCTAACATTTTTTTGTTAGCTTTTCCTTTTCTTTCCCTTGTTTTATTGTTATTCTTGTAATCAAATAGACCATTCTTGCAGGATTTTCTTACAGTGTTATAATGAATTATGAGTTTGAATCCATGTTACTACTGAATTATCCTATTTTAGCTGATTAATTATTAATTTTTCTTTCTTGTGTGTTCAATTTATATTCCAGTAAATGAAATTTCACTTGAAACTGGGTCATTAAGGTATGCAATACCACAATAAATTCCCCATGTTATTTTCATTTCTTTCCATAATTCTTTTTTCCTAGTATTATCACAAATAATTTGATTCAACCTCATTGTAAATTTTGATTCTTTTTATTGAGAAGTATAAAAATTATTTTTCAAAGTAATTGTATGTTTCTTGACTTCAGAAAGTGAGTTAGAGCTCTCATCAAGTATTTTCTTATTATCTCATTTTATAATATTTGTGGCATTATGTTTCCTTATCTCAATCATGTCATCAATATTTTATTTAGAAAATTTTTTTGGGAATTCTTCTCCAATGACAGATTGTTCATTTGTTCATAAAATAAATATTAGTAATATTTCATTATTGTTTCATAGTCAAAGTTTAGATTCAGGGGCCTGGGAGCGATATTTGTTTAAAAGACCGTTCAAAAATATTCAAATTGAACTTATCCAATAAGAAATTTTATCTAAAATCATATAATTATATAAAAAAATTTAAATTTATTAATTTTAAAAGCTATTGAGGAATTTGTAAAGAAAGTGTACCCAAAGTGGTTTGTCACATCCTTAGACTTCCAAGAAGTTTCTTGGAGTTACTTTATTGATTAAAAGAAGATATCTATATATCAAAAATGAGTTCATATTATAAGATAATTTAATCAAAAAAAAGAGTTAAAGTAATATGTATCCTTTTTATCCTTTAAATATAAGAACTCAAAAAATAATAAAAAATAAAAAATATAATAAAAAATCATTGTATTCTTGTTATTAATTTATTTTACTCATTCTCTTCATTTAAAAAAGATAGAGAAGAAATTTTTGCATGGAAATTGCTATACCTTCCCAAAAATAACACTTTTAATAAAAAATACTTATTCTCATTTGCCATTTTTGGTGCTTGCAGACAGCCCAACAGAAGATAATCAGATCATTGTTGAAAGATTGGTGGAAGAAACTTGTCCAAGCTCTCTGAAACCTTTTGTTAATAAGAAAAATAAATGCTGAAGAATTAGTTTTTCCAGGACCCACTGCTCAGGATTCTGAAGGTGAGTACCCCTCTTAAAATTGCCATAAAGAACTTTTTATCTTTCTAAAATATTTTTATCTCTTATTTTTTCTAATATGACTACTAGAAGAGGATCCCAATACTCTATCCAATCAGATTGAGGTGTACTAAGAAGTAGAAATGATCCTACAGAAGGGAAAATAAAGGGAAAAATCCCCAGTGGAACAGAATCCAAAAAAGGAAGTGCCATATCCCAAAGGCAAGTCGCACAAATTCCTATAATCTCTGCACCAGAGTTTAAAAATGAATTGTTAATCATCTGTTTTTTTTTCATTTTTTGTGAAACTTTCTCAAAACACATAGGCATATCAGTTATTTTTCTGAAACTTAAATTATTTGTCTTAATATTGTTCCAAATATTTGAATTCTCATCAGAAATATGATTTTTCATGTAATTTATGTTAATGTGAAAAGCTGAAATTACATCCAATATCTCAGATATAATTTTTAATATTTCTATCTGGCTTCCTTTCTCTTCTGAACTTTTATTGTGGCTCTGGAAATCTGAAACACATTTTCCATGACCTGTTGTTAAATCCTTGGGAGACTGTAGCCTTGTCTATATGGTTTGGGGGCTGGTGTCTTGCCTTTGCCCTTGTTCTGGGCTCGTGGCTGCTTTTTCATTTTTTAATTTCTTCTTCTGGCCACCAGCGCTATTCTTGACACTTGGTTGGGTTTCTGAGGGTTGTTTTTTCTGCATTCTGCTGTTGAAATAATCCTTTCCTTCTTTCCCATAAACCAATTTCACCTATTCAGTAACTTAAAGTTCTTGAGATGGCCCAGAAGCTTTCTCACAGTCAGGTAGAGGTTCGTGCAGTCTTTCCAGAGGTCTTCCAGAATCTGGTACGCTTTCTAATGAATTGAATTGTTATATTCCTGTTGAATGCCTTGCTATATGTCCACTGAGACTTCTTGTGGTGGTGTCTGCTCTATTGTAGGGTAAAAAGTGTTATCAACTTCAGAATGGCATAATTTTCCAGTTTGGTTTTTATTTAATGGCCCTTTTCCTTCTGTAACTTATTGTCTTCTACCATAATTATGGCTATAACACTTTTGGGAGTTTATTTAGGGGTTATTCCTTTCTCCTAATACGTTTTAAGGCATAATTATTATCCACAAAGCTCAATGATAGTAATTTCAAATCAAGGACATACTATTAGAAATATTCTTTCCTTTTTGAAAGTATTAATAATATCAAAACTGATACGCTCAGGAGAAAGTGGTTCTGCCTGATGATTCTGGGTTATAAAATCTTTCCTAATATGGTAATAATTCACAGTACTGGCTGGAATAATGCTAGTAGTTGTTGAAGCTTATTCAAAGTTTTCTGGTCTTACCATGTTTTCAGACACCAAAATTAATTAATAGAGTGATTATTTGAGTGAAAAAAATTCAAGGAAAAACTTAAACATAAATACTCACTTATAATATGAAGAATGAATAATTGTCTAGCTATTTTGAAGCTTTAACAATTTTTTATGTAATTTTAGGTCTTTAATCAATTAGAAGAAGATTAGAAAGGGTAAAAAATATGTCATGGTTACAGATAATTTCTGGTCCCCCAAGTGCACAGTGTTAAAATGCATATTTGATTTAAAATCAAGTACTTTTACTTTCCTCAAAGATTTTTCAAGATAAAATTGTGCAAAGATATTCATTTTACAAGTTTTAAGAGAAAAAATACCAAAATATATTGTTTTCAATTTTTTATCATAAAACAGTAATATTGTATTGATTTACTCCTTCACCAAAAATTAAAATTGATCCAAAAATATGCCACAAAATATATTCCAGGCTACAAAACAAATTTATTCATTATCAATTTCAATTAGAAATTATTGATAAAAGAAACTTCAAGAGATTAATTTGAAAAAGAGTCTCTAAAGAGAATATTAAAGGAAAAAATTCTCAAAGGTGCCCAGATGAGACTTGGAAATGATCTGATAATTTTAACAGTGATGAAAAATGTTTTAACTCAATTTTGGGGTGGCTCAAGGGCAAAACTTATTATAATAACTCTTCTATGTGGTTGAAAGGCTTAAGATGATTTAAATCTGGCGGCTGCAATTTTTTATTCATTGTTTGACAGTGTTTAAGCTAATCATAAAAGGAAACAATTTTAACATGAAAAGAAAAGTGGTGCAAAGGAGACATTATTCATAGCCACCAATTTTCTTTCTCAAAGAGTATAATTTACTCTAATTAGTTTTGAAAAACACATTGGAAACAGAAAAGGAAACTATGGAATCATTGAACCCTGGTTTGTCCTAAAAAAGGGCTGGTTTTAGCCATTTGTTTGCAGTTCAGCCATTCTAGTTACTTGAACTAGCCATTGCTATATTAATTCTTTGTTTATACCCTTAAAAACACATGATAATGCATGTAAGAGATGTTGAGAAAAATTAAAACTGTTTTTAGTAAATTTGTTTCAAGTTAAGGGTAGTGTTACCCTCTTGGAAACAGATAAAACTGCCCTAATCAATATCAAAACCTCATCATCAATTGAATCATAGACCATGTGACTCAATTCCAAGGCACAGGTGATTAGTTTTTCATAAATTTTGACATCTAATTATGCCTGTCAGAAAGGGCCTTGGGGGAGTCTAGCACTCTTGAAGCCAAGGTTCAATTTCCTCCAAACAATTAACTTCTCCCATTCATTTTTTCTTTACTTCCTCATCATTTAATATACTTGAAATTTACACATGTAATCTGTTCAAAACTTGAAGTACAAAAATGTAATGACTAAATCCTCATATGTAGATTTATGTTCACTTATATAATATACATGCACATTTTGACGTTTCTATTGAAAATACTTCAACTCCTCATAGCTTCTACACTACACACCACATCTAAATTTTCACACAAACGTTTGTGGTTAATACCATATGTAGTAAGAATAAAACTAAGGTTTGCATATTTTTGGATTTTAAGAAAACAAATACTTAAAGCTCAATTTCAGCTTATTGAGAGGTGAGCTACAGAATTTTCACTCAGAGCTAACCCCACCTGATGTTTTATGAGGAGTACTATGGTGAAATGAATTTCATATGTTCATTTTTTTCAAACAAAATTATAATAAAATTTATCAAATTTTTGCCAAAAACACTTGATTTTTGATATTTTTTATGAGAAGTTTTTTTACTTTATTTCTTTATAAAATATGTTTTTACATATTTAAACTTTTAATGTAGCTTTATTGTCAAATTTTTCTTTTAAATTTTGTTTTTATACTTGAAGTGTATATTCATTTTCTTCATATTTAAAAATGAGAATTTTCATTTTAATTATAACTTACTTTAAGTTTTTGTGGTCTTCTGGGTATATGAACATACCTCAAAGATTCACAGGTCAAGTATGATTTTCCTTTTCTTGTGGGTTATTATATCATATTTGATAATAGTCCCTATTGAGTTCTCCTTACCTGATGCACTTAGCAAGATTCTTTCTTTGGTGGGTAAGAGATTATCTTCCCAATGAATAAAGTGCTCTTTCAAGTATTTCTGTGACACTATTAGAAATTTTCACCAGTTTCAATGATCAAGTGGTGTTGAGTATTTTTAATAATTACTCTGATCTTGTTAGATGGGCTATGGATATATGAAATTCCTTTCTTGGGTGTTACTAGGAATGTCTGTGAATCATGTGCATGTTTTCACAGGCTCTTTTTATTTTTTCCTGTGTTAGACCTGCTTCCAACTGTATCTCCTGGAGCTATATCTGTCAACCAGATATTCCTCCATGGTTTCATGTTCATCCACAGATTCTTCTGTGATTGAATTTTTCATTCTGTCATAGTCATAGTTTTTTGTTAAATTTTCTAACTCAGGAACTTCTCCAAAATAATAGATTTTTGTTTTAGTCTTGGTACAATTGTTGAACTAATGATCTTCAGATCCACAATTGTGAAAGATATTTTCCTCTTGGTTACTTCTGGAATCTTTGGTGTCTGCCTGCTTGAAGGTTTAAAATGTTTATATTTGTTGAAGTTAATTCTTGTTTAAGAGGAGTATTTCCCAATATTTGGACTTTTCATTACATCTTTTAAGGTGTTGGTATTTTAATCAAGCATACATCCTTTTCTTCATCTGCACTTGACAACATTTTCTACTTCTCCTGGAAGGTTTGCCAGTATTTTATTATTTCTCAACTGAGACCTCATATTGGTTTCAATGTCTTTGAGCTTTTTAGACTGTTTGAGGCACCATTAATATTTACTCCTTTCCACTGTGTATTTTTAATTCTCAAATGACATGATTTGTTTCCATATCCATGTAGTCCTACCATCATTTTTGATTAGTTTAGTCCTCTGATGTGTCTAATATCCTCTGCCATGGATTTCTTTCATTTCAGTTTACCATATACTAGAATGTCCTCTGAATTTTTGATGAAGTCTAGCTGTTATCCATCAGTCTATTATACTTGGGAAATCAATGAAGATTCCATCAATATAATCAATGAGCTCCATATTATCAAATTCTCTTACACCAGAAAATTTAGACAAGCTTGGTGCTTCCATTCTTCCTTCTCTGATTAAGTCATACTATCTCCATCTTAGTATTTTGATAGCAACCTCTTTCCATTCTCCATTTGAGAACCTAGTTCGTTGTCCTTCTTTTTCAACTGTGAAGATATATTGTATTGGCTATCACCCTGTGTCTGTGGGTATATATTTCCAAAAATGTTGATTGTTTCATCCACAGATTGTTCTAGATCTTCCACTTGTTTAATACAAATCATGTTTCTCTCAGATTGTTTTTGTTTCTCTATTAATTGGTTTATTCTCAGTCTATACTTAGGTTAGTATAATCCACTTGATGGGTATTACTAGTCTTGGTTTAAAGGTATTTGCTTATTGCAACCTGAAAATAAGCTCTTGGATTTTATCAAAGTACCTCTGAGTGTTTTCTGAAAGCTGAGAAATTTGCATCCATAGATTATTACTACTTATAGTTTTCTGAAGGGTAACAACATTGTGTTCTTCTTAGGGGATATCATTTATAATTGTAGGGCTAATGACGCTATCCGAATTATTTACAATTATTTCATCCTTTTGTGCACTTCTTTGACCAATTCCAAATATTTTTTGATAATTAGGTCTGATGCATTTTTCCTCTGTTTGAAAGAAGTCCTTTTCTTTTCCTTTTTTCCTTGTCTTCTCCTGTAGACTCCTTGATATTGTAAACAATGTTGACTCTTTGCCCCTGATATGTTTAATTCTGAGTTTTTTGAAGCCACTGTGGAGCTGGGTTTATTCACCACTTCTTTTGGGTCTTAAGGAATCAAATCATTATCTTTCTGGCTCCATTTCTCTTCTATAGCTTGGATAGTAGCTTTATTCTCCCTGATATTGGCTTCCCTTTTGTAAGATGTGTCCATGAAACTGATGATAATATTACTATTAATCAACAGTACTATGACTGTTCTTATGAAATATAATAACAAAGTGTTATTATTGCCACAATTAAATAATTAAAGAATCATTTCTTTCATGTGTTAAACACTACTAGTGATTTTAACACTGAGCAAGTAATTGTCTACAAGAATCAATTACAAGAAGATTTTAATAATAAAACTTCTTTTTATTAAAATAATAAAATTATTTTAATATATAATTATCTTTTGCAAGAATAAGTATAATGATAGTTCTTTAAGAAAACTAATTTTAGAGAAAAACTTTAAGAATTAAAGATAAATCACTCACTAATATTCCAAAGAACTTATTGAAAGATAAGATAGAGAGATTTGATGTAGAATTGTGGATTTAAAGGATCAAAATGAATTTATAATAGTATTAAAACAATTTATAGTTGGAATCTATGATTTCATGTCTTTCTGATTTATTCTGAAAGAATTGAAATACTTAAGAGTAGCTTTGACCTAATACTTACTTGTTGGTAACAATGTTATAAATGATAATAAGATGATGATGATGTGGAAAAAACAGCAAGAGGAGGCCTCTTTTAAGTAAACAACAGCTCGCAGAGGCGTGCCATGGAGAAAACTGAAAAACTAGTGAGTGAGAAAACAATAAACTCTTTTGGATTATTGATTGCATCATCTGTTGTCACGTAAGATTATCATAATTACTTAATTGATGCTTTTACATGACTACCAACCCCAATATGGTTAAGGATAAAAGTAGTAACATCTGTAAATACTCTTTTATTCCAAAATAATCATTGATTTATCAAAGTTATGAATGTTATTGGCAATTTTATCACAGTTTGTAATTACTGTGAATTTTTGAAGATTCAGTGTTTCACGTAGAATAGTCAAAAATGGACTTTAAGTAAACATTTTAATTTTACTAGTAAAACTGTGATTCTTTTTGGTTTTACCATAGATAATAAATTTCTTCATTGGTCCTGAAAGTTTCAGAAAGATTAATTGAGAATTGTATTTTTAATGAATTTTTGAAGTTTTTACCTCATTTCTATGTAGAATTGCAAATATCAGTGTTTAACTGGTTTCTATGAGGTAATTCAATGGATACAAGTCCAAAAAGGGTTTTAATTACTCTTTTGGGGTTTATCCATGAAAAATCATTAAGAATTGACATGGTTACAGGATTCTAAGTAGCTTTTTACCTCCTTGGCACGTCAAAATAGCAGGTTATTTGCTATTTTGTTAAGATTTACTGTAGTTGTAACATGGTAACCAAGTTCCCAAAAGGCTTTAGCTTACCAATTAGGCCAAGATCAGCCATGGATCCAAGCTTTGGAGCTTTCCACACCTCTGAGGCCTCAGAAGTTGGGTACCCTGGCTCACTTTGATGTCTTTTGTCCCCTTTCTTATTTTTCACATCAAAATAGAAAATTGAGCTTTAAGTGAGATATCCACTATGGGTGTACCAAGATTCCATGTAATAATACCATGATATTAAGTGCTCAAAACATGCATAGCACTATTCTTAGTGTATATGTAACATGGTATTTCTCACATTCCCATTATTTTGGCATGAAATTAAGAAAAACAAAAATTTCACGGATCTTTTATGTGGTATTGAAGTATTTTCCATATTACCACATCACAGAGTTAGTTTGAGCTGATTCACTCTATGGAGCTACCCTAGGTGAATTTTTTGTAGAATCAAAATCTGGCCTTAAATCCATGGATTTACTTACTCAATAAAAGGTTATTCATCTTTTCTGAAATCAAAAATGATGAATTTTGGATATATGCATGACTTATGAGTTATGCATAATTCAAAATTTATTTTTAAGATGATAGTGGCCTATTTGGGTATGTAAAATATACCTCAAGGCTCACACCTTTGCTTCATGAGTTAGAACTTCCTTTTGGTATTCCACCCCTTGGTGATTTCTATGAGTTGCTTGAAAGATTTATCTTAAAGAAAAATATTATGGAAGATTTCTCCAAGCTCTTTCCATTTTGATTTGAGGTTGGTTATCTTTTTTTCCATGATCCATTGGAAAAGGTGTTTGAGGAGTTGATGGAGAAGAAGAACTGGATCCATGTCTGTCCAGTCCTCTAGCTGGAGGTCTCAAATGAATTGTGGGAATTATTTTACTGAGTGTCTTTCCAGTCAAAATTGTATCCAAACCCCTTTGTCTTTGGCTTCTAGATAGTCTTGTTCTGTCTTTGGCTTGTGACTTGGGGCTCTAAGTTCTCTGAGATGTGTAGAAGACATAGTATCAGAATTGTAAAGAAGTAAGCAAGTTAATCTCTATTGTATTTACCTTTGACTGTGCTCTGTAAAGATTTGTGTTCTTTCTTCTTGTAAAATTTTCACCAGAAGCTATAACAGAGTGAGTAATCAATATTTTCCCTTTACAAGCTACCAAAGTTTTTTTAACTTGGATTGAGATAGAACTAAATGGTTTTCTAGCTCTTTGAATGGCTATTGGTGTCTACTTCTTGACTCTAATGAGGAGCACACTTTTCCTCTTTCCTTTATCTTTCTGCACATGTTCTGTGCCAGATGGTGTTACAGATAGGTTTTTTCTGTGATTCAGTTTCTAGTGGTATTGAGATTTCTTCCCCTGGGAGTAAAACGTTTTTACCAAATTCCAGTTTTCTTCTTTTCCTGATGCCTCTGCATGTAAAAAGTGGCATCCTTTAGAAATTTGTAGCTATTTTGTGTCTTCTTATAATTTTTTACATTTGCAGAATGTTATCCACAACTTGCCAATATTAAACAGGCTTTCAAATGGTTTAATAGCCTTTTTTTCAATATTTCACTTTGTTGCTGTCATGATAAAGCAGGTATTCACATCTTCATTTTATTCTGGTTGGAGACAGAGGGTTACTGTTCAAAACCTAAAATACCTTGGTTCTCTGCAGCTATGGAAAACAAGGGTTCAGCCCCTTGGTGGTTTTTTCTAGGCACCTTTTGTGACTAATATAGCTTCATAGAAGACAATACTATGGGTAATAACATCATCTAAATACACCTCAGTGACATAGTGCCTTAAACCCAGGTGTACATTCAAATTTATGGAATGTGATCTACAACCTTCCATTATAAACAAGTCTTTCACCTGGCTCAATACCCCTTTGGGTATGAGTTATGTTTCCCGTTGTGTGGCAGGAATTTCTGTCAATTTTTTCTTTGATATTTTATAATTTATGTTTATTTCTGTTGAATATTTATCATTTTTGTTTTGTACAAAAAAAATATTTGTTTGGTTAATATATTGAATGGATTTAGGCTTCTATGGGAGATACCAAGAGTTACTTCAGTTGGAATTGATATATTCAAAAAAAATGAAAACTCAATAAAACAATGAATTTTCTAAAAAAAAATCATCATCTTATTCTCATGTACTCCATAGCCATAGCTGCTATTTGTTTTCTAAAAAGGGTAATTAAAAACATGGGCTGAGGTTGCTCAGGACCTTGCATAATTTCAGATCTTAGAAATGGCTAAAGGTGGCTGGGAATAAAACATCAGTTCCACAATGAGCCTCTGTTTCAGCTTTGCTTCTGCACTTTCCATTCCTTAAGCACTTTGGGGTTCCATTGAGTGTGGTGTCCAGTTTTTCCAGGCACCAAAATGCCCAGGAAGATGTCTATGACATTTATTAAAGCTTTTTCTATTCTGAACAATGATAGTAATATTTCAATTGATAGTATTGAATTAATAAAAAAACTGATTAATGCATTTGATGGGTTCCTATATTCCATTAAACAATACTGTTCCATTGGTAATTGAATCAGGCAGGAAGATTGATCGAAATTGATATTAGAGTGACTTACATGTCAATAAATATACGCTGAAGACCACTGAATTAACTTTTTGTCACTTTGGTTCCGTTCACCCTTTATGAAGGCTGTTTTCTCTTCAATTTATGATGTTTTGGTAGATGAATCAACTGAATTATTGAGAAGGTTGTTGTTTTCCATAAAATCGGGTGGAAGGTGGAATAGAGAGATTGAGGTAGGAGTGTTTGGTAAATAAAGAGGAATGAAATAAGAAGCTTTGTGGGTATTAAGAATTGACTTGTAGAATACAAATCCATAGCTTTATCGAATCAATCGAGGCCAAAACATTGAAAAATCCTTCGTGAGACTTATTTGTGAGGAGATGTTCAATAAATATATCTTTAGATGATGTTGGTCATATTTTTAAATTTTCATGATATGTAAATGGTAAATTTCTTCCAACAAATGAACCCCTTTTTAATATAATATGATTAACTTAAGCAGAAAATAGCTGAAACAAACAAAATTCTCCCAAATAATCCCTTTTGCATTCTTGATTTAAATGAAGGCCCAACAAAGATACTGTTGTAAGAAGATTGTGTTATTAAAAGTTAGATAAGATCACTGGAAGCCTCACAGGCTTAATATTGAACTATAATTGAGGGAAAAATAAAAGGAATCTAGGTGGAAGTGTGTTTTACAAGTATTCTTTTGGTTGGTGTAGCTGTGCGCGAGTCAGTCATGCTGTTTGTGGTCTGGAAGCTCCATACCAGACTGATCATTGTCAAAATGGTGATGTACCTTTGGCAGTATGGGGTAAAAATAGTCTGAACTGTTTATGTTAAAGCCAATTCTCGATACTGAACTTCCATCCATGAAATGAATAATGGGGGCTTTAGAAAATTCCAAAACAATTGAGTAAAATTCAAAATTCCAAACACATGGCTTTAAATATCTTCAAAAATAAAATGATTCCATAATCACTGTTTCTGTTTCTATTTGGGCTGTATCAAATCTATTCAAGTTCCATTATAGGCCTGTAGTACCCACTGGCATGTTGTATTTATTGAATGGTGACTTACAACGCTTTGTATCCGGAAATTCTACCTTTTTCTCTCTCAAAACTGATTAACATGTAAAAAACCTGAAGTAACTCAATAAAAATTCATGGTTTATGATTTCAAAATTCACTCAGTAATTTTACAAGTCAATGAAACTAAAGGGATGAGTTCATTTTCCTTCAATCTTCAATTCCTTTTCCTGGATGGTTTATCTATTTGGAAGTCACCACTTGGAAGTATGCTTGAACACCCATTTTATGAAGTTTTTATGTGCTAGAAAACTAAATGATTATTGTAAAAACAGACTGTTCCTATGTAAATACCAGAATTTTGAAAGAAATTGAACCCCAGAGTGCAAAATTCTGTGCTGAAAACAATTCAATAGGCTTCTTGGCTCATGTGTGATTGATTGAATTCCCTTTCTCAAGTTTTAGTGCTTGAAGGAAACAACCTGATACAGATGTGGGTCCACAACTTGAGATCTCAAAACTAACTCATATTCCAGATGGGCTATTCTTTGTATTGGGAAAATAGTGTGCTTTATTTTACAAAGCCCACAAAGGTATAAAAGTCTGTTGCCACAGTTGATTCAATATATATTGGAGCCAAAAAACCTAACATGATCACTCTTTAATCTGAATGTTTCACCCAGTAGAGCTTAACTTACAGTATGTTGGAGTGAGCCCTTTCCCTTAAAGATTCATGAAGCCCTTTTTATATTTCTGAGCCTTAGTGGAAGAAGATAATCAGAATAATGAAGCTTCTAAAATACTTGTATGAAGAACCCATATTGATTGGCAGTTCAGCTTACCCCACAATTTATCAAGCTTTTCCTTATAAAACTCATGTTTAAACACAATCCGTCAGGTATGTATAACTTACTTTTTCATTTTTCTCTTTTAATAGCTTTTGGTTTTATTTCAACCTTTCAGTTGCAAAATAAGAATCATGTAGCTCCCACTCATCCAGCCATAGTGGCTATGATTATGAATCTTTCAAAACTCTTAGACCATCTACTATTTGGGACCCTAGCAATCTGTTCATCTATTCTTGAACCCCAATTTAAACTCCAATTCCTTTCCACCTACACATTACTGGGATTATTCTTTCCTCAAGAAATTTTCCATCAAGCTATGTGAAATATTTGAAGAAGAATAAAGGAAACATCATACATCTACCAATACACCACTGTTGATCATACCAAGAAGTGAGTTCATGGCCTACTTTTATCACATGTATTACTGGGAATCATCAGAGGGTAATAATTCAGAAGAAAAATTTGAGTGCTTCTTTTCAGAACCATCTGAACAAAAGTACACCAACATCCAGCTCTTTTGGAAATACAGATGTATGCTGCTTCCTACACTTGCACACATGGCATGCAAATACTGAACCATTCCAGTGATGAGTCTTCTCTTGTGGAAGTAATATTCCAATTTACTAAGGAGATTCACTCGCAAGCATGTGTGTTTCTAAGTTTGCCCGTTTTCCCTTATCATAGTTAAAAATCTTGTTTTCACAAAACTGTTAATTTAAACAAACTAAGAGTATTATATTAATGCAAAGAAACAACTTGAGATAAGACATTGTGAAATAGTTATGTACCTAAGAGTGAACATTGATACTATAACTATTAATAAGACTGACACAACGCAAAACACAACTACTAACATGCCTATTCAAAAAGTTAGCAGAAAAAAGTAAGTATGACAGCAGTAAGATACCAACCTAACGCTACAGAGAGTACAGTGCCCCAAAACATGTCTTCGGACACCCTCTGCACGGATGCACAGCCCACGATCTGCGCGCAATCATAATCTTTGGGAACTTACGGTTTTTGATTTTTTTTGTTAAAACAACTTCATTTGTTTTAACTTCTTTTCCTTTTGTTTTTTTTTATTTTTTAATTTTTCATTTGTATTTGATTAACACTACCTGAATTTCCTGTTTTTGTTTTTTTATTTTTGTTAATTTTTCGTTTGTATTCAAATTCAATTACCACTACCTCAATTTTCCCGTTAACTGGTAAATAATCTTTTTTTTAACCTCCTTTCCTTACAATTCAATTAACCCTACAATATTTCCTCCTTTTGTTTTAGATCTTAATGCCCGACAATCACGGAGTGGAGCAACGCAGCCAGATTGTCAGGATGTCGCAGGCTGGTTTATCAATACAAATGATATCGTGGCGCATGGGGGTCCCCAAATCGACTGTGCATGACACCATCAGGAGATTTGGAGAAAATGGGTCCTGTGCCAATTGCCCAAAAACCGGCTGACCTCCTTCGTTGAATGATGCAGACTGTTGCAATTTGGATGCCTTCATTACTCACAACCGACGGGCCAATTTAAATGAGATTTCGCGGGCTATTCCAAACAATGTCGGCAATCGCACCATCAGCAAGGCAATACATGATCTTGGCAAGCAATCATGTATTGCCCCCAAAAAGCCTTACCTTTGCCAATTGGACTTTGATCAACGATTCACCTTTGCACAGGAATTTGGTCATTGGACTCTTCAACAATGGGCTCGAATAATCTGGATGGATGAGTCTTCATTTGAATTAGGCAAGAAATCTGATCAGGTCCGCATTTGGAGAACGCCTCAAGAAAAATATACTTTAGACAACCTCCAAGTTAATCATTGTTTGGGCCGACAATCAATTATGGTATGGGGGGCTTTTATTGGCAGCACAAAAGGCCCACTGGTCTTTTTAGATGGTACCCAAACAGCCGCAACATTTATACAGCAAGTATACAAGCCACACTTGCAACCGTTCTACGACTTCATGGTCAACACACCATACATTAGGACTCGTGATTGAATCGCAATGATGGAAGATGGCCCCCAAATTCACACAGCCCGAATCTCGAATGAATGGCGGGCCACCAATCAGATTGACAAGTTGCCATGGCCAGCGCACTCTCCAGACCTCAATCCAATCAAAAACGTATGGAAAGTCATGAAGACTCGTGTAACAAAACATCACCAGCCCTGCACAATGGACAAATTATGTGCAGCCATTCAGAGCTCTTGGGACGACCTCTCACCTGCCTTTTTTGAGAAGCTTCTCCTTGGTATGCACAACCAAATGGAGGCAGTTGTTGAATGCAATGGCGGACCAACGAGATGGTAGGACTTTGATTTTTTCAAACCCTTTACTCTATTATCACATTTTATTCTTTTCTTATTTATTTATTTTTGCATTTTATTGTTCATTAAATCTGCGCATCTGTACAAAAGTTTTCAGCATGTAAATACACAATATATCGGCAATGACGTTTTCCTTGTTTTATGTTTACTCTATATGGAGTAAATCTGCATGATTCTTCTTAGAAGCAAATCCGCGTAACAGTTTTACGCACAGACATTTTTTTACCAAAAAAAGACCTCGTGAGAATTTTTTTTTTTTATCCCTGAAAAAAAGTGTCCGAAGACATGTTTCGGGGCACTGTACAAGTATAGAGCACAAAATAACCCAAATACTATCTGTAATCACACAGTAGTAAAACACTAAAAAGATAAATATTAGTAGTCACGACAACTGGTAGAGCCAGTAAGACGTAAGACAAACCTCTAGTTCCTAGAGGAAGTGTTTTGATACAGTGAAGAATATAACAAATAAGATAATAATAGTCTACCCAATGGCCTCTAATACAATGTAAGAACATGCTCCTTATAAGAAGGATGCATGCTCTTATCTCCGAGGCATGTCTCACTAGACCCAGCACTTAAATCCTCGCTAATCACATGTTTTCGCTTGTACGCGGAAACATTTAGGTGCTCACGGACTGGGAGAGATCACATATCTTAACAGAAACCAATCCGTCGACTTGTATTCTTTCCCCATAGGGATTGCGCTGGTGTTTTTTTTCTCGGTAATTCTTTGTACATCATCAAATTTGGCATAATGTCTATGTTCAGAGTTTACGAAGGTGGCCGATTTTGTTGGATTCTTGCGCTCCTTCACTTCCTTTCTATTTATATAGCTATGGGAAAGATGTACAATGGAGTAGCAGTCTCAGCCCAGCTTTTATCCCAAAATGAGAAATACAGCGAGGTCGTGAAGAAGTATTTTCAAGTTCTTACTCCAGAAAACGGTATGAACGTCTTTCAAGGGTGTCATCCGCATGGAAGTATGAACTGACTGAGCTGACTTTGTGAAATCCTTGCAAAGAAATGAAGTGGGATGTTATCCAGAAGCAGCAAGGCGCCTACGACTTTAAAGCAGCGTATGTCGAAGTCCACCTTTTCCTCTGCCCTGGTTGAACACCTAGGCACCAAACTCATGGGTTTTTAGTGACTTGATCATAGCATTCGCAAATGAAAACTCTCAATCCTATCGCATCCACACCATTGTTTGGTGAGTTTTCAGAACTCAGAATTTGGGCAGTTTTACCTTGGAGACGTCTCATAAAGAAGTTAAAAGTGTTATCATTCTTTCCTTAACAGGCATAGGCAAGTTTCCGTATGGTTGAATGCCTTGAGCGCAGACGAGCTTCGAAAGGCAACTAGGGATCACATCGATAAGCTGATTTCAAGATATGATAAAGCAGTAGCGATAGACGTATGCAATGAGATTGTTGACGACAACGCACAAATGCGACAGAACCTTTGGCGTCAAAAGCTTGGAGAAGATGATTATTTTGTTGAGATCTACCAAGCAGCGCGACTTTCGGCACAAAAATACAACAAAAATCTAAAGCTTTTTCGTATGTTTAATTTTTGCTCTTCAAATCACTGCGGCAGTCCTTTAAAAAGCTGACAATCAGACGCTTCGCCAAATAGTGAATGACTACAGCATAGAGGGAATCAACCAGAAGTCGAATAAAGTTCTTCAGTTGGCTACAAAACTTAAGCAGAACGGTATTCTTGATGCAGTCGGCATGCAAGCACACTTAGAAGTCGGAAAAGTTCCGAAAGGTACGTCGTAGTAAAATCTTGCAAAAAATTCCAACTTTTGGCTGGAAGAAGTTGATGAGCTCCAGGGAAAATTTCTTCTAGACATGAAAAAGAATATGGAGAGATTCATTGCTGCAGGTCAGTTCCCCAAGAAATAATCATAGCGGACAGTCTGTCAATTGACCGTGAAATTTCTGGCTTTTATTAAGGTCTTGAAGTTGCTATTACCGAGCTTGACATTCGGATGCAAGTCCCGGGCGGCAAAAATGCTACTACGCAACAGAAAGCGGATTTCCAAGAAGTGTTTGCGATATGCAAAAGTCTTCCCAAGTGTCTGGGAATCACGGTGTGGGGTGTAAACGAGGCTCAAAGTTGGATACCACATGAGTTTCCAGGTCAGGCTTTTTCAAATTATACATGCTTGTTTCATCAAGACAGGCTGGGCTGAGTATGGAAGATCACTGACGAAGCAGTTTTGGGGTGCTATGCTAATCTAGGGTGGGGAAACGGCTTATTGTACCAAGACGATTATTCGCCGAAAGATTTTGCTACAGCTCTCCTGTCTTCCAACCAATAACCACAAAGCTACAAAAAATCCAGATATAGCCAACGGAAAAGGCTACGGAGAATTACCACTACCTGAGGTTGTGTCAGATTTGGCATGTGTTGTCGCCTTGATGGCTGTTATGGAACCAGAGTATTCGCATTAGTTCCTATTCTTTATGTTTCTATATTTTCTTTTATTTTCTTTCCAAGTGCCGTTGCACATGATATGCCATCGAATTCCGTAATTGGAAAGCTTATTTTCATTATGAGCACAGTAATTATCACACAAGCAAAGACACTTTATAGTTATTCCTGTTGAAATGCGTTCTTTTAAGTAATCCTACAGTGCATGCATTTGAGAAATCTGTTACGATGCAGAACTAAAGGTATATTGCATCAGATCTTTGTGATAACCAATTTTGGGTAGGGTAAAAGAATACGGACCTAACGGCGAAATAAAAGTAAATAACAATAATTTAAATGAACAATATCGCGACAATTAATGGCAACAAACAACTGGAGGTATGAAGAACATCAGTTTATTGATCAGAAGCTTACACGGTAAAAGTGAGAGCTATACCTACACAGCTACAAGCAATGAATAAATAATAAGACATAAGGGGAAAACAAGAAAAAGAGAATGGAGAAGAAGAAAACAATGAGGCTAAGGAGTGAGAAAGAGAAAGTGGATAGATAAAGGACAAGCAAAAGAACAAAATTAATTAGTGAAACAAATGGCTAGAGAAGTCGGAAGGAATGATCAAACCATTATTGATGGTCGGCTCACAACTTTAACCATTATAACAGGTCAAGGACAATGACCTGAATTAGTCACACTAGTCGCATAAGTTTTAGGATCCCAATCGGATAAGAATCCTAAAACTTGTGTCTGGTTACAAGATTTTATCTTTTATTGGGGGGCTAGGTCAGTTTTTTTGTGCTCATGCCTGAGCGTAAAAACTGCTCACAAACTAAATCCAAATTCATTGTTCGATCACCGATAAGCAGACTCATCAGCCATCAATTGCGACATCTGACAGCTCTCCTCATGGCTTTTACAGAGAGGGCACAGGTTGTAGAGGCAAGGGATCGCGATTAGGCTTCGATGAGGTACATTACTAGGCACCGGCCAGGCTTATATAGCCTGGCCCAGAAGTGCCGCAGCCGAGAACCACGCAGCTGGAACCACAGGTCACTGCACAGGTACTATTGGTACATGTACCTCATGTCATTGGTGGTCTGTGCCACTTTGATTATTAATCCCTATTCCTCTACCTACTTCAGCGTCACTGTGTACTCATCCTTCCTAATTTTCTATTCTATGTCCAAATGCCGAATCCATATGATTATGATCAAACATCCCCATAGCATCTCAACAAGCCTCGGGTTTGATTGAAACAATGCATTAATCAGAACAAAGAAGACTACATCCAGTGGCCCACTTGCCACCACCACATTTCCAGGATAATTTCCAAAGCAATAATGCAAATTCAACTCAAAATCATATGGGGCCCAATGATACCCAATACTCCTGGGGGACTCCAGTCTCATTTTGACCATGACAAAACAATTCAGTTATACAAGCACGAAGGGATCATATGGGCTCAGTGGGTAGTTGATCAGAGCTCACCCATTGTGGACAAAATTGAATTACAAGTGCAATGGGTAATGTAGACTTTATAAGATGTCAAACTACACCAAAGGGTCCTGAAGCAATGAATCATGTGGGATTATCAGAAAATTTTACTATTATAAGAAACTTGGAAATTTCTGAAATTAAAAAATGTGAACAAGAGTCATCTATACAGCCAGGCACAGTCACTATGAGCAAAATGGCTACACCTGACAGAAGGTGTTGCTTTTGGGAATTAGCTTGCACCCATCCAAGACTCAGAATGGACCCTTCCTGTGAACTGAGTCAAACCCAGCATTCAAATGTTTGGTATTATTCCAAGTTATTCCAAGCCACTGGAATATTTCAGAATTTCAAAGATTTTTTTCTTTTTTTAATGGGATGGACTAGGTATAAAACATATAATAGGAAAACTGTTTCAATTTATATTTTCTTCTTAAAGAGAATATTGTCTTTGATAAAAATTTGAATCTAAGAATATGGTCACAGCCACTATCAGGGGTAAGGGCATTAAAACTTAAACCCACTCAAACTCACCAGACCAGAAAATCACTGTTTGTATGCACATCCAGGGTCAGAAAATCTTCTTTCTGAAACACTCATACAGTGGGACCATTCAATACAGCCTTTCAACACTTGTACAAGCTGAATTCACAAATACAGTTTTGGATTTACAAGTCTGAAACTGTATGATAACCCAACTTCACCACACCTCTTGTGCAGACCCTATACATCCATACAAGGGATGTATTATCCAAATCAATTCAAGTCAATATTCCTCTCAAGAAAATTCACTCTTTGGATCAAGGCTGATGGCTTCTCACATATACCAGCCCCTCTTTCTCCCCCTGGGGACTTTTCCCCACTTAATTGATATATTTGATTTATTATTTAATAAAAATTCCCATTCTTTATTTTGGAATATTATATTTATTGGTTCTAAGTTGGTCTTTCCATTTCCTCACCTTTTCAGTAGAGTTGTGGTGGCCATATCCTTATTAAGCCTTCTCTTCCCTTCTGACAGGTTGAAACAGTGGACTTGGACTTGTTTGTGATTGTATCTTTTATTATTTATTTTTATTCTTATTATTGATTCTTTTCTTATTTTTAATTTAATTAGCAATACCATTCTTATTACACTCTTAAGTGTATTCAATCTTATTCCATCTGAGCCCTCCATAAGTGATTCAGTCACAATTTGTTGAGTTCCAGGCCCTCTTCACTTAGAAGAGCCCCTGTGAAATTATATCAATTAACTCACAATTGCTTCCTTCTGTTTATTAATTTATATTAATTTCCCTCATTCATCAATTATTACTTGTCATGATTTTATGATTTTATGATTTCTCATTGATTTTCATCTTTTTCAATTTATTGATATAAAAATTGACATTTTTTCTCTTTTCTTAAATTCTTCTGGCCATTTCACTTTATTCTTAATTTTAAATCAAATCTCATTTCAATTTTTCTATCTCAATTTGGGTGTTATCAGGTTTTAATCAATTGGTATTCATTTGGATAATTGATTCAGATATCCATGATTTAATTCATTCAATTTGATTGATTGAATTTATTTTTATTCCTAAAGATGGCTGATTTATCCTTAAATTTTACTTCATTGATTGTTTGAGTTTCATTCCTCAAGGAATTGAATCACTGCCTGAATTATTCCATTACCAAGGTCCATGTAATGTCACATCACAAAAATTTGGTTCATTTTAAATCACATGTCTGTGTTTATCTCTTACCCATGTCATTTTTAATCAAACTATATAGATGTGATGAAATAATTTCTATTACATAAAAAGTGGAATAGTTCATTTTACATGAACCTCAGGTTGTTGATGTAAAATAAACTATAAGTTGATGTAAAATGAACCATAGGTTGATGTAAAGTCAACTATGGGTTGATGTAAAATCAACCATAGGTTGATGTAAAGTCAACCATAGGTTGATGTAAAGTCAACCATAGGTTGATGTAAAGTCAACCATAGGTTGATGTAAAGTCAACCATAGGTTGATGTAAAGTCAACCATAGGTTGATGTAAAGTCAACCATAGGTTGATGTAAAATCAACCATAGGTTGATGTAATATCAACCATAGGTTGATTTAAAATAAACCATAGGTTGATATAATATCAACCACAGGTTGATGTAAGATAAACCATAGGTTGATGTAATATCAACCAAAGCTTGATGTATTACCAATCAAAGTTTGAATTAGTATATCAATTACTCATCATGATGGATCAATTTTCAATTATGGGCTATCAATTCCCCACCATGGGTTATCACCTGAGAATCATGTGGAATAAATTACTAATCATGTGGAATCAATTACTAATCATGTGAAATCAATTACCCATCATGTGAAAACAATTCCTCATCATGTTGAATAAATTTCACATCATTCAAAAAAAATTGCTCATCATGTGAAATCATTTCCTCATAATGTAAAATTGATTCCTCATCATGTGGAATCAATTTCAGGAATTAACTCCAAATGATGAGAAATTGATTCCAAATGATGTGGAAATGATTTCACATCATGAGGAATTGATTTCACATGATGAGGAATTGATTCCAAATGATGTGAAATTTATTCCACATGATGAGGAATTGATTTCACATGATGAGAATTGATTTCAAATGATGAGCAATTGATTCCACATGATTCTCAGTTGATAACCCATGGTGGGGAATTGATAAGCCATAATTGAAAATTGATCCCTCATGATGAGGAATTGATATACCAATCCAAACTTTGATTGGTAATACAGGAAGCTTTGGTTGATATTAAATCAACCTATGGTTAATATTATATCAACTTATTGTTAATATTACCTCAACCTATGGTTAGTATTACATTGACCTATGGTTGATATTACATCAACCTATGCTTGATATTAAATCAACCTATGGTTGATATTACATAAACCTATCATTTATTTTGCATCAACGTATTCTTGATTTTACATCAACCTATGGTTGATTTTACATCAACAACCTGAGGTTCATGTAAAATGAACCATTACACTGTTTATGTAATAAAAATTATTGCATCACATCTATATGGGTTGATCAAACATCACATGGGGAATAGATAAACACAGACATGTGATTCTAAATGAACCAAAATTTTGTGATGTGACATCAAATGGACCTTGGTGATGGAATAATGCAGGCAGTGAATTGACTTTGAAGATATTGACTGAATTCAACAAGACATAATTGATTTGATTTTGAATTTAATTGATTGACTTGGTTGATTTATTGATTGATTGAATGATTGAAGATATATTAATATTGTGGAAACTCCTCTTGTGTGGGATTAAAATAAGGCAGTTCCTGGAGCGGGAAATCACAGGTAACTTGGTTTTGAATTTCTCATAACTCCTGTAACCAAGGTTGGCAAGGGTGTATTGCCTGCCCCTCCTAAAATACTGAGCAAAATCATCCTTGGAGATCAAAAACCAAAAATAAAATTAGGAAGTAGCCTTACAGCTTCAGAAGATAAAATTAATCAGTCTCAGATCAGACCTATTCAATATATAATATGAAAAATAATGTCAGTAATTTTGGTTGAATTTAGGATTTTAATGAAATACTTGTCTGTATAATTTTTATTTTTTAGTTAAATTGGGCTGAGTGGTTTCTTCTTGGTAATAAATTGGTTAAGATGGGTTATTTAAGGTGTTCTGGAAAAATTGATGAGTTTTAATAAAGGTAATTTTTTCAAGGTAAAGTTATGATAGAGTAAAAGAATTTTTAAAGGTTTGTTCTTTTTTTAAGAGTGGTTAATAATAAGATAAAATTGGATTTGTTAAATATAAAAGTTGAAATTCATTAATATTTGATTCTTAAAGGGATAAATTAATTATAAATCTTGGTAAAACATGTTGATTTTACTAGGTAAATTTTTTTAATAAATTAGAAACCCTAATATTGGGTACTGGATAATTCTATTTTTTAATAAAACAATTCCACTAAGCTTAGATACTTGGAACGTAAATTTACTATAATATACTGAACTACCTCCCAGGTGAGAGATGAGTATTCCTATGATTCTATTGTGCAGGGGATATAATGTGCCTGGGGGAATTTTGAAAGTTGTGGGGAGAGAGCCCCTTTATTTATACCTTTTGGGACCCCAGGGGGCCTCCATGGGAGCTGTCTTTTTCCATTTTAATTCCTCTCTATTCCATCATGTGACTTTGTTTTTGATGAGGATTTTGCTTGCACGAGTCAGGTCATTTAAGGTTTGGTGATAATTATTTCTGTGCACAGCCTCCATTCATCACATGATGGTCTTTTGGTGGACTAATTATGATGTGATATTCTTGGATTTCCCCTTCATGCATAAGGTGATTTCATTTTGGCTGAGTATTTTTCTTGTGCACCACCTTTTTTCTGTCAAAGGATTTTCTGTTGGTGGGGAAGTATCACATGATTACTGTTGAATTTTACTTGCACATGTCATTTGTTTTAGGCTTTGTATAAATGGCTATGTAATTTACCCAGGTGTCATGGCTTTGTTTCTTCTTTTTAAAATTTCAAGTGACGTCAGGTGATGAATTCTTGCACTAATAGCTTTAGTGTTGCGTCAGAGATGATTTGATTTTTTTAGTTTGACACATGCTGTGCATAGTCATGTGGTTGAGATTTAAATAAGTGGCTTGACTGTATGCAGCCTGTTGTAACTAGTTTTGACTTGCATGTGGTTATAAGGGGTGTAAAGAATTTTAATAATTTTTAAGGTTTCAAGTGGGGTTACTGTGGATATAAAAGGGGTTATGCTTGTGACTGTGCTATAAATGACTTTCAGCAAGTGTAAGGTTTGACTATGAAAAAATAAGTAAAAATTACCAATCTTTTACTTATTGTACTCTGAATGTCGTTATAATGAAGATTTATTATAATTATGGCATAAAAATAATTATATTATTAAATAAATATCATAAAGGAATAATATAATAAATAAATATATTAATATATGAAAAACACTTTATTACTTTTACCAACAAGTAATAAAAGGCTAAAAAATAGTTTTTTATCATTAAAAAACAATTATCAACAATAATACTAGTAATATTAAGGTTATATAACAATATAGATACTATTCCTATTAATAAAAGCATTATTACAAATTATAATAGAGAGACATTATCATAATAAGAGAAAATAACCTACTTTGAACACTTAATATAATAATTTTGAAAGACCTTACGCCAAATAATGTAAATACAACTTATTTAAGTTGTATTTAAAAATAAAAATAAAAGAAATTACAAATATTATTGATTTTATGTGGAGATGAGATTTTTAAGAGAATTATAGCAAAGGGAGTTGAAAAATTTGAGTAATCACCTCAATATTGATGATTAGAATAAATTTTCCTTTGGTATTTAATAATATAATAAATCTGTATATAAAGAATAAAGATTTTACCTTTTGATTTAATTGTTTTATTGTTTTTGATTCTTCTGAGGGGGAAATAGAGTAAAAAGAGCTCTATTTATAGTAAATTCCTATCTTATAGAGTCCAGTAGGCTTCTAGTAGACGTTTACTGATGTTATCCACTGGAAATGATCAGTATTTCAAGGTTTAGTGATGATTACATCATGATCAAACCATCTTATCTCATTATTGCGCCATTATTTAGAGCTATCAATATAACTCTAAGTTTGATGACATGATAGCCTTTAAAGAAGCCTACAATTTGTGTATTTTATTGTTATTAATCATAATGTAATAGTATTCACCAGTTTTATCACTTATATAACTGTTGAACCTAAAATAATATTACAGTGAGTGATCATAAATGATCAATTTTAAGCTTAAGCTTTGATCATGAATAACTTTTACGTTATACATGCTACAGCCATTCAGAGAGTTAAATCTGATAGTTTGGAATTTCCTAATTAAATTTTCAAGAGAATTTCATTACATCATTAAAACTCTATTTTTGATTCTTTTTCTTGTATCTCATCTTTTCTGTTCAAAATTCAATATTTTAAACTTCAAACCTTGATTTCAAAGGGTTTTATCTTGAATATTATGATAAATAATACATCATTATTCACATATGAGCTAGTAGAGCCTGAATATCCACTTTTTTTAAGTTTGGATTACTTTCACATCAAAGTGGTCAACAGCCCTAGCAATTTTGTTCAATAAATCCTTATGAGTTATAAACTTGTTTATAGCTTGTCAAATAGAGTTCATATATGTGTTCTTACATTAATTAGGTGCTAACTTTATTTTTTTGACTCTCTATCATGCATATTTCAAGAGATATTAGCTAAAAACAATGAATGTATGCACTGACCAAAAAAGTGCATATATTGAGCTTAATTCCTGTAGTATTGACTTTAGAGAAATGACATTATTTTCTTTATGTGTAGTTTTTCATGAGGAATACAATAGTAAAATCTATTTCACATGTTTTTTCATTGGTATCTTAGTTGAATGATATTTTATATCTTTTTTAGGGTATTCTTACTTATTATTCAGTAATTATTGACTTTACAGATATACCATAAAAATGATATATGTGTAGTTTACCATGAGGAATCTAATGGTGCAATTCATTTCACAATTTTACTCATTAGATTCTGAGTTAATTCTGAGTTTATGCCTATTTATCGCATTTTCAATGGTTTTAAGATAATTATTAAGAGATTAATTATTATAAAGTTTTCTTGTGACCTTTTTGGATATGTGGTCTTATCCCGAAGGCTGAAAGGAATTCCATGTAGTTGAGCTTTGCATCATGTATATTTTCTATGTTGAATGAAAGGTGGTTGTGTAATTCCTGTAGGTGTCATTTTCTTGCTGCATGAGTCTTGTGTGTATGGAGGGGTGTAAAGCTGGGTGGGAATGCAATTTAAATGGTGTTACCTTATTTGTTGTAAGTAATTTGATATATTGAACTTGATTTTAACATATGAAGAATGAAATTGAATAATTTATTCAAACACACACACTTCCCTTTGGTGCCTGCGCCATGGTATTATCTATTAAGTCCAGTTTCTTGCTGTAAAATTTACCTGTTGGGGTAAAATTTGACTGTAAGTCTGCAGGTGGGCTGAATGTACTGCTGTTATGGGATACTATGAGCTTGATCCTGGTTAAAAGAATGGTATGGAATACCATGATATTGATTTTGAATTGAATTAATAACTTACTGAATTGATTGATTGATTGAAAGTGATTTGATACTTTCCAAGGAGCTTTCTTCATTCATAAGATTTTGAATTTGTCACTTTCACTTTTAAATATTTCACATTGGTTTAACCTCTTGATTGTTGATTGATTCCTCAATCTCATGAAGATTCTCATTTTATTTCATTTGGTAAAGCCTTATTATTATTCTCAAAGTATCATCAAGAATCATTTTACTTATTCCTCAACAATTGCTGTTCAGCATAGCCCACCAGCCAACAATGAAAGATATTCTCACTCCTATAGCAAGCAACCCTCTTGACCACACACCATCAGTTTGTCAAATGAGTGGGAGTTTGAGCAGAAGACCACAAATGAAAGGAGAAGCACCCTCAAGAGGAAGAGATGTGAATTCTTGAAGATCAAGATCACTCTCTGGCTTGTTGAATGGATATCCTTTCATTTTTCAAAGGGTTAGGAGCAGATGGGAAGACAGCTGCCTTGGCAGGTGCCCCTGAAGCTTCTGAGGACCCAAATCTAGCCCTTTCTAATTCACCTCTTGTCTCTCAAGCTGAACCAAAATTTATAAAGATTAGCAAGAAGATTACTCAATGGGTGCAGAAACTCAGTCAAGCAGGTTCCCCTAGGGACAACTACAAAGCCCCAGAATTCAAGACTCCATCCATGAAGGCACCTGAATGTTTTGATGGTACTTGAGTCCATAAGTTGAGAGGATTGATCCAATCCTTCAATTAATCTTACAAAATGATCCAGAAAACCTGTAAGGTTTGACTATGAAACAATAAGTAAAAATTACTAATTTATTACTTATTGTACTCTGAATGTCCTTATGAATTGAATAAATAAGATTAAAAATATAATTATAATAAATAATTATTATTATTATGGCGTAAAATAATTATATTATTAAATAAATATAATAATATAATATAATAAATAAATGTATTAATATAAAATAATTAATATATTTAAAAAGCTCTTTATTATTGTTACCGAAAAATAATAAAGGCGTAAAAAATTGCTTTTTATTAATAAAAAACAATTAATAACAATAATATTACTAATATTAAAGTTATGAATTAATATAAATACTATTTATATTAATCAAAGAATTATTAAGAGAGTAATAATAGAGAAATTATTATAATAAGAGAAAATAACCTACTTTTAACACTTAATATAATAATTTTGAAATATTTTACGCCAAAAAATATAAATACAACTTTTTCAAATTGTATTTACAATAAAAATAAAGAAAATTACAAATTATTCTGGATTTTTACGTGGAAATGAGTTTTAGAGAGATTTTTAACAAAAACAATTAAATAAATTATTTAATCACGTCAAAATAGATGATTATAGCAAGGTGTTCTTTGGTCTTTAATAATATAATACTTTTATATATAAAGAATAAATAAATTACCTTTGATTTAATTGATTGAATGTTTTTGATGCGTCTGAGGGGAAAATAGAGTAAAAAGAGCTCTATTTATAGTAAATACCTCCCTCCTAGAGTCCAACAGGCTTCTAGTGGACGTGTAATGAACATATCCACTGGAATTGATCAATATTTTAAGGTTTGGAGATGATTACATCATTATCAAACCATATTACATCATTATTACACCATTATTTAGAGTTATCACTATAACTCTAAAGTTGATGACATCAGAGGCTTGGCAGGACCCCAAATTTCGTGGATTTTATTAGTTTTAATCATAAACTAATATTATTCACCAATTTTATCACTCTTAAGACTGTTAAACTTAAATTAAGGTTACAGTGAGTGATCATAACTGCTCAAATTAAGCTCAAACTTTGATCCTCAATACCTTTTAAGATTTACACGCTACAGCAATTCAGAGAGTAAATCCTGATAGCCTGGAATAACCGTATTATTCTGCCAAGAGCTTTCCATTATATCATCAAAACTCTAATTTTGATGATTTTTCTTGTAACTCATCTTTTCTGCCGAAATTCAATATTTTAAACTTCAAACCTTGATTTCAGGGTGTTATACCCTGAATTTAATAATAACAATTACATCATTCTTCACGAATGAACTAGTAGAATCCAACCGTATACTTTTTTTTAAGTTTGGACCACTTTCACAACAAAGTGGTCAACAGCTCTGTTGATTTTTATCAATATTTCATCATAGGTTTTAGCCTTGTTTATAATTTGTAAAATAAAGTTCATATCTGTGTTCTTACAGTAATTAAGTGGTAACTTTATTTTTGGTTCATCATTCTATCATGTATAGTTTAGGAGATATTAGCTATGATCCTTGAATATATGCGTTGACCAAAAAAGTGCATATATTCAGGTTAATTCCTTAAGTATTAACTTTGGGAATTGGCTTATTAATTGTTTTATGTGTGGAATTTTGTGGGGAATCTACTGGTACAACTAATCTCACATGTTGTTTCATTAGGCCTTGAGATAAATAAGGTTTTATGGTTTTTATAAGGTATTATACCTTATAATTCATTAAATATTGACTTTACAGATATGCCATAAAAATGGTATATGTGTATTTTCCCATGGGGAATTCAATGGTACAATTCATTTTACATGTTGATTCATTGGTTTTTAAGTTAAACCAATTTTTGTACCAATTTATGGTATTTTTTGTATATTTAAGTAATTATTTTTAATGTATAATTATTCTAAGTAATATTAATATAATTATATTGAAGGTATAATTATTCTTAGTCTTTGTTGTGACCTTATTGGGTATGTGGTCATATCTCAAAGGCTCACATTCCCTGCCACCAAAAAAGATTGTACCACAATCTGATATGTGTGATTAGGGTATCATCCACTGTCCTACCTCTTCATTAGACTTTATCAGTCTTGAAGCTCAATAATGCTTGATTTTGTTATTCTTTAGGTTTTCTTTCATGTCTAAACCTCCTCAGTAGTTTATCAGCATTTGTTATATCTTTCTCAAGTAGCCATTCATCTTCTTGAGTTGGATTTCTATACCTTACAAGGTATTCGCTTTCTTTTTTGTTCCTTGTCCTTCTTTCTTTAAGGACTTTTACAATTCTTTTTTCTTCTCCTTCTTCCAAAGGGGGAATTTCAAGTGGGGGTTTATTTCTTAGTGGAAATAATTCCTTGTCACTTGAGCTGTAAGGTTTTATAAGACTTACAGGGAAAGTTGGGTGTTTATTCATTAAATCACCTGTAAGTTCCAATTGTACAGCATTGGGTCCATGAAGTGCTTTTACCATAAATGGTCCTGCAAAGGAATCTTTCAATTTCTTTGGTCCTTTTATGTTATCAAAGTTAAGAGTTGATACTAATACCAAATCTCCTATTTTTAATTCAGGTGGTTTATGACTTTTGTCCCATCTTTCTTTTGCATATTTGAAAGAGTCTTGCATGCATCTGTTTGCATGGTGTCTTGCTTTGTCAAGCATTATCTTAAAACTGCTTGCTGTTGGATGTATGTCCACGAAGTCCTTTTTGAGGGTATCATAAGGAAGTCTTGGATTCCAACCTTTCTCTAGCATTGCTGGTGTTTTGCCAGTAGAAGAATGGATTGATGTCTTATATGCCAGTTCAAGTGCTGGTATTAGTGTACACCAATCATGGGTAAAACCATCAGAATATTTGAATTCTAGCCCATAAGCACAGAATCTTCTGATCATATCCTCTAGGGTCTGTATCATTCTTTCTGCTAAACCATCAGTTTGAGGATGATAAGCTGTTGAGAATGATAACTTTGTCCCAAACAAGTTATGGAGATTTGTCCATAATGCTGAAGTGAACTTTGGGTCTCTGTCACTTATAATATTTTGGAATAAGCCTGTGTGGCTAATGACTTTATTCCATATCATTATGGCTGTATCCATAGCTGTGTCATCTTCATGACATGGTAAGAACATGGGAGTTTTACTGTACCTGTCAACTAACACTAGACATGCATTATAGCTCCTGTCTCCTCCTGGAGGTAGTGCTGTTACCCAATCCATATGAACTATTTCCCATGGGGATTTTGGTTCTTGGATTTGGATCATCATTCCAAATTTCTTTCCTGTGGCTCTGTTGGCTTTTTGACATCTGTCACAGGTTTGGCAGTACTCTGCAACATCTTTTTTCCAATTTGGCCACCAAGAGCAGGTTTTCACCCTCTCTAGTGTCCTATCTTCTGAGAGATGTCCAGATGCAACACTATCATGACACTCATGTAAAATAGTGTTTATTAGTGTTCTATCTGTTAAGGCCATAACACATGTGTGTTTTGTTCTATGGTAAAGGATTCCATCAAGGAGGTGGAATCTTCCTTCATCATATGCCTTTTTCCATATTTCATCTAGTTTTGATGAAAGTGATGGATCTTTGCAGTCTTTCATTAGAAGTTGGCTTAAGATATGGCAATTTTTGTCTGTCTTATAGCTTTCTTTAACTTGGTTAAAGAATTCTGTGCCAATGTCTGTAACACATATTCCTTCTATATGGTGTTCTTCTTGTGGTACCCATGCTGGATTGTCAGGGGTATTTGCTAGAGCCCATCTGCTGAGACCATCTGCATTTTTATGAATATTTCCAGATTTATGAACAATAGTCATATTTCCTCTATATTCTTGGATAGCAATTTGCCATCTCAGCATATGTCTATTTGGAGTCTTCATATTTAATAGTGATTTCACAGCATTACAGTCTGTGATTACATCAAATACTGTGCCATCCAAATAATAATGCAGTTTTTCTAAAGCCCACACTAGGCATAAGCATTCCATTTGGCTTGCTCCATACCTTGCTTCTGTTGGCTTTATTTGCCTTGAAATGAAACAAATTGGTCCTTCCACTGGTTTATCATTGATAATTTGTGTTTGGTGAAGTGCAGCACCTAGTCCCTCTCCACAAGCATCAATGTACAGTTTGAAGGGTAGTTTCCAATCTGGCATTAGAAGAAATGGGGCATTTGTTAGTGAATTTTTCAATTCTTCATATTCCTTGACCCTTTCTTCAGTCATTTCATAAACTGTTTGTTGGTCACATAATTTATATAAGGATTTGGCAATTTTTGCAAAGTCCTTTATATGCTGTCTATAGTAACCAGCAAATCCTAGAAATGATTGAATTTCTTTTTTGGTTTGAGGCATTGGTTTAAGTAGTACTGCTGCTACTTTATTTTTGTCTATGCCTAGACTAAGGCCAGATACAACATGTCCTAGTGCTTTTAATTCACTATATGCAAAATGACATTTTTTCAAGGAAATTTTCATATTCACTTGGACTATTTTTTGTAGTACCCTTTCTAGTCTTGTAAGGTGATTTTCCCAAGTTTCTGAGCAAACTATAATATCATCAATATAGATAATTAACCATCCATCTGATAATTCTTCAGGGAATATGGTATTCATAATTCTTTGATAATGGGAAGGTGCATTTTTTATCCCAAATCGCATTCTTAAGTATTCAAAAATTCCACAATGGACTATTATTCTTAGTAGTTTCTTGGCATTGTCTGTTAAGACATTTTGATGAAAACCCTTAAGAGCATCCATAGCTGTGATGAACTTAGCTTGTGACAATTGGGTCAATGTCTCATGGATTCTAGGTATTGGATATCTGTCTGGAATGGTATAGGTATTCAGAGCTCTGAAGTCTCCTACCATCCTTGATTTTCCATTATTCCAAGTTATAATGACAGGTGTAGTAACTTCTACTTGTTCATTATGTCCAACCTTTCTTAACACTCCAAGGTCCATTAATTCTTTGATGTGCACCTCTAAGGCTTCTCTAGCTCTTGGACTGGCTGGATAAGCAGGTCTTCTTAATAAAGGTGGGTAAGGCTTTTCTACATTAAGAATTATATCCACTTCATGTCCAATTATGGCACCTAGTGGCTCTTTGTCAGTTGCAAAGGCATTTTTATACTTAAATAAGAGGTCAATCAATTTTTCTTTCATTTTTTCTGTTAATTCTTGATTGAATTCTGCCTCTTTAAGTTGTTCAGATATAAAAAGTTCCTTTTCTGGAATTTTTTCTTCCTTCTTAATAGCTGTGATTTGTTTTTTGTTATTTAAGAAGCCAAACTTTTGTCTTTTGTTATCTCCTATGGTAAAATATCTATCTTTTTGGTTGGAGATATCTATACCATAGATTGATAAGTAGTCATTCCCAAGTATGAGGTAATTACTAGTACAGTTGTCCATTACTACAAACTCTACTTTAATTCTGACACATTGTGAGGGATGAGGAAAAATTAGTGTTAAATCAATTATTCCAAGGGGCTTCATGCTCTCACTTGCACTACTAAATTTGACACCTTGTATTGGCATAAGTTTTTCTTGCTAGTTTTGGACAATGGTTTTTAAATAACTTTTGCCAACACAAGTGCAATATGCTCCTGTATCCAAGTTAGCTTTTCCTTCTTGGTTATCAACCATAACAATACTTATACTTGATTTTCCAGCTGTATATCCCATTCCTCTTGCAGGTTTGGTTCTATACATTTTGGCATCTTGTATGTTTGTCAGGTTTGTGTCAGATGTTCCAACTTGTGTTAAGTTTGAATTAACATCCAGTACTTCATAAATTATATCAATATTATTAATTTGTGCATTAATTATATTGATTTCATCACTTTCAGAGCTTTCTGACTCTTCTGTCTCTTTTTCAGAGTCAGATTCCTCTTCTTTGTCATTGTGGCTTTCTGTTTCCACAATTTCATTAATCTTTGCTTTTTTAAGGCAATTATTGGCTAAGTGTCCAATACCTCCACATTTATGGAATTTTCTTTGCTCATTATTGTTGGATGTATTGGGCTTAAAGGATTCTTTTGATTTATCTTTTTTGATAAATGGTTTATTTGGGCTTCTAATGTCCAATTTTTTCCAAGTCCTGCCAATTTTTGTTCTTGTCACTATATCTTCTAGTGCATTTATATACTCTTCTGTGGAGCATGGTTCTATACACCTGCTTCTTAGGGCATGTTCTAGTTCCCCTCCACATTTTTTAAGTATTTTCATGTGCACCATCTTTTGTGACATTTCTGGGTACAGTGCATTAAGCCTTTCAACTTGTTTCAAGAACCAAGTTAAAGGTTTGTCTTTCTCTGGGTCAAAGAAAGAGTTTTCAAATGCATTTTCTATCTTATACCTCCAGGCATCATTTTCCCACTTGGTTATTATTTCTTGTTTCCACCAAGACCAGGTATTTTTACCATTTGCTTGTCTTATGCCATAATACCATTTTTTTGCAGATTTCTCAAACAATCAATGTAATCTTGCAGTGATTAATTCATCTGGTATGGCATAGTCTTCTTGTAACATGTCAATTGTTTTAATAAATGACATGTGGTCATATTCACCTTCTCCTGTGAATGTTGGCCATTCTTTCAATTGAGGTGCTTCCTTCATTAAGACTTGGTTATTATCTTGGTGACTCAAGTCTGTTATGAAAGGATTTGACAATTCCTCTTTTGTTTTAACAGGGCTTCTTATATGAGAAAATGGTGTTGATAACTTTGGCATATTTAAATTAGCCTCATTAATTTTATCCATTTTTTCAGTGATAAGCCTCATTTCACTCTGAATATCATCTTTCAGATGCATTCTTGCTTCATCACTTTTTTCCACATGGTCCAAAAGTAATTTTTGGTGTGATGACGTCTTTTCTTCAAATTTTTCTACAGAAATACTTAATTTATTTAATTTTTCTGTAAGATTGTCAATACTCACATCATAATTGATTGTAAAAGTCTTGTCTTTGATATCTTTTATGTATTTATACAATTCTTGTTGTCCTTGTATTAATTTTTGAGTATTTTCAATTAAATTCTTTGGTTTATTATTTTCAACAATAAACTTAATGTTGTAAATTTCTTTCTTGTTTTGCACAACAATTTTTGTTAAAGAAGATAAATTGTTATTTATTTCTTGTAGTGATAATAAACTATCTTTAATTTCTTTTAGAGGTAATATACTATTTTTAATTTCTGTTAAAGTATTTACAACATCTTTGGACAAGGTTATTTCTTTGGGAAATGAGGTTGTCTCATTCTTTGCTCTTCCTTGTCCTTGAATTCCATCAAGGTTCTGGCCATGTTGAAAACATTGTCCATGGCATCCTTTTGGATTCTTGGGATTCTGTAGCTTGGGGAATATGGTTTCCTCCAATGCTTTTTCTTGTTCTTCTTCCCTTCTTGGGGAAGTGGTTTGGCTTGGGGCTTGCTGGTGGAAGCTACTGGGGCTTCTTCCTTGGTTGCCTCCCTCTTTTTGGCATGGTAGTCCTTGATTTTTTTGATTCGAGGTTTGGATGACAGTGGATTCCATCCATTAGAGTATTTCACTATCTCCTCCTCTTTGAGGAATTTTTCAGGATGTTCCAGGAGTTCATCACTCCTTGGCGTATTTGAGGCAACATTTCCCAATCTTTGTCCTTGTACACTGTGCAATACTGCTTGTACTGGCTCATGTAGATGTCTATTTGAGCCCTCCGAATGTGATTTGTACTTGTTTGAGTTACTCATACTTAGTTCCAATTCAGGCTCAGATATCATGGGCATTTCTGGGACTTGCCTTTGGGATAAGGCACTTCCTTGTGTGGATTCTGTTCCACTGGGGATATTGCCCTTTTTTTTCCCTTTTGAGGGATCAGTTCTACCTCTGAGTCCAGCTCCATCTGATTGGATGGAGTATTGGGAACCTCTTCTGGTAGTCATAGTTTAAGGAATAAGAAAAAATAAGAGTATTTGAGAATAAAATTCTTTTTATGGCAATTATAAAAGAGGTGCTCACCTTCAGAGTCTTGAATGGTGGGTCCTGGAAAGTCTAATTTCTTAGCTTTCTTTCTTTTAGTGATAACTGGTGTCGGAGAAATTTGACAAGTTTCTTCCACCAATCTCTCAACAGTAGCTTGGTTGTCTTCTGTTGGGTTATCTTCAAACACTAAAAAAGACAAATAAATATAAGTCTTTTTATAAGAAGTGTTATTTTTTTGGTAAGATATGGCAATTTTCCACGTAGAAATTGCTTTTATATCTTTAAAAAATTAAAATAAATAAAGAAATGAATAAAAATGAATAAAAATAAGTTTTTTTTTGGTTTTTAATATTTTTTAATATTTTTTTTTTTTATATTTTTATTTTTAAAGAATAAAATAAAAAATGAATATGATTCTTATAAAATTAAATTATAATAAAATTATTTTTAATTTATAAAATATCTCTTTTAATCACTAGAGTAACTCAAAGAAAGTTCTTGCAAGTCTAAGGATGTGAAAAACCACGTGTAAGACAGTACAATTGCTTTCCAAATGCCTCAATAGCTTTTAAAATCAATAAAATATAAAATTATTATATAATTTTATGATCATAAATATAATTTATTATTGGATAAACCCAAATAGAATCTTTTTAAAGGTCTTTTAAGTAAATATCACGGCCAGGCCCCCAAATGTAAGGTTTGACTATGAAAAAATAAGTAAAAATTACTAATTTATTACTTATTGTACTCTGAATGTCCTTATGAATTGAATAAATAAGATTAAAAATATAATAATAATAAATATTTATTATTATTATGGCGTAAAATAATTATATTATTAAATAAATATAACAATATAATTTATATTATGAAAATATAATATAATAAATAAATATATTAATATAAAATAATTAATATATTTAAAAAGCTCTTTATTATTGTTACCAACAAATAATAAAGGCGTAAAAAATTGCTTTTTATTAATAAAAAACAATTAATAACAATAATATTACTAATATTAAAGTTATGAATTAATATAAATACTATTTATATTAATTAAAGAATTATTAAGAGAGTAATAATAGAGAAATTATTATAATAAGAGAAAATAACCTACTTTTAACACTTAATATAATAATTTTGAAATATTTTACGCCAAAAAATATAAATACAACTTTTTCAAATTGTATTTACAATAAAAATAAAGAAAATTACAAATTATTCTGGATTTTTACGTGGAAATGAGTTTTAGAGAGATTTTTAACAAAAACAATTAAATAAATGATTTAATCACGTCAAAATAGATGATTATAGCAAGGTGGTCTTTGGTCTTGAATAATATAATACTTTTATATATAAAGAATAAAGAAATTACCTTTGATTTAATTGATTTAATGTTTTTGATGCGTCTGAGGGGAAAATAGAGTAAAAAGAGCTCTATTTATAGTAAATACCTCCCTCCTAGAGTCCAACAGGCTTCTAGTAGACGTGTAATGATCATATCCACTGGAATTGATCAATATTTTAAGGTTTGGAGATGATTACATCATTATCAAACCATATTACATCATTATTACACCATTATTTAGAGTTATCACTATAACTCCAAGGTTGATGACATCAGAGGCTTGGCAGAACCCCAAATTTCATGGATTTTATTAGTTTTAATCATAAACTAATAGTATTCACCAATTTTATGACTCTTAAGACTGTTAAACTTAAATTAAGGTTACATTGAGTGATCATAACTGCTCAAATTAAGCTCAAACTTTGATCCTCAATAACTTTTAAGATTTACACGCTACAGCAATTCAGAGAGTGAATCCTGATAGCCTGGCATAACCGTATTATGCTGCCAAGAGTTTTCTGTGAGCCTTGAGGTATATTTTACATACCCAAATAGGCCACAATTATCTTAAAAAGAAATTTTGAATTATGCAAAACTCATAAGTCATGCATATATCCAAAATTCATCATTTTCAATTTCAGAAAAGATGAATAACTTTTTATTGAGTAAGTAAATCCATGGATTTAAGACCAGATTTGGATTCTACACAAAAATTCACCTAGGGTAGCTCCATAGAGTGAATAAGCTCAATTTAAGTATTTGAGGTGGTAAAATGGAAAATACTTCAATACCACATCATTAATACCACATAAAAGATCCGTGAAAATTTTTGTTTTTCTTGATTTTTAGCCAAAATAATGGGAAAGTGAGAAATCCCATGTTACATATACACTAAGAATAGTGTTATGCATGTTTTGAGCACTTAATATCATGATATTCCTACATGGACTTTTGGTACACCCATAGTGGATATCTCACTTTAAGCTTAAATTACTATTTTGACGTAAAAAATAGGCAAGGGGGACAAAAGACATCAAAGAGAGCCAGGGTACCCAACTTCTGAGGCCTCAGAGGCGTGGATAGCTCCAAAGCATGGATCCATTGCTCATCTTGGCCCAATTGGTAAACTAAAACTCTTTGGGAACTTGGTTACCAAGTTACAACTACTGTAAAACACCAGAAAATAGCAAATAACCTGCTATTTTGACGTGCCAAGGAGGTAATGAGCTACTTACACTCCTGTAACCATGTCAATTACTAATGACTTTCCATGGATAAACCCCAAAAGAGTAATTAAAACCCTTTTGGGACCCATATTCATTGATTTACCTCATAGCAACCAGCAAAACACTGCTATTTGCAATTCTACGTAGAAATGAGGTAAAAACTTCAAAAATTCATTAAAAATACAATTCTTAATGAATCTTTCTGAAACCTTCAGGACTAAAGGAGAACTGTATTATCTATGGTACAACCAAAAAGAATTACAGTCTTACTAGTAAAATTAAAAGTTTTACGCACAGTCCATTTTTGGTTATTCTATGTGAAACACTGAATCTTCAAAAATTCACAGTAATTACAACCTGTGATTAAATTAGCAATAACATTGATAACTTTGAGAAATCAATGATTATTTTAGAATAAAAGAAGATTTACAAGTTTTACTCCTTTTATTCTTAACCATATTGGGGTTGGTAGTCACGTAAAAGCATCAATTAAGTAATTATGATAATCTTACGTGACAACTGATGATGCAATCAATAATCCAAAAAGGTTTATTCTTTTCTCACTCACTGGTTTTTCAGTTTGCTCCATGGCACGCCTCTGTGAGCTGTTGTTGACTTAAAAGAGGCCTCCTCTTGCTGTTTTTTCCAATAATCATCTTATCAATTTATTAAATCATTATTACCAACAAGTAAGTATTAGTTACAGCTATTCTTAAGTGTTTTAAATCTTTCAGAATCAACCAGAAAGACGTGAAATCATAGAATCCAACTATATATTGTTGTAATACTGTTATAAATCCTTTTGATCCCTTAAATCCACAATTCCACGTCAAATTTCTCTACTTTTATCTGTCAATAAGTTCTTTGGAGTATTAGTGAGTCATTCATCTTTAATTCTTAAAGTTTTTCTCTAGTAATAGTTTTCTTCAAGAATTATCTTTATAATTATTCTTGTAAAAGATAATTATATATTAAAATAATTTTATTATTTTAATAAAAGAAGTTTTTATTATTAAATTCTTCTTGTAATTGATTCTTGTAGACAATTACTGCTCACTGTTATAATCACTAGTAGTGTATAACACATGAAAGAAATAATTTTATAATTATTTAATTGTGGTTATAATAATTTTTTATTATTATATTTCATAAGAACAGACATAGTACTGTTGAGTAATAGTAATATTATCATCAGTTTCATAGTCACATCTTACATTTGGGGGCCTGGCCTTGTTTTTTTGAACCTTGTACCCTTAATTAATATATTTTTGAGCTCTAAAATATATTAATTTAATTAATTTTTTTCTTTCAATTTGAAGTTAAAATATTTTTATTTTTGAGATTGTTTTAAAATCTTTTTCATTGAGGAATTTGGTTTAATTTTATATTGTTTTTACACGTGGCTTTTTCACATCCAAAAACTTATAAAATTATTCTTTGAGTTACTCTGAATTAATTTTCATTCAAAATCTTAAATTTTAATTTTTTTTCTTTAAAAAGAATAATTTTTTTAATATTAAAAAATATAAAACTTATAAAAAATCTTTAAAAATATTTTAAAAAAAGTATAAAAAATAATTTTTCTCTTTTATAATTTTTTCTAGTGTCTTTAATCAAATACTGTGCAGCTGGCAACAGACTCAGTAAAAGATATATCACTAGTCCAGAATCTGAAGACAGTATTGAGGTGCAGATTGCTAAAAGAGGCACCTTATTCAACTCAGGAAAAGCTAAATTACCACCAAAAGGTGTGTATTTTATCTTATATTTTCACCTTTTATCTTTAAATTGACGTGAAAATGGTGCATACCAGAAATGGAAGCAATTATTCAGTCCAGCCAGATGGATGTGGACATGGAAGAGGCAAGACCAAATCCAGAAGTGCCAAATCTTCCACAAGAAAGACACATCTGGAGGATGCCAGAGTTGCCCCCCATTCCCCAAGGTCTGTACCAACAGATTTTGACGTAAATTCTGAGCCTGAACTAATTTATGATAATATTTCCAGGGCCGAACCATTTTCAAGTGGCAGCAATAGAAATATATCAGAGCCAGTACAAAAATTGGTTCAGAGCAGCCAAAGAAGAGGAATGGGAAATCTGCCCAAGCCTTTGGCAGGGGGCCATGAACTCCTACTTACACATCAAGAGCTTTCTGGGTCAGGAGAAGACCATAGAACTCTTAGGAGGTTGGAGCCCCCTGTCTTGCAAAGACAAGGTCAAAAAGATAAAGAATTGGTTGAAGAACCAGAGTCTTTTATCCATAGACCAGAAGAAAGAGTTGGAAATGACTCCAACTTTGGAGACAGAGGCACCAGTGGCATCTACCAGCTCCAAACCAGCTCCAGAAGCATCCAAGGACAAGCCCAAAGGACCTCAAAAGAAACAGAGAGGTCCCAAGAGCCATCAAAGCAAGGGCAAAGGCAAAGCCAATTGGCACAGACCTTACCCACAAGGGTACAGGATCCCCAGATTGGAGCCTTCAGCAGTGGACAGTGTCTTCAATATGGCCAGAACTCTTATGGAATTTACAGCCAAGGAGCAGGAAAGGATGAACAGGACTTTTCCACGCAAATAACTGATGTACATAGAAGTATTAGTGTAGAAATTGGCAAACTTGAGTCAAAGTTAAAGCAAATTACATTAGACATCAATGATTTAAAGAAAAGTAACAAGCAACATTCTGAATGGCATCAATTGACAACTGTCACCCTTGAGTCAATTAGCAATTCTTGTGAAAGAATTGAGAACCAATGTCAAACTCAGAATAATGACACAGAGGATCCTTCCATTTTTAAAGTAAATGATAGACTTAAAACTCTTGAAGACCATGTCTTACAAATAGTTAAGAACACCAATCAATTTGCTATACATTTAGCAAAAAGTGACAGTGAGAGGCAGAAATTGAAAAATGAAATAATTGCAAGTGTGGAACAAATTCATAAGAATCATGAACCACATATGCCAAGACATTCTACACCATTGACTGAAGAAAAACTTTCTGTTAAAGAAAGTTTGACTCCATTCTTAGGAGAAAATGTTATTTCTGCAAAGGATATTCCCAAATTAGAAGAATGGCCAACATTCTCTGGTGAAGGAGAATACAGCCATATTGAATTCATCAGGACTATTGATATGTTGCAAGAAGACTTTAATATACCTGCTGAAATCATAGTAGGAAAATTACATTGTTTGTTTACCAAGACTGCAAAGAAATGGTATTACAAGATGAGAATAGATCATGGAAGACATGACTGGTCTTGGTGGAAATCTGAAGTGATTACCAAATGGGCCAATAATTCTTGGAGGTTTAAAATGGAGAATACTTTTGAAAATGCCATTTTTAACTCAGAAAAAAACGAACCACTTACTTGGTTCTTCAAACAAAAAGACAGATTATCTGCTTTACACCCAGATATGTCTGACACTATAATTAATATGGAAATATTAAGAAAGTGTGGAGGAGAACTGGAACATGCTATCAAAAGCAGATGTGTGGAACCCTGTTCAACAGAGGACTACATTAATGCTATGGAAGATATCATTACCAGAACAAGAATTGGTAAGACTTGGATTAGAAACCCAATAGAGTCCAAAATAGTCTCAAAGATTCCTAGAGAGGAAAGAAGACCAGAAAGACCTGTCTTAAAGTGTCATAAATGTGGAAGTACTTCACATTTAGCCAACACTTGCCCTAAGAAGACAAAGATCAATGAAGTTCAAGTCATTGAAGAAATTTGGTGTACTGAAGAGAAAGGAGAGTCTGATCAAGATTCTGCAGTCTCTGAAGATACACCAGTGGAGGACTATCCCATTGAGAACATTTCAGCTTTCTTTGAGGTCACAGAAGTCCATACCCACTTACCACAGTACAGTGAAGATTGCTGAAAACTGATCAATATCCAAGATGCCAGAATGTGTAAAACAAAACCTGCTAAAGGAAAGGGTTATACTGCTGGAGCATCCTGTATCACATCAGTTCTGATGAGTGATATTGAAGCCAAAGTGAATTTGGATACAGGGGCATTTTGCACTTGTATTGGCAAAGATTATTTCCAAATTATACTTCCTGAATGGAAAAACCATCTATTACCAATAGAAGGTGTACAATTCAGTAGTGCCAGTAACAATATGTACCCCTTGGGCATATTGGACACTAATATTGTATTCCCACATCCAGCAGGAAGTGTAAGAATGAAAACTGAGATTGTATTAATGGATAATTGCACATCTCACCACATCATTCTTGGAAATGATTACTTGAATATTTATGGTATTGATATAAATAACCATAAAGACAGATATTTCACAATTGGAGATAACAAAAGGCAAAAATTTGCTTTCTCCAATATGCCAAAACAGATATCTGTAGTATCTTCTGTCAAAGATACTTACAAAGATGAATTTGTGTCTAAACAACTTGTTGAAGCACAAATTAATCCATCATTGTCACCAAAGATGAGGAATGAACTTATTGATGTATTATATACATAAAATAATGCATTTGCATCTGATAATGAACCATTAGGCGCTATAAGGGGACATGAAATTGATATTACTCTTAATATTGATAGACCATATCCTCCAGTACTTAGAAGACCAGCTTATCCAGCCAGTCCCAGAGATAGAGAGGCCTTGGAAAGACATATCCAAGAGTTAATCCAACTTGGTGTACTAAGGAAAGTAGGCCATAATGAGGAGGTTGAAGTGACAACACCTGTTATCATTGCTTGGCATAATGATAAGTCAAGAATGGTTGGAGATTTTAGAGCTTTGAATACCTACACAGTTCCAGATAGGTATCCAATCCCTAGAATCCAAGAAACCTTGACTCAATTGTCTAAAGCCAGGTATATAACATCAATGGATGCATTGAAAGGCTTCCACTAAAATGTTTTGACGCCTAAAGCTAGGAAATTGCATAGAATTATCACTCACTGTGGTATTTATGAGTATCTTAGAATGCCATTTGGCATTAAAAATGCTCCATCTCATTATCAAAGAATGATGAATACCATCTTCCCCACAGAATTGTCTGAAGGATGGCTTATCATTTATATTGATGATATTATCATATGTTCTGACTCATGGTCTTTGAACCTTGAAAGACTTGCAAGAGTACTTCATAAAGTTGCAGAAGTGAACATGAAAATTTCACTTAAGAAATGCAATTTTGGTTTTGAAGAACTCAAAGCATTAGGACATGTTGTTTCTGGTTTGAGCTTGGGTATTGACAAGAATAAAGTGGCAGCAGTGTTACTTAAGCCAATACCCCAGAATAAAAAAGAAATGATGTCTTTTCTTACATTTGCTAGTTACTATAGGCAACACTTGAAAGATTTTGCAATTCTAGCCAAATCACTCTATAGAATCTGTCATCAACAGACTGTATTTGAGATGACACAGGAAAGAATTAAAGCTTATGAGAAGATAAAGAAAGCCCTTACAGAAGCATCTTTACTCCTCATGCCTGACTGGAATATTCCTTTTAAGTTGTACATTGATGCATGTGGAGATGGATTAGGGGCAGCCTTACATCAAGTCCAAATTATTGATGACAAACCTACAGAAGGACCAGTTTGTTATATCTCAAGGCAAATCAAACCAACATAGGCCAGATATGGTGCAAGCCAAATGGAGTGCTTATGTTTGGTATGGGCACTTGAGAAATTACACTATTACCTTGATGGCAGTGTTTTTGAAGTGATAACTGACTGTAATGCTGTAAAATCACTTCTTAACATGAAAACTCCCAACAGACATATGTTGAGATGGCAAATAGCCATTCAAGAATATAGAGGAAACATGACTATAGTTCATAAAGCAGGAAACATTCACAAAAATGCTGATGGACTTAGTAGATGGGCTTTAGCCAACACTCCTGATAACCCAGCTTATGTACCTTTGGAAGCTGAACCACAGATTCCAATTGAAGGAATTAAAATAACTGATATTGGGACTGAATTCTTTGAAGAGGTCAGAGAGTCTTATAAACAAGACAAGAATTGCCATATCTTGACTTCTTTATTGGATAAAGACTGCAAAGACACATCTTTGGTTAATGCACTAGATGAAGTTTGGAAAAATTCCTATTCTGAAGGAAGATTTCACTTGTTTGATGGGATTATTTACCATAGAACAAAACATTCTTGTGTGATGACACTGTGTAGTAGATTGCTTATCAATACCATTCTTCATGAATGCCATGATAGCATTTACTCTGGACACCTATCAGAAGACAGAACACTTGAAAAAGTGAAGAACTGTGCATGGTGGCCATCTTGGAGAAAAGAAACCATTGAGTATTGCCATACCTGTGATAGATGCCAGAAAGCAAACAGGAGTACAGGCAAGAAATTTGGATTGATGATCCATATTCAAGAACCAAAATCCCCTTGGGAAGTTGTTCACATGGATTGGGTCACAGCACTTCCTCCAAGTGGTGACAAAAGTTATAATGCTTGCTTAGTCATTGTAGACAGATATAGCAAAACTCCCATATTCTTACCATGTCATAAAGATGACACTGCTATGGATACAGCTCTTCTTTTATGGAGTAGAGTTATTTCTAATACAGGATTATTTAAGAATATCATAAGTGACAGAGATCCCAAATTCACATCTGCACTTTGGACCAATCTTCATAGATTGTTTGGGACTAAGTTATCATTCTCTACAGCATATCACCCTCAAACAGATGGGCTAGCAGAGAGGATGATTCAGACTTTAGAAGACATGATCAGGAGATTCTGTGCTTATGGATTAGAATTCAAAGACTCAGATGGCTTTACCCATGACTGGTGCACTCTGATACCTGCATTAGAATTGGCATACAAGACGTCAGTCCATTCTTCCACAGGACAAACTCCTGCTATGTTAGAGAAAGGATGGAATCCAAGACTCCCAGCAGATACACTGAGGAAAGACTTGATTGACATTCATCCTACAGCTTCCAGCTTCAAGATAATGCTTGATCAAGTAAAACATCATGCAAAAAAAAGTATGGATGATGCTTTTGATTATGCAAAACAGAAGTGGGACAAGAGTCATAAAGTACCAGACTTCAAAGTAGGGGACTTAGTTTTAGTTTCAACCTTGAATTTTAATAATATCAAAGGCCCAAAGAAACATAAAGATTCTTATGTAGGACCTTTTGTTATTGTTGCCTTACATGGAACCAATGCAGTTCAAGTGGAATTGAGTGGTGAATTGGAAAATAAACACCCCACCTTTCCAGTCAGCTTGTTAAAACCTTATCAACCAGCTGATAAAGAATTGTTTCCTTTAAGGAACCCAACTCCTTTAACTGTACCACCTGTGGAGCAGAATGAAGACAAAAAGATAAAGAAAGTCATTAAAGAAAGGAGACTTAGGGGTAAAAATCAAAGAGAATATCTTGTCAGATATAGAAATCCAGTACATGAAGATGAATGGATGGCAGAATCAGAAATACCTGACTCAGATAAACTCTTAAGAAGATTTAGAAATGAAAGAAGGCCACAAGCCTGAATATGTCTATAAATGTGCTTTAAATTACTTGATCTGAGTAATGTGAAGAGGTTGGACAGTGGACATTAACCCCCTTTGGGGCCTTATTCTTTTATCACTAAAAGAATTGTAGTACAATTTTATTTTTTGGTGGGAGGGAATGTGAGCCTTGAGGTATATTTTACATACCCAAATAGGCCACAATTATCTTAAAAAGAAATTTTGAATTATGCAAAACTCATAAGTCATGCATATATCCAAAATTCATCATTTTCAATTTCAGAAAAGATGAATAACTTTTTATTGAGTAAGTAAATCCATGGATTTAAGACCAGATTTGGATTCTACACAAAAGTTCACCTAGGGTAGCTCCATAGAGTGAATAAGCTCAATTTAAGTATTTGAGGTGGTAAGATGGAAAATACTTCAATACCACATCATTAATACCACATAAAAGATTGGTGAAAATTTTTGTTTTTCTTGATTTTTAGCCAAAATAATGGGAAAGTGAGAAATCCCATGTTACATATACACTAAGAATAGTGTTATGCATGTTTTGAGCACTTGATATCATTGTATTCTTACATGGACTTTTGGTACACCCATAGTGGATATCTCACTTTAAGCTTAAATTACTATTTTGACGTAAAAAATAGGCAAGGGGGACAAAAGACATCAAAGAGAGCCAGGGTACCCAACTTCTGAGGCCTCAGAGGCGTGGATAGCTCCAAAGCATGGATCCATTGCTCATCTTGGCCCAATTGGTAAACTAAAACTCTTTGGGAACTTGGTTACCAAGTTACAACTACTGTAAAACACCAGAAAATAGCAAATAACCTGCTATTTTGACGTGCCAAGGAGGTAATGAGCTACTTACACTCCTGTAACCATGTCAATTACTAATGACTTTCCATGGATAAACCCCAAAAGAGTAATTAAAACCCTTTTGGGACCCATATTAATTGATTTACCTCATAGCAACCAGCAAAACACTGCTATTTGCAATTCTACGTAGAAATGAGGTAAAAACTTCAAAACTTCATTAAAAATACAATTCTTAATGAATCTTTCTGAAACCTTCAGGACTAAAGGAGAACTGTATTATCTATGGTACAACCAAAAATAATTACAGTCTTACTAGTAAAATTACAAGTTTTACTTACAGTCCATTTTTGGTTATTCTACGTGAAACACTGAATCTTCAAAAATTCACAGTAATTACAACCTGTGATTAAATTAGCAATAACATTGATAACTTTGAGAAATCAATGATTATTTTAGAATAAAAGAAGATTTACAAGTGTTACTCCTTTTATTCTTAACCATATTGGGGTTGGTAGTCACGTAAAAGCATCAATTAAGTAATTATGATAATCTTACGTGACAACTGATGATGCAATCAATAATCCAAAAAGGTTTATTGTTTTATCACTCACTGGGTTTTCAGTTTGCTCCATGGCACGCCTCTGTGAGCTGTTGTTGACTTAAAAGAGGCCTCCTCTTGCTGTTTTTTCCAATAATCATCTTATCAATTTATTAAATCATTATTACCAACAAGTAAGTATTAGTTACAGCTATTCTTAAGTGTTTTAAATCTTTCAGAATCAACCAGAAAGACGTGAAATCATAGAATCCAACTATATATTGTTGTAATACTGTTTTAAATCCTTTTGATCCCTTAAATCCACAATTCCACGTCAAATTTCTCTACTTTTATCTATCAATAAGTTCTTTGGAGTATTAGTGAGTCATTTATCTTTAATTCTTAAAGTTTTTCTCTAGTAATAGTTTTCTTCAAGAATTATCTTTATAATTATTCTTGTAAAAGATAATTATATATTAAAATAATTTTATTATTTTAATAAAAGAAGTTTTTATTATTAAATTCTTCTTGTAATTGATTCTTGTAGACAGTTACTGCTCACTGTTATAATCACTAGTAGTGTATAACACGTGAAAGAAATAATTTTATAATTATTTAATTGTGGTTATAATAATTTTTTATTATTATATTTCATAAGAACAGAAATAGTACTGTTGAGTAATAGTAATATTATCATCAGTTTCATAGTCACATCTTACATTTTCATTACATCATCAAAACTCTAATTTTGATGATTTTTCTTGTAACTCATCTTTTCTGTCAAAATTCAATATTTTAAACTTCAAACCTTGATTTCAGGGGGTTATACCCTGAATTTAATAATAACAATTACATCATTCTTCACGAATGAACTAGTAGAATCCAACTGTATACTTCTTTTTAAGTTTGGACCACTTTCACAACAAAGTGGTCAACAGCTCTGTTGATTTTTATCAATATTTCATCATAGGTTTTAGCCTTGTTTATAATTTGTAAAATAACGTTCATATCTGTGTTCTTACAGTAATTACGTGGTAACTTTATTTTTGGTTCATCATTCTATCATGTATAGTTTAGGAGATATTAGCTATGATCCTTGAATATATGCGTTGACCAAAAAAGTGCATATATTCAGGTTAATTCCTTAAGTATTAACTTTGGGAATTAGCTTATCAATTGTTTTATGTGTGGAATTTTGTGGGGAATCCACTGGTACAGTTTATTTCACATTTTGTTTCATTAGGTCTTGAGATAAATAAGGATTTATGGTTTTTATAAGGTATTATACCTTATAATTCATTAAATATTGACTTTACAGATATGCCATAAAAATGGTATATGTGTATTTTTCCATGGGGAATCCAATGGTACAATTTACTTTACATGTTTATTCATTGGTTTTCGAGTTAAACCAATTTTTGTACCAATTTATGGTATTTTTTGTATATTTAAGTAATTATTTTTGATGTATAATTATTCTAAGTAATTTTAATATAATTATATTAAAGGTATGATTATTCTTAGTCTTTTTTGTGACCTTTTTGGGTATGTGGTCATATCTCAAAGGCTCACAAAACCTCTTCTCTCACAGGAAGAAGGTTCTTTACTCAACTTCCTTTATCACTGGTAGATCTGGAAAATGGCTTAAATTATATCTCTCAAATATCTCCAATGAAGGAACTTCCTATTTTCTGACAAATTAGGAATTATTTGAAACCCATTATTCACACGGTTTGCGGATTAAAATGACTTTGGGAAAGCTGAAAAACAGTCAGATAAACTCAAGATGAAGAAAAGTGGTCATATCTCTTTAAACATTGCTGATTTCAGATACTTAATGTCAAGAATTGGAGATTGGGGAAAAGAGGAATATATTCATTTTTATGGAAGAGGCTTTGAATCAAGGGTGTTCTAATAATAGGCTTCTCACTATGGTAATGGTGATAGCCTTCAAGAACTAATGGATATTAATCTTGAGCTGAATATGAGGTATGGTGAGAGGCAGAAGGAAAAGGGTAGTCATAAAGAGAAGAAAACACCAGTTTCTGGGACCAATTCCTTCATGACTCCTCAAAATTCATCTTTCAAGACGTCTCATCACCAGAAGAATAAAAAGGGGAACAATTTTCCAGTTTCTAAGGATAAGCCCCATCCTTCTCCCCTCAATAAGGACAAAAAATCAATTGGTTTTGAAAAGGAGACAAGAATTACAAAATGATTATGCCCTTATTGTTGTGGAAAGCATATAATTTGAAAATTCTTCAAGATGCCTCAGAATAGGCCTGCACCATCAAGAGGTTTCCCTGGCAAGCAGGGAAAAGCCTGAGTGGGAATCATGATGTGTTCAATGGTTCTCACTTTCCTTCAAGAGCACAACTGTGCACTATGAATACTAGTGTCAAGAAGTCTTTAAGTTATCTTATTTTTGCTTCTGTCTCTGATATTTCTTATAGTCTTCTCATTGATTCTGATGCTACAAAATCTTTTATTGAGAAGAATTTTGTCCTCAAGTACTCATCAACTATGTCAGTGCTCCCAGGAGAGATTCCTCTTGGCATTCTTTATTCAAATGAATAAACTTCTTTGTTCATCACCCATTATACCAAGTGGGTTGTTGCCTTGCCTTCATTCCCAAGCTTTGAATGGGACTTCTTTATCATAGATTCCTCCAAGGGAGAAGACCTCATTTTGGCTATTGTTGTCACATGAGCTCTTCTAAGTGAAGAGGGCCTGGCACTCAGTAAGCTGGGACTTAATTATGGAGGGCTCAGGATATGGTAAGAAAAGAGTACACTTAAGAGTGGTAAGAGATTAATTGCTAAATAAAACAATATAAGAAACAGCAGCAACAAATGGTAAGAGTAAGAATAAAAAAGCCAACCACAAACAAGTCCAAGTCCACTGTTTCAACCTGTCAGAATGGAAAGAGAAGGTTTGATAAGGATATGGCCACCCAACTCATACTATACAGGCAAAGACTAACCTAAAATTAAATAATTATAATATGCAAAAAATAAGGATAAGAATAATTATAAAATAATGAATATACTAAATTAATTAACTGGGGAAAAGTCCCCAGGGGGGAGAAAGAGGGGCTGGTATATGTGAGAATCACCAGCCCTAATCCAGACAGAGAATTTTCATGAGAAGATTTTATGATTGAATTGAGTCTGGTCAATTCAGGTCCTGTACAGATGTATAGGATTTGTACAAGAGGAGTGGTGGTATTGAGTGATCATACAGTTTGGAAATGGTGTATCCAAACTGTATTGGGTAATTCCAACCTGTACAAGTATTGACAGACTGTATGCATGTTTCAGCAAGGAAGATTGCTGACACTGAATGCTGATACACACAGTGGATTTGCTGGTTTGAGGTGTTTGAGTGGGTGTAAGTATGAATACCCTTACCCCTGATTAGTGGTTGTTACAATCATTTTCTTTTCCATTTCAATTCCATTATTTATTCAAAAAATGGATTGATCACCCATTATTTTAATTATAGGGATTCTAGTGCTATTATTTCTTCTACTATTAATGAATGTGCAACCGCTGTAAACATTGTTGCTCTGGTTGGTGAACTTAAGACACCTTCCCTTCCTTCTTCTATCTATATTTCTCCCATCATTTCCTCTCAGTCATTACTTCCATCAAGAGATTAAGTCTTCAAAGAGATGAAAGATGTTTCTATATCTTCACTTCATCTCTTTCAAGGTAATATGGACCTTCATCATTTATCCTTTCATGCCTCCCTGGAGGAGCAGTGGGATGAAGGGGAAGACCCAGATGAAATTGAAACTGTGCTGAACGTAGTCCCTTGTGCTTATCACCAATATTTGGATGTATTCTTCAAGTTGAAAGCAGAGAAAAATCCTCCACACCCAACCTGTGATCATAATATTGAACTGCAGGGGTCTCTACCTGCAACTGGTTTGATCTACTCTTTATCAAGTAATGAGTGAGAAACACTTTGGGAATTCATTTCAGAGAATTTAGAGAAAGTTTTAATCAGGCCAAGCTCCTCTTCAACAGGAGAGCCTTTCCCTTTTGTCAAGAAAAAGGATGGTGGCCTCCATTTGTGTGTTGACTACCACAAGCTCAATGCTATCACTATGAAGAACAGGTATCCTTTTTTTCCAATGAACAAGATCCTCACTGTCTTGAAATTTTCCACTATATTCTGCAAGGTAGATTTATGTGGTTCTTGTAATATCTTCAGAATTAAAGAGGGGGATGAGTACTTAAACACTTTTACAGCAAAATATGGTAGCTATTGGTATTTGGTTATTCCATTTGGCTTAACCAATTCTTCCCCTTCATTACAGAGCCTTGTGAATGATATCTTGCAGATTTCTTGAATATTTTTTCTGTAGTCTACTTAGATGATATTATGATCTTTTCTAGCTCTGATGGGGAACATGTCAAACATGTGGCATCTGTCCTCCAAAGCCTGAGGTACAGTGATCAGTTTGATAAAGCCTCAAAATGTGTATTCCATACCTCAAGTGTGCAATCTTTGGGTCATGTTGTTTCAAGTGATGGCCTAAAGATGGATTCTTCAAATTCTCATGAAATCCTCAATTGGCCTAAGCCCAGGAAAATCAGGGCCCTTTGTTTTTCCTTGGATTGGCCAATTTTTATCATTCTTTCATTGAAAATGCTTCCAAAAAGTCACTTCAATCACTTCCCTTCTCAAAAAATACTCTACCTTTATCTTCAATGAGGAAGCTCTTGGTAAGTTTAAGATACTCCCACAAGCCTTCACCACCATTTCTATCCTGTTTCACTTCAACCCTTCGCTACTAGCTATTGTAGATAATGATGCTTCTGATTATGCCTTGGGTTCTGTACTGAGTCAGTTGGATTACTCAGGAAAGCATCCCATTGAATTTGATAATCACAAGCTTCTTCTAGCTGAGCTCACATATGAAATTCATAAGAAGGAACTCCTTTTCATAGCTGGGGCTCTTGAGCGCTACGGAGCTTTTCTATTTCTCTTTCCCATTCTTTTGAAGTCTTTTCAGACTATTCTTCTTGTAAATATTTCATGTCTTCCAAAGTTCTTAATCATTGTCAAGCTCACAGGGATTAGTTCCTTTCTGAGTTTAATTTCACTATCACTGACCACCCAAGCAGGGTGGCCACTTTACCAGATGCCTTGTCATGTTGGGATGTTGTGTACCCAGAGAGGGGGGTGGATTCTATCATCAATAATCCCCAAAATTTTCATAAAGCTCTTAATAAACATGAAATTCAAGTATCAAAATTCTTTTTAATCAAAGTAGAAATGCTCTCAGATCTAGTTGCCCAAATTCAAAAAAAGTATGGCAAGAAAAATATTATAAATAACTACTCAAGAAACTAGAAAGAGGACAATTAGTCTCAAATTATTCTCTTGAGCCTCAAGCCAATTTATTATTATTCAATGATAGAGGGTTATTCCAAGAAGCCATGAAATTCAATTGGATATTATTTAAAAGCATCATGACTCACTGTTTGCTGGCTCCCCTGGCCAGGAGAGCACCCTCAAGATCATCAAGAGGTATTTTTCTTGTGGTGGCATGAATCATATCATCAAGGACTATGTGTCCCCATGTCAGAAATGTTCAAGGAACAAGTAAATTCATCACAAGAATTTCAAATTACTCAAGCCTCTTCAAATTGAATCTGGTGCTTGGAATTTCTTAGCAATTGACTTTATCATTCAATTTCCACTGTCAAAAAATTTTGGTTCAATTTAGTAGTTCTGTACAGATTCTCAAAAATGGCAATACTAATTAGAACATATTCAACAATTACTGCCTTGGACTTATCTAAAATCTTTATTAATCATGTCTTTTCCAAGAATGGACTACAAGTAAGTATTGTCAGTGATAGAGGCTCCTTATTTTTTTCATCATTCTGAAACCAATTATTTCAGAAGCGAAAGATATCAAGAGATCTTTCAACTGGTTTAAGCCCTGAAATAGATTCACAGACAGAGAAGATAAATCATATTATAGAACAGTATCTTTGGATTTATGTCAGTTACCATCAAAATTAATGTCACATCTGGCTCCCTCTGTCTGAATCTACCTATAATAATTAAGAACATTCATCAACAAATCAATCATCTTTTTTTACTACTTATGGGATAAATACCAACTTTCAATCAACTCACATTTCTTAAGCTATACCTGTTGGAAAGTTATCAAAAAAACTCCAATCAGTACATTAAGCTGTCAAAGAAGAATTAGAGTCAGAAATAAGGTTTTTGAGAAGTATAAAGATATAAAAAGGACAATTCTACCTTATTTCCAACCTGGGTACAAAGGATGGCTAGCCTCAAAGAATATCAATACTACAAGACCCACCAAGAAGCTTGCTTAAAGATTGCTGCAACCATTTGAAGTCTTGAAGAAGATTGGAGCCCATGCATATCACCCCAAGATGCCTCAAAAATGGAATTAAGTTCACCCTGTGTTTAATCTGTCCTTATTAGAACCAGTGAAACAATCAACTATCCCAAGACAACATCAATTGCCCCCATCACCGGCCTTAGTGGAGGAGAAAGAAGAATGGGAAGTGGCCTAGGTTCTGGACTAAAAACTCAAGAGAGTTAAATTACGATATCTTTCAGAGTGGAAAGAATTCAGTGAATACCCACAAAGAATAATGTGTGAGCCAGCTTCCAACCTTATCAACTCACCAGAACTTGTCAAGAATTTCCATACATTTTATCTTGACCATCCTGGACCAAATATTGCAAGAGTATTATTTTATGGTGCTTGGTGTGGAGTAAGAGTAATAAAAGTAGTTTCCTCTCCTGGTATGCACCTTTAAGGTGGTATTCTATAAACAATCTCTGTACGCATCAACTAGGCAAATTTGTGAGCACTTGTCAATTCTTTAGACCAATTCAGAAGGGGCCTTGAAACATCAATACCCAAAATTTTTGAGCTTTCATCAAGATATGGCAAAATTCCTTTCTTCCTTGCTTCTTTTTCTAATTTATGCCATTAATCAATATTCAAGTCATTCCTTAAATCAAGTCAACTATGTAAAACGTTGTTCTGTTCATTTATGGTTCTTGGTGGGGATTGTAATTCAAAAAAGTAAGTCCCATCTCCTGGTATGTATCTCTGAGGGCTTCTTCTTCATTTAAAACAACACCTTGGCCACTCTGTGAGCAACAACTGCTTGGTTTTATCTTTTGAAGAAATTTAAGGCCAAAATAAAGCAACTCACCACAAAAAGGACACCTCTAAGAAGCTTCTTTATTTTAGTTTCACTTTAGTCTTTTTTTCTCTTAATTCTTTATTTTCTTTTCTTTTTACTTGTATAATTTTTGTTTCATTTTATCTTTATATATATATAAAAACAGCAGCATACCCTCCCATATCATGTATTGGGAAGTTCCATTTTTTATCGTGTATCAAGAAAATAAAACACAAAAAAAGCCAATGAACTAGCTATATTTACCCAAATCATCAAAAGGTCTTTGAAAATCATTTATCCACTTATCTTCATACCATATAAATTTAGAAGCCATCTCTTCAGAAGCATTACCAGGTATTGTTTTGTCATTAGAACACATAGAAACCTACCTACTTTTTCTATCAACCATTATAAAAAATCTGGCCAGAGAATGTTGTCCTTTATTTGGAACATTGAGCTCTTCTCTGGTGACCCATAAGGGCCAACACTCTCTTCTTTAAAATACTTGAGCAGCAGGGAACAACAAAGGTGATTGATCTTCTCTTCTTCTTTTGGAGCTGGACACAGGTTTTAGCTTCTGGGAGGTAGCCATTGGTGATTCTCTGGGCTGTAAAATAGGAGATGTCCTCAGTGGTGAAGGCAGGGAAGGCCTGGAAGTGGATGAACTTTGCAAAGGAGGAGGAATTGAAGATGGAATGGCAGACAAGACAGGCTGGAGATTTCTTGGGGTTCTGGGAATGAGTTGAATTTGGAATATCTTGAAATAAGGTTGGAAAGGCAAAGTACTGGAGTGATTGGGAATGGAAGGCTTTAACATCTCAACTTCTTCACCATCCAGTTCATCATTTCCTTCATAATCCAGATTGGTGGGTGGACTGTAAATATTTCTTATGCTCTTCACCACACCTTGGCTGTTGATCCTGAAAATGGGGACCTCTGAAATGGATAAAATGGGCCTACAAAGAATGAGAATCGGCCCTCCAGCATTGGTCCACCTTGCCACATCCCTCTGCCTGGATCCAGTCACTAAAACAAGACATCAGCATCACATAAATCCAAGAAGACCACAAAACTTACAGTTGGAATGGCCTGAATAACCATCAGCGGTAGGGGTCTCAGAGAGAAAAAACTATTTCCTAAAAGGCCCATCCTTCTTGCTCAATAAATACCCCCTGAAATTCAAAACTGGCATGCCTGGAGATTGACATGGCTTTGTAACAACCATCCATCAGGGGTAAGGGTATTCATTCATACACCCACTCAAGCATCTCAAATCAGCAGATCCAGCACTTGTATCAGCCTTCAGTTTCAGCAATCTTCATTCTGAAACAGTTATACAGCTTGGTACCTCAATACAGCCTGTCAATACCTGTACAGGTTGGACTCACCCAATACAGTTCCAATACACCAGTATAAACTGTATGATCACTCAAATACACCACACCTCTTGTACAGGTTCTGTACAGCTGTACAGGACCTTTATTGGCCAGACTCAATTCAATCATCAATTATTCTCATGAAAATTCTTCCTCTGGATCAGGGCTGGTGATTCTCACATATACCGGCCCCTCTTTCTCCTCGCTGGGGACTTTTCCCCAGTTAATTAATTTAGTTTATTTATTATTTTATAATTATTTTTATCCTTATTTTTTGGGTATTATAATTATTTAGTTTTAAGTTAGTCTTTGCATTTCTTTCTTCGCCTGTACAGTATGAGTTGGGTGGCCATATCCTTATTAACCCTTCTCTTTCCATTCTGACAGGTTGAAACAGTGGACTTGGACTTGTTTGTGGTTGGCTCTTCTATTCTTTTATTCTTATTCTTTTGTTGCTTCTTTCTTATATTCATTCTTTTATTAATTCATCTTTAACACTCTTAAGTGTATCCTTTCTTACCATATCCTTGAGCCCTCCATAAGTGAGTCCCGGTTTACTGAGTGCCAGGCCCTCTTCACTTTGAAAGCACCTGTGACATTAAATTAATTAACTCATATTTGATTCTTCTTTTCATTAATTTATATTCATTTCTCTCATTCATCAATCATGATCTCTTTTATGACTTAATGATCTTTAATGATTATTATTTTTCTCTCTCATCAATTTCATCTCATTCATTCCATTCATATGAAATTGATTCTTCTTCTTTCTTAATCATTGCTGACCATTTCATTCACTTCATTTCATTTTATCAAATCAAATTTTGTCTGTGTTCTTATTCAGGTCTTATTCAGGATTGATTATTGGATTTATTGATTGGATTATTCATTGGTTTATAGATTCAGCGGCTCAGGATTCTTATTTGGATTGGATTGATTGATTTTGACTTCTCAATACATTGATTGATTCCCATAAGATGATTTTGATTATTGATTGACTTTGAATCCTCAAGATATTTCATTGATCCTCAAGAATTGATTTTGATTATTGACTGATTTTGACTCATCAAGATATTGAATTGATTTCTGAAGATTTTAAATTGATTGATTGATTCCTCAAGACCTTGATTTCATATTGAAGACACTGATTTATTGATTGAATATTGATTGATTGTTGATTTACTCAAGACTATTCATATTTGATTTGAATTTATTGTTGATTGTTGAATTGATTTGACTGTTGACTGAATTTGATTTCACCTCAAGATTTGAATTGATTCCTCAAGATTCATCAAGTTTTTATTGTGATTGATTTGGCCAAGTTTTTATTTCTGTTCTCATACCATCAAGTTTATTTCATTTTTATTCAAAATTCCAGTTCAGCATATCCCCCCAGCCAAAAATACTAGATCCCAAAGAGTCCAAGCTGTTCTCACTCCTACAGCAAGGGCTCCTCTTGACTGCACACCATCAGTTCATCAATTGAGTGCAAACTTGGACAGAGGACCACCAATGGAAGGAGCAGCACCCTCAAGAAGAGGTGGAATGAAATCTAGAAGATCAAGATCTTTCTCTGGACTTTTGGGTGGCTACCCTGGCATGTCTGAAGGTGCAAGAGCAAGACAAGGGGAAGTTGAAGATGAAGAGGGGGAAGAGTCTGTGAAAGAGGAAGATTCTGGGGAAACTGAAGTGGCAGATGCCTTGGAAAATGCTCCAGAGGTTCCTCAGGGTTCTAATCTAGCCCTTTCTAGTCGACCTCTTGTCTCTCAAACTGATCCAAGTCTCCTCAAGATGATGGAGCAGATGACTCAATTCATGGGGCAACTCACTCAAGAAGTTGCTCCCAGGGACAATTCTAAAGCCCCTGCTTTCAAGACTCCATCCATGAAGGCACCTGATTCTTTTGATGGTACTCAAGCTCATAAATTGAGAGGATTTATCCAATCCTGTCAATTAATCTTCCATAATGATCCAGCAAATTTCTTCTCTGACAGGAAGAAAGTTCTTTACTCAACTTCTTTTCTCACTGGTAGAGCTGGAAAGTGGATTGAACCCTATCTCTCAAATATTTCCAATGAAGACCCTTCCTACCTCCTCAATAATTGGCAATTCTTTGAATTTCAATTATTCACTCTGTTTGGTGACCCCAATGAAGTCAGGAAAGCTGAACAAGAGTTGGACAATTTGAGGATGAATGAGAGTGGTCATGTTTCCTTGTACATTGCAGATTTCAGAAGCTTAATGTCAAGAATTGGAGATTGGGGGGAAAGAGCTTATATCCATGTTTACGGAAGAGGATTGGCATCAAGCTTATTGGATCAGTTGGCTTCTCACCCTGGAACCTTTGATACTCTTCAAGAACTCATGGATATCACCTTGGAATTAGATACCCGGTACCATGAGAGGCAGAATGTAAAGGGTAGTCATCAAGAGAAGAAGCCTCCAATCAATGAATCCAACTCCTCCAAGCCCCCTCAAAGTTCATCATCAAAGAATCCTTATCATAAGAAGAATAAGAAGGGGAAGAATTTTCAAGTGTCCAAAGACAAGCCTCATGCTGCTCTCCTCAATAAGGACAACAAATTAATTGGTTCTGAAAAGGAGAGGAGGATTAAAGAAGGCTTGTGCAATTATTGTGGTGGTAAACACCCATTTTAAGAATGCTTCAAGAGGCCTGAGAATAGGCAAGGATCATCAAGAGGCTTCCCTAGAAAGCAGGGAAAAGCCTGAGTGGGAATCATGATGTGTTCAATAGTTCTCACTTATTTCCTTCAAGAGCACAATTGTGCACTCTGAATACTAGTGTCAAGAAATCTTTGAAATTTCTTATTTTCTCTTCTGTCTCTGATATTTTTTATATTATTCTCATTGATTATGGTGCTACAAACTCTTTTATTGCAAAGAATTTTGTTCTCAAGTACTCATTGACTCTGTCAGAGCTCCCTGAAAAGATTCCTCTTTTCATTTTGGATTCTAATGAATCCCCTGCCTTGTTCATCACCCATTATACCAAGTGGGTAGTTGACTTGCCTTCCTTTCCAAGCTTTGAATGGGACTTCTTTATCATAGATTCACCCAAGGGAGAAGACCTGATATTGGGCTATGATTTCCTTTACCATTTTAATCCTATTATTGATTGGAAAAATGGATTGATCACCTATGATTCTAGTCATAAGGATTCTAGTGGTATTATTCCTTCTACTAGTAATGACTTAGGCACTGCTGTCAACAGTGTTGCTCTGGTTGGTGAACTTAAGACACCTTCCCTTCCTTCTTCTGTCCATTACCCTTCCATCATTCCCTCTCAGTCATTACTTCCATTAAGAGATGAAGTCTTCAAAGAGATAAAGGATTTTGGAGAAGATGTTGCCACATCTTCACTTCATCTCTTTCAAGGGGATATGGACCTTCCTCCCTTATCTTTTCATGCATCTCTGGAGGAGCAGTGGGATGAGGAGGAAGAGCCAGAAGAAATTGAAGCTGTGTTGAAGGTAGTCCCTCCTGCTTATCACCAATATTTGGATGTATTCTCCAAGGTGAAAGCAGAACAACTTCCTCCACACCGCGCCTGTGATCACCATATCAAATTGGAGGGTCTTCTACCTCCAATTGGTGTTATCTACTCATTATCAAATCAAGAGTCAGAAACACTGCGGGCCTACATTTCAGAGAATGTAGAGAAAGGTTTCATAAGACCAAGCTCCTCTTCAACAGGAGCACCTGTCCTTTTTGTCAAGAAAAAGGATGGAGGTCTTCGTTTGTGTGTTGACTACCGCAAACTCAATGCTGTCACTAGCAAGAACAGATATCCTGTTCCTCCTATGAACCAGCTCCTTACCGTATTCAATGGCTCCACTATCTTCTCCAAGATAGATTTGCGTGGTGCATATAACCTTCTGAGAATCAAAGAGGGGGATGAGCACTTAACTGCCTTCAGAACCAAGTATGGTAGTTATGAGTATTCGGTCATGCCATTTGGTTTGACCAATGCTCCTGCTTCTTTCCAGAATCTTGTAAATGATATATTTGCAGATTTCTTGGATGTGTTTGTTGTGGTCTATCTAGATGATATTATGGTATTCTCAAGTTCTGAGGAAGAACATGTCAAACATGTGACCTCTGTCCTCCAAAGGCTCAGAGAAAATAATTTATTTGCCAAAGCCTCCAAGTGTGTATTCCATGCCTCAAGTGTGGAATACTTGGGCTATGTTGTTTCAAGCGATGGCCTCAAGATGGATTCTTCAAAAGTTCAGCAAATCCTCAATTGGCCTCACCCCAAAAACATCAAGGCCCTTCAATCTTTTCTTGGCTTTGCCAATTTTTACCGTTGTTTCATTAAAAATTATTTCAAAAAAATCACTTCTCTCACTTCCCTTCTCAAAAAAGATTCTCCCTTTATCTTCAATGAGGAAGCTCCTAGTAAGTTTCAAGCACTCAAAGAAGCTTTCACCTCTGCTCCTATCTTATCCCATTTCAATCCATCTCTACCTACTATTGTAGAGACTGATGCTTCTGATTATGCATTGGGCGCCGTACTGAGTCAGGTGAATGACTCAGGAAAGCATCCCATTTCATTTGATAGTCGCAAGCTCTTACCAGCTGAACTCAACTATTAAATTCATGACAAGGAACTCCTTGGCATAGTTTGGCCTTTCAAGTGCTGGAGAGAATTTCTTCTTTCTCTTTCCAATTCTTTTGAGGTCTTGACAGACCACTCTTCCTTGCAGTATTTCATGTCTTCCAAAGTTCTTACTTGTCGTCAGGCCCGTTGGGCTGAATTTCTCTCAGAATTCCACTTCACTATCACTTACCGCCCAGGCAGGCTGGCCACTTTACCAGATGCCTTGTCACGTCTGGACGACGTGTACCCAGAGAGGGGGGTGGACTTCATCAGCAAGAATCCTCAAAATCTTCATCAAGTACTTAAGCAAGATGGAATTCAAGAGTCAAGATTCTTCTCAATCAAAGTGGAAGTGTTTTCAGATTTAGTTGAGAAGATTCAAAAAGAAGTATGGCAAGACAAAGACTATAAAGAAATACTCAAGCAACTAGCAAGAGGTGAATCAGTTCCAGATTATTCTCTTGAACCTCAAGCCAAGTTATTATTATTCAAAGATAGAGTGGTAATCCCAAGCAATGAAGAACTTCAACTCAATATTCTTCAAAGGCATCATGACTCACCATTGGCTGGCCATCCTGGCCAGGAGAAGAACCTCAAGCTCATCAAGAGGGATTTTTATTGGGCTGGCATGAATCAATTCATCAAGGACTATGTGTCCTCATGTCAGCAATTTTCAAGGAACAAGAACATTCATCACAAGAAGTTTTGATTACTCAAGCCTCTTTCAATTCCGTCTGGTCCTTGGAATTCATTATCAATGGACTTCATCACTCAATTGCCACTGTCAAACAACTTTGATTCAATTTTAGTAGTTGTGGACAGATTTTCAAAAATGGCAATCTTCATTCCAGCTTATGGAACAATCACTGCTCTGGACCTAGCTCAAATCTTCATTAGTCATGTATTTTCCAAGCATGGACTCCCAGTCAGTATTGTCAGTGATAGAGGATCCTTATTTTTTTCATCATTTTGGACTCAATTGTGTCAGCAGCTCAAGATATCAAGAGATCTTTCAACTGCCTTTCACCCTGAAACAGATGGGCTGACAGAGAGGGTAAATCAGATACTAGAACAGTACCTTCGGATGTATGTCAGCTATCATCAAGATGACTGGTACACCTGGCTCCCTCTGGCTGAATTTGCCTATAATAATGCAGAACATTCATCAACTAAGCAATCACCTTTTTTCACCATTTATGGAAGAAATCCCAGCTTTGACTCAATCCATATTTCTGAAGACTCACCTGCTGGAAAGTTATCAACAAAACTCCAATCAGTACAGCAAGTTGTCAAAGAAGAATTAGAGTCAGCAATAAGGAGATTCAAGAAGTATGCAGATAGAAATAGAGCAATTCCACCTGATTTCCAACCTGGGTACAAAGTATGGCTAGCTTCCAAGAACATCAAGACAACAAGACCCACCAAGAAGTTATCAGAAAGATTGTTGGGACCTTTTGAAGTTCGGAAGAAGATTGGCAGTCATGCATATCACCTCAAGTTGCCTCAGCAATGGAAGACAGTTCACCCTGTATTCCATGTGTCCTTATTAGAACCAGTCAAGCATTCAACTATCCCAAATCGTCATTAATTGCCGCCACCACCAGTGTTAGTGGAGGAGAAAGAAGAATGGGAAGTGGCTCAGGTTCTGGGCTCAAAACTCAAAAGAGGTAAATTATGGTATATTGTAGAGTGGAAAGGATTCAGTGAAGACCCAGAAAGAACCACTTAGGAACCAGCTTCAAACCTTACCAACTCACCAGATCTTGTCAAGGACTTCCATTCATTGTATCCAGACAAGCCTGGTCCAAATACCTCAAGAGTTTGATTTATGGTGCTTGGTGGGGAGAAGAAGTCATGAAATTAAGTTCCTCTCCTGGCATGCACCTTTAAGGGGGTATTCTACCCATATGTTGTTTTAAGCATCACCTTGGCCACTTTGTGAACACTTGTCAGTTCTTTGGACAGGTTCAGGAAGCATACAACACCAATACCCTCCGATTTGGACCTTATCAAGATATGGCCAAATGTTTCTTTCTTTAATTTTCCTTTCTTTCCCTTTTATTTATCATTTCATTTATGCCAATCATCATAATTCAAGACATTCATTACTTCAAGTCATTTACGGCAATTCCTTTCAGAAGTCATTTATGGCAATTCATCTCAGAAGCCATTTATGGCGATTCTTTTCAAGTTTATGGTGCTTGGTGGGGAGTGGAAGTTATGAAAGTAAGTTACATCTCCTGGTATGCATCCCTGAGGGTTCTACTTCTTGTAAAACATTACCTTGGCCACTTTGTGAGAATCAAATGCTTGGTTTTCATTTTCAGACACTTTTTGGCCAGAATCAAGCAACTCACCACAAGAAGGACCAACCATCAGGATTTTTCCTTATTTCTTTCTTTACTCTCATTTTCTCTTATTCTTTTATTTTTTCTTTCTTTATTTACTTGTATAATTTTCTTTCTTTTATTTCTTTGAAGCAGCAGCATCCCCTTCCAAATCACGTATTGGGAGGTCCCTTTATTTTTTATTCTTATTTTACTTTTATTTATTTTTATTCCATTTATTAGTATTTATAAGAGTATGAACAGAAGCCAAACCAAACACAAAAAAGAACAAGATACTGGTTTAAACTCCACCCAAATTGTCAAAGCTCACGGGTATTCAGTCATCAACTCATGGAGAATACCCAAGCAGAAGGGTCAAGACGTCAAATCAGTCCACGTCAAATTCAAATAAAACCCTCAAGGAAGTGGGCCATAACTCAATTATGGCCCCCCCCACTCAAGCCCTCAAGGTGAATACTCAAAGCCCTCCTTTGGCTGGATTCATCACCCAGGGCCTCCCCTGCAACTTTGGGGAGGCCATGGTCTTGGTGGTCCTGGACCCCCCCAATGGGTCCAGGCCATGTAGGTGAAGTTATGGGTCATAGGGCCAATTTATGGTCCCATGGCACCCCTGGGTTCCCAGCAAATTTGGGCCCAGGGGCTCATTTTCGTCCTGGGGGCCTCCAATAACCCCCACGGACTGCGTCGCACGGCGTATGGTCCACGGCCCACAGACCGTAGGACCCCAAAATCAAAAAAATGGCCAAATAGGCCCAGAATTCCAATAAAACCTAAAATGGCCATGAATGGCCATAGGTCAAGAAATTCACCATAACCACGTAGAATCTCAAAAAGGCCAGAAATGGACATATGTTCTAATATGACCAAAGATCACCAAGAAGACCAATTAGGCCAAAAGGGCCATAAGGGCATGAGTCATCCAGACTTACCATAGCAAGGGCCACAGCCCAAGATTGTTATGGAGGGTTGTTGAGGCAGTTTTTTCAAATCCAATGGGGACAAGACCCCTGAATTCACTTTTTAATAAATTCCTTCTGATTAAGCCTGGCCAGATGGGTACACTTTATATACTCATCTGGCCCCATTTTTTGAGCACAAAAGCTCAGTCGCCATCCATTTGGGATACAACCCAAGGCCAGGCCCCAAGGACAAGTAAACTCACTGAATCAGAAGAAAAGTTTAGTCCAAAGTGGGGTACTTACTCAAAGTTAAAAGAAGGGGGTAAAAATAAATTTAATTGACAGAGAAGATGTCAGGGTGAGTCTATGTAGTAGCTTAAAAATAGTAAATACAAGCTAGCACTATGACTGTGACACACAAAAAATTATTTTTTATAATAGTAAACAGGTTCTACTGTGATATGATAACAGTGGTGATGAATCTATTGAGAACCTGGGTTGCAGTGATTGAATATCAATTGACTGTGAAAATCACTACAATAATTAATTATTTTAATTATATCAATATAATCCTAAGAGTACTACTGGTATAAGACAGTTTTACTACATAAGGATGTTAATTCATGATAAGATGAGTCTTTTCCAGTGAGGAAAGACCTGCTTTTATCTCCTCTGAGGACTGTGAAAGACTGGTAAGCTCTTCACACGTCTACAGAGTGAAAATTTTCACTAAGGAGGCTGGGTTGTGGTTCTGTACCATCAATTCTGACGTCAGCATGGTCAGAATTGTGGTTTTTGGACCACAAATGATCATTCTGGATCAATACAGGGTGAAAAAACTCTTCACAGGCCACGTCAGCACCATTGTGACGTGTCCAGAGTGTCTGGATGACTAATATTAGTCATTCTGGGCGGGTTTAAGCTTTAAACAACCATTATTCTAAGTATCAAGCCAGTACTGGTTGGTACAGGTTTGGTACAGACCAGTATTGGTCAAAATACTTCCAACCAAGATATCTTAGTCAGTTTTTGAGATATCAAGAATCCAAGAGCACAGAATTGAAGGGCTTAATGAGCTCTTCAATTTGATATGCTTCATGCTTTCCCTTCTCTAAGATAGCAAAAGCTATAAGGACTTTAGGTTTTGGGATGTATTTTTGTACATCAGTATGAGGCTTCAAAACCTTCCAAGCCAGATATCTTCTCCAATTTAGAAGATATCTGTATTCCAATGATACAGTATTGTAGGTCTTGATTAGATCTACAGTTTGATATACAACACTTTACAGCTGTATGAATATATTCCAAAGATACAGGGGTTTCTTTATATGGTTAGTTTCAGAAATCCTGTATTTTGAGATGTAAACCTTTAAACCAAGATCCCTCTGTCAATTTGGAAGATAGAGGGGTCTAAGGTATCTCAAATTAAAGCTCTCACTAAGACCTTCAATTTGGCTGTACGTTTGTACAGTTTTGTACAAGCCCTCCTACACCTTTGAGGGGTTGTTGGTGAAAAAAGGTGGTATAATGGTATCTCCTGATTTAGGAGTGCTACAGATGAATAGATGATACCATTGGATAGCTCTTCCTTAGAGCTTCAAGAAAAAAACAATTCTGGCTGGGGTTTCATGAAATATGTATAAGTTAGATTAGAGGCTAGAATATGAGTTTTTGCTTATTTGGTCTTATCTTTGATAGGGCATATCTTTGTCCTTTCTTATTATATTTGAGGAGGTTTCCTCTTTATAATTTACTTGTATTGGCTATATTTGTCCAATACTCCTCATACCATTACTTATGGTATGTTGGATGTCATGCTGGTGCTCTGTTTTGAGTCACAGGCTGACAGAAGAGTTGAAGAAGGATTTCAAGATAATGGTCAAAAGAAAACTTTTCGAAGGAGTTTGTGGGGTAGTGAGATGCCACTCAATAATGGCAGGGTATTATGGTGCTCAGGAGCCCACCAGTTTCAAGAGGGGGATACTGTAACAACCATCCATCAGGGGTAAGGGTATTCATTCATACACCCACTCAAGCATCTCAAATCAGCAGATCCAGCACTTGTATCAGCATTCAGTTTCAGCAATATTCATTCTGAAACAGTTATACAGCTTGGTACCTCAATACAGCCTGTCAATACCTGTACAGGTTGGACTCACCCAATACAGTTCCAATACACCAGTATAAACTGTATGATCACTCAAATACACCACACCTCTTGTACAGGTTCTGTACAGCTGTACAGGACCTGTATTGGCCAGACTCAATTCAATCATCAATTATTCTCATGAAAATTCTTCCTCTGGATCAGGGCTGGTGATTCTCACATATACTGGCCCCTCTTTCTCCCCCCTGGGGACTTTTCCCCAGTTAATTAATTTAGTTTATTTATTATTTTATAATTATTCTTATCCTTATTTTTTGGGTATTATAATTATTTAATTTTAAGTTAGTCTTTGCATTTCTTTCTGTTCCTGTACAGTATGAGTTGGGTGGCCATATCCTTATTAACCCTTCTCTTTCCATTCTGACAGGTTGAAACAGTGGACTTGGACTTGTTTGTGGTTGGCTCTTCTATTCTTTTGTTGCTGATTTCTTAAATTTATTCTTTTAGTGATTCATCTTTAACACTCTTAAGTGTATCCTTTCTTACCATATCCTTGAGCCCTCCATAAGTGAGTCCTGGTTTACTGAGTGCCAGGCCCTCTTCACTTTGAAAAGCCCCTGTGACAGGCTTCTTCCCAGAAAAGCAATGATGTAATGTGGAAGACCTAGGGTTATAGTGTTGGAAACACTTTCTTGACTTCTTCAAGCACTTAGTACAGGTAGGATAAAGAGCTTCAACCTTGTTGTACCCAATATAAGGCTGGGAAGGATCAAAATGACCTGAAGAAGCCATTTATCAAGGCAAGCCCAACTGACTGAGAATTCCAGAACCACAAAGGACAGATGGTGGAGGCATAGAAGGGGAATATTAAGTGAGTTTAGTCAGCTTATTACCCACTCAGAGATTTATGGAAGTAAAACAGTCAAGATTTTCAGATATGCATATCAAATCCTGAAAGTTGTCAAGGTTCTGGGGCCATGACTCCAATTATGGCCCCCTCAAGGTCCTCAATATGGGGCCCCAATCAGAAAGTAAGGACCTCATTTTTAATCCTTGGGAGGTCTCCCTTCCATTTTTCTGTACTGCTCTCTGCAATTCCAGGCTATGTGGGCCACTTTGGCCTCCTGGAAACCCCTTCAAATTTGGGCCAAGGGGGACTGCAGACCACATATTATTGGCTGTGGATGGTAAAGAACCAAAATGAACATAGAGCCCCTAAAAGAAATTCTTTCCATAGTATGGAAAGGATCAAAAAAAACTATATGGCCCCAAATGACCTCAAAAGGCCATTAGGGGACAACACCCCTTTTTAAGTATATGAAAATAAGTGAATTTGGTGCAAGAACAGGTCTCAAGAAAATATGGCTGATTCTTGTGGGGTTCATATATCAATATGACCATTTTTCACCATTTTTCCAGCTGAAAACAATGGTGGCCTTCATTTTGGGATTTGGCCCATAGTAATTGAAAAGAATTTTTTTTAAGAAGGAAAAGACTCAAGGTGGGAAATACTCAAGAAATGAGAAGATACTTACTTATTTGAAGGAAAATTTAATTGAGGGAAGAAAAGAAAACAGAGAATGAAGAAAAGAATTTTAAGGATAATGTTTCAAGAGGGAAAGAATTATAAAATTCAAATATTTTGGAAAATGGTGGGGATACAAGGATGATGCTCAAGACTGGCAGGATATTATGGTATTCAGGAGCTCACCAGTTTGAAGAGGGGGATACTGTAATAGCCACTATCAGGGGTAAGGGCATTCAACCTCAAACCCACTCAAACTCACCAAACCAGAAAATAAATGTTTGTATGAGCATCCAGTGTCTGAAAATATTCCTTCTGAAACACTCATACAATTTGGACATTCAATATAGCCTGTCAGCACTTGTACAGGCTGAATTCACCAACACATTTTTGGATTCACAAGTCTGAAACTATATTATAACCCAACTATACCACACCTCTTTTTGAGATTCTATACATCCATACAGGGGCTCTATGATTCAAATAAATTACAATCAAGATTCCTCTCAAGAAAATTTAATCTTTGGATCAGGGCTTGTCAATTCTCACATATATCAGCCCCTCTTTCTCCCCCTGGGGATGTTTCCCCACTTAATTAGTATATCTAATTTATTATTTAATAAATATTCTCATTCTTTAGTTTGGAATATTATTCCCCTGTTCAGTAAAGTTGTGGTGGCCATATCCTTATGAGCCCTTGTCTTCCCTTCTGACAGGTTGAAACAGTGGACTTGGACTTGTTTGTGGTTTGCTCTTTTACTCTTTATTCTTATGCTTATTGTTGCTGCTTTTCTTATATTTAATGTTAGTAGCAATATCATTCTTATCAGACTCTTGAATTTATTCAATCTTATTCCATCATAGCCCTGCATAAGTGAGTACCAGTTTACTGAGTGCCAGTCCCCCTTCACTCAGAACAGCCCCTATGACAGAATATACTCTAAATTTCAATAATTCAATTTTTTGGGGCCAAAAAAGTTCAAAGAAATATTTCAAAACAATACATCTTTTCTTTTCATATATTCACAATTCATTTTCAATTTATCACAATATCAATTCTTGTTTCTCCTTCAAAAAAGAGCTTCAAAAGACTCAAATCAGCTGTATCAAACTGGAGCCTCTTCTAAAGAAACTGGATTGTTGAATATTATTGCTTCACATAGGGCTGAATTTTGGCAACCTTAGAAGAAAAAGATGAAGGATTTGAAACTCCTTTGAATAGAATGATTTCTAAACAAATACAAAATATAAATATTTTTCCTTTTTTATTTGAATTTCTGGAGTTTGAGTTTTACTTGACATTTTCTTCTTTTTATGATTCTCTTGTATCCTCAGTCAAATTCATCAATTTTTATTATTAAGGCCCAAAATTCACTTTTTTAAAGATAAAATGCCTCACTTTTTCTTGTTTGAGAGTATGATTTCTCCAATCACTAGACAAGTAGTGGGATTTATGTATTACAGCCTTGGAAACAGGAAGAAATCCAAAACGCTCATAGGTAATTATAGTACAGAGCCTGTCATTACTGCTACTGTAAATCTTTCAACAATCATTGACAAAACTACAGTAGGACTCATTACAGGGCTTTTACTGTAACATGTTAAAGACCTGTAAATAATATTACAGTAGCAGGCCTCAAAAATCTTGCTCCTATAGTTTCAATTGAAAACCAAAGAATAAAATTGAAATTCAAGGGATTTCAAAATACAAATAAAGGAGCTCAGTGAAATTGAAAATAAAAGCATAAAAACAAAAAAAGCTGTAAAATAATTGAAATAGCACATCACCAGCAAAAATTGGTAAAAGCACTCAAAAAGAGTAGATATATATATATATATATATTGATCTTGACTAGAAAAAAGAACTTTCTTCCTATTTCCTTTATTCATAAAATATAGAAAAATGCCTTTATTGTAATAATAATACCAACGACTTCAGGTAACATTTTAATAAAATCGCTATCCTTCATTTTTGAGCAAGTTCTGTCTTTCTGTTTGAAATATTTCATAAAGAGTAATTTTTTGAGATATTGTTTGTGGGTTTGGTGTTGCTGTTTTTCTTTCAAAAATAAAATTGAACAGTATTAATGTTATGAAAGAAGGCTGGCAAGACAAATAAAGGTTTGTGCATTTAATATCATGCTGAAAAAAATGATTAATAATGGGAATTAGTTGAATTTTTTCAAGAATGAAGGGCCAGTTCACTTAATATCTGAAGTCTATCTTCCAATATAGCATAGTATTATGTAAAAAAATCATTAAAGCTTGATTTCCCTGAGATGCTGTCAAAGAAATTCCAAGATTCATTTTGATCACACTGTTTTACTGTTTTGAGCCTCAGGGGATTTTTCCTCAATTTCCAAATAATTATATTCAAAGATCTTTTAACTATCTTCATTGATCAACAAATATGGTTCATTATTTTTTTAATAAGAACTTCTTGAGAAATTTTTGATAATGAAACTCAAGAAATTGAGGGATAAATACGAGCATTTTTTATTCTGATTCTACATGGCTCTGAAATGAGATTTGTTACACTTCAAGCTCAATTCCCCAAAGGATACACATTCTTTCTGGGGACTCGAATTTTCAAATATTGATTTGATAAATACTTTAAACCCTTTTTTGAACAAGAAATACCAAAGAGAAACAAGATAGGCTCTATTTTTATCTTTTAAAAGCACTTTAAAAGCTGAATTAATATTTTTTTAGCTTCAATTGATAGAAAGATGATTATTATACATTGATCATTATTCCATGCTTTATGGGCTTCTTGAATTCAATTCAAATTCAAAACTTTCACTGGAGCTTTATAAATAGAGTATGAGAAATATACTTTTTAAAAGAACCTATGTATAAAGTTAACTTTGACTTGATATTAGTTGGGGGTATTATGATTTTAAATAAAGCTAAATGAGCTGTATCAGGCATTCATAAATATTTAGTTTTTTACTATATTCTTTGGATATCAAATTTATATTTCTTTTTGAAGCAAATGATTGATAATAGAATAAAAATGTGACCTGCATAAGTTTGAGGAAACTTCAATGTAGAGAAATTAAAAAACTCTTTTCTGAATTACTCCTAAGAATCTGTGTTTTTGACCTTGTAGTACTTATAGATTCAAAAAGCTATTTCAAAATGATAAGATTATCAAATTTTCAACTTTTGCTTTCATGGAGAGCTCTCTATATATCCTAATCATTGGAGATTTCTTAAAGATTAATTGGATTAAAGTTAAGCTTCAAAAAGATATAGAACACAGTAAAAACGCTCAAAAAAGGTGATTTGAAAATGTTTCTTAAAAATGCTCTTATATAATTCAATAATTGATAAAAGATGGTTAGCCATATTGACACATGAACACTGTGTTTTCTAAAATTTGAAAAAAGATTGAATTTTTTTTGGCTAAATTTAATTTCTTGATATGTCTCTCCTTCTAATTTCCTTCAAATCCCAATTAACATTATATTAGGTTTGCACATATTCTAGTACAAAATTAGATGAAGATGATGATTTCATAATTTATAATTTCTCCACATAAAAATACAAACTGAAGCTAAATTGCTATTAATAAAACAAAAATCTAGTGCTTTGCAAAATTTAAGAATATTATGGTTTTATTTTTATGAAGCTTTGAAATGATGTCATTGAGCCATGTTTTTTATATGAGGTTGAGAATACTTTTTAGCTTAAACCATCAAAAAGTATAACAAAAAATTTCCCAATCTCAAAACTAAAACACAATATTCTACTTTGAATATTTATTTCATCTAGGTATAAGTGGAAAAATGTCTTTTAAATCTGTTTATGTCCCAAAATAGGGGCAATATTATTTGAACATATGCTACATTTTTATTTTCCTCCCCTTGAAATGATTTTTTACCTTCAAGATCCATGGATTTTTCCAATTTTGTTCAAAATTTCAATCTTAACGTAGGTAAAAAAGAAGGTATATAATGTCTCACAAAATAGATCTTTTCATGAAGGAAAACAGCTTAATGGTATGGTATATTTTCATGAGATCTTTATTTTCAGAAATACCCAAAGTCTCCAAAACATTTTATCATTGTTGATAAGCTTTTTGAAAAGTTAAAGAGTTTCAATTTAAATATTATTTATCTATAGGATCCCATAAGATAGCTTGCAAGAAAGGTCATTTTGAAAGTTTAATTTATATAAAAATCTATGAGAAAATACCCAGAGGTTGAATTTTTTGTAAATGAAATAATAAAACTTTTTTAAAATATATTTTTTCAGAGGGAATATAGGAATAATTCTGTTAATCTTATATTGTTAAATAATTGAGTTTTGAATATCCTGGCCAGCCACAGATATTGAGTAAAATCAAATGAGAATCTGTGGCTTGCATATTTGGCTTAAATTTCTGCGAAAACGTTTATTTCAAGATTGAGCTTCTTCCCTATTTCAAACATGAATCCAATCTATCTCCCCTGTCAAAGTTCAAATGCAACACCTGCTGCAAGGTGTATCTCCATTACTCATGTGATTAGTGTGGCACCCATTTCAAGCAAAGAGCAGTTTTCATAAGATAGATCATTGGAATCATAATAATTCAAAATAGGTTTAAGCTGATTATGAAAATATATTTGATAATTTTGAGGATGAAAATATTATAAAAGTATATTATTTTCCCATCTGTACAATTTGGAAAGGTTTTTTTGACTTTTATCTTTTGTCAGATCTTTTTGGAGATTTTTGGAAGAAATTCTGGGGTGAAAAGAAACATAATTTGATTCAGGAATTTGGCTCATTTTCAAAATATCTTTGCTTACATACTATTACATATTAATGGATCCAAACCTCAACAAAGATTGCATAATATAGAAGAAAATATTTAATGTATTTTCAACAAAAAGAGGTAGGTTTGAGGATGCTTAGCTCAATTCAAAATCTCATGGTAAGAAGAAATTGGACTTATTTGTCCATCTTAGTCTAAAAATGGATGAAATATTGAGGAAAAGTCCAATGTGAGGCTTTTGGATATCAAAGATAAAAGAAATGGTAAGATGACTTTCCCATCCCCCAGTGATAATCAGGATATCTATTTTGATGATAAGTCATGATGCAGGTGGAGATATTGAGAGTTTAAATGAAAATAAAATTGAGATGGAGTCTAATCAGGGGACAATTTACAATCCAAAACACAAACAAGCTGGCACCATTCCCCATGCTGCTGAAGAATTTTCCCAAGCCCAAAATTGAACCAAGAGCCAAACTTCCTGCTCATCTACTTCACCAAAAATAAAAGAAAGTCTCAGGATCTTTAGAGAAAAGTTTAAAACTAAAGTATTTCCCTCTGCACATACAGCTTAAATATATCCTTCAAAGGGATAGCAAGAATTCCAAAATAATTATCAATTGAGAAGAGAGATGAGTTGACTTATCACATGCAAGATATTAGAAAAAAAATGATTTCAAGATTTTAGAAACGTGGGAAAATAATGGAATTAAACACAAGAAGTTTAATGAAAATATTTAATGCAGGTTGGCAAAATCCTCAGGAGATGATATGTTGGTATTGTGGGAGCCCCTCTTGGGTGAGATTGAAATGAGGCAGTACCTTAACGGTTAAATCACAGGTAACTAGTTTTTAATTGCTAATAAACTCTCTAACTAAGGGTGGAAAGGGTTTATTGCCTGCCCCTCCTAAAATACTGAACCAAATCTTCCTTGGAGCTCACAAACCAAAATAATATTAATAAGTGGATTTAAAACTGCAGAAGACCAAATCCAGAAGTCTTAAATTAAACCCATTCAATATCTAATAATAAACTTCATTTCATTAATTTGGTTGATTTTTAGATTTCAATTAAATACTTGTCTGTATAATTTCTATTTTTGGTGAAATTGGGGTGAGTGTTTTCTTCTTGGTGATAAAGGTTTGGTCAGATGTGTTATGTAAGCTGTTCCAGATAATTTGATGAGTGTTGATAAAGGTAATTTTGCCAATGGTAAATATATATTAGAGTAAAATAATTTCTTTAAAGGTTTGTTATTTTTCAAGAGTAGTTGATAATAAGATAAAATTTTATTCATTAAATTTAAGAGGTAAGATTTGTTAATATTGGATATTGAGAGGGGTCCATTGGTTTTAAATATTGATAGATGATTTTAATCTTACTGGATGAAATATTTGAACAGAGAAGTACCCCCAATCTTGGGTAGTGGATAATTCTTATTTTTAATACTAAGATTCAACTGAGCTTAGCTACAGGGCAATTTTCCACAGTATAATTTCACTGAGCTTAGCTACTGGGAAAGTTAATTTACTATAATATTTTGGACTACCTCCCAGGTGAGGGATCACTTATTCCTGTGCTTATAATGTGCATGGGGGAATGATGAAATTCAGGGGAAGAGAGCCCCTCTATTTATACCTTTTGGTAGCCCAGGGGGCCCTCCATGGGAGTTGTCTTTTTCCATTTTAATTCCTCTTGATTCACTCATGTGACTTTGTTTTTGTGGAGGAACTTTATTGCATGGGTCAGATGATTTAAGGTTTGGTGATAATTTTTTCTATGCACAGCCTCCATTTATCACATGATTATCTTTTGGTGAGCTGATTGTGAAATGATATTCTTGAATTGTCCTTTCATATATGGGTTTATTTAATTTTTTCTGGGGATTTTTCTTGTGCACGGATGCTTTTCTATTACATCATATGCTTTTTGTGGGTGCAGTATCACATTATGACCCTGTATTTTCTTGCATATGACCTCTCTTTTAGGCTTGGTAGAAGTAGCTGCTTAATTTATGAAGGTTTCATGGTTGTGTTTCTTATTTTTGAAATTTCAATTGAGGTCATGTGATGATTTTATGCACTGATTTTTTTACTGTTGTGCATGGGATGATGTGATTTTCTTTTTTGAGCTTGGCACATGCTTGGTATAGTCATTTGGTTATGATTTAAATAAACCTGTGGATTGCATGCAGATTTTTGTATCTAGATTTGAATTGAATGAAGGTTTAAGTTGTGTAAAAAATGTTAAACTGATTTATTATGTGCCAAACAAGGTTATTAATTGCCTTGCATAAATGTTGATGGCTGTTCCCTTCTAACTTTGGGTTACTGTAGATATAAGATAAGGTACTCCTGTGGTTGTTCTGGGAATGAATTTCAGGAAATCCATGGATTTGAGCTTTTCATCATGTTAATTTTCTTTGTTCAATTTAAGGTGGTTGTGTAATTAAAGCAGGTGTACTTTTCTTGCTGCATGCATTCAGTGGCTATAAGAGGGGCGTGAAGCTGGGTGGGGTGTGTAATTTAAAAAGGTGGTGCCATATTTTTTGTAACTATTTTGAGATATATAGCTTGATTTTTACATATGCATAATAAAATTAAATAATTTTTTAAATGAATACACTTCCCTTTCATTCCTGTACAATGGTATTATGAATTAACCCCACCTTCTTGCTGAAAGAATTTCCTGTAAGTCTGAATTTTGCTTGGGTTTACTGCTTTCATGGGACACTATGAGCTTCAGCCTGATGAAAGAAATGGTATGGAATACCACAGTATGGCTTGAAATTGAGGAAAGTAAGGTAAAATTACATGCTTGTGAAGAAACCCTTCAAAAATTATAGGTGGATCACAATTTTGAGAGGAGTTAGATTAAGCTGAAAAAGAGTCAATTTAAGAATAATGTGGAATATTCAAGTAGTTCTTCTTGCATGGTTTCACAAACTCAATCCTTTCCCAAAGGTGTAAATCCCATGGAGAGGCACAACATCCTTGTTGTGATTATCAAAAAGGATCATGGGAAATTTGGCGTTTTTTACTCAAATTTATTTTCACATTATATTCTTTTTATGATGTATTTACTTTAAAAATATTGATTGATTTTATTCAAAGGTCTTTGTCTAAAATATGAACAATTATGGAAATAATTGTGAGCACATCAAAATATTGTGAAATTTCTTGAATGAAGTGCTACCAACTTGTTTACCCAGTAAGAATTCTATTTGCTTATTAATAATTATAAAAAAATTAACTATTCTTTTTCATTGCAATAAATATCCCCAAAAAATTCATTCATGATTACCAAAGGAATAAAACTACTCATAAGAAGTGAATCTAATAATATAAATACAAATACTAATTCATTCCACTAGTAGAAGCATTCCAATTTCATAGTTTTAGGCACCACATCATGAAAAAATAAGAATTTGAAACTCCTTGTGTAATTGTCACAGCCATGGAGACAGGCAGGGGAATTAAAAATAATTATTCATTGAAAATCTTCCAAAGCCCAATCAGAAAAGGGGGCTTCAGGGAATATCCACTGAATATAGTGTCAAAAGATCAATACAGTTCAAAAAAGTCAAAACTCAAATACAGGCCTGTTTTCAACATGGGTGCAAATACCTGTATTGATTCAAAACAGCTTTATTGGATACACCAATACATGTTTTCATCCCAAATACAAGTTCCTCCAGAATAAATCCCATGGTTTCTCAGCATTCAAACTCCAGTCAGGTATCTTTCACATATACCAGCACACCTTCACCCACCTGGGGGGTGTCTGCCAGTTAGTTGAAGTATTGTATTTGTCATTAGTAAATATTATATTATTAATTGTTTAAGTCAGTCTTAGCCTTCCCTCACAAATTCAATATAGTCTTGGTGGTCATATCCTAATTAACCCTTTCCTCTTTTCTGAACAGGTTGAAACAGTGGTACAGGATTATTGGTGGTTGGCTCCTTATAACTGCTTTTATTTCCTTTCATGTTCCTTAATTACCCTCTCTTCATTCATTACAAATTATAATCTTTTTTATTTCTCTTGTCTTATGAGCATTCCTCTCTGAGCCCTCCATAAGTAAGTCTGTTAACTTAGTTTCAAGAAATCTTTGTTTGGAAGAGCCCCATGAAATTCTTTCAATCAACTCATAATTTCTTATTTCTTTTCATTAATTTTACCTTCATTTTTCTCATTAATCAAATATAATTTCTTCATGATTGGATGAGTTTCATTATTTTTTATTATTGATAATTCCTCATCGATTTCCATCTCATTCATTCTATTCTTATGAAAACTATCTTCTTTCAAATTCTCAATCATTGCTGACCATCTCACTCTATTCTCAATTCTTAATAACCTTCAAGATTTAATATTTTGTTTTATATTCAGGTCTTATCAGGTTTTCACTTTTATTGGTTGATTTATTGGGATTCATCAGGATAATTGATTGCTGAATTCTTCAAAATAACTTATTCATACTCAAACAATTGACTAGACTGACTGGTTGATTTTTATTAATCAAGATATTCCTTTCCTTATTGAATTCCTCAAGACCATGATTTGGATTTCAAATACATATATTCATTGATTTATTGTTTGAATTCATTAAAAATTCATGAATATTTCTTTTTGAATTGACTTAATATTTTATTGAATTGATAAATTGATTTACTGAAATTTATTTGCAATTCTTAAAGAAGTTTGATTAATAAATAAGCTTTTTGCTTTGTCAGTCTCATTCCTCAAGAATTTTTCACATTTATTTCACCTGAAGACTGCTGACTTATTACTTAATTCTTAATCAAGATTTCCAATTTTGTAAATGATTTGGTTCAGCCTTAATTCCTTTATTTTCAACCATAAATTTTCATTTAATTTATAATTCTCCAGAATTCCTGTTCAGCATAGCCCCCCAGCCAAGGATAGTATATTTCAAAGAAATCCAGCTGTTCTAAATCCTACAACAAGGGCTCCTCTTGACTGCACACCTTCATTTTATCAACTGACTTCCAATTTGGACAGAGGACCATCAATGGAAGGAGCAGCACCCTCCAGAACAGGAGGGGTGAAATCTAGAAGATGAAGAGAATTCTATGGCCTTTCCAGTGGCTATTCTGGTAATTCTGAAGGTGCCAGAACCAGATTATGGGAGGTTGAAGTTCAAGAGGGGGAGGAGTATGTGGTAGAGGAAGATTCTGACAAAACTGAAGTGGCATCTGCCTTTGTAGAGGATCCAGAGGCTTTGTCAGGGTTCCAATATAGCCCTTTCTAATGAAACTCTTGTCTCTCAAACTGAACCAAGTCTCCTCAAAATGATTGAGAAGATGACTAAATTCATGGGACAAATCACTAAAGCAGTTTCCCCAAAGGACAAGTCCAAAGCCCAAGATTTTAACACTCTGTCAATGAAAGCACCTTGACCTTTTGATAGTACTCAACCCTAAAAATTGAGAGGATTTATCCAATTATGTCAATGAATGTTTTAGAATTACCCAGAAAATATTTTTCAGACAGGAAGAAAGCTCTTTACTAAACTTCTTTTCTCACTGGTAGAGCTGGCAAATTGAGTGAACAATATTTCTCAAATATCTCCAATGAAGACCCTTCCTATCTTCTGAAAAACTATCAGTTATTTGAAACCAAATTATTCATTATTTTGGTGATACCAAGGAAGTAAGGAAAGTTTAAAAAGAGTTGGACAATATAAGGATGGAGGAAGATGGCCAAGTTTCTGTGTAAATTTCTGATTTCAGAAGCTTAATGTCAATAATTTTAGATTTTGGAGAGGGGGGCTACATTCATATTTATAGAAGAGGCTATGAATCAAGGCTTTTAGAAAAATTGGCTTTTAACCCTTGCAATATTGATATAATTCAAGATCTCATGGACATTCCCTTGGAGTTAGATGCTGGGTACCATGCAAGGCAGAAGTAAAATGGTAGCCATTGAGAGAAGAAGCCTCAAGTAACTGGCTCTAATTCCATAAAAACTGTTGAAAGCCTATCTTTCAAAAGGCCACACCAGAAGAATAAGAAGGGGAAGCAATTTCAAGCTTCAAAGGACAAGCTTCATGCTTCTCTCCTCAATAAGTACAATAAACTCATTGGTTCTTAAAAGGAGAGGAAGATTAAAGAAGGGTTGTGCAGTTATTGTGATGGAAAGAACCCCATTGGAAAATTCAAGAGACCCCAGAACAATCCTGGGTTATCAAGAGGCTTCCCTGGAATTCAGAGAAAAGCTTGAATGGGAAGCATGATGTGTTCAATGGTTCTGACTTATTTCCTTCAAGAGCATAATTGTCCACTCTAAATTTGAGTGTCAAGAAATCTTTAAATTTTCTTATTTTATCTTTTTTTCTCTAATACCTTTTATAGTATTCTCATTTATTCTGGTGCTACAAGCTTTTCTATTGGAAATAATCTTTTTCTCAAGTACTAATCAACTATGTCACTTCACCCTTGAAATATTCCTTGTTTCATTTTGTATTAAAATGAATTCACTTCTTTTTTTCCTCACCCATTATACCAAGAATTTTGTTGACTTTCCCCTATTATTAAGCTTTGAATGGGAATTTTTTTATTATAAATTTCCCCAAGGGAGAAGACCTCATAGTGGGATAATATTCCCTTTACCATTATAATCCCATTATTTATTGGGAAAATTGATTGATCACCTATTATTCTAAACATAAAGATTCTAGTGGTATTATTTCTGTTGTTAGTAATTACTTTGCCACTTATTTCAAAAGCACTTCTCTGGTTGGAAAACCTAAGAAACCTTTCTTTCCTTCTTCTGTCCATATAGCTCCCATCATTCCCTCTCAGTAATTACTTCCATAAAGATACAAAATATGTTGTAGAAGATGTTTTTGTATCTTCAATTCATCTTTTTCAAGGGGATATGGACCTTCCTCCCCAGAGGAGTAGTGGGATGAAGAGAAAGAGCCCAAAGAAGTTGAAACTGTGATGAAGGTTTTTCCTCCTGCTTATAACCAATATTTTTATGTATGCTCAAAGGTGAAGGCAGAGAACCTTCTTCCATACCATGCCTGTGATCACTGTATTGAGCTGGAGGGGTCTCTTCCTTCAGTTGATTTTATCTACCAAATTGAATTATGAGTGAGAAACACTATGGGCCTACATTTCCAAGAATGTAGAGAAATGGTTCATTAGGCCAAGAGCCTCTGCAAAAGAAGCACCTATACTTTTTATCAATAAAACGGATGGATGCCTTCCCTTGTGTATTGACTACTGAAAGATCAGTGATGTCACTAGGAAGAACATGTATCATTTTCCTACAATGAACCAGCTTCTTACTGTCCTTGACAGTTCCTCTATTTTCCCAAGGTAGATTTTGATGGTGCTCATAATCTACTGGTAATTAAAGAGGGAGATGAGCACTTAAGTGCCTTTAGAACCAAATATGGTAGTTACAAGTATTGGCTTATGCAATGTTGCCTGACCAATGCTCCTGATTCATTCCAAAACCTTGTGAATTATAAATTTTAATATTTTCTGGCTGTTTTTGTAGTATTTTTCTTAGATGATATATTGGTATTCCCAAACTCTGAGGAGGGAAATTGGAAAAAGGTGGCCTCTGTATTCCAAAGACTGAGGGATAATGGTTTTTTTTCTAAAGCCTCAGAGTTTGTATTTTATGCCTCAAGTGTCCAATACCTTGGCTATGTTGTTTCAAGTGATGTCTTAAAGGTGGATTCTTCAAAAGCTCAACAAACCCCAATTGGCCTCAGCCCAAAACCATCAAAGCACCTCCCATCCTTTCTTGGCTTTTATTGATGTTTCATCAAACATTATTCCAAAAAAAATCCCTCCTCTCACTTCCTTTATTGAAAATACTCTCATTTGATCTTCAATTGGGAAGCTCTTAGTCAGTTTCAAATAATCAAAGAAGCTTTCACAACTGCTCCTATCCCTTCTCATCTCAATCCTTCTCCACCAACCATTGTAGAAGCTGATAATTCTGAGTATGCCTTGGGTTCTGTACTGAGTCAGGTTAATGACTCAGAAAAGCATCCTATTTCCTTTCAGAGTTGAGAGCTTCTCCCAGCTAAGCTTAACTATGAAATTTGTTACAAGGAACTCCTTGGAATGGTTTTGTCTCTTGAGTACTGGACAGCTTTTCTTCTTTCTCTCTCAAATACTTTTGAAGTCTTTAAGGACCACTCTTCCCTCCAATATTTTATGTCTTACAAAGTCCTTACTAGTCTTCAAGCCCATTAGGCTGAATTTTTCTCTGAATTCTACTTCTTTATCACTCACTATCCAGGCAGCTTGACCAGTTTACCAGATATCTTGTAATGTTGGGATGACATGTACCCAGAAGGGGGAATTTACTTCATCAGCAGGAATTGTCAAAAATTTCACCAAGTCCTCAAGTATCATTAAATTCAATAATAAATATTCTTTTCAATCAAGGTTTAAATAATCTCAAAATTAGTGAATAAAATTCATAAATAATTATGGAAAGACAGAGACTATAAAGAAATACTCATTCAATCAGAAAGAGGTGAATCAGCTTCAGATTATTCTCTGGAGCCTGAAGGAAATTTGACATTATTCAAAGATAGAGCATTAATTCAAAAAAATCATGAAATTAAGTTGGATATTCTTCAAAAGTGTTGTGATTCACTGTTGGCTGGCCATCATGGATATGAGAAGAACCTGAATCTCAGAAAGACCTATTTCTATTGGACTGGAATGGATCAAATTATTAAGGACTATGTGCCCTAATTCCAGAAAATGCTCAAGAAACAAGAACATTCACCATAAGAATTTTGGCTTAATAAATCCTCTTCAAATTCCATCTGGTCCTTGGAGTTCATTATCAATGGAATCTATCACTCAATTTCCTCTTTCCAACAGATTTTATCCAATTTTAGAATTTGGGGACAGATTCTCCAAAATGGCAATATTCATATCAACTTCTTAACCAATTAATTCTCTGGACTTAGACCAAATATTCATTATCCATCTAACTTACAAGCATATACTTCCCGTTGGTATTGTCATTGATAGATGTTCATCATTTGTTTCATTATTCTGAACCAATATACATCAAAAGCTCAGGATATCAAGAGATCTTCCAACTGATTTCTATGATGAAACATATGGACATAAAGGGATTTTAAATAGGATTATAGAAGAGTATCTTTGGATGTATTTCAGTTACCATCAAGATGACTGGCACATGTGTCTCCCTCTGGCTGAATGGTCCTATAATGATGCAGAACATCCATCACCAAAACAATGACCTCTTTTCACCATTTATGGAAGAAATCTCAGCTTTTATTCAATTCAAATTTCTCAAGCCAAACCCACTGGAAAGTTATAAGCAAAGCTCCAATAAGTACAGAAAGGTGTCAAAGAGGAATTAGAGTCAGAAATAAGGTGATTTAAGAATTATTCAAATAAAAACAGGACAGTTCTACCTTATTTAAAAACTGGGGAAAAAGTATGGCTAACTTCAAAGAGTAACAAGACAGAAATCTCCACCAAGAAACTCTCAGAAAGATGATTGCACTCCATCAAAGTTATGAAGAAGATTTGAAGCCATGAAAATCACATCAAGGTCCCTTTACAATTTAATTCAGTTCACCCTGTTTTCCATGTGTTCTTATTAAAACCAGTCAAGCAAGAATTTATCCCAAACCAATATAAATTCCTACCACAAGTCATAGTGGCGGATCAAGTGGAATGGGAAGTGGCACAGGTTATGGACTCAAAAATAAAAAGAGGTAATTTATGGTATCTTTTGGAGTGGAGAGAATTCAGTGAACACCCAGAAAGAACCACTTGGGAACCCGCTTCCAGCCTTACCAACTAATCAGACCTTGTCAAGGATTTCCACACTTTATATCCTGAAAATCCTAGCCCAAATTCCTCAAGAGTCTGATTTATGGCTCTGGGTGGGGAGTAGAATTTATGAAAGTAATTTCCTCCCCTGGGATTCACCCTTAAGGGGGTATTCTACCCAAAGTTGTTTTAAGCATTGCCTTGGCCACCTTTTGAGCACTTGTCAATTATTTGGATATATTCAAATGGCCTTGCAACATCAATACCCCCAGATCTGGACCTTCAATCAAAAAATGGGCATATTTTTGCTTTTCTTTATTTCATCTTTTATTTTATGCAAATAATAATTCTTAAAGAAATTCCTTAGATAAAGTATTCTTATTGAAAACGTTTTATTTCCTGTTATGGTGCTTCGTGAGGAGTGTAAGTTATGAAAGTAAGTTCCATCTCCTGGTATGCATCTCTGAGGGTCTCTTATTCTTGCAAAACAACACCTTGGCTACTCTGTAAGCAAAGAATTCTTGGTTTCTCTTTTCAGAAAAAATATGGCCAAAAGGAAGCAACTAACCACAACAAGGAAAATAATCAGAATTTTCTCCATATTGTTCTCTTTTTTCTCCTTTTCTCTTAATTTTTTCATTTTATTTGATTCTTTTTACTTGTATCATTATTGTTTTTATCTTTGATCTGCAAAAGAAGCAGTAATCCCTCCCATATCTTGTATTGCAAGCTCAATTCATTCTATAATAAAACATAAAAAGAACTAGTAATAATAAAGACCAACTAAAGATAATCTTCTTCAAACTTTCTTCAGGTCTTCTTTAAATTTAACAATCAAGGTATTTTCATAAGCAGCTGCCTTGCTGGCCAAAGCCCTAGTGGCTTCTCCTGGAACAGCACTTTTGATAGACTTATCAAAAAAACCTCAGTAAAGACATCCAACTCTTAAAAAAAGGATCTTACAGCTTTATTATTCATTTGCTTTTTATCATTGAAGTTGCCAGTGATATTGCAGCAGAAATGGTGGTCAAAGACTGACTCAGGCTGTGGAGAAATTGTGTCTCTAGATGATCTGTCCAGGAGGGGAAGTTAATTTGTGGAGGTAGAGGCAAGTTTTGATAGCCTGGTTGGAGATCTAGCTGGTGGTTGAGGTGGTTTGGGGGAGCTAATCACTTAATTAGTGGTGGTATTGACTTGGACAAGAGATAGTGAAGTGGATTAGATTCCTCTTCTTGAATGGGGTAGCTACTTCAAATTCCTCTCAATCTATTTCATCACTACCTTCAGCATCAGTATCAACATCATCCTGGACCAATAGATTTCTCCTCAATTTTTCAAGTCTTCTATCCCTCCTGGATACCAAAATGGGAACCTCTGGAGCCATCTAATGGGGTTGCCTTGGGGGTGAATGGGTCCTCCAATATTGTCCCAGGAGCTGGTGGCATTATTCCATTTTTAAACACCTCTTATTCTGGATCCAGTAGCTGAAGCAGAAGGAAAAGAAAGCCACACCATTTGTAACTCAGAAATTCTCTGACCAATCAACTCACAATTGAAGTGACCATAAGTGGCATCAGAGGTTTGAGGTTAATAAACAGGCGTTTCCAATAGAAATCTTCCACCCTTCTTGAGGCTGCTGCATAATCCTCTGGGGTTGTCCATAGAGCAATTCATTTTGCCAGAGTTAAAGACTTGGAACCTGGTGGATCTAGCAATAGCAGATTCAACACAAGGATTCCCCTTCTTCTGAAAATTGATTCAGGGTGGCTCAATAAACTCACAGATTTGAGCCCATTATAGGTTTTTTCAATGTCATAGATCTCTGTAGGGGCCATACTTTCTCCAAAAAGCTCCCTAAAGTTATCAAAGACACCAGGAAAATGAAGTACAGAAGGTGGGGAATAGGAGTGATTGGAGTCATATATAAGTCAGCTTTGAACTCATCTTCAAGGTAAAAATTCAAAGCCAAGACCAAGCAAATTATAGAATAATCCAAGTCAGAAAAGTTTCTTATGGAAAAATTGACCCTCATGAATGGGATGAAGGAAAATGCAGTAGAAGAAGAAATACAAAAGAAACCTTTTCATTGAAGGAATTGGTCCATTTTTGCATTTGCGCATTTTGCACAAATTCACTTTATTCAGCATCAAATCCTTGGCAAGACTCTTCAAGCCTCAAAGAGAACAGGTTGAAAGGAGCCTCAACAGTCCAAATGGGCCAAATTGTGCATTTCTTCTGTTCTCTTCAAAATCTCCAGTTTATTCAATTTATTCAATGTATCATCACCAAATGCTTATTAATCACTATGACACATTTGCGCACTCTGTGGTTTTTGGCCCAAATGGCCCAAAAACCCCAGAAACATCAAAATTGGGGAAAATTCCTGGATTAATTCAAATATTCCACGATTCAAGAGCTTTCTAATTCTGGAACATAATCAACAGAGGAAAAGGGACAGTCCAATGACAGTGAATTCTCAGTAAATGAACCTGATTCACCCATCTAAATTGAGCCATGAGGACCCAATAGGAATTGAGTGAAGAACACTGAAGATAAAAGGGAAGGACAACCAATCACACAGAAGAAAGAAGAAACTTTTGAAGCAGAGAAGAAGAAATTCAAGTGAAGCAGAGAGACCTAAAGTGTCAGCCTGTGACTCAAAACCAGAGCACAAGCATGACAGCCAAATACCATAAACCAATGGTAAGACCAAAATAATACCAAAACATGGATCTAAGCCAAATAAGCTCAAAAGGTATCAAAAGAAAGAGGAAACCCACCCCTTTACAAATACACAAGTTACACAATCATAGGACAAATAATAACAAAGTTATTCCTGCTCAAAGTTGTTGCTGAGCATAAAGCTTAATTTTCACCTCCCATCTGAAATCCAGAGGAAGAGGCTTGACCCCATTAAATGGGTATTCAAAACTAAGCTCTAAGTCAGGGCCATTCAATAATACTAGCCAAATTTAGCTAGCACCAGAACTAAAAAAGGTATGACTAAAATAAGGTCAAATAAGGGTGAATAAAATATTCACTTCTCATATAACTTCTACAGCTTTAGTGTGAGATACTTATAGTGCAGTCTTTTTGGTAAGAGCACAATCAGGGCTATCTGATGGTTCCATCTATTTCCCCATATCTCATCTAGAAAAAAAGCTATGAGGAAAACAAGTTCCATGCAGATTTTAAGTAAATCATACATTTGTACACAAGCTCTTGTAGATGGCAAAACTTTGCTATATTTAAAGATATCCATATCAAATGAGGTCCCATTGTGTAGAACACAACCAGGGCTACACAATGAACCAAATTTGAGCTTGATATTTCAAAAACTGACAACGTTATGGCAGTTTTAAGGTCAAAATCCCACGGTTATGCCAATACAGCCTTACTGTGGGATATTCTCCCATAACTATTATTATGAGGTGTCAAACAGACAAAGAAGCCTGCTTATGATTCAATACCTCATAGTTTGGTCAATACTGGGGTCCTGTAAAGGTTCTGTACAGAATTCTACACGTCATACACGTCAGAAGAGGGCTATGTGCTCCCCAGATGAACCTTTTCACCCTGAATTGGTAGAAACTGCCCAGATGTGGTTTCAAAACCACTTCTGAGCCCAATACAGGCCTTGTGAAAACCACAAGCCAGTCCTTGGAAGTGAAAAATTGTCACTTCCTCTTTGTGGAAAGTCTAGTAGCCTTTTTCACCCAATTTGAGGATAAAAAGGGACCTTTTCTCCACCAGAAAAGGCTTCCTCATCCTGCTCTTGAATTCCTATGTAGTACAACTGTCAAAAACATTTATACTCTTGGAAAATAATCAGGTATAATTATAATTTTACTTATTGTACCTTATATTATTGTAACTCAACAGGTAAAGCTGCACCCAGGGTTTTCAACAGTGTTCACCACCACTATTTCTCAATAGTAAAGCCCTGAATATTCTTTTATAAAACCCTTATCATCATAAATAAGCCTTTTATTATAGTTTTTACCTTGTCACAGGCATAGTTAAACCTTGTAACTAGTCATTCATAAGCTTCATCATAGACTCAGCCTGACATTTTGGGGGCCTGGCCATGTTTTTTGGATTTTTTGGTCCTTTTTACGCATAAAAGTGAGTTTTTCTTTTTTCTTTTATTTCTGACCTTTTGTTTCTTTTTTAGGTGTAATTTTATTAAGAAATTAATTATAATATATATCTTAGATTTATCCATTGAGTGGTATATGTTATATACAACTTTTTTTTTTGTTAATTGCCTTGTTGTGCTGTTGATTCTAATTTAATCACCACAAAGCATTTATCTTTGGCATATTTTACAAATTAAAACACCTTAAGCTATCCATACTGTCAATTTTTTGATTAAAAAGGAGACCTATTACTGTAAAACCAACAGTATCAGAGGTGTGGTTGGGTATATTGGTAATTTCAATTACCCTTTACAGAACCACTTTTGGATTATACTTGCTAATTACAGGTTGATCTGTGAGATACTGGTATACAAACAGTGTACCAGATATCAATAATCTGTATTTCTGACTTGTAATTGTTAATTTCAATTGCACTGTCACAATAGAATGGCATAATATAAAAATATATTGCCCAGAGGCCATTCTTAGATGTGAAAACAGCCTTTTATAAAGTCTTAACATAATGTTGTTACACCTGAGAGTAACTTAAACAGTGATTCACTGTGGTTACAAATGTCCCAATTTGCTGAAAAAACTCAAAAACAGTTTTCAGAACTCAAAGCAAGCCATGAGAGGATGCAAACATTAACGGCCTCCATGGACAAGAAAGTCAAGACTCTCAAAGAGGGACATGCTCTCTTGAGCAAAGCCTCTGAAAAGACAAACAAAATACTGAATCAAGTTTTTGAAGAACAACACCATAGAAAAAGGGACAGGGATTTTCTGGATCAAGACATAAACAAACTGTTCAATGTCTACCATAACATGAAGCCCCAACCACAAGGCCATGTTATGGATAATCCATATCACCAAGAAGACATAAAACCAGATGCCTTTTTGGAGAATAAGGAAATTTCTCCATCTCAATAGCAAGATAGAGATAACCTGTCTTATTATGAGAAGGAAGCATTAAAACAGCTTCTATAGGCCTCAAGCTAGCCCAAGTTCTCTGGAACAATAGAATATGGTAATATGGAGCTCATTGATTATATTGATGGACTCTTCATTAATATACCAAGCATACCAGAATACTGGATTACTGCTAGACTCAATACAGCATTCAAAGGACATGCTTGTATTTGGTACACACAGATGAAAGAAATAGTCTGGGCTCTGGAGAAACTCAAATATTGTTTAGAGGGTGCAGTCTTTGAAGTCTACATAGAATGCACAGCCTTGAAGTCCTTACTAAAAATGAAGACTACCAATAGACACATGCTGGGGTGGCAAATAGCCACCCAAGATTATAGAGGCAATATGACCATTATATACAAAGAAGGCAAAATCCACACCAATGCAGATGGCCTCATCAGATGGCCACTGGACAATGTCAAAAGCAATCAAGCCTATGAACCTCAATTATCAGACAACATTCCTATCCATTTCATGGAAATAGATAGGAGGAAGGACTTCAAATTTTCTGAATGGGCACCAGAAAGTGGTACCCCAGACAGTAGAGACACTGATTCAGAAGGAAAAGAAACTACCATATTGGGAATAAGCTCCTCAAAACTGCATAATAAATTTTTCAGTGCATTAATGAAGACATATGCCAAACACAAACAATGTGGCATACTGTTGAAACTCCTTCAAAAGAAGTACAAGAGCCCAGAACTGGAATCAAGCTAGAGGAACCCTGGTTGAGGGACTATAAGGACAATAAGTGTTTCCTTATAGATTGGCTGCTCTACCATAGAGAGAAACACACAAGTGCACTCACAGTAGTAGATAGGGATCCTATATCCCTGATCCTGCAGGGATGCCATGACTGCCCCTCTGTGGGACACATGAGTGAAGACGGGACCAAGGAAAGGGTAGCAAGCACAGCTTGGTGGCCCAAATGAGAACAAATGTTTAGTGAATATATCAACACTTGTGAAAGATTCCAGAAGGCAAATAGAAAACATGGGAAAAAGTATGGGCTACTTCAGTACATAGAAGAACCCAAACACCCATGGGAAACCATCAACATGGACTGGGTTACAGGAATTGTCCCCGGAGGCAAAGAAAAATTCAATGCTTGCCTGATCATAGTTGATAGGTTCAGCAAGAGTGTAAGGTGCCTACCATGTCACAAGGAGGACACAGAAATTAATACTGCCTTGTTATTTTGGAATAACATAATATCCACCTGGTGAGTCCCTAAAATTATCATGAGTGATAGGGACCCAAAATTCACATCAGAAATTTGGATCAACTTGTATGAAATTCTTGGTACTAAGCTTTCATTCTCGAAAGCTTACCACCCACAGACAGATGGTTTAGCTGAAAGGATGATTCAAACCATAAAGGATATTCTTAGGAGGTTCTGTGCATATGGCATTAAATACAAGGACCATGAAGGATACACCCATGACTGGTTACCCTTCTACCAGCAGTCAAACTGGCTTATAATACTGGTAAGCATTCTACCACAGGGAAATCACCTTCACTGGTAGAAAAAGGGGGGAACCCCCTATTGCCTGTGGATCACTTGAAGAAGAATCTTCTAACCATCCACCCCACAGACAAAGACTTCCATGATATGTGGAAGAAGGCTTGTGAAACCACTTCCAAATGCATAGCTGAGGCAAAAGAAGACAACAAACAGAGGTGGGACAAATCACACATGGAACCTGACTTTGAAGAAGGGGACCAAGTGCTAGTGTCTACATTCAACTTCAACAATCTTAAGGGACAAAGAAGATGAGAGACTCATTTGTAGGGACCTTAGCTATCATTAAGCTGATAGGGAAAAATGCAGTGATGGTCAAATTCACAGAGGAATTTTCTAGGAAACACCCACTATTCCCAGTGAGTTTAGTTAAGCCATACTTCAAGACAGAGGAGGACAAGTTCCCCTCCAGGAAGAAAAATCCCACTCCACCAGAAACAGTGGAAGTGGAAGACTCCCCTGGCCCTGTGAAGAAAATCATCAAGGCCAGAAAGATCAGACTGAATGGTAAAGACCAAAGGCAATGCTTGGTCATATTCAAAAACAAGACAGCAGGGAAAGACAAATGGTTGGCAGGGGATTCCACACCAGATGGGAACCTTCATATAAGGAGATTCAGGGACTCTAGAAGGACTGAACAATCTCATTAATGATGATCCTTTTTTAGAGGGAGGTGATGTAAGCCTGTGACTCAAAAACAGAGCACAACCATGACAGCCAAATACCATAAACCAATGGTAAAGCCAAGATACTACCAAAACATGGAGCTAAGGAAAATCAGCTCAAAAAGTATCAAACAAAAGAGGAAAACCACCACCTTACAAATACACAAGTTGCACCATCATATGACAAAGAATAACAAAGTTATTCCTGCTCAAAGTTGTTGCTGAGCATAAACCTTAATTTTCACCTCTCATATGAAATACAGAGGAAGAGGCTGAACCCCATCAAATTGTCATTCAAAATATAGCTCTAAATCACGGCTATCTAATAGTACTAGCCAAATTTAGCTAGCATCAGAATTACAGAAGTTATGACTAAAATAAGGTCAAATAAGGGTGAAGAAAATATTCACCTCTCATCTAACTTCAATAGTTTTACTGTGAGATACCCAAAGTTGGGTCTTTTTGTAAGGAGCACAATCAGGGCTATCTGATTGTGCCATCCATTTCCCCATATCTGATCTAGAACAAAAGTTATGGGGCAAACAAGTTCCATACAGATTTTAAGCACATCATACATATGTACAAAAAATCTTGTACATGGCATATCTTTGCCATATTTAGAGATATCCATAGAAAATGAGCTACCATTGTGTATAAAACATCCAGGGCTACACAATGATCCAATTTTGAGCTTGATATCTCAAGAACTGACAAAGTTGCGGAAGCTTTAAGGTCAAAATCCCACAGTTAGGCCAATACAGCCTTACTGTGATATATTCTCCCATAACTATGATTATGAGGTGTCAAAAATACAAGGAAGCCTGTTTATAGTTCAATACCCCATATTTTGGTCAATACTGGGGTTCTGTACAGGTTCTGTACAGAATTCTACTTGTCATACACGTCAGAAGAGGGCTATGTGGTCCCTAGATGAAAACTTTCACCCTGTATTGGTAAAAACTGCGCAGATTTGGTTTCAAAGCCACATCTGAGTCCAATACAGACTATGCAGGCCTTGTGAATACTGCAAGCCAGTCCTTGGAAGTGAAAAACTTCACTTCCTCTATGTGGAAAGTCTAGTAGCCTTTTTCACCCAATTTTAGGATAAAAAGGGACCTTTTCTCCACCAGAAAAGGTTTCCCCATCCTGCTCTTGAATTCCTACGTAGTACAACTATCAAAAAAAGCTATATTCTTGGAAAATAATAAGGTATATTTATAACTTCAATTATTGTAGTCTTTATTATTGTGACCCAACAGGGAAAGCTGCACCCAGGGCTTTCAACAGTTCCCACCACCACTATTTCTCAATAGTGAAGCCCTGAATAATTCTTTATAAAACACTTATCATCATAAATAAACTTTTAATGATCATTTTCACCCTGTCACAGTCATAGTTCAAGCTTGTAACTAATCATTAATTAGCTTCATCATAGACTCAGCCTGACATAGAGGGAGTTTGGGGTTTCAATTGATAAAGAGGAAATATGATAGAGTGGGAATTGAGAAGTTGAGTGGAAGAAAGTTTTTATTTTTCAATTAAACTAATAAAGATTTGCCTATCTTTATGCTGCTCAGAGCTCACTACCCTTAAGAGGGGGGTAATGTCACATCCATGGAGACAGGCAGGGGCATTAAAAATCATTTTTCATTTAAGATCTTCTGAAACACAATCAGAAAGGGGGTTTCATAGAATATCCACCAAATCCAGTTTTAAAATCTCAATACAGACAAAAATAAAGTCAAGGATTCACCAAATACAGGCCTGTCCTCAATACAGGTGAAAATGTCTGTATGAAATACACCAATACAGGTTTCCATCTAAAATACAAGTTCTTCCAGAATAAAGTCCATGGTTTCTCAGATCTTCAACTCCAGGCTGGTATTTTTCACATATACCAGCCCCTCTTTACCCACCTGGGGTTTCTTTCCCAGTTGATTAGAATATTGGATTTATCATCAGTACTATTTTATCAATTTTTCAAGTCATTATTAGCCTTCCCTCACCTGTTCAGTAGAGTCTTGATATTTAAGATGCAAGATAAAAATTTGCTGTTATTTTATCAAAAGAAAAAACACACTTGAAAAAGGTAAAAGTCATTTCATTTGTTAATTGATTCATAATCTCATTTTTAATTGAAATAATTGACAAAATTTAAATCAAAAAACATTCTAATTATGATTATGTTTATATGAGAATTCTTGGTTTACCAATTTCAAAAAAACAAATTGTTCTTTCAATGTTATTTTATGTTGCTAGCTGATTTTATCTTGAGACTTGGATTTTAATTAAGAAAAATTGACAATTACCCTTGGAAAAAGATTTATTAATAAAAATTCCTGATAATAGTTCAAAAACCAAAAAACAAATCTAAATTTCACACCCAATAAGCTCATAAATGGGCAAAGACATAGTTTTACTAATATTAGAAAGATTTTATTTTTCCAACAAGTAAGCTTTTTGATGATACAAAGATGACCTTTTCATTAAACGGGTGGCTCACTGGTCTCTACTTTTTGAATTTTAGCAATACCTGATATTTCTTCCCTTTTTTTGGTACAGCTTTCAAAAGACTCAATTACCTATTAATATTTTCCAAACATCATTCTTCATTTACAAAATAAAGAGCAGCTATCATTCTTTCATTTCAGTAAGTATTTTAGAGCTCTAATAGATGCCTCTTTGAACTTAATTCGGAAATTGTGAGTTAAAATTTCTGCTCATTTTTCTTGATCTCTACCTCCTTTTCCATTTCTCTTTCTTTAAACCAAGTCTTACAGCCTGGATTTTCTCATCAAATTATTTTTCCCTTTTAGATTTTCTCTTATGTAGAAATTTGTTTTCAATTTTTTTTGTGTTCTTGGATACTAGTTTTATTTAATGGCTTGACTTTTCTTAGTCCATTTTAGCTAAGTTTTCAGATATTTCTTTATCTCCTCCTCATTTTTTATTCCAAATCATTCCAAGACAAGCCACAGATTTTCAACCAAAAGATAAGCCTTTTAAAATAAAAATTATCAACCTCACTTTTTTTGATAGGCTTCTCATTAATTGGTGTATGAAGATTAACAAAAACTTAGGGTTTTGTTGTAATTCACTTCAATAATTCATCTTGAGATCAAAGCAAATTTTTCATTTTTAACTGGCTTGATATAAGATTTTTCAAGATATTATATTTTATATATAAAAGAGCTTGAGAAGAAATGGAAATCATTTAAAATGAATCAAGTTATTATATTTTCAACCTTGACTTTTTAAACATAATTGTGATGGATGTCAAAATTACTTTCAAGTCCAAATTCCCTTTGAAATATAAAAGAAGTAATGATCAATTAATAAATTCTCCCTCAAAATCACAATAAGCTTAAATTCAATTACTTGTGAGAGTGTATCAATTTGCTGTTTACCATCAAAAACGTATTCAAATTTCTGTATATCAAAGTTTGATAAATTATTTACTTCCAACTTCTTCTCAAATAAAGCATTCATATAATTATAAAATGGAAACATGATTTTCCATATTTTTCACAAAAGGCTTTATAAATGGCCACTAATGGTCTCCATTTCTTTCTTATTCAATAGTATTTTTGTAGTTTTTTTCAGCTACATATTTATATATATATTCACGCTCGGAATTTGAGTTCTTATTTCTGTAAGCTTGAATTGGTTCTAGTATGTCTCATTAGCTTCAAGAATCATGGGATGTAACCCATTTTGCCGGCTTGAAAGTGGCTATCCCACTGATTTTAATATATTAATACCAAAGCATTAATAAAAGTTCAATTGAGTTTCCAGCCATTAAATTATGCATAAACAATCAGCTTGAGTTGGATGACTTAATAAATAAGAATTTCTCCCTGTTTGTTCATGAGAATGCGAGAAAAAAACAATTCAGATTGAGGAATCTTGGACAGAATGAAATAAGATCTATAAGCTACTTTATATAAGCTGTTTGGGAAATCTTGAATTTTTGAAAAAATTAATAGAATTGAAAAATGAAATATTTTTCATTTGATAAACTTAAGGTTGGTTTATCAAAATTAGGTTTCAAATTTGAAATCACAAATTTCTGAAAAAGCTCAAATTTCAAAATAAATATCAGGGGATGCAGAAAAAATAATTGATTTTTTAATAGAAAATATTGTGGTATTTTTACTCTCAAATACCACATAATTTGAAAGTAGAATTTTTCTAGGCTTCAATTTAAATGAATTATCTTATTCTATTTTGAAAAATTAATAATATTTCATCATCAATTTATCAAATTTTATTCATTTCTTATCATTTTATATCATGTTATTATTCCCCTTTTCATATTTTTTTGTCATTATTTATCATTTCTTTACATTGTGTATTACTTAAGATTATTTTTTTTATCATTGGTTGTTATTATCCATCATTTTTTATTATTTTCCATTATTTTTTAAGATTTTTGATTATTTTTTATTATTTTTGAATATTTCTGAAGATTTCTTATTATTTTTTGTTATTTTTTAATATTTCTTGGTATTTCTTATTATTTTTTATTATCTTTTATATTTATTTTTTATTATTTTTTACTAGCTTTGATTAGTTTGATTATTTTTTATTACTTTTTTATTATTTTTTATTATTTTTTATTACTTGTTTTAATCTTTCATTAGTTTTTTATTATATTTATTATTATTTTCTTTTTATTTCTATTGTTTTTATAATCTTTTATTTTATTTCATTTTTTTGTATTTCTTTTTATTTTTTATTATTGTGTTTAATTTTTTTTTTTTACTCTTTTTTTATTTTTTTTATTTTTCATTATTTTTTATTACTTTTTTAATTTTTTATTATTTTATTATTTTTTTTATTTTTTTCTTAGTTTTTATTAGTTTCTATTATTTATTCTTATGTTTTACCATTATTTATTATTTTTTTATTGATTTTTATTTTTTATTATATTTCATTATTTTTTATTCTATTTTATTATTTTTGCGTATTTTTTATTATTCTTTATTAATCCTTCCTTATTTCTTATTATCTGTAGGTTTTTCTATGATTTAACATATTTTATTATCATTTTCTTTAAAGCTGCTTATTTCTTATCATTTACTTCTTTTTATTATTATTTTGTATAATTTTTCATTATCTTTTATAATTTATTATTGTTATTAATTATAGTTTTTCCCCAGTTTTTGTTATTTTTGATTATTTTTCATCATTTCTTCATATGTTTTATGATTTTATTCTTTTTTCATTATTTTTAGTTATTTTTTTTATCAACTTATATTTTTATCATGTTTTATTATTTTGTTTATTGTTTCTTATTACTATTGTATTATTATTTGGTATTTTTAGTTTAAATTTTTATTCATGAATATGTTCATCATCATCAATTACTATCAGTATCATTATTCAATTTTTTTCCTCAATCTCAAATTTTTTGTTTCAAAGGAATAATAAAGAAAATTGTAATTCAATTCAACTCTTCCTTTTAAAAAAAAATTTTGGTATAATAAAATTTTCATTTTATATTATGTTTTTTTTGGTGATATTCTAAAAGTCAATTTAATTTATCTTTTAATTTTTTTCTTTTTGTGTTCAAAAAAAATAGGCTTAAATGATTCATAAATTTTTCAGAAAATAAATTATCATTTAATTAAATTTAATTATTATTATTTAGTAGTAGATTTTTTTAAATTGACATTATCAATATTGTTATTAATCAAAATTTGATTTAAAGTCATCTATATTGAATTGAGGGTATTACAAAAAAAATACAATTTAAAATGTAGCATCACAATCAAAATTACTACATTAATCTTAACAAAAATGTAGATAGATATGAAATTGAAATTGAAACTATCTTTTCCTCATTATTCCCCATGAGAAAAATGGCTGTACCTGACAACATTGGTTGCATTTGGAATTTTACCTTGGAGATAGATTGGATGCAGATTGGTGATAGTTAAGAAGTTGAATTCAAAAATGGAATTTTTGGAAGATATTCAAGCCACATATACAATCCAGAAATTCCCAATTAATTTTGTTAAACATTAGTTTTTGGTCATGATTGTCAAAGCTCAATAATATAACAATAAATGATACACAGAAGAGCTTAAATTCCACCTGGTTTCTAAGGTATTTTATTAACTTCTATCATTTTATGAGCACAAAATTTAACATTTTAAATATTTTTTCGTAGATTCTTATAAATCTATAACATCTAAAATATGAATTCTCTTTCCACCTGACTTATGGGAATCCATATATCAATAATCTTAATACTGGAGCACTTTCATTCTGAAATGAGAACACTCATGAAAATATATGTATCATAAAAAAGATACCCTAAAATTATTATTTTTCTCTTACTTCTGAATTATGCAAGAAATCAAATATCCTTTTTTTCCCCCTCTTCTTAAATGAGAAAATTAGTCCAAATTGAAGCAAGGTTGTAAGCTTTATGCCTCAAATTCACTCTAGAGAGGCTCACAAGAGAACTTAATATATATTAAATTAATGAAACCATTATTTTAACTCATCAACTTCTTTGAATTAGTCTTTAAGATTTATAGCCAGAACAGATAAATATTCAAGCAAAGTTTTTGTTTTCGTTTTAGTATTTGGTAGTTTTTTGTTTCATAATCTCATGGTTAAAATGAAGAATTATTTTTATCTTGATATAAATATATAAAATGACCTACTAATAGCTTATTTAATCTTCAGAACTATTAAATATATCAAGTTCTCTCATTTTTTTACCTTGATACCAATTTGACTACACTATGTATATTCTTGGCTGAAAACTGTTACTTCCAAATTCTTCATCTTGATATATTTTATAACTGTAATATTTGATAATATGAGATAAATTTAGTTAATATGTCAAGAAAAATAGGGTAAGAGCCATATAAAAAATTCAAATATAGCTCCAATAGCTAATATATCTCTAGATTCTACATGAAATTGTTTGTGTAATTCTAATTTATAAGTATGGTCAAATCTCTTTTGATTGATTACTTTCCCATTTTAAAAAATTTAATTGAAATAACTTGGTATGTAATTTTTATCTAAGCTATATTTATTTTATTTTATTTTATAGGAATTTTTCACTTTTCCTTAAGGTTACTGAATCTTTGATCAATTTTGTAATAATTAAGATATATTTAGATCTCTCAATGTTATGAGAAACTGAAACTGTTATCTTTATTGGATGAACTGATATCATCAGTTATTTTCAAAGAGATTTATTGACTTTATAAATACCAAAGCATAAAAAAGTAGAAATTTTTGAAATAATTGAGAGAATTATTTTCATTTTCTCTTAGTTAAAAAATTTTCAAAGGATGCAACACACTATTACATACTCTCATTAATAATTGATTTGAAACAGATATAAAAACTAGATGGCTATCAATGATTATTGAAAACCACATATTTTGGAATAAATTGGTGAATTCATCTAGTTGATTTGAGGTAATTGGAACTATATGTATAATGAAGGAAAAATAACTGGTATAAAGAGATCCTTCTATCAAATTTTCTCTTGGAAATTTCTTTATAAACCTTCTTAAAGGTTTTTGTAGTTGGAGCTACTTGTATAAGCTTTTACAACATGAGATAATAATATATTGATAATAATCAGCTGTTTATAAAGTGTCGTTGATCAAATTATATGTGAAGCTGTTTCAAGTGTCTTTAATATAAAATATGATACATTTTATTTCTTTGTTGGTTATTTATGTTGGAATAAAGGCTTCAATCTTTGAGTAAAGTCAAAAATACAAAGGACACTCCACATAAATAATCTGGAGCTTTTTGGGAAATAACCTTGAAGAGACAAAAGTATCATGTACAAGCCATGTCTAATAAAATCCAAAATGGGGTGCCAGCCACTTCATATATCTTGAAATTATGATTTAAGGAATGTTAAGCTTATTTTGAAACACTTGATTGAGTATTCTCTTGAATCATGAAAGATAGGATTTTATAAAGTAAAAAATGATAAAAATTGTAAAATATACCTTCTTGAAAATCAAAAAATATCTGTTGAGCTTTTCAAAAAAATACTGGCAAAATTTGAGAAGAATTACAGGAGAATTAAGCTCTTTGGCAGATGTTTTATAGAAGCTCTGTTTAATATTAGAAGATAGCTCTCAGATATTGTGGTAATGAGTCCCTAGTCCTTCAAATAAAATGAATTTTTTTATTTATAAGTAGAGTTATCATTATGCTATTGAGCTCATATATCTCTTATTAGTCCCTCCTACATGTGATCTTGCCATAAGAAATAATTCTCCCCATGATTTTTGAAAGATAAAGCAGAACCACAGAATTCAAAAAGAAGGTCTTAAAGTTTTTTTCTAATAAATAATTTAACAAAAAGGATAAAATTACCACAAAAAAATATATGACTAAAACATTTATGAAAATTAAGCTGAATTTCTTTCCATTATTACAATTAAGCTTTTGATATATTTTTTCAAGAAAAGAGTAGCGGTTAATATATGCATGCTACTCCTTGATACTTCTTTTGTTGATTTTATTTCCCCTTTTTCAGCTTCAACATACATCTTTTCATGGTGATATACATAAGGTTTGTTTGAAGATTACTTTTTTTGATGTTTTTTTTTTCAATTTTTGTTATTTTAAATTTTTTTATGAAGATTTTATGATTTTGTTTTCGAAATTAAATTGAAATTCACAGTAGCCATCCTTGTAAGACCTGCTACTGTAAAATGATTTACATGTTCCAACCTTGTTACAGTATGGGCCCTGTAATGGCTCCTACTGTAAAATTGTCGACGATCATCAACAATTTTACAGTAGTGGCCCCTTTCATTGCTGATATTGTAAGTAAATGCTTAATTTATTGAATTTTTTTCTGTAGCAGATGCTATACTTCAAAGATCCTCCTAGCAATCCTTTCAGAAAAGAAGTCAATATTTCACAAAAAAACAGATAAGGTATTCTTTTCTCTTTGAAAAAGAGATATCATAGTCTTACTGGAAAACAAAATTGTTAAAATTTGATGATACGACATATGATTTGGGAAATTCAAAGAATTAAAAATAATAATCAGATCAAAAAATTCAAAATGTGTGAATTATTTATATCTTATTATCTGAAAAAAAAATCTTAACACTAGAAATTTCCTTTGTGTTCTTTTAGAATTTACAGAACTATGAAAATATGAGAATTAAAAAGAATATTCAAAATTCAGTTTCTTAATTAGAGGCTTCAATATAAAAATATCTGAATTTGATATTTGTGAGTAACTCTTTAAAGGAAAAATAAGAATTAATATTATAATAAAATAATAATTAGTCAAAAATAAAGCAATAAGGATATTATATTCATTCTGAAAATTTCATTTAACTTTTTTTTGCCTTTGATGAAAAAATTTTGATGATGAAATTCAAAATAAAGCTAGAGTCATTTTTTATAGTATATGATATTATGAGGAAGATGACAATATCAATGGGAAGAATTTTCATATAGAATATTGTATATTTATTCCATCTCATCAAGAAAATGATTGATATCTTAGAGAGTCTTCAGTATTCCAGTGGCTGGGAAGAACAAGGAAGACTCACAAACATTTAAACCATGTGTCCAACCTACTTCACAGAAAGGGTCCAAGATCAGTATAGGATGAGTCCAAGCTAATTTCCAAATGGAACACCTGCTGTCAGGTGTAGCCAATTTCCTCATGGTGATTCATGTTAAATGATTGTCACAAAAAGTTAAAGTGAATAAAAAACCTTCAAAACTTCCTAGATTACTGTAATTCAACAATAGTTATACTCGCCAGAAATTGATATTGTGAGAGCATCAATGTGGGTCAGGGACAGTGTTTTTGCCGCCAGATTTGGAAAACAAAATAAAAGGCTAGTGGTTCCAGTTGAATAAAACTGAGTGAGACTTGCAGGGGTTTCTTTCAAGGTGCTTAGCTCCATAGGAATGGGGCCTTTAAAGACTTGGCACACCAAGCGAAAGTGATTAATTCGAACCAAGATTTGATTTCAAGCTAAAGAAACTATACTTGATGTTATTTGGGTTCAAAAATAATAATCAAAAAGCATAAAACCTTCACAAGTTATAACATCAGAGCAAAAAATAAGTCAATAGAAATGGTTCGGAAAAAGGGTAACTTGGAAAGCTGCCAAAGTTCTTGTACAAAAGGGAAGAAATCTTTTTTTCAAAAACAATTCAGATATCAAGTCGTACTTTAATTTGCATTCTTAGTTGATCAATTCGTCTCTACCTTCCACTATGTATTGAAACTCGGATGATCTGGTATTTGCTTCAACAAAAACCGACAAGATTAGCTCAGCGGTGTAGGTTCAAGGAAGATTATTCTGATCAAGACCGATCAGTCTAATTTGATGGAAGAGCTTCATGATAATCATTCAAACTGTTGAATACTTATTAAAGAAAGTTTTGATTTTGAAAAAGTACATTTAAGTGTGTACAAAAAAACCCAAAGCTATTCGACAACCTAAAACTTAAACTTTGGGGTCTCTTTATAAAGTCAAGATTCAGGATTGGTGATGCTAGAAGCCTTTGACAGACTTTTTAAAGGGCTTTGATTTTAAATTTCCTTTAGCTTTAACACCATGCCGTTTATCACGAATTTGTTCTTTACGTTTTTCAATGTTTTCTTTTCTTTTCTTTTGACGATCCTCTTGCAATTTTTCAACAGTTTTGACTCTTTCGTCCCAAGCATGTTTTCGCTTTTTCTTTTCCTTCTTTTGACGCTTTAGGGCCTTTTCAATCTTCTTTGGGTCATCCATCACTTTAGTACCTGAAGCCTGCAAGTTTGCCTTTTCCCATTTTTTGTTTTCCTCGGCTCTCTCACGAGCTTCGGGCGTTAACTTATCTAAATAGGCTTGACGTCGATCAATGGCGATCTTTGCTTCCTGAGGATTTTTTGAAGTCCATGACGGGTTTCTATTGGCGCGTGAGGGATGGCTATCAGGAGCTGAGGACTGTTTGACATCAAAGGAGAGGTTGGAATAAGTAAGTTCGGGTTGGGGTGTCGTTGTCACATCAAGAGACTGTGTATTTTCAGCGAATTTAACTGGTGTCTGCTTAGCTTCCTGTTCGGAAGGTTGATTGGGAATAGTTGGAGAGACACATGTGGCATTGGGTTCGTGTGAAGCTTGAGCCGCTTGGGTGTTTTGGTCCCCCTTGTTAAGATTTCCTGAGCCACTAGTAGAGCGGCTATTAGACGTTTTGGCTTTTTTTTTGGCCTCTTTTCTCTCGCGTCTTTTGCGATCTCTTATCTGATCTCTTTTTTGTTTAGCAAGTTCTAACAAATCATCTTTACTAGTGATCGTAGCTTCTCCTTGAGTTGCAACGCTTTGGCGACGTGATTTACTTTGAAGCTGATCAATTCGTTGCTTGAGTTTCTCTTGTAGCTCAGCTCGAGACAGTTGAATATGACTTGAGGTAGTTTGAGCTTTTTGAGCGTCAGTATTGCCATCGTTTTCTTCTTCAGGATCATTTGTTAAGCCTTCTGCGGAGGGAGATTGAGTATTAAGTTTGGAATGGCGACAATCATTCAATCCTTGCAGCTGAGGAATTGTGGGAAGTGTGTCAGGGTCGTACTAAAGAATGAGAAGATATGAAGCATTAGTCAAAAGCTGAAGAGACGGCTAAAAATGCATCACTCAAAAAGCAAGCGACTGACCTTGGTACGTTTTTGTAATCGCTTTGCTTCTGCCTCCAGCTTTTGCTGTTTCTTGATCTTTTTTGTTGGCTTTCTGCCAGACTTGACAGGCACGGAGAGCGGGCGCAGCTGGAGGGATGGAATGTAATATTTAGCTGGAATCCTGCACATCAAGTCTTGAAAGTCTTTATCGAGTGCGAAGATTGAGGCCTAGAAGTCATCAACAAGCAAACAAAGCGTTCGGTGAGCATCTTTGCAAATATTCGAGACCAAGACCTGATCCCAACCTCGGTACTCACCCTCAAGGCCTCCAAGTCCTTCGGGCTGTCCATCGGAGTATGTTTCTGCGTAAGATTCGCGGCGTCGATGGCGGAGTTTTGGAATCCACGCGGAGAAAATAATAGGGCGGAGATTATGCATAGTGGGTAGACTATGCATATGCATATGACCGATCCCAGCAGGGCCAGGACGATCGACAGTATCTTGGCTCGAAGTGGGCCAAGCCGGAGCAGAAGGGAGGGGCCTTGCTGATGCTACCGATGAGCGGAGGAAAGCAGCCCAGAATTAGAGGAGGCTCTTGAAAAATGGGACTCCAAAGAGACGTGCAAGCTCTTTTTATCGTGGCTGGGCAGAAGTGGTCGAATTTTGAGGCTGAGTTTCAGAAGAGCCTCGAAGGATCCATCGAAGTAATTTGGACGAAAAATCTCCCCATGGCTCTGAGGAAAGTGATTTTTGATCAGAAATCGACCTTGCTCAGATGCTCTGAAAGCTTCTCCACACCCATTCCTCACTTTTAAGATAGGAATACTGTGGTCCTCCAGAGCCAAATGACATTGGCTCATCATGAGATAGGCTTTCCTCACTACTGGGACAGCTTCACTAAGCATGGAAAGGAAGGTTTCAACAAACTTCACCATGAGAAAAACTAGCAGGTGTTCCATTTGTACTGCCAGCTTGGACTCAGGTCAAAGTGAGATTTCAACCTGAGCTGAAAGCCTAGTTGAAAGCCTAGTTGAAATCTAGGTTAGAATGAAGGTTGCAATCCAGGTGGGTACTCAGCTTCGCTATGAGTTTAAATTGGATATTTTTTATTTGTCTTCATTCTGAAATATTCTCAGCCACAAGGACTTCAAAGAGGTGACAAGAAAAGAGGGGAAACTCATTTGTATAAATATAACTTCAGGATATTTACCATGTAATGATTGTGAAAGTCAAATTAAGTAGAATTTTTATTCTTTTCTTCTCTCAAATGAAGAATTTCATGAAAAAATACAAAGATTTGGCAACTGATATTTCTATAAAAAAAACATCAAGTTTATTAAGTAAAAGAGATTATTTTTTACTATCAATTCACAACATTTCAATTTAAGAAAGCCATCCCATCATCAGACACTGAATGGTGATTTTGAACTTCTTTATCTTTAATATACTTGGAGATATACTTATTTGTCTCAAAATTTCAGTTCAGATTACAACATACTTATTTTCACAATGCAACTATCTCTCAATCATCATTAGTTTGACCATGATCCATACTGGGATTTTGAATCCTAAATACAAAAAAATCTATGCATGAAGATTTAAAATTTATGTCATCACCATGCCAAATGCTATATACAAATGAACATCACTACCAACAACCTCCTCAGTATGAGAATTCAGGAGACTATGGACACTATTCTCAAACCAATATTGGTCAGGATGCCTCTTTGTTTGCCCAAAGTCAAGATGCATAACATAATTCAAGTACATCCCATGCAAATGAAAGTTGACCTTTTTGAAAATTGGGATAGGTTTCAATCCCTAACCACTTCTCGTGGGTCATAGGAAATAAATTTGGTCATTGGAACCCCCTAAAAGCCCCAAGAAAGATCCAAGAATTCAAGATTACAATCAGAAAGCTCCAAAATGATCTTACAAACAAAGCAGAAGATAGTAGATGCAGAAAAAAGTGGATCTACAAAGAAAATAAGTTTAGAAAACATGAAGGGGGAAAATGATTGAAATCCCAGATTTGTTTTTTTAGATTTTCAGAATATTTTCAGTTATTTAGAGTACTAGGAGCATTATAATAGTTAGTTTTCTGCTTAACATGTCATATCAAATTACATGTATAAAAGGCTGGTTGTTTTCATTGGAAAATTCTCATGGAGATAGTAGACAAGTTAATCAGGGGAAAGACACACAGACAAAAGGGATCAGGAATTCAAAATGTTTTCTAAATATCTTAAGGATCACCATGTATTGGGAATATTGAACTTGAGTGGGAACAATTATGAACAATGTTGGGGGACAGGCAAAAAAGTTTGACAATGCATCTTGGTTTTGCCTCCAAACTAGTGCCAGCCTAATACATCCCAAAAAAAACCACTTCAAGAGGAGGTAGAGGATTGATTCCCTTGCTTTTCCTGAATGTGTCAGCTCTTTGGAGAAAAAAAATATATCACAGGAGCCGATTCATTTCATAGTTCACTTCATTAAAAAAGGGAACCTCATAGTTCATATTCATGTAGCTGTGACACTCTTAGTGAATCAGATGAGATTTTATTTGAGGAAGGCAAATCAATTGATGGGAAGGGAACTAATCATGATGAAACTAGTGTTTCTGACAAATATGTTTTGGGAAAATTAGACAAAAATCATTTTAATTCTTCTTTTGAAGGCTTAAAGACCTTTGAAAGTCTTAGGTTGAAAAGGGTTGAAACCCGTGATTCAAGAATTAATTCAACTCCCATTAAACATGTGAATACAAGCAATGAGAACCAGGAGATCAAAATCATGAGAGGCTGTTTTTAAGAAAAAAATATACTTGCAGGATGATCAATTAGTGTAAGGTGTGGATACAAAACTTTGATTAAAAATAAACACTTTTTCTTTTCTCAAAACCTTTTCAAGGTAAAATTATGTAAAAAAAGTAATTTTTAAATGTTTAGAAGAAAAACATGCCAGAATAATTGTTTTTAACTTTGTTGGTATAAAATAATAATATTCTAAATATTTATTGTTTAACCAACAATAAAAATTTATTCAAATACACTCAACAAGAGATATTTATGGTCACAAGAACAATTTCTTCAAGACAAATTTCAATTGGAATTAATTGAGCAAAAAACTGCAGGAAATTAATATGAGAACCAAGTATCTAAAATTAATATTAAAGAGAATATATACCCAAAAGTGACCAGAGTGAATTCAGGAAACAAAGTGACAAAGTTTACACTGATGAAAGATTCTTCAATTCACTTTTGGGGTGGCTCAAGGGTAAAAATGATTATAAATAGTTATGAGCAATAGCTATAATAATTTCTTCACATAGCTCAAAGGTTTGAAATTATTTGAAAGTGGTGGTTGAGATCTGTCATTTATTGGTTTAACAATTTTGAAACTAATTATAAAAGGAAAATATTCCAACATGAGGAGAAAAGAGGGTGAAAGTATACATTGTTTTATAGACAACAACTCTTTTCCTTGAAAATTTAATTTTAATTTAATTAGTCTTGAGAGACACACTGACAACAGAAGAGTCATATATGTAATCATTGAACCCTGGGTTGGACAAAAAGGGCTGTTTTTAGCCATTGCTATACTAATAGTTATTTTTAGCCTCCAAAACATTTTATAATGTGTGTGAGACCTCAAAGACTCTTAAAAATGTTTTTGGTAAGTTTTGCTTAGCTTAAGGGTAGGTTTAACCTCCTGGAAACACTTATAACCGCCCTGGTAGATATCAAAACCTCATCATCAATTGAGTCACAGACCCTATGACTCAATTCCACGCCAAAAGTCATGAATGTTTGCATGAAGTTTGACAAATAATGATTTTCAGAAAGGAATTTGGGGGAGTCTGGCAACCCTCAAGCCTAAAGTCGCTTTCACTCAAAAAACCAATATTTCCAGCTTTTTTTCTTTGATTCCTCATGATGAATTATACTAAATTGAGAAATTAAAGTAAAAAAAATTCATTATTAATTACTCATATGTAAATTAAAATTCACTTATGTAATAAATGCACACATTTTGAAATTTTAAGTGAAAATACATCAATTCCTCATAGCTTGGAAATTACAAAAAAAACCTCAGTTTTCACCAAAAATTTATGTTTTAAACCACATGTGGTGTGATAAAATTGAAGGCTTTTAATTTACTGATTTTTCAAACATAAAATACCAAAAACTTAATTTAAGCATATTTACAGTTCAGTTACAGATATTTTACTATAAAGTGACGACAGCTGATGTTTTATGAGGAATAACATGATGAAATAATTTTTACTTGTATGTTCATTCTAAAAAAATCTATAATAATTTATAATAACTTTTTTTCCAATAATATTTCATTATCAATATTGATTTCAAAAATTTATCTGTACTTCATTATTTCAAGTAAAAATAAATTTTCATATCTTATTTTAGGATTCAGATTTATGAAAAATTAATTATAAATTTGTTTTGATATCTCAAAATACATTTATTATTTTCAATTATGGATTAATTCACTTTTTTGCGGTATTTTTGAGTATATGAAAATATCTATGTAAGGTTTGTCTATGAAACTATTGATAATAATAACAATATCAAGAGTACTATGTGTCACAGAGGCCTTTATGGGAGAAAGAGTGGAATCAAGAACTTGCTTGGAGGGCTCCAAAAGATTAAAGAAAGAAGATGAATATATTTCTTTAAGGAAGAATAAAAGTAAAGACAAGTATGCCAAAAGATAAAGAGAAAAGGAAGCCAATGGCCAAGATGATCAGAAAGCCAAAAGCCAAAGAGCCAACAAAAAGAATTGTCAATTCACTGTTTCAACCTGCCAGAAAGAACAATGGAATTAGTAAAGGATATGACCACCAATATCCACTGACAGGCAAAGAAGAAAGGTGCAAATGACTGACTTAAGATTATCAGTATTTACTTTAATAAGGTAAAAGAAAATAAGGTTAAAAATAAATCCAATATATTAATTAACTGGGGAAAAAGTCCCCAGGTGATAAAAGGTGGCCAGTATATGTGAAAAGCTGAAAGGCTTATCCTGGAAGGTGAATCATCCGGCTATCTTGTCTGAATTGGGAAAATAAAGTTCTGGCCATGTTTGTCAGGATGAAACTATGATAAAGGTGTAAATAGGCTAAGTACAACTTTAACTATGTTTGTGACATGGTAAAAATGGTTTAAAAAGATTTATAAGGGTTTAAAGATAATTCAATTCAAGATTAAAAAGGGCTTTACTATATATAATATAGTGGTGGTGAGCGCTGTTTAAAGCCCTGGGTGCAGCTTTATCTGTTGGGTTACAATAACAAAAGACTACAATAATTAAGATTTATAATTATACCTGATTCTTAACCAAGAGTAAAACTGTTTTGACAGTTTACTACGTAGGTTATTCAAGAGCAGGATGAGGAGACAATTCTGGCTGTGAAAAGCCTCCTTTTTATCCTGAAATGGGGTGGAAAGGGTGCTAGACCTTTCCACGTAGAGGAAGTGAAGATTTTTTCACTCTCTAGTACTGCCTTGTGGTTTGCAAGAAGCCTTTATAACCTGTATTGGGATCAGATGTGGTTTTGAAACCACATCTGGGCAGTTTTCACCAATACAGGGTGAAAAGTTTCATCTGGGGACCTCACAGCCTGATTCTGACATGTATGACGCATAGAATGCTGTACAGAAACTGTATGGGACCCCAGTATTGACTGAAATATGAGGTATTGAAGTAAAAACAAGCTTCTTTGTCTATTTGAAACCTCATATTCATGGTTATGGGTCATTATCCCATGGTAAAGCTGTATATGACAGCAGGTGGGAATCTGACCTTAAAACAGCCATAACTTTGTCAATTCTTGAGATATCAACCTCAGAATTGGTTCAGTGTGTAGCCCTGTATGTGCTCTACACAATGGTACCTCATTTGATATGGGTATCATCAAATATGGAAAAGTTATCCCATGTACAAGAGTTTTGTACATTTGAGTGGTATAGGCAAAAAGCTGTATTGAGCTTATTTGCCCCATAACCTTTGTTCTAGTTGAGCTATAGGGAAATGGATGACACCATCAGATAGCCCTGATTGTTCTCTTTCCAAAAAGACCCCACTTCAAGTATCTCACACTAAAACTGTAGAAGTTAGATGAGAGGTGAATGTTTTGTTCACCCTTATTTGGCCTGAAATTGACCATAACTCCAGTAATATTGGTGCTAGCTCACTTTGGCTGGTACCATTGGATAGCCCTGGCTTGAAGCTTCATTTTGAGTACCCATTTGATGGGGTTAAGCCTCTATTTCTAGATTTTAGATGAGAGGTGAAAATTAAGGTTTATGCTCAGCAATAACTTTGTTATTTCTTGTCCTATGGTGATGGGACTTATGTTTTCAGAAAGAGGTGAGTTTCCTCTTTGTTTTGATACCTTTTGAGCTGATTTGGCTCAGCTCCATGTTTTGGTGGTATCTTGGCTATACCATTGGTTTATCATATTTTGGCTGTCATGCTTGTGCTCTGGTTTTGAGTCACAGGCTGACAATGTTGAGAATTGAACTGTGTGACTGAATTCCCACAGTGGAATATGAATTGGCCCAAATGGGCCAAGGCCATACAGGATGCTTGATTACTACCTGTATGGACCAATTGAGTTGTCCAAAGAATTCTGAGTACTTGATGCCTTGAAAATGATTGAAATGATTGATAACCTCTGAGAATTGCCTTTAGATTAGTCCTGATGAGAAATGACAACCCAACCCCTGCAGGTCTAGGTGGTTGGGGTCCTCAAATGGTTTTCTGGTAGTGGCCAGGGAATTGCCAAACTGAAATAGCTGAAAGATCCTCCTTCAAAATTGGTGACGGATTGGGTAATTGATTTGGAATCACGTAATTTGGTCCTGAAAATGTCACCATGGGATTGCTGAGCAAAAATGGTGCATAATGGTATATTATACCATATATGCACCACTCCTGGATCCTTGAGTACGGGGTGCGGTGAGAAGGGAAAGGTCTTCTCCTGAAACTGAGGGCAATCCTTGCTTGGAGCTGAGCTGGTGGTTGCCAGAGCCCATGGGCTGAATAGTGGCCCACAGGTGATCCTTGGTCAATTTTGGTCCTGAGGTGGTTTTTGGCCATTTGGGGCCAAAGCTGGCTCAGGTGGGCCCACTTGTGGTTTGGGGGCTGATGAGCTGCCCCTTGGCCCCTTTTGGCCTCATTGGATTTGAGCCAAAAGGGGCCTAAGGGTCTCATGGACCGTAGAGGACGTAGGGGGCCTGAATGGACCAAAATGGCCATTTAGGCCAAAACCCCCCTGATATAGAGGGTTGGGCCATGGTCCCTGCTGGTGGCTAGAGGGGCCATAGGCCCCTGGAAGACTGAAAGGACCCCCCATCCCCAAAACAAGGATAATGGCCTGGGGGTTGGTGAGATGAAGAATTGGCCAATAAGGCCAGTGGAAGAGTGTTATGGCCAATTGACCATAACTTGAGTTCAGGCTAGAAATGCCACAACACCCATTGAGGGGGATGATCATTTGTGGTTGTGACAGTACCCCCCTACCCTGAATGGTGAGCTTCTGAGCACCAAGATAAGGTACAAGCCTGTTGAGGCTGTTGAGACGGATTTGACAGGGATTCCAGAGGTATTGAATCTTGAAAAGAATTATCAGACTGGTAAAGAGGTTGGCATATGAGATGAGGTTGATTTGGTCTTCCTTTGACATTTGGCTTTGAATTGAAGAATGAGTTTATGTAAAGATTGGCATTAAATTTATATGAAAGAAATTTCGAAAAATTATAAACAAAGAAAGATAACAAAGAAACTTGAAAATAAGAAAAAAGAAATAATAAAAGCAAAAGAATCTTGAGGGGGATTCCAATCATCACCATGGATATTGACAGTTGATTTGAGATGGCCAAGGACCTGGAAAACAAGATTTGATGCCAAGTGCTCACAGAGTGGCCAAGGTGATGTTTTGAAAGATTGTAGACCCCTCAGGGAAATGCACACCAGGAGAGGAACTTACTTTTTATAGTTATCACTCCCGCCAGTGCCATAAATTAAGGAAGATTGATGAAAGAGTGTATTGAAAAGTAATGACTTGGAAAAAAGGATTAAAATGGAGAATGGTACATTTCCCCAAGTGGAAATGGCAATAAATTGGAATTTGATTTTAAAAGCCAGGCCAGCAATCTGTGTCCAAAATTGCAAAGTGCTCACAGTGTAAGGTGTGGATATGAAACTTTGATTAAAAATCAAGTACTTTTCCTGTCCTCAAAATTTGTATAAGGTAAAATTCTATTAAAAATAGTAAGAAATATTATTTTTAAGAAAAAACACGCCAAATTTATTGTTTATAACTTTATTAGTATAAAACAATAATATTATAAAAATTTATTGTTTTAGCAACAATAAAAATTTATCCAAAAAAAATACTCTACAAGAGATATTTTTAAGGCTACAAAAGAAATTTCTTCAAGAGCAATTTCAATTGGAATTAATTGAGCAAAGAACTGCAAGCAATTAATTAAAGAACAAAGTCTTTAAAAAGAATATTAAAGAGAAAACACGCCCAAAAGTGACCAGAGTGAATTTGTAAACAAAGTGACAAAGTTAACAGTGATGAAAGATGCTTTAATTCACTTTTGGGATGGTTCAGGGGTAAAAATGATTATAAGAGTTACAAACAATGATTATAATGATTTTTTCACGTGGTTAAATGGATTAAAATGATTTAAAAAGTGGTGGTTGGAATCTTTGATTGATTGGTTTAACAGTGTTTAAACTAATTAATAAAAGGAAAAGATTCTAACATGAAGAGAAAAGTGGGGCAAAGAAGACATTCTTTTATAGCCATCAATTCTCTTACTCCAAAAGTAAAATTTACTCTTGTCAGTCGTGAAAAACAGTCTGACAACAGAAAAGCCAATTATGGCATCATTGAACCCTGGTTTAGACCAAAAAAGGGCTGGTTTAAGCCATTTTTAGCCATTTTAGACCCTTAAATCAGCCATTACTATAGCAATACCAGGCCTAGAGCCTTCAAAACACGTCAGAATGTGTGTCAGAGGCGTAGAAACCAGTTAAAACTGTTTTTATTATGATTGTTTTATCTTAAGGGTCGTTTTACCCTCTTGGCAACAGCTAAAACTACCCCAGTTGATATCAAAACCTCATCATCAATTGAGTCCACAGACCCTGTAACTCAATTCCAGGCCAAAAGTGATGAACTTTTGCGTGAATTTTGACATCCCACGCCTGTCAGCAAGGAATTTGGGGGTCTAGCTCCCCCTTAGAGCTGGAGTTCCTTTTCCCCCCCAAATTTAATCTTTCCAATTTATTTTTTCTTTAATTCCTCATCATGTATTATACTTATAATTTACATATGTAATTCAATTCAATTGTACAGTACAATACAGTAATAATTGACACCTCATATGTAAATCAAAGTTCACTTATGTAATACACGCGCACATTTTGACATTTCAATTGAATTCAATTGAAAATACTTCAATTCCTCATAACTTCTAAACTAAACACAACACCTCAATTTTAACACAAAAATTGATGGTTAACACCACATGTGGTGTGAATTAAATTAAGGTTTTGAGGATTTTCAACTTTTGTATTGAAAATACTAGAAACTTAATTTAAGCTTATTTAGAGTTGAGTTACAAGAATTTCACTCAGAGGTGACCCCACCTGATTTTTTATGAGGAATCCAATGGTGAAATAAATTTTATATGTTTATTTATTGGATAAAAAGACATAATAAATTTTATTTAACTTTTTTCCAAATTTATTTATTTTTTCACAATTTTGTTAAAATTTCATTTTTACTTAATTTTTTCAAGTATAAATGTAATTTTATAATTTCAAAATTTGATGTAATTTTATTTTTAAATTGTAATTAATTTTTTTTTATTTTGAATATAATTTTATATTCATATTTTGATTTTTATTTTAATAATATAAATAAATTTATTTTATTTATATTAATATGTTAATTTTGTATTTGTGGTCTTTTGGGTATATGAAATTACCTCTAAGCCTCACACACAGAGTGGCCAAGGTGATGCTTACAACAGAAAAGAGTAGAATACCCTTAAAGGTGCATACCAGGAGTGGGACTTACGTTTGGTAATTCCTCTCCCCACAAAGCACCCTAAAAAATCAAGCTCTTGGGGAATTGGGGCCTTGCTTGTCAGGATATAAAGAATGGAAATCCTTGACAGGTTCAGGGCAATTCTTGAGGTTTTTGGCTGGTTCCCAAGTGGATCTTTCTGGGTCTTGACTCAAACCTTTCCATTCCACCAGATACCATAATTTTCATCTCTTGAACTTTGAATCCAGTATTTGAGAGACTTCCCATTCCCTTCTTCAATGATTATTGGAGGAGGAGGCTCTTGATGTCTTGACTGGCTCAAGGAGGGAAATATGGAAGACTGGATGGAAGTTTGAGGTGGTAAGAATGAGTACTGATTTTCTTCAAAATTGGAAAAGGACCCAACTATTGTTCAGACAGTTTTTTGGTGGGTCTGGTTGATCTGATGTTCTCGGAAGAAAGCCATACCATGTTAACAGGATTGAAAACAGGTGGACTTTCTCTACTTTTATCTGCATACCTCTTAAACCTGTTTATGGCAACTTCAAGTTCTCTCTTGACATCTTGCTGTACTGATTAAAATTTTGTTGATAACTTTCCAGAAGGAGTATCTTGAGTAATGTGAGCAGAGTCAAATTGTGGATCTCTTCCATAAACAGTGAAAAACGGTGCTTTTTTGTTGAAGAGTGGTCAGAGTTATTGTAGGCAAACTCAGCCAGAGGGAGCCAGGTGTTCCAATCATCTTGATGATAACTGACATACATCCAAAGGTGCTGTTATATTATCTGATTTACCCTCTCTGTCTTTCCATGAGTTTCTGGATGGTAAGCAGTTGACAGATCTCTTGAAATCTTGAGCTTCTGACAAAGATTGGTCCAAAAGGAAGAAACAAAAAGAGAACCTCTATCATTAACCATGCTTGAAGGCATGCCATTCTTTGAGAAGATATTCTTGATGAATAAATGGGCCAAATCCAGTGAAGTGATTGAAGACATTGTGGGAATAAAAACTGCCATTTTTGAGAACCTTTCCACCATGACCAGAATTGAATCAAAAGAATTGGACAGTGGCAGTTGAGTGATAAAGCCCATTGAAAGACAAATCCAAGGACCATTTGGAATTGGAAGAGGTTTGAGGAGTCCAAACTTCTTGTGATGAATATTCTTGTTTTTTGAACACAGTTGACAGGATAAGACATAATCCTTGATTAATTGAGGCATTCTGGACCAGTGGAAATCCCGCTTGACAAGTTTGAGAGTCTTCTCTTGTCCAGGGTTTCCAGCTAGGGGAGAATCATGGCACTTTTGAAGAATGCTGAATTGAATTGTGGGGTCATCTGGGACCACCACCCAATCTTTGAATAAGAGAAGTTGGGAAGATGAATGAAGAGAATAATCTTGGACAGATTTACCTTTACCCAATTCTTGGAGAATTCTTCTGTACTGAGAATCTTGCCATAGAGACTTCTGAATTGAATCAATCAAATTTGAAAAATATTCCACCTTGACTTCAAAATATCTTGAAGGTTGGACTTCATCATTCTTGATGAGCTGGTGGAAGTTCATTGCATTCTTGCTTATGAAATCCTCCCCCCTCTCCAGATAAATGTTGTCCTGGCGTGATAAAGCATCCAGAAGAGCACCTAGGCATCCAGGGCAGTAAGTGATTGAGAAGTGAAATTCAGAGAGGAATTCAGCCCAGCAGGCTTGACAGCAAGTAAGAACTTTTGAAGACATGAAGTATTGAAGTGAAGAGTGATCAGGGAGAACTTCAAAAGACAAAGAAAGTGACAGAAGAAAAGCCCTCCAGTGTGTGAGAGCCCAGACTATGCCAAGGAGTTCCTTGTCATTAATCTCATAGTTTAGCTCTGCTGGAATAATATTGCATCTGTTGAATGCAATGGGATGTTTTCCTGAGTCATAGAACTGACTCAGTATAGAACCCAAGGCATAATCAGATTCATCAGTCTCCACAATGGTGGGTAGAGAAGGATTGAAGTGGGAAAGGATTGGAGCAGTGGTGGAAGCCTCTTTGAGTTGATTAAGCTGACTGAGAGCTTCCTCATTGAGGGGGAAACAGGAATTTTTCTTGAGGAAACTTCTGAGTGAACTGATTTTCTTTGAATAATTCCTGATGAAACGGCGGTATAAATTGGCAAAGCCAAGGAAGGATTGAAGAGCCTTGAGGGTTTTTGGAGGTGGCCAATTGAGAATCTGCTGGAATTTTGCTGGGTCCATCTTGAGGGATTCAGAAGAAACAATATAACCTAGATATTCCACACTAGAAACATATAATAGGCACTTGGAGGCCTTAGAAAAAAGGTTATTGGCTCTGAGTCTGGAAAGAACAGTGGACACATGAGTGACATGTTCTTCCTCAGACTTGGAAAAGACTAAAATGTCATCCAAATAAACCACAAAATAAATATCAAGAAGATAATGGAAAATATCATTGACAAGATTTTGGAAAGAGGAAGGAGCATTAGTGAGCCCAAATGGCATAAACAAGTAGTCATAACTGCCATATTTAGTTCTAAAAGCTGTCAAGTGTTCATCACCCTCCTTGATTCTGAGCAGTTTATATGCACCATGGAAATCAATCTTGGAGAAGATAGAAGAACCATTAAAGACAGTGAGAAGCTGATTCATAGGAGGAACAGGATACTTGTTCTTCCTAGTAACAGCATTGAGTTTGCGGTAATCAACACACAAACGGAGGCCACAATCTTTCTTTTTAACAAAGAGGACAGGTGCTCCTGTTGAAGAGGAGCTTGGCCGCATGAAAACTTTCTCTACATTATCTGATATGTAGGCCCTGAGTGTATCTGACTCTTGGTTTGATAAAGAGTAGATCACTCCAACTGGAGGTAAAGACCCCTCCAGCTCAATATGATGATCACAGGTGCGGTGAGGAGGAAGTTTCTCTGCTTTCACTTTGGAGAATACATACAAGTACTGGTGATAACCAGAAGGAAAAAAACTTCAACACAGTTTATACTTCTTCTGGCTCTTCCTATTCATTGCACAACTCCTCCAGGGAGTCATGATAAGATGAAGTAGGAAGGTCCATATTCCCAAAGAAGAGATGAAGTGAAGATACAGAATTATCTTATCCAACATCTTGAATCTCTTTGAAGACTTCATCTCTAGAGGATATTAATGACATATAGGAATTAAGGGAAGGAATATGGACAGAAGATGGAAATTACAGTGTTCTAGAATCACCAACCAGAGCTGCACATGATTTGGCAGAAGAAAAGTCATGACTGAAAGATTTTGAAAGAGAATAATAGTACTTATGATCAGAATTAAAGGTGATCAACCCTTGCATCCAATCAATATATGGATTAAAATGATTGAGAAACTCAAAGCCCAATATGAGGTCTTTTCCCTTGGGAGTATCAACAAGTAAAAGGTCCCATTCAAAGCTTGGGAATGAAGGAAGCTCAACCATATATTTAGTATGGTGAGTCACAAATAAGGAAGGGGACTCAGAGGAGTCCAAAATGACAAGAGGAATCTTCTCTGGGACTTCTGATGTAGTCAATGAATACTTGTGAATAAACTTCTTTGCAATAAATGAATTGGTACCACCAGAATCAATGAGAATAATGTAAAAACCATCAGAAAGAGAAGAAATAACAAAGAATTTAAGAGAATTCTTGACAGAAGTATTCAGAATGCACAATTGTGGTCTGGATAGAAAACAGTGAATACCATTGAACACAACATGATCTTCACTCAGGCTTTTCCCTGGCTGGGAAAAATTCCTGACAGTTGGGTAAGCTTGTTCTAAGGCCTTTTGAAACAGGACTCAAGACTATGTTTCCCACCACAATAGGTACATAGACCCTCCTTGATTCTTCTTTCTTTTTCAGAATTCATTAACTTGAAGTGTTTATTCAACAAAGAAGAATGGGGCTTGTCCCTCTTCTGAAAATTCTTCTTCTTTTGACTTGAGCTTGAAGAGCTTTGAGGATGAGAAGAACTTGACTTTGAGGCTTCAGGCTTCTTCTCTAGATGATGACTCTTCTCTTTTTGCCTCTCATGGTACCTGGTATCAAGCTCCAGGGTAACATCCATTAAGTCTTGAAGAGATTCAATTCTTGAAGAATGGGAGGCCAACTGATCCAAAATCCTAGATGGGAATCCCTTCCTGAAATGATGAATAAGAGCCCTTTCAACCCAATCTCCAATTCTTGAAACTGAACTTCTGAAATCAGCTATGTATAAAGAAACATGGCCACCTTCTTTCATTCTTAGAGAATGCAATACTGCCTCAGCTTTTCTGATTTCATTTGGATCCCCAAATAAGGTAAAGAGTTTAGATTCAAATAAGCTCCATGAATTGAGAAGGTAATCTGGATCTTGATTGGTGAAATTGGAAAGGTTGGGCTCAATTCATTTTTCAGTACTTCCAATGGGAAATGAAGTGGCATAGAGAACTTTCTTTCTGTCTTGAGAGAAATTCGCCGGATCATTATGAGAGATAAATTGACACACGGGCCGAGTCCCAACAAAGCATTTTGGTGCCTTCATGGATGTAGTCTTGAAGGCTGGTGGTCTTGATGATTCAGAAACTGAAGCTGCTTGAAGATTGGCCATAATCTGAGTCATCTGTTGCATAATGGCCAATAAGGATGGCTCAGACTGATGAGAGACAGGCTTATTAGACTGGGATAGAGTTAGTCCTCCAGTACCTTGGGATGCCCTCACAGGAGCAGGAACACCTTCAGTACCATCAGACTCTTCCTCTTCCACAGAATTCTCCTCCTCCTCTTCACCATCTTCACCTGGACCTTTGAGAGTGGTCCTTGAAATTCCTGGAAACTGTTCAACTACCCCTGAGAATGAATTTGATTTTCTTGGCCCTCTTCATTCCTTCCTGGATGGTGCTTCTCCTTCCATACAGGGTCCTCTATCTAATTGGGCCCCCAGTTGAGGAACTGCTGGGGTGTCATCAAGAGGAGCTCTTGGAGTAGTAGTAAGAACAGCTTGAGCTCTAACCTGAGCTCTGGTCTGTATTTCAGGAGGTGAATGTTGTATGGGCATGATTTCAGGAATAAAATTTAAAAATAAATGAATAAAATCAGGATTTGCTAGAAGTCAAAAATCAACAATCAAATCTTGAGGAAATTCAATGTATCAAATAAAAAATCTTCAGGTAAATCAATCAATTAAATATCAAATGAAAACTTGAAGTCATTGAATCAACATGTCAAATCAGTCAAAATCAAAATCTTGCAGGAAATCAATCAATGAATATTCTTGAGGCAAAGTCAATTTATGTCAAAATTCTTGATGTGAAAAATCAGCAAAATAATGAAATATTCAGGTCAATTAATTTTCTTGAAGTCAATATCAATTATATTTCTAATTGGTTCAAGTGAAATCTTCCCTAAAATAAAAGATTCTTGAAGAATAATATAAAATGAATCTTGATATGAAGAGTGTGTCTGAACAATCTTGATGACCAATTTGACAAATCAAATGAAAAATGTGATTATGCCTGAATTATGAATGAGAAGAATTTTGATGATTTGAGATAAGATTTAAGAAGGAGAAAGAAACATAAAATTGGGTCAGCTTTCAATTTTCAAAATGAAGAATGAATGACAGAAAATTGAGAGGTGACAAGAGATCATAAAGTTTATAACACATTAAAGAATCATAATTTTGATGAAATGAGTGAATCAGAATGATAAAAAGAATGCATTAACAGAATGAAAAGAAATTATGAGCTAATTAATATAATTTCAAAGGGACTCTTATGGAAGCAAGAGTGGCCTGGAACTCAGAAATCAAGAGCTCACTTAGAGGGCTCCAAAAGATTACAGAAATAAGATGAATATATTTCTTTAAGGAATAATAAAAGTAAAGACAAGTATGCCAAAAGATAAAGAGAAAAGGAAGCCAATGGAAAGGATAATAAGAATGCCAAAAGCCAAAGAGCCAACCAAATGAATCCTCAACTCACTGTTTCAACCTGCCAAAAGGAACAATAGAATTAGTAAGGGATATGACCACCAATATCCACTGACAGGCAAAGAAGAAAGGTAAAAATTACTGACTTAAGATTATCAGTATTTACTTTCATAAGGTAAAAGAAAATAAGGTTAAAAATAAATCCAATATATTAATTAACTGGGGAAAAAGTCCCCAGGTGATGAAAGGTGGCCAGTATATGTGAAAAGCTGAAAGGCTGATCCTGGAAGGTGAATCATCCAGCTGTATTGTCTGAATTGGGCCAATACAGTTCTGGCCATCTTGAGAATTGAACTGTGTGACTGAATTCCCACAGTGGAATATGAATTGGCCCAAGGCGATACAGCATGCTTGATTACTACCTGTATGGACCAATTGAGTTTTCCAAGGAATGCTGAGTACTTGATGCCTTGAAAATGATTGAAATGATTGATAATCTCTGAGAATTGCCTTCAGAATAGTCCTGATGAGAAATGACAACCCAACCCCTGCAGGGCCAGGTGGTTGGGGTCCTTGAATGGTCTTCTGGTAGCCGCCAGGGAATTGCCAAACTGAAATAGCTGAAAGATTCTCCTTCAGAATTGGTGATGGATTTGGTACTTGATTTAATATCATGTAATTTGTTCCTGAAAATGTCACCATGGGATTGCTGAGCAAAAATGGTGCATAATGGTATATTATACCATATATGCACCACTCCTGGATCCTTGAGTACGGGGTGCATTGAGAAGGGAAAAGTCTTCCCCTGGAACTGAGGGGAATCCTTGCTTGGATCTGAGCTGGTGGCCTCTGGTGGCTGCCAGAGCCCATGGGCTGAATAGTGGCCCACAGGTGATCCTTGGTCCATTTTGGTCCTGGGGTGGTTTTTGGCCATTTTGGGTTGGTTGGGATTTGGGACCAAAGCTAGCTCAGGTGGGCCCACTTGTGGTCTGGGGGCTGATGGATTGCCCCCTTGGCCACTTTTGGCCTCTTTGGATTTGGGCCAAAAGGGGCCTAAGGGTCCCACAGGCCATAGAGGGCCTAAATGGCCCAAAAAGGCCAAAACCCTACTAATATGAAGGGTTGGGACACAGGACCTGGTGGTGGATAGAGGGGCGATAGGACCCTGGAAGACTGAAAGGACCCCCCATTCCCAAAACAAGGATAATGGCCTGGGGGTTGGTGAGATGAAGAATTGGCAAGTGAAGGCAGGATATGGCCTGAGGCCATGAATGTCCAGTGGAAAGGTGTTATGGCAAACAGGCCATAGAGAACCAAGAGCGTACAATTTGCCATAAACACATTATATGGAAAATTGACCATAACTTGATTTCAGGTTAGAATTGCCACAACACCCATTGAGGGGGGTGATTATTTGTGGTTGTGACACTATGATTGTCCTCAGTAGAAAAATATAATATAATGAAATATTATAACCACAAATTTAAATATAATTATTAAAAATAATTATATCAAAAAAGAAATTTAATTATTATTATATAAAATAATCATGAAACAATATAATAATTATAATAAATCATAATTATTCTATTATTGTTATAGTCACTGACAGTTATGACAATAAGAAGTGTAAAGCTCTTGATGAGACAATTACACATGGAAAATATAAATATTTAACCACTTATAAATAATATATAAATATTATTTATAAAGGAATTATGACACACATTGTGCATAAATAATTCTTATAGAAAAACTTATTTATAAAAGAATCATCACAAAACCAGTGCAGAAATATTTCTTTTAGAAAAATTCTATATAAAAAAACTAATAATAGATAAAAAAGATATAGGATATTAGAGAAAAACTTACTTATAATATAAATTCAATACAACAAGTAAAATACAACAGTTATTATATTAAATAATTACTATAAGTTAAAAACATGCGGAAAATCAATATTTTAAATGATAAAACAACTTTTTATGACAAAAATATTACTAAAGTGTTTTTGAGAGGAGTTTGTGGATTTCAAAACATATTTCAAAGACCATAATTTTATAAAATAAAATAAATTATAGATTATTATAAAAATAATATAATTTCTATGATTTCAATTCTTTAATTCAAGATTTATAAAGAATAAAATACTTAAGAAATATTATAATAATAAGATTTTATATAATAAAACTTTACCTGTTTAAATGTCTAATATGATTGGATTGATAATTGATGATGGACAAAAATAGTGATGAAAAGACTCCTTCTATGTCTAAAGAGCACCTCTCATGATTCATAATGGATATAGAGGGCGTTCTCAGGTCAAAACTTAAAAACCATGCTTAAAAGTAAGGTTCTTAACTCAAGGTAACTTATTTTTAATTCCAATTTAAAGTTACCAGTGTTATTCCTAGCTCCAAGTAACTTTAATCCTCATTTAAGTTAATTATTTTAAGTTTTAATATGAAATAAGTTTATTTATATTAACTTTTATCACATAAAAAGCTTAAAACTAAAGTTTCAAGCAGAAATCTCTTAAATTCCATTTTCAATTAATTTTTGAAGAAATCATAATTTTCTTCAACTATAATTAAAAGAGTATATTTTCAGGCTAATTACCCAGGAAATCTGTTTATAAAAGATAGCTAAAATTTAATTTAATTAAAGATAATTTTCAATTGTAATCTGTGTGAAATTTGCAAGCAAATCCATTAAGAATTGCACTTTTAATGAATTTTTGAAGTTATTACTTTTTTCCTCATAAAATAGCAATACACACTAAACCTTAACTTTTGATAAGGTTTGAATGCTTGTAGCCTTAAAGGTTTAAGCTTATTTAAGCTTTTTAACCTTAATTAAGTTTTGAAAGTTCTTAAAACCTTAATTTCAAGCCTGCATATTGGGATTTACCCTTTGGCAGCTTGAAATTCCTGTCCAAATTGGGATTAAACCAGTTTAAACTTTAAGGTTGGATCAAAGTCTAATCTTAAATCTTAAATAAGGTTGAAATTCCTCCAATACAGGTGGACTACCTTAATTGAATCCTTGCAGATCCAAAAAGTTGGGTACCCCCAGCTTTGTTTGGTCTTTTTCCTTTGTCCCACCTTTTTGCGTGGATTTTGCCCTTTTATTTATTCAAAGGCATACCATGGCCTTAAACACTTTTAAATTGAGCTCAAGCAGGATTTATATTCTGTATTGAAAATACTTAGCCAATTCAGTAAATATACACAACACCTCAATTTTAACTAAAATTTTGGTATGTTTGCATAAACCTTATGTAACTCTAAATCTGAGCTTATTTGAGCTTAAATTTAACGATTTAAAAAAATGTTAAAAATGTTGAATTAGTACTGTGAGATTCTTAAATCTTCCAATAACATAAGAAATAACCATTTTTTGGTATAACACCCTGTGTGTGTAACCTAGGTTATTTTTGGTATAGAATCCAAAAATGACATAATAGTTATAACTTTGTTTATCCAAAAAGGTTATAATTAATTTTTGTTATTTTTCACTTTAAATTCAATTGAAAAGTCTGTTGAAGACTAAATCAGCTGTATATAAAATCATTTGTGGCCTTATGGGTATGTTATACATACCTCACAGGCTCACATTCCCTACTACCAAAAAAAAATTGTACTACAAGTTTTCTTTTCCAGTATACCCCCAATTTATTTGGGGGGGTATCATCCACTTTCCAACCTCTCAACTTGTACTGTTTAAGTATGTAAAGCACAAAATTTCAATTTTCATTGAGCAATTGGCCTTCTCTCTTATCTGAATCTTCTAAAAAGGTTTGGGAATCAAGTATTTTGTTTTCTGAAAGCCACTCATCTTTATTTTGTGGGTTTCTGTACCTGACTAAGTATTCTCTTTCATTTTTCCCCTAAGTCTTCTTTCTTTAAGGACTTTAAGTACCTTTTTATCTTCACTTTGATTAAGTGGTGGTACATCTAAGGGTGTTTCATTTCTTAAAGGAAATAATTCCTTATCATTTGAAGTGTAATGCTTTACTAGGCTAACAGGCAAAGTTGGATGTTTATTTTCCAACTCTCCTGATAGTTATACTTGTATTGAATTTGTCCCATGAAGGCCTTTAATAATAAATTGTCCTGCTATGGAATATTTAAACTTCTTTGGGCCTTTAATATTATTAAAGTTCAAGGTTGAAACTAGTATCAAGTCCCCTATTTTGAATTCTGGGGTTTTATGACTTTTATCCCATTTCTGTTTAGCATATTCAAAGGCATCATTCATTCTTTGATTTTCATGATGCCTTACTTTATCAAGCAATAGCTTAAAGCTTGAAGCAGTTGGATGAATATCAACCAAATCTTTCTTCAAATTATCAACTGAAAGTTTAGGGTTGCATCCTTCTTCCAACATTGCAGGAGTTTTGCCTGCTGAAGCATGGATGGAGGTCTTGTAGGGTAATTCCAATTGTGGTATAAGAGTCCACCAATCATGGGTAAAGCCATCAGAATCTTTAAACTCCAGGCCATAAGCACAAGATCTTCTGATCATGACCTCAAGGGTTTGTATCATTCTTTCTGATAACCCATCTGTTTATGGATGGTATGCTGTTGAGAATGATAATTTTGTACCCAAAAGCTTATGTAAATTAGTCCATAAGGCTGATGTGAATTTTGAGTCTCTATCACTAATGATATTTTTAAAGAGGCCAGTATGGTATATGACTCTATTCCAAATCAAAAGAGGTGTATGCATAGCTGTGTCATCTTTATGACATGGTAAAAAGATTGGTGTTTTGCTATATCTGTCTACAATGATAAGACATGCATTGTAGCTTTTATAAACTCCAGGTGGTAAGGCAGTTACCCAATCCATATGAAACACTTCCCATGGAGTACTTGGTTCTTGGATATGAATCATCAAACAGAATCTTTTACCAGTAGCTTTATTGCCTTTTTGGCATCTATCACAACTATGACAGTACTCAATGACATCTTTTCTCCAAGATTGCCACCAGGCACATGTCTTAATTCTTTCCATTATTCTGTCTTCAGACTGATATTGAGAATAAATGTTATTATGGAATTCTAGCAGTATTGCGTTAATTAAAATTCTACTACACAGGACCATGACACATGTGTGTTTGGATCTATGATATAAGAGACCATAAAATAAATGGAATTTTCCATTGTGATAAGATGTTTTCCAAATATCATCCAGAGAATTAGTCAAAGCTGCATCTTTGCAATCTCTGTCAAGTAGAGAAGTAAGAATATGACAATTCTAATCCATCTTATAGCTATCTCTAACTTCTTCAAAGAATTCTGTTCCAACATCTGTGATGTTAATTCCTTCAAGTGGAATTTGAGTCTCTACACCTGTGGGAACTTAGGAAGGATTGTCAGGTGTATTGATAATGCCCATCTACTTAAGCCATAAACATTCTTGTGAATATTTCCAGCTTTATGTACTATAGTCATATTACCTCTATACTATAGTATAGCAATCTGCCATCTTAACATGTGTCTGTTTGGAGTTTTCATGTTAAGAAGTTATTTTAATGCATTACAATCAGTAATTACTTCAAACACACTACCATCAAGATAGTAATGAAGGTTTTCCAGAGTCCAAACAAGGCAAAGGCACTCCATTTGGCTAGCTCCATATCTGGCCTCATTAGGTTTGATTTGTATTGAGATAAAACAAATTGGACCTTCATAAGGTTTGTCATTGAAAATTTGAACTTGATGAAGAGCTTCACCTAGGCCCTCACCACATGCATCAATATACAGCTTGAAAGGAAGCTTCCAGTCTGGCATCAGTAATAATGGTGCATTGGTCAAGGCATATCTGATCTTTTCATATGCTTGAATCCTCTCCTGTTTCATTTCAAAGACAGTTTGTTGATCAAAAGCTCTGTACAATGATCTGGCATGGATTGCAAAATCTTCAAGGTGTTACCTGCAATAACTGGCAAACCCTAAGAAAGACATCAATTCTTTCTTGTTCTGGGGAGTTTGTTTCAGTAACACTGCAGCAACCTTGTTTTTATCAAAACCAAGGCTCAGTCCTGAGACTACATGTCCTAGATCTTTCAACTCACAAAACCCAAAATTATATTTTTGAGAGATATTTTCATGTTCACTCGAAGAATTTTTTCAAGTACTAATGAAAGGCTCTCTAAGTGCAATTGACAGGTTTCTTAACAAATGATAATGTCATCAATATAAATGATTAACCATCCCTCTGAAAGATCATGTGGGGAAATGGTGTTCATCATTCTTTGATAGTGAGAGGGTGCATTTTTAATACCAAAAGGCATCCTCAAGTATTCATAAATGCCACAATGAGAAATTATTCTCAATCATTTCCTAGCATGAGGTGTTCAAACATTCTGATGGAAGCCTTTAAGAGAATCTATAAAGGTAATAAATCTTGCTTTGAATAATTGGGTCAAATTCTCATGGATTCTAGAGATTGGATACCTGTATGGAATAGTGTAGGTATATTCAGTACTCTATAATCACCAACCATCCTTGATTTATCATTATTCCAATTAATTATTACAGGAGTTGTGACTTCTACTTCTTCATTGTGTCCGACTTTTCTAATATCTCCCAGTTTCATTAGTTCATTAATATGACTTTCTAATGCTTCTATGGACCTAGGGCTAGCTGGGTAAGCTGGTATTCTTAAAAATGGAGGGTAAGGTCTTTCCACATTAAGCATAATGTCCACTTCATGGCATTTGATAGCACCAAGTGGATCATTATCAGAAGCAAAGGCTTCCCCGTATTGAAATAAAATTTCAATAAGTTCTTCCTTCATTTCTGGTGTTAATTCAGGACTAATTTGTGCTTCAATCAATTGATCTGACACAAATTTCTCTTTTATAACATTTTTAACTTGTCTAATTACAGTGATTTATCTTTTTTTCTAGAAGGAAAGCAAATTTTTGTCTTTTATTTTGCCCTATAGTAAAATACCTGTCTTTTTGACTGTTAATATCAATACCATAAATATTGAGATAATCATTTCCAAGTATAAAGTGTTGTGAAGTACAATTATTCATAACAGCAAATTCAAATTTGAATCTGATACTTCCCTCAGGCTGAGGGAATATCATTTCTGCTTCAAATATACCCAAGGGGTGTATATTTTGGCGGGCACTGCTGAATTTTATACCTTCAATTGGCATTAACTTGTGTTGCCAATGGGTATAAATCTTTTCAAGATAATCTTTTCCAACAAAAGTACAAAAATCACCTGAGTCAAGTGTATCTTTGGCTTCTCTGTTGTTTGTCACAATATTAGTGATACAAGATGATCCAGCTGTATAACCTTTACCTCTGGATGGCTTGGTTTTCTGCATTTTAGCATCTTGCACATGTATGAGATCCATACATTAATAACTGTACTGTGGTAAGTGAGTATGCCCTTCTGTGACTTCAAAGGAAACATTAATATTTTCTATACTAAGTTCATCCAGTCATTACTCCTCTTCAGAAGGCTCAGAATCACTTTCATGTAAAGGGACATCATTTTTTTCTTTTGTGTCATCTTTTTCAATTTCTATCTCATTGATTCTTGTCTCTTTGGGACAGGTGTTAGCCAAATGAGATGTACTTCACTTATGACATTTCAAAGGAGCTTTGTCATGTGGTTTATTGGGTTTTGGAATTGGTTTCCCACTGGTCTTCTTGTCCATTGAGGGTTTATACCAATTTCTACCAATTTTTGTTCTAGTAGTGATGTGCTCCATAACATTGATATAATCTTCTGTAGAGTAAGGCTCAATACATCTTCTTCTTATAGCATGCTCAAGGTCACCACCACACGTTTGTAATATAATTTTATGTACCATTGCTTCAGACATATCAGGATGAAGGGCAGTTAATATGTCCTTTTGTTTAAGAAACCAAGACATGGGCCTGTCCCTCTTGGTATTAAAAATGGCTTCTTGAAAGGAATTCTCCATTTTAAATCTCCAGGAATCATTTTCCCATTTGAAATTATTTGTTCTTTCCACCAAGGCCAAGAATGTTTACCATGGTCTTGTCTCATTTTGTAATACCATTTCTTTGCTGATTTGGTAAACAATGAGTGTAATCTGGAACTTATGTATTCATCTGGTATGTTAAAGTCTTCTTTAAACATATATATTGTTTTCATAAATTCCATATGATTATATTCCCCTTCAACGCTGAAGGTTGGCCATTCCTCTAATCTTGGAATGTCTTTAAAATTGCAAGAAGTTTCCACTTGTGCCTAACTTTAAACTGTATTATTCAAGTCATTATTCAAGCTTATCACATTTCTGTCAGGAATTGATGTGTACTGTCTTGGCAATTCATTCTTCAGTGATATATTATTAATACTTAATTGAATATCTTCTTTCAATTCAAGTCTTGCTTTATCACGTTTTTCCAATTGTTCTTGGAAAAGAGCTGCATTGTGCCCAGTTGAGTTTTCCAAGTTTTGAACTTGTATTCTTAATTCTTTTAACTGTCTAATTATAAAAGAAATCGAATTGTCATCTGGTTGATTGAGTAAGGTAACCTTAGACTCAATTCTTGCACAAATTTGCGCCAAAGACACAATATTGTCTTTATTAACATTTTGAAGGCCAATAATGGTCTTTTGTGATTCTCTTACTTTTAGTATCTCATTACCCAAATTTTGTTGGATATACTCAAATTTTTTAAGCTTTGTTATAATTTCTTTACTACAAGTTTCAATTTGGTTTACAAGCTTTACAAGGTCTACTTTGGAAAAGATTGGTTCAATCTTTCCTCTTCCTTGTTTTTGAATTCCATCAGAGTTCTTGCCACATTGAACACATTTTCCATGGCTGTCTTCTCTTTCTTGGGAATCCTGTAATTCTGCAGGTAAGGCTTGTTCCACTTGGGCTTTGCCTTTGCCTTTGCCTTTTGCTTGCCCTTCTGGTTGGTATTTGGGGTTTTCTTGGGCTTGTTTTTCACTTTTTGAGGTGGACCTTTGCTTTTGGAGGCTTGGGGAGCTTCCACTGTGCTGTTTTACTTTTCTTGGCCAATTTCTTCTTCTGGTCCTCTGATAAAATGCTCTGGTTTTTCAGCCAAGATTTTATCTGTTGGACTTGTCCTTTTAAAGACATGGGTGTCCAACCCTTCAGAAGTTCCTCTTTCTTTTCTGGTCCCATGAACCTCTTCACTTGAAGATATGAGTTCATGGTTCCTATCCAAAGACTTGGGAGAAGTTCCCACTCTTGCCATTCTGCTACCATAAACCAGTTCTTGTACTGAGACTGGTATATCTCTATTGTTGCCTGTTGAAGGTTTTTCAGGTCTAACAATAGCAATAGCATTTATTTAAGCTTCTGGATTCTCAATAAGAGTGTCAAAGGTGCTGGATACCCTGTGGGAACCGGTGGAAGTCCTGGCATCCTCCATTTGTGCCTCTCCTCTGGGCTGACATTCTTGTCTTTTGGATTTATGACTTGAATGTCCTGGTCCAGATCCATTTGATTGGATGGAGTGGTTACTTCCACTTCTAGTAGGAGTCATTTCATTTCAATTTAAAGCAATTAAGACTAATAAATGGATTGAATTCCCCTGATGGACCTCCAAAGGGTTCTTTGGTAATTAAACCCCTTGGTGCTTGGCTAGTTTCAATTTCAATACTAGACTCTGAGGCATTAGAGTCTGAAGAAAATTCTCTGATGGATGACACTAGAGAAAAAAAATATAAGTTATTTTATCAAACAATAAAAATAACTTATAACCTCAACTTATTGAATAAAGTTGTTTTAATGTAATTTATGGCAAATTATGTCAAAAATAAAGAAAAATGTCTAAGATTAAAGAAAAAATGTTTTTAGGAAATATTTTGAATTTTTGAATTTTTTGTTTGATTTTATATTTTATTTAAATGAATAATGATTATGCAATTAATAAGTTATTAATCAAAATTGTATTATTATTCACTTTATACTAGAATAACTCAAAGAATAAATTTGAAGTCTGTGATGTGAAAAAGCCACTAGTTAGACAAAAGAAATTTATTTCAAGTCACTCAATAGTATATTTTTTCAAACAATATTCCTAAGAAAAATAACTTGATTAATATTATAAAGATTATTTATAAGAGATAAGTCCCAAAAAAGCCAATATTAAAGTAAATATGGCAATTTTATGTCAAAAAACAGTAAAATAAGGTATGGAATATGATTTATGTCCCAAAAATTGGTTAAAATCATGGCCAGCACCCCAAATGTCAGGTTTGTCTATGAAAATCTTGATAATTGTAACAATATCAAGAGTACTATGACTTTCCTCAGTCGAAAAATATAATATAAGAAAATATTATAACCACAAATTTAAATATAATTATTAAAAATAATTATATAAAAAAATAAGTTTAATTATTATTATATAAAATAATAATAAAAAAATATACTAATTATAATAAATTATAATTATTCTATTATTGTTATAGTCACTGACAATTATAATGATAAGAAGTGTAAAGACCTTAATGAGACAATTAAATGTAGAAAATATAAATATTTAACCACTTATAAATAATATATAAGTATTATTTATAAAATAATTATAACAAAAACTGTGCAGAAAGAATTCTTATAGAAAAATTCTATATAAAAAAACTAATAATAAATAAAAAAGATATAAAATTTTAGAGAAAACCTTACTTATAATATAAATTTAATACAACAAGGCAAATTCATCAGTTATTATATTAAAGAATTTTTGTCAGTTAAAAACACGCCAAAAATCAATATTTTAAATGCCAAAACAACTTTTTATTATAAAGAATATTATTAAAGAGTTTTTGAGAGGAATTTGTGGATCTTAAAAGATATTTTAAAGACAATAATCTTATAAAATAAAATATATTATGGGTGATTAAAGCAATAATCTAATTTATATGATTTCACTTCTTTAATTTAATATTTATAAAGAATAAAATACTTAAAAAATATTTTAATAATAAGATTTTATATATAATGAAACTTTACCTGTTTAAATGTCTAATATGATTGGATTGATAATTGATGATGGAAAAAAACAGTGATGAAAAGACTCCTTTTATGTCTACAGAGAAGCTCTCATGATTCATAATGAATATAGAGGGTGTGCTAAGGTCAAAACTGAGAAACCATGCTTAAAAAAGTTACCAGTTTTATTCTTAGCTCCAAGTAGCTTTAATCCTCATTTAAGTCAATTATTTCAAGTTTTAATATGAAAAAAGTTTGTTTATATTAAAGTTCAGCACATGAACAATTTAAAAATGGAGTTTTAAGCAGAAATATCTTAAACTCTATTTTTAATTAATTTTTAAAGAAATATTGATTTTCATTAAGTATAATTAAAAGAGTAAATTTCCAGGCTAATTACCCAGTGTGAACCTTTGAGATATGACCACATACCCAAAAAGGTCACAAGAAATATTCAAAATAATTATACATTAAAAATAATTAGCTTAAAAATACAAAAATGCCATAAATAGGCATAAAACTTGGTTTAACTTAAACTCCAATGAATAGACATGTGAGATAAACTATACCATTGGATTCCCCATGGTAAAATACACATATACCATTTTTATGGCATATCTGTAAAGTCAATATTTAATGAGTTATAAGTAATAATACCTTATAAAAAACATAAATCCTTAATTATTTCAAATACCAATGAAACAGCATGTGAAATGAATGGTATCATTGAATTCTCCATAAACCTCCACACATAAAACAATTAAGAAGCTAATCTCAAAAGTCAATACTTAAGGAGTTAAGCTGAATATATGCACTTTTTTGGTCAATGCATATATTCAGGAATTTTAGCTAATATATTTTGAAGTATGCATGATAGAGTGATGAACCAAAAAAAATTCATCACATAATTACTGTAGGAATACATAAATGAACTTTATTTCACAAGTTATAAACAAGGTTAAAACCTGTAAGGGATTATTGATTAAAATTAATAGAGCTGTTGACCACTTTGTTGTGAAAGTGGTCCAAAATTAAAAATAAGTAGACAGTCAGATCCTACTAGTTCATTTGTGAAGAATGACGTCGCTTTTATTATAAAGCTCAGGGTATAACCCCTTGAAATCTTAGTTTGAAGTTTAAAATATTAAATTTTGACAGAAAAGATGAGTTACAAGAAAAATCATCAAAAAAAGAGTTTTGATGATATAATGAAATGGTCTTGGAAGAATAATGAGTTTATGCCAAGCTATTTGAATTCACTCTCTGAATTTCTGTAGCGTGTAAAACTTCAAAGGTATTAAGGATCAAAGTTTGAGCTTAATTTGATCATTTATGATCACTCACTGTAACCTTAAATTACGTTCAACAGTCATATGAGTGATACAGTTGGTGAATACTGTTTGTTTATGATTAAAAGTAATAAAATCCACGAATTTTGGGGCTCTTCCAAGCCTTGATGTCATCAAAATTAGAGTTATAGTGATAACTCTAAATAATGGCGTAATAATGACATAAGATGGTTTGATCATGATGTAATCATCGCCAAACCTTAAAAATTGATCAATTCCAGTTGATATGATCAGTGCACGTCTACTAGAAGCCTGTTGGACTCTAGGGGGAAGGAATTTAATATAAATAGAGCTCTTTTTACTCAATTTCCCCCTCAGACGCTTACAAAACATTAAATCATTAAATAAAAAAGGTAATTTCCTTATTCTTTATATATAAAACCTTTATATTATTAAAGACCAAATATAATCTTATAATAATCTTCATCTTTGATGTGATTATTGCAATTATTTAATTGTTTTGTTTAAATTTCTCTTAAAAACCTCAATTCCATGTAAAACCAAGAAAATTTGTAATTTCTCTTAAATTTTCCTGTAACTACAATTTAAATAAGTTTTATTTACATTTCTAGGCGTAAAAGTATTAAAAATTATTATATTAAGCATTGAAACTAGGTTATTTCTCTTATTATACTACTTCTCTCTTTTATTACTTTAATAATTCTATAATTGATACAAATAGTATTTATACTAATTTATAACTTTAATATTAGTAATATTATTGTTATTAATTGTTTTTTATTAATAAGAAACAAGTTTTTACGTCTTTATTATTTGTTGGAAACAATAATAAAGTGCTTTTAAATATATTAATTATCTTATATTAATATTTTTATTTAATAATATAATTATTTTATGCCATAATTATAAGAAATCTTCATTATTATAATTATTTTTATCTTATTTATTTCATTTATAAGGACATTCATAGTACAATAAGTAAAATATTAGTAATTTTTACTTATTGTTTCATAGTCAAACCTTACATTTGGGGGCCTGGCCATGATATTTACTCTAAAAGACCTTTAAAAAGATTCTAATTGTGTTTATCCAATAATAAATTATAATTATAATCATAAAATTATATAATAATTTTATATTTATTGATTTTAAATACTATTGAGGCATTTGGAAAGCAATTGTACTGTCTTACACGTGGTTTTTCACATCCTTAGACTTGTAAGAACTTTCTTTGAGTGACTCTAGTAGTTAAAAAAGATATTTTACAAATCAAAAATAATTTTATATTATAAATTAATTTTATAAAAGAATCATACTCAATTTTTTATTTTATTCTTCAAAAATAAAAATATAAAAAACAAAAAAATTATAAATAAAAAACCAATAAAAAAAAGTTAGTTTTTATTCCTTTTAATTTCATTTCTTTATTTATTTTCATTTTTTAAGATATAAAAGCAATTTTTACGTGGAAAATTGCCATATCTTACCAAAAATAACACTTTTATGTAAAGACTTATATTTATTTGTCTTTTTTAGTGTTTGAAGACAATCCAACAGAGGAAAACCAAACCACTGTTGAAAGATTGGTGGAAGAAACTTGTCAAAGTTCTTCAACACCAATAATCACTAAGAAAAAGAAAGCTAAGAAGTTAGACTTTCCAGGACCCACCATTCAGGACTCTGAAGGTGAGTACCTCATTTATAAATTGCCATAAGAAGAATTCCTGTTCTGAAATCATTTTATTTCTTATTTTTTTTAAAATATGACTACCAGAAGAGGCTCACAATACTCCATCCAATCAGATGGAGCTGGACTCAGAGGTAGAATTGATTCCTCAAAAGGGAAAAGGAAGGGCAATATCCCCAGTGGAACAGAATCCACACAAGGAAGTGCCTTATCCCAAAGGCAAGTCCCAGAAATGCCCATGATATCTGAGCTAGAGTTAGAACTAAGTATTAGTATCTCAAACAGGTACAAACCACATTCAGAGGGCTCAGATAGACATCTACATGAGCCAGTACAAACAGTACTACACGGTGTACAAGGACAAAGATTCGGAAATGTTGCCCCAAATACACCAAGGAGTGATCAACTCCTGGCACATCCTCAAAACGTTTCTCAAGGAGGAGGAAATAGTGAAATACTCCAATGGATGGAATCCACTATCATCAAAGCCTCAAATCAAGAATATCAAGGAGTACCATGCCAAAAAGAAAGAGGCAAGCAAGGAAGAAGCCCCAGTAGCTTCTACCAGAAAGCCTCAAGTCAAACAAACTCCCCCAGAAGGGAGGAAGAACAAGAAAAAGAATTGGAGGAAACCATATTCCCCAAGCTACATGATCCCAAAAATCCAAAAAGATGCCATGGACAATGTCTTCAACATGGCCAGAGCCTTGATGGAATTCAAAGACAAAGAGGAGCAAAGAATGAGACAACCCCATTTCCCAAAGAAACAACCTTGTCTCCTGATGTTTTAAATACTTTAACAGAGCTTAAAAATAGTATTTTACCTCTTAAAGACATTAAAAATAGTTTATTATCTTTCCAAGAAATAAATAATAGCTTATCATCTTTAACAAAACTTGTTGTACAAAATAAAAAAGAAATTGATAACATAAAATTTATGATTGAAAATAATAAACCAAAAGTATTAATTGATAATACTAAGAAATCAATACAAGGACAACAAGAGTTGTACAAATACATAAGTGATATCAAAGAAAAACCTTTGACAATCAATTATGACATGAGTATTGATAATCCTACAGAAAAATTCAACAAATTAAGCATTTCTGTAGAAAAGTTTGAAGAAAAGACTTCATCACACCAAAAATTACTTTTGGACCATGTGGAAAAGAGTGATGAAGCAAGAATGCATCTGAAAGATGACATTCAAGGTGAAATAAGGCTTATCACTGATAAAATGGATAAAATTAATGAGGCTAACTCAAATATGCCAAAGTTATCAACACCATTCTCTCACATAAGAAGCCCTGTTAAACCAAAAGAGGAATTAACAAATCCATTCATAACAGACTTGAGTCACCAAGACAATAACAAAGTCTTAATGAAGGAAGCACTTCAATTAAAAGAATGGCCAACATTCACAGAAGAAGGTGAATATGACCACATGTCATTTATCAAAACAATTGACATGCTACAAGAAGATTATGCCATACCAGATGAACTAATCACTTTAAGATTACATTCATTGTTTGAGAGATCTTCAAAAAGATGGTATTATGGCATAAGGCACACAAATGGCAAAAATACCTGGTCTTGGTGGAAACAAGAAATAATCACCAAGTGGGCTAATGATGCGTGGAGGTACAAGATAGAAAATGCATTTGAAAATTCTTTCTTTGACCCAGAAAAAGACAAACCTTTAACGTGGTTCTTAAAACAAGCTTAAAGGCTCAATGCATTGTACCCAGAAATGTCACAAAAAATGGTGCACATGAAAATACTTAAGAGATGTGGAGGAGAGCTAGAAAATGCCCTAAGAAGCAGGTGTATAGAACCATGCTCCACAGAAGAGTATATCAATGCACTGGAGGACATAGTGACAAGAGCAAAAATTGGCAGAACTTGGAAGAAATTGGACATTAAAAGTCCAAATAAGCCATTTATCAAAAAAGATAAATCAAAAGAAGCTTTCAAGCCCAATACATCCAACAATAATGAGAAAATAAAATGCCATAAATGTGGAGGTATTGGACACTTAGCCAATAATTGCCTCAAAAAGGAAAAGATTAATGAAATTGTGGAAACAGAAAACCACAATTACAAAGAGGAGGAATCTGACTCTGAAAAAGAAACATAAGAGTCAGAAAGTTCTGAAAGTGATGAAATTAATATAATTAATGCCCAAATTAATAATATTGATATAATTTATGAAGTACTGGATGTTAACTCAAACTTAACACAAGTTGGAACATCTGACACAAACTTTACAAATATACAAGATGCCAAAATGTACAGAACCAAACCTGCAAAAGGAATGGGATATACAGCTTGAAAATCAAGCATAAGTATTGTTATGGTTGATAACCAAGAAGGAAAAGTGAACTTGGATACAGGAGCATATTTCACCTGTGTTGGTAAAAGTTATTTAAAAACCAATGTCCCAGACTGGCAAGAAAACTTATTCCAATACAAGGTGTCAAATTTAGTAGTGCAAGTGAGAGCATGAAGCCCCTTGGAATAATTGATTTAACACTAATTTTTCCTCACCCCTCACAATGTGTCAGAATTAAAGTAGAGTTTGTAGTAATGGACAACTGTACTAGCAATCACTTCATACTTGGAAACGACTACTTATCAGTTTATGCTTTAGATATCTCTAACCAAAAGGATAGATATTTTACCATAGGAGACAACAAAAGACAAAATTTTGCCTTCTTAAGTAACAAAAAACAAATCACAGTTATTAAGAATGAAGAGAAAATTCCAGAAAAGGAACTTTTTACATCTGAACAACTCAAAGAGGCAGAATTCAATCAAGAATTAACAGAAAAATTGATTGACCTTGTATTTAAGTACAAAAATGCCTTTGCAACTGACAAAGAACCACTAGGTGCCATAATTGGGAATGAAGTGGATATAATTCTTAATGTGGAAAAGCCTTACCCACCTTTACTAAGGAGACCTGCTTACCCAGCTAGTCCAAGGGCTAGAGAAGTCTTGGAGGTACACATTAAAGAATTAATGGACCTTGGAGTATTAAGAAAAGTAGGACATAATGAACAGGTAGAAGTCACTACACCTGTCATTATAACTTGGCATAATGGAAAATCAAGAATGGTAGGAGACTTCAGAGCCCTTGACACCTATACCATTCCAGAAAGATACCCAATACCCAGAATCCTTGAGACATTGACACAATTTTCACAAGCTAAGTTCATTGTAGCCATGGATGCTTTAAACGTTTTTCATCAAAATGTCTTAACAGACAATGCCAAGAAACTACTGAGGATAATAGTCCATTGTGGGATTTTTGAATACTTAAGAATTCCATTTGGCATAAAAAATGCACCTTCCCATTATCAAAGGATGATGAATATCATATTTCCTGAAAAATTATCAGAAGGATGGTTAATTATCTATATTGATGATATCATAGTTTGCTCAGAAACTTGGGAAAATCACCTTACAAGACTAGAAAGGGTACTACAAAAGATAGTGCAAGTGAATATGAAAATTTCCTTGAAAAAGTGTCATTTTGCATACAGTGAACTAAAAGCACTAGGCAATGTTGTATCTGGACTTAGTCTATGCATAGACAAGAATAAAGTAGCAGCAGTACTACTTAAACCAATGCCTCAGACCAAAAAAGAAATGCAATCATTTCTAGGATTTGCTGGTTACTATAGATAGCATATAAAAGCCTTTGCAAAAATTTCCAAATCCTTGTATAAGCTATGTGATCAACAAACAGTATATGAAATGACAGAAGAAAGAGTCAAGGCATATGAAGAATTGAAAAAGCCCTTAACAAATGCCCCATTTCTTCTAATGCGAGATTGGAAACTACCCTTCAAACTTTACATTGATGCTTGTGGAGAAGGACTAGGTGCTGCACTACACCAGACACAAATTATCAATGATAAACCAGTGTAAGGACCAATTTGTTTTATTTGAAGACAGATGAAGCCAACAGAAGCAAGATATGGAGCAAGCCAAATGGAATGCCTCTGCTTAGTGTAGGCTTTGCAAAAATTACATTATTACTTGGATGGAACAGTATTTGATGTGATTACAGACTGTAATTCTGTAAAATCTCTATTAAATATGAAAACTCCAAATAAAAACATGCTGAGATGGAAAATTGCTATCCAAGAGTATAGAGAAAATATTACTATTGCTCATAAATCTGGTAATATTCATAAAAATGCAGATGGTATTAGCAGATGGGCTCTAGCAAATACCCCTGACAATCCAGCATGGGTACCACAGGAAGAGCACCATATAAAAGGAATATGTGTTACAGAAATTGGAACAGAATTCTTTAACCAAGTTAAAGAAAGCTATAAGATAGACAAGAGTTGCCATATCTTAAGCCAACTTCTAATGAAAGACTGCAAAGATCCATCACTTTCATCAAAATTAGATGAAACATGGAAAAAAGGCATATGATGAAAGAAGATTCCACCTCCTTGATGGAATCCTTTACCATAGAACAAAACACACATGTGTTATGGCCTTAACAGATAGAACCCTGATAAACACTATTTTACATGAGTGTCATGATAGTGTTGCAGCTGGACACCTTTCAGAAGACAGAACACTAGAGAGGGTGAAAACCTGCTCTTGGTGGCCAAATTAGAAGAAATATGTTGCAGAATACTGCCAAACCTGTGACAGATGTCAAAAAGCCAACAGAGCCACAGGAAAGAAATTTGGAATGATGATCCACATCCAAGAACCAAAGTCCCCTTGGGAAATAGTTCATATGGATTGGGTAACAGCATTACCTCCAGGAGGAGACAGAAGCTATAATGCATGCCTAGTATCAGTTGACAGGTATAGCAAACCTCCCATGTTCCTACCATGTCACAAAGATGACACAGCTATGGACACAGCCATAATGATATGGAATAAAGTCATTAGCCATACAGGCTTATTCAAGAATATTCTAAGTGACAGAGACCCAAAATTCACTCCAGCATTATGGAAAAATCTCCATAACTTGTTTGGGACAAAACTATCATTCTCAACAGCTTACCATCCTCAAACTGATGGTTTAGCACAAAGAATGATACAAACCCTGGAGGACATGATCAGAAGATTCTGTGCTTATGGACTAGAATTCAAAGAATCTGATGGTTTTACCCATGATTGGTGTACACTAATACCAGCCCTTGAACTGGAATATAAAACATAAATCAATTCTTCTACTGTCAAAACACCAGCAATGCTAGAAAAAGATTGGAATCCAAGACTTCCTTATGATACCCGCAAAAAGAACTTAGTGGATATACATCCAACAGCAAGCAGCTTTAAGATAATGCTTGACAAAGCAAGACACCATGCAAACATATGTATGCAAGATTCTTTCAAATATGCAAAAGAAAGATGGGATAAAAGTCATAAGCCGCCTGACTTCAAAATAGGAGACTTGGTCCTAGTATCAACCCTTAATTTCAATAACATAAAAGGTCCAAAGAAGCTGAAAGATTCCTTTTCAGGACCATTTATGATAAAATCACTTCATGGACCCAATGCTGTGCAATTGGAACTCACAGGTGAATTAATGAACAAACACCAAGCTTTCCCTGTAAGTCTGATAAAACCTTACAGCTCAAGTGACAAGGAGTTATTTCCACTAAGAAATAAACCCCCACTTGAAATTCCCCCCTTGGAAGAAGGAGAAGAAAAGAAAATTGTAAAAGTCCTTAAAGAAGGACAAGAAACAAAAAAGAAAGAGAATACGTTGTAAGGTATAGAAATTCAACTCAAGAAGATTAATGGATACTTGAGAGAGATATAACAAATGCTGATAAACTACTAAGAAGGTTCAGACATGAAAGAAAACCTAAAGAATAGAAAAGTTAAGCATTATTGAGCTCCAAGACTAAAAAAGTCTATTGCAGAGGTAGGACAGTGGATGATACCCTAATTACACATATCAGATTGTGGTACAATCATTTTTGGTGGTAGGGAATTTGAACCTTTGAGATATGATCACATACCCAAAAAGGTCACAAGAAATATTTAAAATAATTACCTTAAAAATACAAAAATGCCATAAATAGGCATAAAACTTGGTTTAACTTAAAGACCAATGAATAAACATGTGAAATAAATTAAACCATTGGATTCCCCATGAAGAAATACACATATACCGTTTTTATGGCATATCTGTAAAGTCAATATTTAATGAGTTATAAGTAATAATACCTTACAAAGAACATAAATCCTTAATTATTTCAAATAAAAATGAAACAACATGTGGAATTAGAGGTACCATTAGATTCTCCATAAAAATCCACACATGAAACAATTAAGAAGCTAATCTCCAAAGTCAATACTTAAGGAGTTAAGCTGAATATATGCACTTTTTTGGTCAACACATATATTCAAGGATTTTAGCTAATGTCTTTTGAAATATGCATGATAGAGTGATGAAACAAAGATGAATTCATCCTGTAATTACTCTAGGAATACAGAAATGAAATTTATTTCACAAGCTATAAACAAGGGTAAAACCTGTAAGGGATTATTGATTATAATCAATAGAGCTGTTGACCACCTTGTTGTGAAAGTGGTCCAAAATTAAAAATAAGTAGACAGTCAGATCCTACTAGTTCATTTGTGAAGAATGACGTCGCTTTTATTATAAAGCTCAGGGTATAACCCCTTGAAATCTTAGTTTGAAGTTTAAAATATTAAATTTTGACAGAAAAGATGAGTTACAAGAAAAATCATCAAAAAAAGAGTTTTGATGATATAATGAAATGGTCTTGGAAGAATAATAAGGTTATGGCAAGCTATTATAATTAACTCTCTGAATTGCTGTAGCATGTAAACCTCAAAAGCTATTAAGGATCAAAGTTTGAGCTTAATTTGATCATTTATGATCACTCACTGTAACCTTAAATTACGTTCAACAGTCATATGAGTGATACAGTTGGTGAATACTGTTATTTTATGATTCAAAGTAATAAAATCCACGAATTTTGGGGCTCTTCCAAGCCTTGACGTCATCAAAATTAGAGTTATAGTGATAACTCTAAATAATGGCATAATAATGAGATAAGATGGTTTGATCATGATGTAATCATCACCAAACATTAGATTATTGATCAATTCCAGTTGATATGATCAGTGCACGTCTACTAGAAGCCTGTTGGACTCTAGGAGGAAGGAATTTAATATAAATAGAGCTCTTTTTACTCAATTTCCCCCTCAGATGCTTACAAAACATTAAATCATTAAATAAAAAATGCAATTCCTTTATTTTTTATATTATTAAAGACCAAAGATAATCTTATAATAATCTTCATCTTTGACGTGATTATTGAAATGATTTAATTGTTTTGTTTAAATTTCTCTTAAAAACCTCAATTCCACGTAAAACCAAGAAAATTTGTAATTTCTCTTAAACTTTATTGTAACTACAATTTAAATAAGTTGTATTTACATTTCTAGGCATAAAATTATTCAAAATTATCATATTAAGAATTAAAACTGGGTTATTTCTCTTGTTATAATAATTTTCTCTATTATTACTTTAATGATTCTATAATTGATATAAATAGTATTTATATTATTTTATAACTTTAATATTAGTAATATTATTGGTATTAATTGTTTTTTATTAATAAAAAACAATTTTTCACACCTTTATTATTTGTTGGTAACAATAATAAATTGCTTTCAAATATATTAATTATCTTATATCAATATATTTATTATATATTTATTATATATTTATTATTTTTTATAATATAAACTATATTATTATATTTATTTAATAATATAATTGTTTTACGCCATAATTATAATAATTGTTTATTATTATAATTATTTTTATCTTATTTATTTCATTTATAAGGACATTCATAGTACAATAAGTAAAATATTAGTAATTTTTACTTATTGTTTCATAGTCAAACCTTACACCCAGGAAATCTGTTTATAAAGGATACTTAAAATTTCATTTATATATAGATAATATTAAATTGTAAGCTGTGTGAAAATTTTAAGCAAATCCATTGAAGATTGGATTTTTAATAAATTTTTTGAAGTTATTAGTATTTTTCCATGTAAAATAGCAATACATATTAAACCTTAACTTTTGATAAGCTTTTAATTCTTTTAACCTTGAATTTTTAACCTTGTTTAAGGTTTCCAAGCTTAATTAAGTTTTGAAAGTTCTTAAAACTTTCATTTCAAGCCTGCATATTGACATTTACCCTTTGGAAGCTTGAAATTCCTGTCCAAATCGGGATAAACCCAGTTTAAACTTTGAGGTTGGATCAAATTATAATCTTAAACTTTGAATAAGGTTGAAAATTCTCCAATACAGGTGGAAAACCTTAATTGAATCCTTGCAGATCCAAAAAGTTGGGTACCCCAGCTCCATTTGGTCTTTTTCCTTTGTCCCACCTTTTATTTATTGAAAGCCATACTATGGCCTTAAAAACTTTCAAATTGAGCTCACGCAGGATCTAACTTCTGTTTGGAAAATCCTTAGCCAATTCAGTAAATATACACAACACCTCAATTTTAACTAAAATCTTGGTAAATTCGCATAAACATTATGCAACTTTAAATTACAGTTTATTTAAGCTTAAATTTAACAATTTTGATTTTTTTTTAAGAAATTTACATTAGTACTGTGAGATTCTTAAAACTTCCAATAACATAAGAAATAAGCATTTTTTGGTATAACACCCTGTGAGTGTACCCTAGGTTATTTTTTGTGTATAATCCAAAAATGACATAATATTTATAGCCTTGTTTATCCAGAACAAATTATACTTATTCTTTGTTATTTTTTATTTTTAATTCAATTGAAAAGTCTTTTGAAGACTAAATCACATGTATATAAAATAAGTTGTGGACTTATGGGCATGTTATACATACCTCACAGCCTCACAATCTATAAGGATCACAATTAGCCGATTTCATGAAAAGTAAAATTAAGTATTCAAGTAAACATAATGAATTTTGAGGGGAGATGGAGTTTTTGGAAATGGGAAAGAATAAAGAAATCAAGAATCTGGAAGTCAAATATAAATGTGAGATTAAAAATGAGAAGAATCAGTATCCCAAGGTCCAAGAAGGTCAATTGACATAACTTCATAATGTACAGTTGAGATCCCAAGAAGTGGAATTTAATATTGAAAAGTGTTCCTCCATGTGAAATTCCAATAAACTTGAGGAATAAACTAGGCAGGAAAAGAGGGAGATAGAGCTGAATGGGAGGAAAATACAATTGATATATGAGTTCAAAAGTAAGAGTCTAAAAAAAAGATGGAAAAAATTATCAAAGAGCTGGCACAGAAACAACAGAAAATCAATCATGAAATCAGTTCATCCAACAGTGCAAAAAGGTTGGACACTATTGTCACATTTTGTAAAGAAGGGATGTCAGAGAAGGGGATTGGTAGATACTTCCAAGTGGCTTTTAATGGCTGTCATGATTTAATTTTTCAAAAATATCTTTCAAATTTTATTGTTTTTTATCCCATGATTTGATTGAAAATTGATTTAGTCAAATAAATCACAAAGTATTATGAATTTTCATTTCAATGATGTTGAGTAAAATAAGCTAAAAAGTCTTATTAATTTTAAATTAAATGACACAGAACTGTATAAGTACAGATTAAGAGATACATCTTGATGGGCTCTTGTGGGCAATATGATATTGGTAGAGCTCCTAAATAATAATTTTGAGCAATGAATTTCTCTCACACAACCCTTCAAAGCTCATCTGCCATTGGTGAGGGTACCTCATTAGGAAATTGAGCCAGACATTCATTAAGAAATTCCTCACTCAAATAAGCCTAGAAATACTTGAGTTGAGATGAAATGTTGGGAAAAATTAATCATTCCTTAATAAAATACACATATTAACCTACTGTATATGATTCTTCCTGTTTAGCTGCAATAAAATTCCCCTCAGTTATGCTCATAACTGTTTGAGCATTCGGATTTAACGTGCATTTTGTACACACAATTTAGCCAAACAGAAAATGAATTCTATATTTATGCATGGGTGCCAACTTTGGGAATGAGATTATTTAAATCAAAATTTAATTATAATTCAAAGATAAAATTACAATAAAATTTAAAATTATGAAAATACATTTTTACTTGTAAAAATTAAGTAAAAATGAATGTTTAACAAAAGTTATGAAATTAAAATCTTCTTGGTAAAAAGCTATATAAAATATATTATAACTTTATATCCAATAAATAAACATAAAGAAATGATCACACCATTGGATTCCTCATAAAAAATAAAGTGGGGTCACTTCTGGATGAAATTTCTGTAACTCAACTCTAAATAAGCTTAAATTAATTTTTTAGTATTTTTTGTACAAAAGTATGAAAATGCTCAAAACCTTAGGTTGATTCACACCACATGTGGTGTTAACTATCAATTTTTGTGTTAAAATTGTGGTGTTGTGCTTACTTTAGAATTTATGAGGTATTGAAGTATTTTCAATTGAAATGTCAAAATGTGCGCATGTATTACATAAGTGTATTTTAATTTACATATGAGGTATCAATTATTACATATGTGAAATTAAAAAACTCAATTGAATTACATATGTAAATTATAATTGTATAACATGATGAGGAATTAAAGAAAAAATAAATTGGAAAGATTAATTCTGGGGGGGAAAGACACTCTAGCTCTAAGGGGGAGCTAGACCCCCAAAATCCTTGCTTACTGGCATGGGATGTCAAAATCCATGCAAAAGTTTATTACCTTTGGCCTGGAATCGAGTCACAGGGTCTGTGACTCAATTGATGATGAGGTTTTGATACCAACCAGGGTAGTTTTAACTGCTGCCAAGAGGGTAAAACTACCCTTAAGCTAAAACAATGTTAGTAAAAACAGCTTTAACTGGTTTCTAAGCCTCTTACACACATTCTGACGTGATTTGAAGGCTCTAGACCAGGTATTGCTATAGTAATGGCTGATCTAAGGGTCTAAAATGGCTAAAAATAGCAAAAAATGGCTTAAACCAGCCCTTTTTTGGTCTAAACCAGGGTTCAATGATGTAATACTTGGCTTTTCTGCTGGCAGAATGTCTTTCACGACTGACAAGAGTAAATTTCACTTTTGGAGAAAGAAAATTGATGGCTGTAAAAGAATTTCTTCTTTGTCCCACTTTTCTCTTCATGTTAGAATCTTTTTGTTTAATAATTAGTTTAAACACAGTTAAACCAATAAATAAAAAGACTCCAACCACCCTTTTTTAAGCATTTTGAACCTTTTGACCACATGAGAAAATCATTATAATCATTTTTTGTAACTCTTATAATCATTTTTACCCCTGAACCACCCCAAAATGAATTAAAGCATCTTTCATCACTGTTAGCTTTGTCACTTTGTTTCCAGATTCACTCTGGTCACTTTTGGGCATGTTTCCTCTTTAATATTCTTTTTAAAGACTTTTCTCTTTAATTAATTGCTTACAGTTCTTTTCTCAATTAATGCCAATTGAAATTGCTCTTGAAGAAATTTCTTTTGTAGCCTTAAATATCTCTTGTAGAGTATTTTTTGATAAATCTTTATTGTTGGTAAAACAATAAATTTTTATTATATTATTTTTTTATACTGAAAAGTTAAAAGCAATAACATTGGATTGTTTTCTCTTTAAAAATACTATTTCTTACTATCTTTAAATAATTTTACCTTATACAAATTTTGAGGACTGGAAAAGTACTTGATATTTTATCAAAGTTTCATATCCACACGTTAAACTTGCAAAACAAAATAGTCTGTTTATAATACTGCTAACGTTTAAATAAATTGATCAATTAAAGCTGGAGGAGCTTATGTAAAAATAAAAACTAATTAACAAGGTGACTAAAATGAGGAATTTACTATTTGTCTTTTTCAAAAGACATGTGGTCAAATTTTGGGCAAGGGATCAGACAAAGGGATCAATCATTCTTAACCTTGAAAAAAGAGGCAATCATTTTTCTTACTAGCATTAAATTTTCAGAATTTCAAAATCTTATTCACATTTATGAAAAGGCCAAATGACCATAGCCTTTGCTTCCTCACTGGACGTTTTAAATTTGATTAATTGCCACAAAAATAATTTAAAAGGCCAAAAATGCCATAAAAAACAACAACATCCCTGCAAATTGATCATTTGAATCTATGGGTGTACCTACTCATCTCATGTGAGAAGACACCTCCAGTGTTTAATTAATCATCCGCAAATTGGAAAATATATTGGTCATTTACCCATCAAATAACAAATGTGCCTGTTTGGGAAAACCAATTCTGTCAAAAACTTTCACCACTCATATTACAAGCATAATATCTAATTAAAAACACTTACTTCAACTCTTTTTATTAACAAAACTTAGAATACACTCTAAATCTGCAATTGGATGGGAGTAATTCAATGCCGCTATAGTCAAGTCCATGTTCTGTTGTTTTTCACGCATCTCAACCTCTTTTTGCCATTTTTATTTCTCAAAAGCAAGGTCTTTTGCCTCTTTGGGCATATCAAAATTGAGTTGTTATTGTATTTTTTAACTTTTCCAGCTTTCTACACAGCATTTCTTTCCCGTTCAAATGCAATTTCCATCTCCTTCCTTAATCTCTGTTGTTCAGTTTGCATAATCTGAGCACCCTGTTCTTCATTCCACTTTTGTTCATCCCACTCTAACCGGGCCTCATCATGAGCTTCTCTCCCTGAAAAAACTTTTATTGGTCTGCATGAACATCAGAATAAAACAATCTCCTACCAACCTTTTTGCCACTCAATCATTATTTGTGAATAACTTGGAGACAACTTATCATACAACTTCTTCTGTGAGCCACCAGTATTATTAATATTGAAGCTGGCACTATGTTTTCTCTTTTGGGATGAATCATGAATCTTATCCTGTATCTACAGAAAAATATTTCATAGTTCATTACAATATATTGGTTTGATGAAACAAATCTTACTTCAGGCTCTCCCACATGGTCATTCTAGTTATCTTCAGAAATATTCATATTAGGTTGAATAGTGATTGCTCCCTCCTCTCTTATTTCTGAAACCTGACAAGAAACAACACATCAGAATTCAGCACAAATAATGAGATATTGTATCATATCTTACTTCATTCTCCATTGGTTCTTCCTCATCCTCATTTGAAATTGATCCAGCCTCTTAAGAATAATATGTTGCTAGTGGATTCAGGTTTTTTAATGTGGTATTTTGGTCTCAAATCACACTTTTTTTAATGTGGGATTTCTTAGGTTTCACACCCCCTATTATAAAGGAAATAAGATTTCAGAATATTTTTTTGATTAGGTAATTTATTTTTTGAGAATTATTAAGTATATTATATAGTTTATGATTAACTAAATGATTATTTTTTTGGGATAATAATCAATCTAAGGTAATTTTTATCATGGAGAAAGGAGTATGAAACTGAGTAAAAATCAACTTTTTGAGAATCTAAAATATAGTTTTCTCTTAGATTGTAAGGAAGAAGAAATGAAATTTTTGGGAATAGTGGAATAGAAAGTTAACACTAATAAATTGTTTTTCAGTGAGAGATTCTATTTTAATTCAACACCCAAAATGAATTAAAAAAAACAGAGTTTCCCTATTGTTAAAAGAAGTAATTTATATATCTTAATTGGCCTTTGATTTCTTCAAATAAAGATAAATCAATATTTAATGACATATTGGTAAGAGAACATAAGAACTATTTTGTGTTTTTGTAAGTGAGAGAAACCTAGTGTGAGTATTTCTTCTGAGAAAATGTTTTGGACATTTGAAATTCTGAAATCTTCCAAAATACTTTCAAGGCCAAAAAGCACTAAAGGATGGATGTAATATTACATATTCAAAGAGTTCACTTTGATTTTGAGGAATAGAAAAACCCTTTTCGATGGATATTAGATTCATCTTTATTTGGGGATGTTTTTTTTCAAAGTTTTTGGTGGGATGAAGGATTATTCAATAGTTTTGGAAGCTAAAGAGCTCAATTAATTTCATATAAAGTACTTAATAATCTTTTAAATAAAGCTTGGAAGAGAGCTAAATTATAAGAGAGGTTTATAGCCCACTATTACGCAAGCTTTAATCCTTGTCAGGCCTGGGCTTAACCTGCTACACCCACTGGCATGGGTAGCTTATTCTGATGGTTATTGGTGTTATCAACCTGTGGAAAAATAATTGATCAAAAATTCTCACTCGCCTGATTGTGTAATCTTTTAAATATGAAGTAATAGATTGAAGTAAAGCTTGTGATACCTTGAAAGCCATTGAATTTCCAATGTTGAATAAGTGGCTTACTGTTTAATGGGTTCTTCCATGTCCCTTTTAATGAAGTGAAATCCACTTTCTCTTCTATTGTTAAGCTCCAAAATATATTCATGGCTTTTATTTCTCACATATTTGAGGATAACACCTACCAACATGAAATGTTCTTGGAAGCCCGTAAAAAAAAACCAATGAAATTTTTTTTGAAAACAGTTCTTCATCTTTTATTAGATTTGAGAATGATCTATTTTTAATCGGTTGAAAATTTTAAATACTTGTGTATTAGAACTAATTTAAGTTATAGAAAAAGAATATTTATAATTTCTAAATGGTATAGAACTCCCCAGCTTATCATTCATTGTTGAAAAGGATTTCTATGAAGTTTTAAAATACAATAAAAACCTAAAATTATTCACATAAGTCATTTGTAAAGAGCGTTTTGAAAAAATACCCATAATAAAAATAATAGTTGAAATATAATTTTAGTATGTCTATTTCAATTAAACTTCAATATTATATAATTAAATTGGATTGAAACTTTGGAAGTACCTTAACTCATTCATAAAAAGACTCTTATAAGATAGAATAAATTACCAAGCTCAAAATTGAATTTAATTTTTTAAGTTTGATAATCATATTGTGTATAAAGCTCAGTCAGCTTCTTTTAAAGTTGTGAATGGCGCCTTACAGCTTAATTGAAAAGTAAGCTATAATCTTCAATGGAACAGAAGTAGAACAGAGTATAATTTCACTTCAGGTTGGGAGGAATATCTGGCCATAAGCTCAAAAATTCAGATCATAATTCTCCTCAAGCTTAATTAATTGAAGGCTTTAAAGAGAAAGATTCCCAAAACTTCATCATTTTTTTGAAACTATTTTGAAAAAAAAAGTGAGTAAATAGAATTTAAAAAGTGTAAAAAGAAATGCATGAGAAAGAATCTCTTGAAGTAGATGAGAATGAAGCTTATCATCTTTAAATTAAACTTGAAGATAAAAAATAAGGGAATTTAAAATAAAAGGATTATTCAAAAATGAAAAATAAATTTTAAATGAAAGACGGATCAAGATAAGAACAACTTATCTACCCAGAACTGCAAGCCTAAATCCATTGTGAGCCTTTCTGCAGATGATCTGGTCAGGGAAAGCATTGTATATCAAGGCATGATTCTAAAAAAGAAGGCAGTAGAAGAGTGTTCAATTTCTGAAAAACAGTTTTATTGAATTATTTATGAATATGCTAGCAAAAATATAAAAAAAGAGATAAATCAAAATATTTGATGATGTGGTTACCCATATTTTTTATCTTATTGAGAAAAAAGATATATCAACTAGACAGGGGATGAAACATTTCATTGAAAAAAGTTAAAATCATGATCTCCTTCCAAAACATTATTAAACCTTTGAAGGAAGTGTCATTCACTTATAATAAATTGGTCAACAAACCAAAAATCCTAGAGCAACATTTGAGTTTTATCATCTTCTGAGGGCATGATATTAATTCCAAGGTAGTTCTCATTTGTGAATATGGCTTTGCACTCCACATCAGGACAATCTTTGGGTATTCTCCATTGGGTACTTATGCCTTTTTTATTATGATTCCTGATGCATTCTTGCAATATTGTACATCTAGGAATACCAGCTATTTTGAGCTTAGTACAATGACTCTGTGAGCCTTACAGGTATTTTCATTTAGCCAAAAGACCAAAAAATTCAGTATAATAAATAATTAAAAAAATATAATTCTGTTCAAATTCTGAAATGTAGTTCATAATGAAATATAAAAAAATTATAAATTTATCAATACGAAAATTTAATGAAAAATTCTTAAAAAACATGTATACTTGGAAATAATGAAATAAAAAGGAAATAAGATTAAATTAATTCCCAAAGAAACGTTTCATAAGGATTATTATAGCTTTTTTTCAATGAATAAAAATCTCAAAATCATTTTGCCATTGAATTCCCCATGAAATTTAAAGGGGTGTCACCCCTGAGTCACATTTGTTTAGCTCCACTATAAATCAGCTTAAATTACCTTAAGCATTTTCTCTATGATAATCTCAAAGTCCTCAAACAATGAATCTAATTTACAACAAATTTGGTGTTAACCATTAATTTTTGTGTTGAATTCAAGGTGGAGGTAGTGTAGAAGCTATGAGGAATTGAAGTATTTTCAGTCAAAATATCAAACTGTGCCCATTTATAACATAATAGAGCTTAAATCTACATATAAGGAATTAAGAATTTCAATTGTGTACTGTACGTTTCCAATTTAATTAAATATGTAGAGTTTCAGGCATAATACATGATGAGTCATTCAAAGAAAGCCATTGGAAGTATTGGATCCTGGGGAAAGGAATCTTGGCTCCAAAGGTTCAACACTCCACCAAATTCCTTTCTGAAAGGTGTGGGATGTCAAAATACATTAAAGATTTTACTAAATTTGGCCTAGTATTGAATCACAGGGTCTGTGACTCAATTAATTTTGAGGTTTCAACACAAACCAGGGAAGCTTTAATAGCTTCCAAGAGGGTAAAGAATACCTTGAGCTAGAAAAAAACTCACCAAAGGATTTTTAAATGTCTAAAGGGTCTGGAAACACATTTTGTCATGTTTTGGAATCCTTTTCCCAACTATTATTATAGTAATGGCTGGGTTTTAGGACTAAAATGGCTAAAGCTGGCCCCTTTTGTGACTAAGCCAAGTGTCAATGAGGCTACTATTTTCCTTTCCATTTCTAAAATCTTTTTTAATACTTGTGAGAGAAAATATCACTCTCAGAGGGGGAAAGTTTTGTTAAGAAAGGATATCTTTTCCCCATATTTTATTTTCATGTGAGGATCTTTTCCTTTTATGATTAGCTTATACATTTTTAAGTCAATCAATGAAAGATTCTAGCTTCCAATTTGAGATCCTCTAAGCCTTTGAACCACAGAAAAATTCTTCTAATCATAGTATGTGACTCTTTATAATCATTTTTACCCTTGAACCACCCTTCAAGTGAATTAAAGCATCTTTCATCACTGTGAGCTATATCCCTCTGTTTCAAAATTCTCTCTGGTCACTTTTGGGAATATTTTATTCTCATTATTCATTTTATAGACTCTGATGATATATTGAGTGCTTGAAGTTATTCTCTAAGCCAGCTCCATTTGGAACCTCCTTTGAAGAAGTATATATTGTATGGTATTTTTGGATTTATTTTCATTGCTTGTAAAGCAATAACTCTTTGTTATATAATCTTTGATACTAATGAATTTGAAAGAAGTAGTTTTGGTGTTGTTTTCTTTCAAATTATTAAAATTCAAACATGTACATCATTTTACCTTATACAAATTTTTAGGTTAGAAAAAGTATCCAATTTCTTATCGACGTTTCAAACACACATCTTAAATGGTGAAATAAATAGGACTCATTGACTCCATATAGCTGAGGAGAGCTATTTTTCCATTAAATTCCCAATTATTGTTTTCAAATGAAAAAATAAGTGGTCTCCAATGAGTTTTTTTCATTCCTTATTGTCTTGAAATGAATATTTCTAATATATTTAATTTTAATAATGAGCACTTTTCCAATCCCCAAAGGTGAAATATTTGAAGAGATTAATAAGACTTTTCACAACTCCAAAGGAATAAAAATCAAATTCCTACCATTTTACTTTCCTTTTTTTCATTCAATTAAATTCAATAAAACGCTATGAAAACTCCAAAGAACCCATCTCTTTCTCAGAATTAGCAGCTGATATTAAACACAGAATTACTCGAGAAATCACCCCAGAGAAGATTTTCAGTTTTTTTTACATCTCAGAAAAATGTGCTGTAGCTGTCTTGAGTTGCAATCAGTTAATTTTGCACTTTTATGAAATAATGAACACATCATATTCTTAATCATACTAGGTTCAGAACAGATTTAAACTTCATAAAACTTAGTTATGAAATCATATAGCTCCATTTGACTTTTGAAATCAATTTATAAAGACTCTACAAAACCTCATGAAAGCTTTTTGAATGAAACCATACCATAGTCAACAGCTTAATTCTTCTGATTTATATGTGGACAAGCTAGACTTGCCAAAAAAAATCCTAGGTTCAGACTTTACAAATTTCCAAATCTTTCTTCCAATTGGCTCAAATAAACTTTAAAAACCAAATTTATTACCAATCTGACTAGTTTTCTCAAATTTTTAATTTTCAATAATAGGAAGATAAATTTCAGTTTTTCCTGGCCTCAATTAAAGCCCCAGTGATAAAAAGTGATTAGAGTATCTGGTTTTTTACTAATACCATTTCCATAAGGGTATGTAAGCTGCCAACTTTCACAATTTACATTTGTTCAGTTGTCAAAAAACACCCCGGAAAAGTATGTAATCCAGTATTCAACTTACATTTGGATGAAAAAATAGATTTGGGTATTCCCATGTGGATGCTCACCACCCCATATCATTCCATCCAAATTACCCATTTCAAGTTAGAAAATCCACCAGCCACAATTTACAACAGAATCCAAAACATCACCCAGAAAAATAAGATAAAAAAGAATTCATTATTTGACTCAAACCCCCAATTTCCCAAAAAAATGTGTAAAGCTAAAACCTGACATATTTATTTATCTTTTGAATCAAAAAATTCATATTTTGTGGATGTCACCCTTCTTTCTGAGGATTATGTACATCTCTCCTCTAGCAAAGGTTTGGCAATTTAAGATGAAGAAGAATTTATCAAGTAAATCAAAGCTTCTCCTTTCTTTTACTTTCTTTCACATTTGAACTAAAAAAGTCACTAATCATTTTCTTAATTTGTAGCTTAAAAAGTAAAGAGAAAATAAGGATAAAACAGCAAACCAAATCGTAATGAGCATGAAGATGTCAAGCTTTGCAATTCATGGCTTACAATATTGGAAGATCAACTCACTAAACCTGATAAAATAAAATAAACATTTTGAGGAAGATTTATGATCCACTACAATGAACATATTCCAACCGCATTGCAAGCTGCATTGAGCCTGAAGAGTTTCTGGAAACCCCTCATCATTCAATGAATTACTTCAATGGCTTTCTTAAACAGGTTCACCTCATGTATCAAAGTGGAACCACTCTTCAAGATCAATTACTACATGCAGGATATTCTTATATAAAAGTATAATAAAGCCCTTCAAATATGTGATTAAATTAAAAATCTTTTCCAAAGCGCCCAAATGTAATCAGTTTATGCAAGAGATACTTGAAAAAACAGAAAAAAGTGGCCTTAAAATTAAAGTCCCTCTAGTGGCCCAGGGACCCAAAAAACCCACTGATACCAACTCCATTATTTCACATCCACCTTTAAGCAATCTAAGAACATTGAAAAGTTACAGAAATAAAAGAGAGAGATTATAATCAAAGTCAGCTGAAACAAAAATAAAACTTCTTTCACAGGAAAATGAGAATAATTGCCTCATTTCAAGGAAGTTGTATATATTGGAGCTTCTTTCATATGACACTATCATGTCAAAGGATCTATTATTTATAAATTGAAAGAGTCAGGCTACTTGAAATCACAAGAATAAATAAATCTTTAATAAGTTCAAGCTAAATCTTTCAGAAGGGAGTCAGAAATAATCTTTCTTTTGATTAGTTTAGTTTTTGATGTGTAAGGTTTGACTATGAAAAAAAAGTAAATATTACTAATAATTTACTTATTGTACTATGAATGTGCCAATTTAATGAATAATAAGGTTAACAAGTAATTATAATAATAAAGATATATTCTAATTATGATGTAAGGTTTGACTATCAAAAAAATAAGTAAAAATTACCAATAACTTACTTATTGTACTATGGATGTCCTAATCTAATGAATGATAAGCTTAAAACATAACTATAAGGTGTAAAATTGATTATATTATTAAGAAATAATAAGATAATCTAAATTTATTTCAAGATGATATGATAAATTGAATATGTTGATATATAATAAGTGAGTATTTTTATGACAATTCATTAATTTTACAAGAAATTAATAAATGTGTAGAAAATTGATATTTAATAATAAATAACAATTATTACAAATAATATTACTAATATTAAAGCTATATATTAGTATGAATACTATTTATGTCAAAACAGAGTTATTGAAACTAATAATAAAGAGAAAAAAACCTAGCTTTAACACATAAGATAATAAATTTGGATTTTTTTAAGCCCAAGAATATAAATACAACCTATTTGAATTGTATTTAAAATAAAAATTTAAGAGAATTACAAATTACACTATCTTTATGTTTATTTCGAGATTTCAAGAGAAACCAAGAAATAAAAATAGAAAATTCATTGAATCAAATAAAAAAGAGAGATTCATATAATATAAGACTTTTTTCTTAGATAATATAAGAGTTTTATATTAAAAATTAAAGAAATTTATCTTTTTATTTGTTGTTTTCATTGTATTTGTTGCGTCTGAGGGGGAAATGGAGGAAGAAGGGGTCCTCTTGTAGGAAATATCCTTCCTTATAGTGACCAGATACCCTCTAGTAGACGTTTACTGACTTTATCCCTTGTAATTGATCAGTATTTCAAGTTTTGGTGATGATTACATCATTATTAAACCTTTTTATCTCATTATCACACCATGTTTAGCATAATAACTATAAATCTAGTTTTCTGACCTCATAATCTTGGAAAATTATTTAACTTCATGGATTATAGTAGTCACATTAATAAAATACTAATATAAGCCAGCTTTATCTCTTATTTAGCTGTTATACTGAATATAATGTTAGATTTATTGATGATAAATGATCATTTTTGAGCCTTAACTTTGATCATTAATAACTTTTGATTTTTTTACAATGAAAAAATTCTGATTGTTGATTTTAATATTTTGGAATCTCTTGACTAAGATCTTAAGAGGATTTAATTACATTATCAAAACTCTCTTTTTGATGATTTTTCTTGTAGCTCAGCTTTTCTGTCAAAATTTATTACTTTGGACTTCAAACCATGATTTTGTAGGGTTTGACCTTTAATATCATGATGCAATTGAAATAATTCTTCATTTATGAGCTAGTAGAGTCTTAATATCTACTTTACATTAATTTTGGACCACTTTTAATATAATGTTGTCCACAGCCATTGCTACTTGGCCCAAATTCCTGTGATAAGTTTTAACCTTTTTTATAGCTTTCCAAAAAAAGATTTTATCTTTATTCTTACAGTTATGTTGTGGTGACTCTATTTTTCAATAAGCTCTTTATCATGTGCAATTCAAACTTTAGGAGCTAAAGACCATGAATATATGTACCAATCATACAGGTGCATGTATTCAGGTGTCACAACCACGTATTTTGACCCTCCTCCTTGATGGCGGCGGCAATCCAACCTGGAGCCAAGTTGGGGCCAATTGGCCATGTCATATCATTTATGGCCAATTGACCCCTTTTGGGTGTTCCATGGCTCTTACGCCATAACCCATTCCATTGGCCACTTATGGCCTCCATCATCCTTTATGGCCTCAGGCCATATCCTGCGTCATTGGCCCTCTTGGCCAATTTCCACCTCACCAACCCCCAGGCCTCCATCACTGTTTTGGGCCTGGGGGGTCCCTTTGTCTTCCAGGGGCTTTCAGGCCCCATGGCCACCCCTTTCATTATGGGGGTTTTGGCCTAAATGGCCTTTTTGGGCCATTTAGGCCCCCCACGGCTTCTACGGTCCACGGTCCGTAAGCCACGTACCGCGGTCCGTAGGCGGATTAGGCCCCTTTTGGCCTAATCCAATGAGGCCAAAAGGGGGCAGCCACCTGGGCCCACCTGAGCCATTTTTGGCCACCAATCCCTTGGATCCATTTTTGGCCATAAATCCCTCAGGACCCATTTTTGGCCCTGGACCACCATGGACCAACTTCACCGTCATGGCCTCTGGCAACCACCAGAGGCCACCAAATCACCTCAACAAGCATTTCCCTCAACTTAAGGGAGGATTGCTTCATTCCTCCATGCACCTCGTACTCAAGGTTGCAGGAGTGGTGCATATATGGTGTTATATACCATTATGCACCATTTTTGCTCAGCAATTCAATGGTGACGTTTTCAGGACCCAAATCAACCTTCTTAACTCAAGGTACCAAGATACAACGCCCATTTCGAAGGAGAACCTTTGGACTCATCAGTTTGGTAATCCATGGCGGCAATCAGAAGACCATTCAAGGACTCCAATCACCTGGCTCAGCAGGAGTTGGGTTGGCAATTTCATTCAGGGTTATTCTAAGGGCAATTCTCAAAAGGTATTACATCTTTTCAATCAGTTGTCAAGGCATCAAGTATTTCAATACTTCTTGGACAACTCAATTGGTTCATACAGGCGGTAATCAATCAACCTGTACGTACTTGGCCCAATTGGGCCAATTCATATTCTACTGTGGGAATTCAATCACACAGTTTCAAATTCAAGATGGCCAGAACTGTATTGGCCCGATTCGGACAATACAGCCGGTGATCCAACTCCAGGATCAATCTTTCAGCTTTTCACATATACTGGCCACCTTTCAGCACCTGGGGACTTTTTCCCCAGTTAATTAATATAGTGGATTTCTTTTTATCCTTATTTTCTTTTACCTTATTAAAGTTAATACTGATAATCTTAAGTCAGTCATTCAGCACCCTTTTCTTTTATTTCCTCGCCTGTCCAGTGGATATTGGTGGTCATATCCTTATACTAATTCCATTTCCTTTTCTGGCAGGTTGAAACAGTGAATTGAGGATTCACCTGGTTGGCTTCTTGGCTTTTGGCTTCTTTATTATCTTTGGCCATTGGCTTCATCTTTTCTTATCTCATCTTTTGGCATACTTGTTTTCTCCCATATTCTTTCTTAGAGAAAATTCATTCTTATTATTCTTTTATCTTTGGAGCCCTCCAAGTGAGTTCTTGATTCCTGAGTGCCAGGCCCTCTTCTTCCAAGAGCCCCTGTGACATCAGGTTATCTCAGTAAGTATTGTGTTTAAAGATATGACATAAAAAATTCATATATGTATTTTTTGATGTATAATCCAATGGTTTATTTATTTCACATGTTTTTTATTTTTTTTGGATATAATCAAGAGTTTATGCTTTTTTATGGCATTTTTACTTATTTTGATATTATTTCAATTACAAGTTTTGTAAAGTAGTTTCATGACCTTTTTGGATATGTCGTCATATCTCAAAGGCTAACATTATTGAAGCTATTTTATGTGCTCTTTGGAAGAACACTAGCAATAAATTCCTTTTTTGTATATTTTTCTGAGTTGAGTATTTTTGGAATTGAATGTCTTTCATTTTGGCTCAAATTTTTCTTATTCTCTTAATAGCCATCATTTTTCATATTATAAATTTATTGTATTATTAATTAGTTTGAAATTTAAAAAGAAAATCTTCAAGTGAAAAACAAGAAGTTTTTAAAACTTTTGTGATACTCAAATATGATCAAATCTATTTGTCACAGCCACTATCAGGGGTAAGGGAATTCAAACTTAAACCCAATCAAACTCATGAAACCAGAAAATCCAGTATGTGTATCAGGAAACAGTTTCAGAAAATCTTCTTGCTAAAACATGCATGAATTTGGGTTCATCAATACAGTTTGTCAATACTTTTACAGGCTGGATATTCCAAATACAGTTTTGCATTCACAAAACTGAAACTGTATGATCACACAAATTCACCCCACCTCTTGTACAGACCTTGTACATCCATACACTGGCTGTATTATCCAAATCAATTAAAATCAATTTTCTTCTCAAGATAATTCACTAACTCTTTGGATCAGGGCTGGTGGATTCTCACATATACCACTCCTCTTCCTCCCTCTGAGAACTTTTCCCCAGTTAATTAATATAGCTTATTTATTATTTAATGAATATTCTTACTCTTATTTTTGGTATCATATTTATTGGTATTAAGTTAATATTTGGATCTTTTCCTCACCTTTTCAGTAGAGTTGTGGTGGCCATATCCTCATCAAACCTTCTCTTTCTTTCTGACATGTTGAAACAATGTACTTGGACTTGCTTGTGGTTGGCTCTTTCATTCTTACTCTTACTTCTTTGTTTCCGCTTTTCTTATATTTATTTTATCTACACTCTTGAGTGTACTCAATCTTATTCAATCCTTGAGAACCCCACAAGTGAGTGCCAGGCCCTCTTAACTTCGAAGAGCCCCTGTGATATTATATTAGTTAATTCAAAATTTCTTCTCTCTTTTCATTCTTTTATATTCATTTCTCTCATTCATCAATTTTCATCTGATTAATTTAATTGATATGAAAATTGACCCCTTTTTCATTTCATTGTTAATTCTTACTCAAACCTAAAACTTTTTCTGTCTGAATTCAGGTTTTTCAGGTTTTAATTGATTGGTTATTTTGTGATTGGGAATCATCAGGACCTCAATTTTCACTTCAAGATTTTATTGATTTGTTTTACTTGACCTTGATTGCTCAAGAAAGCTGATTCATCCTCAAGATTTCATTTGATTGATTTATTGAATTTGATTCCTCGAGATATTGAATTGACTTTTAGGATACTGACTAATTTATTGAATTACTCAATACATAATTGATTTTGAATTTGAATTGATTGGAATTTATTTGAAGTTCTTCAAGATTTTGATTGATTCCTCAATATTCTCATTGGATTTGATTTGGTCAAGCCTTTTTTTTCATTCTCAAGTATCATCAAGTTATTTTCCTATTCTTCTATAATGCCAGTTCAGCATACCCCTCCAGCCAAGAATACCAGATCCCAAAGACATCAAGCTGCTCTCACTCCTACAGCAAGTTATCCTCTTGACTGCACACCATCAGTTCATCAACTGAGTTCAAATCTGGACAGAGGACAACCAATGGAAGTAGCAGCACCCTCCAGAAGATGGGGTGTGAAGTCAATAATATCAAGATCATTCTGTGGCTTGTTGGATTGCTATCTAAGGAATTCTAAAGGGCCTAGAATAATATTAGTGGAAGCTGAAGATAAAGAGGGGGAGGAGTCTGTGAAAGAGGAAGAGTCTGAGGATACTGAAGTGGCGGCTTCCTTGGCATGTGCCCCTGAGGCTTCTGAAGCTCAAAATCTTGCCCTTTCTAATCAAGCTCTTGTCTCTAAAGCTTAACCAAATTTTATCAAGATGATGGAGCAGATGATTCAATTCATGAGAAGGCTCACTCAAGCAGTTTCCCCCAGGAACAATTCAAGGGCTCCATTGATGAAGAAACCTGATTCTTTTGATGGTACTCAAGCCCATAAATTGAGAGGATTTATCCAATGATGTCAATTAATTTTCCATAATGACTCAGCAAACTTCTTCTCTGACAGGAGTAAAGTTCTTTTCTCACTGGTAGAGCTGGAAAATGGATTGAACCATATCTCTCAAATATCTCCAATGAAGACCCATCCTATCTCCTCAATAACTGGAGTTTTTTTGAAACCCAGCTATTCACTGTTTTTGGTGATCCCAATGAAGCTAGGAAAGCTGAAAAAGAGTTGGATAATCTCAGGATGAAGGAAAGTGGTCATTTATCCTTGTACATTGCTTATTTCAGAAGCTTAATGTCAAGAATTGAAGATTGGGGGGAAAGGGGTTGTATTCATGTTTATAGAAGCGGATTGGTGTCTAGAACTTTGGACCAGTTGGCTTCTCACCCTGGTAGCTTTGATACTCTTCAAGAGCTCATGGACATTACTTTGAATTTAGATACAAGGTACCATTAGATGCAGAAGGAAAAGGGTAGTTATCAAGAGAAGAAGTCTCCAGTTACTTGATCCAATTCTTCCCAGCTTCCTCAAGATTCATCTTCCAAGGAGCCTCATCACAAGAAGAGAAAGAAGGGGAAGAATGTTCAAGCTTCAAAGGGTAATCCTCATGCTTCTCTCCTCAATAAGGACAATAAATTGATTGTTTCTGAAAAGAAGAGGAGGATTCAAGAAGGCTTATTTACTTATTGTGGTGGAAAGCAGCCAATTGAAAAATTCTTCAAGAGGCCTGAAAATAGGTCAGGGTCATCAAGAGGCTTCCCTAGCAAGCAGGGAAAAGCCTGGGTAAGAATAATGATGTGTTCAATGGTTCTCACTTATTTCATTCAATAGCACAATTGTGAACTCTGAATAATATTTTCAAGTAATCTTTAAAAAGATCTTCTTTAGATGACATTATGGTCTTCTCAAGTACTGAGGAGGAACATGCCAAAGATGTGGTCACTGTCCTCCAAAAGCTGACGGAAAATAGTCTGTTTGCCAAAGCCTCAAAGTGTGTATTCCAGGCCTCAAATATGGAATACCTTCCCTATGTTTTTTAACTTATTGCCTGAAGATAGATTCTTCAAAAGCTCAAAAAATACTCAATTGACCTCAGCCCAAGAGCATCAAGGATCTTCAATCATTCCTTGGTGTTTTCAATTCATATTGTTTCTTCATTAAAAATTACTCCAGACAAATCACTGCTCTCACTTCCCTTCTTAAAGAAGATTCTCCCTTTATCTTTGATGAGGAAGCTCTTAGCCTGTCTCAATTACTCAAAGAAGCATTAACCACTGCTCCTATCATTTCTCGTTGCAACCATTCTCTACCAACTAATGTGGAGATTGACGCTTCTGATTATGCTTTGGGTGATTTACTGAGTCAGGTGAATGACTCAGGAAAGAACCCCATTGCATTTGATAGTCACAAGCTACTCCCAGCTGAGCTCAACTATGAGATTCATGAAAAGGAACTCCTTGGCATAGTTTGGGCTCTCAACCACTAGAGGTCTTTTATTCTTTCTCTTTCTCATTCTTTTGAAGTCTTGAAAGACCAGTCTTCTCTCCACTGCTTCATGTCTTTCAAAGTTCTTACTTGTTGTCAATCCTTCTGGGCTAAATTTCTCTCTGAGTTTCATTTTACCATCACTTAACACCTGGGCAGACTGGCCACCTTACCAGATTCCTTGTCACATGGGATCACATGTACCCAGAAAGGGGGCTAGAATTCATTGACAATAATACTCAAAATTTTCATCAAATTATTAAGCAACAAGGAATTCAAGAATCAAGAATCTTTTCAATCAAAGCAGATATTTTCTCAGAATTAGTTTTCCAGATTCAAAAAGAAGTATGGCAAGACAAAGGTTATAAAGCAGCACTCAAGAAAATAGCAAGATGTGAATCAGTACCAGGTTATTCTCTTGAGCCTCAAGCTAAGCTGTTGTTATTCAAAGATGGAGTGATTATTCCAAGAAATCACTAACTTGAGCTGTATATCCTTCAAAAGCATCATGACTCACTGTTTCCTGGCCATCCTGGAAAGGAGAAGACTCTCAAGCTCATCAAAAGGGATTTTGCTTGGGCTGGCATGAATCAAATCATCAAGGACTATGTGTCCTCATGTCAGAAGATTTCAAGAAACAGGAATGTTAATCATAAGAAGTTTGCATTTCTCAAACCTCTTTAGATTCCATCTGGTCCTTTGAATTCCTTATCAATGGACTTTATCACTCAATTGCTATTGTCCAACAACTTTGACTCAATTTTAGTAGTTGTGGACAGATTCTCAAAAATGGCAATATTTATTCCAACTTATTCAACAATTATTGCCTTGGACTTAGCTCAAATATTCATCAGTCATTTATTTTCCAAGAATGGCCTTCCAGTCAGTATTGTTAGTGATAGAGGTTCCTTATTTGTTTCATCATTCTAAACCCAAATATGTCAGCAGCTCAAGATATCAAGAGAACTTACAACTGATTTCAATTGTGAAGCAGATTTACAGACAGAGAGAGTAAATCAGATTCTAGAACAGTATATTTGTATGTATGTCACTTATCATCAGGATGACTGGAACATCTGGCTGCCTCTGGCTGAATTTGCCTACAATATTGCAGAACATTCATCAACTAAGCAATCACCTTTTTTCACTATTTATGGAAGGAATCCCAGATTTGTTTTGATTGAAGTCTCTGAAGACACACCTGCTGGAAAGTTATCAAAAAAACTCCAATCAGTACAGCAAAGAGTCAAAAAGAAATTGGAGTCAGAAATAAAGTGATTTAAGAAGTATACAGATAGAAATAGGACAAGTTGGCCTGATTTCCAACCTGGGGACAAAGTATGGCTAGCCTCAAAGAATATAACAGCTACAAGACCCACCAAGAATCTTTTAGAAAGATAGTTGGGACCTTTGAGGTCTTGAAGAAGATTGTCAGCCATGCATATCACCTCAAGTTGCCTCAACAATGGGAGTCAGTTCACCCTTTGTTCCATGTGTCCTTATTAGAACCAGTAAATCAGTCAACTATTCAAACCAAACATCACTTGCCACCACCACCAGTTAGTGAAGGAGCAGGAGGAATGGGAAGTAGCTCAGGTTCTGGAGTCAAAACTCAAGAGAGGTAAATTATGGTATCTTTTAGAGTGGAAAGGATTCAGTGAAGACCCAGAAAGAACAATTTGGGAACCAGATTCCAACCTTACCAACTCACCAGAACTTTCCAAGGATTTCCTCACATTGTACCCTGACAAGCCTGTCCCAAATACCTAAAGAGTTCAATTTTATGGTGCTTGGTGGGGAGTAGATGTTATGAAACTAAGTTCCTCTCCTGGCATGCACCTTTAAGGGGCTATTCTACCCAAATATTTTGTAAGAATCACCTTGGCCACTTTTTTAGAACTTGTCAAGTACTTTGGACAGGTTGAAAAGGCCTTAAAACATCAATACCCTCAAATTTGGACCTTTCATTAAGATATGGCCAAATTCCTCCTTTTTTCTTTTGTATTTTCTTATTCCAAATTATGCCATTTATCATTATTCAAGACATTTCTTAGCTCAAAGTCATTTATGGAAAAGGTTTTTCTGTTCTTTTATGGTTCTTGGTGGGGAGTGGAATATAAGAAAGTATGTTCCATCTCCTGGTATTCATCTCTGAGTGTTTCTACTTCTTTTAAAACAAAGCCTTGGACACTCTGTGAGCAACAAATTCTTGGTTTTATCTTTCAGAAAAATTTATGGCCAAAGTTCAAGCAGCTCACAACAAGAAGGACACCTCTCAGAAGTTTCTTTTATCTTTTATTTTTCTCCACTTTCTTTTTCACTTAATTTTCTTTTCTTTCTTTAATTTTTTAGTTCAGTTTTCTTTTTATTTCTTTATAAAGCAGAAGCATACCCTCACATATCATCTATTGGGAGGTTCCATTTTTTTAATTTTAGTATTTAAAAGAGTGGGGATAAATTTCAAACCAAACAAAAACAAGGACAAGAAAACTCATTATCTCTACCCAAATGATCAAAGGTCCTCTGGAAATAATTAACCAGATCATCCTCATACCATGCAAATTTAGCAACCATCTCCTTGGAACCAGTACCAGGAATCATCCTATCATTAGCATAATTTATCACCTCCCAACTCTTTTTGTCAACTCTTCTAAAAAACCTGTCCACAGCATCTTGGCCATCATTCACCATATTTGGATCTTCTCTGGTAACCCAGATAGGCCAATGTTCTCTTTGCTAAAATACTTGGGAAGAAGGAAACAGCAAAGGCAATTGATCTTCTCTTCTTCTGCTGGAGCTGGCCACAGGTTTTAGTTGTTGGGAGGTAACCATAGGAGGGTTTCTGTGCTGTGTAATGGGTGAGGGCCTCACTGGTAAAACCAGGGCAGGCCTGGAAGTGGAAGAATTTGGAGAAGGAGGTGGGATGAAAGATGGAATGGGGGAAGTACTGGCTGAATGCTTCTGGGGGTACTTGGTATTACTTTACTTTCAAGTCTTCTGGAAGCAGGTTGGGAAGGTTAAGTACTGCATTGGTGGTCAATGGAGTTAGGTACCACCTCAAACTCTTCACCATCCTGTTCATCACTACCTTCAGCATTGAGATTGGTGGGTTAATCATAAATTCTTCTCATTCTCTTCATCACACCTTGGCTATTGATTGTTTAAATGGGGACCTCTGAGCTGGAATAAATTGGCCTACCACCAATGGGATTGGGCCCTCCAACATTAGTCCACCTAGCCACATCCTTCTGCCTGAATCCAGTCACTATTGAAAAATATTAATATCATAATCAATCAAGAAAACCAACATACTTACAGTTAAGATCCCCTGAAGTACCATCAGTAGTAGGGTCCTCAGAAACTGGGAACTCTCTCCAAAAAGGACCATCCTTCTTACTTCACAAATACTGCCTGAGGTTGGAAAGTGGAGCCCCTGGATGTTGCCAAGGTTTCTTCCCAACAAAACAGTGATGACACTTAGAAGACTGGGGGTTATAAGGCTGGAAGGACTTTTTCCCCTTCTTTGAGAAATTATTACAGGAAGGATCAAGATCTTCCACTTCCTCGGACCCATCATAAGTCTGGGAAGGATCAAAATTACTGGAAGAAGCCATTAACCAATGGGAACACAGCCAACTGAAGATGCCAGAACCACAAAGGATAGACGGCGGCAGAACATAAATGGAATATTCAGTGAGTTCAGTAAGCTTAGAACTCATTTCTGGAGGTATTGAAGAAAAAGAGTAAAAAGCATCAGCTATGCATATCGAGTATTGAATTACATCAAGGTTCTGGTGCCATGTTCAGTTATGGCCACTTCAAGGTGCTCAATATGGGACTCATTTCAATCCTAGACCCCAATCAGCAAGGAGGGACCTCCCTTCCAATCCTTGAGAGGTCCCCTTTTATGGTCCTGGACTGGTCTCGTAATTTACAGTCCATATGGGCCAATTTAGCCATTATCATCATCCTTGGCCCCTTGGTAACCCCTTCAAAATTGGGCCCAGGAGACCAAATTAGTCTTGGGGGACTTCAATTGCCCCATGTACCATCACACATGGGCCATGGGCTGCAAAAATTAAAAATTGCCAAATTTCAAATTTAAAGAAAAATTTCCTTGGTATGGGAAGGATCAAAATGAACCAGAATGTCCCCAAATGACCTCAAAAGGGCATTTGGGGCCCAAATTTCAAGAATAATGGGGACAAGACCCCTTCTTAGATATGCATATGGAAGACCATGGTTCAAGAAAAGGCCTCAAGAGGTTATGGACAATTCTTGGGGATGGCGAGGCAGTCATATAGCCATTATTCACCAATCTTAAAGCTGGAGATGATGGTGGCGTCTATTTTGGAATTCAGCTCATGGCCACCAACACTGCTTGATTCAAAGCAAAGGAAGACTCCATGTGGGAAAAGATTGAAGGAATACCACTTACTTGATGAGGAAGATTTTTTTAATGAAGGAAGAAAGAACAAGGAGGATTGAAGGGAAGTATTTTCATGATAATGGTCAAGAGGAAATAAAATTGAAATATCAAAGATCTTAGAGAAACTGTGTAAAATTGGGGATGACACTCAAGAGTGGTAGAGTAATATGGTATAGAGGAGCCCACCAGTTTCAAGAGGGGGATACTGTCACAGCCACTATCAGGGGTAAGGTTCTTCAACCTTAAACCCACTCAAACTCATGAAACCAGCAAATCCAGAATTTGTATTAGGAATCAGTTTCAGGAAATTTTCTTTCTGAAACATGCATACAGCTTGTTTCATCAATACAGTCTGTCAATACTTGTACAGTCTGGATATTACAAATACAGTTTTGGATTCACAAGACTGAAGCTGTATGATCACTCAAATTCACCACACCTCTTTTACAGACCCTATATATCGATACAGGGGCTCTATTATCCAAATCAATTCAAATCAAGATTCCTTTTGAAAAAATTCACTCTCTGGATCAGGGCTAGTGGATTCTCACATATACCAGACCCTCTTCCTCCCTCTGGGAAATTTTCCCCAGTTAATTAATATAGCTTATTTATTATTCAATGGCTATTCTTACTCTTATTTTTGGCATTATATTTATGGGTATTAAGTTGGTCTTTGCATCGTTTCCTCACTTTTTCAGTGGAGTTGTGGCGGCCATATTCTTATTAAACCTTTTCTTTCTTTCTGACATGTTGTAACAGTGGGCTTGGACTTGGTTTTTGTTGGATCTTTTGTTCTTACTCTCATTTCTTTGTTTCTGCTTTTCTTATATTTATCTTATTTGCAATTCTATCTTATTTACACTCTTAAGCATACTGAATCTTATTCAATTCTTGAGCCCTCCAAAAGTGAGTCCCAGTTTACTGAATTCCAGGCCCTCTTCACTTTTCAGAGCCCCTGTGACACTATTGTTTTCAGCTGTGAGAGATTTCAAAGTTTCAAGAACTGTTAATAGTAAAATGAATTAAATATTATTTTACAAGACTTTAAATGCCCATAAATTCTGAATTAAAGCATTCCTGAGCTGATTATGAGCTCCTGATCCTTGTCAATCTTTAATTAGTTTTGACTTTGAAGAAAAGATAATTCAGCTAGGGTAAATCTGTGGAGGCTCATTCCATTCTTCAAGAGACAAACCTTTTTCATCTTTAATAATAATCTGGGGAAGTATTACACAGGTATTTATGATGCAATATAAATCTTTTGGCTTCCATTATTCTGCAGGAGCTTTAATTATTGAAAATCAAGCCTTTAGGACTCCAAAACACCTCTCCAGATATTTTTGAAATTCCTCTTGCTTTGTAGAAAATTATTGATAGTATAAGATTCATATTTAATTGAAATCAAGAATAAAATATCCAAAAAATCCACTCCCTTATTGCTTAGCACCTTGAGTCTGAGTGCTTGTTTTTAAAAATTATTCCTACTCAGGGTATATGCTATAGGTGAAATAATAAAAGACCATTTTTTTAGCTATTTTTTTGACTTTGAAGTTAAATTCAGAGCGCATGAAATTGATAAACTGTTGAAAAATCTGTTATTGATCAAGAACATTGGGGTCATTTTTGAATCAGGAATGCCTGAAACAAAGGTCCTGTCATTAAATAGCCTCCAGGACCAATTTTTGAATATTTGGAAACAATAAGCTGAGATTTAATTGAGATAAAATTAATCCTTCTTTTCTTAAATATTGTCCTTCCTATCCACAAAAGAAGATCTTTCATCCAATAAATCACAAGCATTAATTTGTGGTGGTTAGAGAGAGATGCAGGTATTTTTTGAGCTTATTGGCTTCCATACCATATTCCAATAGTCTAATAGCTTCTTAGTCCTTCTAAATTCCAGTTAAGCACTTTTGTCCAGAGGAATTTTCACAATTCTGAAAATTAACATATTTCTCTTTAATACCTACTGTTATTTGAAGAAAAAGACTGAATTTCATATGAACTTTATGCTAAAAGATTTGATTACTTTAAACTGAATATTCATAAAAGTAATCTTTAAGTAATTTCTGATAAACATCATGATGATCACAAAAAGGAAACCACTTTCATCCTTACTGGGATCCATCATGTTTCTGAGACACTGTATTTTCATTGTTTTCCTCTTAACATAGATTACTGAAAATAATATTGTTATTTTGAAAAAATAAGTGAGCTGTTATGCTCTGTAGAGGTCAGTGATTAAATTACCAGATCTATATTGAGACAGAAACCAAATAATAAACAGACAAAATCTTTTGAAATTTTTAAATATAGCTAATCTGAAGAATAAATTGGGACTAAAATAAACTCAAACCATTGGGTTTGTACCCACATCATTTGTATCCTGGACTCTCCATAACCTTCTAGAAATTCAGGGTGGGTCCAAAAGCTAGTATTTCAAGGATTCTCCATGCAGACCCATTTTGAAAAGAGGGTTGGGGTTTACTTTTTTAACTTAACTTTTTTAGCGCTCGAATTCTCATTATTCTCAGAGGTTGTAGAAAACCCCTGCCACCAGGAAACACGGAACAAGCTATTACTATACATTGATTATGGGATAAAATAACAAAAACTGAAAAAAATATCAATTTTCTTAGTAGATGTGACCACAAGTATGAGCCCAATCCTTTCAAATTGACAATTGCTCAACATTTTTTGATCACATTGAAACCTTTTTATATCTGAGAATTGTTCTCCAAAATGAGAAAACATGTTTGGATGCGCACTTGTTTCTGGAATGGGAAAACACCTATATTTCATGAGTGAAAGATTTGGGAAGATAGTGAACCAGGATTTCCAAGATAATAGTATATCTTTTAATTTTGGCTCTGGAATCTCTGAAAAAAAATATTCATTTTTGTTTCTACTTTACTTCATTCAGGAAAATTTGAGAAGTATTTTTTTTCAAATAAGCCTGTACCTCCATTTTGTTTGGGCTATTGTTGAAAGTAAGTAAGGCCACTGAAATAACTTTTTTTTTCTCTTCAAAAATGACAGAAAGTCATTTTCCTGGAATCTCAGAAGCACCAGAATTGAATAATCATTGACAAAAAGTTTGATTTTTCACCCAAGTTCAAGTATTAAAGCACAAACCACTTGTGTACTTCTTAATAGCAATCTCAGTTATTTTGAAGAGCTTCAACAGCATAGCTGTGGCTTCTGGATCAATTTGTACAACCTCAAATTGATTTCAGGCTTAAAAAAATGAGAGCACTGATGTATGAGTACAGAGTGAAAGAAAAAAATAATATAATTACCTCATTGATTTTCTTGAGGAATAGTATATCAAGAGGGAGTTCTTGATTGATGGTGGGGTATTTGGAAGCACAAATTGTGAGGGTAAATTCATACAAATGGTGAAGAAAATGGACTATTAATTGTGCTTTATCCAATTATATTTGTCTTAATAAATAATACTCCATGTTTTCCATTCTACAAGGCTGGTTTTAGGCATCTTTAAGCTAGATGGCTCACTGTAGCATTTTGTAAGCCAAATTCCATCACATACATACATGGCACAAAATAGTTGCTTCCCTTGGGAAATCAGGGCTATCATAGACCAGTTTGAATGTTGTTTGAAACTTCTTGTGTCTCCAAGAGCGTTTTTGAAGTTAGGATTCCAATCAGACCATGTGTAAAATGAATGAGTCATACCTCATATTAAGTCCATAAGGAGGTTCCATGTGGGAAGATGCTTCATTTTCTTTATCATATATTGAAATTTATTAATTGGCCAATTAGTTGAACCCTTCATTTGAAACTATGTAGATTCAATATTCCATTCAAACTATTGAATGAGTGGATTCTGAGAAAGTTGCCATCTGTGTTTCAATTCCATGGGCCATGCATGTGTTACTGGAGGAATTATTGGTGTTTATGTGAAAAATTAGATGCTCCAATTTTTATTAGAGAATTGAATTGAGAAATTTATTTTCAAGAGAGGTTCCATAGTTATCTCCTATATAAAACAGGAGTGAGTGAAAAAATTATCAGAGTAAAGCAGGAAATAGAAACTTCCATTCAACCTTAGTGAGATCTAATAATACAGGTATGAGTTTTAATTATTGATCTAAATAGTTCTCAGTGACTTCCATATAGGCAGTCACATTAGGGATTTTCAAGAAATCAGTTGAAAAAAGAATAGGGTTGGTATTCTCATATAGCAAGTTTTACATTTTATGTTGATAAAAAAAAGTAAATCTTCGATAAATGTGAAGTTAGGGAATAACAGGAAACTAATAATGTTGTTATCAATGGATTTCAGAGCATGGGTAAGGCATGGAAAGAAGGATATTCAGTTATCAATAGTGAAACACTGGAGCCAGATATGAAGTAAACAAGGGCAGTCTTCAATGTTTAAATTGATGAATGCTAAAAAGGATGATCATCTCACAAAATAAAGGACCTAATGACAGAAATAAATAAAAAATTACCTTATTTGACTTGGAATGCTTCAGAAAGCTTTCCAAAAATGTGCTGGAATCCAGTTAGAAAGGAGGAAGAATTTGGTTGGGACAAACAGTGAAAATCAAACAAGAAATCACTAATTTACTTGGTACTTCCAGTCCAATAAGACTTCAATTTTGAGCTGAAAATATTTTCTGTGAAATAAATGGCATTAAATTTCACATTATTTTAGTTTAAATTTCCAAAATGCACCCATAAACTCAATGTTTTTGGGAGAGCAGTTGGTTTTGTGATTTATTATTGTGTGTATCTTCAGCTTCATTATTAGTGGATGTTTTTATTGTGAGGAAGATGACATAGTGATAAATATAAAGGAATTGAGCTAAAAAACATAAAATATAAAAAGGCCAAATTTGAAATTGGTGACAGGAACATAGAAAAAAAGGAAAAAAAAATGTGAAATGAGCAGAAAAAAATAAAAAAAAAGGAAAAAAGGAAAAACCCAAAAATAATAGATAATAAAATAAAAAGGGAAGTGGGTAAGGGTAGGAAGTCTTAGTTCCTGGCTTACCCCACCCACAACTGGTAAGGTCCATGGATAATGGCTAGTAGGTGGATTTTTATGGAAGGTTCCCCAGCCTGGTAACCAGAAAAGGGGTCAAAGTTAGATCTGGATGGAAGTTTTCTCACAGTAGCCACCATTCAATGGATTTCAGATCCCCCAATCTAGATAAACAGACCCCATCTGATGATTAAACAACTGTTACTAAAAAAATAAAATTAATTTAAATGGAACAAGAATCCAAAGAAAATAAATTGAGTCTGGAATTCAAATCACTTGAAAATTTGTTTAAGTTAAAACTTTTTGAAAATATTAATTTTGAGAGTTTTGAAAGGAAACACCAAAATTATTGTTTTTAAGTTTTTAGTATAAAAAAAATAATATTGGAAAGACTTACTGTTTTACAAACAATAACAATTTATTGAAAATACTCTACAAGAGATATTTATGGCTACAAAAGAAATTCTTTCAAGAGAAATTCTAATTGGAATAAATTGAGAAAAGAACTGAAGGCAATTAATATGACAACAGAGTCTCCAAAATGAATATTGAAGTGAAAACACTCCTAAAAGTGACCATGGTGAGTTTTGAAGAAAAGTGAAAAACTTAACAGTGATGAAAGATACTTTATTTCACTTTTGGGCTGGTTCAAGATTAAAATGATGATAAATAGCTACAAATAGTGATTATAATGATTGTTTCACATAAGTAAAAGGTTTGAAATTATTAAAAATGGTGGTTTGAGATCTTCCATTGATTTGATTAACAATGCTTAAGCTAATTATAAAAGTAAAATATTCTAAGATGAAGAGAAAAGTGAGGCAAAGAAGGTATTCTTATGTAGCCATCAATTCTCTTTTTCCAAAAGTAAATTTTACTATAATCAGTCTTGAGATACACACTGACAAGATAAAAGCCAACTACAGCATGATCAAACCCTGTTTTGGACCAAAAAGGGGCTGGTTTTAGCTATTTTAGTGCCTTAAACCAGCCATTGCTACACTCATAGCTGGTTTATAGCCTTCAAGATATGCTGTTCTTAAGTAAAGTTTTTTGAGCTTAAGGGTAGTTTTACCCTCTTGAAAACAGTTAAAGCTGCCCTTGTTGGTATCAAAACCTCATCATCAATGGAGTTGCAGACCCTGTGACTAAATTTCAGGCCAAAATTGATGAAATTTCTCATTAATCTTGACATTCCACACCTCTCTGAAAGGAATTTGGGAGATTCTGGCACCCTTGGAGCCAAGATTCCTTCCCCCCAGAATCAATCTTTCCAATTTATTTTTTCTTTAATTCCTCATCATGTATTATACTTTTAATTTACATGAAAGTAATTAGATTGAACAATTACAATACACAACTGTTATGATCAGTTCCTCATATGCAAAATCAAGGCCCCTTATGTAATACAAGTGCATATTTTGACATTTCAATTGAAAATACTTCAATTCCTCATATCTTTTAAGCCACACACCACACCTCAATTTTAACACAAAAATTGATGGTTAACACCACATGTTGTGTGAATTGAGTTAAGTTTTCTAGTATTTTCAGATTGTCATACAAAAAATACTCAAAACTTACTTTAAGCTTATTTAGAGTTGAGCTACAGAAATTTCACTCATAGGTAACCCACCAGATTTTCTATGAGGAATCCAATGGTGAAATAATCTTTATATGCTTATTTATTGGCAAAAAAAAGGAACATAATATTTATTAAATTTTTTCCAAAAATATTTTCTTTTAAATAATTTTGATAAGAATTCATTTTTACTTCATTATCTTCAACAGAAATATATTTTTACATTTTTTTGTTAAGGTTAAAATTTAATATAAATTTATTCTCAAAATTTCATTATAAATTTTATTGTTATATTTGAATTTTGTTTTATTTTAAAAATTGCTGTTTTATTTTTAATTCTAAATCAGTTCATTTTTTGTGGTATTTTGAGTATAAGAAAATATCTCTAAGGCTCACCCTGTAGGCTCATTGACAAAATGCTAATGAGATCTTCTCGTAAGCTGAGAGCCTGTCTTTCTAGCAACACTCCTGTCAACAAAAGAGAGAAATCCATTTTACTTCAGAAGAAGGTTAACTGGAGTAGCTTTCTGGCTTTCAATAGCTATCGCATTCTTGCAATCTCTCCATGATCTCTCAAAAAGGCTCTGGGCATCAATATCTACACTGAGAGCCATCAAATAAGCGTTGCATGCCACTTTCTCTATTTCGAGTGATAGACCCAATAAGGACGTGATGCAACTGGCTGCGTCCGAAGATCTTTGGTTCGTGAGTGGTTGTGAGCGGGTGCGGCTGCGCAGCGCAAGTTGAATTTGAATATTCAATTTGGCAGATTATGCAAAATTGAAACTGAAACTAATAAATTTTAAAAATTTGCATCTCGAAATTTTAAATTTTTCCAAAATGTTAAATTCCAATCGAGAGGTGAGTAAATTTTTCTCGACGAATTTCCTCTCGAATTTCTCGAATTTCTCAAATTTCTGCTTTGTAAATCTGGAACTGACGAAAATTTCGAAATTTGCGAACATTCTAGTCCTTCGAATTATTCAGAACGACGTATTATCGTCCTAAATTATTGCTTTGGTTGCTGCTATTTATCGTTTTCCCTTCAATCGATAATCTATATTCTTCCTCAAATCATCCATCGTCACAAAATCAGCTTGAAAATCATTTAAATCAACTTCGAAATCAAAATCAAAACCAACTTCAACTTCAAAATAAAATTCAAATTCATCCAATCTCATCTAAATCAAAAATTTTGAATAAAAACATTCTAGAACGTCATTCTCATTCAAATCCCAGCCTCAAAATCTCATCCATTCCATCTTGCATCGACGCTTATTTGGATCACAGAAATAATTTAATCTGTCCGCATGCCCCAAAACAATTAAAGAGCGTTCGTCAAAGATTCATTCAAATCTTTCAACAAATTAAATTCAATCTAAACTCAATCTTTAATACGTCAAATATTCATCTTATATCAATCTCAAATCAATTACTTCAAATCTATTCAAACTTCTTCAACTCATCAAATTTATCATTTTGGTTTTGTTTTCCCATCTCAAATCCTTTCTTACATCTTATCATCATCTTACATTTCATCTTATTCATTCAAGCCCTATCTTTATTCATCGAAGACGCTCTAATCAAAGATTCTTGCTCAATCAATCACTCAAACTCATTCTTCAAAAAATCTTCATCTTGGAGAAAAAATTGGTCAAGATTCAAATTCAAACTCTTAAATCATTGGTCAAAAAAATCTTTCCTAGCTCCATTCTTAATTTGGTTATCATCTTTAATCATCTTATTCATCATCATCAATCATACTTTAGGTCATTCAGATTCTTGGAATACGGGTTTGATTTGGCATGATTTACCTTTTCGTCATTCTTGCCATCCTACAAAAAATTTAAATCTTCATCATTCCATTCAAATTAATATCATTCATCCTAATCTCAACTTCAAACTCTTGCATTTCTTATTCAATCGTCCTCCTTTCTTAAAACCTTCTCGTTCTTTAATCTTAATCGAATGTTTTATCGCTTTCATCTCATTACTTCAACCCGCTCAACATATCTTACCTGATCGTATCATACCCAAAATGATCAAAATTCCTAATAAATTTTTAAAATCTTCAAAAAACTTGAAAAAATCTTCACCTTCAAATAATCTTCCTTCATTAAATTCAATTCATCTCAATCAAAATCCTTCTTTTCATTCAAAAAAATCATCATCCCTCAAACTTCAAAAACATTTCATCATAGAAGTCGAAACTAAATGGCTCCTCGGCGTATTAATCGAAGCTTCTGTTTGTCTAGCTGCAATCGCTAGTTATATCATAGTCATGGTAACTCAATCTTCATTTTAATCTTTTATCATCATCTTCAATTCAATTCTCATCAATCCTCTTCTCAGGTTCATATACCTTATGCTTCACATTATTCGATCGCATTCTTTTTATCAATTTATTCAATCAAATCTTTCACTCAAAATCTTTCCACACTTTATCTTTCAACCATTAGGACCATCGAATGTTTAGAATCAATCATGACAGAATTCTCTTCAATTCATCAAAATCAAAAAATCAAATCAGATTGGACTTGTAGCATTTGCTTTGAAGAAAATCAAACAACCGAAGAAGACTCAGAAGAAGATAAAAAAGATTCCATCCAAATCAATCATCATCATCATTCTCACATTCACCAAAATTCATTCAATCAATCTCAATCGGAAAAAGATCAAATATGTATTTTAAATTGTCAACATATTTATCACGCAAATTGTTTGGCCAAATGGTTACATTATCAAACTTTTTGTCCTATCTGTCATCGTTCAATTCATCCTTCTCATGATTTACATCACAACTCTTCAAATTAATTCTTTCTTTTCATCGGAAACAAATATTCTCATTCTTAATTCAGATCGATTGTCCTTTTTTTCGTTCCCTTACATAAACGGATTTTTTTATGGATTAAAAATTATTATTTTGATTGTTTTTTATTTTTTGGAAAAAGAAAATACTTTCATGCTTTCGTTTTCGAAAAAATTGTACTTTTTAAGATTTTATTTTCTGTTGTAAAAAAAAAAGTAAATATTATCAATTAATTAACAAAAATAAACCACAAGATGACTGGTCTTTTCATTCAAGATTGTTTTCAAGTTTTAAAATTGTATTTGATTGTTCGAAATTTCCAAGGTTTTTTTTTGCAAAGCTATACCTGATCGCTTTAAATAAACTCTTCCACGTGGCCAACTTTGCGCATAAATTTACTCAGAAATGATTTAATTACAAATTTTAACATCTTATTAGGCGGACGCAAACTTCGCCTGATATGGCTATGAGATCTCACCAAATCCCGCAGCCTATTTGTAAAATCAGCCAATGCTGCATTTGATAATCAGGGGGTTCAAAATCATCTAAAATTACCTAAAATGATAAATTTAAAGGTAATTAGTTGACATTAAGATAAAAAGTATCTAAATTTGATTTAATTTTTTTTAATTAATTACGATTAATATAATTTTTTTTTGTTGATGAAATGATTTATTCGTTTTGTGAGATGATCATTGATCAATTTTTAACATTAAAATCATTTTTTTATCAAAAAAAGTAGTTTCTTTTTTTTAAAAAAGTGATTATTTTTATTTTGATTATTTATTATTAACTTATTAAAAAAGAAAATTAAGATGAAGATTTTTTTTTTTTCAAAATTTAATGAACTTTATAATAAGAATAATAATAGTATTAATCAATTTTATGAAAAAAAAAGATTTAATTAAAATGAATTTAATTATTATCCAAATTATTAACATTTTATTATTATTATTATTATTATTATTATTTATGCATATATAGATATATAATACATAGAGTTGATATTATAGGTTTTTTTTTTTTTGGTTTAAGATGATAATTGTAATTAAAAGTAAAATATTAAAAAAAAAAACTTTATCTCACAAGGGGGATCTTGAGGAAAACAAGAATTTCTTGGAATCCATTAATTATGAATCTCAATTTAAAAAAAAATCAAAAGAAATTAAATAAAATAAAGGAAATGAATATATAAATTTTTTTTTTTTAATAAATAAAATTAAAGTAAAAAATGATATAAAAATAAGAAAATCTAATATTTTCCATAAATCTAATCAAGTAATTAATTAATTAAGTTTTTAAAATTTTAAAAAGGAAAAAAGGAATTAGTGAAGGATATGAAAGCCAATATCCATTGAACAGTAAAAGACGGGGTGAAAATGATCAACTTAATAATATCAGTATTTAATATCAAGATGAAAGAAAATAAAGATAAGAATAAATCTTAGTAGATTAATTGACTGAGGGAAAACCCCCACAGGTCTTAAAGGGAGGATGGTTTCTTTGAAAAGTTTAGAGCTTGATCACTTCATACTTGATATTGAGCTTTATGAAATCCCTGAAGCTGTTTTGACTGCTTTGGGGAAAGACACATTGCCATATTGGAAAATAAAATGGGTTAAATAATCTTCCTAGGGTCTCTGACTAGAATATAGGCTTCTATGGAAAAAGATTGTATTGAATGAGTGTGTTTTCCAAAGTGGATTGATAGAGCTTTGAAGCTTGACAAGTAATTTGAAACTTCCTCTTTAATATCACTGGAAATAAAACTTGAAATTATTCCTTTGGGGGAATACTGCATATGTGAGCCTTGAGGTATATTTTACATACTCAAATAGGCCACAATTATCTTAAAAAGAAATTTTGAATTATGCATAACTCATAAGTCATGCATATATCCAAAATTCATCATTTTTGATTTCAGAAAAGATGAATAACTTTTTATTGAGTAAGTAAATCCATGGATTTAAGGCCAGATTTGGATTCTACACAAAAATTCACCTAGGGTAGCTCCATAGAGTGAATAAGCTCAAATTAACTCTTTGAGGTGGTAAAATGGAAAATACTTCAATACCACATAAAAGATCTGTAAAATTTTTTGTTTTTCTTAATTTCACGCCAAAATAATGGGAATGTGAGAAATCCCATGTTACATATACACCAAGAATAGTGTTATGCATGTTTTGAGCACTTAATATCATGGTATTCTTACATGGACTTTTGGTACACCCATAGTGGATATCTCACTTTAAGCTTAAATTTCTATTTTGACGTAAAAAATGAGCAAGGGGGACAAAAGACATCAAAGAGAGCCAGGGTACCCAACTTCTGAGGCCTCAGAGGCATGGACAGCTCCAAAACTTGGATCCATGGCTGATCTTGGCCTAATTGGTAAACTAAAACCTTTTGGGAACTTGGTTACCATGTTACAACTACAGTAAATCTTAAGAAAATAGCAAATAACCTGCTATTTTGACGTGCCAAGGAGGTAAAGAGCTACTTAGACTCATGTAACCATGTCAATTCTTAATGATTTTCCATGGATAAGCCCTAAAAGAGTAATTAAAACACTTTTTGGACTTGTATCCATTGATTTACCTCATAGCAACCAGTGAAACACTGATATTTGGAATTCTAAGTAGAAATGAGGTAAAAACTTCAAAAATTCATTAAAAATACAATTCTGAATGAATCTTTCTGAATCTTTCAGGACCAATGAAAAACTGTATTATCTATGGTACAACCAAAAAGAATTACACTTTTATCAGTAAAATTAAAAGCTTTACTTACTGACCTTTTTTGGTCATTCTACGTGAAACACTGAATCTTCAAAAATTTACAGTAATTACAACCTGTGATGAAATTGGAAATAACATTGATAACTTTGAGAAATAAATGATTATTTTGGAATAAAAGAAGATTTACAGATGTTACTAATTTTATTCTTAACCATATTGGGGTTGGTAGTCACATAAAAGCATCAATTAAGTAATTATAATAATCTTACATGACAACAGATGATGCAATCAATAATCCAAAAGAATTATTGCTTTCTCACTCACTGGCTTTTCAGTTTGCTCCATGGCACGCCTCTGTGAGCTGTTTTTGACTTAAAGAGGCCTCTTCTTGCTGTTTTTTCCACATCATCATCTTATTATCATTTAAACCATTATTACCAACAAGTAAGTATTAGTTATTGCTATTCTTAAGTGTTTTAAATCTTTCAAAATCAATCAGGAAGACGTGAAATCATAGAATCCAACTATATATTGTTGTAATACTGTTATAAATTCATTTTGATCCTTAAAATCCACAATTCTACGTCAAATCTCTCCATCTTATCTTTCAATAAGCTCTTTGGAATATTAGTGAGTGATTTATTTTTAATTCTTAAAGTTTTTCTCTAAAATTAGTTTTCTTCAAGAATTATCATTATAATTATTCTTGCAAAAGATAATTATATATTAAAATAATTTTATTATTTTAATAAAAGAAGTTTATTATTAAAATCTTCTTGTAATTGATTCTTGTAGACAATTACTTGCTCACTGTTAAAATCACTAGTAGTGTTTAACACATGAAAGAAATAACTCTTTAATTATTTAATTATGGTTATAATAACATTTTGTTATTATATCTCATAAGAACAGTCATAGTACTTTTGCTTAATAGTAATATTATCATCAGGTTCATAGACAAATGTTACATTTGGGGGCCTGGCCGTGTTTTTTGAACCTTGTACCCTTAATTGATATATTTTTAAGTTCTAAAATATATTAATTTAATAATTTTTTCTTTCATTTTAAAGTTAAAATAATTCTTCCTTTTGAAATTGTTTTGGAAATATTTTCATTGAGGAATTTGGTTTAATTTTATACTGTTTTTACACATGGCTTTTTCACATCCAAAGACTTATAAAATTATTCTTTGAGTTACTCTGAATTAATTTTCATTCAAAATCTTAAATTTTAATTTTTTTTTCTTTAAAAAGAATAATTTTTTTAATATTAAAAAATATAAAACTTATGAAAAATCTTTAAAAATATTTTAAAAAGTATAAAAAATAATTTCTCTTTTATAATTTTTTTAGTGTCTTTAATCAAATACTGTGCAGCTGGCAACAGACTCAGTAAAAGATATATCACTAGTCCAGAATCTTCAGAAGAAGAATCGGAAGACAGTATTGAGGTGCAAATTGCTAAAAGAGGCACCTTATTTAACTCAGAAAAGGCTAAATTACCACCAAAAGGTGTGTATTTTATCTTATATTTCACCTTTGATCTTTAAATTGATGTGAAAATGGTGCATACCAGAAATGGAAGCAATTATTCAGTCCAACCAGATGGATGTGGACAACGAAGAGGCAAGACCAAATCCAGAAGTGCCAAGTCTTCCACAAGAAAGACACATTTGGAGGATGCCAGAGTTGCCCCCCATTCACCAAGGTCTGTACCCACAGATTTTGACGTGAATTCTGAGCCTGAACTGATTCATGACAATATTTCCAGGGCTGAACCATTTTCAAGTGGCAGCAATAGAAATATATCAATGCCAGTACAAAAATTGGTTCAGAGCAGCCAAAGAAGAGGAGTGGGAAATATGCCCAAGCCTTTGGCAGGGGGCCATGAACTCCTACTTACACATCAAGAGCTTTCTGGGTCAGGAGAAGACCATAGAACTCTTAGGAGGATGGAGCCCCCTGTCTTGCAAAGACAAGGTCAAAAAGATAAAGAATTGGTTGAAGAACCAAAGTCTTTTATCCATAGACCAGAAGAAGGAACTGGAAATGACTCCAGCTTTGGAGACAGAAGCCCCAGTGGCGTCTACCAGCTCCAAACCAGCTCCAGCAGTGTCCAAAGACAAGCCAAAAGGACCTCGGAAGAAGCAGAGAGGTCACAAGAACCATCAAGGCAAGGGAAAAGGAAAAGCCAATTGGCACAGACCTTACCCACAAGGGTACAGGATCCCCAAATTGGAGACTTCAGCCGTGGACAGTGTGTTCAACATGGCCAGAACTCTCATGGAATTCACAGCCAAGGAGCAGGAAAGGATGAACAGGAATTTTACACGCAAATAGATCATGTACAAAGAGCTATTAATGTAGAAATTGGTAAACTTGATTCAAAGTTAACTAAAATAACATTGGATATTAATGACTTGAAAAAACATGACAAGAAATATACTGAATGGTATGAAATAACAAATGCCAAATTTGATTTAATTATCAAGGCTTGTAGCAGAATTGAGAGTACATGTCAGATTCAGAATGATGAAATGGAAAATCTTTCTATTTTTAAAATGAATGATCAAATTAAGACTCTACAAGACCATGTCTTAAAGATAGTTGAAAATACCAATCAATTTGCTACACATTTAGCAAAAAGTGACAGTGAAAGGCAGAAGTTAAAAAATGAAATCATTGCAAATGTAGAACAAATTCATAAGAATTATGAACCACATATGCCAAGACATTCTACACCTTTTAATGAAGAAAAAATTTCTGTTAAAGGAATTTTTACCCCACTTTTAGGAGAAAATGTTGCCTCTGTTAAAGATATTCCCAAATTAGAAGAATGGCCAACATTCTCTGGTGAAGGAGAATATAACCATATTGAGCTCATCAGGACTATTTATATGTTACAGGAAGACTTTAATATAACTGATGAAATCATAGTGGGGAAGTTACACTCTCTGTTTACCAGAACTGCAAAGAAATGGTATTACAAAATGAGAATGGATCATGGAAAACATGATTGGTATTGGTGGAAATCTGAAGTGATTACCAAATGGGCCAACAATTCTTGGAGGTTTAAAATGGAAAATGCTTTTGAAAGTGCCATTTTTAACTCAGAGAAAGATAAACCACTTACTTCGTTCTTCAAGCAAAAGGAAATATTATCTGCCTTACACCCAGATATGTCTGACACTATGATTAATATGAATATATTAAGAAAGTGTGGAGGAGAACTGGAACATGCTATCAAAAGCAGATATGTAGAACCCTGTTCAACAGAGGACTACATTAATGCAATGGAAGATATCATTACCAGAACAAGAATTGGTAAGACTTGGACTAAAATCCCCATGGAATCCAAGATGGTCCCAAAGATTCCTAGAGAGGATAAAAGACCAGAAAGACCTGTCTTGAAGTGTCATAAATGTGGAAGTACTTCACATTTAGCAAACACTTGCACCAAAAAGACAAAAATCAATGAAGTTCAAGTCATTGAAGAAATTCAGTGTACTGAAGAGAAAGAGGAATCTGATCAAGATTCTGCAGTCTTGGAGGATACACCAGTGGAGGACTATACCATTGAAAACATTATAGCTTTCTTTGAGGTCACAGAAGTCCATACCCACTTGCCACAGTACAGTGAGGATTTCTTGTCACAACCATGGCAATTCATCCCCTTGGACTTCAATATGGCATATCCATGCCACGTCCAATATATGGCAATTTGGCCATATCCATAAATCATTGGCCAAATTGGCCATCTCACCTCATTTGGCCTTTTATGGCCATTTCATCATCTGGGCCCAACTTGGGCCCTTCACCGTCATCAGGCCTTTCCTGGCCTGTCTCTACCTTTTGGGCAATTTTGGTATTTTCCAGTCAACAGGGGAAATACAGCCCAAGAAGCTGTATTTGGCTTTAAATATGATTTCTGCGCATTTGCACACTTTTGCCCACTTTTTGCGCACTTTGCGCAAATACAGTTTTAAGACTGTATGAGCTGTATTTGGCCAAAAACCCAAAAATGGCGAAATACCTCAAAAGACACTCTGACACCTCTGAAGCCTTTCAAAACCAAATTTCACCAATATCCTCCTGGCGTCATCTCTAAAGACTTATGGCCATTTTCAACCTCCAATAACCAAAATGCCATATATGGTGTTATACACCATTATGCATCTTTTTTCAGCAGCAATCCACTGGCGGCAATATCATCTGGTTATTTCAACTTTCCATTAGGCCATCCAGTCACATCATCAAGGCTCAAGGGCAAGTGTCAAAACCTCAAATACCAATGACGCCATTGGTTATTCTCACTCCAAGTATTCCTTCCAAGGGAATACTGTCAATTCATTCTCAAGGGAATACTGTCAATTCATTCTCAAGGTGTATTCAAGAGGCAGTGCCAAAAGAAGTTGTCAAGTGTCAAAGCTCCACTCAATCCATCTTGGCAACCATATTCATTTCAATACAGTCTGGATCCATCAAGAACTGTATTTCATTTTTAAGCATGGGAAATTCATTCAACCCAATTCAATTTCAATATTAGCCAGCTGTATCAATTCCCAAAACAATCAATACAGCCTCAAGGATCAATACAGATCAGTTTTCAGCCTGAAGAACTCAAGCTCCCAACTTTTCACATATACCGGCTACCCTTTCCACCCTGGGGGGTTTTCCCCAGTTAATTAATATACTTTGATTTATTTTATCTTTATTTTATTTTCATTTTAGTTAAGAAAATACTGATATTATTAAGTCAGTCATTTAGTACCTTTCTCTTTCTCTTTCTTTGCCTGTCAATGGATATTTGGTGGTCATATCCTTACTAATTCCATTATTCATTCTTGGCAGGTTGAAACAGTGATTAAGGACTTACTTGGTTGGATCTTTGGCCATTTGGCTTCCCTTTCCTCTTTGCATCTCATCTTGTACCTGCATATCTTTTAGAGGAATTCATTCTTATTATTTTTATTCTTTATTCTTTTGGAGTCTTCCAAGTGAGTTCCCTGATTGCTGAGTGCCAGGCCACTCTTGTATTTCTGTCCAAGAGCCCCTGTGACATTATATTAATTAACTCATAATTTTATTTCATTCTTTTCATTCTTTCTTTATAATTTCATTCACTCATTTCATTGAAATTATGATTCTTTTACGCTTATGAACTTAATGATTCATCGTCACCTCTCAATTTTCTTTCATTCTTTCTTCATTTTGAAAATTGAAAGCTGACCCATTTTTATTTTTGTCATTCTTTTTAAAATATTTTTCAAATCATCAAAATTTCATTTCATTCATAATTCAGGCATCATCTTGATTTTCCTCGATTTTCAAATTTTTCATCAAGATATTCAGACACATTCTTCACATCAAGATTCATAATTGATTCATTCTTCAAGAATTTGGGTTTTTAAAGAAGAATTCACTTGATTTTGATTGATTGATTGATTTGACATATTTGATATTGACCTCAAGAAAATTGATTGACCTGAAGATTTCATTGATTCTGCTGATTTTTTTCACATCAAGAATTTTGACATAAATTGATTTTTCTTCAAGATTTCATTTGATTGATTGATTTTGCAAGATTTTGATTTTTGATTGATTTGATTCATTGATTTATTGACTTGAAGACTTCATTTGATTTGATTCATTGATTTACTTCAAGACATTGATTTGATTTTGATTTTGACTTCAAGACTTCACTTGATTTGATTTATTGACGTACTTGAAGATTTTCACTTGATTCATTGATTTTCCTCAAGATTTGATTGTTGACTCTTTTCACTTCAAGAAAATTTTGATTTTAATTCATTTATTTCAATTTTATTCCTGACATCATGCCTATTCAACATTCACCTCTGGCAAGACAGACAAGATCTCAGGCCAGAGCTCAAGCTGTTCTCACTCCAACTCCAGGAGCTCCTCTAGATGGCACCCCAGCAGTTCCTCAACTGAGGGCCCAATTAGATAGAGGACCCCGCATGGAAGGAAGGAAGAGGGCCCAGAAGATCAAGTTCATTTTCAGGAGTAGTTGGCGGATTTCGAGGAACTTCAAGGACCATTTTCAAAGGTCTAGGTGACAATGGTGAAGAGGAGGAGGAGAATTCTGTGGAAGAGGAAGAGTCTGATGGTACTGAAGGTGTCCCTGCTCCGGTGGATGCATCCCAAGGTACTGGAGGGCCAACTCTAGCCCAGTGTAATCAGCCTGTCTCTCATCATTCTGAACCGTCTTTATTGGCCATCATTCAGTAAATGACTCATATTATGGCCCATCTTCAAGCAGCTTCATCTTCTGAAGCATCAAGACCACCAGCCTTCAAGACTCCATCTATGAAGGCACCAGAATGCTTTGATGGGACTAAGCCCTTCAAAGTTAGAAGCTTTATTTTTCAGTCCTGTCAATTGACTTTTCATAATGATCTGGCAAACTTTGCTCAAGACAGAAAGAAGGTCCTTTATGCCACTTCATTTCTCATTGGCAGGGCTGCAAAATGGATTGAGCCTTATCTTTCCAATCTCACCAATCAAGACTCAAATTACCTTCTCAATTATTGGCCTTTATTTGAATCTCAACTCTTCACTCTATTTGGTGACCCGAATGAAGTCAGAAAAGCAGAAGCTGAGTTAGATTGTTTAAGAATGAAAGAAGGTGGGCATGTATCCCTATACATTGCTGATTTCAGAAGTTTAGTCTCAAGAATCGGGCATTGGGGTGAAAGAGCTCTCATCCATAATTTCAGGAAGGGATTGCCATCCAGGATTTTGGATCAATCGGCCTCCCGTCCCTCAAGAATTGACTCTCTTCAAGACTTAATGGATGTTACCCTGGAACTTGATACCAGGTACCATGAGAGGCAAAATGAAAAGAGTCATCATCAAGTGAAGAAGCCAGAAGCCTCAAAGTCAAGTTCTTCTCATCCTCAAAATTTTTCAAGTTCAAGTCATAAGAAGAAGAAGAATTTTCAGAAGAGGGACAAGCCCCATTCTTCTTTATTGAATAAAGATTTCAAGCTCATGAACTCTGAAAAAGAAAGAAGAATCAAGGAGGGTCTTTGTACCTATTGTGGTGGGAAGCATAGTCTTTAGTCCTGTTTCAAAAGGCCTCAAAACAAGCTTACCCAACCATCAGGAAAATTTCCCAGCCAGGGAAAAGCCTGAGTGAAGATCATGTAGTGTTCAATGGTCTTCACAGTTTTCCATCCAGAGCACAATTGTGCATTCTGAATACTGGTGTCAAGAATTCTCTTAAAGTCTTTGTTTTTTCTTCTCTTTCTGATGTTTTTTACAGTATTCTAATTGATTCTGGTGCTACCAACTCATTTATTGCAAAGCAGTTTGTTCACAAGTATTCATTGACTACGTCAGAACTTCTAGAGAATATTCCCCTAATCATTTTGGACTCCTCTGAGTCTCCTTCTTTATTTGTGACTCACCATACTAAATATATGGTTGAGATCCCTTCCTTCTCAAGCTTTGAATGGGACTTTTTAGTCATTGATACTCCCAAGGGAGAAGACCTCATATTGGGCTTTGACTTTCTTAATCATTTTAATCCGTTTATTGATTGGAGGCAAGGATTGATCACCTTTAACTCTGATCATAAAAACTATAATGATCCTTCAATTTCTTTTAGTAATGACTTTTCTTCTGCCAAATCATGTGCAGCTCTGGTTGGTGATTCTAGAACACCATCAGTTCCGTCTTCTGTCCATATTCCTTCCCTTAATTCCCATCAGTCATTACTATCATCTAGAGATGAAGTCTTCAAAGAGATTCAAGATGTTGGAGAAGATAATTCTGTATCTTCACTTCATCTCTTCTTTGGGAATATGGACCTTCCTCCCTGGAGGAGTTGTGGGATGAAGAGGAAGAGCCAGAAGAAATAGAAACCGTGATGAAGGTTGTTCCTTCTGTTTATCACCAATACTTGGATGTATTTTCCAAGGTGAAAGCAGAGAAACTTCCTCCTCACCGCGCCTGTGATCATCATATCGAGCTGGAGGGGTCTCTACCTCCAGTTGGGGTGATCTACTCTTTATCAAACCAAGAGTCAGATACACTCAGGGCCTACATTTCAGAGAATGTAGAGAAAGGTTTCATCCGGCCAAGCTCCTCTTCTACAGGAGCACCTGTTCTTTTTGTCAAAAATAAAGATGGTGGCCTCTGTTTGTGTGTTGATTACCGCAAACTCAATGCTGTTACTAGGAAGAACAAGTATCCTGTTCCTCCTATGAATCAGCTTCTCACTGTTTTCAATGGTTCTTCTATCTTCTCCAAGATTGATTTGCGTGGTGCATATAACCTGCTCAGAATCAAGGAAGGTGATGAACATTTGACTTGTTTTAGAACCAAATATGGTAGCTATGAGTACTTGGTTATGCCATTTGGGCTTACCAATGCTCCTGCTTCTTTTCAAAATCTTGTCAATGATATTTTTTATTATCTTCTTGATGTTTATGTTGTGGTTTATTTGGATGACATTATGGTCTTTTCCAAGTCTGAGGAAGAACATGTCACTCATGTGTCCACTGTTCTTTCCAGACTCAGAGCCAATAACCTCTTTGCTAAGGCGTCCAAATGCCTATTCCATGTTTCTAGTGTAGAGTATTTAGGTTATGTTGTTTCTTCTGAAGGCCTCAAGATGGACCAAGCAAAAGTGCAGCAAATTCTCAATTGGCCACCTCCAAGAAACCTCAAGGCTCTTCAATCATTCCTTGGCTTTGCCAATTTTTACCGCCGTTTCATCAAGAATTATTCAAAGAAAATTAGTTCACTAACAAGTTTCCTCGAGAAAGATTCCCGTTTTCCCCTCAATGAGAAAGCTCTTAGACAGTTTCATCAACTCAAAGAGGCGTTCACCACTGCTTCAATCCTTCTCTACCCACCATTGTAGAGACCGATGCATCAGATTATGCCTTGGGTGCTGTACTGAGTCAGGTCTCTGACTCAGGAAAACATCCAATTGCATTTGATAGCCGCAAGCTTCTCCCAGCTGCGCTAAATTATGAGATTCATGACAAGGAACTCCTTGGCATAGTCTGGGCTCTCAAGCGCTGGAGAGCTTTCCTTCTTTCAATTTCTTCCCCTTTTGAAGTTCTCACTGATCATTCATCTCTTCAATATTTTATGTCTTCCAAGATTCTCACTCGCCGTCAAGCCCGCTGGGCTGAATTTTTATCTGAACTTCATTTCTCAATCACTTACCGCCCTGGCCGCTTGGCCACCCTTCCAGATGCCTTGTCATGTCAGGACGATGTTTACCCAGAGAGGGGGGAGGATTTCATCAGCAAGAATCCAATGAACTATCATAAGATAATCAAGCAAGATGAAATTCAAGCCTCAAAGTTTTTTGCAGTCAAGGTGGATTCATTTTCAAATTTGATTGATTCAATTCAGAAGGTAGTGTGGCAATATCCTCAATACAGAAGTGTCCTTGAAGATTTGGGTAAAGGTAAATCTGTCCAAGATTATTCTCTTGATTCCTCTTCCAAACTTCTCCTTTTCAAAGATTGGGTGGTGGTCCCAAATGACCCCACAATTCAACTCAATATACTTCACAAGCCGCATGACTCTCCTCTAGCTGGACACCCTGGACAAGAGAAGACACTCAAACCTGTCAAGCAGGAGTTCCACTGGTCCGGTATGACTCAATTTATCAAGGATTATGTATCATCCTGTCAACAGTGTTCAAGAAACAAAAATATTCATCACAAGAAGTTTGGACTCCTCAAGCCTCTTCCAATTCCAAGTGGTCCTTGGATTCGTCTTTCAATGGATTTCATCACTCAATTGCCACTGTCCAATTCCTTTGACTCAATCCTTGTCATAGTGGACAGATTCTAAAAAATGGAAGTTTTTATTCCAACAATAGCTTCAATCACTTCATTAGATTTGGCCCATTTTTTCATCAAGAATACTTTCTCAAAGCATGGCCTTCCTTCAAGCATTGTTAGTGATAGAGGTTCTCTTTTTGTTTCTTCCTTTTGGACCAATGTTTGTCAGCAGCTCAAGATTTCAAGAGATCTGTCAACTGCTTATCATCCAGAAACTGATGGACAGACAGAGAGGGTAAATCAGATACTAGAACAGCACCTTTGGATTTATGTCAGCTATCATCAAGATGATTGGAACACCTGGCTCCCTCTGGCTGAGTTTGCCTACAATAACTCTGACCACTGTTCAACAAAACAATCACCGTTTTTCACTGTTTATGGAAGAGATCCACAATTTGACTCAGTTCACATCACTCAAGATACTCCTGCTGGAAGGTTATCAACAAAAATCCTATCAATACAGCAAGATGTCAAGAGAGAACTTGAAGTTGCCATAAACAGGTTTAAGAGGTATGCAGATAAAAGTAGAGCAAGTCCACCTGTTTTCAATCCCAGTGACATGGTATGGCTTTCTTCCAAGAACATCAAATCAACCAGACCCACCAAGAAGCTGTCTGAAAGATGGCTGGGTCCTTTTTCAAGCTTGAAGAAAGTCAGCACTCATGCCTACCACCTCAAGCTTCCATCTCAATGGAAATCCATCCACCCAGTATTCCATATATCCCTCCTGGAACCAGTCAAGACATCAACAATCCCAACTTGGCATCAAGAGCCTCCTCCTCCAATCATCATTGAAGAAGAAGAGGAATGGGAAGTCTCTCAAATACTGGACTCAAAGCTCAAGAGAGGAAAATTATGGTATCTGGTGGAATGGAAAGGTTTCAGTCAAGACCCAGAAACATCCATTTGGGAACCAACCAAAACCTCAAGAATTGTCCTGAACTTGTCAAAGATTTTCATTCATTATATCCTGACAAGCCTGGGCCCAATTCTTCAAAAGCTTGATTCATTATGGTGCTTGGTGGGGAGAGGAATTACCAAAAGTAAGTCCCACTCCTGGTATGCACCTTTAGGGGTATTCTACTCTTTTGTTCTAAGCATCACCTTGGCCACTCTGTGAGCACTTTACAAATTTTGGACACAGATCTTTGGCCGGGCTTTTCAACATCCAATTCCAAAATTATGGTCAATTTCACTTGGGCAAATGGACCATTCACTCTTTGATTTTGTTTTCCAAGTCTTTCAATTCAATTCAATCCTTCAGCATTTTTGTTTTTTATTTTTATGGTACTGGCGGGAGTGGTAACTACCAAAAGTAAGTTCCTCTCCTGGTGTGCACTTCCCTGAGGGGTCTACAATCTTGTAAAAACATCACCTTGGCCACTTTGTGAGGACCTGGCATCAAATTTCTCTTTCCAGGTCCTTGGCCAATTTCAAAATCAGTTATCAACCTCCGTGATGAAGATTGGAACCTCCTCAAGATCCAATTCATTTTTCTCTTTTCTTTTCTTTTCTTTTCTTATTTTCATTTTAATTCTTTATTTTTATTTTATTTTCATTTTAAATTTCCTCTTATCACGTCAATTATCACATCAAAAATTTTCATTCAATTTAAAATTAAATTCAAAATCATGAAGCCAATGTCAAAAGAAGATCAAGCAAGTCCTGCGTCAAATGTCAAATTTTTAATATCAGTTTTCAAATTTTTTTATCTCAATCAGTACTCTTGAATCACTCTCTCAAAATCTTTCCAATAGCCTCAACAGGCTTCACCTTGTATTGGTGCTCAGGAGCTCACCATTTCAAGGTGGGGGGTACTGTCACAACCATGGCAATTTATCCCCTTGGACTTCAATATGGCATATCCATGCCACGTCCAATATATGGCAATCTGGCCATATCCATAAATCATTGGCCAAATTGGCCATCTCACCTCATTTGGCCTTTTATGGCCATTTCATCATCTGGGCCCTTCACCATCATCAGGCCTTTCCTGGACTGTCTCTACCTTTTGGGCAATTTTGGTATTTCCCAGTCAACAGGGGAAATACAGCCCAAGAACCTGTATTTAGCTTTAAATACAGTTTCTGCGCATTTGCGCACTTTGCGCAAATACAGTTTTAAGACTGTATGAGCTGTATTTGGCCAAAAACCCAAAAATGTCCAAATACTTCAAAAGACACTCTGACACCTCTGAAGCCTTCCAAAACCAAATTTCACCAATACCCTCCTGGCGTCATCTCTAAAGACTTATGGCTATTTTCAACCTACAATAACCAAAATGCAATATATGGTGTTATACACCATTATGCATCTTTTTTTCAGCAGCAATCCACTGGCGGCAATATCATCTGGTTATTTCAACTTTCCATTAGGCCATCCAGTCACGTCATCAAGAGGATTCATCAAGGCTCAAGGGCAAGTGTCAAAACCTCAAATACCAATGACGCCATCAAGCAGCCATTGGTTATTCTCACTCCAAGTATTCCTTCCAAGGGAATACTGTCAATTCATTCTCAAGGTGTATTCAAGAGGCAGTGCCAAAAGAAGTTGTCAAGTGTCAAAGCTCCACTCAATCCATCTTGGCAACCATATTCATTTCAATACAGTCTGGATCCATCAAGAAATGTATTTCATTTTCAAGCATGGGAAATTCATTCAACCCAATTAAATTTCAATATTAGCCAGCTGTATCAATTCCCAAAACAATCAATACAGCCTCAAGGATCAATACAGATCAGTTTTCAGCCTGAAGAACTCAAGCTCCCAACTTTTCACATATACCGGCTACCCTTTCCACCCTGGGGGGTTTTCCCCAGTTAATTAATATACTTTGATTTATTTTATCTTTATTTTATTTTCATTTTAGTTAAGAAAATACTGATCTTATTAAGTCAGTCATTTAGTACCTTTCTCTTTCTCTTTCTTTGCCTGTCAATGGATATTTGGTGGTCATATCTTTACTAATTCCATTGTTCATTTTTGGCAGGTTGAAACAGTGATTAAGGACTTACTTGGTTGGCTCTTTGGCCATTTGGCTTCCCTTTCCTCTTTGCATCTCATCTTGTACCTGCATATCTTTTAGAGGAATTCATTCTTATTATTTTTATTCTTTATTCTTTTGGAGTCTTCCAAGTGAGTTCCCTGATTGCTGAGTGCCAGGCCACTCTTGTATTTCTGTCCAAGAGCCCCTGTGACAAAAGTATTCTTGTTAATGTTACTGCATATTGCAAAACAAATATTCTTATTAGTGGATTGTCCTTCAATGTTTGATGCTGATATGTGGATCTGGGTCCTTTAATCCCTCCATCATCTATAATCATTCCAAGGTGCTCCAGTATTTCCTCCTGAAGTATCCAAGTCATTTCTGCTTGATAAACTACCACAGACTTTGTTTCACCTTGAGTTAGTCTAGTAAGCTGAAGTATTCCAAGTGGTGTTTCAAAGGTAGTAAGGTGTCTTGTATTAATATCCAACTCTATTTCATCATATCCTCCCATAATATCCCCTAATCCATAACATGCTCTTCCTGAAAATGATCCCACAAACTCATCAACATTTGGTAGTATTCCTGCATCTTTGATTGTGACTGTATTGAGGTCTTGAAGATCATGAACTATTGTAATTTTTCTGTTGGCTTCGCCACACAAAATACTGGGCTGTTATAGCTTGATGTTGATTGTTCATAGAGTCCTGTACATATTATTTCTTGGACTAGCTCAATAAAGTGAGGTAAAATTGATTTTTGTATTGGTATTGGTTTCTTTCGCCATGGTTCATGTGATATAACTGGTATTTTATATGGTTTTACATAAGAATTTTTAAGTACACTTCTTTCTTCTTCACAAAATGCTATAGCCTTTTCCCTTATTAATATAACATTTTTAATGAATTTTTCTCTTCTTCTGATAACCATCCAGATGGTACAAAATCTATGATTTAAATGCTTTCTTCTGTAAGTACAACTCTTTCTTCTTCACAAAATGCTATAGCCTTTTCCCTTAGTAATATAACATTTTTTAATAAATTTGTCTCTTCTTCTGATAACCATCCAGATGGTCCAAAATTTATTATTGAAATTCTTTCTTCTGTAGCTTTTGATGTTTCAATAAAGAGAGGTGGGTTAGGTGATAAAGGTGTTTCATATGGATCTCTTGATAATTCAGGTCTTTTCAAAGGAAGATTCAGATCTTTAGGCATAGCTTCATTGACTTGTCTAACCTTTTTGAGTACTGATTTATATTTTGCTGCATTGGATTGAGCTTCCATTTTTCTTCTTCTTTTTTTTTATTTTTTTTATCCAAATTTATTCTTTGGTGAAAATGAAACAGTCTCTTCAGTATCTTCTTTTACTTTTGTTCATAATGAAATTTGAGCTGTAGTTTTAAGTCATACAAGGACTTTATCTCTAGGTGGATAAAACCCAGTATAGTAGGTATAACAAATGCTGCAGTTTAGAGTCTTACAGCAAAATTTAAAAACCCTTGCCCACAATTACACAAGGGAGAAGTTTACTGTCTTACTGAGGACATAGCAGATCAATGTTGAGGGTTTTATTTTCATTAAATATTATCCATTACTTGCATGTCAAAGTATTTATTATTCTGTTGTTTACTTTTGCTACTTCTATTGCCATCTTCACTTTTTTCTTTTAGTCTTCATTCTCCATTGACTTTACTTGCAAGTTCAGCCCTCTGGTGTGCTACCCCTGAAGTTTAAAGTCATAAAAGGACTAATTTCAGCCATTGGGTTGCTACCCTGTAGCTTAAAGTCATACAAGGACTAATTTCAGCCATCAGGTTGCTACCCTGCAGTTCAAAGTCATACAAAGACTAATTTCAGTCTTCAGGTTGCTACCCTGTAGTTTAAAGTCATACAAGGACTAATTTTAGCCATCAGGTTGCTACCCTGTAGTTTAAAGTGATACAAGGACTAATTTCAGCCTTCAGGTTGCTACCCTGTAGTTTAAAGTCATACAAGGACTAATTTTAGCCATCTTTATTCTATCTGTTCTTTTATACTTTATTTTAGTCATTAATTTGTATTTTATTTATTTATATTATTATTATTGTTAAATTTCTTTTTTTCATCTTGAGAATTTTTTTTTTAGGATTAGTTATTAAAATTGGATTACTTCAGTTATTATTGAGAAATATTCAATCTTCTGTTGTGAATTACTGAAAGACATATGTCCCTCAATATTTCTCCAAATATCTTGTTGCGTTTTTCTCTTTGTGTATTTCCTTTTGTCACAATGTTGTCTGCCAGACCTCAGCAAAGAGAACTCTTGCCAAAAAGGTTATTAAACAGGTTGAAAGACCAATTAATACTGGCAAGTTGTAGATCAGATTCCACCATGTGACAGTACCCCTAGGTTTAGAGCACTGCGTCCCAAAGTGCATGTAACTGATGGTATTACCCATGTCACCCTCATGGAGTTACATTAGTCACAACTGGAGCCTACAAGGAAGCCCCAAGGGGAGGAACCCTTGTACGCCAATGGAACGGAAAACCCAGCAGTTTCTGGTTGTTTGATTGAGACCAACTCTTGTCTCCAACCAAAATCAAACCCATGACATTGGAAACTGGTTTATTGTCACAATGCTGTCTGCCAGACCTCAGCAAAGGGAGCTCTTTCCAAAAAGGCTATTAGACCAGTTGAAAGACCGATTAATACTGGCAAGCTGTAGATCACATCCTACCATGTGACAGTTTAATCCTGCTCTCCTTTTCAGAACCAATTAATTTGTTGTCAATGTCACAGCCATGGAGACAGGCAGGGCATTACCACTCATTACTAATGGAAAATCTTCCAACACCTCATCAGCAAGGGGTTTCATGGAAGATTCACCAAATACAGTTCCAATCCTCAATACAGCTCAATACAGGCAAAACCAAAATACAGGATTCACCAAATGCAGGCCTGCCTTCAATACAGGTGCAAATACCTGTATTGATTCAAATATCTGTATTGGATACACCAATACAGTTTTACATCTCAAATACAGGTTTCTCAATCATACAATCATGGTTTTTCAACACTCAAACTCCAGGCTGGCACTTTTTCACATATACCAGCCCCCTTTTGCCCACCTGGGGGTTTTCCCCCAGTTAATTAAAATGTTGGATTTATTATTTAATATTATTTTATTTCTCATTAAGAGATATTAATTTATTAATTATTAAGTTAGTCTTTGCCTTCCCTCACCTGTTCAGTAGAGTCCTGGTGGCCATATCCTTTATTAATCCTTTTCTCTTTTCTGAACAGGTTGAAACAGTGATACAGGATTATTTGTGGTTGGCTCTTTATTATTGCTTTTGTTTTTCTCTAATATCTTTTAATGCTCATTATTTTATGACTAGGAGTTTATTCAATTATTTCATTACTCTTACCAATTTAGTATTTATTCTGAGCCCTCCATAAGTAAGTCTGTTCACTGAGTGCCAGGCCCTCTTCATTTAGAAGAGCCCCTGTGACATTATCTTAATTAACTCATAATTGCTTCTTTCCATTCATTCATTCTTATTCATTTCTCTCATTCTCAATTATAATTTTTTCATGATTTTATGATTTTTATGATTTCATTATATCTCATCAATTTTCATCTCATTCATTTCATTCAAATGAAAATTGATTCTCTTTCTCATTACAAAATTTTTCTGACCATTTCATTTTCTTCTTAATTCTCAATCAAATTGCATTTTTATTTTCTGTCTGAATTCAGGTTGTTTTATCAGGTTTAATTGATTGGAATTTGGGGTTAATTGATTCATCATTTCAGGAGTCTATTGAATTGGGGTTATCATTGTTTATTTGAAATTCTCAAGAATTCTTGATTGACTTATCTGATTATTCAAGAAATTGACTTTACCTCAAGACTCTGATTTGATTTAACTGATTGATCTGATTTGATTCTTCAGGATAACTGATTTATCCTCAAGACTTGATTTAATTGATTGATTGGGATTTTGTTCTTCAAGAAAATTGAATTGACTTTTAAAGATATTGATTGAATTCCTCAAGACACAATTGATTTGATTTTGAATTGACTTGATTTATTTGATTTGATTTATTGATTTACTGGATTTGACTATTGATTTAAATTGATTATTCATAAGAATTTGACTTTGTCATCTTCACTCTTCAAGATTTATTCATATTGATTCACTTCAAGATTATTGATTGATTTATCAAGTTTATCAAGATTCTCATTTGATTTTTTTGGTCAAGCCTTGTTTATTCTCAAGTATCATCAAGTTTGATCTTCTTTCTTCAATAATGCCAGTTCAGAATAGCCCCCAGCCAACAATACAAGATCTCAAAGACATCAAGCTGTTCTCACTCCTACAGCAAGGGCTCCTCTTGACCGCACACCATCAGTTCATCAACTGAGTGCAAACTTGGACAGAAGACCACCAATGGAAGGAGCAGCACCCTCCAGAAGAGGAGGTATGAAGTCAAGAAGATCAAGATCATTCTCTGGCTTGTTGGGTGGCTATCCAAGCATTCCTCAAGGGCCTTGAAGTAGATTAGGGAAAGCTGAAGATGAAGAGGGGGAGGAGTCTGTGGAAGAGGAGGATTCTGAAGAAACTGAAGTAGCAGCCGCCTTGGCAGGTGCCCCTGAGGCTTCTGAAGCTCCAAATATAGCCCTTTCTAATCAACCTCTTGTCTCCCAAGCTGAACCAAATTTTCTCAAAATTATGGAGCAGATGACTCAATTAATGGGTCAACTCACTCAAGCAGTTGCCCCAAGGGACACTTCAAAAGCCCCTGCATTCAAGACTCCATCAATGAAGGCACCTGATTCTTTTAATGATACTAAAGCTTGAAAATTGAGAGGATTTATTCAATCTTGTCAATTAATTTTCCATAATGAACCACAAACTTCTTTTCTGACAGGAAGAAGGTCTTGTACTCAACTTCTTTTCTTATTGGTAGAGCTGGCAAATGGATTGAACCTTACCTCTCAAATATCTCCAATGAAGACGCTTCTTATCTCCTCAATAACTGGAAGTTGTTTGAAACCCAGTTATTCACTTTGCTTGGTGATCCTAATGAAGTCAGGAAAGCTGAACAAGAGCTAGACAATCTCAGTATGAAAGAACGTGGTCAAGTGTACTTGTACATAGCATATTTAAGAAGCTTAATGTGAAGAATTGGAGACTAAGGGAAAGGGCTCATATTCATGTGTATAGGAGAGGCTTGGCATCAAGATTATTGGACCAATTGGCTTCTCACCCTGGAAAGTTTGATAGCCTTCAAGAGCTCATGGACATCACTTTGGAATTAGATACCAGATACCATGAGAGGCAGAAGGAAAAGGGTAGTCCTCAAGAGAAGAAGCCTTCAATCAGTGGATCCAACTCCTCCAAGCCCCCTCAAAGTTCATCATCAAAGAAGCCTTATCCCAGGAAGAATAAGAAGGGGAAGAATTTTCAAGTGTCCAAAGACAAGCCTCACGCTTCTCTCCTCAATAAGGACAACAAATTAATTGGTTCTTAAAAGGAGAGGAGGATTAAGAAGGATTGTGCAATTATTGTGGTGGAAAGCACCCATTTGAAAAATGCTTCAAGAGGCCTGAGAATAGGCAGGGGTCATCAAAAGGCTTCCCTAGCAAGCAGGGAAAAGCCTGAGTGGGAATCATGATGTGTTCAATGGTTCTCACTTATTTCCTTCAAGAGCACAATTGTGCACTCTGAATACTAGTGTCAAGAAATCTTTAAAATTTCTTATTTTCTCTTCTCTCTCTGATATTTTTTATAGTATTCTCATTGATTCTGGTGCTAAAAACTCTTTTATTCCAAAGAATTTTGTTCTCAAGTACTCATTGACCATGTCAGAGCTCCCTGAAAAGACTCCTCTTTTCTTTTTGGATTCCAATGAATCCACTTCCCTGTTCATCACCCATTATACCAAGTGGGTTTTTGACTTCCCTTCATTCCCAAGCTTTGAATGGGATATCCTTATCATAGATTCACCCAAAGGAGAAGACCTAATATTGGGCTATGATTTTCTTTACCATTTTAAGCCCATTATTGATTGGAAAAATGGATTGATCACCTATGATTCTGTTGGTATTATTTCTTCTACTAGTAATGACTTTGCCACTGCTTTCAACAGTGTTGCTCTGGTCGGTGAACTTAAGACACCTTCCCTTCCTCCTTCTATCCATATCCCATCATCATTCCCTCTCAGTCATTACTTCCATTAAGAGATGAAGTCTTCAAAGAGATAAAAGATGTGGGAGAAGATGTTGCTATATCTTCACTTAATGTCTTTCAAGGGGATATGGACCTTCCTCATTTATCTTTTCATGCGTCCCTGGAGGAGCACTGGGATGAGGAGGAAGAGCCAGAAGAGATTGGAACTTTGCTGAAGGTAGTCCCTCCTGCGTATCACAAATATTTGGATGTATTCTCCAAGGTGAAAGCACAGAAACTTCCTCCACACCGCCTGTGTGATCACCATATCAAACTGGAGGGTCTTCTACCTCCAGTTGGTGTTATCTACTCTTTATCAAAGAATGAGTCAGAAAAACTATGGGCCTAAATTTCAGAGAATGTAGAGAAAGGTTTCATCAGGCCAAGCTCCTCTTCAACAGGAGCACCTGTTCTTTTTGTTAAGAAAAAGGATGGTGGCCTTCGTTTGTGTGTTGACTACCGCAAACTTAATGCTGTCACTAGGAAGAACAGGTATCCTGTTCCTCCAATAAATCAGCTTCTTACCGTCTTTCACAGTGCTACTATCTTCTCCAAGATAGATTTGTGTGGTGCTTATAACCTCTTGAGAATCAAAGAGGGGGATGAGCACTTAACTTCCTTTAGAAGTAAATATGGTAGTTATGAATATTTGGTTATGCCGTTTGGCTTGACCAATGCTCCTGCTTCATTCCAGAATATTGTGAATGATATCTTTGCAGATTTCTTGGATATTTTTGTGGTAGTATACTTAGATGATATTATGGTCTTCTCTATTTCTGAGGAGGAACATGTCAAACATGTGGCCTCTGTCCTCCAAAGACTGAGGGACAATAATTTGTTTGCCAAAGCCTCAAAGTGTGTATTCCATGCCTCAAGTGTGGAATACTTGAGCTATGTTGTTTCAAGTGAAGGCGTCAAGATGAATTCTTCCAAAGTTCAGCAAATCCTCAATTGGCCTCAGCCAAAGAACATCAAAGCACTCCAATCTTTCCTTGGTTTTGCCACATTTTATCATTGTTTTATTAAAAATTATTCCAAAAAATCTCTGCTCTCACTTCCATCCTTAAAAGAGATTCTCCTTTCATCTTCAATGAGGAAGCTCTTAGTCAGTTTCAAATACTCAAAGAAGATTTCACCACTGCCCCTATCATCTGATTCAGGTGAATGAATCAGGAAAGCACTCCATTGCTTTGATAGTTGCAAGCTCCTCCCAGCTGAGATCAACTATGAAATTCATGCCAAGGAACTCCTTGGCATAGTTTGGGCTCTCAAGTGCTGGAGAGCCTTTCTTCTTTCACTTTCTGATTCCTTTGAAGTCTTGAAAGACCACTCTTCGCTTCAATATTTTATGTCCTCCAAAGTTCTTACTCGCTGTCAAGCCCGTTGGGCTGAGTTTCTCTCTGAATTTCATTTCTCTATCACTTACCGCCCATGCAGACTGGCCACTTTACCAGATGCCTTGTCACATTGGGACAACGTGTACCCAGAGAGGGGGGGTGAACTTCATCAGAAAGAATCCTAAAAACTTTCATCAAGTTCTCAAGCAAAATGAAATTAAAGAGTCAAGATTTTTCTCAATCAAAGTTGAAGTTTTCTCGGATTTAGTTGATCAAATTCAGAAGGCAGTATGGCAAGACAAAGATTATAAGGAAATTCTCAAGCAATTAGCAAGAGGTGAATCAGTCTCAGATTATACTCTTGAACCTCAAGCCGAATTGTTATTATTCAAAGATAGAGTAGTCATCCCAAGCAATCATGAACTTCAATTGGATATCCTTCAAAAGCGTCATGACTCACGGTTGGCTGGCCACCCTGGCCAGGAGAAGACCCTCAAGCTCATCAAGAGGGATTTTTATTGGGCTGGCATGAATCAAATTATCAAGGAATATGTGTCCTCATGTCAGCAATGTTCAAGAAACAAGAACATTCATCTTAAGAAGTCTGGATTACTCAAGCCTTTTCAAATTCCATCTGGTCTTTGGAATTCACTATCAATGGACTTTATCACTCAATTGCCTCTGTCAAGAAACTTTGATTTGATTTTAGTAGTTGTAGACAGATTCTCAAAAATGGCAATATTTATTCCAACTTATTCAACAATCACTGCTTTGGACTTAGCTCAACTCTTTATTAGTCATGTATTTTCCAAACATGGTCTTCCAATCAGTATTGTTAGTGATAGAGGTTCATTATTTTTTCATCATTTTGGACTCAATTGTGTCAGCAGTTCAAGATATCAAGAGATCTTTCAACTGCCTTTAAACCTGAAGCAGATGGACAGACAGAGAGGGTAAATCAGATTCTAGAACAGTATCTTCGGATGTATGTCAGTTCCCATCAAGATGACTGGCACACCTGGCTCCCTCTGGCTGAATTCAACTATAATAATGCAGAACATTCATTAACAAAACAGTCACCAGTTTTCACCGTTTATGGAAGAAATCTCAGCTTTGACTCAACTTGCATTTCTCAAGATACACCTGCTGGAAAGGTATCAACAAAACTCCAATAAGTACAGCAAGCTGTCAAAGAAGAATGAGAGTCAGCAATAAAGTGTTTTAAGAAGTATGCAGATAGAAATAGAGCAGTTCCACCTGATTTTCAACCTGGCGACAAAGTATGGCTAGCTTCCAAGAACATCAAGACAACAAGACCCACCAAGAAACTTTCAGAAAGATGGTTGAGACCCTTTGAAGTTCTCAGGAATATTGGCAGCCATGCATATCACCTCAGGTTGCCTCAAAAATGGAAGTCAATTCACCCTGTATTCCATGTGTCCTTGTTAGAACCAGTGAAGCAATCAACTATCCCAAATTGACATCAATTGCCACCACCACCAGAAATAGTGGAAGAGCAAGAAGAATGGAAAGTGGCTCAGGCTTTAGACTCAAAACTCAAGAGAGGTACATTATGGTATCTAGTGGAATGGAAAGGATTCAATGAAGACCCAGAAAGAACAACTTGGGAACCAGCTTGCAACCTTACCAACTCCCCAGACCTTGTCAAGGACTTTCACAATTTGTATGCAGACAAGCCTGGCCCAAATGCCTCAAGAGTTTGATTTATGGTGCTTGGTGGGGATTGGAGTTTATGAAAGTAAGTCCCTCTGCTGGCATGCACCTTTAAGGGGGTATTCTACCCAATTATTTTGTAAGCATCACCTTGGCCACTTTGTGAGCACTTCTGAATTTCTTTGGACAGGTTTAGAAGGCCTTGCAACATCAATACCCCCAAATTTGGACCTTTAATCAAGATATGGCCAAATTCCATTTTTCCTTTTTTATTCTCTTTTGTTCTTTCACAATTATTATTCCAAATTATGCCATTCAATATTATTCAAGACATTCTTTAACTCAAATTCATTTATGGAAAGGTTATCTATTCTGTTATGATGCTCGGTGAGGAGTGGAAGTTATGAAAGTAAGTTCCATCTCCTGGTATGCATCTCTGAGGGTTCTACTTCCTGTAAAACTACACCTTGGCCAATCTGTGAGCATCAAATGTTTGGTTTTATCTTTTCAGGAAAATTATGGCCAAAATCAAGCAACTCACCACAAGAAGATCAATCCTCAGAAGTTTTTCTTTACTCTATTTTATTTACTCTCTTTTTCTCTCAATTCTTTCTTTATTTTTTATTTCATTTCATTTTCTTTTACTTGTATGATTTATTTTTCATTTCTTGTTTCAAAAGCAGTAGTCATAACTCCCACATCATTTTTGGGAAGTCAATTCATTCAATAATAAAAGAGCAAAACACTGCTAATGGTAAAGACCAGCTACAGATAATCCTTATCAAAACTTCTTCAAGGCTTCTCTAAGCTTAACAACCATGGCTTCTTCATAAGCAACTGCCTCCTTGGCCAAAGCAGTAGTAGGATCCCCTGGAATAGAACTCTTCATAGCCTTATCAACAAACACCTCAGTCAAAGCATCAACTTCAGCAAATAAGGATGTGACCACCTTTTTGTTCACCCTTTTCTTATCAGTGTAGCTTCCAGTTATATTCCAGCAGAGACGGGTTTCAAAGATTGATTCAGGTTCTGGAGACATTGGGTCTCTGGAAGTGCTGGCAACAGGTGGTTGGATACTGGTAGAGGTAGAGGCAAGTTTGGATGGCCTAGTTGGGGATCTCATTGGAAGTTGAGGTGGTTGGGGGACCTGATCACTTCATTATTGGTGGTACTGGCTTGGACTGGGGATTTTGAAGTGGATTGGATTCTTCTTTTCTGGATTGGGGTAGTCATTTGAAGCTCTTCTCTATCAATCTCATCACTGCCTTCAGCATTGGTATCAATTTCATCTTGAACCACCAAATTTCTCTCCAACTTTCCAAGCTTCCCATCTTTTCTGGTGACCAAAATGGGAACCTCTGGGGCCACTCCAATGGGATTTCCTTGGGGGTTAATGGATCCTCCAATGTTGGCCCAGGAACTGCTGGTATTATTCCATTGTTAGACAACTCCCATTCTGGAGCCAGTCACTGAAGAAGAAGAAAAGAAACCATAGAAGTCAGTAACACATCAGTTTTATGACCAATCAACTCACAATTGGAGTGACCAGAGGTGGGAGGTTCATCAACAGGAGCTTCCAATCCAAATCTTCCACCCTTCTTGATGCTTCTCCATAATCTTCTGGGATTGTCAGGGTAGCTGTAGTGGGCTTGAGAACAATTTCTTTTTCCAAGATTTCAGAATTGACACCTGGTGGACCTAGCGGTAGCAGATTCAACACAAGGAATCCCTTTCCTCTGACAATTGACGCAGGGTTGTTCAATAACTCTGACAGATTTAAAACCATCATAGGTTTTATTGATGTCCCAAATCTCTGTAGGGGCCATACTCTCTTCAGAAAGCTCCTTCAAGTTATCAAAGACACCAGCACCATAAAGTACAGAAGGCGGGGAATCAGAGTGACCAGAGTGACAATTGGAAGTCAGCTTTGAACTCATCTTCAAGTCAAGATTCAAAGCCAAGACCAAGAAAATCATGGAAAAATCCAATTCAGCAAGTCAAATATGGCAATTTCAACTTCAAGAACAGAGTGAAGGACATGAAAATAGAAGAATTCATCATCAAAAACTGTTTCATTGGCTAAATTGGCCATTTTAAGGCATTTGCCCATTTTTTGCCCATTTTGCGCATTTTTGTGCATTTGGCACATAATGCCATCAAAACATCTTCAAATTACCTGAAAGGCCTTCAAACATCAAAAACCAAAGAAAAATAGTGGAATTGGTGCATTTGTGCATTTTGTGCACTTTTGTGCATTTTGCGCATTTCTGACTAATTGACGTTCAAACCTTCAAAACTTCATTTAATTGCAAAAAATCATCAAATTATGTCATTTTAATCATATTGATATACTTAAGCACTTTTGCGCATTTTGCGCATTTTGGTGCATTCCTGGCTATTACTTCTTCAAAATCATGAAAAGTTGCCAAAATAGCAATTTCAATCAAAAAATCTTCAAAACCTTCAATATCTTGCATTTTGCGCACTGTTGCGCCTTTTGCGCATTTTTTGCGCATTTTGGCCATTTTGGCGAAAAACCCCATAAAAAAACAATTTGGGGGGAAATTAAAGGAACTCTGAAATAGTCCAAAGCAAGAAAAAGGCCAATTTTGGCCCAACCTCAAAATGAAAAAAATTTGATGAAAAGAAGCAGTGGGTTCTTAGGACATAGACCTGAAATCACTTTTTATCATGAGCCATGAGGACTCAAGACAGATTGAGTGAAGAACTCTGCAATGAGAAGAAGATCAAAAATAGAAAAGGAGGAAGTGAAAAAAGTTCAAAGAAGGACCTACAAGTTGTGAAGATTAAAGGGTTGGAAATTATGAGGGATGAAGATTGGGTAATTGGGGGAAGAAGCTTCAGTTGATCTTATCAAGAGTAACTATTCTTATGGTGCTCAGAGCTCAACACTTTCAAGAGGGGGTAATGTCACAGCCATGGAGACAGGCAGGGCATTACCACTCATCACTAATGGAAAATCTTCCAACACGTAATCAGCAAGGGGTTTCATGGAGGATTCACCAAATACAGTTCCAATCCTCAATACAGCTCAATACAGGCAAAACCCAAATACAGGATTCACCAAATGCAGGCCTGCCTTCAATACAGGTGCAAATACCTGTATTGATTCAAATATCTGTATTGGATACACCAATACAGCTTTACCTCTCAAATACAGGTTTCTCAATCATACAATCATGGTTTCTCAACACTCAAACTCTAGGCTGGCACTTTTTCACATATACCAGCCCCCTTTTGCCCACCTGGGGGTTTTTCCCCCAGTTAATTAAAATATTGGATTTATTATTTAATATTATTTTATTTCTCATTGAGAGATATTATTTTATTAATTATTAAGTTAGTCTTTGCCTTCCCTCACCTGTTCAGTAGAGTCCTGGTGGCCATATCCTTTATTAATCCTTTTCTCTTTTCTGAACAGGTTGAAACAGTAATACAGGATTATTTGTGGTTGGCTCTTTATTATTGCTTTTGTTTTTCTCTCATATCTTTTAATGCTCATTATTTTATGACTAGGAATTTACTCTCTTATTTCACTACTCTTATCAATTGAGTATTTATTCTGAGCCCTCCATTAGTAAGTCTTTTCACTGAGTGCCAGGCCCTCTTCATTTAGAACAGCCCCTATCACACCTTTCCATTCTGAAACAAAGCCTTTGACTTCATGAATAAATATGTACCCGAAATCACACCAGCAACAAGTTCCTCCCAAGAGTCCCAAACCATCTAGATTCAAGTGTTCTTGAGCCCATAACATTTTGTGATACAGTCCTTCTAATGTCATTTGATAATATCCATAACGCTTATTCCAGTAAGGATTCTGTGAATTTCCTTTGATTCTAATAGTGGTTAGTAATTCCAAAAAAACAACATTTGCAAAATTGGATTAAGGTATTTCTGAAAGAAATTTAGTTTGAATTATTGCTTAATCTAGCCCATAACCATACATTTCTTCAATGTTATCATTGGAATTATTACATAATCTTCCAGTCATTCATATTCTGGTATGTCCTCCTGTATGCCATTTTAATTCTGGGAGTCATTTGTTAATCCAGATGTAATTCCTTTATTTTGATTAAATAGATCAGTTGAGCTTTAAAAGCAGGGTATTTGATCATAGGCATAATTCAATTCTTCTAGAATGCTAATTCTGACTAGGATTTGTGTATTTTCTGATAACTCTCCTTCTTCTAGGTCTTTAAATATTCTTCCTTGCTTATATTTATCTTCCAAATCTCAATTATTTTGTTGGTATAACCTCAAGCCATCTTCTGATTCTACTGTTTCCATTCCTTGCTTGATCCTCCTTTCAATATTTCTATCCCAAACTTGATCCATTTTATCTTTGGTAATTATGGAACTTTTGCTTTCCAATTCTTTGGATTTTCTTTTTGCCAATGGCTTAATTATATTGTCTTTTGGTTCCTCACTTATGAAATCTTTTTCAATATCACTAATGTACCCAGCTTCCTCCTGAAATAAATTGAAATAATCTTCTGAAATTCCTGAGGAATTTGCTTCAGCTGGCTTCAGATCCATTTTGAATTTTTTTGGTGGGCACTTTACCTTTTTTATTCATACCACTGAACTTGAGTGCTAGCCATTTCTCTGGGTCTTCTATGGCGATGTCCAAATTTTCTCTCATCTTCTTCTTTTCATCTTTTATCTTTACTATTGCTTCACTATCTTCTGCCTCCATTTTATCTTTTGTCTCCTTTCCTTTAGATTTTCTATCAGTTGGAGGGAGAATACTTTCTTTAGATAAAGATAATATGCTAGTAATTTCTTCAACTATTATCTGTTTGAAATTTCCAAATACTAAGAATTCCAGGTAGGTTTTCTCTTCATTACCAGTAGTGACTTCAAGATTTTTAATTTAACCAATTGGTTTCAAAGAGTTATCTGTTGATTTTGAGGTGTAAGAGCTCATTTTTGATTCTGATTTTAGGGTTATTTCCTGAGCTATAACGTTCAAATCATTTTTTGCATCAAAAACGGCTGAGAAGGGTATTTTGTTTGGTCCCAGAAATATTGTCTTCACTCTTGTTGAAGATTGATTTTCTGTTTCCTCTGTTTCTTTTCTTTTGGATGATTCTGCTCCATGTAGTGACCATGTTCCAATCTCTGAAGATTCACAAAGCTCCATACCTCTTGGTGGAGAAATTTTCCAACCAATAGCTTGAGGGTTACATATTGGTAAGCATAATCAATGTCCATCTTGCTGTGGATAACCAAATATTTTACCTTGCTTGTGTGAAAATTCCAATTCAACATTATCATCTGCTAAAAATGGTCTTCCAAGTATGGTGTGTACAGCTCCTTTTGCTATGAATAAATGAATTTCTTTTTCTTCTCCTGTTATCATAGTAATTGGTGTCAATTCTGAGAGTCCAACAAAAGATGGTGTATGTTGACCAATTCCTCTGAGATTCATATTGAGCTTTCTACTTGTAAGTGAGGCTTCAATTGCAATTTCCTCTGGTATCATATTAATTTCTGATCCAGTATCCACCAATGCCATTGTAGGAGATTCTTCTCTTCCAATGAATACTCCCATAAATCCAAATGGGCATGCATAATGTAATCTTGGGGTATCATAGTCCCATAGCTTTAATTAAAGTAGTCTTTCTTGAATATTTGAAGTTTTGCCTGATTTTACTACCTCTTTTTCCTGGGTAGTTGAATTTTGTAATTTATCAATAAAGGTTGGTGACATTGTGAATATTTCTTCAAGAGTAATATTTATCTTTTGTTCAAGTATTTTCTTCATCACATGTTCAATTATTAGCTTTGGATTATTGGCTGTAGATTTTACCTTCTTCTTTAATTCCATCTTTTGTGAATCCTGCCTTAGTCCCTAATTACTCTTGTCCTTGGAAATGATTTCAATATCATAATTATCTACTTCCTTTCCTTCTTGTGTTTTATTGTATTTTGTTGGAATTAGAACTCTTATTTCTTCTTCCCCATCATATTTCTCATGATAGACACCTGGTATCTTCTACTTAGAGGGTTTTTGTGTTGCATTTTTATCCTCTTGCTGAGTTTGGTTTTGACTTTCCTGTATTGAAGCTCATTGCCTTGTCTGCCTAAGTCCAACATTTATTTGAAGATTTTTATTTGCTGGTGATATTTGAGGAGGTTTCCAGTTTCCCAATTTTTCTATTTGAGCTATAGCGGTTGCCTTCTAACCTTTACTTTCCTCAATTACTATTATTTCTTGTTTCTTTGGGGGTATATTTGATTGTTCCATCATTTTCATTGTAAAATTCTCCTGTTCTTTGGCAAAATGTCTAACTAATTCTTTTGAAGATTTAGGGCCTTCTGTGGGTACTCTTTGAAAATTTAGAAAAAGATATGTTCCTCCATGCTTCAAGACAATTCTTTTCTCCAAGTCTTCTGTGAGATTATTGCATCTTATTGCGGAATCTCCTTCTTCTAAGCAGTAATAGCACTTCAATGACTTTCTTGGAGCCATTTGGCTGGAACATATGGTTGATAACCAGAAGATATGGGTGGTGAAGGATATCTTGGCCTGAATGGCTGTGAGTTTTGTATATTTCTCTGATCTTGATTATTTCTTGGTTAAGGTTTCTTGGAAGATTCAACTACTTAAGAAAGGTGTTTAAGCTGATTCAATACTTCATTAACTGGTTCCTTCCCAGTATCCTTTGATTGAATTTCTTGTGGCTGAGGATTTTTAATTTTTTTGGTAAGATCTTTCATTTGCTTTAATAATTCTTCCCAGCTTTCCTCTTCAAACCTAGCTTTCTTCTCTTGTGACTTTGGTTGTGAAAATTCCTTCTGTTGAATTAAGACTTTGGCTTCTAAATCTTGTTCAATATATAACTTTAAGATTTCCAATCTTGGAATGATATAACCACCATTCAAAGCTTGCACCATGGCCTTATCTTTAATCATTTCTTTGTAAATAGATTCTTGAACACTTGAGGAAAGACTCTCCAAAATTTCTTGATTGTGATTGATATCTCCTTTTATATATTGATACCTTTTGAGATAATTAAGAATGGATTCAAATTCACCAATGAAATTTTTATATTGGGTCATATTTCTAATTACTCCTTCTTGTTGAATCTTTGTAAATAATTGAGTAATTGAGGACAGCTTGTATCTTCTTTCAGGTGACACTGTTCCCCATCTCCTCTTCATATCCAATTTTAATTGCGCCCAATCACCAATTTCATTTCCAGGAAATCCTTCAATATGGTAGCTAATTTCTTGATCTTTAGTCCAAAAGGATATCTGTCTTGCTATATCCCTTCCACTTGCTCCTAGAATTTCTGATATATTTTCCACTGTTTTAATAAATCTTTCCACTTCCTTTCCATCAAACCACAAATTATAATCCTTTGGTCTGATCTTGACAATTGGTGTATTGTTTTGTGGGATTTCTTGTTGCAATAGGCTTGAAGCCTGTGCATGAATATTAACCCGCTTTGGTAGAGTATTTGGTCTTTTTGAAGTGAATGAAGTTGATGAGGCCAGGGGCCTTGAAAATGGTGATGGTGACCCTTCTTGTCTAACAGTTCTTGGAATACTTGTAGTTTCCTCCATTAGGCTGTTTTCTGCGGTAAAGCTTGACTCTTTCCTTTTCCCTTCTTTTTTAAGGAGTTCAATTATTTCTTGATGAATTTCCAACATTCTTTGATGAAGTCTTTCTACATCAGAAATATCTTCTTGTCCTTGCATGGTCTCTTAATTTACAATTTCTTCTTTGGATTCATCTGGATTGTGTGGTATCTTTGATTATGATGCTGAATCCATATTGATATATTCTTTGTTGATTTTCTGTTGTTCACTTTTCTTTTTAACTTCAAATAGTTCCTCGAGTAATATCTGAAAATAATCTGTGACTATCTTTTGATCTTTCTTCTTGATTCTGGGTGTACCAACTGGTATACTAGAATCTATAGGTGATTCTTCTCCAGGTGGTGTTTCTCCTCTTTTTGGATAATAATAGTGACATGATTTTGTTGAAGAACTTGATGGTGACAATAATTTAGAGTTTTGTGCTTTTTCTGATTCCAGATTGACTTGATAGGCACTTGAAATTTTTTATTGATAAAAGGCTTTTTTTATCGATTAAATTTGAATGTTTTTTCTTTGATAATTGACAAATTATAAATTGTTGAAGCTGTTTTCCACTGTTGCAACACCAGATGTGGGATAAAATAAGGCAGTACCTTGAGGGTGAAATTATTGGTAAGTCTGTTTTGAATTTCAGAACTGTCCAATAACCATGGGTGCTAAGGTGTATTAGCTGCCCCTCTAAATAATACTGAATAGTAAGCATACAGAGAATCACAAAATGAAATAAGATTTGTGGATTTAACAGATAGAGAAGACTTATCCGAAGTCTGTAAATCAGACCTATCAATAACACCACAATAAAACTCTGATTTAAAGCTGAAATTTCTGTTAAAATAAACACTAAATTTTTTTATTTTATTTTAATATAATAGATAATAATATATATATACCTATATATTTTTGTTTTCTGTTATTTTAATAAAAATAAGAAGAATATAGATTTTTTTATGGTTTTATGTTGATTATCATGATTTTTTTGGATAAGAGTACTAATAATAAGACTACTGGATTGGATTCTTTTAAAATTTTCTAATACTGACTTTATATCACTACTACATTGTGGTTAATAACAGTAAGCGTTTGAGCAAGGCTATTAAGCTTTAATTACAGTTATACTACTATTTCTTCAACAATAATAAGCTACTGAGCTGTTTACTATGGTTATACTACTATTTTTCACTAATACTAAGCTACTGAGCAAGGCTACTGAGCTTTTCACTACTAAAAAACTACTCCTATTGTAGATATCCTGCTATTTCAGGGAATGGTGGTGATCCTGGATAGTGGGAATGCATTCCATTGATGATGGAAAAAATGTGGGACAGAGGACCCCTATTTCTAGCTTTTAGGCCTCCATAGAGCTTCTCAAAACAGGGTACTTAGAAAAATGTTATAGTTGAGAGGTTTTAGCTAGTTGGACGTGTAGTTTTGGTGTAGCAATTTGTTTTCTTAGAGAATTATGCTGGTGGTACTTTTTCTTATCAAAATCATGTGATGTCTTTGAGATAATTTGGCTTGTGACATCTTGTTTTTGCCAAGAAAGTGGAGAAAATACAACTTCTGAAAATTGATCTTTCTTCTATTCATATGATATATATGAGAAAATTATGCTGGTGTTTCTGTTTCTTATCAAAATCATGTGATGTTTTTGAGATAAGCTGGCTGGTGATATTTTAATTTCTTGGTGACTTTGTTATGTGTTTTCTGAGAGAATTATGCTGGTGGTACTTTTTCTTATCAAAATAGTGTGATGTATTTGAGATAATTTGGCTGGAGATTTTCTTCTACTTATATGATATCTTTGAGATGATTTAGCTGATGAGATTTTGTTTTTTTTGTGAATTTGTTATGTATTTTCTGAGAGAATTATGCTGGTGGTACTTCTTCTTATCAAAATCATGTGATGTATTTGAGATAATTTGGCTGGTAAGATTTTCTTTTTTGAGTCACTTTGTTATGTGTTTTCTTACAGAATTATGCTGGTGGTACTTTTTCTTATCAAAATCATGTGATGTATTTGAGATGATTTGGATGGTGAGGTTTTCTTTTTTGCCAAGAAAGTGGAGAAAATACAGCTCCTGACAATTGAGCTTTCTTCTAGTCATATGATATATATGAGAAAATTATGCTGGTGTTTCTGTTTTTTATCAAAATCATGTGATGTTTTTGAGATAATTTGGCTGGTGACATTTTCATTTTTTAGTGACTTTGTTACGTGTTTTCTGAGGGAATTATGCTGGTGGTACTTTTGCTTATCAAAATCATTTGATGTATTTGAGATAATTTGGCTGGTGAGATTTTCTTTTTTGCCAAGAAAGTGGAGAAAATACAGCTCCTGACAATTGTGCTTTCTTCTAGTCATATGATATATATGAAAAAATTATGCTGGTGAGGTTTTTCTTGGAAGTGGGGAAAGTGGGGAAAATAAAGGTTTTTCTATTCAGTGCATGGCCATCATATTTGAAAAAGGTGGGGAAATTGGTATTTTAAATTTTAATTGAATTTCTTCTGGTTATAACTCTAATCTTCTTGACTATGCCCTAGGACTTCTTTTCAGCTTGATTTACCTAGTTCCAGAGTTCTGAAATTTGATTTCCACCTATGGAGTTATTCCCTAATTCCTATTTCCATTTGCAAAGCTATTCCCACAATTTTATTTCCATTTGCAGAGCCATTCCGCAATTTCCATTTCCATTTGAAGAGCCATTCCCACAATCTTATTTCCATTTGCAGAGCCATTCCTGCAATTTTATTTCCATTTGCAGAGCCATTCCGCAATTTCTATTTCCATTTGCGGAGCCATTCCCGGAATCTTATTTCCATTTGCAGAGCCATTCCCACACTTTTATCTCCATTTGCGGAGCCATTCCCGCAATTTTATTTCCATTTGCGGAGCCATTCCTGCAATTTTATTTCCATTTGCGGAGCCATTCCTGCAATTTTCTTTTATTTTATTTTATTTCATTAATTTTTTTATCTTTTTTCAATTATTTGGTAAGCTTGATACTGGTATAATTGGTATGGAATACCACAGCGTTCCACCTTGGGGCACACAGCAGGGCTGAGAAAATGCTGTACAAGAATGTAACATGCAATCACACCACAGCATGGAGTCAAATTTCTCAAATGCATCCCTTCGATGCACCTTGTTGGAGAGCTCCTCCCAAATACCACACAGATGCTGGTGTCTGCCAGATTATGGTAAGGGGTGCATATTGGGATTAGGAATGATTTGGGTCATATGCAAATGGTAAATACACTCTGGTGTCAAGGCCGGGGAAAACTATGACTGGCACCCGCTATATTGAGCCTGCAAATTGTTGGGCCAGCACACACTTTCACATGCACCCCTCCAAAGGTCATATACAGGCAATTTTAACATGCTTGGGGACCTTTTGGAGCCTGTCTTCTGGCCAGCAATTTGCTTGTGTGGGTCAATATGTGCATACTATCTACATCCTCATATGCATTAGCATAACCTCTGCTTATGATCAATGAGGCTGGATCTTGTTGCACAGGGACCACTGCGAGGCATACACCGGAAACTGTCACAGGCAGGGAGGAACACCTGGCACCTGTCTTTGGGCCAACAATTAGCTTGTGCGGGTGGCCTATTTACTAGAGATTCTCACAAGAGTGAGGGAAAAAACCTGATTCCAATATGCATGGATTAGTTACAGCCTCAAACACAATAGGGGTGAATGTGTAAGTGGATCACGGTTCACGCCTGGTGCCCCTTGATCAAGTCACACATTAACCCCTGGAATCCCAGGAGGCATGAGTCCACAAGTATTTTTGAAAAGAACAAACAGTACATCCCCAGCTTCCAAACACAAAGATCCCCACAGTGAAATTTGCATTTTCACCACCATCATTGCCCTCGGGGTTACTGTACAGAAATTAACCTTTCTATGCTTCAATTACAGCTTTCTGTCACACCAGAGAACATGGCTTCATTCCTCCAATATGCCACTGTACAAGAAGCTGGAATATCCCATGCAATTTTTTTCATATTGTAATGTGAACTTTGGTACACTAATCCTTGCATAATATGCTTCAGAGTCAGCATTCATATGGGCAAACCCAAATTCTTGCCAGCTTGCCTTGATATATTCCCCAAATTGGATATGAAAATTATAAATCCAAGAGGCCCATGTAGCCAAAGGCCATCCCCCTTTGGGCCCATTGCTGCCTCTCATATAATCTACTTCACCTCTGCTTTTTGCTCTTTGTTCCCTTTAGCTGAACTTTCCTGATCATGTCATTCCCTACTGTCCCCAAATAATTCATAATAGCCATAATTTCAACCCCTTCACAACCACTTTTCATTGAGATGATGAATATTTGTATTAAAAAAAAATAGTGATATAACCTTACATACTGATAATTTCCACTTAGATTCTTGTTTTATCCTATGGCACAATCAACACAACATATTTGTATATCTCCCCAATCACAAGAATAATTTTGGCTCTCTCCCTGGAGCTCTTTCCAAAGCCTTGATACCACTCCTTGGGGCACCACAAACTTTCATGAAATGTGTGAGCCTTAGGGGTATTTTCATATACCCAAAAGACCACAAATAAAAAAATAAGATATAAATATAAATAGTATAAATTTATTTATATTATCAAAAAAAAATTAAAATATATATACAAATTTATATACAAAAATAAAAATTTAATTATAATTTAAAATAAAAATTACATTAAATTTTAAAATTGTGAAAATGCATTTTTACTTGAAAAAATTAAGTAAGAATGAATTTTTGATAAAATTAATGAAATTGAAATATTTTCGGTAAAAAGTTACATAAAATGTATTATAACCTTTTATCCAATAAATAAACTCAAGAAAATTACTTCACCATTGGATTCCTCATAAAAAATAAGGTGGGGTCACCTCTGGGTAAAATTTCTGTAACTCAACTGTAAATAAGCTTAAATTGAGTTTTTAGTATTCTTCTTTACAAAAGTTGAAAATCCTCAAAATCATAATTTAATTCACACCACATGTAGTGTTAACCATCAATTTTTGTGTTAAAATTGAGGTGTTGTGTGTAGTTTAGAACTTTTGAGGAATTGAAGTATTTTCAATTGAAATGTCAAAATGTGTGTGTGTATTACATAAGTGAACTGTAATTTACATATGAGGTATCAATTATTACAGTTGTGTACTATAAAGCTCAATCGAATTGTATGTGTAAATTACAAGTGTACTACATGATGAGGAATTAAATAAAAAATAAATTGGAAAGATTACTTCTGGGGGGGAAAGGTACTCTAGCTTCAAGGGGGATCCAGACCCCCAAAGCCTTGCTGAAAGGCGTGGGATGTCAAAATCCATGCAAAATTTCATCACTTTTGGCCTGGAATTGGGTCACAGGGTCTGTGACTCAATTGATGATGAGGTTTTGATACCAACCAGGGCAGTTGTAACTGTTTTCAAGAGGGTAAAACTACCCTTAAGTTAAAACAACCTTAGTATAAAATGCTTTAACTGGTTTCTACGTCTTTTACACACATTCTGATGTGTTCTGAAGGCTCTAGACTAGGTATTACTATAGTAATGGCTGATTAAAGGGTCTAAAATGGCTAAAACAAGCGCTTTTTTGGTCTAAACCAGAGTTCAATGATGACATAATTGCCTTTTCTATTGTAAGAGTGTTTTCCACGACTGGCAAGGGCGAATTTTACTTTTGGAGTAAGAAAACTGATGGCTATAAAAGAATGCCTTCTTTGCCGCACTTTTCTCTTCATATTGGAATATTTTCCTTTTATAACTATTTAAAAACTGTTGAACCACTCAATAAAGGATTCCAGACACCTTTTTTAATCATTTTAAACCTTTAACCACGGTCAAAAGGCACTATAGACATTGTTTGTAACTCTTTTAATCATTTTTACCCCTGAACCACCCCATAAGTGAATCAAAGAATCTTTCATCACTGTAAACTTTGTCACCTTGTTTTTAAATTCACTCTGGTCACTTTTGGGCGTGTTTTCTCTTTAAATATCTTCTTAAGGACTTTGTTCTTTGATTAATTGCTTGAAGTTCTTTGCTCAATGAATTCCAATTGAAATTGCTCTTGAAGAAATTTCTTTTGTAGTCTTAAATATCTGTTGTAAAGTATTTTTGAATAAATGTTTATTGTTGGTAAAACAATAAATCTTTAAAATATTACTTTTTTATATTTATAAAGTTAAAAAAATAAATGTGGCATGTTTTCTCTTAAAAATACTATTTCATACTATTTTTAATTGTCAGCCTGTGACTCAAAACCAGAGCACAAGCATGACAGCCAAATACCATAAATCAATGGTATAGCAAGGATACCACCAAAGCATGGAGCATAGCCAAATCAGATCAAAAGGTTTAAAAAGAAGGAGGAAACTCACCCCTTTCCAAATATACAAGTCCCATCCCCATAGGACAAAGAATAACAAAGTTATTCATGCTCAAAGTTGTTTCTGAGCATAAAACTTAATTTTCACCTCTCATCTGAAATACAGAGTAAGAGGCTTAACCCCATTAAATGGGTATTCAAAATAAATCTCTAAGTAATTTCTATCCAATGGTACCAGCCAAACTGAGCTAGCACCAGTATTACAGAAGTTGAGGCCAAATTCAGGCTAAATAAGGCTGAATAAAATATGCACCTCTCATCTAAGTTCTACAGTTTTAGTGTGAGATACCTAAAGGGGGGTCTTTTTGGAAAGAGCACAATCAGGGCTATCTGATTCTGCCAGTCATTCCCCCATATCTCATCTAGAACAAAAGCTATAAGGCAAACAAGCGCAATACAACTTTTTGCTAAAACATGCATATGTAAAAAAATCTTTCACATGGCATACCTTTTCCATAACTAATGATAACCATATCAAACAAGGTACCATTGTGTAGAACGCATACAGTGATACACACCAAACCCATTTTGAGGTCGATATCTCAAAAAATGACAAAGGTATGGCTGTTTTACGGTCAAACTCCCACAGTTTGGCTAATACAGCCTTCCCATGGGATAATATCCCATAACCATGATTATGAGGTGTCAAACAGACAAAGAAGCTTGTTTTTACTTCAATGCCTCATAGTTCATTCAATACTGGGGTCCCATACAGGTTCTGTACAGCATTCTATGGGTCATACACATCAGAATCAGGCTGTGTGGTCCCCAGATGAAAGTTTTCACCCTGTATTGGTGAAAAATGCCCAGATGTGGTTTCAAAACCACATCTGAGCCCAATAAAGGATATAAAGGCCTTTTTAAAACCACAATCCTGTCTTAGAGAGTGAAAAATCTTCACTTCCTCTGCTTGAAAAGGTCTAGCAGCCTTTTCACCCCATTTCAGGATAAAAGGAGGCCTTTTCACTGCCAGAAAAGGAATCCCCACCCTTCTCTTGAATTCCTACATAGTAAAACTGTCAAAAACAGTTATACTCTTGGAAAATAATCAGGCTAGACTATAAGCTTTAGTATGGTAGACTTTATTATTGTAAGCAGTAGGAAAAGCTGCACCCGGAGCTTTCAACAGTGCTCACCACCACTAATAAGCATTTGTAAAGCCCTTTAACTTTATTAAAACCAATTTCTTTTCATCATTATCCATGTCACAGTCATAGTTTAGGCTGTAAATACTCTTTATTATCACCTCTTCATAGACTCAGCCTGACATTTTGGGGGCCTGGGTGTTTTTTTGACCTTGTTGGACCTTACAAGTGAGTTTTTTACTTCTTTTCTTATATTTTGACATATTGTTTTATCTTTTTAGGCATAATTTCTTAAAAATATATATATAACATATGTTATACTTTTTTTGGTGTATTTTACATACCACTATTTCTTATCTTTTTTAATCATATTGTTGCATGGTTGATTATAAGTTGATCACCATGAGACCCTTATTCTTGGCGTTTTTTACATATAAAAACACTTTAAGCCATTAAGAAAGTCCCTTTTCAATTGATGAGGGCACCTATTACTGTAAAACAAACAGTTGAGGCATGGTTGGGTGTATTGTTAATTCAATTACCCTCTTAAATACCACTTTTATCAGTTTATACTTGCTCATTACAGGTTATTCTGTGAGATACTGGCATACAAACAGTGTACCAGATATCTGTAGGCTTTATTTCTGACATGCAATCGTTAATTCAATTACACTGTCATTATACAAGGTCATGTTGAAGTAACATACAAGCCCAGAGGCCATTCTTAGATGTGCAAACAGCATTTTAAGAAGTCTTAACTGAAATTAAGCCCTTCTTTCCTGTTTGATTCAGTGGAAGAAAACTAAATACCACTTAAGACCCAGTCACAGGCCAACACACCAGTGAAAACCTCAGAACCAGAGGGCATCAAGGGCAAAGGAAAGAGGCACAGTGAAGGCCTAATTACAGCAAAGAAGTGGACACCCATTTCCACTCAGAGGAATAGAAAACCACGAAACTCTGCTTCAATACAAGGTAAACCAACCTTAACCACTTGTACAGGGAAAATTACCATAATTAACCCAGTTGTAACCTCTAAAGGTAAATTTCCAAAATCAGAAGACAAAAAATTTGTACAAGTAACAGTCAAAGGTAAATACCCTAAGAAAATCAAGTTTTTGACTGCTTGAAAACACTGATATGTCACCTGTACACCTCAGAAAACTTGGCTTCCAAAGAACCAACCAGAGGAAAGAGAAGGCTTGTCCAGAACCAGAAGAACTGGAATAGGACACCTTGGACACAGTGGTGGATGGAAAGACACTGAGGGAAATCATACCCACTGTGCCATTCAGTTTCCCATTCACCAGGAACCTCACACCAGAGGACTGGAAAGATATGGATCAAGTTCTTCAGCTCCACCAAATCCTCAAAGATTTCTTTCAATGGAGCATGGACAACAAGAGGTTCAACCTGGAATCTCACTGGGCAGAACTTGGAGCAAGTTTCCAGAAGATTTGTCTCAAAGAGATAGACTTCAGAGACCTTATGGTAATCACCAAAGGTTGGCATTGCACCAGGAAGTTCAGACTCCTGGAGGTGAGGGCAAACAGGATAATGGAGAATCAAGCCACTATCCAAGCTATAGAAGAACAGCTAACCCAGACAGGGCATACTCAGATTCCTTCAGGCTCACAAGGAGCAGGCCAAATCAGCTCTCCAGTGGCTTCAAACCATTAAGAAACCAACAGATCAGTGGCCAAGAGTCACCACTCTTCACAATCCCAGGAAGATTCCAGGAGAAGACAAGGATACAAGGGCAAAAACAAGACCACCTTAAGCTAGAGGAAGAAAGAGTCAGACCCTATGATCCAGAAGCTGTTGGATTTGGTGAAAGAAGTGCACAAGAACCAGAAGTAGTTTTAAATAACTCTAGAATCAGTAGTCCCATTAATAGAAATATTACCCCCACTCAGATTGATCATAATATTGCCACACCTGAGAGTAACCTAAAAAGTGATTCACTGTGGTTACAAATGTCCCAATATGCTGAGCAAACTCAAATTCAGCTTTCAGAACTTGAAGCAAGCCATGAGAGGATGAAAATATTAACAGCCAACATGTACAAAATACAACACCACAGAAAAAGGGACAGGGATTGTCTGGATCAGGAAATAAACAAAATGTTTAATGTAAACCATAGCATGAAGCCCCAACCACAAGGCCATGTTATGGATAATCTATATTATCAGGATGACATCAAACCAGATGCCATTCTGATGAATAACGCAAGATATCCATCACAATACCAGGATGTAGATAATATGTCTTATTCAGAAAAGGAAGCCTTGAAACAGCTTCCTGAGGCCTCAAGCTAGCCCAAATTTTCTGGAACTGGAGAATATGATCATATGGAACTCATATATTATATTGATGGACTCTCCATTGATGTACCAAGCATACCAGACTACTGGATTACTTCAAGAGTTAATACATCATTTAAAGGACATGCTAGTATATGGTACACAGAAATGAAAGAAATCCATGGCAGAAGAAACTGGCCATGGTGGAAGAGTCAAATCATCCAAAATTACAGCAATGGTACTTGTATATGGAAGAAGACCATGTCATTTGAGAATGACAAATACTCTGTGGATAAAGATCCATATGAGTGGTTTCAGAAATTCTAAAAGACTTAAAGCCATTGATCTTCAAATGATCATCTAGATGAGGAATAACAAACTTGAGACACAAATTCCAGGAGAACTAGAGCATGCAGTGAAATGCAGATGCAACCAAAATTGCACTCTAGATGACATTGAAAATACCTTAAAAGATGTAAGAAAAAGAACTGATATAGGGAAATACACACCATATAAAAACAGTCGTTTCAAAGAAAAACAAACTTGCAGGGTGGAGTTTAAAGACAAACCCAGAGAAAGGGTGGTAGAAGTGGCAGGAAGAAAAATTCTTTTCCCAACTGTGGTTCAACAGACCACTATTCCAACAACTGTCCAAAGACAAAGAAAAATGTCTATGCCATTGATAAAGTCCCTGAGAGGAATCCCCAACAGTGGATTCTGACACAGACTCTATGGGGGATGCCATCAGAGAACAATCTGATGAAGAGAAAGACCCAAGAGAAGAATTTCTAGTGGAATACCAAGAGGAACCCCACTTGAAATCCAGGACATACAGCTACAAGCAGGCATGCCACAAGACACTGCCAACAAAGCCTTGTGCAAACCCACACCAGATGCACAGAAATTTCTGGTTCCACCAACCAAAGGAATCACACACATACATGGAACAGCCACAGAAAGGACGGTTTTTATTGACAATGCTCAGCATCCACTGATCATTGATAGTGGGGCACACTTCTCCATAGTGGCGAGAAATTATCTGGATAACCACTTCCCAAATTGGGAAAAACAGCTCTTGCCCACCAAGGCAATAAACTTTGAGAGTGCTTCAGGGAAGATGACCTCTATTGGGACAATTATTAAAGAGATAATTATACCCCACAGGAAGGGTAATATCAGACTAAACCCAGAGTTTTTAGTGCTTGATGATGCCCACATCCAAGGCTTCTTACTGGGAACAGATTACCAAAGGATGTATAGCATATATATTTACAATAGTAAAAACAGGCACATTACAATAGGAACCAACAAGGAGAAGAAACTTTCACTCAGTATATACTAAATATCTACCCAAGACCCTCTTGAAGAATTACTAAATGAATTCAGAGGGGGACAGTTTAGCACTACCCTCACCAGTAAACAGAAAATAAGCTTACTGAAGATGGCCAGAAATTATCTGGACAATCACTTCCCAAACTGGGAAAACTAGCTCTTTCCCACCAAGGAAAAAACTTCAAGAGTGCATCAGGGAAGATGACTTCCATTGGGACAAATATCAAAGTGATAATTATACCCCATAGGAAAGATAACATCATACTTAACCAAGAGTTTGTTGTGCTTGATGATGCCCACATTGAAGGCTTCTTACTGGGAACAGATTACCAGAGGATGTATGGCATAGATATTTACAATAGTAAAAACAGGCACATTACCATTGGTACCGACAAGGAAAAGAAATTTTCACTTGATATATACCAAATATCTGCCCAAGACCCTCTTGAAGAATTAGTGAATGAATTCAGAGAGGGACAGTTCAGCACTACCCTCACCAGTAAACAGAAACTAAGCTTACTGAAAATGCTGAGGAAGAATATACCAGCATTTTCCATTAGTGAAGATCCATTAGGCAAGATTAGAGGCCATGGTATAGAACTATATCCGGATGTGGAAAGGCCTTATCAACCCATGCTCAGGAGACCTCCTTACCCAGAAAGTCTGGAAACCAGGAAGGAAATTCAAAAACATATCAAAGAACTCCTGGACATGGATGTCATCAGAAACATTGGACATAATGAAATAGTGGAAATTAACACTCCTGTCCTGATCAACTGGCATGATGGCAATTATAGGCTGTTTGGAGATTTCAGAGCTATGAATAACTGCACCAAAGCTGACAGGTACCCTATACCCAGGATACCTCATGCCTTAGACAAATTGTCAAAAGCCAGATACATAACCAAAATGGATTAGATGAAAGGCTTCCACCAGAATGGATTTAAACCAAACTCCATGAAGTTACTCAGAATCATATGTCATATAGGCATATGTGAGTACACCAGGATTCCATTTATCATCAACAATGCACCAGCCCACTTCCAAAGGATGATGAACACCATATTTAAAGAAGAAATATTGGAAGGCTTGATGGTAGTAAATATTAATTACATCATTATATACTCAGAGACATGAGAAGACCATGTGCAATACATATAGAGAGTCCTAATTAAATGCACAGCCATAAATCTGAAAATTTCACTTAAAAAGTGCAATTTTGGCCAACCAGAGCTACTAGCTTTATGACATAAAGTCTCAGGTCTTAGTCTGGAAATTGACCAGAACAAAGTAGCAGCAGTACTGCAAAAGCCAGTACCAAGAAACATAAAAGAGATGCAATCTTTCCTTGGGTTTGCTAACTACTATAGAAACCACATCAAACGTTTTCCCCACATAACTAGTATTTCATACAAGTTATGTTCAAAGATGCAGTTTTTGAAATTACCAAGGAAAGAAGGGATTCATATGAGAGGATCAAATATGAACTCACAAATGCACCCGTGCTCATCTTGCCTGACTTGGAACTACCATTCAAGTTATACATAGATGCAGCATATTGCCAAGGCTTAGGAGCAGCCCTTCACCAAAGACAAATTGTGGATGGTGAACCAAGAGAGGGAGTAATATTTGACATCTCTAGGAAGCTGAAAGATTCAAAAGCCAGGTATGGGGCCACCCAGACTGAATTTCTATACTTAGTCTGGGCTCTAGAGAGACTCCATCTGTCAGGATGAGTCTATGTTGAAGTGGTAATAAAGCTATTTAAAGCTAAAACTATGACTGTGACATGTGGAAAATGATTTAAATGCTTTTATAAGAGTTAAGGATGGATTAATTTAATAATAAAAGGGCTTTAATATAAGGAATATAGTGGTGGTGAGCGCTGTTGAAAGCCCTGGGTGCAACATTACCTGTTGGGTTACAATAATAAAGACTACAATACTTTGAATTAAGGGTATACCTGTTTATTACCCAAGAGTAAAACTGTTTTTGAAAGTTTACTATGTAGGGTATTCAATAGCAGGATGAGGAGACAATTCTGGCTGTGAAAAAGCCTCCTTTTTATCCTGAAATGGGGTGGAAAGGGTGCTAGACCTTTCCATGTAGAGGAAGTGAAGATTTTTCACCCTCTAGGACTGACTTGTGGTTTGAAAACAGCCTGTATGCCCTGTATTGGGCTCAGATGTGGTTTTGAAACCACATCTGGGCAGTTTTCACCAATACAGGGTGCAAACTTTCATCTGGGGACCACAGAGCCTGATTCTGACGTGTATGACCCATAGAATGCTGTACAGAAACCGTATGGGACCCCAGTATTGACTGACTTATGAGGTATTGAAGTATTAACATGCTTCTTTGTCTATTTGACACCTCATAATCAGAGTACAACTGTATCCTGTCATAATACAGTTGTATTGGTCACATTGTGGGATTATAACCTCCAAATGGCCATAGCTCTGTCGGTTTTTGAGATATCATGCTTAAAGTTGGTTCATTGAATAGCCCTGTATGAGCTCTTCACAATGATACCCAATTTGGTATGGCTATCATTGAATATGACAAAGTTATCCCATGTACAAGGTTTTTGTACATAGGCGTGGTTTGGGAAAAAAGCTGTATTGAGCTTGTTTGCCTCATACCTTCTGTTATAGGTGAGATATGAAGAAGTGGATGGCACCATCAGATAGCCCTGACTGTGCTATTTCCAAAAAGACCCCACTTCAAGTATCCCACACTAAAACTGTAGAAGTTAGATGAGAGGTGAATGTTTTGTTCACCCTTATTTGGCCTGAATTTGACCATAACTCAAGTAATACTGGTGCTAGCTCAGTTTGGCTGGTACCATTGAATAGCCCTGACTTAGAGCTTCATTTTAGATACCCATTTGATGGGGTTAAGCTTCTCCTTCTAGATTTTAGATGAGAGGTGAAAATTAAGGTTTATGCTCAGCAATAACTTTGAGCAGGAAGAACTTGTTATTTCTTGCCCTATGGTGATGGGACTTATGTTTTCAGAAAGAGGTGAGTTTCCTATTTCTTTTGCTACATTTTGTTCTGATTTGGCTCCGTTCCATGTTTTGGTGGTATCTTGGCTGTCATGCTTGTGCTCTGGTTTTGAGTCACAGGCTGATACCATCATTTTTTGGAGGGTGCAGTCTTTGAAGTCTACACAGACTGCACAGCCTTTAAGTCCTTACTAAACATAAATACTACCAATAGACACATGCTGTAAGATGTGACTATTAAACTGATGATAATATTACTATTAATCAACAGTACTATGTCTGTTCTTATGAAATATAATAATAAAATATTATTCTAACAAAAATTAAATAATTAAATAATTATTTCTTTCACGTGTTAAACACTACCAGTAATTTTAACAGTGAGTAGTAATTGTTTACAAGAATCAATTACAAGAAGAATATAATAATAAAAACTTCTTTTATTAAAATAATAAAATTATTTCAATATATAATTATCTTTTTCATAAATAATTATAAAGATAATTCTTGAAGAAAACCAATTTTAGAGAAAAACTCTAAGAATTAAAGATAAATGACTCACTTATACTCCAAAGAACTTATTGAAAGATATAAGTAGAGAAATTTGATGTAGAATTGTGGACTTTAAAGGATCAAAATGATTTATAGCAGGATTACAACAATATATAGTTATATTCTATGATTTCACATCTTCCTGATTGATTCTGAAAGAATTGAAACACTTAAGCATAGCTTTAACTAATACTTACTGGTTGGTAACAATGATATAAATGGATAATAAGATTATTCTTGGAAAAAACAGCAAGAGGAAGCCTCTTTTAAGTGAACAACAGCTCACAGAGGCGTGCCATGGAGCAAACTGAAAAAACATTTATTGAGAAAACAATAAACCCTTTTGGATTACTGATTGCATCATCTGTTGTCATGTGAGATTATCATAATTACTTAATTCATGCTTTTACGTGACTACCTACCCCAATATGGTTAAGAATAAAAGGAGTAACATCTGTGAATCTTATTTTATTCCAAAATAATAATTTATTTCTCAAAGTTATAAATGTTATTGGCAATTTCATCACAGGTTGTCATTACTGTGAATTTTTGAAGATTCAGTGTTTCACGTAGAATTGTCAAAAATAGACTGTAAATAAAGCTTTTAATTTTACTAGTAAAACTATAATTCTTTTTGGTTTTACCATAGATAATACAGTTCTCCATCAGTCCTGAAGGTTGCAGAGAGATTCATGAAGAATTGTATTTTCAATGAATTTTTGAAGTTTTTACCTCATTTCTACATAGATTTGCAAATATCAGTGTTTAGCTGGTTGCTATGACACTCCAGATTTCAAGGTAGGGGATTTAGTACTAGTATCCACCAACAACTTCAATAACATCAAAGGATGTAAAAATCTCAAAGACTCCTTTGCAGGACCTTTCGTTATTAAAGCCCTCCATGGAGAAAATGCTGTTGAAGTAGAATCATCTGAAGAACTTAGTAATCAGCATCCTACATTTCCAGTGAGCTTGGTAAAGCCATATAAATCTAGTGATGCTGCAAAATTTCCCTTGAGGAATAAAGCTCCCCAAGTTATACTGCCTATTGAGACATCTGTTACTAAGAAAATTACCAAAGTTCTTAAAGAAAGAAAATTAAGAACCAAGAAAGTGAGGGAATACCTTGTTAGGTACAGTGACCCAACTCGTGAAGATGAATGGTTAGAAGAAAAAGATATACCAGAAGCTACCAAACTCCTCAGGAGATTCAGACACACTAGAAATACCAATATTACAAAGTAATATTCTTTTTTTAGGGGGAGGGAATGTGAGCCTTAGAGGTAATTTCATATACCCAAAAGACCACAAATACAAAATTAACATATAAATATAAATAAAATAGGGTGTTGGTAAAAACACATAAGCAAATTGGTAAAAACACCTAAGAGCTTATGTGTTTTGGCCATAAATTGGTAAAAACATGTAAGGTTTTAGTAAAAACACGTAAAGGTGCCCTGGGCCCATTTTTAATTAAAAATGAAACACAATTGGGCCTGTATTGGGCCAAAACATGCCCAAAAGAGGTTTTTTCCTCACAAAACCTCTCTAAATCCAAATTGTTTCAAATTTTGTGCCCAGCCCCCCCAAAAAAAAACAAGCCCAAACACCCCAATAATCCACATTATCCCCACCCCAAGCCATTTTTTTTTGTAAAAATAGCATTACCAAAGCCATTTTGCAAAGCTTTTCACCCTTTTTTTCTTTTTTTCCCCCAAAGACTGCATTTTCCACCACAACAGCCTGCTTTCAAGCCTCTCAATTTTCAATTTTTTACCTTGCCTCATCTTTTAATCCCACATTTAAACCACTTTCTTTCACTCTTAACCACTTCTGTTCATTTTTCACACCTTTTTTCACCTCCTTTTCACATTTCGAAAGGTTCTTACCCCATTCCAAATCCCCCAATTCCCCCTTTTTTCACTTTTATACATATTTTTCATTAAAACATGCTTCAACCCCCCACTGAAGATGAATTTCAGACCCTTGAGCTTCTTTGGAAACATGTGCATAATGTTGCCAGGGCTCAGGGGTATGCTGTGTCCACCTTGAGATCCAATATGACCCACAACCAAATCGAAATATGTTGTGACAGGTCTGGCACCCCAAATCCCAACAAAAGCCCCTCCAAAACAGTCACCTCAAGAAAGCTTGACTCTCCTTTCAGAATTTATGCCAGGAAATATGCCAAGAGTACCACTTGGACTCTTAAAGTCAAAAATCCTGAACATAGCCATGATGCCACTGAAAATATCATGGCACATCCTGCTTTCAGGAAATTCAATGAGCAAGAAACATCCCAAATTGCTCAAATGTCTGAATCAATGCTCATGCCAAGGAAAATTCAGGCCCAATTATGAAGCCAGAGGGAGTCTGACAGGCCTGTAATCCTTCAAGACATTTACAACCAAGTCAAGAAAATCAAGAAAGACAAACTGCAAGGCAGAAGGCCCATTGATGCTCTTATTGACACTCTCAAAGAAGAAAATTTTGTTTGGTCCTCTGCAAGGGATTCTGAGGGACACATTATGTAAGATGTGACTATGAAACTGATGATAATATTACTATTGATCAACAGTACTATGTCTGTTCTTATGAAATATAATAATAAAAAATTATTATAACCACAATTAAATAATTATAAAATTATTTCTTTCACGTGTTATACACTACTAGTGATTATAACTGTGAGCAGTAATTGTCTACAAGAATCAATTACAAGAAGAATTCAATAATAAAAACTTCTTTTATTAAAATAATGAAATTATTTTAATATATAATTATCTGTTACAAGAATAATTATAAAGATAATTCTTGAAGAAAACTATTACTAGAGAAAAAATTTAAGAATTAAAGATAAATGACTCACTAATACTCCAAAAAACTTATTGATAGATAAAAGTAGAGAAATTTGACGTGGAATTGTGGATTTAAGGGATCAAAAGGATTTATAACAGTATTACAACAATATATAGTTGGATTCTAGGATTTCACGTCTTTCTGGATGATTTGGAGAGATTTAAAACACTTAAGAATAGCTTTAACTAATACTTACTTGTTGGTAATAATGATTTAATAAATTGATAAGATGATGATACGGAAAAAACAGCAAGAAGAGGCTTCTTTTAAGTCAACAACAGCTCACAGAGGCGTGCTATGGAGCAAACTGAAAAACCAGTGAGTGAGAAAACAATAAACCTTTTTGGATTAATGATTGCATCATCTGTTGTCACGTAAGATTATTATAATTAATTAATTGATGCTTTTACATGACTACCAACCCCAATATGGTTAAGAATAAAAGGAGTAACAACAGTAAATCTTCTTTTATTCTAAAATAATCATTGATTTCTCAAAGTCATCAATGTTATTGCCAATTTCATCACAGGTTTTAATTACTGTGAATTTTTGAAGATTCAGTGTTTCACGTAGAATGGTCAAAAAATGGACTGTAAGTAAAACTTTGAATTTTACTAATAAAACTGTAATTCTTTCTGGTTGTACCATAGATAATACAGTTCTTCATTGGTCCTGAAAGTTTCAGAAAGATTCATTAAGAATTGTATTTTTAATGAATTTTTGAAGTTTTTACCTCATTTCTACGTAGAATTGCAAATAGCAGTATTTTGCTGGTTGCTATGAGGTAAATCAATGAATATGAGTCCCAAAAGGGTTTTAATTACTCTTTTAGGGTCTAGTCATGGAAAGTCATCAAGAATTGACGTGGTTACAGGAGTCTAAGTAGCTCATTACCTCCTTGGCACGTCAAAATAGCAGGTTATTTGCTATTTTCTTGTGATTACAGTAAGTGTAACTTGGTAACCAAGTTCCCAAAGAGTTTTAGTTTACCAATTGGGCCAAGATGAGCCATGGATCCATGCTCTGGAGCTATCCACGCTTCTGAGGCCTCAGAAGTTGGGTACCCTGGCTCTCTTTGATGTCTTTTGTCCCCCTTGCCTAATTTTTATGTCAAAATAGTAATTTAAGCTTAAAGTGAGATATCCACTATGGGTGTACCAAAAGTCCATGTAAGAATACTATGATATTAAGTGCTCAAAACATGCATAACACTATTCTTAGTGTATATGTAACATGGGATTTCTCACTTTCCCATTATTTTGGCGTGAAATTAAGAAAAACAAAAATTTTCACGGATCTTTTATGTGGTATTGATGATGTGGTATTGAAGTATTTTCCATTTTACCACCTCAAATACTTAAATTGAGCTTATTCACTCTATGGGTCTACCCTAGGTGAATTTTTGTGTAGAATCCAAATCTGGTCTTAAATCCATGGATTTACTTACTCAATAAAAAGTTATTCATCTTTTCTTAAATTGAAAATGATGAATTTCGGATATATGCATGACTTATGAGTTTTGCATAATTCAAAATTTCTTTTTAAGATAATTGTGGCCTATTTGGGTATGTAAAATATAACTCAAGGCTCACACATTACCTCCTTGTTTTTTACTCACTCCCTGGCCATAAAACTTCTTCATGGCTTTCCTCATGTCATTCTGATGGATTGTACTTATAAAACCAATAAGTACAAAATGCCCCTTTTTCATATTTTTGGATTCAGCTCAACCAATAAGAAGTTTTCTGGGGCTTTTTGTCTTATGAAGAATGAAAATGAACCTTCATATACTTGGGCATTAAATCAATACATAGAAAAGGTCCTCAACAACACCAATCTTGTTCCTCCTCCAGTTATTGTTATTGACAGGGATCTGGCCTTGAAAAACTCTATTAAGAAGCTCTTCCCAGACTCCAAAGTCATGCTATGCATTTGGCACATCAACAAGGATGTATCTGCTCATTGCATGAAGAAAATTGGTCATGGAAATAATTTTGAAAATTTTATGGGCCTTTGGAATCATGTAATATACTTTTTCACTTTATTTCACTTTATTTTACTTTTTTTCTTATTATTGTCTTTATTAATGACTTTGGGATTCATTTCTCAGATTATGTATTCATCCACTGAAAAGTCTTTCAAAGACAACTGGAAGAAGCTTCAAAAGCAAGTCAAAAATCCTGAGGTCTTGCAATATTTGGAAAAGACGTGGCTTCCTCTAAAGGTGTGAGGTTTGTCTATGAAACTCTTGATAATAGTAACAAAATCAAGAGTACTATGACTGTCCTCAATAGAAATATATAATATAATAAAATATTATAACCACAAATTTAAATATAATTATTAAAATAATTATATAAAAAAAATAAATTTAATTATTATTATAAAAAATATAATAATAATAAAAAATAATAATAATTATAATAAATTATAATTATTCTATTATTGTTATAGTCACTGACAGCTATAACAATAAGACTTGTAAAGCTCTTAATGAGACAATTACACGTGGAAATATGAATATTAATCACTTATAAATAATATAAATATTATTTATAAAAGAATTTTAACACACACTGTGCAGAAATAATTCTTATAGAATAAAATTCTATATAAAAAAACTAATACTAGATAAAAAAAATATAGAACTTTAGAGAAAACTTACTTATAATATTTATTTAATACAACAAGTTAAACAACAGCAGTTATTATATTAAATAATGATTATAAGTTAAAAACACGCCTAAAATCAATAATTTCAAAGATAAAAAAACTTTTTATGATAAAATTTAAGATTAAAGAGTTTTTAAGAGGAATTTGTGGATTTTAAAAGATATTCAAGATGATAATTTTATAATATAAAATATATTATTGGTGATTACAACAATAATCTGAATTCTATGACTTCAATTCTTTAGCTTACAATTGGTAAAGAATAAAATAACTTAAGAATTACTTTAATAATAATATTTTATAAATAATAAAACTTTACCTGTTTAAATGTCTAATATCATTGGATTGATAATAAATGATGGACAAAAACAGTGATGAAAAGACTCTTTTTATGTCTTCAGAGCAGCTCTCATGATTCATAATGAATATAGAGGGCGTGCTCAGGTCAAAACTGAAAAACAAAGTTCTTAACTTAAGGCAACTTGTTTTTAATTCCAATTTAAAGTTACCAGTGTTATTCTTAACTCCATGTAACTTTAATCCTCATTTAAGCTAATTATTTTAAGTTTTTAATATCAATAAACTTATTTATATTAAAGCTCATTACATGAACAACTTAAAATTAGAGTTTCAAGCAGAAATCTCTTAAACTCAATTTTTAATTAATTTTTAAAGAAATCATAATTTTCTTTGAGCTTAATTAAAAGGGTAAATTTCCAGGCTATTTACCCAGGAAATTTATTTATAAAAGATACTTAAAATTTAATTTATATATAGATAATATCAAATTCTAAGCTGTGTGAAATTTTCAAGCAAATCCATTAAGATTTGGATTTTTAATGAATTTTTGAAGTTATTGCTATTTTTCCACGTAAAATAGCAATACACACCAAACCTTAGCTTTCGATAAGGTTTTGATGCTTGTAACTTTAAATTTTTAAGCTTATTTAAGGTTTTTAAGCTTTATTAAGCTTTGACAGTTCTTAAAACCTTGATTTCAAGCCTGCATATTGGGATTTACCCTTTGGCAGCTTGAAATTCCTGTCCAAATTGGGATAAAACCAGTTTAAACCTTAAGGTTGGATCAAAGTCCAATCTTAAAGTTTAAATAAGGTTGAAAATCTTCCAATACAGGTGGACAACCTTAATTGAATCATTGCAGATCCAAAAAGTTGGGTACCCCATCTCTATTTGGTCTTTTTCCTTTGTCCCACCTTTTTGCGTGGATTTTGCCCTTTTATTTATTTAAAGCCATACCATGGCTTTAAACCCTTTTAAATTGAGCTCACACAGGATTTACATTCTGTATGGCAAATCCTTAGCCAATTCAGTAAATATACACCACACCTCAATTTTAACTAAAATTTTGGTAAGTTTGCATTAACCTTATGCAATTTTGAATTTAAGCTTATTTAAGCTTAAATTTAACAAATTTAAAAAATGTTAAAAAAGTTACATTAGTACTGTGACATTCTTAAATCTTCTAATAACACAAGAAATAAGTGTTTTTGGGTATAACACCTTATGGATGTACCCTAGGTTATTTTTGGTGTAGAATCCAAAAATGACATAATATTTATAACTTTGTTTATCCAAAAATAAAGTTATACTTATTTTTTGTTATTTTTTGTTATTTTTTATTTTAATTTCAACTAAAAAGTCGGTTTAAGACAAAATTAGCTGTTTATGAAATCATTTGTGGCCTTATGGGTATGTTATACATACCTCACAGGCTCACACAAGGAGTATTATGTGCCAGCCTGGACCAACCACCATTGCCACCTGGGTGTGGGCTCCACCTCCAGAGTTGAAGGTGCCCATGCCATGGTTAAACTTTGGCTCCAAAGGTCCACTGGTACTATCCTGGAGGTAGTCAGGGCTCTCCACATGGCATTCAGAAAACAATTTATTGAAATAATCAACAGAATCTCCAAAGAAATGATTGTCCATGTCAAGAATTTTCCTCCACACATCTGTGCCCTCAATGGCAAGGTGGCTCATTAAGCTCTTCAGATTCCCTTTGAAAATCTCAAAACAAAATTTCCTTCAAATGAAAAATGCACCAACAGATACAACAATTATAAAGGCATTCCTTGCAAGCATAAGACCCAAAAGGCGTTTGCCAAGCGCCAAATGCTTGAATTATCAGACTTCCATCCTCACTGGCATTTGAATTTGCCTGTGAGGGTTTTTTAATTTCTTCTTATTATTCTTTTTCTTATTAACTGATTTTATTTGTCATATTCTTCTCAGGCTGGTTTCCAAGGTGATAATCAAAGTGTTGAAAAAGCAAGAAATAATGAAGCCAAGCAAATATTTGAAGACATTGGGGAAGACCTGTTTCAAAGAACAATAGCAGAAATCACTCCAATACTTCAACATTTTCAAGATGTTTTGACTGGAAAAGTCCCATTTGATCAAATTCTTAAGAGTCAAGAGGATGATCAATATTATGAAGACCCTCTAGAATGCAAGAATATTCGTGGAAGACCCCAAGGAGCCAAGAATAAAAGCAAAAATCAAAACAAAAGAGAACCTTCAAGATTTGAAATTATTGAAAGTCAATCCAAGAGAAGAGGAAGACCCCCCTGAAAAATGACCTGTACAACAACGTCAAGATCCCAGTCAAATGTCCCCTCTTCAATTATGGAAGTGGAATCATCTGAAGATTCTGAAGATTCTGAGTACTCATTATCTAACTCCATCAGTTCATCAGATTCACTACCCTCAGCAACTAAATTAAATAAATCAGAAGTAACCCTTAGAAGGTCCAGAAGATTGGCAATTGGAAGCAAAACCTCACAAAGAAAATCACACAAGCCTGCCACCAGTTTGAATATCTATGATGCAATTGACTTGACCTGTGAGAAGTGTCAAAGAAATTATCACACAAGTGATGAATGCTCTAAGATGTTTGTGAGTTTCTGATTCTTTTTAATGTAATTTTCTGTTGTTTATTTTGATATTTATTCATTTTTTGAACTTATTTTATCAGATAGCTGGCTCAGAAGACTTGCCCAAGTTTATATTGAAGTACACCTTCAAGGCCATCAATGTCCAGGGTGATGGCAACTGTGGCTACAGAACAGTATCCCACTTCACTTACAAGACTCAAGATCAATGGGCTGATGTCAGAGGTGACATGGCTGAAGAAATTCACCAAAATCAAGACCTTTATGAAGCCATGAACACCTTAATTCCCTCAGTATCCTCTTATTTGGAAAGAATTGAATGATATGAAGATGTTGGCCAGGATCCAAAAAGCAAGTGGTTGTCCATGCCTGACATGGGGGATCCAATTGCAAATAAGTATAAAAGACCAGTTTTCTTTTATTCCACAGCCCAATCTTTTTCTTTTTTCCCTTATTTCTGTCCTCCAAATGATAATCCCCCCATTTTCATCTGCTTCTTGAATAGTTGTGCTCATTTTGTTCCTTTGGACATCATCATTTCTAAAGTTTATCCAGTCCCCCCATTACTGTGAACTGGGATATTCATGCCCAAACACAAGCCCTGCGGTGGGCTGATCAGTTTAAGAAACACAGAATGTTGTATTTTTCCAATCTTCCTCCACCTCTTAGAAAAAACCCACTATTTTGGCGGTTGATTCTGATTGAATGATTTTTGTATATACAATTTATGCCAATTATCCCCCTCCTCAGTCATATTTATTGCTTAAATCCCACCTCAGTCTCCTTTTTCATCAAACATGTGGAACTTTTGTAGTTGAAAATAGTCATATTACACACAAGAAAAAAAACAGTTGAAAAAAAGACTCATTGCGCCTTCACTTTTTGTCCCACCAAAAAACTTTTCCCAATTCATGTGCTTCTGGTTCTTTATTGTCCAGATTGAACCCTTTAATTTAAAAAAAATGAAGGAAATTCATAAGTGGGAAGTTATTAAATTCACTTTTTAAAAATAGGCATATTACAATGATGGGAAAAAACATTTGAAAAAAAACCTTTTTGCTCCTTCACTTGTCCCACCCCAAAAAATTCCCAAAATTGTGGGATTCTGGTGCTTTATTCTTCACATTGAACCCTTCATTTTTAAAAAAAATGAAGGAAATTAATAAGTGGGAAGATTTTAAATGAATTTTTGAAAAAAATATGCCATTTTGGCATATTGGCAAAATTGGTGAAATTTGGCAAAAAAAAATTTTTGAAAAAATTTGTGCTTATTGACATGCCAAGTCGGGAAAAATATGGCAAAAAAAAATTAAAAAAATCCTCAAAACTGAGCCTGAGGAATTTTGTTTGAAGAATAAGGTCACTTACGTTTTCTTACCATAAACTTATGTGTTTTTACCAATTTATGGTAAAAACACGTAAGGGCTTATGTGGTTTTACTAAAAGCTTATGTGTGTTTACCAACCCCCATAAAATAAAATTATTTATATTATTAAAATGATAATAAAAAAAAATATAAAATTATGTTCACAATTAAAAATTTAATTACAATTTAAAAATAAAATTACATTGAATTTTGAAATTGTAAAATTACATTTATACTTGAAAAAATTAAGTAAAAATGAATTTTTAACGAAATTGTAAAAAAATAAATAAATTTGGAAAAAAGTTAAATAAAAATTATTATAACTTTTTATCCAATAAATAAACATATAAAAATTATTCCACCATTGGATTCCTCATAAAAAATCAGGTGGGGTCACCTCTGAGTGAAAATTTTGTAACTCAACTCTAAATAAGCTTAAATTAAGTTTTTAGTATTTTCTGTATGAATATTGAAAATCCTCAAAACTTTAACTTAATTCAAATCACATGTGGTGTTAATCACCAAAAATTTGTGTTAAAATTGAGGTGTTGTGTATATTTTAGAAGTTATGAGGAATTAAAGTATTTTCAATTGAATTCAATTGAAATGTCAAAATGTGCACCTGTATTACATAAGTGAGCTTTGATTTACATGTGAGGTATCAATTATTACTGTATTGAACTGTACAACTCAATTGTATTACATATTTAAACTATAAGTATAATACATGATGAGGAATTAAAGGAAAAATAAATTGGAAAGATTAAATTTGGGGGGGAAAAGGAACTCCAGCTCTAAGGGGGAGCTGGACCCCCAAAGCCCTTGCTGACAGGCATGTGGTGTCAAAATTCAAGCAAAAGTTCACCACTTTTTGCCTGGAATTGAGTCACAGGGTCTGTGGACTCAATTGATGATGAGGTTTTGATACTAACTGTGGTAGTTTTAGCTGTTGCCAAGAGGGTAAAACTACCCTTAAGATAAAACAATCATAGTAAAAACAGTTTTAACTGGTTTCTACGTCTCTTACACACATTCTGACGTGTTTTGAATTCTCTAGACCAGGTATTGCTATAGTAATGACTGATTTAAGGGTCTAAAATGGCTAAAAATGGCTTAAACCAGGCATTTTTTGGTCTAAACCAGGGTTCAATGATGCCATAATTGGCTTTTCTGTTGCCAGACTGTTTTTAACGACTGAAAAGAGTAAATTTTAATTTTTGAGAAAGAAAATTGATGGCTATAAAAGAATGTCTTCTTGGCCCCACTTTTCTCTTCATGTTAGAATCTTTTCCTTTTATAATTAGTTTAAACATTTTTAAACCAATCAATAAAAGATTCCAACCACCTTTCTTAAATCATTTTAAAACTTTTAACCACGTGAAAAATAATTATAATCATTGTTTGTAACTCTTATAATCATTTTTACCCCTGAACCACCCCAAAAGTGAATTAAAGCATCTTTCATCACTGTAAACATTGTCACTTTGTTTCCAAATTCACTCTGGTCACTTTTGGGTGTGTTTTTTCTTTAATATTCTTTTTAAAGACTCTGTTCTTCAATTGATTTCTTGCAGTCCTTTTCTCAATTAATTCCAATTGAAATTGTTCTTGAAGAAATTTCTTTTGTAGCCTTAAATATCTCTTGTAGAGTATTTTTGGATAAATTTTTATTGTTGGTAAAACAATAAATTTTAAAAATATTATTGTTTTATACTAATAAAGTTATAAACAATAAAATTGGCGTGTTTTCTCTTAAAAATAATATTTCTTACTATTTTTCATTGATTTTTACCTTATACAAATTTTGAGGACAGGAAAAGTACTTGATTTTTAATCAAAGTTTCATATTCACACCTTACACCTCATGTGTGGTGAAATTTTCCCTCCTTGGTTCACCAGTTGTTCAAATCTGTGCCGCATAACTGTTCTCATCCTCATCACTGACAATTTTTTCTCATGATGAACTGGCATGACCCGTTCTTTCTTTGGAGGCATATGGATGATGATTTCCATTGATTTCTTCTTTATGGATCAGAGGCAAAGGTGCATAAAGTTCATTGCCTTCCATGCAAGCCATCAGTTAACACATCAAAAAATTAACAAAAACTGGTCATAATCATGATCTTCAATTGGCTCCTGAGATGGCACTGTCTTGTCTTTATCTGCCATATCTAACAAATAAAAGAAACATATCAGATTTTGAAAAGGTTATACTACAAAATCAAAATGACTTACTTTGATGAATTTTCAATCTCAGATTTCCCTTCAAAAAACCACTAGGAGTAACATCCTCCAATGGTCTTTTTCATCTCCCACCATCAACCCGTTTTTCATGGCCCACATAAGCCTGAGATCCTGATGGAATATTTAGGGATGGCTGTTTACTTTACCAAAAGGGTTCCTGGGACTCCACAGGATTCTGACCAGGATTAAGGAGGAAGTCATGTGGAAATTTTGATTTTTGATTGGCCTTGGATGAAGTTTCTGGTGTGCTTCCTGGTCCCTCAGACACATGCATTTGTGTATTAGTGGGATTCGGGGGAATTGGAGTGACGTAAATATTTGGTATTGACCAGGTGCTTGAAGTTTGAGCTGTCAAAATTCCCACACCAATGTGGAGACCTGATACATTCATTGAGGATGCAATAGGGGCTTTTAGTGGGATGTTGGGACTCATTGGTGACTGTGTTTGAACATTTTCTATGCTAGATTTATTATCTGAGTCCTGAACAGGATTTATGTGGGTAGGAACATGACATAAGGGGTAAAAAACTACACTCATATTTTCAACTTGATAAAAAAGCTCAGTATTATGATAAAATAGAGTGAACTCAGATGAAAGACTTAAAATTTATAATAGAGAAATTCTATGAATAGTGGGAACCAACTCTCTTGTGGAAGTCTAATAATAGCCTTTTAGGATAATTCACCTGGAAAATCTTTGAGCACCTCCACTCTTGTCAGAAACCACACTGCACGGCCCACCAGCGTATAATGTGATATTTCCTTGATCCCAAAGGTGACCCATTGTACATAGGTAATCAGATTCAATAAAAGTTTCCAAACCACTTTCATGCCCCCTCCCCATTGTCACATTTTGTGAATTATCCAAACTGCCAATGGATGCATCAAAATTCCCCAGCATTCTATATCTGAATAAGGTTATATTTATGAAGAATTAAACCACAAAAGAGACATTAACTTTTCAAGAAAGGAAAGAAATTCCAAATCACATTTGACCCAATTGAAAGCCCCCTTCATTCAAACTAAATACCAAGACTTTAGCTCCACTCCAAACCATTATGTGATAGAGTTATATATTTATGTCATAAATAAGGTTGAAACCATTTACAATTGTGTGCCAGTTTACATGGTAAAAATTTTAATGCCCTCGGTTAAATCACTATAAATCACTAATAAAATTCCCCTCAATGGTCAAATCCACTTTATCTCTATGTGTAAAGAAACTACAATTTGTAAGAGCATTGAGTGGCAAGAAAGTTCACCCAAGTCCACTTCTAACCGATTATCCTATCAAGATGTAACACCTTATGCTTTATCCCCTGAATCTTAGCCACCATTATAAATGGGCTGAAATCCTCCACTGGCTCAAATCATCTCTCCCTTCATAAATAATCACTCAACCTTTTTTCCAATTAATCACTCTCCTAGAAAATTGCATATAAACCATGGATGTTAACAGAAATTCCAAACTTATTCACAATTCCCACAACAATGTCAACCCCCCGCTGTGGGAACTCCTTTTGGTGTGGGATGAAATAAGGCAGTACCTTGAGGGGGAAATTATTGGAAAGTCTGTTTTGAATTTCAGAATTGTCCAATAACAATGGGTGCTAAGGTGTATTAGCTGCCCCTCTAAATAATACTGAATAGTCAGCCTACAGAGAATCACAAAATAAAATAAGATTTGTGGATTTAACAGATAGATAAGACTTATCAGCAGTCTCTAAATCAGACCTATCAATAACGCTACAGTAAAAACTCTGATCTAAAATTTCTGATAAAATAAACACTAAGATTTTTTTATTTTATTTTAATAAAAGTGATGATAATACATATGTATATATATGTTTTGGGTTTCTGTTATTTTAATAAAACTAATAAGAATATTTTTTTGTTTTTTTTAATAAGAATGATAAGAATATATATATTTTTAATGGTTTGAGGTTGATTATAATGATTTTTTTTAATACTGGGTTTATATCACTACTACTTCTGTTTGTTAATAACACTAAGCTTTTTAGCAAGGCTACTAAGCTTTAACTATGGTTATACTACTATCTCCTTAACAATAATAAGCTACTGAGCTTTTTTACTACTGTTATACTACTATTCTTCACTAATACTAAGCTACTGAGCCAGGCTACTGGGCTTTTACTATGGCTATACTACTATTATTCACTAATACTAAGCTTACTGAGCAAGGCTACTGAGCTTTTCACTACTAAAGCACTACTACTATTCTAGATATCCTGCTAGTTCATGGATGGTGGTGATCCTGGATAGTGGGAACTTCTTCCATGATGATGGGAAATGAGGGAGGGAGGACCTCTATTTATACCTTTTGGGCCTCCATAGAGCTTCTCAAAATAGGGTACTTAGAAAAAATAATAGTTGAGATGTTTTAGCTGGTGAGACGTGTAGTTTTGGTGTAGCAGCATTTTTGCTGAGAGAATTATGCTGGTGGTGCTTTGTCTTATCAAAATCATGTGAGGTATTTGAGATAATTTGGCTGGTGAGATTTTCTTTTTGCCAAGAAAGTGGATAAAATACAGCTCTTGACAATTGATATTTCTTCTAGTCATATGATATATATGAGAAAATTATGCTGGTGTTTCCGTCTCTTATCAAAATCATGTGATGTCTTTGAGATAATTTTGCTTGTGAGATTTTCTTTTTCTCATAGCTATGTGAGGTCATTGAGATAATATGGCTGGTGATGTTTTCTTGAAGGTGGGGAAAGTATTTTTTGTTTCTATTTTTATGTATGTTATGAGAGAATTATGCTGGTGTTTCTGTTTTAGTATTGTATCATTTCAAATGGAGATTGCATAATTTCTATCAAGTTTGATGCGTGTCATTATTACTAAGAAAAAATTTATTCTTGGAAAATATATTGTAATTTTATGCATAGCCTTGAGGTATTTCTTCTTTCAATTGAATCAAGGTGGGGAAAATATTTTTGTTTCTTTTTTTTACGTATGTTATGAGAGAATTATGCTGGTGTTTCTGTTTTAGTATTGTATCATTTCATATAGAGATAGCATCATTTCTATCAAGTTTGATGTGTGTCATTATTACTAAGCAAACATTTGTTTTTGGAAAATATATTATAGTTTTATGCATAGCCTTGAGGTATTTCTTCTTTCAATTGAATCAAGGTGGGGAAAATATTTTTGTTTCTATTTTCTACGTATGTTATCAGAGAATTATGCTGGTGGTGCTTTTTCTTATAAAAATGATGTGATGTATTTGATATAATTTGGCTGGTTATATTTTCTTTTTTCCAAGAAAGTGGAGGAAATACAGCTCCTGACAATTGAACTTTCTTCTAGTCATATGATATATATGAGATAATTATGCTGGTGTTTCTGTTTATTTTCAAAATCATGTGATGTACTTGACATAATTTGGCTGGTGAGATTTTCCTTTTATCAGAGTCATGTGAGGTCATTGAGATAATATGGCTGCTGATGTTTTCCTCGAAGGTGGGGAAAGTATTTTTGTTTTTATTTTTTATGTATGTTCTGAGAGAATTATGCTGGTGGTTTTATTTTAGTATTGTATCATTTCATATGGAGATTACATCATTTCTATCAAGTTTGATGCATGCCATTATTCCTAAGCAAACATTTGTTCTTGGAAAATATATTTTAATTTCATGCATAGCCTTGAGGTATTTCTTCTTTCAATTGAATCAAGGTGGGGAAAATACACCTCTGATGCTGTGGTGTGTCTTCATATACCTTTATTTAGATTAACTCCCTTTAATTGCATAATTTGTTATTGATGATGCAATAAGGTGGATAAATCCTTTGATACTATACTGTTTTGAGAAGATCTTGACGCTGTGTATTGTATATTTATTGTTGAAATTTGTAGTTGTAATGTGTCAATATGTTTTGCTTAATTTGTTTTATTATCATTTTTTTCTTTTGTTTTATTGGTAAGCTTGAAACTGGTACTAATGATATGGAATACCTCATCCCCCTCTCCATTTAACGCTGTCACCAGCATTCCAGTTGAAAAGCTTACCAATATCAATCATATCCGTTTTGTTAAATTTATTCTCCCTCCAATATTGATTCTTCATCTTAAATTTCTTCACTGCTTTCATTTTCTGACTCTGGACTTGATTGAACTTTCTTTCCTCTGGGATAAAACCTCTTGATGTGACTTGCTGCAAATTCTCTTGTAAGTTTAGTGCCATCCAATTCTTCAAGCTCATAAGATCCATTATTAATTTGATTTATGACTCTATAAGGTCCATTACAACAGTTCTTGAAATGTAAACCCCACTGTGACTCAAGTGGTTTATTTTAAGCTAATACCAAGTCCCCTGGTTCAAGTGGATTTCTCAGTCTATGTGTCATCTTTTTGTCCAAATATTGAACTAATTTGTGTATTGAATATCTTCATTTCTCTACTGCTGCTAATCTTGTTTCCTCTTTTGCTGCAATCTGTATAGTTCTTTCTTCCAATAGTTCATCTCTTGTTGATATTTTATTCCATTCAATGGCTAGATATGTATTTGTTTCAATATCAATTGGCAACACAGCTTCCTGGACAAATTGAAGCTCAAATGGTGAGTATCCTGTTGTTCCTTTTTTTGATATTCTATCTGCCAAAGTCACAATTGGTAAGTATTCTTTCCATTTGGATTCATTTTCACCACACCTTTTTACAACGGCATCTTTCAATTGCTTATGTCCTCTTTCAACCATTCCTTGTGATTCTGAGTAGTAAGGTGTAGTTATTCTGATTATTGATCCTGCTCTTTGGACTGCTTCCTTCAGTTCTTTTCCAAATTCTACTCCTCCGTCAACTGTCACTTCTTTTGGAGCTCCATATCTACAAATCCATTCTGACATAAACCATTCTGAGACTGATTTTGCAGTTAGCCTTGTTAATGCCACAGTTTCTGGCCATCCTAAAAAGTCATCTCTTGCTACAACTAGATATTTCCATCTTCCTGCCTTAATGTGAACGGTATCCATGCTGACTCTTTCAAATAAAGTAGATGTTACAGATATCTTTGCTTCTTATTTTTGTTTCAAATGACTGCTTTTTTGACATTCTTGACATGATTTGACCCATTTCTTGACTATCTTTTTCATTCCTTCCCACCAATATCTTTTCTTGATTCTTCTGTATGTTTCATTTTACCCTCTATGCCCCAGCTTTTTGTGAATTTTCTTTGGTATCTGTTTCTGAGCTTTTTCATTGTATACAACTATTTGTGGATGTGCTTGATTTCTTCTTTTCAGCTGCCCTCCTCATGAATAGAAATTCACTGATCTTCTCTTATTTTTCTTGAATTCTTTTTCCCCAATACTTTGTGGCTTTTTTCAAACTATTCAAATATTACTGCATATGTTTTCCAAATCCTTCCTGTTTTATTGGAATTTCAATATTGTTTGTTTTATTCCTTGATAATTTTCCCACTTTAATTGTATTTACTTCTTTGAGGCCAAATCCTGGATGTGGTTTAATCTAATCTTCCTCTTCATCAAAATCATCCCTTTCAATTTCTTCTTTGTCTGCTCCTTTTGGTCTTCTTGATAGCCCATCCGGCATAGTAAATGTTTTTCCTGGTTTGTGTACAAGATCAAATGAAAAAAGCTGAATGTATGCCACCCATGTTGTCATGGGTGCATTTGGTAAGCAGGGTGTGTTGATCATTTTTATTAAAGCTTTAGCATCTACTTGAAGTTCAAAGTGTTGCCCCCATAATATTCTTTGAAGTTCTTTGAGTATTCTTGCTACACCGCAAAGCTCTAATTTTGGCTGAGAGTATTTAGATTCTAGTCTGGAAAATGTTACTGATTCATATAGTACTGGCCTATCCTTTCCGTTTTCATCCTCTTGCATAAGAACTGCACCTGCTGCAATATAACTTGAATCTATTGCTAATTTTATTTTCCCTGAGCCTTTATCATAATTCAATTTCTTCAAAGTAATTTCTTCTCCTACTATCTTCCTGAGTTTTATAAAAGCTTCTTCACATTTTTGATCCCATTTCCACAATACATCCTCCCTTGTCAATCTTCTCAATGGTGCTGCAACTTGTGAAAAGTCCTTGGTAAACATCCTGACATATGCACATAATCCTAAGAATCCTCTAACTTCCTTCTTTGTTGTTGGTCTAGGCCAGTTTTGTATCTTGTTTATCTACTGTTTTGAAATCTTTCTTCCTCCCAAAGACACAACATGCCCCACAACATCAAGTTCTGGAACACAACATGCAAATTTTGACCCTGAAATTGTGAGTCTTGCCTCTTCTATCCTGAAAAGTATTCTTTCTAATGTTACTGCATATTCCCAAACAAATCTTCTTATGAGCTGATTCTCCTTCAATGTTTCATGCTGATATGTTGATCTAGGTGCTTTAATTCCTGCATCATCTATAAATATTCCAAGGTGGTCTGGTATTTCCTCCTGAAGTATCCAAGTCATTTGTGCTTAATAAAATATCACAGAGTTTGTTGCTCCTTGAGGTAGTCTTGTAAGCTGAAGTCTTCCAAGTGGTGTTTCAAATGTTGTAAGGGGTCTTGTAGTAATATCTAATTCTCTTTCATTGTATCCTCCCATAATATCTCCCAATCCATAACATGCTCTTCCTGAAAATGATCCTACAAACTCATCAACATTTGGTGGCAATCCTGCATCTTTTATTGTTACTTTATTGAGGTCTTGAAGATCATGAGCTATTCTAAGTTTTCCATTGGGCGTTGCCACACAAAATACTGGGCAGTTATAGCTTGATGTTGATTGTTCATAGACTGCTGTACGTATTCTTTTGCTGACTAGTTCAATAAATTGAGGTAAAATTGATTTGGGTATTGGTATTGGTTTCTTTTGCCATGGTTCATGTGGTATAATTGGTATTTTATTAGGTTTTCCATAAGAATGTTTTATTATGCCTATTTATTCTTCAAAAAATGCTATAGCCTTTTTCCTTAGTAATATAACATTCTTTAATAACTTACTCTCTTCTTCTGATAACCATCTAGATTGTCCAAAGTTTATCATTTAAATTCTTTCTTCTGTAACTTTTGATGTTTCAAAAAATGGAGGTGGGTTAGGTGATAGGGGTGTTTCATATGGATCTCTTGATAATTTAGGTCTTTCCAAAGGTGGATGCAGATCTTGAGGCATAGCTTCATTGACTGGTCTAACCTTCTTGAGTACTGACTTATATGTTGCAGCATTGGCTTGAGCTTGCATGATTATTAGTCTGGTTTAAAATATAAATTGATAATAATATTTTTTTTCAATTTTCTTTTAGTTGAAAGAAAAAAAGTCTCTTAATTGTACTTTACCTCAAGGTGGATAAAACCCAGTATATTAGGTATACCAAATCCTGCAGTTCAATGTCATACAAGGACATTTGTGAACCCTAGTCCTGAGTTTACTGTTTTACTTGAATCTTTCATTATTTCACTTTTCTTTTACTCTTGATATCTTCTTTTTTTTGATGCCTTGATCTTATTTGCCTATTCAGCCCTCTGGTGTGCTACCCCTGTAGTTTCAGTCATACAAAGACTTACTTTGGCCATCTTTATTTCATCTGATCTTTTATCCTTAATGTTAATCAAGACGGTTTATTTTATTTATTTTTTGTTATTATAATGTTTTTTATGTTGAAAAAAGATTTTTGTTTTTTTATTTCCTGTTTAAGAAAATTTTTTTTTTTTATATGTTGAAAAAAAAATTTTTTTTCATTTTCTTTTTATCTTGAAAATTTTTTTTAGTTTTTTTCTTTTTTTTTATGTTGAAAATTTTTTTTTTATTGGTGTTTAAATTGATGAATGATGTTGAATGAGGTTTCAATTTGAGGAGTGATGTTATATTTTGAAATGGTGTAGTGGTTAGTATTTCTGGGTTGCTTTCAGCTTTCACCAAGGTCCTGGGTTCAATTCCCACCTCTGGCAGTAATTCTTCTGCCGGACCTGTCAGTTTCAGGAATAGGGTAACCATGCTGGGTAGCATATTCTGAGCCTCAAGCAAGCTTAGTGATGCAATTTGGTGGGTGCTCAACCTTGATCATTATTTGAGAAGTACTGATTTCAATTTGCTTATCTAAAATGCTGGAAGGATGCATGCTTGTAAAAGATTGGCTAAACTCATTAATTTGGGGCTATAAGAACGTCATCCAGTATAAATTGTAGTAGCCTTTTGGTGAGTTGAATTATTTTCTGTATTGAGGTGTTCATTTTATGACCGGCGGTCATAATTTGACATTTCAAATTATTTTATCTTCCTTTTCTGTATCTGAATGGCCTAGCTTGTTTGGTTGGTTTTTCTTGCTTTTAGGGAAAATTATGACTGGTGGTCATAATTTTGAAATTTTGAACTTCTTCTATCTTATTTTTCTGTATCTGAAGGGCCTAGCGTTTTTGGTTGGTTTTTGTTTCTTCTTGTTTTCCTTTCCATATTGTATCTCTTCCTGTCTCAAACAACCAAATTATGACTTGTGGTCATAATCTTGATATTTTGAGCTATCTATATCTTCTTTTGCTGTTTCTTCACACCATCTTTTCATTGTTTTTTTTTCAAATAAGAGAAATAACATCAATAAAGGCCTATGGGCCCACACTTCCCCAAACTTGTGCCATTCTTTTTATGAGGTGGAGTAAGAACAGATAACCACCCCTGTTTTTCTTTTTATTTGATTGAGATACTTGTACTTTTTTTTAACACTTCCAGATTTGAAATATTGTCCTGAATACTGATACATAACCTGAAAAAAAATGTTTTTTTATCTTTTCTTCCTTTTTTCATAGTTTGCAAATAATATTCTTCTGAATCCATTGTATAAGCTGTTTCTTGAGTTTTGATATGAATCTTCTTTTTTCTTCTTTAATTTTTTTACAAATAATTCTCCCCAGACAAAGCTCCAATCATCCTTATTGATATTATAATTATTTGCCTTGAGACAGATAATTCCAGGTATAAACACCTCTTCCCATAAGACATCCAAATTGGCCTTTTTAATTACATAATTTCCATGCTTCCATAATATTCTTCCTTCTGGTATGTCCAGTAAATCCAGAAAAAGTCCTCTTGAGACTTCCACATCCCCAAAATATATTTTCCTTCTCCATTCTGAATCTGTTAATGTATCCTCTTCCCAATATGTGTTTCCTAAATTTCCCTTGATACCATCATATGTAAGTAATTCTAGAAATTCCAGTCTTGCAAGAGAGAATCCTGGAAGCTCTTGCGAATCTTTAGATTCTTGAATTTGTTGATTCAGTTCTGGAAAATTGAACAATTCTTCAAATTCTAAGTATGGAATCCATATCTGAAATAAATCCTCTCCTTCTTCAACAAATGGTTTTCCCCAGTAATTGCCTTCTTCTGTATTTCCGACAATTTTGCAATTTATGTCTGTCCATCCCTCTTCATTCCAACCAAGATTTCATTCCAATTTATTTTCATGTGTAAGTTTGGCATCCATGACTGTCTAGATCCTTTCTGAGTTTTTTTTTTGAGATAAAAGAATAATTCCTTTTTGATAAGGCAGGAAGGCACTGCCACTGAGTGATAAGAGTGTTTAAAAAAAGATTTTCTATAAGGTAGCTTGAATGATTTGAAGTTCCTCTTTGATCAGGCAGGTGGTCACTGCCCAGAATTATGGGAATGTTGAAAAAAGATTTTTTTATGTTTTTGAATGATTTGAAATTCCGCTTTGATAAGGCAGGAGGTCACTGCCCTTCAGTGATAAGAGACTTGAAAAAAAATTGAAATTCCTCTTTGAGAAGGCAGGAGGTCACTGCCCTGATACTAATACAGATATGATAATAATTCTCTTTTTTTAGGTTATTTCTTTTATTATTTTTCTATTTTTTATGGTCATTTTTCTTTTTAATTGGTGATTGAAATTGGATTACTTCAGCTATTATTGAGAAATATTTAACCTTCTGTTGTGAATTACTGAAAGACATATGTCCTTCAATATTCCTCCAAATATCTTGTTGTGTTGTTTTCTTTGTGTATTTCCTTTCCATTCCGAAACAAAACCTTTAGCTTCATGAATAAACATGTAGCCAAAATCACACCAGAAAAGAGTTCCTCCCAAGAGTCCCAAACCATCTAGATTCAAGTCTTCTTGAGCCCATAACATTTTGTGATACAGTCCTTCTATTGTCATTTGATAATATACATAAGGATTCTGTAAATTTCCTTTGATTCCAATAGTGGTTAGTAATTCCAAAAAATCAACATTTGTAAGATTGAATCCAGGTAGTTCTGAAAGATGTTTGCTTTGAATTATTGGTGGATCTAGCTCATAATGATACAGTTCTTCAAATGTTATCATTGGAATTATTACGTAATCTTCCAGTCCTTCATATTCTGGTATGTCTTCCTGTATGCCATTTTGATTCTGGGAGTCATTTGGTAATTCAGATGTAATTCCTTGATTTTGATTAAATAAATCAGTTGAGCTTGAAAAGCAGCATATTTGATCATAGGCATCATTATATTCTTATAGAATTCTAAGTCCAGCTAGCCTTTGTGTATTTTCTGATAACTCTCCTTCTTCTAGGTCTTCAAATATTCTTGCTTGCTTATATTTATCTTCCAAATCTCCATTATTTTGTTGGTATAACTTCAATTCATCTTCTGATTCTGCTGTTTCCATTTTTTGTTCAATCCTCTTTTGAATATTTCTATCCCAAAATTGATTTATTTTGTCTTCAGTAATTATGGGACTTTCCTTTTCCAATTCTTCAAATGTTCCTTTTTCCAATGGATTGATTATGTTGTCTTTTAGTTCTTCACTTGGTAAATCTTTGTCAGTATCACTAATGTACCAAGCTTCCTCCTGAAATAAATTGAAATAATCTTCTGCAATTCCTGAGGAATTTGCTTCAGGTGGCTTCAGATCCATTTTGAATTTCTTCAGTGGGCTTTCTACTTTATCTTCTTTATTAATACCACTTAACTCAAGTTCTAGCCATTTCTCTGGGTCTTCTATGGCCATGTCCAAATTTCTTCTTATCTCCTTAAGTTCCCTTTTTATTTTTTTGATTGCTTCACTATCTTCTACCTTCAATTCATCCTCTTCTTGATCCTTCCCTTTAGATTTTTTTTCAGTTTGAGGTGGAATACTTTCTTTAGAGAAAGATAATATGCTAATATTTTCTTCATCTATTATCTGGTTGAAATTTTCAAATACTAAGAAGTCCTGGTAGGTTTTCTCCTCATTACCAGTAGTGACTTCAAGATTTTTAATTTGACCAATTGGTTTCAAAAAGTCATCTGTTGATTTTGATGTGTAAGGGATGATCTTTAATCTCCTTTTAGGGCTATTTCCTGAGTTACCAAGTTCAACTCATTTTTTGAATCAAAAATAGCTGAGAAGGGTCTTTTGTTTGGTCCATGAAATATTATCTTCACTCGTGTTGAAGATTGACTTTCTGTTTCCTCTGTTTCTTTTCTTTTGGATGATTCTGCTCCATTTATTGACCATTTTCCAATCTCTGAAGATGCACAGAGCTCCATACCTCTTGGTGGAGAAATTTGGCAGCCCATAGCTTGAGGGTTACATATTGGTAAACATAATCAACGTCCATCTTTCTCTGGATAACTAAATATTTCCCCTTGCTTGTGTGAAAATTCCAATTTAACATTATTATCTGCTAAAAATGGTCTTCCAAGTATGGTGTGTACAGCTCCTTTTGCTATGAATAAATGAATTTCTTTTTCTTCCCCTGTTATCATAGTAGTTGGTGTGAATTCTAATAGTCCAACCAAAGATGTTGTATGTCCACCAATTCCTCTGAGATTCATATTGAGCTTTCTACTTGTAAGTGAGGCTTCAATTGCAATTTCCTCTGGTATCATATTAATTTCTGATCCAGTATCCACAAATGCCATTGTGGGATATTCTTCTCTTCCAATGAATACTTCCATCAAGCCAAATGGGCATGCACAATGTAATCTGGGGGTATCATAGTCCCGTAGCTTTACTGAAAGTAGTCTTTCTTGAATATTTGAGGTATTGACTGATTTTATCACTTCTTTTTCCTGGGTAGTTAAATTTTGTAATTTATCAATAAAGGTTGGTGACAATAATAATATTTCTTCAATAGTAAGATTTATCTTTTGCTCAAGTATTTTCTTCATCACATGCTCAATTATTGGCTGTAGATTTTACCTTGTCTTTTAATTTCATCTTTTGCGACTCCTGTCTTAGTCCCTCCTTATTCTTGTTCCTAGAAATGATTTTGATATCATCATTATCTACTTCCTTTCCTTCTTGTGTTTTATTGTATTTTGTTGTAATTAGAACTCTTATTTCTTCTTCTGCCTCATCTTCCTCGTGGTAGGCACCTGGTATCTTCTTTGTAAAGGGTTTGTGTGTTTCATTTTTATCCTCTTGCTGGGTTTGGCTTTGAACTTCCTGTCTTGCAGCTCTTTGCCTTGTCTCTCAAAGCCCAACATTTATTTGAAGATTTTCATTTTCTGGTGATATTTGAAGAGGTTTCCAGTTTCCCCATTCTTCTATTTGAGCTATAGCAGTTGGCTTCTCACCTTTGCTTTCCTCAATTACTGTTGTTTCTTGCTTAGTTGGGGGTGGATTTGATTGTTCCATCATTTTCTTTGTAAAATCCTCCTGCTCTTTGGAAAAATGTCTGACTAATTCTTTCGCAGATTTAGGGCCTTCTGTGGGTACTCTATGAAAATTTGGAAAAAGATATGTTCCTCCATGCTTCAAGACAATTCTTTTCTTCAAGTCTTCTGTGAGATTATTGCATCTTATTGCGGAATTTCCTTCTCCTAAGCAGTAATAGCACTTCAATGACTGTCTTGGAGCCATTTGGCTGGAACATATGGTTGATAACCAGAAGATATGGGTGGTAAAGGATATCTTGGCCTGAATGGCTGTGAGTTTTGTGTAACTTTCAGCTCTTGATTATTGCCTGCTTGTCTTTTATTTGGAGATTCAACTACTTCTGAAAGGTGTTTGATCTGATTCAATACTTCCTTAACTGATTCCTTCCCAGTATCCTTTGATTGATGCCCTTGCAGCTGAGAATTTTGAATTTTTTGAGTAAGATCTTTCATTTTCTTTAAGACTTCTTCCCAGATTTCCTCTTCAAACCTATCTTTCTTCTCTTGTGACTTTGAATGTGAAAATTTCTCCTGTTGAATTAAGACTTTGGCTTCTAAATCTTGTTCAATATATAACTTTAAGATTTCCAATCTTGGAATGATATAACCACCATCCAAAGATTGCACCATGGCCTTATCTTTAATCATTTCTTTGTAAATAGATTCTTGAACACTTGAGGAAAGACTTGTCAAAATTTCTTGTTTGTGATTAATATCTCCTTGTATATATTGATACCTTTTGAGATAATTAACAATGCATTCATATTCACAAATGTACTTTTTATATTGAGTCATATTTCTAATTCCTCCTTCTTGTTGAATCTTTGTAAATAATTGAGTAATGGAGGACAGCTTGTATCTTCTTTCAGGTGACACTATTCCCCTGTAAGAGTTTAGTTAACAGTATCTTTCTATTGCAATAAAAGTTAACCAGTAGCAATAACTAATAGATACTAGATATCAGTTACATGTACATGTGTTATAGTATAATTTAGATGGAGCAGAGATTAACCTGATTGTGTTTAGATATATATGTATATATGTATCAACTTAATTAATTCACTATGACGATCTATATTAACTGTATACTAATTAAGAAACTCGTGAGTCATGAGCGTACAATGGATTTAGAAAAATGAATGATAGGTACCTCAACAGTCTACTTAATCTTCTTCTTGTGCTAGAGAGAAACAGAAGGGTAACAGCTCTTCAGATTGAGCTGTTTGAACAACAAGTTAGTTAACTTATACAAGTAGTAGTAAATGTATAATATGCTGTCTACCTTAATTTCAGTTGTTACTGAAATTCGTAATTGATAGGGGTTAAAATACGATAATAGAATACGAAGTAAAGATAAAATAAGAAATCAGAAGAATGATTCTTTTTCCTCTGCGATTTGGTCGCACACGGTGTTTATTTATACATTGCTAAACGTACTCAAGTGATAAGATCATTGTGATCTTATCACATGGGATGGACGAACTTAAATTCCAATCTCTGAGTGATTTGGTTAAATCATTCCCTGATCTAATTTCAACATCCCCATTTCCTCTTCATATCCAATTTTAATTGCTCCCAATTGCCAGTTTCATATCCAGGCATTCCTTCAATATGTTAGCTAATTTCTTGATCTTTAGTCCAAAAGGATATCTTTCTTGCTATATCCCTTCCACTTGCTCCTTCAATTTCTGCTATATTTTTCACTCTTTTAATAAATCTTTCCACTTCCTTTCCATCAAACCATAAATTATAATCCTTTGGTCTGATCTTGACAATTGGTGTATTATTTTGTGGGATTTCTTGTTGCAATGGGCTTGAAGCCTGTGCATGAATATTCACCTGCTTTGGTAGAGTATTTGGTCTCTGTGAAGTGAATGGAGTTTATGAGGCCATGGGCCTTGAAGATTGTGATGGTGACCGTTCTTGTCTAAAGATTCTTGGCACGCTTGTAGTTTCTTCCATTGGGCTGTTTTGTGCGGTAAAACTTGACTCTTTCCTTTTCCCTTCTTTTTTAAGGAGTTCAATTAATTCTTGTTGCATTTCCAACATTCTTTGATGAATTCTTTCTACATCAGAAATATCTTCTTGTCCTTGCATGGTCTCTTCATTTATAATTTCTTCTTTGAATTCATCTGGATTGTGTGGTATCTTTGATGATGATGCTGAATCCATATTGATATATTCTTTCTTTATTTTCTGTTTTTCACTTTTCTTTTTAATTTCAAATAGTTCCTTGAGTAATTTCTGAAAATAATCTGTAACTATCTTTTGATCTTTCTTCTTCGTTCTGGGTGTACCGACTGGTATACTATAATCTATAGGTGATTCTTCTCCAGGTGGTGTTTATCCTTGTTTTGGATAATAATAGTGAAATGATTTTGTTGAAGAACTTGATGGTGATGATGATTTAGAATTATGTGGTTTTTCTGATTCCAGATTGACTTGATAGGCGCTTGAAATTTTTTATTGATAAAAGGCTTTTTTTTATGGACTAAATTTGAATGTTTTTTTTTCTTTGATAACTGACAGATTATTGATGATTGAAGTTTTTGTTGGCCATTGTTGGGACACCAGATGTGGGATGAAATAAGGCAGTACCTTGAGGGGGAAATTATTGGAAAGTCTGTTTTGAATTTCAGAATTGTCCAATAACCATGGGTGCTAAGGTGTATTAGCTGCCCCTCTAAATAATACTGAATAGTCGGCCTACAGAGAATCACAAAATAAAATAAGATTTGTGGCTTTAACAGATAGATAAGACTTGTCAGCAGTCTCTAAATCAGACCTATCAATAACATTACAGTAAAAACTCTGATCTAAAATTTCTGATAAAATAAACACTAAGATTTTTTATTTATTTATTTTTGATAAAAGTGATGATAATATATATATATATATATATATGTTTTTGGTTTTTGTTATTTTAATAAAACTAATAAGAATATTTTTTTGTATTTTTTTTATAAGAATGGTAAGAATATATATTTTTTTATGGTTTTAGGTTGATTATGATGATTTTTTTTTGATATGAGTACTAATAATAAGACTACTTGATTTGATTCTTTAAGAATTTTTTTTAATACTGAGTTTATATCACTACTACTTCTTCTTGTTAATAACACTAAGCTTTTGAGCAAGGCTACTAAGCTTTAACTATGGTTATACTAGTATTTCCTTAACAATAATAAGCTACTGAGCTTTTTTACTATGGCTATACTACTATTCTTCACTAATACTAAGCTACTGAGCCAGGCTACTGGGCTTTTACTATGGCTATACTACTATTCTTCACTAATACTAAGCTTACTGAGCAAGGCTACTGAGCTTTTCACTACTAAAACACTACTACTATTCTAGATATCCTTCTAGCTCAGGGCTGGTGGTGATCCTGGATAGTGGGAACTTCTTCCATGATGATGGGAAAATGAGAGAGAGAGGACCTCTATTTATAGCTTTTGGGCCTCCATAGAGCTTCTCAAAATAGGGTACTTAGAAAAAATTGTAGTTGGGAGGTTTTAGCTGGTGAGACATGTAGTTTTGGTGTAGCAGCATTTTTGCTGAGAGAATTATGCTGGTGGTGCTTTTTCTTATCAAAATCATGTGAGGTATTTTAGATAATTTGGCTGGTGAGATTTTCTTTTGCCAAAAAAGTGCAGAAAATACAGCTCCTGACAATTGATATTTCTTCTAGTCATATGATATATATGAGAAAATTATGCTGGTGTTTCTGTTTCTTATCAAAATCATGTGATGTATTTAAGATAATTTTGCTGGTGAGATTTTCTTTTTATCATAGTCATGTGAGGTCATTGAGATAATATGGCTGGTGATGTTTTCTTGAAGGTGGGGAAAGTATTTTTTATTTCTATTTTTATGTATGTTATGAGAGAATTATGCTGGTGTTTCTGTTTTAGTATTGTATCATTTCATATGGAGATAGCATCATTTCTATCAAGTTTGATGCATGCCATTATTACTAAGCAAACATTTGTTCTTGGAAAATATATTGTAATTTTATGCATAGCCTTGAGGTATTTCTTCTTTCAATTGAATCAAGGTGGGGAAAATACAGCCCTGATGCTGTGGTGTGTCTTCATATACCTTTATTTAGATTAACTCCTTTTAATTGCATAATTTGTTATTGATGATGCAATAAGGTGGATAAATACTGTGATACTATACGGGTTTGTAAAGATCTTGAGTCTGTGTATTGTTTATTTCTTTTTGAAATTTGTAGTTGTAATGTGTAAATATGTTTTGCATAATTTGTTTTATTATCAATTTTTTTCTTTTGTTTTATTGGTAAGCTTGAAACTGGTACTAATGATATGGAATACCACACATCTATCCCTCAATGTGTATATGCATGTGTCAACACTTCTCAACTCAAACACACTCTTCCCCTGAGGGTCATAGGAAGCAAGCTTCCTTCAAACCTTTGCAATATAAACAGCACATTTGAAAGTTCAAATCAGCCATTGAACCCAAAGCTATTCCCAGAATGCCTACTTTGACCTCAGGGCCTGAGTGCTGGCAATTTTTATTGGATCAAATTTTCCCAAATTATTATTCTCAATTTACCCAAAGCACGTTCTCCACTCCACTGGGTCTCAATCAAATAGCACTTAAATGATACAGAAGGATTAAAAGCCTCCCCCCACAAGACCTTGGAATGATAATATCTGCCATCATATTCTTAAGGTTTAATATATCCCACAGGTCTCCAGGCATTCTCAACCCTGCCCTGAGCCTACTTATCAAGTAAAGTATCTCAATCTCAGGGGGTCACTCCACCCCGACATTCCATATACCTCAAAATCTCAGTGCCATATTTGAACATCTCCAATTGGAGCCACTTATTGAAAACTATATATGTGGTCCTCAATATTTCTTCCTTAATGGCCTTACTGAATCTGTCACAACTGATCAACTCCACTTTCAATTCCATATAATGAACCAAATGATCATGATCCCCCTTTCACACAATCATTAGGCAAATTCATCAATTTAGTTAAACCCCGCACCCAAAAAACAACCAACATCAAACAAAAATTTATCCCAAAAAACATTTCATTTATCAACCATTCAAAAATTGGCTTTCCATATTTCTCCAGAAGGCTTGCATTATGGAAATTCTGCATCAACATCAACAATCCCAAAAACCTGAAGGTTTCCCCAAATGTGACATCTGGGATAGATTGGTCTGGAGAAGCTCAACTGGCACCAGAAATATCAATGACCCCCATTCATCTCCCTTCCCAGTTCATTGGCCTTCTTGATTTATGTGGCGTGGTTTAATGCACATGGAAAGTCAAGCCCCCTGTCCAGCATTGGAATTATCATCCTAATATGTCTCAATCTCCCCCAAGTAAAGGATTTAAGCCAGAGAATGTCTATGTTTCAGGAATCATTTCTGGTCCAAAGGAGCCAGCTTCCCTTCAATTGCCTATTAATTCCACTTATCAAGGAGCTCAAAGAACTGTGGAAAGGTTACCATTTTTCACCCACCTCATTGGGACCATCAGGATCCTTTATCCAGATTTCCATTGTCACAGCCATTTTGGATGTGGTTGCCATGTGCAAGCTTACTTAATTTATTTCTCATTCAGGCAACCACTCATGTAATTTTTTCTTTAATCACCAGGCTCAAATTGAAGAAATTGGTCATTAACTTCACTACACATGCTAATATCAAAATCATAAATAAACCATTGCAAAATTGCTTTGGGCAACCTCAAAACAACAACAAGCAATTTTCTTGGAGTATGGAGTGTTATATTCAATTTTGGAAGACCTTGTTTATTGGGATGCAACCAGAATGGTTAATATCAACATAGTGCATAATTTAATACTTGGTTATTTGAAGAATTATGCAGCTTTTGAATTGTGCATTCCAGAGGCCAAAACAAAAATATACATCAGGTCCTGCAGAAAAACAAATGATACTAACAGTTCAGACTCAGATTCCATGACCTCCAACAGCTCTCTTGATCAAATCACATTGAGAGAGACCCTCTCCCTAAGAAGAGACACAGAAAAAATCATAAATGAGTCACTCCCAACTACTTCCACCTGACAAAATACTTCCCAGTGCCCACCCCTCACACCCAATATCCATCTAGTGGTTCTGAAGATATTCCCTTATTTCATGTGGATTACATCCCCACTTCCAAATTCCCCTCTAAGTTGGATATCAGTGCACTGAGTGATCACCAGATCAAGGGTGAGGTTCTATACCATCTCTGACAAATCATATCTGATACCATAATTCCATTATCATGAACAAGAGTACCATGAAAAATGGGTTCCCCCTCTCATGCTAGCTTAAAAGTGGCTGAATGGGCTCTTTTATACAAGGTTCCCATTCCATTTTCATGCTCAGTAAACAGATATTATTAGATGAACAAAATTCACCCAATATGCAAAGAAAAAGGGGTAAATCTGAAGACCTAAAACTTCAACCAACCAAGAATTAATTACATTTGATTAGTTCTATCAGCATTGTGACCAGCTGGTCAGTTTCAATGGATGATGTGACTCCATTTGCTGAAAATTGGGAAAGATTCTGCCTGTCCAATAAAGACCTGTTCCCAAAACAGAAAAGTAAACCAAATAATTGATTTTTTGATCATATTCAAGAACTCTTTCAACATTGGGGCCCAGCACAAGCCTCATCCACATGGGGGTATGAGCACTTGATTGCAGTATTTGCAAAGATGCGAACAAATAACAAAATATTTATGTTAATGCATAAGACAAATATATTCATATTGATTATATATATGAACTTAATAAGACTAACCTCTTGTAGTTTTGAATAGATGATATAGATAAAAACTTAATTCAACATATCTGTCGATGTTCCAACCTTTCCATTCTCCTGAAATCCCCATCAGCACCATGTGAAATAAAACAACTTTTGGAATCACAGCCTCCTTCCCTGTTCAATCACCAAAAACATAATAAACCATTGGGCCATGACCAACAAAATTATGATTCCCTCATTGAGTACTTACAGAAATTTAATTCAACAAGGGAAATAGTTGCATGGATCAGCTTAGGCACTACCGTTCAATCCACAGATCCTCCCACTTCAAAAAATGTCTCACCTTGGTATTTTCCAGTTTCAAACATTAATATTGGCAACAATATATATTCAACTGAAACCAAAAATGTCAGCGACAGTGTGATATGTTTTCGGAGGGGCAAATCACAACAACTTGGAATTATTAATAGCATTTTTAAAGTCTCTTATCCATCTTTCATGCGGAAAAAAAACTTTCTTATCTTAAAAATTTTGAAGATTGATGGGACTTTCTTACTAGATTGGCTGCATCTCAATATTTATAAAGCTGTTGGTTTTGATGATGGACACTTGATTATATTTGAAGAAGAAACAGAAGGTCACTGTGGATTCTATGATAACAAAGTGATATCATGTGGACTTCTTGTAATGATCCACAGAATTGTGCAGCTGGCTCCACCTGTGTCACATGCAGCTTGTCAATCCTTCTCATGCCAAGTTTTTTTATGGATGACCTGGGGAAGTCACACACCCCATCCTCTACATTAACACTGGCTGCAAGACATCTTTGATGTGTGCATGTGCAAACAGATGGGTCTTGTTTTATTTTTACCAACCTTTGGATGGTTGGGGGAGGATCAGGTGGTGAGGAATCTCAGTTGAAGGCACAGGCAAACCAATATTGGTGGATGTCACAGGATTTTGTGTAAGACCAGAGTGTGATTTGTGCTCAACGTTTGCTTGATTTTTGCTGAACATGAGCTTGACTCTTATCTTGCTTGACGTGAAGTCAATCACCAAAGATTGACACAACATTTGCCCTGGTGTATTAGGGTCAGAATGTACAGTACTGGTTGGGCTAATTCTGGTTAATTTTGAAGCTGTTTAAATATTTACTTTTCTTACGATAGTTTCATATACCAAAATCAATTAAGAAGAGAATTACTCCCAATAAAATATAATTTTTCAAACAGAAATGAAAAATGAAAGCCTGACTTGAATTATGAAAAAAGAATATGTGTGGTAATTTTTTGTGAAATTGTAATTTTTTTATGATTTTTTTAAGTTTTTCAAATATAAGAAATGATTGAAAAAAGATTTCTTCACTGGTAAAAATCATGGCCAGGCCCCCAAATTTACAGTGGGAATATTAAACTTTGATTAAAAATTAAGTACTTTTCCTTTACTCAAAATCCTTATCAGGTAAAATCATGCAAAAATGTTAATTTTTAGAATTTTAAGAGAAAACATGCCAAAATTATATCTTTTCAATTTTTTAGTATAAAAAAACAATATTATCAAGAATTATCCAAAAGTACTCACCAAGAGATATATGGGGTTACAAAAAAATTTTCTTCAAGAGAAATTTTGATTTGAATTAATTGAGAAAAGAACTTCAGGAAATTAATATGAGAACCAAGTCTCTAAAATTAATATTAAGGAGAAAACCTGTGATAATGTTTTTAAGACCCCTTATAAATTTGCTAAAACTGTTTTTATTAAGTTTTTTGAATTTAAGAGTAGCTTTACCCTCTTGGTAATAAAAAAAACTTCCCTGGTTTGTATCAAAACCTCATCATCCAGTGAACCACACACCCTTTGATTAAATTCCAGGCAAGAATTAATAAACTGCTGGAGGACTTTTAAATCTCACACCTATCAGAAAGAGATTTGGGGAATTTTGGCCCCCTTGGGTCCAAAATTCCTTTCCCCCCCAAAAAACAACTTCATCTTTCCAATTTATTTTTTCTTTAATTCCTCCTCATTTCTTATATTTAAATTTTTATGAATTTAATTTGATTGAAAAAAATTACAGCATACCACTGAACTTCCTAATTACCCATATTTAAATTTAAGTTCACTTATCTAATACAAGTGCACATTTTGACAATTCAATTGAAAATACTTCAATTCCTGATAAAATTTCAACTTCACACCACACCTCAACTTTAATACAAACATTTATGGTTTACACTCCATTTAATGTGAATTAGAACAATGTTTTCGGTATTTCCAGTTTTTCATACAGAAAATACCAAAATCTTAATTTAAGCTTATTTAGATTTGAGTTATAGAAATCTCACTCAGGGGTGACTCCACCTAAAATTTAAAGAGAAATCCAATGGTGAAATTATTATCATTTGTTTATTTATTCTAAAAGAAGTCATGATAAATTATATTCACTTTTTTCAAAAATTATTTTAATTTTTTGGGGTATTTTGTGTATATTAAAAGACCTTTAAGGCTCACATTTGTGAAGGTAAAAAAGGGAAAAAAATTGACAAAGGTCTAGGTGAAAAAGGGGGCTATTAGGGTAAAAGCATGAAGAAAATCAAATTTGAAATAGTTCTTTGAAAAACAAGTTTGTGTTGGGAAATATTCTTGCAAATTTTGTTTTTTTGGGTGAAAGGTGAAAATAAAAAAAAGGATATTTGCTAAGGAGGGGTTTTTTTGTAAGGCATCTTTTTTGGGGGGTCCTTCTGGCTTTTACACAATATGGATTATTTAGTTTCTTTGATTGAAAAGGTCCCCAAGGCATTTCTTACATGTTTTTACAGGTCCATGGCAGAGATTCATAAATTTTGAGTAAAAAATGTAAGGATATATATTTTTTTACTAAAATTATGATGTGAGCTTTCTAATTCCCTGAATACAAATCATTCTAAAACTTTACATTTCTTCCAAAAGGTAAAATATTTCTTCAAATATTTTAATAAATCAATCCCCAAAAATTGAGCTAGTTTCTAAATTTAATATTTCTTGATATATATACTCATTTGACTTACTTTCTTGATAAAGAAAATCCTTTATTCTTTTTTTCTGTCTTAAGTCATACATAAATTTTCCATTCCTTTTAGAAAAAACAAAGCATTAAAGGAAAACTTATTAGAATTTTAATATTTTCTTATAATATATATATGTTCTATTAGGTTTTTTATATAGCCATCAAAAGAGCTCTTTGAAACTCCCTTACTCAAGATTTTCAGTAGTATGAAAAACTTCCAAAACTTTTTCATACTAGCAGGGAATCTTGGCTTATAAACAAGTTTTCAAGTTTCAATTTTCAAAATCTTTCCCAGAAGAAAATTTCATCATAGATATGTTTAGTATTCATATGATGAGTTTTTTAATTTTCAATTTCTAAGAATGACTATAAAATTCAATAATAATATTTTATGAAGAAAGATCTCACTCACCCACCAATAGTTCTGAAGAGCTCAAACTACAATCTTAAGCTGAGTTTCTTACCTACCAATTTAAAAAAATTGAACTTGTTTTTTCAAAATTAAGTATTCAAAATGTAGAAGGATGTTCACAAAAAACTAATAAATAAATGAAAGCTTAATGGCAAGCCATGTTAAAGTGATTAAATAGTAAATTCACTTCAGAATTTATTGGTGAAGTAAAATATTTTTGAAATCTTGATGATTCAGAAGGAATCCCCTGTAGAATTGAATATCTCATACCAACAAGTTCATAAAGTTTCACATGAATCTCTGAATTAAATAAAGCGAAAAAAAGATTAAATGAAAAAAAAGGCAGAGGATATGATAATGCAATTATTTCAAGTTATAGATTAAAAAATTAATAGTGATTTTGAAATAAATTCAAAAATTTATTTAATAAAATGTTTGCATCAAATTTTTAACTACTTTAAGTAGTAACTTGCTTAATGATATTGATATCACTTGAAATCAGTCTACTAATATCACAAAATCTTGGAACGGGTAATATTTTTCATTATATCAAAAAACCTTCCTAATCTTTGTAATCCTGATAGTGAGTGAAAGCTAATATACCTTCATGAATTATGTGACCTTACCTCTTAAAGTAGATTTTTTATTCAACTTTTTTTTCTTAATTTCAGCTACCACTTCAAAAATATTCCTTTAATTCAGTAAAACTAGATTTATTGAGCTGGATTCAAAGATTTAAGCTAGTGACCCTTATTGAGGAAATCTCCTACTAAGGTTACATTTTATAACCAATTACTGCATGAAAAGGGTGAAATGATTAAAGGAATAGGTTGTGATGAAACCTGATTGTCTCTTCTCAGCCTAAAGTCACACTTATCTCAAAAATCAATTTTCTTGATGGAGAATTCCCCAATACATTGTGTGACTATATTTTATTCAGATAAAAAATTCAATTAAATTTTATAATGAAAACAAGATGGAAATTCTCTCACCCTATCTAATTTTCATTCATATAATTGAGTTATCTTTTTTTGAATAGATTATTATGTGTGCTAAAAATTACCTAAAAACCACTGTTATTTAGTTCAAGAATTATAAGATGGAATGAGGGAAACAATAGCACCATAAAAGCATCAAGATTTGTCTATTTATTATGAAAACTGTAAGATTTGTCTATGAAACCTTTGATGATATTTCTATTGATCAAGAGAATTTTTAATTTTTTTTATAATATAATAAATAAATTAATTCATTTCTTAATTATTTCTTACTTTTTATTCACTACTAGTTATTATAACAGTAAGAAGTAATTTTCTACTAGAATCAATTACAATGTCACATCATGGAAATTGATCTACAACTTGCCAGTGTTAACCAGTCTTTTAACCGGTTGAATAGCCTTTTTGGAAAGAGTTCCCTTTTCTGAGATCTGGCAGCCAGCATTGTGACAATAAACCAGTTACCAAGGTCATTGGTTTGATTCCAGTTGGAGACAAGAGGAGGTCACAATCAAACAACCAGACATTTCTGGGTTTTCCGCTCCATTGGTGTACAAGGGTTCTGCCCCTTGGGGGTTCCTTGTAGGCTCCTGTTGTGACTAATGTAACTTGATGCGGGTGAAATGGGTAATACCATCAGTTACATGCACTTCAGAATGCAGTACTCTAAACCTGGGGGTACTGTCACATGGTTGAATGTGATCTACAGCTTGCCAGTATTAACTGGTCTTTCAACAGGTTCAATAGCCTTTTTGGCAAGAGTTCCCTTTGCTGAGTTCTGGTAGACAGCATTGTGACCTACAAGAATATTTGATAATAGGAATTCTAATTAAAATAATTATTATAAATTCTTAAAGAAAACCAAAACTTATAGAGAAAACCTTATGAATTTTATAAATCAGTTTCTAAGACTCTAATAATAATTTTAGAAATATTGGAGGAGTTATTTGACTCACTATTTGTCGATTTAAACAATTAAAAGCTGGATAAAGCCATGATATACCAAATCAAAGTTATAATATTATTGGGGATAGTATTCTTCTTTTATTACATGTTTTTTATGGATGACTTCAAATATTCAAAATTCTAAGAACTTTATAATAATCAATACTTACTTTGGTGGTATTAATGATTTAATTGCTTAACCAACTGATAAGCTGATATCTGAAAAAAAAGATAGTAAGATTCTTCAATGTCTAAAACAGGGAAAATAGTAGTTCCATCAAGAAAACTCAAAAACCAGTTAATGGATTTTTTTCATTGATTAAATCACTTGTAGTTACATAAGATTATCATAATTACTTAATTAAATCATATTACTGGCTAACAACCCATTGATGTTAAATAAATCAAGGATTTACTCCTTTAAATCTTCATTTATTTAAATATAAAGGTTCTTTTCTCAAAGCCATCAATTTTATTTTGAATTTAGCCGGAGGTTATATACTTTCTGTGAATTTTTGAAGATTCAGTGTTCCATATAAAATCATCAAAAATTCATTGAAGGTAGTACCTTTAATCCTGATTATAAAGTCATAATTCTGTTCTGTTTGAGTTTTTATGATCCCTTCTTCACATTAGTCTTTATTTTTACAGAAGGATTCATTATTAATGCTCTTTTTAATGAATTTTCCAAGTTTTACCTCATTTTCCACATGGTATAAGTAAAGAACATAGTGACAGCTGGTTTCCATGAGGTAGTCTCAATAATACTACTCCCAAAAGTGTTTTAATTACTCTTTTTGAATTTATCTATGGAAAATAATTAATAATGTACATGGATACATGATTAATAGCTTCTCATTACCTCCTTTTCATGTCAAAATATAAGCTTATTTGCTATTTTTCATGATTTAAAGGGAGTTTAACTGGGTAACAAGGTTCCTAAAAGGTTTCAATACACCAATTGGGCTACAATCAGCCATGTATAGAATATTTGGATCTGGTCAGGAATAAGGGGGCTCAGAGGCTGGGTACCCTGGCTCTCTTTGAGGTCTTTTTCCCCCTTAGCTATTATCAAGTCTAAAATGGTAATTCAGGGTTGAAGACTGATATCCACTGTGGGTGTACCAAAACTGTATGTAAGAACAAATAAGACATTTTGTGAAATAAACATGAACAACACTTTTACTAGTGTATATGTAATATGTGATCTGTAAGAATCCCATTATTTTGGTGTAAAAATGCAAAAAACAAACATCTTCACAATTATTTCATGTGGCATTGATGATGAGGTGTTAAAGTATTTTCCCTATTGACACCTCATAGAATTACTGTAAGCTTACTCAGCCTATGGAGTTAACCTGAGTTAATTATTGTATAGAAACCAAATCTGGCCTTAAATCCTTGGATTTACATACTCACAAAACAGTTATTCACATTATTCTATATGAAAAATGATTAATTTTTGATATATATATGAGTTATAGGTTTTGTATAATCCAGAATTTATTTTTATATCATTGGTGACCTATTTGGGTATGTAAAATATTCCTCAAGGCTCATAAAAACATTTACTATTCCTTCTTTAAAATGCATCCTATCATTGTGAATTTGCTATCAAATCTTTAGTTTTTTTGATGCAAAAATTCTACATAGTAGACAATCAAATTAATTTACCAGATATTTTATTAATTAGTAATATTATATGATATGATAGTATTTTTAATAGCAATAAAAAATAGTTTTATTCAATTAATTGAAAGAAATTCTGTTTGATGAGATAAAGGTCTGTCTTTTGATTAAGTAATGAATTTTTATGAAATGAAAAATCTAAATTAACCTTTTTTATTTTATTTTCAAGAACTTCTGTTTTTTTGGAAAATGGAAATGAAAAGTTTGAATAGAAACCAAATTTTTTGTATAGAAGGGTAATTAATGATGGTGGCTTAACCCAAAACCATGTAGTAGTAGCCAACTTTGTTTTTTTACAGGCCATCTTTTTCAACCGAGTTTCCCAAACAATCCTTATAGGCCATATGACCAAAACAACTACGCAAATGAAAGAAAATCAAAGGGGGGGATAAAAGGTGTTATTTTTGTTTCTCTTTTTTTATAAAAAAAAATAAAGGACCAATTATCATCTTTTTTTGGTTTTATTATTTATTTTTGATAGTTTTTCAAATAAAATATCATTTTGTTCTTTTTTGTTTATTCATTTTGTTTTGATTGTGTTTTTGGTCAATAAACCTCCAAGGGGTTCACCTAATGAGTCTTTTTAGATATTTTTTTAAATTAAGCTATGAATATATATCATCCTATCTATCCTTTTTGAAGAAAGACAAATTTTAATCAATATGACTAATTGACAAATGAAAAGAGTATATAAGTGTTTCAGTAATTTTTTTTATTCTTAATCATTTCTTTTCTGACATTTTGAAATACTACATTATTTTTGCAAAGGGTGAATCCATTTTTGCCAATGTAACACCACTGTAGCAAGTTTTGTTCCAAGCATAATTTAAAAACCACTGTACGCTATTTAGGTTTTTGACATACAAAGGATGAAACCTCTTTTTTGTGCAGGAAGCATTTTGCTAAGATCGTGAAATTTCCGTGACTGTGGTCACTACATGAGTTCAGGGGAACCATTCTTATTCATTGTGATCAAAGACTTTAGAATAATAACTATAACAAAAACAATTAGCAATAAATCCATGGGGTTGACAAAAATTCAAAATTGAAATGCTCGATTACATAGAAAAAAGGGTGAAAAACAATTCAAACAGAACAGAGAAATGGACAAATTAATTTATGTAAAGTTGTTATCTACTGAGTTGAAAATATACAAAAACTGATCAATGTGCTCAGATTTTCTAAATTAATCCATAAAAAACATGTTTCCTTTGTTTTCTTTCATTTTTGAATGGGTCTGAGCGCTAAAAATTCATTAGAAAAATATCAATGACCAGAGTCAACCAAAAAAAAGTTTCGTGTAAAAGAATCTAAGCAAGATGAAGATTCCGCTGACAATTATAATGTTCACCAAGACCGTAACTTTTCTTATGATAAGAAATCATTAAAGCTTTCCCTTTCCTATGATTGAAAAACTCATCATGAGAAATTTTCAAAACAGGCTGAAAAGCTTGGATGATGTGAATCGGAAACTTTAAACATTTTGACAGGGCAAGGATCTAAAAAGGACAAAATGTCAGACCAAATTGGAGTGATAATTCTTCACTATCGATTATTATTTTTTACCTCTGGTTCACCACCCCAGCTTGCAGTATCTCTGAGCCGATCGCAATGCTTTTCGAACTCATTCGCTGTCATTAGTCCTTCTTGACAACTATTATCATCATCCGTTAAATAAGGTATGAATTCATCTCTTCGTTGACGAATGTAGTCAGAGGCTAGCGTTCGACAAGTTTGATAAGTATAAGGTCCATTCGGATAGCTATGTAAATTAAGTTGATCGGCTATAGCTGAAAATAAACAATGACCATCTGGTGTCATCTATGTCGGAGAACGTTTTTAAAAAGAAAAAACACAAGGAAGGATATGAATCTTTTGTTGATTTCAGCACAGTTTGACTGATTAACATGAAAGCAAATGTGAGAATTTCAAAGTATGAATAACCAACCAACCTCGACGATCTCAAGACCTAATTTTCGACAAGCCTTTGAAAGCTCATCTGATTCAATTTTGCGCTGGTCAACCAAGGGACCTTGGTGGCTGAGTTCCAATTGAGCCACCTGTCTTGATTGATCTTGAGTGGCTTGCCTTCTTGCCAGTCTCTCCTTTTGTCGATTTTTTTTCTTTGGAATTTGCATTGTGGATGATCTGGATGAATGATTGACATTATTATCGGAATGAATGAATTTATCTGAGTTTGATTGATTTATTGCCTGCTCTGATTGATCGACTAGATCAATTTGATTGGTTTTCTCTAAAATTTGTTCAATTAAATCATCATCATCTATTTCCGCATCCGAGTGGAATGATTCCAGAGCTTTTGTATCGATTTTCTTGTTATTTTGATCGGTTTTATTCATTTTCTTCCTATGATTACTAGTTTTCTTTTTTGGTGGTTTAGGCCGTGAAAGTAGCTCGTTCAGATGAGCTTGATTTGACGGTGAGTTGAATGTGATGGGCGAATCACGATCTGAGGAGATGATGGGCTGATCCTGACTTGGATTGATGGCCATGACGAGCAGTCGATTGAGGATGGATTGTTTGGAGGATGGTCAAGTTGAGATCATGGGAAGAAATTCTTTTTCTAGAAGCCCTCAACCGGAACAGAACCTTCCGGACGCAAAGCCAAGACATAAATTGAAAATTTTGATCTGGATCACTCAAAATCTAGATATTCTGTTCACAGATTATCATCAGGAAACAATCTAGCACCCAAAACACAAGCAAACCAAGATTTTTTGATCCCTTGGCCAAAGTTAACTCAAGACTGCCATTGGGGAGACAAGGCTGAAGGTGATTTCAGTGGACTTAGAATACTCCTTGCATCAAGCCATCTCAATTGGAAGAATATGCTATACCGTCAAGCAATCCAGCTTATCTATGACCAGCCTCAGTCAAAATCAAAGAAAAGTTCAACCAATCATTCAAAATCCCAAGCATGGCTCTTGGTTATTATTTCTCAAAATAGGTGAATTTCTACTTTTGGAAAGGACTTCAAATTCATAATTTTCTGCTTATTTAATGAGAATAATTTGAATCATATCTCAACATTTTAAAATATTACAATTGAGCATAAATTAAACCAAAAACAATTATTTCAATGATGAGTTTAATTGAATCTTTCTCACCATTAGAATGGTCCTTAAGCTGATGGATCCAAGAGTTATATTCATTTTTTCTTCAATTTGATCCTATTTTGACTAAGGTACTTTTAATTATTAGATCTTTCACTATTTTTTGTATTCCTACCAAGTATTAGTCACAGGGGCTCTTGGGAAAAACAAGAGTGGCCTGGCACTCAGTAATCAGGGAACTCACTTGGAAGGCTCCAAAGAATATAGAAAATAAAATCAAAGCAATGAATTTCTCAACAAAATATGCAGGTACAAAAATGAGATGCAATAAGGGAAATAAGAATCCAAATGGCCAAAGAGCCAACCAAGTAAGTCCTTGATCACTGACTCAAATTTCCAGAAAGAACAATGGAATTAGTAAAGGATATGACCACCAATATCCACTGACAGGCAAAGAAAGAAAGCAAAAGGTGCTAAATGACTAACTTGATAATATCAGTATCCACTTAGCAAAAGAGATAAGATAAATAAAGATAAAATAAAATGGAAATATATTAATTAACTGGGGTAAAACCCCCCAGGGTCAAAGGAGGCTGGTATATGTGAAAAGTTGAGAGCTTGACTCTTTCAGGCTGGCAACTGAGCTGTATTGAATACTGGAAGCTGTATTGATTTTCTGATGGAATGTATACCTTTCCAAATTAAGAAATTAACTGGGTTGAATGATTGAAATACAGGTCTTGATGAATCCAGACTGTATTGAATGAATGTGGTTTCCAAGGTGGATTGATAGAGGATTGACACTTGACAGATTGTTTTGGAACTACCTCTTGAATATCCCTTGAGAATGAGTTGCCAGAATTCCCTTGGAGGAATACTGTAAGTGAGAATATGCAATGATTGCTTCATGGCATCATTGATATTTGAGAGTAAAATTTCTCCTTGAGCCTTGATGAATCCTCTGGATGACGTGATGCCTTGACGACCTTATGGAATGTTGAAATACCCTTTTGATGTTGGCACCATTGGATTGCTGGTGAAAAAAGATGCATAATGGTGTATGACACCATTTATGGCACTCTTGGTTATTGGAGGGTGAAAGAGGCCAAACGTCTTTTGGAAGGATTCCAGGAGGATATGGGTGAAAAATGGGTTTTGCGTGGCTTCAGAGGTGACAAAGTGTTTTTGGGTGTTTTGGCCAAATGCAGCTTATACAGCTTTAAAACTTTATTTTTGCAAAGTGTGCGAAACTGGCAATTAAGCCCCAAATGATCTAATATGGCTATTTGGGCATATTTCCCATATCACATGGGAAAATGGCATAAAATGGCTGAATACAGAAAAATGTGGAAAATGCGCAAAACTGTATTTAAAGATTAAAAATACAAATACAGGCTGTTGGGCTGTATTTTCCCTGTTGACGGAAAATACCTAAGAGTACCCAAAAGCAAAGACTGGCCAGGAAAGGCCTGATGATGATGAAGGGGTCATGTCAGGTTGAGTTGATGTAGAAGTAGTAATTAGGCTATTTACAACTTTAACTGTGACTAAGACACGTGATAAAAGATTTAAAATAAAGGTATTGATAGAGAATAAAGGTTTTATAATAAAATTTAAAGGGCTGTAATATTATAAAATAGTGGTGGTGAGTGCTGTTGAAAGCCCTGGGTGCAGCTTTACCTGTTGGATGACAATAATAAAGACTACAATAATTAATATTATAATTATACCTGGTTATTTTCCAAGAGCATAACTGTTTTTGACAGTTGTACTACGTAGGAATTTAAGAGCAGGATGGTGAAAGCTTTTCTGGCTGTGAAAAGCCCTCCTTTTATCCAGAAATGGCGTGGAAAGGCTGCTAGACCTTTCCACGTAGAAGAAGTGAAGATTTTTCACTCTCTGAGACAGGCTTGTGGTTTGAAAACGGCCTGTATAGCCTGTATTGGGCTCAGATGTGGTTTTGAAACCACATCTGGGCGGTTTTCACCAATACAGGGTGAAAATTTTCATCTGGGGACCACATAGCCTTCTTCTGACATGTATGATGCATAGAATGCTGTACAGAAACTATATTGGACCCCAGTATTGACTAACTTATGAGGTATCGAAGTATAAACATGCTTCTTCATCTGTTTGACACCTCATAATCATGGTTATGGGATATTATCCCATGGTAAGGCTGTATTGCCAAAATGTGGGATTTTGACCTTAAAACAGTCATAAATTTGTCAGTACTTGAGATATCAACCTCAAAAATGGTCCAGTGTGTATCCCTGTATGTGTTCTACACAATGGTACCTTATTTGATATGGTTATCATTAAATATGGCAGCGTTAACCCATGTACAAGATATTTTGTACATATGTGTGTTTTAGGCAAGAGCTGTATTGGGCTTGTTTGCCCCATAACGTTTGCTCTAGTTAATATATGAGGGAATGGATGTCACCATCAGATAGCCCTGATTGTTTTCTTTCCAAAAAGATCCCACTTTAGGCATCTCACACTAAAACTGTAGAAGTTAGATGAGAGGTGAATGTTTTGTTCACCCTTAATTGGACTGAATTTGGTCATAACCTCAGTAATAATGGTGCTAGGTCAGTTTAGTTGGTACCATTAGATAGCCCTGACTTAGGGCTTCATTTTCAATACCCATTTGATGGGGTTAAGCCTCTTAATCTATATTTCAGATGATAGGTGAAAAGTAAGGTTTATGCTCAGAAACAACTTTGAGCAGGAATAACTTTGTTGTTCTTTGTCCTATGATGATGGGACTTGTATATTTGGAAGGGGGTGAGTTTCCCCTTTCTTTTGATACCTTTTGAGCTAATTTGGCTCTGCTCCATGTTTTGGTGGTATCTTGGCCATACCATTGGTTTATGGTATTTTGGCTGTGATTCTTGTGCTCTGGTTTTGAGTCACAGGCTGACATACCCTCCCTCTAAAGAAAGGCTCATCATTGATGAGACTGTTCAGTCCTCATAGAGGCTCTGAATATCCCTAATTGAAGGTTCCCATCTGGTATGGCATCTTCTGCCAACCATTTTTCCTTATCAGCTGTTTGGTTCTTGAATCTGACTAAGTATTGTCTTTGATCCTTCCCATTAAGTCTGATCTTCCTGGCCCTGATGATTTTTCTCACAGGTCCTGGGGAATCCTCCACTTCCACTATCTCTGGTGGTGTGGGGTTCTTCATCCTGGAGAGGAATTTGTCCTCCTCTGTTTGGAAGCATGGCTTGACTAAACTTACTGGAAAATTCCTCTGTAAGTTTGACTTCCACTGCATTCTTTCCCATCAACTTAATGATAGTGAAGGGCCCTAAAAAGGAGTCTCTCATCTTCTTGGGTCCTTTGAGATTATCAAAGTTTAGTGTAGACACTAGCACCTGGTCCCCTTCCTTAAAGTCAGGTTCCATTTGGGTCTTGTCCCACCTCTGCTTATTATATTCTTTTGCTTCAGCTATGCATTTGGAAGATGTGTCACAAGCCCTCTTGCACATGTCATGGAAGTCCTTGGCTGTAGGGTGGATGGTCAGAAGATTCTTCTTCAAGTGATCCACAGGCAACAGGGGATTCCACCCTTTCTCTACCAGTGCACGTGTTTTTCCTGTGGTAGAGTGCTGACTTGTATTATAAGCCAGTTGAACAGCTGGTAGAAGGGTAACCCAGTCATTGGTGTATCCCTCATGGTCCTTTCATTCCATTCCATAGGCACAGAGCCTTCTAAGGATATCCTCCATTGTCTGGATCATCCTTTCAGCTAGGCCATCTGTTTGTGGTTGGTAAGCTGTGGAAAATGCAAGCTTGGTGCCAAGCATGTCATGCAAGTTGGTCCAAAGTTCAGATGTGAATTTTGGGTCCCTATCACTAATGATGATTTTAGGGACTCCACAGGTAGATATCATGTTATTCCAGAATAACAGAGAAGTGTCCATGTCTGTGTCCTCTTTATGGCATGGTAGACACCTCATACTCTTGCTGAACCTATCAACTATGATTAAGCAGGCATTGTAGTTTTCTTTTCCCCCTGGGACAAGTCCTGTGACCCAGTCCATATTGATGGTTTCCCATGGGTGTTTGGGTTCCTCTATATGTTGAAGTAACCCATACTTCTTCCCATGCTTCCTATTTGCCTTTTGGCATATTTCACAAGTGTTGATGTATTCACTCAAATCTTGTTCCCACTTGGGCCACCAAGCTGTGCTTGCTACCCTCTCTTTGGTCCTGTGCTCACTCATGTGTCCCATATAGGGGCAGTCATGGCATTCCTGCACGATCAGGGAGATGTGGTCTCTGTCTACCACTGTGAGTGCACTTGTGTGCTTCTCTCTGTGGTAAATCAGGCCATCTTCAAGGAAGAACTTGTTATCCTTATAGGCCCTCAACCAGGGTTCTTCCAGCTGGGATTCCAGTTCTGGACTCCGGTATTTTTGTTGAAGGAGTTGTAGTAATATGCCACACGGTTTGTGTTTGGCATAAGACTTCAGTACTGCACTGAAAAATTCATTGTGCAGTTCTGAGGAACTTATTCCCAGTATGGGAGTTTCTGTTCCTTCTGAATCAGTGTTTCCATTGTCAAGGGTTCCACTCCCTGGTGCCCATTCAGAGAATCTGAAGTTCTTCCTCCTATCTATTTTCATGAAATGGGTAGGGATCTTGGCTGCAACTTCAGGGTCATAAGCTGGATTTCTCCTGACATTATCCAGTGGCCATCTGCTCAGGCCATCGGCATTGGTATTACTTTTATCTTCTTTGTATATGATGGTCATATTCCCTCTATACTCCTGGATGGCTATTTGCCATCCCAGCATGTCTCTATTTGTAGTCTTCATGTTCAGTAAAGACTTCAAGGCTGTGCAGTCGGTGTAGACTTCAAAGACTGCACCCTCCACACAATAATAAAGTTTTTCCAGAGTCCAGACTATGCATAGACATTCAGTCTGGGTGGCCCCATACCTGGGTTTTGAATATTTCAGTTGCCTAGAGATGTGGCATATTACTCCCTCTCTTGGTTCACCATCTACAATTTGTCTTTGGTGAAGGGCAGCTCCTAAGCCTTCGCTACATGCTGCATCTATGTATAACTTTAATGGTAGTTCAAAGTCAGGCAAGATGAGCCCAGGTGCATTTGTGAGTTCATATTTGATCCTCTCATATGCATCCCTTCTTTCCTTGGTAATTTCAGAAACTACATCTTTTGAGCATAACTTGTATAAACTACAAGTTGTGTGGGCAAATTCTTGTTGTGGTTTCTATAGTAGCTAGCAAGCCCAAGGAAATATTGCATCTCTTTGATGCTCTTTGGTACTGGCTTTTGCAGTACTTCTCCAACTTTATTCTGGTCAATTTCAAGCCTAAGACCTGAGACTTCATGTCCTAGAGCTAGTAGCTCTTGTTGGCCAAAATTACACTTTTTCAGTGAAATCTTCAGATTGATGGGTGTACATTTACTTAGCACTATGTCTATGTCTTGTACATGGTCTTCCCATGTCTCTGAGTATATAATGATATCATCAATATATACCACCATCAAGCCTTCCAATATTTCTTCTTTAAATATTATGTCCATCATCCTTTGGAAGTGGGCTGGTGCATTTTTGATGCCAAATGGCATCCTGGTATACTCATATATGCCCATTTGGCATACTATTCTGGGCAATTTCATGGAGTTTGGGTTAACTCCATTTTGGTGGAAGCCATTCATACAATCCATTTTGGTTATGTATTTGGCTTTTGCCAGCTTATCCAAGGCATGAGGTATCCTAGGTATAGGGTACCTGTCTGCATTTGTGTAGTTGTTCAGAGCTCTGAAGTCTCCACACAGTCTAGACTTTCCATCATGCCAGGTGATCAGGACAGGAGTGGTTATTTCCACTATTTCATTATTTCCAATCTTTCTGATGAAATACATGTCCAGGAGCTCATTGATATGTTTTTCAATTCCGTTCCTGGTTTCCAGACTTTCTCGATAAGAAGGTCTCCTGAGCATGGGTGGATAAGGTCTTTCCACATCCAGATATAGCTCTATATCATGGCCTTTTATCTTGCCTAGTGGTTCTTCAACAATGGAAAATGCTGGTCTTTTCTTCCGCAGAATCTTCAGTAAACTTAGTTTTTGTTTACTGGTGAGGGTAGTGCTAAACTGGCCCTCTCTGAATTCATTCACTAGCTCCTCCAGTGGATCATGGGTAGAAATTTGGTATATATGAAGTGAAAATTTCTTCTCCTTGTTGGTACCAATGGTGATGTGACTGTTTTTACTATTGTAAATATCTATGCCATACATCATTTGGTAATCTGTTCCCAGTAAGAAGCCTTGGATGTAGGCATCATCAAGCACTACAAACTCTGGGTTGAGTCTGATATTACCCTTACTGTGGGGTATAATTATCTCTTTGATAATTATCCCAATAGAAGTCATCTTCCCTGAAGCAATTTTAAATTTCTTTGCCTTGGTGGGCAAGAGCTGTTTTTCCCAATTTGGGAAGTGGTTATCCAGATAACTTCTGGAAACCATGGAGCAGTGTGCCCCACTATCAATGATCAGTGTATGTTGAGCATTGTAAATACAGACAGTCACCTTTGTGGCTGTTCCATGTATATATCAAGGCTGGATATGCTGTCCAAAAGTAGTTCCGGGTCTGACTCAAAAAGAGTCAGACCCAATAAGGCCGCAGCCAAAAATTCTCATGATTTGCATGTATTTACTAAGTCTGAGACTGAATACGTGGTATTCAGTCTCAGTCCATATTTTTTAGTTAACAACGCAGTACTGAAATAAGCATATTTGTACAACAACTTTTATAAAACTAAACAAAAAGCAAACTGCCAAACCCAAGTGCGCCACATAACTCAGAACAGGGGGCACTCATCATTGAGCCACTCCTTCAGACAGGTCAAGTGTGCTATAGTCCTGGAGCCCAATGAAGCCCTTGTTGGGCATTTAAGTCGGCCACTGTGAGAAAAAACCCTCTCCACTGAAGCTGAAGAAGCAGGGATACTCAAATACCTTAGTGCAACCTTCCCTAAATTTGGAAAGTTTTGTGAAATGATCTGGCGCTGGATTAACACATGAGTGAGTTGGTTCAGGCCTATTGACTACAAATCAGCAAGACTTACCTTCCAATAGTCCAATATGTGCTCCCCCTTGGTCATGGGGTGGGTATTCTGTAAATAGGATGTCACTTAATCATCCTGCAAGTGAAGCACATCATACGTCGCCTCGATGGGGGGCTGTTTCAGGTGCTTGAGTAGATCAAATGTCTCCGGCTCACTGAGGTTGTCTGCTGATGATTCTTGCTCTCCTGTGACCCCGCCTGATTGCTTGTTTTGGGCCAATGTTGAAAACCCACATGCTAATATATCAATGACCTCTTTGGCTTGATGTGGGGGGACCCCCATTTGCTTGAAGATACCCTCATGGTATTTTGAGTTTAAAAGTGTGACAATGAGGGAGTCATTGTTGGACATTTCATATTTGTAATATTTCTTTAACTTCGCATGTGCTGCTTCACATGCTTGCCTCCATGAATGGGGGCTCTTGCTTGCATAATGAGTGAGCCGATTGAGTATTACCTGGTAATATGGAAGCACAAGGTGTTTTGAAGATGCTTTGCTTTGAAATACATTGCATGCTTGATTGAACATTTGAAGGATGGGCCCCATGTACTCCATGGCGCTCCAAACTTCTCTGGTTAAGTGGTATTTGTCGGTCTGGGGCGTGTTGGTATAAATTTAAATAGAAAGTTGCAATTGATGGGCTTGTTGTATTTGTTTTAAAAAGAAATTCCACCACGTCATTGGAATACTGATGGGTAATAATGGAGGATTGCGAGTCTTGTTGTGCGCCTCAATAAATAATTCCCGTTGTTTGCTTGAGCCCCAAATATGAGTACATAAGTCTCACAACAGATGAATGATTGTTCTTTTGCCTGCACTGAGCCTAAGTGAGCACTCAAAATAGTATTATAAAAATAATTCTTAATGTGCATACCTGGAGGCCTCAGAACCGTTCCAAGTTTGTTGATATCTCATTCAGATCCCTCCAAACTATGCCTGCCCATTATCACAGCTAGGTCATTTGATTTATCTTGCATTTCAAGTGTTTCTTGGTTCAACATGTGTGTCTTTCTTTTTTTGAGGGGTTTCCCTGAGTTGCGCTAAATGGTTTTAATGGATGCTGATGACAGGGGAGAATTGGGTCCCATGAATATTGGGTGACATATGAGAGGAGACACTAAGGCTTACCTTGGTTGTCTTTTAATCCTACGTTCTTGTTGCTGTCTTCAATTGAGTTATTGGTGACGGCCAGGTAGTCATCAAAAAAATCATAATCCTCATTGGTAAGTTGGCCCATGTATAACAAAAAATCCTTGGCAACTAAATTGAGGACATGACATGCGCATCAATGGAATCTTTGATCTTGATCCCAGCAAACTTGCGTTGCATTCGGGACATCAGGGAAAAATTGTTTCCTGCATTATTGCCTGTAATACTATATAGTCGCTTGATCATCCCCCGTTTGGACAAAGCCTCCCACAGGCTCCATGCTAAGGCCTCACCTGAGTGAGGCCCATGAAGTGACTGTGATTTGCGTCAGTGTTGAATCATGCAGAGAGTGCCAAAAATATTTGTGAAAGACTTACTTCAAAAGCTACAATGCTCTTACGAAAGTTGTAATTGACCAGATTGATCCATTGCAAAACAATGGCCAAATAACTCTTGCTCTGGTCTTTTGTGGTCCAACAGTTGATTTCCCCACACAGCGGGGTGTCTGATGGTAAGTCATTGACCTCTTGTAATAGACCATCTTTGTGGCTGAAGTACAATTGAAAGGCGGTCTGTGCCACCAATTGGAATTTGGTCCCAATTTTTGCAAAATACTGCATAATTGAGGCAATTTGAAAATAGAAAATGATACCTGAATTGCAACTAGCCCTTTGACAAGTTGGTTGAGAATGGATTCTTGTTCCTCTGCTGCAATCTTGGAACCCATGTTTGGATCAACTGCACTGGGGGCTTTAGAAGACCACACGTTGAAACGCCCACAACATCATCCTCTGTGTTTGTTGAGGTTGGATGTATTGCAACCAATTATGGCCAGCTTGACACTACCAAAAGTAACGCATCAGATTTGAGCTGAGAAGCTTTCTCAAAGTATTTGAAACTCACCTGCAATGGCGACATTTGTAGGTGAATCAAAAGTCCCCCTTTGATTTGATCCATTTGCCATTGGGATTCAACTTCTTTTTGGATCCCAAATACAAATGCAAGAATTGTAAGCAAGGGAGTCACCTTTATGTGAATCTCGCAACTCACCTCATAATAATCATAGACATTGGATCATATCCTTCTCCTCTTCACCAAAGATCACGCTCTTTTTGGGGGGGGGGGTCACATCATCCATACCTAACCCATTGTCCTCTGCGATGAGATAGTCTTCATTGCCCATCTCATATTCCTCCAATGATTAATTGTCTGAGATCATGGTTTGATACAGACCAGCATTGCACACCTGTGATGTCTTGTGTTGGCCTAAAAGTGAGTTGCTAGAGGTGAGATTTGGCGTGTCTGAATTGGGAGCAGACGCCTCCTTTTCAGTAAGAATATCCAAGATGAACAGGAGGGGGTTGATGTGCTGAATTGGGGCCAATGAGGTCGTATTTACAATCTGAGAGGATATTGATGGTAAGTGATGGAAGTTATTAAGGTTACATCGCAATGTTTGTTTGGGGATATTAATTTGAGCGAGGCTCTGAGCACAAGCAAGTGGCAGGTAGAGATTGCAAAAAAGAAGCTAAATTGTAGGATAAAGGAAGGACAAGGAGAGTGGGGATGTTGGGATGACGTTGCTAAATCTGGTTGAAGAAAGATGGTTTGGCCACTTGCACATTGAACCGTGTGCGGTTGAGGCCAATTAGGTTGCTGGATCGTTTTTGATTGGTCAGTTCTGCGTCCAATCAAAAATGCGGTCGTGATCTGGGACTGAATAGTTCCAAGTGGATTTTACGGCAATTTCAGTTGCGTTGAACTGGCTGGAATAACCAAGATGACAGCCCTGGTATATATGCTATCCCTTTGGTTGGTGTAACCAGGAATTTTTGTGCATCTTGTGTATGTTTGCACAAGTGTTTGTTGGCAGTGTCCTGTGGCATCCCTTCTTCCAACTGTATGTCCTGAATTTCTAGTGGGTTTTCCTCTTGGTATTCCACTAGAAATTCTTCTTTTGGGTCTTGGTCATCATCAGATGGTTCTCTGATGGCATCACCCATGGAGTCTGAGTCAGAATTCTCTTCTGGGACTTTCTCAATGGCATAGACTTTTTTCTTTGCCTTTGGACAGTTGTTCGCATAGTGGTCTGTTGAACCACAATTGCGACAAGAATTCCTCTTCTTTGCCACTTCTGCCACCCTTTCTTTGGGTTTGTCTTTAAACTCTACCCTGAAAGGTTGTTTCTCTTTGAAACCACTGCTCTTATATGGGGTAAATTTCCTTATATTAGTTCTTTTCCTTATGGCTTGTAAGGTATTAGAAATGTCATCCAGAGTGCAATTTTGGTTGCATCTGCATTTTACTGCATGCTCTAGTTCTCCTGGCAGTTGTGTCAGAAGCTTGTGATTCCTCATTTGGATATTCATCTGAGGATCAATGGCTTTAAGTCTTTTAGACTGTCTAAGACACCACTCATATGGATCTTTGTCCACAGAGTATTTGTCATTTTCAAATGACATGGTCTTCTGCCATATCCAAGTTCCATTACTGTACTTTTAGATGATTTGACTCTTCCACCATGGCCAGTTTCCTCTGCCATGGATTTCTTTAATTTCTGTGTACCATATACTAGCATGACCTTTAAATGCAGTATTCAATCTAGGAGTGATCCAGTAGTTTGGTATGCTTGGTACATCAATGAAGAGTCCATAAATATAATCTATGAGTTTGATATGATCATATTCTCCTGATCCAGAGAATTTGGGCCAGCTTGAGGCCTCAGGAAGCTGTTTCAAGGCTTCCTTCTCTGAATAAGACATTCCATATCCATCCTAGTATTGTGATGGAGATCTTGCCTTATTCATCAAAATGGCATCTGGTTTGATGTCATCTGGTTGATATGGATTCTCCATAACTTGGCCTTGTGGTTGGGGCTTCAAGTTAGGGTAGACATTAAACAATTGGTTTATGTCTTGGTCCAGAAAATCCCTGTCCCTTTTTCTGTGTTGTTGTTCTTCAAAGACTATATTCAGTCTTTTGTTGGTTTCTTCAGAGGCTTTGCTCAGTTGAGCATATCCTTCTTAAAGATTCTTAACTATCTGTTCCAAGGAGGCTTGAGTTTTTCTCATCCTCTCTTGGCCAGCTTCAATTTCTGCAAACTTCTTTGCATATTTTTCAGCATATTGGGACATTTGTAACCACAGTGTATCACTGTTGATGTTACTCTCAGATGTGAAAATGTTATGTTCAGTCTGAGTGGGGGTAATGCTTTTATTACTAGGACTACTGATTCTAGAGTGGTTTACAATTACTTCTGGTTCTTGTGCACTTCTTTTACCAAATCCAACAGCTTCTGAATCATAGGTTCTGACTTTTTCCTCCTCTGGTTGAAGGAGGTTTTGTTCTTGCCCTTGTTTCCTTGTCTTCTCCTCGAAACTTCCTGGAATTGTGAAGAATGGTGACTCTTGGCCACTGATCTGCTGGTTTCTGAATGGTTTGAAGCCACTGGAGAGCTGATTTGGCCTGCTCCTTGTGAGCCTGAAGGAATCTGAGTAGGCCCTGTCTGGGTTAACTGTTCTTCTATAGCTTGGATAGTGGCTTGATTCTCCCTTATCCTCTGTGCCCTTGCCTCCAGGAGTCTGAACTGCCTGGTAGGATTCCAATCTTTGGTGATTACCATCAGGTCTTTGAAGTCTATCTCTTTGAGACAGATCTTCTGGAAACTTGCTCCAAGTTCTGCCCAGTGAGATGCCAGGTTAAACCTCTTGTTGTCCATGCTCCATTGAAAAAAATCTTTGAGGAGTTGGTGGAGCTGAAGAACTTGATCCCTGTCTTTCCAGTCCTCTGGTTTGAGGTTCCTGTTGAAATGGAGTGTTAATGGCAAGGTTTATTTTATCTCCTTCATTATTTTTCCATCCACTACTGTGTCCAAGGTGTCCTCTTCCAAGCCTTCTGGGTCTTGACAATCCTTCTCTGTCCTCTGGTTCGTTCCTTTGGAAGCCAAGGTGTCTGAGGTATACAGGTGACATGTCAGTGTTTTCAAGCAGTCTAAAACTTTATGTTCTTAGGGTATTTACATTTGACTGTGCCTTGTACAAATTTGTTGTCTGCTTATTTGGGCAATTTACCTTTAGAGGTTACAACTAGGTTAATTATAGTAATTTTCCCTGTACAAGCTGTTAAGGTTGGTTTACCTTGTATTGAAGCAGAATTTTGTGGTTTTCTACTCTTCTCGGTGGCAATAGGTGTCCACTTCTTTGCTGTGATAAGGCTTTCACTGTGCCTCTTTCCTTTCCCTTTGCTGCCCTCTGGTTCTGAGGGTGTTACTGGTATGTTGGCCCGTGACTAGGTCTCTAGTGGTATGAAGTTATCTTCCACTGAATCAAACAAGAAAAGAGGGCTTAATGTCAGTTAAGACTTCTTAAAATGCTGTTTGCAGGTCTAAGAATGGCCTCTGGGCTTGTATATTACTACAATATGCCCTTGTATAATGAAAATGTAATTTAATTAACAATTTCATGTCAGAAATACAGCTTACAGATATTTGGTATACTGTTTGTATACCAATATCTTACAGATTACTTGTAATTAGCAAGTATAATCTGGTAAAAGGTGGTGTATAAGAGGGTCATTGAATTAACAATATGCCCAAACACGCCTCAACTGTTGGTTGTACAGTAAGAGGTGTCTTTATTTCATTAAAAAAAGACTGTATTAGTGCATTAAAGTGTTTTTATATGTAAAACACGCCAAAGGTAAAGGTCCTGTGGCTATTAGCCACGTGACAAGTACTCTTTATAACATTAGTATAGAATGGTGTGTACACCAATTAATCCAAGAGATATATAATATATATATATATTTAAGCAAAAATTACGCCTAAGAACATAAAACAAAATTTCAGAAATAGAGAAAATAAGTGAAAAAACTCACTTTTAAGGTCCAAAAAAACATTAAAACACGGCCAGGCCCCCAAAATGTCAGGTTGAGTCTATGTAGAAGTAGTAATTATGATGTTTTCAACTTTAACTGTGACTGTGACACATGATAAAAGATTTAAAATAAAGGTATTGATAGAGAATAAACATTTTATAATAAAATTTAAAGAAATTACTATTATAAAATAGTGGTGGTGAGTCCTGTTGAAAGCCCTGGGTGCAGCTTTACCCGTTGGACGAGAATAATAAAAACTACAATAATTAAGATTATAATTATACCTGGTTATTTTCCAAGAGTATAACTTTTTTTGACAGTTGTAGTACGTAGGAATTTAAGAGCAGGATGTTGAAAGATTTTCTGGCTGTGAAAAGCCCTCCTTTTATCCTGAAATGGGGTGGAAAGGCTACTAGACCTTTCCACATAGAGGAAGTAAATATTTTTCACTCTCTGAGACAGGCTTGTGTTATGCACAACACCTTTATAGCCTGTATTGGGCTCAGATGTGGTTCACCAATACAGGGTGAAAATTTTCATCTAGGGACCTCACAGCCTGATTCTGACGTGTATGACACGTAGAATGCTGTACAGAAACTGTATGGGACCCCAGTATTGACTGAAATATGAGGTATTGAAGTAAAAACATGCTTCTTTGTCTATTTGACACCTCATATTCATGATTATGGGATATTATCCCATGGTAAGGCTGTATATGACAGCAGGTGGGAATCTGACCTTAAAACAGCCATAACTTTGTCAATTTTTGAGATATCAACCTCAAAATTGGTTCAATGTGTAGCCCTGTATGTGCTCTACACAATGGTACCTCATTTGATATGGGTATTATTCAATATGGCAAAGTTACCCCATGTACAAGATTTTTGTACATATGTGTGTTTTAGGCAAAAGCTGTATTGGGCTTGTTTGCCCCATAACTTTTGTTCTAGTTGAGATATGAGGAAATGGATGTCACCATCAGATAGCTTTGATTGTTCTTTTTTCAAAAAGACCCCACTTTAGGTATGTCACACTAAAACTGTAGAAGCTAGATGAGAGGTGAATGTTTTGTCCACCCTTATTTTTCCTGAATTTGGTCATAACTTCAGTAATACTGGTGCTAGCTCAGTTTGGTTTGTACCATTGGATAGCCCTGACTTAGAGCTTCATTTTGAATACCCATTTGATGGGGTTAAGCCTATTACTCTGTATTTCAGATGGGAGGTGAAAATTAAGGTTTATGCTGAGCAACAACTTTCAGCAGGAATAACTTTGTTATTGTTTGTCCTATGATGATGGGACTTCTATATTTGAAAGGAGGTGAGTTTCCCCTTTCTTTTGATACCTTTTGAGCTAATTTGGCTCAGCTCCATGTTTTGGTGGTATCTTGGCTATACCATTGGTTTATGGTATTTTGGCTGTCATGCTTGTGCTCTGGTTTTGAGTCACAGGATGCCAGGCCAAGTTGGCCATAGAAGGCCAGGAAAGATGAAATGGCCAATGTGGTCAAGGATTATGGATATGGCCAAATTTCCATAAATTGAATATGGCATGGATATGCCATATACAGGTCCAAGTGGGTGAATTGCCATGGTTGTGACAGTACCCCCACCTTGAAATGGTGAGCTCCTGAGAACCAATACAAGGGGAAGCCTGTTGAGGCTATTGGAAAGAGTTTCAGAAAGGGATAAGGAGGGGCTCTTTTGAGAAATATAAAATTGATACTGATATTAAAATGTTGGCATATGAAGTGCAACTTGCTTGATCTTCTTTTGAAATTGGCTTCATGATTGATGTTGAACATAAAGGATTGATGATTTTGTGAAATCAAATTTGACATGATAAAAGAAAGATTTAAAATGAAATTCAAAATCAAAGAATGAAAATGAAAATAAGAGAAGAAAAAGAGGGGAATGAAAAGAAACAAATTTTGATGAGGTTCCAATCTTAATCACAGAGGTTGGTAATTGATTTTCAAATTGGACAAGGACCTGGAAAGAAAAGCTCAATGCCAGGTGATCACAGAGTGGCAAAGGTTATGTTTTGACAGATTGTAGACCCCTCATGGAAGTGCGCACCAGGAGAGGAATTTCCTTTTGGTAGCTAACAATCCTTCCAGTGCCAAAAAATTGAAGAAATTGCTGAAGGAATGAATGGGAAAGGATAATGACTTGGAACAGAATTAAGAGAAGGATGGTCCATTTGCCCAAGTGAAAATGGCCATAATTTTGGAATTGATGTTGAAAGCCTTGTCAAAAATCTGCGTTCAAAAATTGCAGAGTTCTCACAGAGTGACCAAGGTGATGCTTACTACAAGAAGGCTAGAATACCTCTAAAGGTGCACACCAGGAGTTGGACTTACTTTTGGTAATTACTCTCCCCACCAGGAACCATAAATAATCAATCTCTCCAAGAATTGGTTACTGGCTTGTCAGGATATAAATAATGAAAATCATTGACAAGCTCAGGAAAATTCTTAACATTCTCAGTTGGTTCCCAAGTTGATCTTTCTGGGCCTTGACTGAAACCTTTCCATTCCACCAAATATCATAATTTTCCTCTCTTGAGCTTTGAGTCCAGTTTTTGAGAGACTTCCAATTCCTCATCTTCTTAAATGATAAGTAGAGGAGGAGGCTCTTGATTCCTATTTGGTATTGTTGATGTCTTCACTGGTTCTAAGAATGAAATACAGAAGATTGGGTGGATGGACTTCCATTGATATGGGAGCTTGAGATGGTAGGCATGAGTGCTGACTTTCTTCAAGATTGGAAAAGGACCCAACCATCTTTCAGAAAGTATTGTGGTAGGTATATTTGATTTGATGTTCTTGGAAGAAAGCCATACCATACCACCAGAATTGAAAACATATGTACTTGCTCTACTTTTATTTGCATACCTCTTAAACCCGTTTATGGCAACTTCAAGTTCTCTCTTGACATATTGCTATAATTATTGGATTTTTGTTGCTAACTTTCAAGCAGGAGTATCTTGAGTAATTTGAGCTGAGTCAAATTGAGGATCTCATACATAAACAGTTAACAATGGTGATTGTTTTGTTGAAGAGTGGTCAGAGTTATTGTAAGCAACTTCAGCCAGAGGGAGCCAGGTGTTCCAATCATCTTGATAATAGCTGACATACATCGGAAGGTACTGTTCTAGTATCTGATTTACCACCTCTGTCTGTCCATAAGTTTCTGGATGGTAAGTAGTTGACAGTTCTCTTGAAATCCTGAGATGCTATGAAAGATTTGTCCAAAAGGAAGAAACAAAGAGAGAACATCTATCACTCAAAATTCTTGAAGGAAGGCCATTCTTTAAAATGATATTCTTGATTAATAAATGGACCACATACAGTGAAGTTATTGAAGACATTGTTGGAATAAAAACTGCCATTTTTCAGATTCTGCTCACTATGACAAGGATTGAGTCAAAGGAATTGGACAATGGCAATTGAGTTATGAAGTCCATTGAAAGACAAATTCAAGGACCATTTGAAATTGGAAGAGGTTTGAGGAGTCCAAACTCCTTGTGATGAATATTCTTGTTTCTTGAACACACTTTACAGGATGAGAAATAATACTGTGGGAACTCCTCTGTGTGTGGGATAAAATGAGGCAGTACATGGAAGGGGAAATTACAAGTAAACCATTTTAAATTTATGTTTAAGCTTATACCCTTGCTCTGCTTGTGTGCTAAAATAATCTAGACTGCACTCTCCAATATGCTAAGCTATCTTTACTGAGTTCACCAAATAAGTTTTATTATTGATAGTGGCATGATCAGAAAATATTGGACTCAGAAATCTCTAATCAGACTTTTCTCTACTTAAAACAACGGTTAGTTAAAACCTTAACAAATAAATACTTTCTAAAACTTCCAGAAAATCTGGTTGGATTACACCAAAATGATTTTACAAAATTTAATAAATTAAATAAAGAAAAGAAAGAAGAACACACTTCTTACTATTAAACAATCCTAAAAAACTCTTATATATATATATTTGATGTTTTTTTGAGTTAAATAATACAGAAAGTTAAAATATGAGAGAGAAATAAATAACACTTGATATCACTTATAACAGTACATGATTATTAAGGGAAAAATAACTTGAAATATATTCAGGTAAAATAAGTTAAATTGACTGGGTGTTGAGTTATATTTATAACCTAAAATTGCTACTACTATGGTGTAATATGTGAGTTATGTTGTAATGTTATAAAAAATAATAAATTTCTAGCTTATTATTTGAACAACTTCCTTGATATATATAATGGTAAGCTGTTGGTTTTGAATATTGATGGTAGAATAGGAGTAGTATGAATTTAATGTAAAGTTATTAATTTAGTGATAGTTTATGACTGAAAGAAATATATTTCCAGTATAATATTAAAATTCTTTCCTATAAATGATGAATTGATAGGTGATTAATGTGAATAGAAATGTGAAAAATGTTGTTGATTATTTCAATTAATTTAATTGAGGTTTTTGATGGGTTTTATTTTAGTTGTATATGTATATTGATGAAATTTAATTTATTTAAGGGTTTCTAATTTAGCTTAAAAGTAGTAAAATTAATTTTAAAAATTCAGGTTTTATTTTAAAATCTGAGAAAATTACTTTAAAGTTATTTCTCTATTTTAAAACTATCTAAAATTACCTTTAAGGTTTAATTACTAAACTCAACAAATGCCTTACTCTTGAGCTTCAAGTATTAAGGTCCTAATTATGATTATTACTAGTCTACCTGCTAGTGAGGGATGAATTAATATCTTTTAATACTATTGGTTCTCTTGATCTATGTCAACAACGAATCTCAACTACTAAGCTTAATTTATCAAAAAATTTCTAATTCAACCTCTCAGATAAGATATTTGGAAAAAAATGAGTAGAGGTTACAATTTCCAGAAAGGAAAAAGTCTGGAGAGGAAAAACCTTCAGCTATTTATATTCTTTAGGGGGAATAGGGTTAGGGCTTAGGGTGTTCACAAACTGTTTCATGCATATGCATATGAATACTAGCCAATTTTCAATTTCCCTTGGATTACTAAGAATTTTATAAACCCATAGCTAATTTACTACCACCAAGATGAGGCTTTATACATTCACTCCACTCATCACTCTTGTTATATTTTACACTCTATTTTATTAATTATATTTCTTCAATAATTAACACTACTATTCAATTCAATAATTAACATCCTTAGAATTTAAAGCAATGCCCTTCAATTTTCCTCATCTCAATAGAATACTCCAAATAATCCAAAATACTACTATTTTATATCAAAAAGAAGAATGAAATAAAATAAAAAACATATCTTTACTAAGTCAGAATAATAATAGTTTTAATTCAAATAGAGCTCATCTCAATACTCTTCTTAAAAAAAGCAACAAAATAAGGCTTCCACAAAAGATTTTAAATTGAAAACAACCACAATTGCACAATTTTCACCAATAAGAGAAATTGATTCCAATGTAATACTAAAATAGTACAGCTCTCATGATATATAATTATTATTTTTCATTAACAGTTTACTCACAATTGGAATCCAAAAATTAAGTAACAGGGCTTTCATTTGTTGAATTCAAATATTAATCAAATCAGTAGAATACTTACTTGTCTTGTTTTTTTAATAGAATATGAGTATTTAAGGTTACACAATCAGGTTTTTTTATTATGATATTTGTTATTTTTATGATAGTCCATTAAGCTAAACTGGTTTAGGTATACCACAATACTTGATAAATTGAGCCATTCCAGACCAGTGAAAATATGGCTTGACAAGTTTGAGATTCTTCTCTTGGCCAGGATGTCCATCTAGAGGAGATTCATACTGCTTTTGAAGTATACTGATTTGAATTGTGGGGTCATTTGGAACCACCACCCAATCTTTGAAAAGGAGAAGTTGGGAAGAGGAATCAAGATAATAATCTTGGACAGAGTTACCTTTACCAAAATCTTGAAGAATACCTCTGTAATGAGAATATTGCCATAATGACTTATTAATTGAAACAATGAAATTTGAAAATGAATCCACCTTTACTGCAAAGAATTTTGAGGCTTCAATTTTATCTTTCTTGATTATTTGTTGATAATCAATTGGATTATTGCTGATGAAATCCTCCCTCCTCTCTGTGTCTGGATGAAACTATGATAAAGGTGTAAATAGGCTAGTTACAACCTTAACTATGTTTGTGACACAATAAAAAATGGTTTAAAAAGATTTATAAGAGTTGAAGATGATTTAATTTAAGATTAAAAGGGCTTTACTATATATAATATAGTGGTGGTGAGCGCTGTTGAAAGCCCTGGGTGCAGCTTTATCTGTTGGGTTACAATAATAAAAGAGTACAATAATTAAGATTTATAATTATATCTGATTATTAACCAAGAGTAAAACTGTTTTTGACAGTTTAATACGTAGGTTATTCAAGAGCAGGATGAGGAAACAATTCTGGCTGTGAAAAGCCTCCTGTTTATCCTGAAATGGGGTGGAAAGGGTGCTAGACCTTTCCACGTAGAGGAAGTGAAGATTTTTCACTCTCTAGTACTGGCTTGTGGCTTGCAAACAGCCTGTATAACCTTTATTGGGCTCAGATGTGGTTTTGAAACCACATCTGGGCAGTTTTCACCAATACAGGGTGAAAGGTTTCATCTGGGGACCTCACAGCCTGATTCTGACGTGTATGACGCATAGAATGCTGTACAGAAACTGTATGGGACCCCAGTATTGACTGACATATGAGGTATTGAAGTAAAACATGCTTCTTCATCTATTTGACACCTCATATTCATGATTATGGGATATTATCCCATGGTAAGACTGTATATGACAGCAGGTGGGAATCTGACCTTAAAACAGCCATACATTTGTCAATTCTGGAGATATCAACCGCAAAAGTGGTTCAGTGTGTATCCCTGTATGTGCTCTACACAATGGTACCTCATTTGATATGGGTATCATTCAATATGGCAAAGTTATCCCATGTACAAGATTTTTGTACATTTGCGTGGTATAGGCAAAAAGCTGTATTGAACTTATTTGCCCCATTTCTTTTGTTCTAGTTGAGCTATGGGGAAATGGATGACACCATCAGATAGCCCTGATGGTGCTCTTCTGAAAAAGACCCCACTTCAAGTATGGCACACTAAAACTGTAGAAGTTAGATGAGAGGTGAATGTTTTGTTCACCCTTATTTGGCCTGAAATCAACCATAACTCCAGTAATATTGGTGCTAGCTCTGTTTTTCTGGTACCATTGGATGGCCCTGGCTTAGAGCTTCAGTTTTATTACCCATTTCATGTGGTTAAGCCTCTCCTTCTAGATTTTAGATGAGAGGTGAAAATTAAGGTTTATGCTCATCAATAACTTTGAGCAGGAATAACTTTATTATTTCTTGTCCTATGGTGATGAGACTTATATTTTCAGAAAGAGGTGAGTTTCCTCTTTCTTTTGATACCTTTTGAGCTGATTTCACTCAGTTCTATGTTTTGGTGGTATCTTGGCTATACCATTGGTTTATGGTATTTTGGCTGTCATGCTGAGCAATAACTTTGAGCAGGAATAAATTTGTTATTTCTTGTCCTATGGTGATGGGACTTATATTTTCAGAAAGAGGTGAGTTTCCTCTATCTTTTTGATAACTTTTGAGCTGATTTGGCTCAGCTCCATGTTTTGGTGGTATCTTGGCTATACCATTGGTTTGTGGTATTTTAGCTATCATGCTTGTGCTCTGGTTTTGAGTCACAGGCTGACAGACCCTCCCTCTAAAAAAGGCTCATAATTGATGAGACTGTTCAGTCCTCCTAGAGGCTCTGAATCTCCTTAAATGAAGGTTCCCATCTGGTATTGCATCTTCTGCCAACCATTTGTCTTTATCAGCTTTCTGGTTCTTGAATCTGACTAAGTACTGTCTTTGATCCTTCCCATTAAGTCTGATCTTCCTGGCCCTGATGATTTTACTCGCAAGTCCTGGGGAATCCTCCACTTCCACTATCTCTGGTGGTGTGAGGATCTTCTTCCTGGAGGGGAATTTACCCTCTTCTGTTTGGAAGTATGGCTTGACTAAACTTACTGGAAAGACTGGGTGCTTCCTGGAAAATTCCTCTGTAAGTTTGACTTCCACTGCATTCTTTCCCATCAACTTAATGATAGTGAAGGGCCCTAAAAAGGAGTCTATCATCTTCTTGGGTCCTTTAAGATTATCAAAGTTCAGTGTAGACACTAGCACCTGGTCCCCTTCCTTAACGTCAGGTTCCATGTGTGTCTTGTCCCACCTCTGTTTATTATATTCTTTTGCCTCAGCTATGCATGTGGCAACTGTGTCACAAGCCGTCTTCCACATATCATGGAAGTCTTTGGCTTTAGGGTGGATGGCCAGAAGATTCTTCTGCAAGTGATCCACAGGCAACAGGGGATTCCACCCTTTCTCTACCACTGCAGGTGTTTTTCCTGTGGTAGAGTGCTGACTTGTATTATAAGCCAGTTGGACAGCTGGTAGAAGGGTAACCCAGTCATGGGTGTATCCTTCATGGTCCTTGTATTCCATGCCATAGGCACAGAACCTCCTAAGGATGTCTTCCATAGTCTGGATCATCCCCTCAGCCAGGCCATCTGTTTGGGGATGGTAAGCTGTGGAAAAAGCGAGCTTGGTGCCAAGCATGTCATACAAGTTGGTCCAAAATTTAGCTGTGAATTTTGGGTCCCTATCACTAACGATGATTTTAGTGACTGCACAGGTGGATATGATGTGATTCCAAAATAACAGGGCAGTATCCATGGCTGTGTCCTCTTTGTGACATGGTAGACACCTCATGCTCTTTCTGAACCTATCAACTATGATCAAGCAGGCATTGTAGTTTTCATTGCCTCCTGAGACAAGTCCTGTAACCCAGTCTATGTTGATGGTTTCCCATGGGTGTTTGGGTTCTTCTATATGTTGAAGTAACCCATACTTCTTCCCATGTTTCCTATTTGCCTTTTGGCATCTTCCACAAGTGTTGATGTATTCCCCCAACTCTTGTTCCCACTTGGGCCACCAAGCTGTGCTTGCTACCCTCTCTTTGGTCCTGTCTTCACTCATGTGTCCCATATAGGGGCAGTCATGGCATTCCTGCAGGATCAAGGAGATGTGGTCTCTGTCTACTACTGTGAGTGCACTTGTGTGTTTCACTCTGTGGTAGAGCAGGCCATCTATCAGGAACAATTTGTTATCCTTATAGGCCCTCAACCAGGGTTCTTCCAGCTGGGATTCTAGTTCTGGACTCCTGTACTTTTGTTGAAGGAGTTGTAGTAATATGCCACACTGTTTGTGTTTGGCATAAGACTTCAGTACTGCACTAAAAAATTCATTGTGCAGTTCAGGGGAACTTATTCCCAATATGGGAGTTTCTGTCTCCTCTGAATCAGTGTTTCCACTGTCAAGGGTACCACTTTCTGGTGCCCATTAAGAAAATATGAAGTTCTTCCTCCTATCTATTTCTATGAAATGGATAGGAATTTTGGCTGCAACTTCAGGGTCATAAGCTGGATTTCTCTTGAAATTATCCAGTGGCCATCTACTAAGGCCATCTGCATTGGTATGACTTTCACCTTCTTTGTATATGATGGTCATGTTCCCTCTATACTCCTGGATGGCTATTTGCTATCTCAGCATGTGTCTATTTGTAGTCTTCATGTTCAGTAAAGACCTCAAGGCTGTGCAGTCTGTGTAGACTTCAAAGACTGCACCCTCCAAATAATAGTGGAGTTTCTCTAGAGCCCAGACTAGACATAGACATTCAGTCTGTGTGGCCCCATACCTGGCTTCTGAATCCTTCAGTTTCCTAGAGATGTAACATATTACACCCGCTCTTGGTTCACCATCCACAATTTTTCTTTGGTGAAGGGCTGCTCCTAAGCCTTGGCTACATGCTGCATCTATGTATAGCTTGAATGGTAGTTCAAAGGCAGGCAAGATGAGCACAGGTGCATTTGTGAGTTCATGTTTGATCCTCTCATATGCATCCCTCCGTTCCTTGCTTATTTCAAAAACTACATCTTTTGAACATAACTTATATAAACTACTACTTATGTGTGCAAAGGTTTTGATGTGGCTTCTATAGTCACTAGCAAACCCAAGGAAGGATTGCATCTCTTTGATGCTTTTTGGTACTGGCTTTTGCAGTACTGCTGCTACTTTATTCTGGTCAATTGACAGACTAAGACCTGAGACTTTATGTCCTAGAGCTAGTAGCTCTTGTTGCCCAAAATTACACTTTTTTAGTGAAATTTTCAGATTGATGGGTGTACATTTACTTAGCACTATGTCTATATATTGTACATGTCTTCCCATGTCTCTGAGTATATAATGATATCATCAATATATACTATCATCCAGCCTTCTAATATTTCTTTTTGAAATATTGTGTCCATCATCCTTTGGAAGTGGGCTGGTGCATTTTTAATGCCAAATGGCATCCTGGTATACTCATATATGCCCATATGGCATATTATTCTGAGTAATTTCATGGAGTTTGGTTTAACTCCATTCTGGTGGAAGCCTTTCATACAGTCCATTTTGGTTGTGTATTTGGCTTTTGCCAGTTTATCCAAGGCATGAGGTATCCTAGGTATAGGGTACCTGTCTGCTTTTGTGTAGTTATTCAGAGCTCTGAAGTCTCCACACAATCTAGAGTTGCCATCATGCCAGGTGATTAGGACACAAGTGGTTATTTACACTATTTCATTGTGTCCAATCTTCCTGATGAAATCCATGTCCATGAGTTCATTGATATGTTTCTCAATTTCTTCCCTGGTTTCCAGGCTTGCTGGATAAGGAGGTCTCCTAAGCATGGGTGTATAAGGTCTTTCCACATCCAGATATAGTTCTATATCAGGGCCTTTGATCTTGCCTAAGGGTTATTCACCAATGGCAAATGCTGGTCTGTTCTTTCTCAGCATCTTCAGTAAACTTAGTTTTTGTTTACTGGTGAGGGTAGTGCTAAACTGTCCCTCTCTGAACTCCTTCAGAAGTTCCTCTAGTGGGTCCTGAGAAGATATCTGGTATATATCAAGTGAAGATTTCTTTTCCTTGTTGGTACCAATGGTGATGTGCCTACCTTTACTGTTGTAAATGTCTATGCCATACATCCTCTGGTAATCTGTTCCCAGTAAGAATCCTTGGATGTGGGCATCATCAAGCACTACAAACTCTGGGTTGAGTCTGATATTACCCTTCCTGTGGGGTATAATTATCTCTTTGATAATTGTCCCAATGGAAGTAATCTTCCCTGATGCACTTTCAAAGTTCTTTGCCTTAGTGGGCAAGAGCTGTTTTTCCCAATTTGGGAAGTGGTTATCCAAATAATTTCTGGCCACTATGGAGCAGTGTGCTCCATTATCAATGATCAGTGGGTGCTGAGCATTGTCAATATAGACAGTCATCTTTGTGGCTGTTCCATGAATATATGCCATCCCTTTGGTTGGTGTAACCAGGAATGTTTGTGCATCTTGTGTGTTTTTACACAAGTTTTTATTGGAAGTGTCCTGTGATATGCCTGCTTCCAACTGTATGTCCTGAATTTCTAGTGGGGTTTCCTCTTGGTACTCCACTAGAAATTCTTCTCTTTGGTCCTGTTCATCATCAGATTGTTCTCTGATGGCATCACCCATAGAGTCTAATTCAGAATCCTCTGTTGGGGATTCCTCCTCTGGGACTTATTCAATGTCATAGACTTTTTTCTTTGCCTTTGGCCAGTTGTTGGCATAGTGGTCTGTTGAACCACAATTGTGACAAGAATTTCTCTTCTTTGCCACTTCTGCCACTCTTTCTTTGGGGTTGTCTTTAAACTCTACCCTGAAAGGTTGTTTCTCTTTGAAACCACTGCTCTTATATGGGGTAAATTTCCCTATATTAGTCCTTCTCCTTATGTCTTGTAAGGTGTTGGCAATTTCATCTAGAGTACAATTTTGGTTGCATCTGCATCTTACTGCATGCTCTAGTTCTCCTGGCAGTTGTGTCAGAAGCTTGTGATTCCTCATTTGGATATTCATCTGAGGATCAATGGCTTTAAGTCTTTTAGACTGTCTAAGACACCACTCATATGGATCTTTGTCCACAGAGTATTTGTCATTTTCAAATGACATGGTCTTCTGCCATATCCAAGTTCCATTACTGTACTTTTAGATGATTTGACTCTTCCACCATGGCCAGTTTCTTCTGCCATGGATTTCTTTCATTTCTGTGTACCATATACTAGCATGACCTTTAAATTCAGTATTAAATCTAGGGGTGATCCAGTAGTCTGGTATGCTTGGTACATCAATGAAGAGTCCATCAATATAATCTATGAGTTCAATATGATCATATTCTCTTGATCCAGAGAATTTGGGCCAGCTTGAGGACTCAGGAAGCTGTTTCAAGGCTTCCTTCTCTGAATAATACATGCCATCTCCATCCTGGTATGGTGATGGAGATCTTGCCTTATTCATCAACATGGCATCTGGTTTGATGTCATCTGGTTGATATGGATTATCCATAACTTGGCCTTGTGGTTGGGGCTTCAAGTTATGGTAGACATTAAACAATTTGTTTATGTCTTGCTCCAGAAAATCCCTGTCCCTTTTTCTGTGGTGTCGTTCTTCAAAGACTATATTCAGTCTTTTGTTGGTTTCTTCAGAGGCTTTGCTCAGTTGAGCATATCCTTCTTAAAGATTCTTAACTATCTGTTCCAAGGAGGCTTGAGGTTTTCTCATCCCCTCTTGGCCAGCTTCAATTCCTGCAAGCTGCTTTGCAGATTTTTCAGCATATTGGGACATTTGTAACCACAGTGTATCACTGTTGATGTTACCCTCAGATGTGAAAATGTTATGTTCACTCTGAGTGGGGGTAATGTTTTTATTACTAGGACTACTGATTCTAGAGTGGTTTAGAATTACTTCTGGTTCTTGTGCACTTCTTTTACTAAATCAAACAGCTTCTGAATCATAGGGTCTGACTCTTTCCTCCTCTGGTTGAAGGAGGTTTTGTTCTTGTCCTTGTTTCCTTGTCTTCTCCTGGAAACTTCCTGGAATTGTGAAGACTGGTGACTCTTGGCCACTGATCTGGTGGTTTCTGAATGGTGTGAAGCCACTGGAGAGCTGATTTGGCCTGCTCCTTGTGAGCCTGAAGGAATCTGAGTAGGCCCTGTCTGGGTTAACTGTTCTTCTATAGCTTGAATAGTGGCTTGATTCTCCCTTATCCTCTGTGCCCTTGCCTCCAGGAGTCTGAACTTCCTGGTGTGATTCCAACCTTTGGTGATTATCATAAGGTCGTTGAAGTCTATCTCTTTGAGACAGATCTTCTGGCAACTTGCTCCAAGTTCTGCCCAGTGACTTGCCAGGTTGAACCTTTTGTTGTCCATGCTCCATTGAAATAAATATTTGAGGAGTTGGTGGAGCTGAAGAACTTGATCCATATCCTTCCAGTCCTCTTGTTTGAGGTTCCTGTTGAATTGTAGTGTGAATGGCAAGGTTGATATTATCTCCCTCATTGTTTTGCCATCCACTACTGTGTCCAAGGTGTCCTCCTCCAGGTCTTCTGGTTCTGGACAAGCCTTCTCTGTCCTCTGGCTGGTTCCTTTAGAAGCTAAGGTCTCTGAGGTATACAGGGGACATATCAGTGTTTGCAAGCAGTCAAAAACTTTATGTTTTTAGGGTATTTACCTTTGACTGTGCCTTGTACAAATTTGTTATCTGCTGATTTGGGTAGTTTGCCTTTGGAGGTTACTACTGGGTTAATAATTGTAATTTTTCCTGTACAAGTGGTTAAGGTTGGTTTACCTTGTATTGATGCAGAGTTTCGTGCCTTTCTACTCCTCTGAGTGGCTATTGGAGTCCACTTCTTGGCTGTGATGAGACCTTCCCTGTGCCTCTTTCCTTTGCCCTTGCTGCCCTCTGGTTCTGAGGGTGTCACTGGTGTGTTGACCTGTGACTGGGTCTCAAGTGGGATGTAATTTTCTTCCACTGAATCAAGGCAGGAAAAAGAGGGCTTATGTCAGTTAAGTCTTCTCAAAAATGCTGGTTTTGCATGTCTAAGATTGGCCTCTGGGCTTATATGTTACTACAATATTCCCTTTATAATGACAGTGTAATTGAATCAACAATTCTACGTCAGAATTACAGCTTTTGGTACCCTGTCACACTGTTTGTGTGCCAGTATCCCACAGATACACTTGTGGCTTTCAAGTGTAATCTGAATAAGTGGCAAATTGAGTTAAAAATACACTTAACCATGCCCCAACTGATGGTTTTTCAGTCAAAGGTGTCCTTATCAAATCAAGAATACAGGACTTATTGATGGCTTATGTGTTTTTCTATGTGAACATGCCAAAAATAAAGGTTTTTGTGGGTATTAACCATGTGGTAAGTACTCTTATAATATGAGTATTAAAGTAAAAATATATATAAAATATATCTTCTTCAAAGAAAATATGCCTAAAATTGATAAAACAATTTTTAGAAATAAAGAATACGAGAGAAAGACTTACTTATAAGGTCCAAAAAAGGTTTTAACACACGGCCAGGCCCCCAAAATGTCAGTATGAAACTATGATAAAGGTGTAAATAGACTAGTTACAACTTTAACTATGTTTGTGACATGGTAAAAAATGGTTTAAAAAGATTTATGAGAGTTGAAGATGACTTAATTTAAGATTAAAAGGGCTTTACTATATATAATATAGTGGTGGTGAGCGCTGTTGAAAGCCCTGGGTGCAGCTTTATCTGTTGGGTTACAATAATAAAAGACTACAATAATTAAGATTTATGATTATATCTGATTATTAACCAGGAGTGAAACTGTTTTTGACAGTTTACTACGTAGGTTATTCAAAAGCAGGATGAGGAAACAATTCTGGCTGTGAAAAGCCTCCTTTTTATCCTGAAATGGGGTGGAAAGGGTGCTAGACGTTTCCACGTAGAGGAAGTGAAGATTTTTCACTCTCTAGTACTGGCTTGTGGCTTGAAAACAGCCTGTATAACCTTTATTGGGCTCAGATGTGGTTTTGAAACCACATCTGGGCAGTTTTCACCAATACAGGGTGAAACGTTTCATCTGGGGACCTCACAGCCTGATTCTGACGTGTATGACGCGTAGAATGCTGTACAGAAACTGTATGGGACCCCAGTATTGACTGACATATGAGGTATTGAATTAAAAACATGCTTCTTTGTCTATTTGACACCTCATATTCATGATTATGGGATATTATCCCATGGTAAGGCTGCATATGACAGCAGGTGGGAATCTGACCTTGAAACAGCCATACCTTTGTCAATTCTTGAGATATCAACCTCAAAGCTGGTTCAGTGTGTAGCCCTGTATGTGCTCTACACAAGGGTACCTCATTTGATATGGGTATCATTAAATATGGCAAAGGTATCCCATGTACAAGAGTTTTGGTCATGTGTGTGGTATAGGCAAAAAGCTGTATTGAGCTTATTTTCCCCATAACCTTTGTTCTAGTTGAGCTATGGGGAAATGGATGACACCATCAGATAGCCCTGATTGTGCTCTTTCCAAAAACACCCTGCTTCAAGTATCCCACACTAAAACTGTAGAAGTGAGATGAGAGGTGAATGTTTTGTTCACCCTTATTTGGCCTGAAATTGACCATAACTCCAGTAATATTGGTGCTAGCTCAGTTTGGCTGGTACCATTGGATAGCCCTGGCTTAGAGCTTCATTTCGAATACTCATTTGATGGGGTTAAGCCTCTCCTTCTAGATTTTAGATGAGAGGTGAAAATTAAAGTTTATGCTCAACAATAACTTTGAGCAGGAATAACTTTGTTATTTCTTGTCCTATGGTGATGGGAATTATATTTTCAGAAAGAGGTGAGTTTCCTCTTTCTTTTGATACCTTTTGATCTGATTTCGCTCAGCTCTATGTTTTGGTGGTATCTTGGCTATACCATTGGTTTATGGTATTTGGCTGACATGCTTGTGCTCTGGTTTTGAGTCACACGCTGACACTCTGGGTAAAGATTATCCTGAATTGACTCAGCATCTGGGAGGTTTGCCAAGGCTCCAGGGAAGTAAGTTATTGAGAAATGAAATTCAGATAGGAATTCAGCCCAGTGGGCTTGATGGCAAGTGAGAATATTGGAAGACATGAAGTATTGGAGTGAAGAAGGATTGGTGAGAACTTCAAAAGGGGAAGAAAGAAAGAGAATAAAACCTCTTCAGTGCTTGAGAGACCAAACTATGCCAAGAAGTTCTTTGTCATGAATCTCATAAATGAGCTCTTCTGGGAGGCGCTGGCGGCTATCAAATGCAGTGGGATGTTTTCCTGAGTCAGAAACCTGACTCAGTGCAGCACCCAAGGCATAATCAGAAGAATCAGTTTCTCAAATGGTGGGTAGAGAAGGACTAAAGTGAGGAAGGATTGAAGCAGTGGTGAAAGCCTCTTTGAGTTAATGAAAACTTCTAAGAACTTCCTCATGGAGGGGAAAATGGGAATCTTTCTTGAGGAACTTGGTGAGTGAACTAATTTTCTTGGAATAATTCTTGATGAAATGGCAGTAAAAATTGGTAAAGCCAAGGAATTATTGGAGAGCCTTGAGGTTTATTGGAGGTGGCCAATTGAAAATTTGCTGTACCTTTTCTTGGTCCATCTTGAGGCCTTCAGAAGAAACAATATAACCCAAAGAATCTACACTAGAAACATTAAATAGGCACTTGGAGGCCTTAGCCCAGAGCTTATTGGCTCTGAGTCTGGCAAGAAAAGTGGACACATGAGTGAATTGTTCTTTCTAAGATTTGGAAAAGACCATAATTTCATCCAAATAAACCACAACATAAACATCAAGCAGATAATAAAAGATATCATTGACAAGATTTGGAAAAGAGGCAGGAGCATTGGTGAGCCTAAATGGGATAACCAAGTAGTCATAACTGCCATATTTAGCTCTAAGACATGTCAAATGTTCATCACCTTCCTTGATTCTGAGAAGGTTATATGCACCATGAAGATCAATCTAGGAGAAGATAGAAAAACCATTGAATACAGTGAGGAGCTGATGCATAGGAGGAACAGGATACTTTTTCTTCCCAGTAACAGAATTTAGTTTGCAGTAATCAACACACAAATGGAGGCCACCATCCTTCTTTTTGACAAAGAGAACAGGTGCTCCTATTGAAGAGGAGCTTGGTTGGATGAAACCCTTCTCTACATTCTCTAAAATGTTGGACCTGAGTGTATCTTAATCTTGGTTTGATAAAGAGTAGATCACTACAACTGGAGGGAGAGACCCCTCCAGCTTGATATGATGATCACAGGCATGGTGAGGAGGAGGTTTCTCTGCTTTCACATTGGATAATACATCCAAATACTGGTAATAAGCAGAAAATACAGCCTTCATCATGGTTTCTATTTCTTCTGGCTCTTCCTCTTCATCCCAAAACTCCTCCAGGGAGTCATGTTAAGATGAAGGAGGAAGGTACATATTCCCAAGGAACAGATGAACTGAATATACATAATCATCTTCTCCAACATCTTGAATATATTCCAAGACTTCATCTCTAGAGTATAGTAATGACTGATTGGAATTAATGGAAAGAATATGGACAGAAGATAGACATGATGGTTCTCTAGAATCACCTACCTGAGCTGGACATGATTTGGCAGAAGAAAAGTCATTACTGAAAGATTTATAACAATTGTAATAGGCCTTATGATCAGAATTAAAGGTGATAAGCCCTTGCCTCCAATCAATAGATGGATTAGAATGATTAAGAAAGTCAAAGCACCAAATGAGGTTTTCTTCCTTGGGAGTATCATTGACTAAAAAGTCCTATTCAAAACTTGGGAAGGATGGAAGCTCAACCATATATTTGGTATGGTGAGTCACAAATAGAGAAGATGAATCATAAGAGCTCAAGATAATAAGAGAAATACTCACTGGGAGTTCTGACATGGTCAAAGAATACTTTTGCACAAACTGCTTTGCAATAAATGAGTTGGTAGCACCAGAATAAATGAGAATACTGTAAAACACATCAGAGAGAGAAGAAAAGACAAAAAATTCAAGAGAATTTTTTATACCAGTATTCTGAATTCACGATTTTGCTCTGGATGGAAAACAGTGAAGACCATTGAACACAACATGATCTTCACCCAGGCTTTTCCTCAGCTGGGAAATCTGGTTTTGAGGCCTTTGAAACAAGAATAAAGACTATGCTTGTGAGCCTGTGAGATATGTATAACATACCCATAAGGCCGCAAATGATTTTATATACAGCTGATTTAGTCTTCAACAGACTTTTCAATTGAATTCAAAATAAAAAATAACAAAAAATAAGTATAACTTTTTTTTGGATAAGCAAATTTATAAATATTATTTCATTTTTGGATTCTACACCAAAAATGACCTAGGGTACACCCATAGGGTGTTATACCCAAAAAAGCTTATTTCTTATGTTATTGGAAGATTTAAGAATCTCAAAGTAATAATGTAGCTTTTTTAACATGTTTTTAAATTTTTTAAATTTAAGCTTGAATAAGCTTAGGTTTAAAATTGCATAAGGTTTATGCAAACTTACCAAAATTTTAGTTAAAATTGAGGTGTTGTGTATATTTACTGAATTGGCTAAGGATTTGCCATACAGAATGTAAATCCTGCGTGAGCTCAATTTAAAAGTGTTTAAGGCCAGAGTATGGCTTTAAATAAATAAAAGGGCAAAATCCACACAAAAAGGTGGGACAAAGGAAAAAGACCAAACAGAGATGAGGTACCCAACTTTTTGGATCTGCAAGGATTCAATTAAGGTTTTTCACCTTTATTGTAGGATTTTCAACCTTATTTGAACTTTAAGATTAGACTTTGATCAAACCTTGAGGTTTAAACTGGTTTCATCCAAATTTGGACAGGAATTTCAAGCTGCCAAAGGGTAAATTCCAATATGTAGGCTTCAAATTCAAGTTTTGAGACCTGTCAAAGCTTAAAAAAGCTTAAAAATCTAAGGTTACAAGCATTAAATCCTTATCAAAAGTTAAGGTTTAGTGTTTATTGCTATTTTACATGGAACATTAGCAATAACTTCAAAAATTCATTAAAAATCCAATTCTTAATGGATTTTCTCAAAGATTTTACACTGCTTACAACTTAATATTATTTATATATAAATTAAATTTTAAGTATCTTTTATAAACAAATTTCCTGGGTAATAGGCCTGTAAATTCACGCTTTTAATTTTACTTACAGAAAACTAAAATTTCTTTAAAAATTAATCAAAAATTGAGTTTAACAGATGTCTGCTTCAAAATCTATTTTTAAGTTGTTCATATGATGAAATTTAATATAGATAAACGTATTTTATAATAAACCTTAAAGTAATTGACCTAAATGAGGATTAAAGTTACTTGGAGTTAAGAATAACACTGGTAACTTTAAATTGGAATCAAAATAAGTTACCTTAAGTTAGAAACCTTATTTTTAAGAATGTTTTTCAGTTTTGACATGAGCATGCCCTCTATATTCATTGTGAATCATGAGAGCTGCTTTGTAGACATAAAAAGAGTCTTCATCCCTGTTTTTGTCCATCATCAATCATCAATCCAATCATATTGGACATTTAAAAAGGTAAAGTTTTATTATATATAAAATCTCATTATTCAAGTATTTCTTAAGTATATTATACTTTATAAATGGTAAATTAAAGAATTGAAATCATAGAAATTAGATTATTGTTGTAATTACCTATAATATATTTTAACTTATAGGATTATTTGCTTTAAAATATCTTTTAATATCCACAAATTCCTCTCAAAAACTCTTTAATTACATTTTTTATTATGAAAATTTGGTTTATCTTCTAAAATATTGATTTTTGGCGTGTTTTTCACTTATAATGATTATTTAATATAATAACTGTTGTTTTTTGACTTGTTGTATTAAATTTATATTATAAGTAAGTTTTCTATAAAATTCTATATCTTTTTTTATCTATTATTAGTTTTATTATATAGAACTTTTCTGTAAGAATTATTTCTTCACAGTGTGTGTTTTAATTCTTTTATAAATAATATTTATATATTATTTATAAGTGGTTAAAAATTTATGTTTTCCGCATGTAATTGTCTCATTAAGAGCTTTACACTTCTTATTGCTATCATTATCAGTGACTATAACAATAATTGAATAATTATAATTTATTATAACTATTATATATTATTATTATTTTATATAATAATAATTAAATCTATTGCTTATATATAGTTATTTTTAATAATTATATTTATATTTGGTGTCAGGGTGACTCTATGATATAGCTGTACAATGAAAGATAAAAGCTATAACTGTGAGTGTGACACGAAAATAAAGATGATAGTTAAGATAATAGAGGGTAAGAAGGGCTATACTAAATGAATTTAATGATGGTGAGTGCTGCTGATAGCCCTGGGTGCAGTGTTTGCCTGTTGGTTTACAATAACAAACCCTACAATACTTAAGTTTAAAGTATAACCTGTTAAATTCTAAGGGTAACACTTCTTTTCAGAAGTTATACCATGTAATACTACTAAGAACAGGATGCTGGATTAGCTTACTGGTGAGGCAAAGCCTCCTTTTATCTTGTTCTGGGGTAGTGGGAGGTGGTTTACCTCTGCACATGACCACAGAGTGAAAACTTTCACTACTTTGGGCTGATTTGTGGTTCTACACACTCAATACAGACTGGTATTGGGTGTAAATGTGGTTTTAGAACCACAAGTAGTCCTTTTTACACTATACAGGTTGAACATTTTCACCAATGGAGTTTACAGGTGTGTTCTGGTGCTTCTGACACATCAGAAGCAGTACAGAGCCTGTATGGACCTCTGTATTTGACTTAACTATGATGTATTGAAGTATAAGCAAGCTTCTTTGTCTGTTTGACACCTCATAATCATACGTATGGGATAGTATCCCACTGTAAGGCTGTATTGGCCAAACTGTGGGATTTTAGCCTTAAAACTGCTATACCTTTGTCATTTTTCCAGATATTGAGCTCAGAATTGGTTCATTGTGGAGCCCTGGATGCGATATACACAATGGTACCTCATTTGGTATGGTTATCATTAAACATGGCAAAGTTATGCCATGTACAAGTTTTCTTGTACACATTTATGATTTGTCCAAAAACTGTATGAAATTTGTTTGCTCCATATCTTTTGTTCTACGTAGGATATGGGGAAATGGATGGCACCATTAGATAGCCCTGATTGTGCTATTTGAAAGAAGACCCCACTTTAGGTATCTCACACTAAAACTGTGGAAGTTAGATGAGAGGTGAATATTTTAATCACCCTTATTTGACCTTATTTTGGTCATAACTTCTGTAATTATGGTGCTAGTTCAGTTTGGCTAGTACCATTGGATAGCCCTGACTTGAAGCTTCAATTTGAATAACCATTTGATGGGGTTAAGTCTGTTCCTCTGGATTTCAGATGAGAGGTGAAAATTGAGATTTATGCTCAGCAATAGCTTTGTGCAGGAATACCTTTGTTATTCTTTGTCCTATGATTATGGGACTTGTATATTTTGAAAGAGGTAATTTTCCTCTTTCTTTTGATACCTTTTGATTTAATTTGGCTCAGCACCATGTTTTGGTGGTATCTTGGATTTACCATTGGTTTAGGGTATTTGGCTGTCATGCTTGTGCTCTGGTTTTAAGTCACAGGCTGACATACCCTCCCTCTAAAAAAGGCTCATCATTGATGAGACTTCCTTTTCTTCTTTGAGGTATTATAAGGGTTCATGTGACCTTGAGCCAACAACTTTCTTGTATTCATTCCCTCCCTGTCTGGTGGCTTATGTTTCAGACCATCCAGGTGTTTGGTCATTGGTCTCCTTCTTTTGGAGTGAACTTAACCAATTTCCTCTGTTCCATGGTTCTTAAGTTCTACCAAATATTCCTCATGGGGGTTTGGTTCACTGTATGAATTATGTCCACAGACATTCCCCACACTATCAGAGTCAGATTCATGACCTTCTTGGTCTTATCTTGTTTCTTCCTCTCTTGAAAGCATCTCTTCCCTGTCTTTGGGAGAATTGTCTGAATAGTGATTGGGTGATTCCAAGTTGTGGAATCCTGTTGCAATTTCAGAATCTGAATCATTAGTTTCTTTGGCTTCCAGGGTTGAATTCTCCCTGTTATCACCAGTACTATGGTTATTGTATCTACCAATAGATGTTCTAATCCTTACTTCTTGCAAGGTATTGGATATTTCATCCAAGGTGGATTCTTTGGAGCATCTGCATTTTACTGCATGTTCTAAGTCTCCTGGTAATTTGGTCAACAGTTTGTGATTTCTAATTTCTGTTGTTATGTGAGGGTCAATGGCTATTAGCCTTTTTGACTGTCTCAGACACCAATCATATGGATCTTTGTCCACTGTGTATATATCATTTCCAAATGAAAGGGTTTTCTTCCATATCCATGTATCACTTCTGTAATTTTTGGATTATTTGGCTCCTCCACCATGGCCAGTTTCTTCTGCCATGAATTTCTTTCATTTCTGTGTGCCAAATACTAGCATTTCCTTTGAAAGCTGTATTCAATCTGGCAGTAATCCAGTAATCTGGTATACTTGGTACATCATTGAGGAGTACCTCAATATAATAAATGAGTTCCATATGATCATATTCTCCCATGCCAGAGAATCTGGGCCAACTTGAAGCCTCTGGAAGCTGTTTTAATGCTTCCTTCCCTGAATAAGTCATCTTATCTCCACCTTGGTATTGTGATTGAGATCTTGGCTTCTTCTCCAACATATCATCTGGTTTGATGTCTTCCTGGTGGTATGGAGTGTTTCCAGAAACATGCCCTTGTGTTTGGGGTTTCATTTTTTGGCAGTAATTGAACAATTTGTCAATATCTTGATCCAGGTATTCCCTATCCCTTTTGCAGTGATTTTGCTTCTCTAAGGCTTGATTTAGTCTTCTTTTGGTATCTTCTGAGGCTTTACACAATTCAGTATAGTCCTCTTAAAGAGGATGAATAGTTTTGGTTTGTAAGGTATAAACCTCTTGTAAGCTTGAAATACTTTCATGGAGTCTTTCAAACTCTTTTTGAGTTTGTTCTACAAATTGGAGAAATTGTAACCATAGAGTATTACTTCCTATGTAACTCTGAGGTATCACAACATTGTGTTTCATATGAGTGGAGATATCATTCCTTAGAATAGGGCTGCTAGCTGCATTAGAAGTATTTAAAACTGTTTGTTGTTTCTCTTTACTTCTTGCAATAGGGCCACCAATTTCTGGATCATAGGATCTGACTCTTTCTGCCTCTGGTTGAAAGAAGTCTTTTTCTTGCCCTATGATCCTCTTCCTCTCCTGGATTCTATATATCTTGGATTGGAAAGTATGGTGACTCTTGGTCACTGATCTGCTGGTGCCTGAGTGGTCTGAAGCCACTAGGTAGTCTGGTTGGCTTACCAGTCCTCATGAGCATGAGAGGGTCAGAGTATCTAATCTCTGGTTCTATTTCTCTTCTATAATAAGTTCTTTGAAGAATATCTCTTTGAGGGAAATCTTCTGAATACTTTCTACAAGTTCTTTGTAGTGGAAATCTGGTTTCAATTGCCTGTCTGCCATTCTCCATTGGAGAAGTTCTTGGAAGATTTGATAGGTTAGAACAAACTGTTCTATGCAAGCCATTTCTGGAGGTTTTCTGTTGAAAGCCATCTTGCAAGGTGTAGGAAGGTTCATTTTGCCATGTATTATGACTTTGAACAACTTCAACTTCGTTCTTTTCCAGGCCTCTATTACAACTGATGGCTGTTTATAGTTGTAAGGAATAATCCCTTGGAAATTCAAAGTCTTTGGAATGAGGTGGTATCATTTCTAATTTATAAAGTGAGAGTTTCAGATAGTTGATTAAAACCCTGTTTTGTTAGGAATGGATAAGTCACTTTGGACAAGTTATTATTAAAAATATCAATAATTTTTAAAGAAAACTTTCCCAATATATACTTTTTATGTAAAACAAATCAATAATAAAATATGGTTTTTATTTTATTATGAAGTATTATTACTGAAATTATCAATAATAATGATACTAATCAATTTTTACACCAATTTTGGTGAAAAAATAAATTATCAGAGTTTTTCTTTGAGAAAGATTCAACCAATATATACTTTGTATATATTATGAAAAGAAATATCAATAATAAAATATGATTTTTATTTTATTATTAAGTATTATTACTGATATTATCAATAATAATGATAATAATCAATTTTTCATGCCAATTTGGGTGAAAGAATGAATTTTAAAAGTTTTTCTTCAAGAAAAATTAAAACAATATATACTCTGTATATATTATGAAAAAAAAATCAATAATAAAATATGATTTGTATTTTATTATCAAGTATTATTACTGAAATTATCAATAATAATGATAAGAATCAATTTTTAGCGCCAATTTTCACAAAAAAATGAATTATTAGAGTTTTTCTTGGGGAAAATTCAAACAATATATACTCTATATATATTATGAGAAAAAGAAAATAAATAATAAAATATGATTTGTATTTTATTATCAAGTATTATTGCTGAGATTATCAATAATAATGATAATGATCAATTTTTCACACCAATTTGGTTGAAAAAATGAATTATCAGAGTTTTTCTTTGAGAAAAATTCAAACAATATATACTCTGTATATATTATGAAAAAGAAAATCAGTAATAAAATATGATTTGTATTTTATTATGAAGTATTATTACTGAGATTATCAAAATAATGATAATAATCAAGTTTTCATGCCAATTTGGGTGAAAGAATGAATTATTAGAGTTTTTCTTTGAGAAAAATTCAGAAAATATATACTTTGTATATATCATGACAAAAAAACCAATAATAAAATATGATTTGTATTTTATTATGAAGTATTATTATTGAAATTATCAATACTAATGATAATAATCAATTTTTCACGCGAATTTGGGTTAAAAAATGAATTATTAGAGTTTTTCTTTAAGAAAAATTCAAATAATATATACTTCGTATATATTATGAAAAAAAATCAATAATAAAATATGATTTTTTTTTTATTATGAAAAGAGAGTATTTTATAAATATAAATTATATATTTATAACTCTTCAAAAATGATGAAAAATATTATTTTCCAAAAAAAATATGTATACATTTTTTGGTTTTTTTAGTAAAAAAAATCAGAATAGAGAAAAACCACAAAATTAATCCCCTTCAGGGCTTCTTGTGGTTAACAGAAAGTGAAAATAAGCAAAAAAAAAAACAAGTATAATAACTATAAACTGCATGAAGATAAGCTAAAAATAGTGAAAACAAGCTATAATTTTGTCTAAAATAGGTAACAAACCAGGCCAGGCACCATAAATGTCAGGGTGACTCTTTGATATAGCTGTACAATGACAAATAAAAGCTATAACTCTGAGTGTGACACGAAAATAAAGATGATAATTAAGATAATAGAGGGTAAAAAGGGCTATACTAAATGAATTTAGTGATGGTGAGTGCTGCTGATAGCCCTGGGTGCAGTGTTTGCCTGATTGTTTACAATAACAAACCCTAAAATACTTAAGTTTAAAGTATAACCTGTTAGATTCTAAGGGTAACACGTAATAATACTAAGAAAAGGATGCTGGATTAGCTGCCTGGTGAGGCAAAGCCTCTTTTTATCTTGTTCTGGGGTAGTGGGAGGTTGTTTACCTCTGCACATGACCACAGAGTGAAACCTTTCACTACTGTGGGCTGATTTGTGGTTCTACACACTCAATACAGATTATTATTGGGCGGAAATGTGGTTTTAGAGCCACAAGTAGTCCTTTTTACACTATACAGGGTGAACATTTTCACCAATGGAGTTTACAGATGTGTTCTGGTGCTTCTGACGCATCAGAAGTAGTACAGAACCTGTATGGACCTCTGTATTTGACTTAACTATGATGTATTGAAGTATAAAAAAGCTTCTTTTTCTGTTTGACACCTCATAATCATACTTATGGGATAGTATCCCACTGTAAGGGTGTATTGGCCAAACTGTGGGACTTTCTCCTTAGAACTGCTATAAATTTGTCAGTTTTTAGGATATTGAGCTCAAAATTGGCTCATTGTGTAGCCCTGGATGTGATATACACAATGGTACCTCATTTGGTATGGTTATCATTAAATATGGCAAAGTTATGCCATGTACAAGTTTTCTTGTACACATTTATGATTTGTCCAAACACTGTATGACTTTTGTTTGCTCCATATCTTTTGTTCTAAATAGTATATGTGAAATGGATGGCACCATTAGATAGCCCTGATTGTTCTCTTTGCAAAAAGACACCACTTTAGGTATCTCACACTAAAAGTGTAGAAGTTAGATGAGAGGTGAATATTTTAATCACCCTTATTTGACCGTATTTTGGTCATAACTTCTGTAATTGTGGTGCTAGCTCACTTCGGCTAGTACCATTGGATAGCTTTGACTTGCAGCTTCAATTTGAATACCCATTTAATGGGGTTAAGCATCTTCCTGTGTATTTCAGATAAGAGGTGAAAATTAAGGTTTATGCTCAGTAATAGCTTTGAGCAGGAAAAACTTTGTTATTCTTTGTCCTATGATTATGGGACTTGTATATTTTGAAAGAGGTGATTTTGCTCTTTCTTTTGATACCTTTTGAGTTAATTTGGCTCAGCTCCATGTTTTGGTGTTATCTTAGCTTTACCATTGGTTTATGGTATTTGGCTAACATGCTTGTGCTCTGGTTTCGAGTCACAGGCTGACATATGTGGTTATAATATTTTATTATATTATATTTTTCTATTGAGGAAAGTTATAGTACTCTTGATATTGTTACTATTATCAAGAGTTTTATACACAAACCTTACAATGCTTCCCACCACAATAGGCAAATAATCCCTCCTTGATTCTTCTTTCTTTTTCAGAACCCATCAGCTTGAAGTCCTTATTCAACAAAGAATAATGGGGCTTGTCCCTCTTCTGATAGTTTTTCTTCTTCTGTTGATTTGAGCTTGAAGAATTTTGAGTATGAGAAGAATTTGACTTTGACTCTTCAGGCTTCTTCTCTTTGTGATGACTATTCTCCTTGTGCTTCTCATGGTACTTGGAATTGCACTCCAGGGTAATATCCATTAAGCCTTGAAGAGATTCAATTATTGAAGGATGGGAGGCCAATTGATCCAGAATTCTGGATGGCAATCCCTTCCTTAAATAATGGATGAGAGGTCTTTCACCCCAATCTCCAATCCTCAAAACCAAACTTCTGAAATCAGCAATTTATAATGAAACATGTTCACCTCCTTTCATTCTTAAGGAATCCAACTCTGCTTCAGATTTTCTAGCTTCATTTGGGCCCCCCAAAAAAGTAGAGTTGAGATTGAAATAAAGTCCATGAATTGAGAAGGTAATTTGGATCTTCATTAGTGGGATTGGAAAGATAAGGCTCAATATATTTTGCAGCCCTTCCAATAATAAATGAAGTGGAATAGAGAGCTTTCTTCCTATCTTGACAGAAATTCACCGGATTACTATGAACAATTAGTTGACAAGACTGAATGAAGCTTCTGACTTTGAAGGGCTGAGTCCCATCAAAGCATTCTGGTGCCTCCATAGATGGAGTCTTGAAGTTTAGTGATCTTTATGCTTCAGAAGATAAAGCTGTTTGAAGATTGGTCATAATTTGAGTCATTTGCTTCATAATGGCCAATAAGAATGGTTCAGACTGATGAGAGACAGGCTGATTAGACTGGGCTAGAGTTAGCCCTCCAGTACCTTGGGATGCCCCCAAAGGAACAGGAAAACCTTTAGTACCATCAGACTTTTCCTCTTCCACAGAATTCTCCTCCTCATCTCCACCATCTTCACCAGTACCTTTAAAAGTGGTTCTTGAAACTCTTGAAAAATGGCCAACTACTCCTGAAAAAGAACTTGATCTCCTTGGCCCTTTTCCTTCCTTCCTGGATGGTGCTTCTACTTCCAAATTTAGTCCTCTTCCTAAGTGGGCCCTCAGTTGAGGAACTTCTGGGGTGCCCTAAAGAGGATCTCTTGGAGTTGAAGTAAGAACAGCTTAAGCTCTGCCCTGAGATCTTCTCTACCTTGCAGGAGGTGAGTGTTGGACAGGCATGATTTTAAGGATAAAATTGGAATAAAATGAAAAATAATCAAAATTTGAAGATGCAAAACCTGAGGAAATTCAAAGGAAAGCTTGAAGTCAAAATCAAAATCAATATCTTGAAGGAAAATCAATAAATCAAAATGAAATATTCAGGTAAATCAATCAATAAAATGTCAACTGAAATCTTGAAGTCAATAAGTCAATATATCAAATCAACCTTGTAGGCTCCTGTTGTGACTAATGTAGCTCCATGAGTAGGGCATGGGAAATACCATCACTTACCTGCACTTTGGTACTCAGTGCTCCAAACCCAGGGGTACTGTCACATGGTGGAATGTGATCTACAACTTGCCAGTATTAACTGGTCTTTAAACCGGTTTAATAGCATTTTTGGAAAGAGTTCCCTTTTCCAAGGTCTAGCAGACAGAATTGTGACAGTATCTCAAATTTTTAGTTAATTTTTAAATTTTCACAGTTTTCTATGAGACTATTTCATTTCAAATTGAAATAAAATTAAGCTTTAAAATGATACTATGAAGCCAAAGATATAACATGTGAGCCTGAAAGCATGTAAACTTCTACATCCTATAGAGACTTAAATTAATTTCCATGAATTTTTCCTCATTGTCTTTTATTATTTTGTATAAATTTCAAATGGTTAAGATAATGCTATAATAACATTAATTAAATATGGTTGCCATGACTAATTTCTCATTTGTTTCATAGTATTTGTTCAAGATATTTCTTTGATTTTGTTGATATTTTTGTTCTTGTTACTATAAAAAATCCTTTCTGATTCAAATAAGATGAATTCATTATATTTTCATTTCAAATTTGCAAAGAAAATATTTAAGAAGATTAATTCTCTTTGAATTAATCTCCAAAGCTCTTAAAAAATATATTTACACATTATAATTACTTACATCTTATTTTTAAAATATTACCCCTCTGCAATGCTTACTGTTGATGTTGAATTCTAACAGTAATTAGAGTTTAATGTATTAGTGATGCATCTATTGATTAAACTGATAGTATTCCACTTTGTCTCTACTTGGAAAATTCCTAGTATTAATACTGTAAGCCACAAAAGAGGCCCCATGTAGCATAACATTTAGCTAAGGCCAATTTGAAATAAAGGAATAGAAAAAAGGACTAACATAATAAGATACCAGAAAAAATGTGCAAGTATGAAAGTACTAATATAACTATCAAGTCTTAGGGGGTTGCTAAAATAATTATGTTATTCTTAAACCTTCAGTGTAATATCTCTGAATTTCATACAATTCACAAAACTTCCTCTGAAGATTTGTCTTGAAGTATTCCCAAAAATTAACAAATCTTTCTCAAATTATGTGCCATATCAAAAAAAATCCATTTTCTATAAGCTTAACTTCATGCCCCAAATTATTAAACTTCATTGGAAATCCTTTTATAGATGACTAATTTCTTTTGGGAATACTTATTAACATTTCACTTCCAACACTTGAGTTAAGAAAATATTTATAGAACCTTATATTCCACAGAAAGTCATTTATAATTTGATTTTTTGGGTGAAAAAGTAAATTTAAATACCAAATAGAGCTCTAAGTCAACCAAAATAAGAATTAAAACCTGTTTTGTAATAAAATATTCAAAATAGACATATTTTGGGATTGAAAGATTATATCAAAAACATTTCCTGATAGACCTTCCAGAAGAATTATCAATTCTCATACTTTGCAAATTTTAAATCTGTGAGAAATCCCAAATATTCTTTCATAAAAAGAATTGTTTTATTTTGATAGTCACATATATACTTTGTAAGTCTTTCAAAAAAAAAATATTTTTGGTTAAGTTCCCTTTTAAACTATTTCTATTTTATATGCAGAGATATACTGCTCTATTTCCTTGAAAAAATATGATATTCAAATTCTTCTTACTTAAACACACTAAAATTTCCATATAATTTTTTATTATTTTTCTCATTTAGATTCCCCAACTCCAAAATTGTCATAGCTATAGTTACCCTTATCAAATATTCAGCCAGATATTCTAATCAAATATTTAGATCTATTGAAGCTCTCCTGATGGTAATTAAATCTGATCTGAGAAGAATTGATTCCAGTTTCAAATATAACAAATCATATATCCAAAATTCCAATTGATAGAGATTGTTTTTCAGAATATGTATTTTTTTTGTCATTTTTATATAGGCTTAGTAAACCATATCTATCCTCCTTAAATATTTCATTAAAATATCCTTATAGCCAATATATTGTTTTCAAACTACTCTCAACTTTTATGTATAATAAATTTTTTTAGATGTTTTAATGTAATTTACTATTTGAAGATGAATTCTATACTAAAATCAATTTTTAACCTTAAAATCAAAATCAAAATTTTGACTTAAGTAATATGGAGAAACGATTCCTCCAGGTATTACATATGCCCCAATCCCCAAAATCCTTTAAAGCTGTTTCATATTAGTTTTTTCTTTATCAATGAAATCAATATATTATCTTGCTTATTTTTTTTCAAGTGAAATCATTCAGTTTGATTCAAATGATGGAAATTTTAAAAATAAAAAGAAAGACATTTTTTGGAAAAAAAACAAGTTTTTTCTCTCCTTCAATTAAGATAATCAAAATAATTCATCAATTGATTCTGAACATTTTTTTCAATAAGAACAAGATCTTAATTTAAATTTAGTTATCTTATCTCGTAGGTAATGCTAAATATTTATCATTAGTATTTCTTTTTGGTTAAAAGTTTGATATAATTTTTATTGAAATATCAACAAAAAATTGCTTTCCTAAGTTTTTAAGGTCATAAATACTTCGATCAAGTTGTTTGGGAAAAAAATCTAACAAAAATAAGGAAATCCGTTCTCGTTGATTTTAAAATTTATTGAAAATTTGTCAAAAATCTGCAATACTTAATTGGATTTAAACCAAATTATCTTATGCAATGAAATTTTGGTTTTAATATGTTTTTGTAGATTTAAATAATGAAGTGGATCAAAACTTAGGATATTCAATATTTCTTCATTCAATTCAATTTTATCAAAAAACTTCCATTTAATGAACTACTTTTTCTCCTAATATTATGTTTTAAGAAAATCAAAAGAATGTGTTTTATTTACCCATTAATCTTTTTTTCAAAGAAAATTTGACATGAACCTATGAAAATGTATATGTTAAATTCATTGATAAATTTGGTAATTTGTCTATTTTGAAGAATCTTAAATGCTAAGAATAATATATTCAATAAACAAATATGTAATTAAATACTCATTTTATCTCAACTTTGTGATTGATATGGTTTAAATTGAATATATATATATATATCATCCCCTTTTTATTGGTGTTTAGTCATTTTTTATATAATTGAATTTTCAAATTCAGATTTCTCAGTGTTCAACCAATTCAGTTTGAGGCTTCTCAGAAAATATTTTACCACAAATTACATAAAGTTAAAGAAATTGAACCTGCACTTACCTAAGCTCAATACAGAACTATTAACTTATTACAAATCCTCTTGTACTAAATCAAAATATGAAGCTCTACTTCTCTAAGGGTTTTTCTAAGATTCAAATTCTGATGTAATCAAGCCTTTCAAAATAATTTCCCTGATATTATTATTTGAAACTTTTCAGAATCACTAGATTTATATAGTTTTATCAAGCTTACTGGAAATGTAGGATGCTTATTGCTAAGTTCCTTGGATAATTCTACTTCAATTTAATTTTCTCCATGGAGGACCTTAATAACAAATCTTCCTACAAAGGAGTCTTTAAGCCTTTTTCATCCTTCAATTTTATTGAATTTGGTTGTAGATACAAGTACTAGATCTCTCACTTTGAAATCTGCAGTGGCATGTGATTTGTCCCATTTGTTTTTGGCATATGAAAATGAGTCCTCCATGCACCATACTGCAATCTTTCTAGCTTTGTATAGCATTCTTTTGAAGGTTATAGCTGTGGGATGTATTATTCTTATTTTCTATATCCAATAATATTGGGTTATATCACTAAGGGTATTCTCTCCAGTTTATAATATCTTTCTGATTTTATTCTTTAATTTTATTCATTTAATCTCTCATAATCCAAATTAATGCTTTTGAATTTACTCATCTTTCTATAAATACTCTCATTCATATTTCACTCATTAATATTTACCATTGAATGTGAGAGGAAATACTTCCCCTTTCATTTACTGGGTTCCATTTTGAATTTTTTTATCATATTTCATCTTCAAAACAATATATTCCCATCTATCATACTGACCTCTTTATCAAATACATCTATTTTGAGCCTTTTAATCCCTCTAAATCCATTTTACCCTTTCTGCAAAGTCTTCATGACAAGTTAATCTATTCAAATAGATATTTGATGGAAAAATATTACAAAAATTCTATTTTTCAATGATGATATCTATAAATAAGAATAAGACCAAATAAAAGATAATCATGACTAATTACTCAAAATCAATTCCCACATATATCTTTTTATTTATTTAGAAATATTTTGGAAATAAGTAGTCTCAAAGATATCTTTCTAATATATTTTGAATGGAATTTAATATTGCTTAGCCTAGAATAACCGTATTCAACAGAATTCTCATAAAGCAAGTTCTCTTCAAAAATTACTTATTCAATTTCAAAATTAATGATATTTAGGCTTCCAGGTTATGAGATAAGCTTAAGGAATTCAAATATTTTTTTTGTGCTATGAAATATTGATGTTTTTAGGGAAATTCAGAAACAAACTATTCATTATTTTTATTGAACATATCATGAATTTTCTACTTTATTTTCTCTCAAAAATAGGAATAAAAATGCATGATAAAGATTAAATATATTTATTACTGGCTATAAATCTTTCAAATAATGAATACAAGAAATAATTTATATTTATAATGTTATTTTTAATTAATATTTCCAAATTTCCTCAAGACTTGATTATTTTGACTCACAAACTTAGCCCAAAAGTCCAAAAACAAAGCTAAGAAACATATAAAGATATGAATGAAAGGGATAAGATTCATTAAAGAAAATACTTTTTTAATTAATACTATGAAAATACTTTCAAAAAAAATCGAAAACAAGGATTAAGGGTATATGTGAGCCTTGAGGTATATTTTACATACCCAAATAGGCCACAATTATCTTAAAAAGAAATTTTGAATTATGCAAAACTCATAAGTCATGCATATATCCAAAATTCATCATTTTCAATTTCAGAAAAGATGAATAACTTTTTATTGAGTAAGTAAATCCATGGATTTAAGACCAGATTTGGATTCTACACAAAAATTCACCTAGGGTAGCTCCATAGAGTGAATAAGCTCAATTTAAGTATTTGAGGTGGTAAAATGGAAAATACTTCAATACCACATCATTAATACCACATAAAAGATCCGTGAAAATTTTTGTTTTTCTTGATTTTTAGCCAAAATAATGGGAAAGTGAGAAATCCCATGTTACATATACACTAAGAATAGTGTTATGCATGTTTTGAGCACTTAATATCATGGTATTCTTACATGGACTTTTGGTACACCCATAGTGGATATCTCACTTTAAGCTTAAATTACTATTTTGACGTAAAAAATAGGCAAGGGGGACAAAAGACATCAAAGAGAGCCAGGGTACCCAACTTCTGAGGCCTCAGAGGCGTGGATAGCTCCAGAGCATGGATCCATGGCTCATCTTGGCCCAATTGGTAAACTAAAACTCTTTGGGAACTTGGTTACCAAGTTACAACTACTGTAAAACATCAGAAAATAGCAAATAACCTGCTATTTTGACGTGCCAAGGAGGTAATGAGCTACTTACACTCCTGTAACCATGTCAATTACTAATGACTTTCCATGGATAAACCCCAAAAGAGTAATTAAAACCCTTTTGGGACCCATATTCATTGATTTACCTCATAGCAACCAGCAAAACACTGCTATTTGCAATTCTACGTAGAAATGAGGTAAAACCTTCAAAAATTCATTAAAAATACAATTCTTAATGAATCTTTCTGAAACTTTCAGGACTAAAGGAGAACTGTATTATCTATGGTACAACCAAAAAGAATTACAGTTTTACTAGAAAAATTAAAGGTTTTACTTACAGTCCATTTTTGGATATTCTACGTGAAACACTGAATCTTCAAAAATTCACAGTAATTACAACCTGTGATGAAATTGGTAATAACATTGATAACTTTGAGAAATCAATGATTATTTTAGAATAAAAGAAGATTTACAAGTGTTACTCCTTTTATTCTTAACCATATTGGGGTTGGTAGTCACGTAAAAGCATCAATTAAGTAATTATGATAATCTTACATGACAACAGATGATGCAATCAATAATCCAAAAAGGTTTATTGTTTTCTCACTCACTGGTTTTTCAGTTTGCTCCATGGCACGCCTCTGTGAGCTGTTGTTGACTTAAAAGAAGCCTCTTCTTGCTGTTTTTTTTATCATCATCTTATCAATTTATTAAATCTTTATTACCAACAAGTAAGTATTAGTTCAACTATTCTTAAGTGTTTTAATTCTTTCAGAATCAATCAGAAAGACGTGAAATCATAGAATCCAACTATATATTGTTGTAATACTGTTATAAATCCTTTTGATCCCTTAAATCCACAATTCCACGTCAAATTTCTCTACTTTTATTATCAATAAGTTCTTTGGAGTATTAGTGAGTCATTTATCTTTAATTCTTAAAGTTTTTCTCTAGTAATAGTTTTCTTCAAGAATTATCTTTATAATTATTCTTGCAAAAGATAATTATATATTAAAATAATTTTATTATTTTAATAAAGAAGTTTTTATTATTAAATTCTTCTTGTAATTGATTCTTGTAGACAATTACTTGCTCACTGTTAAAATCACTAGTAGTGCTTAACACGTGAAAGAAATAATTTTTAATTATTTAATTGTGGTTATAATAATATTTTATTATTATATTTCATAAGAACAGACATAGTACTGTTGATTAATAGTGATATTATCATCAGTTTCATAGTCACATCTTACATTTGGGGGCCTGGCCGTGTTTTTTGAACCTTGTACCCTTAATTAATATATTTTTAAGCTCTAAAATATATTAATTTAATTAATTTTTTTCTTTCAATTTGGAGTTAAAATATTTTTATTTTTGAAATTGTTTTAAAATCTTTTTCATTGAGGAATTTGGTTTAATTTTATATTGTTTTTACACGTGGCTTTTTCACATCCAAAAACTTATAAAATTATTCTTTGAGTTACTCTGAATTAATTTTCATTCAAAATCTTGAATTTTAATTTTTTTTCTTTAAAAAGAATAATTTTTTTAATATTAAAAAATATAAAACTTATAAGAAATCTTTAAAAAATATTTTAAAAAGTATAAAAAATAATTTTTTCTCTTTTATAATTTCTTTTAGTGTCTTTAATCAAATACTGTGCAGCTGGCAACAGACTCAGTAAAAGATATATCACTAGTCCAGAATCTTCAGAAGCAGAATCTGAAGACAGTATTGAGGTGCAGATTGCTAAAAGAGGCACCTTATTCAACTCAGAAAAAGCTAAATTACCACCAAAAGGTGTGTATTTTATCTTATATTTTCACCTTTTATCTTTAAATTGACGTGAAAATGGTGCATACCAGAAATGGAAGCAACTATTCAGTCCAACCAGATGGATGTGGACAAAGAAGAGGCAAGACCAAATCCAGAAGTGCCAAATCTTCCACAAGAAAGGCACATCTGGAGGATGCCAGAGTTGCCCCCCATTCCCCAAGGTCTGTACCAACAGATTTTGACGTGAATTCTGAGCCTGAACTAATTTATGATAATATTTCCAGGGCTGAACCATTTTCAAGTGGCAGCAATAGAAATATATCAGAGCCAGTACAAAAATTGGTTCAGAGCAGCCAAAGAAGAGGAGTGGGAAATCTGCCCAAGCCTTTGGCAGGGGGCCATGAACTCCTACTTACACATCAAGAGCTTTCTGGGTCAGGAGAAGACCATAGAACTCTTAGGAGGTTGGAGCCCCCTGTCTTGCAAAGACAAGGTCAAAAAGATAAAGAATTGGTTGAAGAACCAGAGTCTTTTATCCATAGACCAGAAGAAAGAATTGGAAATGACTCCAACTTTGGAGACAGAGGCACCAGTGGCATCTACCAGCTCCAAACCAGCTCCAGAAGCATCCAAGGACAAGCCCAAAGGACCTCAAAAGAAACAGAGAGGTCCCAAGAACCATCAAGGCAAGGGCAAAGGCAAAGCCAATTGGCACAGACCTTACCCACAAGGGTACAGGATCCCCAGATTGGAGCCTTCAGCCGTGGACAGTGTCTTCAATATGGCCAGAACTCTTATGGAATTCACAGCCAAAGGGCAGGAAAGGATGAACAGGACTTTTCCACGCAAATAAATGATGTACATAGAAGTATTAGTGTAGAAATTGGCAAACTTGAGTCAAAGTTAAAGCAAATTACATTAGACATCAATGATTTAAAGAAAAATGATAAGCAACATTCTGATTGGCATAAATTGACAACTGTCACCCTTGAGTCAATTAGCAATGCTTGTGAAAGAATTGAGAACCAATGTCAAAATAATGACACAGAGGATCTTTCCATCTTTAAAGTAAATGATAGACTTAAAACTCTTGAAGACCATGTCTTACAAATAGTTAAGAACACCAATCAATTTGCTATACATTTAGCAAAAAGTGACAGTGAAAGGCAGAAATTGAAGAATGAAATAATTGCAAGTGTGGAGCAAATTCATAAGAATCATGAACCACATATGCCAAGACATTCTACACCTTTGACTGAAGAAAAACTTTCTGTCAAAGAAAGTTTGACTCCATTCTTAGGAGAGAATGTTATTTCTGCAAAGGATATTCCCAAATTAGAAGAATGGCCAACATTCTCTGGTGAAGGAGAATACAACCATATTGAATTCATCAGGACTATTGATATGTTGCAAGAGGACTTTAATATACCTGATGAAATCATAGTAGGAAAATTACATTGTTTGTTTACCAAGACTGCAAAGAAATGGTATTACAAAATGAGAATGGATCATGGAAGACATGACTGGTCTTGGTGGAAATCTGAAGTGATTACCAAATGGGCCAATAATTCTTGGAGGTTTAAAATGGAGAATGCTTTTGAAAGTGCCATTTTTAACTCAGAAAAAGACAAACCACTTACTTGGTTCTTCAAAAAAAAAGACAGATTATCTGCTTTACACCCAGATATGTCTGACACTATGATTAATATGAAAATATTAAGAAAATGTGGAGGAGAACTGGAACATGCTATCAAAAGCAGATGTGTGGAACCCTGTTCAACAGAGGACTACATTAATGCTATGGAAGATATCATTACCAGAACAAGAATTGGTAAAACTTGGGTTAGAAACCCAATAGAGTCCAAAATAGTCTCAAAGATTCCTAGAGAGGAAAGAAGACCAGAAAGACCTGTCTTGAAGTGTCATAAATGTGGAAGTACTTCACATTTAGCCAACACTTGCCCTAAGAAGACAAAGATCAATGAAGTTCAAATCATTGAAGACATTCAGTGTACTGAAGAGAAAGAAGAGTCTGATCAAGATTCTGCAGTCTCTGAAGATACACCAGTAGAAGACTATCCCATTGAAAACATTTCAGCTTTCTTTGAGGTCACAGAAGTCCATACCCACTTGCCACAGTACAGTGAGGATTGCTACAACCTGATCAATATCAAAGATGCCAGAATGTGTAAAACAAAACCTGCTAGAGGAAAGGGTTACACTGCTGGAGCATCCTGTATCACATCAGTTCTAATGGGTGATATTGAAGCCAAAGTAAATCTGGATACAGGGGCATTTTGCACTTGTATTGGCAAGGATTATCTCCAAATTATACTTTCTGAATGGAAAAACCATCTATTACCAATAGAAGGTGTACAGTTCAGTAGTGCCAGTAACAATATGTACCCCTTGGGCATATTGGATACTAATATTGTATTCCCACATCCAGCAGGAAGTGTAAGAATGAAAACTGAGATTGTAGTAATGGATAATTGTACATCTCAGCATATCATTCTTGGAAATGATTACTTGAATATTTATGGTATTGATATAAATAACCATAAAGACAGATATTTCACAATTGGAGATAACAAAAGGCAAAAATTTGCTTTCTCCAATATGCCAAAACAGATATCTGTAGTATCTTCTGTCAAAGATACTTACAAAGATGAATTTGTGTCTAAACAACTTGTTGAAGCACAAATTAATCCATCATTGTCACCAAAGATGAGGAATGAACTTATTGATGTATTATATACATACAATAATGCATTTGCATCTGATAATGAACCATTAGGCGCTATAAGGGGACATGAAATTGATATTACTCTCAATATTGATAGACCATATCCTCCAGTACTTAGAAGACCAGCTTATCCAGCCAGTCCCAGAGCTAGAGAGGCCTTGGAAAAACATATCCAAGAGTTGATCCAACTTGGTGTGCTAAGGAAAGTAGGCCATAATGAGGAAGTTGAAGTGACAACACCTGTTATTATTGCATGGCATAATGATAAGTCAAGAATGGTTGGAGATTTTAGAGCTTTGAATACCTACACAGTTCCAGATAGGTATCCAATCCCTAGGATCCAAGAAACCTTGACTCAATTGTCTAAAGCCAAGTATATAACATCAATGGATGCATTAAAAGGCTTCCATCAAAATGTTTTGACGCCTAAAGCTAGGAAATTACTTAGAATTATCACTCACTGTGGTATTTATGAGTATCTTAGAATGCCATTTGGCATTAAAAATGCTCCATCTCATTATCAAAGAATGATGAATACCATCTTCCCCACAGAATTGTCTGAAGGATGGCTTATCATTTATATTGATGATATTATTATATGTTCTGACTCATGGTCTTTGCACCTTGAAAGACTTGCAAGAGTACTTCATAAAGTTGCAGAAGTGAACATGAAAATTTCACTTAAGAAATGCAATTTTGGTTTTGAAGAACTCAAAGCATTAGGACATGTTGTTTCTGGTTTGAGCTTGGGTATTGACAAGAATAAAGTAGCAGCAGTGTTACTTAAGCCAATACCCCAGAATAAAAAAGAAATGATGTCTTTTCTTGGATTTGCTAGTTACTATAGGCAACACTTGAAAGATTTTGCAATTCTAGCCAAGTCACTTTATAGAATCTGTGATCAACAGACTGTATTTGAAATGACACAGGAAAGAATTAAAGCTTATGAGAAGATAAAGAAAGCCCTTACAGAAGCACCTTTACTCCTCATGCCTGACTGGAATATTCCTTTTAAATTGTACATTGATGCATGTGGAGATGGATTAGGAGCAGCCCTACACCAAGTCCAAATTATTGATGACAAACCTACAGAAGGACCAGTTTGTTATATCTCAAGACAAATCAAACCAACAGAAGCCAGATATGGTGCAAGCCAAATGGAGTGCTTATGTTTGGTATGGGCACTTGAGAAATTACACTATTACCTTGATGGCAGTGTTTTTGAAGTGATAACTGACTGTAATGCCGTGAAATCACTTCTTAACATGAAAACTCCCAACAGACATATGTTGAGATGGCAAATAGCCATTCAAGAATATAGAGGAAACATGACTATAGTTCATAAAGCAGGAAACATTCACAAGAATGCTGATGGACTTAGTAGATGGGCTTTAGCCAACACTCCTGATAACCCAGCTTATGTACCTTTGGAAGCTGAACCACAGATTCCAATTGAAGGGATTAACATAACTGATATTGGGACTGAATTCTTTGAAGAGGTCAGAGAGTCTTATAAACAAGACAAGAATTGCCATATCTTGACTTCTTTATTGGATAAAGACTGCAAAGACACATCTTTGGTTAATACACTAGATGAAGTTTGGAAAAATTCCTATTCTGAAGGAAGATTTCACTTGTTTGATGGGATTATTTACCATAGAACAAAACATTCTTGTGTGATGACATTGTGTAGTAGATTGCTCATCAATACCATTCTTCATGAATGCCATGATAGCATTTACTCTGGACACCTATCAGAAGACAGAACACTTCAAAAGGTGAAGAACTGTGCATGGTGGCCATCTTGGAGAAAAGAAACCATTGAATATTGCCATACCTGTGATAGATGCCAAAAAGCAAACAGGAGTACAGGCAAGAAATTTGGATTAATGATCCATATTCAAGAACCAAAATCCCCTTGGGAAGTTGTTCACATGGATTGGGTCACAGCACTTCCTCCAAGTGGTGACAAAAGTTATAATGCTTGTTTAGTCATTGTAGACAGATATAGCAAAACTCCCATATTCTTACCATGTCATAAAGATGACACTGCTATGGATACAGCTCTTCTTTTATGGAGTAGAGTTATTTCTCATACAGGGTTATTTAAGAATATCATAAGTGACAGAGACCCCAAGTTCACATCTGCACTTTGGACCAATCTTCATAGATTGTTTGGGACTAAGTTATCATTCTCTACAGCATATCACCCTCAAACAGATGGGCTAGCAGAGAGGATGATTCAAACTTTAGAAGACATGATCAGGAGATTTTGTGCTTATGGATTAGAATTTAAAGACTCAGATGGCTTTACCCATGACTGGTGCACTCTGATACCTGCATTAGAATTGGCATACAAGACATCAGTCCATTCTTCCACAGGACAAACTCCTGCTATGTTAGAAAAAGGATGGAATCCAAGACTCCCAGCAGACACACTGAGGAAAGACTTGATTGACATTCATCCTACAGCTTCCAGCTTCAAATTAATGCTTGATAAAGTAAAACACCATGCAAAACAAAGTATGGATGATGCTTTTGATTATGCAAAACAGAAGTGGGACAAGAGTCATAAAGTACCAGACTTCAAAGTAGGGGACTTAGTTCTAGTTTCAACCTTGAATTTTAATAATATCAAAGGCCCAAAGAAACTTAAAGATTCTTATGTAGGACCTTTTGTTATTGTTGCCTTACATGGAACCAATGCAGTTCAAGTGGAATTGAGTGGTGAATTGGAAAATAAACACCCCACATTTCCAGTCAGCTTGATAAAACCTTATCAACCAGCTGATAAAGAATTGTTTCCTTTAAGAAACCCAACTCCTTTAACTGTACCACCTGTGGAACAGAATGAAGACAAAAAGATTAAGAAAGTCATCAAAGAAAGGAGAATTAGGGGTAAAAATCAAAGAGAATATCTTGTCAGATATAGAAACCCAGTACATGAAGATGAATGGATGGCAGAATCAGAAATACCTGACTCAGATAAACTCTTAAGAAGATTTAGACATGAAAGAAGGCCACAAGCCTGAATATGTCTATAAATGTGCTTTAAATTACTTGATCTGAGTAATGTGAAGAGGTTGGACAGTGGACATTAAAACCCCTTTTGGGGCCTTATTCTTTTTATCACTAATAAAATTGTAGTACAATTTTATTTTTTGGTGGGAGGGAATGTGAGCCTTGAGGTATATTTTACATACCCAAATAGGCCACAATTATCTTAAAAAGAAATTTTGAATTATGCAAAACTCATAAGTCATGCATATATCCAAAATTCATCATTTTCAATTTCAGAAAAGATGAATAACTTTTTATTGAGTAAGTAAATCCATGGATTTAAGACCAGATTTGGATTCTACACAAAATTTCACCTAGGGTAGCTCCATAGAGTGAATAAGCTCAATTTAAGTATTTGAGGTGGTAAAATGGAAAATACTTCAATACCACATCATTAATACCACATAAAAGATCCGTGAAAATTTTTGTTTTTCTTGATTTTTAGCCAAAATAATGGGAAAGTGAGAAATCCCATGTTACATATACACTAAGAATAGTGTTATGCATGTTTTGAGCACTTAATATCATGGTATTCTTACATGGACTTTTGGTACACCCATAGTGGATATCTCACTTTAAGCTTAAATTACTATTTTGACGTAAAAAATAGGCAAGGGGGACAAAAGACATCAAAGAGAGCCAGGGTACCCAACTTCTGAGGCCTCAGAGGCGTGGATAGCTCCAGAGCATGGATCCATGGCTCATCTTGGCCCAATTGGTAAACTAAAACTCTTTGGGAACTTGGTTACCAAGTTACAACTACTGTAAAACATCAGAAAATAGCAAATAACCTGCTATTTTGACGTGCCAAGGAGGTAATGAGCTACTTACACTCCTGTAACCATGTCAATTACTAATGACTTTCCATGGATAAACCCCAAAAGAGTAATTAAAACCCTTTTGGGACCCATATTCATTGATTTACCTCATAGCAACCAGCAAAACACTGCTATTTGCAATTCTACGTAGAAATGAGGTAAAACCTTCAAAAATTCATTAAAAATACAATTCTTAATGAATCTTTCTGAAACTTTCAGGACTAAAGGAGAACTGTATTATCTATGGTACAACCAAAAAGAATTACAGTTTTACTAGAAAAATTAAAAGTTTTACTTACAGTCCATTTTTGGATATTCTACGTGAAACACTGAATCTTCAAAAATTCACAGTAATTACAACCTGTGATGAAATTGGTAATAACATTGATAACTTTGAGAAATCAATGATTATTTTAGAATAAAAGAAGATTTACAAGTGTTACTCCTTTTATTCTTAACCATATTGGGGTTGGTAGTCACGTAAAAGCATCAATTAAGTAATTATGATAATCTTACATGACAACAGATGATGCAATCAATAATCCAAAAAGGTTTATTGTTTTCTCACTCACTGGTTTTTCAGTTTGCTCCATGGCACGCCTCTGTGAGCTGTTGTTGACTTAAAAGAAGCCTCTTCTTGCTGTTTTTTTTATCATCATCTTATCAATTTATTAAATCTTTATTACCAACAAGTAAGTATTAGTTCAACTATTCTTAAGTGTTTTAATTCTTTCAGAAGCAATCAGAAAGACGTGAAATCATAGAATCCAACTATATATTGTTGTAATACTGTTATAAATCCTTTTGATCCCTTAAATCCACAATTCCATGTCAAATTTCTCTACTTTTATTATCAATAAGTTCTTTGGAGTATTAGTGAGTCATTTATCTTTAATTCTTAAAGTTTTTCTCTAGTAATAGTTTTCTTCAAGAATTATCTTTATAATTATTCTTGCAAAAGATAATTATATATTAAAATAATTTTATTATTTTAATAAAGAAGTTTTTATTATTAAATTCTTCTTGTAATTGATTCTTGTAGACAATTACTTGCTCACTGTTAAAATCACTAGTAGTGCTTAACACGTGAAAGAAATAATTTTTAATTATTTAATTGTGGTTATAATAATATTTTATTATTATATTTCATAAGAACAGACATAGTACTGTTGATTAATAGTGATATTATCATCAGTTTCATAGTCACATCTTACATTTGGGGGCCTGGCCGTGTTTTTTGAACCTTGTACCCTTAATTAATATATTTTTAAGCTCTAAAATATATTAATTTAATTAATTTTTTTCTTTCAATTTGGAGTTAAAATATTTTTATTTTTGAAATTGTTTTAAAATCTTTTTCATTGAGGAATTTGGTTTAATTTTATATTGTTTTTACACGTGGCTTTTTCACATCCAAAAACTTATAAAATTATTCTTTGAGTTACTCTGAATTAATTTTCATTCAAAATCTTGAATTTTAATTTTTTTTCTTTAAAAAGAATAATTTTTTTAATATTAAAAAATATAAAACTTATAAGAAATCTTTAAAAAATATTTTAAAAAGTATAAAAAATAATTTTTTCTCTTTTATAATTTCTTTTAGTGTCTTTAATCAAATACTGTGCAGCTGGCAACAGACTCAGTAAAAGATATATCACTAGTCCAGAATCTTCAGAAGCAGAATCTGAAGACAGTATTGAGGTGCAGATTGCTAAAAGAGGCACCTTATTCAACTCAGAAAAAGCTAAATTACCACCAAAAGGTGTGTATTTTATCTTATATTTTCACCTTTTATCTTTAAATTGACGTGAAAATGGTGCATACCAGAAATGGAAGCAACTATTTAGTCCAACCAGATGGATGTGGACAAAGAAGAGGCAAGACCAAATCCAGAAGTGCCAAATCTTCCACAAGAAAGGCACATCTGGAGGATGCCAGAGTTGCCCCCCATTCCCCAAGGTCTGTACCAACAGATTTTGACGTGAATTCTGAGCCTGAACTAACTTATGATAATATTTCCAGGGCTGAACCATTTTCAAGTGGCAGCAATAGAAATATATCAGAGCCAGTACAAAAATTGGTTCAGAGCAGCCAAAGAAGAGGAGTGGGAAATCTGCCCAAGCCTTTGGCAGGGGGCCATGAACTCCTACTTACACATCAAGAGCTTTCTGGGTCAGGAGAAGACCATAGAACTCTTAGGAGGTTGGAGCCCCCTGTCTTGCAAAGACAAGGTCAAAAAGATAAAGAATTGGTTGAAGAACCAGAGTCTTTTATCCATAGACCAGAAGAAAGAATTGGAAATGACTCCAACTTTGGAGACAGAGGCACCAGTGGCATCTACCAGCTCCAAACCAGCTCCAGAAGCATCCAAGGACAAGCCCAAAGGACCTCAAAAGAAACAGAGAGGTCCCAAGAACCATCAAGGCAAGGGCAAAGGCAAAGCCAATTGGCACAGACCTTACCCACAAGGGTACAGGATCCCCAGATTGGAGCCTTCAGCCGTGGACAGTGTCTTCAATATGGCCAGAACTCTTATGGAATTCACAGCCAAAGAGCAGGAAAGGATGAACAGGACTTTTCCACGCAAATAAATGATGTACATAGAAGTATTAGTGTAGAAATTGGCAAACTTGAGTCAAAGTTAAAGCAAATTACATTAGACATCAATGATTTAAAGAAAAATGATAAGCAACATTCTGATTGGCATAAATTGACAACTGTCACCCTTGAGTCAATTAGCAATGCTTGTGAAAGAATTGAGAACCAATGTCAAAATAATGACACAGAGGATCTTTCCATCTTTAAAGTAAATGATAGACTTAAAACTCTTGAAGACCATGTCTTACAAATAGTTAAGAACACCAATCAATTTGCTATACATTTAGCAAAAAGTGACAGTGAAAGGCAGAAATTGAAGAATGAAATAATTGCAAGTGTGGAGCAAATTCATAAGAATCATGAACCACATATGCCAAGACATTCTACACCTTTGACTGAAGAAAAACTTTCTGTCAAAGAAAGTTTGACTCCATTCTTAGGAGAGAATGTTATTTCTGCAAAGGATATTCCCAAATTAGAAGAATGGCCAACATTCTCTGGTGAAGGAGAATACAACCATATTGAATTCATCAGGACTATTGATATGTTGCAAGAGGACTTTAATATACCTGATGAAATCATAGTAGGAAAATTACATTGTTTGTTTACCAAGACTGCAAAGAAATGGTATTACAAAATGAGAATGGATCATGGAAGACATGACTGGTCTTGGTGGAAATCTGAAGTGATTACCAAATGGGCCAATAATTCTTGGAGGTTTAAAATGGAGAATGCTTTTGAAAGTGCCATTTTTAACTCAGAAAAAGACAAACCACTTACTTGGTTCTTCAAACAAAAAGACAGATTATCTGCTTTACACCCAGATATGTCTGACACTATGATTAATATGAAAATATTAAGAAAATGTGGAGGAGAACTGGAACATGCTATCAAAAGCAGATGTGTGGAACCCTGTTCAACAGAGGACTACATTAATGCTATGGAAGATATCATTACCAGAACAAGAATTGGTAAAACTTGGGTTAGAAACCCAATAGAGTCCAAAATAGTCTCAAAGATTCCTAGAGAGGAAAGAAGACCAGAAAGACCTGTCTTGAAGTGTCATAAATGTGGAAGTACTTCACATTTAGCCAACACTTGCCCTAAGAAGACAAAGATCAATGAAGTTCAAATCATTGAAGACATTCAGTGTACTGAAGAGAAAGAAGAGTCTGATCAAGATTCTGCAGTCTCTGAAGATACACCAGTAGAAGACTATCCCATTGAAAACATTTCAGCTTTCTTTGAGGTCACAGAAGTCCATACCCACTTGCCACAGTACAGTGAGGATTGCTACAACCTGATCAATATCCAAGATGCCAGAATGTGTAAAACAAAACCTGCTAGAGGAAAGGGTTACACTGCTGGAGCATCCTGTATCACATCAGTTCTAATGGGTGATATTGAAGCCAAAGTAAATCTGGATACAGGGGCATTTTGCACTTGTATTGGCAAGGATTATCTCCAAATTATACTTTCTGAATGGAAAAACCATCTATTACCAATAGAAGGTGTACAGTTCAGTAGTGCCAGTAACAATATGTACCCCTTGGGCATATTGGATACTAATATTGTATTCCCACATCCAGCAGGAAGTGTAAGAATGAAAACTGAGATTGTAGTAATGGATAATTGTACATCTCAGCATATCATTCTTGGAAATGATTACTTGAATATTTATGGTATTGATATAAATAACCATAAAGACAGATATTTCACAATTGGAGATAACAAAAGGCAAAAATTTGCTTTCTCCAATATGCCAAAACAGATATCTGTAGTATCTTCTGTCAAAGATACTTACAAAGATGAATTTGTGTCTAAACAACTTGTTGAAGCACAAATTAATCCATCATTGTCACCAAAGATGAGGAATGAACTTATTGATGTATTATATACATACAATAATGCATTTGCATCTGATAATGAACCATTAGGCGCTATAAGGGGACATGAAATTGATATTACTCTTAATATTGATAGACCATATCCTCCAGTACTTAGAAGACCAGCTTATCCAGCCAGTCCCAGAGCTAGAGAGGCCTTGGAAAAACATATCCAAGAGTTGATCCAACTTGGTGTGCTAAGGAAAGTAGGCCATAATGAGGAAGTTGAAGTGACAACACCTGTTATTATTGCATGGCATAATGATAAGTCAAGAATGGTTGGAGATTTTAGAGCTTTGAATACCTACACAGTTCCAGATAGGTATCCAATCCCTAGGATCCAAGAAACCTTGACTCAATTGTCTAAAGCCAAGTATATAACATCAATGGATGCATTAAAAGGCTTCCATCAAAATGTTTTGACGCCTAAAGCTAGGAAATTACTTAGAATTATCACTCACTGTGGTATTTATGAGTATCTTAGAATGCCATTTGGCATTAAAAATGCTCCATCTCATTATCAAAGAATGATGAATACCATCTTCCCCACAGAATTGTCTGAAGGATGGCTTATCATTTATATTGATGATATTATTATATGTTCTGACTCATGGTCTTTGCACCTTGAAAGACTTGCAAGAGTACTTCATAAAGTTGCAGAAGTGAACATGAAAATTTCACTTAAGAAATGCAATTTTGGTTTTGAAGAACTCAAAGCATTAGGACATGTTGTTTCTGGTTTGAGCTTGGGTATTGACAAGAATAAAGTAGCAGCAGTGTTACTTAAGCCAATACCCCAGAATAAAAAAGAAATGATGTCTTTTCTTGGATTTGCTAGTTACTATAGGCAACACTTGAAAGATTTTGCAATTCTAGCCAAGTCACTTTATAGAATCTGTGATCAACAGACTGTATTTGAAATGACACAGGAAAGAATTAAAGCTTATGAGAAGATAAAGAAAGCCCTTACAGAAGCACCTTTACTCCTCATGCCTGACTGGAATATTCCTTTTAAATTGTACATTGATGCATGTGGAGATGGATTAGGAGCAGCCCTACACCAAGTCCAAATTATTGATGACAAACCTACAGAAGGACCAGTTTGTTATATCTCAAGACAAATCAAACCAACAGAAGCCAGATATGGTGCAAGCCAAATGGAGTGCTTATGTTTGGTATGGGCACTTGAGAAATTACACTATTACCTTGATGGCAGTGTTTTTGAAGTGATAACTGACTGTAATGCCGTGAAATCACTTCTTAACATGAAAACTCCCAACAGACATATGTTGAGATGGCAAATAGCCATTCAAGAATATAGAGGAAACATGACTATAGTTCATAAAGCAGGAAACATTCACAAGAATGCTGATGGACTTAGTAGATGGGCTTTAGCCAACACTCCTGATAACCCAGCTTATGTACCTTTGGAAGCTGAACCACAGATTCCAATTGAAGGGATTAACATAACTGATATTGGGACTGAATTCTTTGAAGAGGTCAGAGAGTCTTATAAACAAGACAAGAATTGCCATATCTTGACTTCTTTATTGGATAAAGACTGCAAAGACACATCTTTGGTTAATACACTAGATGAAGTTTGGAAAAATTCCTATTCTGAAGGAAGATTTCACTTGTTTGATGGGATTATTTACCATAGAACAAAACATTCTTGTGTGATGACATTGTGTAGTAGATTGCTCATCAATACCATTCTTCATGAATGCCATGATAGCATTTACTCTGGACACCTATCAGAAGACAGAACACTTGAAAAGGTGAAGAACTGTGCATGGTGGCCATCTTGGAGAAAAGAAACCATTGAATATTGCCATACCTGTGATAGATGCCAAAAAGCAAACAGGAGTACAGGCAAGAAATTTGGATTAATGATCCATATTCAAGAACCAAAATCCCCTTGGGAAGTTGTTCACATGGATTGGGTCACAGCACTTCCTCCAAGTGGTGACAAAAGTTATAATGCTTGTTTAGTCATTGTAGACAGATATAGCAAAACTCCCATATTCTTACCATGTCATAAAGATGACACTGCTATGGATACAGCTCTTCTTTTATGGAGTAGAGTTATTTCTCACACAGGGTTATTTAAGAATATCATAAGTGACAGAGACCCCAAGTTCACATCTGCACTTTGGACCAATCTTCATAGATTGTTTGGGACTAAGTTATCATTCTCTACAGCATATCACCCTCAAACAGATGGGCTAGCAGAGAGGATGATTCAAACTTTAGAAGACATGATCAGGAGATTTTGTGCTTATGGATTAGAATTTAAAGACTCAGATGGCTTTACCCATGACTGGTGCACTCTGATACCTGCATTAGAATTGGCATACAAGACATCAGTCCATTCTTCCACAGGACAAACTCCTGCTATGTTAGAAAAAGGATGGAATCCAAGACTCCCAGCAGACACACTGAGGAAAGACTTGATTGACATTCATCCTACAGCTTCCAGCTTCAAATTAATGCTTGATAAAGTAAAACACCATGCAAAACAAAGTATGGATGATGCTTTTGATTATGCAAAACAGAAGTGGGACAAGAGTCATAAAGTACCAGACTTCAAAGTAGGGGACTTAGTTCTAGTTTCAACCTTGAATTTTAATAATATCAAAGGCCCAAAGAAACTTAAAGATTCTTATGTAGGACCTTTTGTTATTGTTGCCTTACATGGAACCAATGCAGTTCAAGTGGAATTGAGTGGTGAATTGGAAAATAAACACCCCACATTTCCAGTCAGCTTGATAAAACCTTATCAACCAGCTGATAAAGAATTGTTTCCTTTAAGAAACCCAACTCCTTTAACTGTACCACCTGTGGAACAGAATGAAGACAAAAAGATTAAGAAAGTCATCAAAGAAATGAGAATTAGGGGTAAAAATCAAAGAGAATATCTTGTCAGATATAGAAACCCAGTACATGAAGATGAATGGATGGCAGAATCAGAAATACCTGACTCAGATAAACTCTTAAGAAGATTTAGACATGAAAGAAGGCCACAAGCCTGAATATGTCTATAAATGTGCTTTAAATTACTTGATCTGAGTAATGTGAAGAGGTTGGACAGTGGACATTAAAACCCCTTTTGGGGCCTTATTCTTTTTATCACTAATAAAATTGTAGTACAATTTTATTTTTTGGTGGGAGGGAATGTGAGCCTTGAGGTATATTTTACATACCCAAATAGGCCACAATTATCTTAAAAAGAAATTTTGAATTATGCAAAACTCATAAGTCATGCATATATCCAAAATTCATCATTTTCAATTTCAGAAAAGATGAATAACTTTTTATTGAGTAAGTAAATCCATGGATTTAAGACCAGATTTGGATTCTACACAAAATTTCACCTAGGGTAGCTCCATAGAGTGAATAAGCTCAATTTAAGTATTTGAGGTGGTAAAATGGAAAATACTTCAATACCACATCATTAATACCACATAAAAGATCCGTGAAAATTTTTGTTTTTCTTGATTTTTAGCCAAAATAATGGGAAAGTGAGAAATCCCATGTTACATATACACTAAGAATAGTGTTATGCATGTTTTGAGCACTTAATATCATGGTATTCTTACATGGACTTTTGGTACACCCATAGTGGATATCTCACTTTAAGCTTAAATTACTATTTTGACGTAAAAAATAGGCAAGGGGGACAAAAGACATCAAAGAGAGCCAGGGTACCCAACTTCTGAGGCCTCAGAGGCGTGGATAGCTCCAGAGCATGGATCCATGGCTCATCTTGGCCCAATTGGTAAACTAAAACTCTTTGGGAACTTGGTTACCAAGTTACAACTACTGTAAAACATCAGAAAATAGCAAATAACCTGCTATTTTGACGTGCCAAGGAGGTAATGAGCTACTTACACTCCTGTAACCATGTCAATTACTAATGACTTTCCATGGATAAACCCCAAAAGAGTAATTAAAACCCTTTTGGGACCCATATTCATTGATTTACCTCATAGCAACCAGCAAAACACTGCTATTTGCAATTCTACGTAGAAATGAGGTAAAACCTTCAAAAATTCATTAAAAATACAATTCTTAATGAATCTTTCTGAAACTTTCAGGACTAAAGGAGAACTGTATTATCTATGGTACAACCAAAAAGAATTACAGTTTTACTAGAAAAATTAAAAGTTTTACTTACAGTCCATTTTTGGATATTCTACGTGAAACACTGAATCTTCAAAAATTCACAGTAATTACAACCTGTGATGAAATTGGTAATAACATTGATAACTTTGAGAAATCAATGATTATTTTAGAATAAAAGAAGATTTACAAGTGTTACTCCTTTTATTCTTAACCATATTGGGGTTGGTAGTCACGTAAAAGCATCAATTAAGTAATTATGATAATCTTACATGACAACAGATGATGCAATCAATAATCCAAAAAGGTTTATTGTTTTCTCACTCACTGGTTTTTCAGTTTGCTCCATGGCACGCCTCTGTGAGCTGTTGTTGACTTAAAAGAAGCCTCTTCTTGCTGTTTTTTTTATCATCATCTTATCAATTTATTAAATCTTTATTACCAACAAGTAAGTATTAGTTCAACTATTCTTAAGTGTTTTAATTCTTTCAGAATCAATCAGAAAGACGTGAAATCGTAGAATCCAACTATATATTGTTGTAATACTGTTATAAATCCTTTTGATCCCTTAAATCCACAATTCCATGTCAAATTTCTCTACTTTTATTATCAATAAGTTCTTTGGAGTATTAGTGAGTCATTTATCTTTAATTCTTAAAGTTTTTCTCTAGTAATAGTTTTCTTCAAGAATTATCTTTATAATTATTCTTGCAAAAGATAATTATATATTAAAATAATTTTATTATTTTAATAAAGAAGTTTTTATTATTAAATTCTTCTTGTAATTGATTCTTGTAGACAATTACTTGCTCACTGTTAAAATCACTAGTAGTGCTTAACACGTGAAAGAAATAATTTTTAATTATTTAATTGTGGTTATAATAATATTTTATTATTATATTTCATAAGAACAGACATAGTACTGTTGATTAATAGTGATATTATCATCAGTTTCATAGTCACATCTTACATTTGGGGGCCTGGCCGTGTTTTTTGAACCTTGTACCCTTAATTAATATATTTTTAAGCTCTAAAATATATTAATTTAATTAATTTTTTTCTTTCAATTTGGAGTTAAAATATTTTTATTTTTGAAATTGTTTTAAAATCTTTTTCATTGAGGAATTTGGTTTAATTTTATATTGTTTTTACACGTGGCTTTTTCACATCCAAAAACTTATAAAATTATTCTTTGAGTTACTCTGAATTAATTTTCATTCAAAATCTTGAATTTTAATTTTTTTTCTTTAAAAAGAATAATTTTTTTAATATTAAAAAATATAAAACTTATAAGAAATCTTTAAAAAATATTTTAAAAAGTATAAAAAATAATTTTTTCTCTTTTATAATTTCTTTTAGTGTCTTTAATCAAATACTGTGCAGCTGGCAACAGACTCAGTAAAAGATATATCACTAGTCCAGAATCTTCAGAAGCAGAATCTGAAGACAGTATTGAGGTGCAGATTGCTAAAAGAGGCACCTTATTCAACTCAGAAAAAGCTAAATTACCACCAAAAGGTGTGTATTTTATCTTATATTTTCACCTTTTATCTTTAAATTGACGTGAAAATGGTGCATACCAGAAATGGAAGCAACTATTTAGTCCAACCAGATGGATGTGGACAAAGAAGAGGCAAGACCAAATCCAGAAGTGCCAAATCTTCCACAAGAAAGGCACATCTGGAGGATGCCAGAGTTGCCCCCCATTCCCCAAGGTCTGTACCAACAGATTTTGACGTGAATTCTGAGCCTGAACTAATTTATGATAATATTTCCAGGGCTGAACCATTTTCAAGTGGCAGCAATAGAAATATATCAGAGCCAGTACAAAAATTGGTTCAGAGCAGCCAAAGAAGAGGAGTGGGAAATCTGCCCAAGCCTTTGGCAGGGGGCCATGAACTCCTACTTACACATCAAGAGCTTTCTGGGTCAGGAGAAGACCATAGAACTCTTAGGAGGTTGGAGCCCCCTGTCTTGCAAAGACAAGGTCAAAAAGATAAAGAATTGGTTGAAGAACCAGAGTCTTTTATCCATAGACCAGAAGAAAGAATTGGAAATGACTCCAACTTTGGAGACAGAGGCACCAGTGGCATCTACCAGCTCCAAACCAGCTCCAGAAGCATCCAAGGACAAGCCCAAAGGACCTCAAAAGAAACAGAGAGGTCCCAAGAACCATCAAGGCAAGGGCAAAGGCAAAGCCAATTGGCACAGACCTTACCCACAAGGGTACAGGATCCCCAGATTGGAGCCTTCAGCCGTGGACAGTGTCTTCAATATGGCCAGAACTCTTATGGAATTCACAGCCAAAGAGCAGGAAAGGATGAACAGGACTTTTCCACGCAAATAAATGATGTACATAGAAGTATTAGTGTAGAAATTGGCAAACTTGAGTCAAAGTTAAAGCAAATTACATTAGACATCAATGATTTAAAGAAAAATGATAAGCAACATTCTGATTGGCATAAATTGACAACTGTCACCCTTGAGTCAATTAGCAATGCTTGTGAAAGAATTGAGAACCAATGTCAAAATAATGACACAGAGGATCTTTCCATCTTTAAAGTAAATGATAGACTTAAAACTCTTGAAGACCATGTCTTACAAATAGTTAAGAACACCAATCAATTTGCTATACATTTAGCAAAAAGTGACAGTGAAAGGCAGAAATTGAAGAATGAAATAATTGCAAGTGTGGAGCAAATTCATAAGAATCATGAACCACATATGCCAAGACATTCTACACCTTTGACTGAAGAAAAACTTTCTGTCAAAGAAAGTTTGACTCCATTCTTAGGAGAGAATGTTATTTCTGCAAAGGATATTCCCAAATTAGAAGAATGGCCAACATTCTCTGGTGAAGGAGAATACAACCATATTGAATTCATCAGGACTATTGATATGTTGCAAGAGGACTTTAATATACCTGATGAAATCATAGTAGGAAAATTACATTGTTTGTTTACCAAGACTGCAAAGAAATGGTATTACAAAATGAGAATGGATCATGGAAGACATGACTGGTCTTGGTGGAAATCTGAAGTGATTACCAAATGGGCCAATAATTCTTGGAGGTTTAAAATGGAGAATGCTTTTGAAAGTGCCATTTTTAACTCAGAAAAAGACAAACCACTTACTTGGTTCTTCAAACAAAAAGACAGATTATCTGCTTTACACCCAGATATGTCTGACACTATGATTAATATGAAAATATTAAGAAAATGTGGAGGAGAACTGGAACATGCTATCAAAAGCAGATGTGTGGAACCCTGTTCAACAGAGGACTACATTAATGCTATGGAAGATATCATTACCAGAACAAGAATTGGTAAAACTTGGGTTAGAAACCCAATAGAGTCCAAAATAGTCTCAAAGATTCCTAGAGAGGAAAGAAGACCAGAAAGACCTGTCTTGAAGTGTCATAAATGTGGAAGTACTTCACATTTAGCCAACACTTGCCCTAAGAAGACAAAGATCAATGAAGTTCAAATCATTGAAGACATTCAGTGTACTGAAGAGAAAGAAGAGTCTGATCAAGATTCTGCAGTCTCTGAAGATACACCAGTAGAAGACTATCCCATTGAAAACATTTCAGCTTTCTTTGAGGTCACAGAAGTCCATACCCACTTGCCACAGTACAGTGAGGATTGCTACAACCTGATCAATATCCAAGATGCCAGAATGTGTAAAACAAAACCTGCTAGAGGAAAGGGTTACACTGCTGGAGCATCCTGTATCACATCAGTTCTAATGGGTGATATTGAAGCCAAAGTAAATCTGGATACAGGGGCATTTTGCACTTGTATTGGCAAGGATTATCTCCAAATTATACTTTCTGAATGGAAAAACCATCTATTACCAATAGAAGGTGTACAGTTCAGTAGTGCCAGTAACAATATGTACCCCTTGGGCATATTGGATACTAATATTGTATTCCCACATCCAGCAGGAAGTGTAAGAATGAAAACTGAGATTGTAGTAATGGATAATTGTACATCTCAGCATATCATTCTTGGAAATGATTACTTGAATATTTATGGTATTGATATAAATAACCATAAAGACAGATATTTCACAATTGGAGATAACAAAAGGCAAAAATTTGCTTTCTCCAATATGCCAAAACAGATATCTGTAGTATCTTCTGTCAAAGATACTTACAAAGATGAATTTGTGTCTAAACAACTTGTTGAAGCACAAATTAATCCATCATTGTCACCAAAGATGAGGAATGAACTTATTGATGTATTATATACATACAATAATGCATTTGCATCTGATAATGAACCATTAGGCGCTATAAGGGGACATGAAATTGATATTACTCTTAATATTGATAGACCATATCCTCCAGTACTTAGAAGACCAGCTTATCCAGCCAGTCCCAGAGCTAGAGAGGCCTTGGAAAAACATATCCAAGAGTTGATCCAACTTGGTGTGCTAAGGAAAGTAGGCCATAATGAGGAAGTTGAAGTGACAACACCTGTTATTATTGCATGGCATAATGATAAGTCAAGAATGGTTGGAGATTTTAGAGCTTTGAATACCTACACAGTTCCAGATAGGTATCCAATCCCTAGGATCCAAGAAACCTTGACTCAATTGTCTAAAGCCAAGTATATAACATCAATGGATGCATTAAAAGGCTTCCATCAAAATGTTTTGACGCCTAAAGCTAGGAAATTACTTAGAATTATCACTCACTGTGGTATTTATGAGTATCTTAGAATGCCATTTGGCATTAAAAATGCTCCATCTCATTATCAAAGAATGATGAATACCATCTTCCCCACAGAATTGTCTGAAGGATGGCTTATCATTTATATTGATGATATTATTATATGTTCTGACTCATGGTCTTTGCACCTTGAAAGACTTGCAAGAGTACTTCATAAAGTTGCAGAAGTGAACATGAAAATTTCACTTAAGAAATGCAATTTTGGTTTTGAAGAACTCAAAGCATTAGGACATGTTGTTTCTGGTTTGAGCTTGGGTATTGACAAGAATAAAGTAGCAGCAGTGTTACTTAAGCCAATACCCCAGAATAAAAAAGAAATGATGTCTTTTCTTGGATTTGCTAGTTACTATAGGCAACACTTGAAAGATTTTGCAATTCTAGCCAAGTCACTTTATAGAATCTGTGATCAACAGACTGTATTTGAAATGACACAGGAAAGAATTAAAGCTTATGAGAAGATAAAGAAAGCCCTTACAGAAGCACCTTTACTCCTCATGCCTGACTGGAATATTCCTTTTAAATTGTACATTGATGCATGTGGGGATGGATTAGGGGCAGCCCTACACCAAGTCCAAATTATTGATGACAAACCTACAGAAGGACCAGTTTGTTATATCTCAAGACAAATCAAACCAACAGAAGCCAGATATGGTGCAAGCCAAATGGAGTGCTTATGTTTGGTATGGGCACTTGAGAAATTACACTATTACCTTGATGGCAGTGTTTTTGAAGTGATAACTGACTGTAATGCCGTGAAATCACTTCTTAACATGAAAACTCCCAACAGACATATGTTGAGATGGCAAATAGCCATTCAAGAATATAGAGGAAACATGACTATAGTTCATAAAGCAGGAAACATTCACAAAAATGCTGATGGACTTAGTAGATGGGCTTTAGCCAACACTCCTGATAACCCAGCTTATGTACCTTTGGAAGCTGAACCACAGATTCCAATTGAAGGGATTAACATAACTGATATTGGGACTGAATTCTTTGAAGAGGTCAGAGAGTCTTATAAACAAGACAAGAATTGCCATATCTTGACTTCTTTATTGGATAAAGACTGCAAAGACACATCTTTGGTTAATACACTAGATGAAGTTTGGAAAAATTCCTATTCTGAAGGAAGATTTCACTTGTTTGATGGGATTATTTACCATAGAACAAAACATTCTTGTGTGATGACATTGTGTAGTAGATTGCTCATCAATACCATTCTTCATGAATGCCATGATAGCATTTACTCTGGACACCTATCAGAAGACAGAACACTTGAAAAGGTGAAGAACTGTGCATGGTGGCCATCTTGGAGAAAAGAAACCATTGAATATTGCCATACCTGTGATAGATGCCAAAAAGCAAACAGGAGTACAGGCAAGAAATTTGGATTAATGATCCATATTCAAGAACCAAAATCCCCTTGGGAAGTTGTTCACATGGATTGGGTCACAGCACTTCCTCCAAGTGGTGACAAAAGTTATAATGCTTGTTTAGTCATTGTAGACAGATATAGCAAAACTCCCATATTCTTACCATGTCATAAAGATGACACTGCTATGGATACAGCTCTTCTTTTATGGAGTAGAGTTATTTCTCATACAGGGTTATTTAAGAATATCATAAGTGACAGAGACCCCAAGTTCACATCTGCACTTTGGACCAATCTTCATAGATTGTTTGGGACTAAGTTATCATTCTCTACAGCATATCACCCTCAAACAGATGGGCTAGCAGAGAGGATGATTCAAACTTTAGAAGACATGATCAGGAGATTTTGTGCTTATGGATTAGAATTTAAAGACTCAGATGGCTTTACCCATGACTGGTGCACTCTGATACCTGCATTAGAATTGGCATACAAGACATCAGTCCATTCTTCCACAGGACAAACTCCTGCTATGTTAGAAAAAGGATGGAATCCAAGACTCCCAGCAGACACACTGAGGAAAGACTTGATTGACATTCATCCTACAGCTTCCAGCTTCAAATTAATGCTTGATAAAGTAAAACACCATGCAAAACAAAGTATGGATGATGCTTTTGATTATGCAAAACAGAAGTGGGACAAGAGTCATAAAGTACCAGACTTCAAAGTAGGGGACTTAGTTCTAGTTTCAACCTTGAATTTTAATAATATCAAAGGCCCAAAGAAACTTAAAGATTCTTATGTAGGACCTTTTGTTATTGTTGCCTTACATGGAACCAATGCAGTTCAAGTGGAATTGAGTGGTGAATTGGAAAATAAACACCCCACATTTCCAGTCAGCTTGATAAAACCTTATCAACCAGCTGATAAAGAATTGTTTCCTTTAAGAAACCCAACTCCTTTAACTGTACCACCTGTGGAACAGAATGAAGACAAAAAGATTAAGAAAGTCATCAAAGAAATGAGAATTAGGGGTAAAAATCAAAGAGAATATCTTGTCAGATATAGAAACCCAGTACATGAAGATGAATGGATGGCAGAATCAGAAATACCTGACTCAGATAAACTCTTAAGAAGATTTAGACATGAAAGAAGGCCACAAGCCTGAATATGTCTATAAATGTGCTTTAAATTACTTGATCTGAGTAATGTGAAGAGGTTGGACAGTGGACATTAAAACCCCTTTTGGGGCCTTATTCTTTTTATCACTAATAAAATTGTAGTACAATTTTATTTTTTGGTGGGAGGGAATGTGAGCCTTGAGGTATATTTTACATACCCAAATAGGCCACAATTATCTTAAAAAGAAATTTTGAATTATGCAAAACTCATAAGTCATGCATATATCCAAAATTCATCATTTTCAATTTCAGAAAAGATGAATAACTTTTTATTGAGTAAGTAAATCCATGGATTTAAGACCAGATTTGGATTCTACACAAAATTTCACCTAGGGTAGCTCCATAGAGTGAATAAGCTCAATTTAAGTATTTGAGGTGGTAAAATGGAAAATACTTCAATACCACATCATTAATACCACATAAAAGATCCGTGAAAATTTTTGTTTTTCTTGATTTTTAGCCAAAATAATGGGAAAGTGAGAAATCCCATGTTACATATACACTAAGAATAGTGTTATGCATGTTTTGAGCACTTAATATCATGGTATTCTTACATGGACTTTTGGTACACCCATAGTGGATATCTCACTTTAAGCTTAAATTACTATTTTGACGTAAAAAATAGGCAAGGGGGACAAAAGACATCAAAGAGAGCCAGGGTACCCAACTTCTGAGGCCTCAGAGGCGTGGATAGCTCCAGAGCATGGATCCATGGCTCATCTTGGCCCAATTGGTAAACTAAAACTCTTTGGGAACTTGGTTACCAAGTTACAACTACTGTAAAACATCAGAAAATAGCAAATAACCTGCTATTTTGACGTGCCAAGGAGGTAATGAGCTACTTACACTCCTGTAACCATGTCAATTACTAATGACTTTCCATGGATAAACCCCAAAAGAGTAATTAAAACCCTTTTGGGACCCATATTCATTGATTTACCTCATAGCAACCAGCAAAACACTGCTATTTGCAATTCTACGTAGAAATGAGGTAAAACCTTCAAAAATTCATTAAAAATACAATTCTTAATGAATCTTTCTGAAACTTTCAGGACTAAAGGAGAACTGTATTATCTATGGTACAACCAAAAAGAATTACAGTTTTACTAGAAAAATTAAAAGTTTTACTTACAGTCCATTTTTGGATATTCTACGTGAAACACTGAATCTTCAAAAATTCACAGTAATTACAACCTGTGATGAAATTGGTAATAACATTGATAACTTTGAGAAATCAATGATTATTTTAGAATAAAAGAAGATTTACAAGTGTTACTCCTTTTATTCTTAACCATATTGGGGTTGGTAGTCACGTAAAAGCATCAATTAAGTAATTATGATAATCTTACATGACAACAGATGATGCAATCAATAATCCAAAAAGGTTTATTGTTTTCTCACTCACTGGTTTTTCAGTTTGCTCCATGGCACGCCTCTGTGAGCTGTTGTTGACTTAAAAGAAGCCTCTTCTTGCTGTTTTTTTTATCATCATCTTATCAATTTATTAAATCTTTATTACCAACAAGTAAGTATTAGTTCAACTATTCTTAAGTGTTTTAATTCTTTCAGAATCAATCAGAAAGACGTGAAATCATAGAATCCAACTATATATTGTTGTAATACTGTTATAAATCCTTTTGATCCCTTAAATCCACAATTCCACGTCAAATTTCTCTACTTTTATTATCAATAAGTTCTTTGGAGTATTAGTGAGTCATTTATCTTTAATTCTTAAAGTTTTTCTCTAGTAATAGTTTTCTTCAAGAATTATCTTTATAATTATTCTTGCAAAAGATAATTATATATTAAAATAATTTTATTATTTTAATAAAGAAGTTTTTATTATTAAATTCTTCTTGTAATTGATTCTTGTAGACAATTACTTGCTCACTGTTAAAATCACTAGTAGTGCTTAACACGTGAAAGAAATAATTTTTAATTATTTAATTGTGGTTATAATAATATTTTATTATTATATTTCATAAGAACAGACATAGTACTGTTGATTAATAGTGATATTATCATCAGTTTCATAGTCACATCTTACAGTATAGAAGTTGCAAAATAAATTTCTTATTTTAAACTTCCAAGAAGTATTTTGATAAAAAATATCTGCAATCTTTATGAGCCTTGCAATATGTCTTACATAGCCAAATATGTCCCAAAAAGCTCTACAATAACTTTTTGGAATATAAAAAAAGAATAATTCATGTATATATCCAAAATTCATAATTTTTTATGGAGATAAACATGAATATTGTTTTTGTTAGTAAGTAAATCCATGGATTGAAGACTAGATTTGGCTTCTAAAGGAAAGTTAAGCTAGGTTACCTTCATAAAGTTAATATTTGTCAGTAAGCTCTATTAGTTGGTAATATGGAAAATGCCTCAAAAATTCATCATCACTACCAAATGAAATCATTATGAAAGGTTTTGTTTTTGGCATTTTACCAAAAAATAATGTGATTCTGATAAAAACCCATATTGAGTATATACTAAACTGAGGTTTGTGCATTTCTTTAGCACTAAGAAATAATTCTTTTTACATTAAAGTAATGTTGCACCAATAGTGGATTTTTTTCTTTAGGGCTGAATCACTATTTTGACATGATATATAGCTAGGAAAGACAAAAGACATCAAAGAGAGCCAAGGTACCCAGCTTCTGAGGACTCTAAGGCATATCCAGCTCCAAAGATTGTATCAATTGTTGAGCCTCTTCAAGATAGACTAATAAAACCTTTTGGGAACTATTTCTCCTAATTCTAGGTCAAATTAATGATGTGAGCCTGTAAGATATGTATGAAATACCCATAATGCCACAAACTATTTATACAGTTGATTTTGTCTCAAACAGACTTATCAATTGAGATTAAAACAACAAATAACAAAAAAATAACAAAAATTAAACATGAATTTATTTTAGATAAACAAAGTTATAATTATGATTTCATTTTTGGATTCTAAACCAAAAATAACCTAGGATAGACCCATAGGGTGTTATACCCAAAAATGAATATTTCTCATTTTATTAGAAGATTTAAGAATCTCACAGTAAAATTGAAACTATTTTAACCTTTTTTAAAATTGTTTAATTTAAGCTCAAATAATTTGAAATTTAAATTTGAATAGGGTTTATGCAAAGTGACCAAAATTTAGTTAAAATTGAGGTGTTGTGTATATTTACTGAATTGGCAAAGGATTTGCCATTCAGAATGGAAATCCTGTGTGAGCTCAATTGAAATTTTTCAATGCCATAGTATGGCTTTGAATAAATAAAAGGTCAAAAACCATTCAGAAAGGTGGCACAAAGGAAAAAGGCCAAATAGAGCCACAGTACCCCAGTTTTGGGGGCTGCAAGAACTCTCTTTTGGTCTTCTACATGTATTGGAGAATTTTCAACCTTATTCAAACTTCAAGATTAGAATTTAATCAAAAATTAAATTCTATAATTGTTTTATCCCAATTTGGACAGGAATTACAAGCTGCCAAAGGGTAAATCCTAATATTCAAGATCTTAACCAAGGCTTTGAGAACTGTCAAAGCTTAAAGAAGTTTAAAAACTCAGAGTTATATATGTTAAAACCTTAACAAAATTTAAGGTTTGGTGTTTATTGCTATTTTACATGGAAAAATAGCAATAACTTCAAAAAATCATTCAAGATGCAATTCTCAATGGATTTGCTTGACTATTTCACATAGATTTCAATTCAATTTTATCTGTTGATAAAGCAAATTTTAAATATTTTTAAACAGGTTTAATTGGTAATCAGCCTTCAAATTAACCTTTTTAATTATTCTTAAGAAAAATTAATATTTCTTTAAAAATTAATTCAAAATTTAGTTTAAATGATTTCTGCTTGAAACTTTATTTTTAAGTTGTTGATTTGATGAAATCAATATAAATAAGATTATTTCATATCTAACATTAATATAATTCATCAAAAAAAGGATTAAAGCTACTTAGAGTTAAGCATAACACTGGTAGCTTGAAATGGAGCTTAAAATAAGCTACCTCAAGCTAAGAACCAAATTTTTAAGAATTTATTTTCAGTTTTAAACTGTGAATGCCCTCTTTATCCATTATGAATCATGAGAGATTCTCTGCAGGCATAAACAGAGCATTTAAATCACTGTTTTTGCCAATGACAAATGATCATTCCAATCATATTAGACATTCAAACAGATAAAGTTCTTTTAAATATAAATTCTTATTATTAAATGTATTTATTAAGCATTTCATTCTTCATAAATCATCAAATTGAAGAATTGAAATCATAGAATTCAGATTATTGTTGTAATAAGAAATAATAAAATATATTTTATAAAATGATTGACTTAAATATCTCTTAAAATACACAAATTGCTCTTAAAAACTCTTAAAAGTTTTTTTTTCATGAGAAAGTGTTTCATATTTTGAAAGATTGATTTTTTGTGTGTTTTTAATTTTTAAATATTATTTGATACTATAGCTGTTGTTATTTGACTTTTTGTATTTAATAAATATCATGAGTAAGTTTTCTCTAAAACTCTAAATCATTCTTATCTAGTATTAGTTTTTTATGAAGAATGTTTCTATATGATTTATATCTGAATAGTGTGTGAGAGATTTGTTTCATAAATAATATTCATATTATCTATAGGTGGTTAATTACTAATATTTTCAATGCATAAGTGTCTCATCAAGATCTTTATACTTCTATTATTATAACTGTAAGTGACTGAAATAATAATAGAATTATTATTATCATTATTGATTTTTTCCTTTATTATTAAGTAATTTGTTAAAAATTGAATTTCTTTTCTTATATCCAATTTATTTTTAATAATTATATTAAGTTGTGCCTATGATATTTGATTATATTATATTTTCTACTGAGGACAGTCATAGCACTCTTAATATTTGCTACTATTATCAAGAGTGTTATAGACAAACATTAAATTTGGGGTCCTGGCCATCATCTTAACCAACCTTTGGGACAAATCACATTATAGACTTTATTTTAGTTTTTTTTGACCAAAATTGGTATCTTCATTTAAATTTTGCCTTTTTTGGGACTTATCCCTTATAAATAATCTTTATAAAGTTAGAAAAGTTATTTTTCCTTAATAATATTGGTTGAAACAATATAAAATTTAGTGATTCCAAATAAATCTCTATTCTCTAACTAATGGTGTTTTCACATCACAGATTTGAAATTTGTTCTTTGAGTTATTTTAGTATGAGGTGAATAATAATAAGATTTTGATTGATAACTTATTAATTGCATAATTATTATTTCTCTAAAGAAAATATAAAATAAAATAAAAACATTAAAAATATTACAAATATATTATTCCCTACTCTTTAGACAATTTTCTTCATTTTTGAAGTAATTTTCCATAAATTGCATTAAAACAACTTTATTAAATAGGTTGAGTTAATAATTTTTTTTTATTTATTAATACAAAAAATTATATTCTTTGTTTTCTCTAGTTTAATCCATAAGCAAAAGATCTTCTGACTCTAGTAACTCAGGGTAAAGCATTGAAATTCAAACCAATCCAGTACCAAGGGGTTTACTTACAAAAGAACCCTTTAAGGGTTGATCAGGCAAATTAAATACATTTCTTAGTCCAATTTGCTTTAATTTGACATGCAATTACTCAAACTAGAAGTAAAAGTAGCTACTCCATCCATTCAAATGGATCTGGACCAGGATATCCAATTCATGAATCCAAAAGACATAAATTTCATGCCAGTGGAGAGGCACAAATGAAGGATGGCAGAATTTACAACAATTTCCAAAGGTTATCCAGAAACGTTTACACTATTCTTAATATTTCACAAGGTAACATAACCTCTATTACTGTCTTCAGATCTGAACCACTTTCAGCAGGAAGCATTTGAAATATACCAGCCTCAGAACCATAACTGGCTTATGGCGGCAAAGCAGAAGGAGTGGGAACTTCTACCAGAGACTGTGGATAGGGACAATTAACTCTTAGATCAAAGTGAAAAGGCTCTTGGTCCCAGAAAAGACAGATGATCTTCTGAAGGGTTGGAAACCCATGTTTTGCAAAGGAAAAGTCCAAAAGATAAAAGCTTGGTAGAAACACTGAAGCATTTTGTAAGAGGACACAAGGACAGAGTTGGCCAAAAATAAGGACAACATCCCTGTGGAAGCTCCTCAAGCCTCCTCAAGAAAGAATCTGCCTCAACAAGTACAAAACAAGGGAAAGAAAACCCCAAAGAGAAATTAGAAGGGAAAGCAAAAGGAAAAGCCCAAATGAAACAAACCTTACCCTCAGAATTTCAGAATTCCAAATGGAGAAAAGACAGCCATAAACAATGTGTTCAATATGGCAAGAACTTTGATGGAATTCAAAAACAAAGAATAGGAAAGAATTAATCAATCATTTCCAAAGAAAAAGACTTTGTAAAGCTTGTATCTTTTTCTGAAGCTTGTAATAACAAAATTTTAGAAAAGCTTAACAATTTTTAGTTTATCCAACAAAAGTTTGGTATAAAAACTTTACAAGTGAAAGAGTCACAAAAAACCATTATGGGTCTAGAAAATGTAAATAAAGACAATATCCTGTCTTTGATGAATATTTGTGAGGAAATAGAGTCCAAATTTAATTTTCTCAATCAACCAGACTATAATTCTATTTCTTTTATTACTAAACAAGTAAAAGATTTGAGAAATGTAGCTCAATACTTGGAAAACTCGACTGGTCACAATGCAGCTCTTTTCCAAGAGCAATTTTGAGAATGTGATAAAGAAAGACCTGAATTGAAAGAAGGTATTCAATCAATTATTAAAAATATATCACTGAAAAATGAGTTGCCAAGACAGTCCACACCAATTCTTAACATAAATTTGTTGAACTTGAATAGTCACTTACATAATACAATATAAAGCAATGCAGAGGTGTAAATTGCCTTTAACTTAAAAGAAATTCACACATGAGAGGAGCGGCCTACCTTCAATGGTGAAGGAGAAAATAATCATATGGAATTTATGAAAACAATTGATATTTTTAAAGAAGACTTTAACATACCAGATTACACCAATTATTTACCAAATCTGCCAACAAATGGTATTATAAAATGAGACAAGACCATGGTAAAAACTCCTGGCCTTGGTGGAAAGAAAAAATTATTTCCAAATGGGCAAGTTGTTGTTGGAGATTTGAAATGGAAACTATTTTTGAAGAAGCCATTTTTAATATTGATAGGCACTCTCCCATGTCCTAGTTTCTTAAACAGAAGGACAGATTAACTTCCCTTCATCCTGATATGTCAGAAACAATGATACATAAAAGGATATTAAGAAAATGTGGTGGTGACCTTGAGCCTTCTATCAGAAGCAGATTTATTGAGCCTTTCTGTACAGAAGATTATATCAATTCCAAGGAAGACATCACTACCAGAACCAAAATTGGTATAAACTGGTATAAACCCCCAATAGACAATAATACTTGTGGGAAACCAATTTCAAGACCAAATAAACCACAAGACAGAGCTCCTTTGAGATGTCATAGATGTGGAAGTACATGTCATTTGACTAATAATTCTCCAAAGAAAACAAGAAGAAATGAGATAGAAATTGAAAAAACTGAAGACCCCAAAACAAAAGATGCATCTGTACCTGAAAGTGATTCTGAGCCTTCTGAAGAACAAAAATGACCAGATAAACTTGGTATAGAAAACATTAATGTCTCCTTTGAAGTCACAGAAGTGCATATCCACTTAAGACAATATAGTGATGAGTTTATGGATCTAATACATGTGAAAGATGCTAAAATCCAGAAAGCCAAGCCAGCTAGAGGTAACAGTTATACAGCTGGATCATCTGGTATCACTAATATTGTGATAAAAAACAGAGAAGCCAAGATACATCTTGACTCAGGTGCTTTCTGCACTTGTGTTGGTAAATCCTATGTTGACAAAACTTATACCAATTGGCATGAGCGATTTATTCCAATTGAAGGTATAAAACCCAGAAGTGCTATCCAGGTTCTGCACCATTTGGTCATTCTTGAAGCAGTCATGATATGTCCTCAACCTGCAGGATGTATCAGACCAAAAGTTGAACTTGTTTTTATGAATAACTCCACTTCACAGCATTTTGATCCTTGTGAATGATTATCTCAATATCTATTTTATTGATATTAATAGCCATAAAGACAGATATATGACTTGAGGGGACAATGAAAGACAAAAAATTTCTTTTTCTCTAGATACAAGACAAATGACTGTCATTAGACGATTAAAAATATTAATAAGCAAATATTTGTGAAAGGTAAATTTATTGAAGCACAAATGTGTCCTGAATTAACATTAGAAATGAAGGAAGATATTATTGAAATCGTATTTCAATATAGAGAAGCCTTTGCTTCTGATAATGGACAACTAGGGGCTGTTAAAGGTGATGAAATAGACATTATTCTTAATGTGGAAAGACCTCACATACCCTCCACTATTAAGACAACAAGCTTAGTAAGCTAGCCCCATAGCTAGAAATGCATCAGAAGCTCATATCAATTAGCTGATGAAACTGGGAGTTCTTGAGAACGTTTGACATAATGAGGAAGTAGAAGTCAAAACCCCTGTAATAACTACTCGGCATAATGATAAATCAAAGATGATTGGTGGCTTGGAGAACTGAATACCTACCCCATTCCAAAAAGGTATCCAATTCCTAGAATCCAAGAGATTTCAACTCAATTATCTGAAGCAAGATTCCTCACTTTCATGGATTCCCTTAAAGGTTTCCATTGGAGTGCTTTGATACCTCATGCTAGAAAATGATTAAGAATATTTTCTCATTGTGGTATTTATGAATACTTGAGGATGCCTTTTGGAATTAAAAATGCACCATCTCATTCTCAAAGAATGACAAATACCATCTTCCCACATGAATTGTTAGAGGGATAGTTAATCATTTATATTTATGAAATTATCATTTGGTCAGAATCCTGGCAATTGCATTTATAGAGACTTTCATTAGTATGTAGGAAAATTATTTAAGGGAACATGAAAATTACTCTCAAAAAATTTAATTTTGGTTTCATGAGCTGAAAGATCAAGGAAATTTAGCTTCAGGACTAAGTCTTGGTGTTGAAAAAAAAGTGGCTGTAGTCTTGTTGAAACACATGCCCAAGAACAAAAAACAAATGATATATTTCTTAAGGCTTGCTAGTTACTAAAGGAAACACCTCAAAGATTTTGCAATCCATGCCAGATCATTGTACACAGTTTGTGATCAATGAAATGTCTTTGAAATGACACAAGAAAGGATTAAGAAATATGAGAAGATCAACTACTCCTCAACAAATGTACCATTATTGCTGATGCCAGACTGGAAACTTCCTTTAAATATGTATATTGATGCATGTGGTGAAGAGATAGGTGCATCCCTCCATCAATTTCAAACTTTCAATGACAAGACTTATGATGGTCCAGTTTGTTTTATCTCAAGACAAATAAAGGTTACTGAGGGTAGATATGTAGAAAGACAAATGCAGTGCCTTTTCCCTGTGTGGACTCAGGAGAAACTTCTTCATTATCTTGAGGGTAGTGTGTTTGAGGTGATTACAGATTTCAATGATGTGAAATCACTTCTTAAAATGAAAACTTCAAACAGACACATGCTAAGATGGCAGATTGGTATACAGGAGTATAGAGGAAATATGACCATAGTACATAAATATGGAAATATTCACAAAAATGCTGATGGCTTTAGTAGATGAGAATTACCCAATACACCTGAAAATCTTGCTTATGTTCATGAAAGTGCAGAGCCTCGAATTCCAATTGAAGGAATTAAAATCACAGATGTCGGAACAGAATTATTTGAAGCAGTTAGATAAAACTTTTATAAAAATAATAATTGTGATATTCTTACTTATCTACTTGAAGAATTGAAAATATTCATTCCTGGCTAATTCTTTGGATGATATATGGAAAAAATCATATGATCATGGAATATTCCATTTATTTGATGGTATCTTGTATCATAAGTCTAAACACACATATAAGGGTCTTATTTGGTAGGATTTTAATTAACCACAATATTACTAGAGTGCCATGAAGATATTTATTATGGACATCTTTCCAAAGACAAAAAAATGGAAAGAATGAAGACTTGTGCTTGGTAGCCATCTTGGGGAAAAGATGTCATTGAATACTTTCATAGTTGTGACAGGTTTCAAAAGTCCAGCAAAGCTACTGGTAAAGTATTTGAATTAATGTTTCATATCCAAGAGACAAGTACCCCATGGGAAGTGGCTCATATGGATTGGGTAACTTCTTTACCACCTGGTTGTGAAAAACCTTAAAATGAATGTCTTTCTCTTTTAGACCGGTGTAGAAACACTCCAATCTTTTTACCATGTCATAAAGATGACACAGCTATAGATACAACTCTTTCAATTTGGAATGGAGTAATATCTCATACTTGTATTTTTAAAAAAATAATTAGTGATAGAGACCCAAAATATATATCAGCCTTATGGAAAAACCTGCATAAGGTTTTTGGTACCAAATTATCATTCTCAAAAGCTTACCATCCACAAACTGATAGATTAGAAGAAATGATGATTCAAACCCTTGAGGAAGTTATCAGAAGTTTTTTCCTTAAGGCCTGGAGTTTAAGTATTCCGGTGGCTTTAACAATGATTTTTGTAAGCTTGTACAAGAATTAGAATTATCCTAAAAGACTTTTATCCATTCTTCAACAGGAAAAACTCTTGCAATGTTACAAAAAGGATGGACCCCTAAAATTCCAGTTGATACTTTGAAGAAAGACTTAATTGATATTAATCCAAATTCCTCAAGATTTGAATTAATGCTCTTTAAAGTGAGGCATCATTCCAATCAAACAATTACTGATGCCTTTTAATATTCTAAACAAAAGTGGGATAAAAGTCATAAGACCCCAAAATCCAAAGTAGGGGAATTGATATTAGTTTCAACCTTGAGCTTTAATAATATTAAATCCCTTAAGAAATTAAAATATTCCTTTGCATGACCATTTCTCATTATAGATCTCCATGGGAAAAATGCAGTACAAGTAGAAATGTTAGGAGGATTGAAAAATAAACATCCAACTTTCCCAGTCAGTCTAATAAAGCAATACAATTAAAGTGATAAGGAAAAATTTCCTTTGAGAAATAAAAAACCATTAGAAATAGCACAACTTGATCAAAGTGCACAGAAAAAGGTGCTAAAATTCTTGAAATAAAGAAGACTTAAGGGAAAAAATGAAAGAGAATACTTAGTCAGGTACAGAAACCCACAACATGAAGATGAGTGGCATTCAGAAAGTAAAACAACTGATTCCCAAAGGTTTGTCAGAATATTCAGACAGGAGAGAAGACAAATTCCTCAATAAAAAGTTTTTATTGTGTGCTTTACATACATAAAAGTATGAGTAGAAAGGTTTGAAAGTAGATTATACTCCCCAGTTCAATTGGGGGTATACTATTCAATGAAAAATTGAAGTAAAATTCTCTTTTGGTGGTAGGGAATGTGATCCTGTGACAAAATTACATTTTTAAAAGATATTTTCATTTTCATTTGAAGAATTATCTGAAGTACTAATTAAAGTCTCTCTATATCTAATCTCCATGTTTCTTAACAAATTTTAATGTCATCAATATAAATGATTAACCATCCCTTTGACAATTCATGTGGGAAGATGATATTCATCATTCTTCAAGAATGAGATGGTGCGTTTTTAATTCCAAAAGGCATCCTCAAGTATTCATAAATACCAAAATGAGAAAATATTCTCAATAATTTTCTAGCATGAGGTGTCAAAACATTCCAATGGAAAACTTTAAGGGCATCCATGGAAGTGATGAATCTTTCTTTGGATAACTGAGTAAAAGCCTCATGGATTCTATGAATTGCATACCTTTCTGGAATAGTATGTTTATTCAATGATCTAAAATTACCAACCATCCTTGATTTATCCTTATTCCAAGTAACAATTGCAGGGGTTGTGACTTCTACTTCCTCATTATGTCAAATGTTCCTAAGAACCCCCATTTTCATCAGCTAATTGATATGAACTTCTAATGCTTTTCTAGCTATGGGGCTAGCTGGCTAAGATGGTCTTATTAATATTAGAGGGTGAGGTTTTTCCACATAAAGCATAATGTCCACTTCATGGCCTTTGATAGACCCTAGTGGCTCATCATCAGAAGGAGAGTCTTCTCTATATTGAAATAAGATGTAAATAAAGTCTTCCTTCATTTCTAATTTTAATTAAGGACTGAATTGGGCTTCAATCAATTTATCTATCACAAATCTTTGCTTGTTAAGATGTCTACTTTTCCAATGAAAGTTTTTCTTTTTTCTTCGGAGGAAGAGCCAATTTTTGTCTTTTATTTTCCTTTATATTGGAATACCTGTCTTTATGATTATTAATATCAATACAATAAATATTGAGATAATCATTTCCAAGTATGAAATTTTGTGAAGTCCAATTATTCATAACATAAAATTCAACTTTCATTCCAATACTTCTTTCAGGGTGAAGAAATATTATTTCTGATTGAATAATACCAAAAGGTTTCATATCTTGGCTAGGAGGTCTGAATTTTGTACCTTCAATTGGCACAAATTGTACCTCCAATTGGTATAGATTTTCTCAAGATAGTCTTTACCAACACCAGTGCAGAATACACCTGAGTCAAGGTGTATCTTGGCCCCTTTGTCTTTTATCACAATATTAATGATACAGGATTATCCAGATGTATAAGCATTACCTCTAGCAGGCTTGGATTTCTGTATTTTAGCATCTTGTGCCTGTATGAGATCCATACATTCATCACTATATTGTGCCAAGTGAGTATGCACTTCTTTCACTTCAAAGGATACATTAATGTTTTCTATACCAAGTTTATCTGGTCATTTTTGTTCTTCAGAAGGCTCAGAATCACTTTCAGGTACAGATGCATCTTTTGTTTTGGGGTCTTCAGTTTTTTCAATTTCTATCTCATTGATTATGGTTCTCGTTAGACAAGTATTAGTCAAATGAGACTTACTTCCACATTCATTAGATTTGAGAGGAGCTCTGTCTTATGGCTTCTTCGGTCTTGAAATTGGTTTCCCACTAGCCTTATTGTCTATTGGGGGCTTGAACCAATTTCTTCTAATTTTCTTTCTGGTAGTGATGTCTTCCTGTGAATTCATATAATCTTATATAAATCAAGGCTCAATACATCTGCTTCTTATAGAATGCTTAAGGTCACCACCACATTTTCATAATATCCTTGTATGTATCATTTTTTCAGACATATCAGGATGAAGGGAAGTTAATCTGTCCTTTGGTTTGAGAAACCAGGACATGGGCTGTCCCTATCAATATGAAAAATGGCTTCTTCAAATGAAAGTTCCATTTTAAATCTCCAGGAGTCATTTCCCATTGGGAAATAAATTGTTCTTTCCCACAATTCCAGGAATTTTCACCATGGTCTGGTCTCTTTGTATAATACCATTTGTTGGGTGATTTGGTACATAATGAGTGTAATCTGGCACTTAAGTATTCATCTTGTATGTTGAATTCAGCTTTAAACATAATAAATTTTTCCACAAATTCCATAAAATTATATTCTCCCTCACCACTGAAGGTTGACCATTCCCCCAATATGGGAGGGTCTTTGAAATTACAGGCTGTCAGCCTGTGACTCAAACCCAGAGCACAAGCATGACAGCCAAACAACATAAACCAATGGTAGAGCAAAATACCACCAAGACATGGAACTGAGCCAAACCAGCTCAAAACATATCAAAGGAAGGAGGAAACTCACATTTTTACAAATATACAAGTCCCATCACCATAGGACAAATAATAACAAAGCTTTCCTTCTCAAAGAAGTTGGGGAGCATAAACCTTAATTTTCACCTCTCATCTGAAATCCAGAGGAAGAGGCTTAACCCCAGCAAATGAGTGATAAAATTAATTATCCAAGTCAGGGCTATCAAATGGTACTGGGAAAATTGAGCTAGCACCAAAACTACAGAAGTTATGGCCACCTAAGGTCAAACAAGGATGAATAAAATATTCACCTCCCATTTAACTTCTAAAGTTTTAGTGTGAGATACTTCAAGTGGGGTCTTTTTGGGAAAAGCACAGCCAGGGAAATCTGATGGTGTAATCCATTTTCCCACATTTCATCTAGAATAAATGTTATGGGACAAATAAGTTCCATACAGATTTTGAGAAAATAATATATCTGAATAACAAAAGTTGAACATGGCATACCTTTGCCATATTTAATGTCAGCCATACCAAATGAGGTCTCATTGTGTAGATCTTATCCAGGGATCCGCATTGAACCAACAATGAGCTCAATATCCTGAAAAAAGACAATGCTATAGCACTTTAAGGTCAAAAGCCCACAGTTTGGCCAATACACCTTTACTGTGGGATACTTTCCCATAACTATGATTATGACGTGTCAAACAGACAAAGTTTCTTATTTATAATTTAATAACTCATAGTTCATTCAATAATGGCATCCCATACAGGTTCTGTACAGCATTCTACCTGTCATACACGTCAGAAGAGGGCTGTGTGGTTGCCAGATGAAATATTTCACCCTGTATTGGGGAAAACTGCCCAGATGTGGTTTCAAAACCACATCTGAGCCCAATACGGAGTATACAGGACTTTTTAAAGCCACAAGTCAGTACCTTGAAATGAAACATCTTCACTTTCTCCATGTGAAGTGGTCTAGAGGACCTTTCCACCCAATTTCAGGATAAAAGGCGCTCTTTCTCTGCCCAAAAGAGGAATCCCCATCCTGCTCTTGGATTCCTACCTAGTGTGGGAGCTCCTTTTGTGTGGGATTAAAATGAGGCAGTACCTTGGGGGGAAATAATAGGCAACTAGTTTTGAATTACTAATACTTGCTGTAACCAAGGGTGGCAAGGATGTATTGCCTGCCCCTCCTAAAATATTGAACAAAATCTTCCTTGCATCTCACAAACCCAAACTAAATTAGTAAGTAGCTTTACAACTTCTGAAGATAAAATTCAGCAGTCGCAGATCAGACCTATTCAATAAATAATAATAAATTTAATATCAGTTATTATGGTTAAATTTGAGATTTTAATGAAATACTTGTCTGTATAATCTTTATTTTTAGTGAAATTGGGGTGAGTGGTTTCTTCTTGGTGATATACCATTGGTAAGATGTGTTTTTTAGGCATTCTGGAAAATTTGATGAGTGTTGGTAAAGGTAATTTTGTTATTTTAAAGCTATAATAGATTAAAATAATCTTTTTAAAGGCCTTTTATCAATTCTCTAAGAGTGGTTGGTAATGAGATAAAATTGAATTTGCTAATTTTAAGAGGTAAGATTTGTTGGTATTGGGTTTTTTAAAGGGTTAAGTTAGTTTTAAATTTTCATGAATGGTGTTAATTTTACTTTATAAAATATTTTAATAGAGTAGTAAAACTAATTTCGGTACTGGCTAATTTTTATTTTTTTAATACTAAGATTCCACTTGGCTTAGCTACTGGGAAAGTAAATTTACTATAATATACTGGACTACCTCCAAGGTTAGGGATGAATTATTCCTGTGCTTCTACTGTGCAGGGGATGTAATGTGCATAGGGGGGATTTCAATTTTGGGGGGGAGAGCCCCTCAATTTACACCTTTTGGGAGACCAGGTGGCCCTCCATGGGAGCTTTCTTCTTCCACTTTGATTCCTTTTGATTCCATCATGTGACTTTGTTTTTGGTGGGGCCTTTTTGTGCATGGGTGATGTGATTTAAGGTTTTGTAATAATTCTTTTCTGCACAGCCTCCATTCAACATATGATGTTCTTTTGGTGAACTAATTACAATGTGGTATTCTTGGTTTGTCATTGCATGCATTAGGTGATTTCATTTTTTTCTGAGGATTTTACTTGTGCAAAGCCTTTTCTTTCTCACATGATATGCTGTTGGTGGGTGCAGTATCACATGATGAACTTGTATTTCCTTTAAATATGTCATTTTTAGGCTTGGTAGGAGTAGCTGTGTAATTTATTCAAGTGTCCTGCCCATGTTTCTTCTTTTTGAACTTTAAAATGAGATCAGGTGATAATTTCTGCAACAATAAATTTATGTATGCAGCCTGTTGTAACTAGATTTGACTTGCATGAGGTGATAAGTGGTGTAAAGAAGTTTGATTCTTTTTAGGGCTTCAAGTGGGGTTATGCTTGTGGCTGTGATGTAAATGACTTTCAGGAATTCCATTGAGTTGTTCTTTGCATCATGTGACTTTTCTATGTTGAATGCAACTTGGTTGTGTAATCCACGCAGGTGTCATTTTCTTGCTGCATGAATCTTGGGGCTATAGAGGGATGTAAATCTGGGTGGGTGTTTAATTTAAAGGGTGGTACCTTATTTGTTGTAACTAGTTTACTATATGTAACTCGATTTTTACAAATGCATAATAAAATTGAATAATTTATTTAAACACATACACTTCCCTTTGGTGCCTGTGCCATGGTATTATGAATGAAGTCCAGCTTCTTGATGTAAAATTGACCTTTTAGAGTAAAGTTTGACTGTAAGTCTGCCTGTGGGTTGGATTTGCTGCTGTTATGTGTTACTATGAGCTTGAGCCTGGTGAAAGGAATTGTATTGAATACCACATCCCGCTCACCTTTCAATGCTGTCCCCAGCATTTCAGGTGGGAGCTCCCTATTCTTCATCTGATTCTGTGGTCTCCTCCAATACCTCTTCCTCATTTATTGATTCATCTTCTTCACTTTTTCCTTCTTTTGTGACTTCTTTTGTGTCTATCAACTTTCCTCTTGGGTAAAGATTCTTGACTTGAGAGGCTAAAAATCTTCTTGCTAATTCTTTTCTATCCAGCTCCACAAGTTCATATGGTTCATTGTTTATTTATCTGATTACTCTGTAGGGTCCATTCCATTTGTTTTTTAAAAGTACTCCCCAATTAGTTTTCATTTCTTTGTTGTATACCGGGACCATATCACCTGGATTGAGTGGTGATATTAGTTGGTGTTCCGTTCTTCTATCCCAATATTTCATTGAGTCCTCCTTTGAATTTTTGAGTTTCTTTCCTTCTAACTTTTTAGCTCTGGCTTCCAATAATTCCTTAGTTGTGGATATTTTGTGCCATTCTAGTGCTAAAAATCTTTTTGTTTCAATGTCAATTGGTGATACTGTTAATGGTCCAAATTGGAGTTCAAATGGTGAGAAACAAGTTGTTCTTTTAGTGAAAATTCTGTCAGCCAATGTAACTAGTGGTAGATATTTTTTTCCATTTTCCTCCATTTTCCCCACACATCTTGACTAGTGCATCTTTGAGCTGTTTATGGCCCCTTTCAACTATTGTTTGAGACTCTGGGTAACAGGATGTGGTGACTCTGATCCTTTATCCTGCTTTCTTTACTGCATCTTGAAATTCTTTCCCAAAATCTGGCCCTCCATCAACAGTAACTTCTTTGGGTGAGCCATACCTCCATATCCATTACAAGGTGAACCATTCTGCAACTTCTTTTGCTGTTAATTTGACTAGTCCAATTGTTTCTTGCCAACCCGAAAAATCATCTCTGGCCAAAACCATGTACTCCTTTCAAATATTGTTGATGTTTCTGTATATTTTCCTTGTGCCCTCTGTAAACTTTGACTTCTCTTTTTAAAGGCAAGGCAAGATTGAACCAATTTCTTGACTGATTTCTTCATTCCTTCCCACAAAAATCTTGCTTTAATTATTCTATAAGTTTCATTTTCCCCTCTGTGGCCCATGTCTTCATGAAGTGACTTTAAAATGTAGCTTTGAACTTCCTGTGTTGATATCACCAATTGAGGGTTTGGGTTGTTTCTTCTTTTGAGTTGGCCATCTTCCAAGAAAAAGCTGGGTACCTTCCTTTTATCCTCCTAAATTCTTCATCTTTACTTAATTGTGGGTTTTTCATTGTACTTAAGTATTCTTTCATTCTCTTCAAAAATCCTTTTTTTTGGTTGGTACTTGTATTCCTGAAAAATTGAGTGAATTTACATTCTTGGCCCCAAATCCAGGGTGTGGCTTGATCCAATTTTCTTCTTTATCAAATTTTGGTGCAGCTTCATTTTCTTCTTCTGGGTTTTTTCGTCTTCTGGATAGCCCATCTGGCATAGTGAAGGTTTTCCCTGGTTTGTGTACTAAATCAAAGGAAAATAGTTGGATGAAAGCCATTCATCTTGTCATGGGGGCATTGGGTAAGCAAGGGGTGTTAATCATCTAAATTAAGGCCTTGGCATCCATCTGTAATTCAAAACGTTGTCCCCAAAGTATTGTTTGAAGCTTCTTGAGAATTCTTGAAACTCCATAGAGCTCCAATTTTGGTTGTGAGTATTTTGATTCTAATTTTGAAAATTTTATTGACTCATATAGTGCTGGTCTGTCTTTATCTTATTTGTCTTCTTGAGTGATTACTGCTCCTGCAACAATGTAGCTTGAATCCACTGCTAGCTTAATTTTTCCTACCCTTTTGTCATAATCCAACTTTGTGAGGATTATTTCTTCTCCAACTATTCTTCTGAGATTATGGAAATATTTCTTCACATTTTTTCTCCCAGTCCCTGTCTACATATTCTCTGGTGAGCCTCCTGAGTGGTGATGCAGCTTGTGAGAAGTTTTCAATAAACATCCTTACATATGCACAAAGTCCAAGAAATACTCTTATTTCCTTCTTGTTGAGAGGTTTTGGCCAGTTTTGAATCTATTAGATCTTTTGTTTTGAGATTTTGCTTCCTTTGAATGATAAAACATGCTCTACTATGTCCAAAGCTGGTACACAGCATGCAAACACTGATCCTGAGATAGTAAGTCCTGATTCTTCAATCCTGAATAAAATTCGTTCTAAGGGTATGGAATATTACCATATAAATCTTCTGATTGAGGGTTTTTCTGTTAGTGTCTCTTTATTCTAAAGTGATCTCGGTCCTTTTATTCCTCCATCATCAATATAAATACCTACACTTCCTGGTATTTCTTCTTGAAATATCCAGGTCATTTGGGCTTGGTATACTGCTACTGACTTAGTGGATCCTTGGGGTAGTCTTGACAGTTGCATCCTTCCAAGGGGTGTTTCAAAAGTGGTGAGGGGTCTTGTAATGAAATCTAATTCTCTTTCATTGTATCCTCCCATGATTTCTCCTAGTCCATAGCATGCTCTTCCTGCAAATTCATCTACAAATTCTTCAATGTGAGGTGGTAATCCAGAATCCTTGATGGTGACCTTTTTGAGTTCTTGAAGGGCATGGACAATTCTGAGTTTCCCATTTAATTTGGCCACACAAAAGATTGGGCTTGTGTAGCTTGAGGTGGATTTCTCATAGAGACCAGTCCTGATTCTTTCTCTTATTAATTCAGTAAACTGAGTTTAAATTGATTTGGGAATGGGAATTGGTTTCTTCTGCCAAGGTTCATGATGTATTACTGGTATCTTGTAAAGTTTCCATATGAGTGTTTGACTAATCCTCTTTCTTCTTCACAGAAAGCTATTTCTTTTTCCCTTAAGGTAATAGAATTTTTGAGTAAATTGATTTCTTCATTTGATAACCATCCTGGTGGGCCAAAATTGAGTGCTTGCAGTCTTTCATGGGTGACCTTGAAGGTTTCTTGAAATATAGGTGGGTTTTGTTATAAGGGTGTTTCATAAGGATCTCTTGACAAAGGTGGGTTAAGGTCTTGAGGAATTGGCTCATTGACTGGTCTCACCTTCTTCAGGACTGATTTTTTTTGGCTGCTAAATTTTTCTGATCAATCTTCAATTAGTGATTTTTAATTATTTTCAAGAATTTGCTAGCATCCCGGATATTGAGATCTTCAAAATTCTTCTTGCTTCTTTCTTCCATAAAAACTATGTATTTTAAGGTCATACAGGACCTGAAACTAGGTGTGTAACCCATGTATATTAGGTATACAAGTCCTGCAGTTGAATTCATGCAAGGACCTCCTGGCCTAATCCAAGGGCTTATCTTGATTATGGAGCTCCTTTGGGCTTGATTTTTGATTCCTCTTGACTCTTGTTTAATTTTCAATATTCATGATTCCCATTTGATGCAAAATTCTTCAGGTTTTTTTCCTTTCTTGATGAGGAACTTTCTTGTCTTAATTGATGGGTTGAGACTTCAATTTTTTAATTTTGGCCCATTTGATAATGCTAGACACCTGTGAAACCCTTTGTTCCTGTTACACAAAGGTAGCAGTTTATTGTCATGCTGAGGACAAAAATGGTCCTTCAGCACTTCTCCTGACTAGGAAAATCTCCTCTAGCTTCTTGGCTGTTATTTCTTTTTATACATTTCCCTGCCCAGGTCTACAGGGGAAGCAATTTAGTGTCATGCTGAGGACCTCTTGAGTCTTCAAGCTTGTTTGAAATCCCAAGGGAAATTTGATCAGAGTATTGTACATTATATTTTTAGTCCATCATGTGAAGGGAGTCCTGAGTCCATAATCAATCCAGTCACTCATTCTTCAGCCGATAAATATTTACCAGTTATTCTTGAATTCCAAGTGAATTTCAATCCAGAGTCCAAAAAATGGCCAAGGTCTTGTGCTATACAAAGATCAATCCATAAGGAACTGCTGCTTTGCTTAATAAAGAATCTTCTTAATTTTCAGTATTCTGATAATTGATCTCTGATAAGTTTTTTCAAAATTCTCTTGATATTTCTTCAAAATAATTACTGTCCTTTGGTTCTTCTGTATTTCTCAAATACACTTGTTATAAAAAAACAAAATGATAAATGATAAATGCTAATAATAATATGATTCAAGATTGAATTTTATATTAAAAATCTTGAGTTTGTTTTCAAGTTTTGAAGAGGATATACTCTCATTTCCCCAAAGCTTCTATTATAAGGGATAGTGTAAGAAAGAAGTTAACCCGCCCCTTATTTGTTATAGTGATTTTTGATAAGGATAAAAAATGATACAGAAAATTTAAATAATTTTATTTTAATTATGATTCAATTTTTTTTACTTTAAGCATAGAAAACTATTAATTGAGCTATCTGAGTATAAATTACAATTTAAAGGAAGTAAACATGAATGAAGATTAAGATCATGGAACTGTTTGGTTAAAGGTGGTAATTTGTGCCAACCATTAAAAATTGGTGCTCTTGGGAGTATTTATAAGTAATATGAAATAATTCAATGATCATAATTTTGGTCCTTTATTCATATAATGACCCTTATGATGCCACAACTCTTTCTTTTGGAATCATCATTGTGACTCAGACTTTATTTCAAGTCTATCCCCTTTATGATTCAGATTTTCTGTTACCCATGAATGCATTTGAGTTGTTAAAGAAATATAAACAGTGAAATTAAAATCTTTACTGTTGAAAAAACTCTTTTGTGCTTTTGGGGGCTTTTTAAATTACATTTGTATTAAATAGCACATCAAGGTGTTATTGGTATGGAAATTCCCCAAAACATTTCATCAATTTATGAGGTTTTAATATTAATAACTCCTGCAGAGCTCAATTAATGCCTTCATGGCACAAGAAATTCTTCTTTTCAAACAAATTCCAATCAATTTCTTGTAATTAAAGAATTATTTCAAATAAATGGGGCATTTTAACCAATTACTTGATGTAGAGTTCTTTTTAATTATTTTTGAGTTGAAAATTTAAGCCAGTATAATGGCTCTTGGTGTAATAGTAGGAAGAATATAATAGAGATAATAAATAGAAAGAATATTCTTAAGACCTTGAATGGGATTTGCCCCTAATTCTTAGGTAAAAAAAAGAATTTGAAATAAAATAAAATAAAATAATCATAAAAATATGTTCAGTGGTTTAAGTAATAACTTCTTTTGAATTATTTTTTTATAATGATATAAAACTCAAAAATGAAACAAGAAACGAAAAACTTAAGTATTTTATAGTCTTGCCTAAGAATTTTGGTTTCTTTTGTTTTCTTCTTTTCTTGGTCCTTGTTGATATTTAGCATGGGAAGTTTTATTGTATTTCAAAAGACAATTGATTTCTTGTTTTTCTTTTATTCCTTGTTGAGAGCTTTGGTGGGAATTTTACTTTCTTTCCAAGGACCATATCTTGTGTTCAGGCACCTGTTTTATGCCTTTGGCTTTTATGGCATTTGATTTATCTTCAAAGTCAAGCTGTAAGATTAGTTCAAACAGGTTATAGTCTTATTTACGACTTAATTATCTTTCCAAAGCATTCTTAAGCTTATAAATTAAGGCAAAAGAATTTATTATGAAGACCTGCAGCATTCAAATCAATTATGTCAGCATAATTTATAATAAAACATTAGAAGAAAGCATGAAAAAAAAGCAGTCTAAAGCCTTGCTTAGGGATCTCTTTCTTTTCAAAACTCCTTAATTCATAAAAAAAATGTAGATATATATATTTATCTATTTAGTATTGAAATATACCTGCATCAAAATCAAATCATAATGTTAGTATTAATAGAGGAAAGAAGAATAAAATCAATAAGAGGTCAAAGAAAGAAGTTTAAAGAATGGCTGAGGGATCTTATTCTTTTTAAGTCCTCATTATTAAATATATATATATTATTATTATCTATCTATATATATATATATTCAACTAATGAAACAGACTTTAAGGCAAATAACTTATTAGTAAAAATAAAAATTAAATAAAATGATAAGCAAGAAGCTAAAATGAAAAACAAGCAGTTTAAAGACTTTCCAAGGGCTTTTGTAACTCAAGTTCTTCAGTTGAATAAATTTGAAAGAAAGTTACAGAAGTTTAATCTCTTGCTCAGGAGTTTTTTTTTCATAAGCCATAAAGTCAAAATACAAAATAATTGTCAAGAAAATCATCATAAAACAAAACAAAAAGCATTCAGTAATTTGAAAAAAATTGAAACACAAGGGAAATTACCAGTTTTAAGTCTTGCTTAGGACTTTTCTTTTTTTTCATTGTTTTATTTTTCTTGAACCCAAAAATCATCAGTTTAAAGCCTTGATGAGTGCTCTTTTTCTTTCATCAAAAAACTCCTTAGTTCATGAAAAATCTATTTATATATATATATTTATTTATTTATTTTTGGTATTGAAATCTACCTGTATCAAATCCAAGTCTTAAAATTAGTATTCATAGGGGAAAGCATAATAAAAGAATTGAGAATTCAAACCAAGCAGTTTGAAGCCATGCTGAGGCGTCCTTGTTTTTGTTGGTTTTGTACCCTGTTTCATATCAAATTGAGATATGTCATCTCAATGTAATATTAAAGATAAAAGAAGCATGAACAAAAACAAGCAGTTTAATTCCTTTCTGAGGGCTTTTATTATTATTATTATTATTATTATTTTTCTAAGGTTTTTTTTCATCAAACTAAAAAAAAACCAAAACAATACCTGATGCCATCAGCTTGCGATGGTGATTGGTGAAGATGGCCATGGGAAGGCAAGTCCAATCCGATAGGTAAAGATTATCCATGGTCAAGAGCCAGGGTCGGCAGAGATAGCCTTTGATGAATGCAATAGGTTTCTCTTAATTCTTTGGTATGTGATCTGAACAATATTGGATATGTATTTTATTGTTGTAATTCCACTTCTGGAATTGGGTGTAGGTGTTGAAATTATTGTATATCATTACGTAATAATGATCTGCATGACGTAATTATTACATCATCTAACAGGTAATCCTTTTCGACGGTCAACAAGAAAATTTTAATATTTAACAACCAATCTTTCTCTTCTTTATTTTTCTTCATCCAATCTTTCTCTTTTGAAAAATTCTTTTTTACTCTATCTTAGTATTTCAATTTAGAAATAATTGTATAATTTATTACTATCAAAAGAATATAATCTAGTAACTTAGGTATAAATATTACTTTTACAATCGATGTGACTATTAGTACTAACCTATCATTGTTTGATCAGTATAACTATTAATCTGGTTATCATAGTTATAGAATTTATATTTAGAAGGAGTTATATTAGTGTAAAGGTAAATAAATTAGTGACTTATACAATGATATAACGTTACAAGTATTAATTAATTATTTGTCTATAACATTATTTAGCAATCAAAGGTTTCATTACATTCGTAGAATAATTCTAAATTGTTATTATTATTATTTTAAAATACTTAAGGTGAATTAATATTATTATTATTATTATGTTGAAATGTTGTACTAATTATTGTTTCTTTAGTTATACACTACTGGTTTAATTTAACGCAATAGAATATTAACTTCTCATCACTTTATGGTAGCGAGAGTTAGTTTCTACTTGTTTTAAAACCAGAGTTGAAACACAGGTACCACGAACGATTATTCTACGATGACCACATCATCACCTCTAGTTCAATTTCCTTCTAATCTCATAGATGAAGACTTTTCCGATGAAAGTCAATTGAAAACTAAATTAATCAAGCTCAATCGTACAAATTGGGTTCAATGGAGTTGTCAAACAAGGAACTATATGATAGGTTGTGGTTATCAAAGTTTATTAAAGAAACCTACTGATGAAGAAAAGATTTCCTCTTGATACATCAGAAGAAATGGCGCAGCATTAGCACTATTATGGAATTCTGTATCCATCGATCTACATGGAATACTTTTAACTCATCAAGATTCTTTTTAGAAAGCATGGGAAGCTCTGGGCGAAGCATGTGGTAATAATTCAATTCTTACCACCTGTGAAGTTCTATTTCAACTAGTCTCTCTACAATATGAACCTGGTCAATCCCTTGAAGCTCACACTGATTTATAGTTACAACTTTATGCAAGCTATCAAAATCTAACTGAAAACTCAGAAGTAAAAATGGAATTAAACCAGAATATTGCAGCAGCATTTTTTTTGAGAAGTTTGGATCAAGACAAAGACCTTAGTGGTTTAATTCAAACAATGTACAACATAAAACCATTTGAACTACTTCCTATAACCAAACAAGTTGCCTTAGAACATTCAAGGCGAAGAAATTCACCAGAGGAAATTTTGTTTGCTGATGGGAAGGTCAAATCTGATTGTCCGTCTAAATTTAATTCAGAAAAACAACCATCTAATCAGAACTCTCAACAACAAAAAGCAAAGAAGAAACCAAAAAAAAGGAGAAAGGATTAAAATGATGGGAATCATGCTGAAACAAATTGACATTCCATGAACAATAGATTAGAAAGATTGGAAAAATTAATGTTATCAAATCTAAATCTGCAGAAGAATTCAGCTAATGTGGTATCAAACTCTGAACCTACTCTTAACCAACCAGAAAATTCAGACTCCAATTCATAATTTTTACCTACTGAATCCTGTTTCTCATTATCTAATTTAGATAGAACACTACTTTTTCTAGATAGTGGCTGCGGCAGATTGGTGGTAAATGATTTGTCTCGTCTCACCAATCCTAAACCTTGCAAGAAAAACGTTAATACTTTTGGAAACTCTGTTAAAATAACTCATACTGGAACTTTCAATTCTTTTGGTTTTCACATATATCCTGTCTCATATGCACCATCAGGACCAGTCAATCTGATCTCAGTCTCTCAATTGATTGATCATGGCTGAAGGCCTCACTACAAACATGACGTTTTTTTAATCAAGAGAGGAGATTCCATTATTACAACTTTTCAAAGGGATGGAAATCTGTACTCAAATCGTTCTCAAAATTCAGTGTATGCCCTGGAAAATGAAGATTATCGCAATTGGCATGTGATTATGGGACATCCAAGATTCTGCAAGATCTCAAATTGAAGCACAAGTTTACTAGTTCAAAACACTGTGATGTATGTCATTTTTCGAAATTAACTCGACAACCTCATTCTAATTCACTTCCAACTACCTTCAAGCCATTTTTTAAACTTCATGCTGATACCTTGGAAATTAATTCTCCATCCAAAAAGGGATATAAATATGTTTTAGTTTTAATTGATGATTTCTCAAGATTCAATAGAATATATTTTTTGATATCCAAGGATCAAGCTGAACATTACATCACTAGTTTTTTTAATGAGCTGAAAAATAAACTCAATGTCACTCCTGCCTTTTTTCATTGCAACAGAGGAGGTGAGTTTGGTTCAGCACAATTCCAAAATTCACTTCTAAAACAAGGCATTTGTTTTGAACAAGGACCACCTGATTCACCACAAACAAATGGTGTGGCTGAAAGATTCAATAGATCTTTGTTATCAATGATTCGTTGTTTGCTTGCTCAATCTAATATTCCAATCACCTATTAGGATCAAGCAGCTTTACATGCATCACTTCTTCTAAATCATACTCCACATAAGTTTCTAAATCTAGATACTCCTTCTCAAATTTTAGGCAAACATGCTTCACTTATTGAACCAAAACTGAATCTTCAAAAACTATTGCCATTTGGATTGAAGACTCAAGTAATGAATCTAATCAATAAATCAAAACTTGTCAATAGATCATCTACTTTGAGAGCTCTCACTTTCGAAAGGAATTCTGATGCAATGAAATTTTTCAATCTTTATACAGGACGAATCATTAGTCGGGACTGGTCAACTCCTTCTAAAATCTATCCTTCAACAGTAAAGAATACTGAAGATAGTTTACCATGTGAAAAAGAAATTTCAGTTTCATTACCAAAAATAAATTCAAAAAACAAAAAAACTATTGACAAAGAACAAATCATTAATGATCCTGTTACAGTATCAAATTCTAATCAAACTATTGAACCTGAAAGTCAAATAAATAATCATGCAAGAACTAAAGGTTGGGATTATGTACCCTTTTATGAAAAAGCACCAAAAAACATTTCTGTCGACATTAGCACTGACAACATACTAGTGGGCTCAAGAAGAAGAACTACTGACTCAGCTATGCTTATGGATGTGGTACCTTATTCTCAAGCTATGAGTAATTCTAAAGAAAAACATCTTTGGAACGATGCGATGAAAAAGGAATTTGATTCTCTAATGCAACACAACACTGGAGAATTAATTCCATACTCAAAAGATTGTCAAGTTATTGGAGGAATGTGGGTTCTCAATCAAAAGCAAAATGAATATGGAGAAGTATACAAATATAAGGCTAGGTGGGTATTTTTAGGCAATCACCAAGTACATATGCTGCACTACTTCAAAACTTGGTCTTCAGTTGGAAGAAATGAAACTTTCAAGATTCTTCTTTTGTTGATAGTAAATGTTGGTTTTGTAGCATATCAGTTTGATGTTGAAACCGCGTTTTTACATGGAGAAATTGACGCCAATATCTATTTTATTCAAGTAAAAAGTTTTGAAATACCAGGCAAAGAAAATTGGGTATGGAAATTGAAGAAATTGCTATACGGAACAAAACAAGCACCTTTTATGTGGAGAGAAAAATTGACTCAAGCACTAAATTCTTTAAATATGTTCAGTGCAAAGTTTGATGAAGCACTTTTTATCAACAAATCAAAAATGATGTTTCTTCATATTCATGTTGATGATGGATTTTTAGTTGCTAAAAATGAAAACAAAATAGTAGTCTTTTTATTCAACTTAAAAAAATTATTCACCCTGAAGGTCAAGAAAAACCCTACTCAGCATCTAGGATACTGTCTTGATTGGCTAAAAGATGGTGCAATCTTTTTAAGTCAAATTGATTTCTGCAATAAAATCTTGATGAAATTTGACATGTTCCAATGTAGAAGCATTAAAACACCATGTAATGGTAACTTTGTTAATCAACTGAATGAACATGGTTCGGCTATTGACAAACGTCTATTTCAGCAAGCTATGGGATATTTAAACTATTTAGCTCAACATACTCGACCTGATATACTGTTCACTATTAATCAGCTGGCGCGATGTTCCACTAATCCAAATTTGAATCATTGGAAAATGGTTAAACATTTGTTACAATATGTTCATTGCACCAAGGAGCTCGGAATCTTATTCAATAAAAGTAATTCTGAAACTATTCTACACAGTTGGGCTCATGCCGATTACGCAAATTTCAAGGATGATAGAAATCTATTTCAGGAAATTTGGTAACAGTCTACGGTAATCCAATCAGTTGGCTAAGTAAGAAACAATCTATTATAGCACAGTCCACTACCAAGGCGGAATACGTTTCAATGAATATTTGTGCAAAACAAGTACGATGGATATCAATGTTGTTGACTCAAGATCTAGGGATAATAATGAACAAACCAATTATTTTTAATGACAATTCTGGAGCAATAACAATACCGAAGCAAGCAAGTCTCAATACCAACACAAAACATATAGAAATCAGATACCAATATCTTAGATTTCTAGTGAACATGAAACTTTTGGAAGTTGTTCAAGTTGGAACGAATGAAATGATAGCTGATGTGCTAACAAAACCTCCGACTATTGACAAACTTCAAGAATTTTACTCAGCAATACATCTCAAGGATCAAGAAGGACGGTTGGAATTATTGTAGATCATTAGGTAATAATGATCTGCACGACGTAATCATTACGTCATCTAACAGGTAATCCTTTTCGACGGTCAACAAGAAAATTTTAATATTTAACAACCAATCTTTCTCTTCTTTATTTTTCTTCATCCAATCTTTCCCTTTTGAAAAATTCTTTTTTACTCTATCTTAGTATTTCAATTTAGAAATAATTGTATAATTTATTACTATCAAAAGAATATAATCTAGTAACTTAGGTATAAATATTACTTTTACAATTGATGTGACTATTAGTACTAACCTATCATTGTTTGATAAGTATAACTATTAATCTGGTTATCATAGTTATAGAATTTATATTTAGAAGGAGTTATATTAGTGTAAAGGTAAATAAATTAGTGACTTATACAATGATATAACGTTACAAGTATTAATTAATTATTTGTCTATAAAATTATTTAGCAATCAAAGGTTTCATGACATTCGTAGAATAATTCTAAATTGTTATTATTATTATTTTAAAATACTTAAGGTGAATTGATATTATTATTATTATGTTAAAATGTTGTACTAATTATTGTTTCTTTAGCTATACACTACTGGTTTAATTTAACGCAATAGAATATTAACTTCTCATCACTCTAGTAGGGTGGAACGATACAAGTCAAATAACCAATTATCTGCAATTTGTACCATCATCATCCAGTGTTAAATGCCCAGTCCAAGTCTCGCAAGTGGCTTTGAGGTCAAACATTGAATTTCTGATTCTACATCAATTTATTTATTCATTATTTTTACTTGGGATGATAGTCTCCTCTGAAAGCGTTTCCATTCTTAGATTTTCATCAGTTTTGCTATCAGAGTGCAGGTTTGTTTGCTACTTCAGTGAAAAAAGGAATCTTGTTCTTCTTTTTTTTTGGCTCCCAGCAGTTAATGGACTAATGTCAGCACTGCTAATGGTTGATGACTCTTTTTCCTTTTTAGAGCACTAGGTTGATTCCATGGCTAGGATGGATTTGAAGTGCTGGAGTTTATTATCTTGAAAAAAAGACCAGAGAAACCTTGGTTTTTCTATTCATCCCATCCATTGATCCAATAGCTATTCCTGTCTATCTCAATCACCAACATTGGTATGCTATGAATTCCTCACAAGAGAATTTATTTTCTTTCTTTTGTTTACTGAATTATGTATTTATGATATTCTGTCAGAATAAATATGAGTTCCTATTATTTTTTCTTTGCTGCTGACTTTTTCAATGCTTTTTGCCCATGTACCACTGAAGAGCTGGGAGACCTCGTTCTTGGTATTCCTCCAACCAATAGGTTGAGGAAGTCGGTGAGGGAATGGATTACTGGCCAAGGTCCTTATCCAACAATCCCCCCTTCTCCACCAGCCCTTGGTGATATTTGGAGTGCACCTGATGGCTCTCCTTACCATTGCAAACCTACACCCACTGCTGCTTAGGACTTCTATTCTTTCTTGAATGGAGATGTTGATGCAAGGCTCTTGGATCCTCAACCAACATCATCTCTTTGTCCCAAAAGAGATTGAAATGGGCCCTACTTCCTTTGCCCTTGTAAAAGTTTAGGTTGTGTCATTTACTCTTCTAAATGAAGCAAGCCATAGGGTAATTTTTGTGTTTTGTGCTTTTTTTATTTTCTATTTTTTTAGAGAGTGATACTAAGAGTGCTTTCAATGGTTTATCATGTTTTTTTAGATTACTATTAGTTAATTTTGTTACTGAGCGTGTTATAGCACCCTGTTAGCTCTCCTGTACTTTGAAATGGAGAAACTATGCCTTTAGTTACTATATTTCTGTTTTTAAAAAAAACCTAAATGCAGTCAGAATAAAATTCAACAAAAAAAATCAAGTACGGTCAGTGTAAAATGAAAAAATAAGGAATAAATTAAATTAAATAAAAATAAAAGAAAAATAAAATAGAGGTAAAAGAGGACAATAACCTAAGAGTCATATTTTGTAATATATATTGCACATCTATTCAATGATGCTCATACCACTGTTTTTTATATCTGAAGAATTGTAAAATTTAATTAAATATGACTCTATATTCTGTTATATTATATATAAGGGACCTAATTTTGGATATTATGTAACTTTTTCCTATTATAATTTTCACCTACAGTGATATTACCTAAAACTCATCTCATTAAGTATTTATAGATTTTGTTTTATTGTTTTCAACTTCTTATAGCAAGAAGGAAATTAAAATAACTAACAAAATATGAAGAGACTTTTTAAGAAAGAATTTAGGTCTTAGCAAATAATAATTCTTATTGCTATTTATTCTTTCTTTCTATTTATTTCTATATATATATATACATATTTCTTTTTTTTCTTTTTTTTTAATAGAATTATAAATGAGATATAATAGATCATAAAATAAGGAAAGAATAAAATAGAATTATAATATCATGTAAGATATTGTTTTCTTTATAATTATCATCTACTAATATAAAATTAATTAGAACTAATTGTATTTTTTTTTGTTTTTTCTTGTTCTTTTTTTTGGGTTTTTTTTTGAAAGTTTTTTTTTGAAAGTTTAAATTGAACTATAAGTGGATCTTTTTGTTTTTAATTTTGAACAGAAAAAATATATAAAAATAAATGAATAGATAAATAAATAAAAATAAAAATATATAATTATAATTATAAGACAAAACACTTGATATTAGGGAAGCTTATGTTATATTTATTCCTTCAATGCTTATATTAATTGAAGCTTATTTTTGTATTTTTAATATTTTATTTTGTGTTGCTTTTTTTTAGTATGAAAGAAAAATTGAATTGTAAAGAGGAAAGATAAAAAATGGTAAATAAAAAGTTGAAGAAATGAATAATAATAATACCAATAGAGCTAGTATGGATGATTAAGCAAAGAATTGAGGACTTAGCAGGTGATATTTCTTCTAATTAATTCCTTTTCCCAAGTATTGTCTTCACTAATTCTTCTTTGATAAAATTTCCCCCATTGCATTCTTCTCTTTTGAAAGTTTTGTAAAGGTGTTCTTGACAGAAAAATTTCTAATCTTCTGTGTTAAATTTAGTTGTACCACTTTTAAGGCTGAGGATTGCTGGTACAAGTGTTTCTTCCCAGTGGCAATTGCAGATGGAATTATTAATAATATAATTGCTTGAGCTCTTGCTGATTTTTTCATTTTTAATTACAAAATCCTGGAGGTTGAACCATTCTTGGAATTCCCAGCTCCTCCAAAAGAATACTTTCCTGAGCTTTTCATCCATGGGGAATATTTCATTCCAGTATTGGTTTCCAAGGTTGCCTTCAATTCCATCCCAGGGCAGTAAATCTAAGAATTCATACTTTGTGAGGTTGAATCCAGGTAGTTTTTCCCATGGATGAGATGTGAAAATTTCTAATGGTGAACTTTCTTTTTAAAATATGTCCTCAAAGTCAATATATGAAAGGACTATTGCTGTGATATCAGGACAGGGTTCTGGTTTTATTTGGAAGAACAATTCAAGATATTGATTTGCTTCTTGGGGATTATTGTAATTGGCCCAGACTTTGTTTTCTTCTATCCAGCTGATATCTGTGTCCAATTACCAGGGATTTTCTTCAAGTAATGGCCATGACTCAATTTTGTAGGATTTGGTGGGTTTGAACGTGTCAAAAGGTAATTAGATTTGAAAATCTTATTAAGTTTACTTATCAAAATAGTTTGAGGGTAGGCTTATTGAGTTTTTGGATGATAATTTTGGGTAAGAATTTGGTTATTCCTCTTTAATAAGGAAGGAGGTCACTGTCTAGTAATTCTTGATTTTGGGTGGGTGAGATTGTTTATTTTTATTGATAAAAAATTATTTTCCTGTTTGATAAGGCAGGATGTTACTGCCTATTGATTAATTGAGTTGAAATCTGACTATTTTATTTGATTGTTGATTTTTAGAGATTTTATTTTTTTTTCAGGATAGGCCTGAATGGTTTGAGATTTAATTGGTCTATTAGTTATTGAGAAATTTGATCATTGGTTTTGTCAGCATTCTCCATAATTTCCAGCAATTCCTTGATTTCTTCAAGTTCTTAGTTTCTTGATATTAATGGAGTATCCTTGAAGTGCCAAAAGTTTCCCTTATTTAATTCTTCATCTTTTGCTGACCAAAGAAACTCTTCATTAATAATTTGGTCTTCTTTCATTAATTCTTCCCCTAGGATCCAAATGTTGGTGAATTGGCCATGGTGGAAGTGATTGATATTCTGTAATGTAAGTTTTTTTGATAAATAATTCATTGATGAGTTCCTTCTTTGTTAAGGAAGGAATTTACTTCCAGATGAGAGAGAAAAATTGATAAAGGAAACTAACGATACATTTTTTAAGTGATACTAATACATTTTTAGAGAAAGAATCTTGATTTTGTTGATTTATTTGGAGTTGAACTCCCCCAAGTGGGAAAGGTGAGTGTTTGTTGAGTAACCTGGCCAAGATAAGGTCTTTGAGGGTTTCCAAAAAGGCATTTATTTATTCAATTTCTGGTTCTTATGGAGATTCTGACCACCATAATTCTTCATCAATGAATATTTATCCATCTCCAACCCATTTCACTATTCCTGTTTGATATGTTGATCCATTCAATCCAAGGTACCATTGGGCCCAAATTTCATTTAAGTAGAGTCCTCCTCTTGATAATATTCCCATAGAAAGCTTTCTATACAAGAATTGATTTCAAAGGATTCCTGTAATTCTGTCTTCATTTAATAGCTCTAGGAATTGGATTTTGTTCAAATTTGCTCCTGGAAGGTGATATAAATATTTTTCTTCACATAAGATTTCTTGAGATTCATCCCAATAAAGATATTCAAAGGTAATATATGGCATGAAAGGTCAGTGTATTCATTTCCTAAGATAAATTCTGTTTGCCCATAGTCATTGGGAGGTCTCTGGATGGATTCCAGGTTTTCCAGTTTCCATTCATAAGGTTCTTCTTGGTTGTTCAAGGGTCTGTCCAAGAAGTTGATATGGTATATGTTTTTTAAATTTTTTCTCTTTGTTCAATAATTTTGATTTCTTTTTCTATTTTATTGATAATTTATTAATCTGAAAGCTCATGATGTTCACTAAATCTGACTTTCTTCCTTTTGGGTTTAGTTTTGAGAGATTTTCCATTTATTTTCTCATTTTCATCCACCAAAATCTGGAAGGTTTCTTCATTATTATCAATTGGCTGGAAATAATGTTGGTTAATTAATCTTCAGAGGTTGAGTCTTCAAGTTGTCTTTTGGGGTTGTTTGGCCATTTGATTTTTTGTAAATATTGGTCCAATATATCACCTTTTGAAGATATGTATGAATCTTGGGTCTTCTGGGTCCAATTGATTATGTTCTTGCCTCTTTTTGAATTTTGAAACTTCTTTCCTGGGGTGTTTCTGACAAATTTTGCCATATTGCATGAAGCCATTCCTCTAGGTGGACCAGTCTGCTATCCAATTGCTTTAGGTTTTCATATTTGCATGCATAATCTTCTTCCATCAGGTTCTTGATAGCTGAGTATTTCACCATGCTTATGGGAAAATTCTAACCTAATGTTGTTGTCTTCCAAGTACTCTATGGACAGATTCTTTTGCAATGAAAAAGTGAATTTGAGTTTCTTCACCTGAAGCCAAAATTATTGGTGTAAATTCTCAAAGTGCCACCAATGAAGTGGTGTGGCCTCCAATTCCCCTAAGATTCATGTTTAGTTTTCTTGTTGTGAGTGATTATTTCATTGCTATTTTCTCTGGTATGATGTTGTGTTCTTCACCAGTGTCCACTAATGCTCTGATAGGATATTCTTCTTTTCCAATGAATATTTCCATAAATCCCAAAGGACAAGCATAATGACTCTTAGGCTTTGAAATTTCTTTTAATCCAAAAGATGGGAGTATTTTTTGAATATCCATTGAATTCAATGATTTTATTTTCTTCTTGTATTTTTCTGATAATTCCTGTAATTTATGGACAAAATTTTCTGAAATCCTCAGAATCTCTTCAATGGTGAGGTTGATCTTTTATTGCAGAATTTTTCTTGATAATTCTATCTATTTCCAATTTTGGTTCAACTTGTTTCTTTTGAGGTTTGCTGACTTTCTTTTTTTATTTTGGAATTTCTTCATCTCCATTCTTAATTTCAATATTTCCAATTTCCTACTCAGGTTGGTCTGGTTAGGGAATTTTGGAATTTTGGAATTTGATGGGAATTATGACTCTTTCTTCCCATAAGCTCCTGGAATAGCAGCTTTCTTCTTTGTCTCTGTATTTTGGGATTTTCTTTCTATCCTTTGTTTGGTCTGCCTGAAATCAATTTGTGATTCAAAGGGATCATTCCCTGAAGAAATGGTAGGTGGTTTCCAATTTGACCTATCTTCAACATGTGCAATTGAGGTTGATTGATCTTCTGATTTCTTTTCAGTGGGCTTAATCTCTTCTTCTGGTTTTTGTTGGACCACAAGTTTCTCCATAAATTTCTTGTTGATTTCTGCTTGTCCTTTCGCAAAAGCCCTGACTATGTCTTTGGCACTTTCATTTCCTTCCATAGGTACTCTCTGATAATTGGGGAAGAGGTAAGATTCCCCTTGGGTTCTGACAATTCTTCTGTTCAAATCTTCAGTTAAGGGAGTTCATCTAGTTTCTGAATGGCCTTCTTCCTTGCAGTAAGCACATCTTAATGGTGGTCTTGGAGCCATTTGAGCTTGTATTTAAGGTTGGTAACTGGATGAAAATGGTGGTAAGGGATTCCTTGGCCTTTATGGCTGATTATTTTGGGGTAATCTTTGCTCTTGATTGTTTTTTCAATTCCATCTTGGTGGATTAACTGCTTCTGATAAGGTTTTCAGTTGATTTAAAACTTCTTTGACTGGTTCTTTTCCCTCATTTCTTGGTTGAAGTTCTGGTTGTGTAGGCTTCTTTATTTTACGGGTAAGTTCTTTTACTTGTTTTAAAACTTCCACCCAGATTTCACTCTCAAATCTGGTCTTCTTTTCTGGGGACTTTGGTTTGAAAAATTCTTTTTGTTTAATGAGTACCTTGGCTTCCAAATCCTGTTCAATGTATAATTTCAAGATATACAATCTGGTAATGGTGTAGCCGCCATCCAAAGCTTGAACTATTGCTCTGTCCTTAATTATTGGTTTGTAAATTGACTCTTGAGTACTAGTGGAAAGACTGGCCAATATTTATTGATTATGATTGATATCACCTGGGATATATTTTTATCTTTTGAGGTAAGTGATGATTGCTTCATGTTCTCCAATAATTTTTCTGTACTGTGTCAGGTTTCTTATTCCTCCTCCTCATTGAGTTTAGGTGAATAATTCAGTTATTGAAGGTAATCTGTATCTTCCTTTGGGTGATACTTTTGCACATCTTCTTTTCATATCCACTTACAATTGGTCCAAACCAGTTGTTTCATATCCTAGAATTCCTTTAATATGATAGCTGATTTTGTCATCTTTTATCCAAAATTGTCAGCCTGTGACTTAAAACCAAAGCACAAACATGACAGCCAAATACCATAAATCAATGGTATAGCCAAGATACCACCAAAACATGGAATGGAGCCAAATCAGCTCAAAAGGTATCAAAGGAAAGAGGAAACTCACCCTATTCCAAATATACAAGTCCCATCACCATAGGACAAAGAATAACAAAGTTATTCCTGCTCAAAGTTGTTGCTGGGCATAAACCTTAATTTTCACGTCTCATCTAAAATACAGAGGAAGAGGCTTAAAACCATCAGATGGGAACTCAAAATGAAGCTCCCAGTCAGGTCTATTCAATGGTACCAGCTAAGCTAAGCTAGAAACAGTATTACAGAAGTTATGGCCAAATTCAGGCCAAATAAGGATGAATAAAATATTCACCTCTCATCTAACTTCTACAGTTTTAGTGTGAGATACCTAAAGCAGGGTCTTTTTGGAAAGAGCACACTCAGGGCTATCTTATGGTATCATTTGTATCCCCATATCTCATATAGAAAAAAAGGTATAAGGCAAGCAAGACCAATACAGCTTTTTGCCTAAAACACACATATGTACAAAACTCTTGTACATGGAATAAATTTGCCATATTTAATGATAACCATATCAAATGAAGTACCATTGTGTAGACCATATACAGGGCTACACACGGAACCATTGTTGAGGTTGATATCTCAAAAACTGACAACGTTACAGCTGTTATAAGTTCAAAATCCCACAGTTTGGCCAATACAGCCTTACCATGGGATAATATCCCATAACCATGATTATGAGGTTTCAAACAGACAAAGAAGCTTGTTTTTACTTCAATACCTCAAAGTTCATTTAATACTGGGGTCCCATACAAGTTTTGTATAGCATTCTACATGTGGTACACGTCAGAATCAGGCTGTGTGGTCATCAGATGAAAACTTTCACCCTGTATTGGTGAAAACTGCCTTGATGTGGTTTCAAAACCACATCTGAGCCCAATAAAGGCTATACAGGCCTTTTTCAAACCACAAGCCTGTCCTTGACAGTGAAAAATCTTCACTTCCTCTATGTGAAAAGGTCTAGCAGCCTTTTCACCCCATTTCAGGATAAAAGGAGGCCTTTTCACTGCCAGAAAAGGAATCCCCATCCTGCTCTTGAATTCCTATGTAGTAAAACTGTCAAAAACAGTTATGCTCTTGGAAAATAATCAGGTTATACTATAAATCTTAGTATTGTAGTCTTTATTATTGTAACCCAACAGGTAAAGCTGCACCCAGGGCTTTCAATAGGGCTCACCACCACTAATTCTCATTATTAAAGCCCTTTTATCTTCAATTCAACCATTTTTAATACTTTTTAGCTGTGTCACAGTCATATTGGAAGCTGTAAATAGCATTATTACCTCTTTATCATAGACTCACCCTGACATTTTGGGGGCCTGGCCGTGTTTTTTGACATTTTTTTGGACCTTACAAGTGAGTTTTTCACTTGTTTTCTTATATTCTGACATATTGTTTTACCTTTTTAGTTTTAATTTATTAAAAATATATGTAAAACATATCTTATATAGTTTCGTTGGTATATGTTATATACCACTTTTCATCTTTTTTAATCAAATAGTGGTGTGGTTGATCATAATTTAATCACCACAACAACCCTTATTTTTGGCATGTCTTACATATAAAAACACTTTAAGCCATTAATGAATTCCTTTTTTTAATTAATATGAGGACACCTCTTACTGTAAAACCAACAGTCAAGGCGTGGTTGAGTTTATTGTTGATTCAATTACACTCTGACATACCACTTTTATCAGATTATACTTGCTAATTACAAGTTATTCTGTGAGATACTGGCATACAAACAGTGTACCAGATATCTGTCAGCTGCATTTCTGACTTGAAATTGTTAATTCAATTACACTGTCACTATACAAGGGCATATTGTAGTAACATACAAGCCCAAAACCCATTATTAGTTGTGCAAACAGCATTTTAGAAAGTGTTAACTGAAATTAAGCCCTCTTTTCCTGTTTGATTCAGTGAAAGAAAACTACATACAACTTGAGACCCAGTCACAGGCCAACACACCAGTGACACCCTCAGAGCCAGAGGGCAGCAAGGGCAAAGGAAAGAGGTACAGTGAAAGCCTGATTACAGCAAAGAAGTGGACACCCGTTGCCATTCAGAGGAATAGAAAACCACAAAACTCTACTTCAATACAAGGTAAACCAACCTTAACCACTTGTATAGGGAAAATTACCGTAATTAACCCAGTTGTAACCTCTAAAGGTAAATTGCCAAAATCAGCAGACAACAAATTTGTACAAGGCACATTCAAAGGTGCATACCCTAAGAACATAAAGTTTTTGACTTCTTGCAAACACTGATATGTCACCTGTACACCTCAGAACCCTTGGCTTCCAAAGGGACCAAGCAGAGGACAGGGAAGGCTTGTCCAGAACCAGAAGACCTTGAAGAGGACATATTGGACACAGTGGTGGATGGCAAGACACTGAGGGAAATAATATCCACCCTGAAATTCACTTTCAAATTCAACAGGAACCTCAAACCAGAGGACTAGAAAGACATGGATCAAGTTCTTCAGCTCCACCAACTCCTCAAAGATTTAATACAATGGAGCATGGACAACCAAGGGTTAAACACAGGATCCCACTGGGCAGAACTTGGAGCAAGTTTCCAGAAGAGATTTCTCAAAAAGATATACTACAGAGACCTTATAGTAATCACCAAAGGTTGGAATCCTACCAGGGAGTTCAGACCCCTGGAGGTGAGGGCAAACAGGATAAGGGAGAATCAAGCCACTATCCAAGCTATAGAAGAACAGCTGACCCAGACGGGGAATACTCAGATTCCTTAAGGATCACAAGGAGAAGGCCAAATCCGCTCTCCAGTGGCTCCACACCATTTAGAAACCCACAGATAAGTGGCCAAGAGTCCCCATTCTTCACAATCCCAAGAGGTTTCCAGGAGAAGACAAGGATACAAGGGCAAAAACAAGACCACCTTCAGCCAGAGGAAGAGAGAGTCAGACCCAATGATCCAGAAGCTATTGGATTCGGTGAAAGAAGTGCACAAGAACCAGAAGTAGCTGTGAATAACTTTAGAATCAGCAGTCCCATTAATAGAAATATTATCCCCACTCAGATTGAACATAATGTTGTCACACCTGAGAGTGACCTAAACAATGATGAACTGTGGTTGAAAATGTCCCAATATTCTGAGCAAACTCAAAAGCAGTTTTCAGAACTTGAAGCAAGCCATGAGGGGATGAAAATACTGACATCCTCCATGGACAAAATTGCTAAAAACCTTCAAGAAGGACCTGCTCAATTGAGAAAAGCCTCTGAAGAAACCAACAAAAGGCTTAATCTAGTCTTTGAAGAACTACACTGCAGCAAAAGGGACAGGGATTGTCTGCATAAAGACATAAACAAACTGTTTAATGTCTACCATATCATGAAGCCCCACCCACAAGGCCATGGTATGGATAATCCATATCATCAAGATGACATAAAACCAGATGCCATGCTGATGAATAAGGCAAGATCTCCTTTGCAATACCAGGATGGAGATAATATGTCTTATTCAGAAAAGGAAGACTTGAAATAGCTTCCTGAGCCCTCCAGCCGGCCCAAATTCCCTTGAACTGGAAAATATGATCATATGGAGCTCATAGATTATGTTGATGGACTCTTCATTGATGCACCAAGCATACCAGACTACTGAATTACTGCTAGACTTAATACAGCATTTAAAGGACATGCTAGTATATGGTGCACATAAATGAAAGAAATCCATGGCAGAAGAAACTGGCCATGGTGGAAGAGTCAAATCATGCAAAAGTACAGGAATGGTACTTGGATATGGCAAAAGACCATGTAATTTGAAAATGACAAATACTCTGTGGACAAAGATTCATAGGAGTGGTGTCTCAGACAGTCTAAAAGACTTAAAGCCATTGATCCTCAAATGAACATTCAGATGAGGAATCATAAACTCCTGACACAAATGCCAGGAGAACTCAAGCATGCAGTGAAACGCAGATGCAACAACAACTGCACTCTAGATGAAATTTCAAATACCCTACAAGATGTAAGGAAAAAAACTAATATAGGGAAACACACCCCATATAAAAGGAGTGGTTTCAAAGAGAAGCAACCTGTCAGGGTGGAGTTCAAAGACAAACCCAGAGAAAGGGTGGCAGAAGTGGCAAAGAAGAAAAATTCTTTTCACAACTGTGGTTCAACAGGCCACTATGCCAACAACTGTCCAAAGGCAAATAAAAAAGTATATGGAATTGAGAAAGTCCCAGAGGAGGAATCCCCCACAGAGGATTCTGACTCAGACTCTATGGGTGATGCCATCAGAGAACAATCCAATGATGACCAAGACCCAATAGAAGAATTCCTAGTGGAATACCAAGAGGAAACCCCAATTGAAATCTAAGACATACAGTTGGAAGCAGGTATGCCACAAGATACTGCCAATAAACATTTGTGCAAACACACACAAGATGCACAAACATTCCTGGTTAAACCAACCAAGGGAATGGCATACATACATGGAACATCCACAAAAATGACTGTTTGTAGTGAGAATTCTCAACATCCGTTGATCATTTACAGTGGAGCACACTGCTTCATAGTGGCCAGAAATTATCTGGACAACCACTTCCCAAACTGGGAAAACCCGCTCTTGCTCACCAAAGCAAAGAACTTCAAGAGTGCACCAGGGAATATAAATTTCATTGGGACAATTATCAAAGAGATAAACATGCCCCATACAAAAGGTAACATCAGACTCAACCCAGAGTTAGTTGTGCTTGATGATGCCCACATCCAAGGGATTTTGTTGGGAACAGATTACGAGAGGATGTGTGGAATAGATATTTACAATACTAAAAACAGGCACATTACCATTGGTAGAGACAAGGAAAGGAAGTTTTCACTTGATATATACCAAATATCTGGCCAACATCCTATTGAAGAGCTACTGAATGAATTAGAGAGGGACAGCTTAGCACTACCCTCACAAGTAAACAGAAACTAAGTTTACTAAAAATTCTGAGAAAGAACAGACCAGAATTTTCCATTGGTGAAGAACCATTAAGAAAGATTACAGGCCATGATATAGAACTATATCTGCATGTGGAAAGGCCTTATCCACCCAGGATCAGGAGACCTCCATACCCAGCAAGTCTGGAAACCAGGAACAAAATTGAAAAACATATCAATGAACTCCTGGACATGTATGTCATCAGAAAGATTGGACATAATGAAATAGTGGAAAACCACTCCTGTCCTGATCACCTGGCATGATGGCAAGTCTAGGCTCTGTGGAGATATCAGAGCTCTGAATAACTACACCAAAGCTGACAGGTACCCTATACCCAGGATACCTCATGCCTCAGACAAACTGGCAAAAGCCAGATACATAACCAAAATGGATTGTATGAAAGGCTTCCACCAGAATGGCACCAAACCAAACTCCATGAAATTACGCAGAATCATATGTCATATGGGCATATATTAGTACAACAGGATTCCATTTGGCATCAAGAATGCACCAGCCCACTTACAAAGGATGATTGACAGCAAATTTCAAGAAGAAATATTGGAAGGCTGGATGGTTGTATATATTGATGACATCAATATATACTCAGAGACATGGGAGTACAATGTGCAATACATAGAAAGAGTGCTAAGTAAATGCATACCCATAAATCTGAAAATTTCACTTCAAAAGTGCTATTTTGTCCAACAAGAGCTACTAGCTCTAGGACATAAAGTCTCAGGTCTTAGTATGGCAATTGACCAGAACAAAGTAGCAGCAGTACTACAAAAGCCACGACCAAGAAACATCAAAGAGATGCAATCTTTCCTTGGGTTTGCTGGCTACCATAGAAGCCACATCAAATATTTTGCCCACATAATTAGTACTTTATACAAGTTATGTTCAAAAGATGTAGTTTTTGAAATTACCAAGGAAAAAAGGGATGCATATGAGAGGATAAAATATGAACTCACAAATGAACCTGTTCTCATCTTTCCTGACTTTGAACTACCATTCAAGTTATACATAGATGCAGAATGTAGCCAAGGCTTAGGCACAGCCCTTCACCAGAGACGAATTGTGGATGGTGAACCAAGAGAGGAAGTAATATGCTACATCTCTAGGAAGCTGAAAGATACAGAAGCCAGGGATGGGCCCACCCAGACAGAATGTATATGCTTAGCCTGGGCTCTAGAAAAGCACCATTATTATGTGGAGGGTGCAGCCTTTGATGTCTACACAGACTGCACAGCCTTGAAGTCTTTACTGAACATGAAGACTACCAATAGACACATGCTGAGGTGGCAAATAGCCATCCAGGAGTATAGAGGGAATATGACCATCCTATAAAAAGAGGGTAAAAGTCATACCAATGCAGATGACCACTGGTAATTTCAAAAGCAACCCAGCTTATGACCCTGAAGTAGGAGCTAAAATTGCTATCCATTTCATGGAAATAGACAGGAAGAAAAACTTCAGATTTTCTGAGTGGGCACCAGAAGGTGGTACCCCAGACAGTGGAAACACTAACTCAGAAGGAACAGAAACTCCCATACAGGGAATAAGTTCCTCCGAATTGCACACTGAATTCTTCACTTCATTGATGAAGACATATTCCAAACAAAAACAGTGTGGCATATTGTACCAACTCCTTCAACAAAAATACCAGAGCCCAGAACTGGAATCCCAGTTAGAGGAACCCTGGTTGAGGGACTATAAGGAAAATGAGTTTTTCCTTTTAGATGGCATGCTCTATCATAGAGAGTAGCACACTAGTGCACTTACAATAATAGGAAGAGACCATATATCTTTGATCCTACAGGAATGCCATTATTGCCCCTATATGGGACACATGAGTGAATATTGGACCAAAGAAAAGGTAGCAAGAACTGCTTGGTGGCCCAGATGGAAACAAGATCTGAGTGAATACATCAACAATTTTCAAATATGCCAAAAGGTAAACAGAAAACATGGGAAGAAGTATGGGTTACTTCAACACATAGAAGAACCCAAACACCCATGGGAAACCATCAACATGGACTGGGTTATGCAACTTGTCCCAGGAGGTAAAAAAACTTCAAGGCCTGATTAATCATAGTTGATAGGTTCAGCAAGCGTGTGAGGTGCCTACCATGTCACAACAAGGACACTGCCATGGATACTGCTCTGTTATTCTGGAACAACATCATATCCACCTGTGGAGTCCCTAAGATCATCATCAGTGATAGGGACCCAAAGTTCACATCTGAATTTTGGACCAACCTCTATGACATGCTGGGTACTAAACTTGCTTTTTTACAGCTTACCATCCACAAACAGATGGATTAGCTGAAGGTATGAGCCAGACAATGGAGGACATCCTCAGAAGATTCTGTGCCAATGACTTGGAATACAAGGACCATGAAGGTTACACCCATGACTGGGTTACCCTTCTACCAGCAGTCCAGCTGGCTTATAACACAAGTCAGCACTCTCCCACAGGAAAAACACCTGCACTGGTAGAAAAACAGTTTAATCCCCTATTTCCTGTGGATCACCTGAAGAAAAATCTTCTGACCATCCACCCCACAGCCAAAGATTTCCATGAAATGCAGAAGAGAGCTTGTGACCCAGCTGCCAAATTAATAGCTGAGGCAAAAGAATATAATAAGCAGAGGCGGTACAAGTCACACATGGATCCTGACTTTAAAGAAGGGGACCAAGGGTTAGTGTCTACACTGAACTTTAATAATCTCAAAGGACCCAAGAAAATGAGAGACTCCTTTGTAGGGGTCATCACTATTACTAAATTGATAGGGAAAATGCAGTGGAAGTCAAACTCACAGAGGAATTTACCAGGAAAAACCCAGTATTTCCAGTTAGTTTAGTCAAGCCATACTTCCATACAGAGGAGGATAAATTCCCCTTCAGGAAGAGGAACCCCACACCACCAGGAAACGTGGAAGTGGAGGATTCCCCTGGATCAGTGAAGAAAATAATCAAGGCCAGGAAGATCAGACTTAGTGGTAAGGATCAGAGACAGTACTTAGTTAGATTCAAGAACCAGATAGCTGATAAGGACCAATGCTTGGCAGAAGATTCCATACCAGATGGGAACCTTCATTTAAGGAGATTCAGAGCCTCTAGGAGGACTGAACAGTCTCATCAATGATGATCTTTTTTTAAAGGGAGGGTTTGTCAGCCTGTGACTCAAAACCAGACCACAAACTTGACAGACAACTACCATAAATCAATGGTATAGCCAAGATACCACCAAAACATGGAGCTGAGCCAAATCAGCTCAAAAGGAATCAAAAGAAAGAAGGAACTCACCCCTTCCTAAATATACAAGTCCCATCACCATAGGACAAAGAATAACAAAGTTATTCCTGTTCAAAGTTGTTGCTGAGTATAAACCTTAATTTTCACCTCTCATCTGAAATACATATTAAGAGGCTTAACCCCATAAAATGGGGAGTCAAAATTAAGTTCTAAATCAGGGTTATACAATGGTACCATCCAAGCTGAGCTAGCACCAGTATTACAGAAGGTATGGCCAAATTCAGGCCAAATAAGGGTGAATGAAATATTCACCTCTCATCTAACTTCTACAGTTTTAGTGTGAGATACCTAAAGTGGGGTATTTTCAAACAATCACAGTCAGGGCTATCTGATGGTTCCATTCATTTCTCAATATCTCATATAGCACAAAAACTATAATGAAAACAAGCCCCATACAGCTTTTTGCCTAAAACATGCATATGTACAAAATTCTTGTACATGGGATAACTTTGCCATATTGAATGTAAACCATTTCAGATGAGGTACAATTGTGTAGAACACATACAGCAATACACACGGAACCAATTTCGAGGTTGATATCACAAGAACTGACAAATATATGGCTGTTTTAAAGTCAAAATTCCACAGTTTGGTCGATACAGCCTTACCATGGGATAATATCCCATAACCATGATTATGAGGTGTCAAACAGACAAAGAAGCTTTTTTTTACTTCAATACCTCATAGGTCATTAAATACTGGGGTCCCACACAGGTTCTGTACAGCATTCTACACGTCATACACGTCAGAATCAGGCTGTATGGTCCACAGATGAAAGTTTTCACCCTGTATCGGTGAAAACTGTGCAGATGTGGTTTCAAAACCACAACTGAGCCCAATAAAGGCTATACAGGCCTTTTGCAAACCACAAGCCTGTCCTTGACATTGAAAAATCTTCACTTCCTCTATGTAAAAAGGTCTAGCAGCCTTTTCACCCCATTTCAGGATAAAAGGAGGCCTTTTCACTGCCAGAAAAGGAATCCCCATTCTGCTCTTGAATTCCTATGTAGTACAACTGTCAAAAACAGTTATGCTCTTGGAAAATAATCAGGTTATACTATAAATCTTAGTATTGTAGTCTTTATTATTGTAACCCAACAGGTAAAGCTGCACCCAGGGCTTTCAATAGCACTCACCACCACTAATTCTCATTAGTAACGCCCTTTTATCTTTAACTCAAACATTTTTAACACTTTTTAGCTGTGTCACAGTCATATTAAAAGCTGTAAATAGCCTTATTACCTCTTTATCATAGACTCACCCTGAGAAAAATGCTATTTGGCCCTCAATGTCTCTTCCACTTGCTCCTTCCATTTCTGCAATATTTTCAATTTTCTTGATGAATCTTTCAGAAATGTTTCCTTCAAAGCACAATTTATAGTATTTTTCTCTTATCTTCACCATTGTCTTAGTGCTTCTTGGAATTTCTTGATTTAATGGAGTGGTGATTTGGGAAGAAATGTTTACTCTTCTTGGTCAAGTACTTGGTCTTTGTTTTGCATAATGTGTTGAGCTGGCCATGGGTCTTGGGTAAGGTGAAGTTGATCCATGTGGCGTGAATGCTCTTGGAAGGGTGGTCTGTTACTCAAGAAGACTATTTTGTGGAGTATAACTTGATGATATATTTTTTCCTTCCTTTTTGATTAGTGCTAGTAATTCTTCTTGCATTTCCAATATTTCCTGATGAAGTCTATCTGTTGAAGACTTTTCTTCCTGTCCTTCAACAGTCTCTTCATTAAGGTTTTCTTCATGGATTTCTTCAATACTGGAGGGTCATTTTGATTATGAAGTATTATCAATTTTTGATTGGTTTATTTCTTACTTTGATTTTGGTATTGAGTTATTGATTTTCTTGCTTTCTAGAAGATCAAAGAAGAATTTCTCCACAAACTTCAAATCCCTTTTATTGGTTCTTGGTGTTGAAATAGGAACTTTAGAATATATTCCTGATTCCTCCCCTAAGTCTATGTCCTGCTTGGGTGGATAATAGCAATGGTCACAGTTAGTTGATGATTCAGCTTCTTGAGATGATGATTTTGACTGATTTTGATTGCTTTACTCCAGCTTTTTTCTTTTTTTAATAAACTTTTTCTTGGAGTAGTTGTGATTTTTTGGTAATTGTATTTTAATTGAATTGATTTTTTATTGAAGTTTGAGGTTTACTGCCACTGTTGGGACACCAGATGTGGGAACTCCTCTTGTTTGGGATTAAAATGAGGCAGTACCTGGAGGGGGAAATCACAGGTAACTAGTATTTAATTGCTAATAACTCCTGTAACCAAGGGTAACAGGGGTATATTGCCTTCCCCTCCTAAAATACTGAACAAAATCTTCCTTGGAGCTCACAAGCCAAATTAAAATTAGTAAGTAGCTTTACAGCTGCAGAAGAAAAAATTCAGCAGTCTCAGATTAGACCTATTCAATAAATAATAATAAATGCAATATCAGTGATTTTGGTTATATTTGAGATTTTAATGAAATACTTGTCTGTATAATCTTTATTCTTAGTTAAATTGGGGTGAGTGGTTTCTTCTTGGTGATAAAAATGTTTGTAAGATGGGTTATTTAAGGTGTTCTGGAAAAATTGATGAGTTCTGGTAAAGTTCATTTTGTTAAGTTAAATCTATAATAGAGTAAAAAAGTATTTTTAAAGGATTGTTATCAATTTTTTAAGAGTGGTTAATAATGTGATAAAATTGAATTTGCTAATTTTAAGAGGTAAGGTTTGTTGATATTGGTTTTTTTAGGGGTTAAGTTAGTTTTGAATTTTGATAAATGGTGTTGATTTTACTTGATAAGATATTCAAATAGAGTAGTAAACCTAGGCTTGGGTACTGGATAATTCTTATTTTTTTGATACTAAAATTCCACTCAGCTTAGCTACTGGGGAATCTTCACCACTATACTTCCACTGAGCTTAGCAACTGGGCAAGTAAACTCACTATATTATACTGGACTACCTCCCAAGTGAGGGATGAATTATTCCTGTGCTTCTACTGTGCATGGGGAAATTTTAATTTTAGGGGGAGAGAGCCCTTCTATTTATACATTTTGGGAGCCGAGGGGTGCCTCCATGGGAGCTGTCTTTTTCCACCTTAATTCCTCTCAATTCCATCAAGTGACTTTGATTTTTGTGAGGACCTTTTGTGCATGGGTTACGTTATTTAAGGTTTGGTGATAAGGTTTTTTCTGCACAGCCTCTATTCATCACATGTAGGTATTTTGGTGAACTAATTATGATGTGATATTCTTTAATTTTCTGTGCATTCATGAGGTTATTTAATTTTTTGCTGAGGATTTTACTTGTGCACAGCCTTTTTGCTTTCACATGATATGCTGTTGGTGGGTGCAGTATTGCATGATTACCTTGTATTTCCTTTGCATATGTCATTTTTAGGCTTGGTAGGAGTTTCTGTGTAATTTATGCAAGTATCTTGTCTGTGTTTCTTCTTTTTGAACTTTGAAATGAGGTCAGGTGTTCATTTCTTGCACTGATGAAATTTTATATGCAGCCTGTTGTAACTAGATTTCACTTTCAGGAGGTGATAAGTGGTATAAAGAAGTTTGATGCTTTTTAGGGTTTCAAGTGGGGTTACTGTGGATATGAATGGGGTTATGCTTGTGGCTGTGTTGCAAATGACTTTCAGGAATTTGACTAATTTGTTCTTTGCATCATGTGACTTTTCTATGTTGAATGCAAGGTGGTTGTGTAATTAATGCCGGTGTAATTTTCTTTCTGCATGAGTCTTGTGGCTATAGAGGGCTGTAAAGCTGGATGGGGTGTGTAATTTAAAGGGTGGTACCTAATTTTTTGTAACTACTTTTCTAGATGTAACTTGATTTTTAAGTATTCATAATGAAATGGAATGATTTATTTAAACACATACAATTCCCTTTGGTTCCTGTGCCATGGTATTATGAATTAATTCCAGCTTCATGCTATAAAGTTGACCTGTCAGTGTAATGTTTGACTGTAAGTCTCCCTGTGTGTTAGATTTACTTGTGTTATGTGGCACTATGAGCTTGAGCCTGGTGAAAAAAAAATGTATGGGATACCACAGTAGTACAACTTTCCAAAACAGTTATGCTCTTGAAAAATAATCAGGTATACTTCTAATATCAAGTATTGTAGTCATTATTATTGTAACCCAACACATAATTAATGCACCCAGGGCTTTCAATAGTGCTCACCACCACTAAATGTTTTTAGTAAAGCCATTAAATACTCTTTAAAACTTTTTTTATAAATTTTTATTCATGTCACAGTCACAATTAGAATTGTATGTACTATCTTTCTTACTCTATCATAGACTCACCCTGACAATTTGGGGTCCTGGCCATGTTTTTTTGTACTTTTGGACTATTTTCATGCAAAAAGTGAGTTTTTTTTCTTTTTTTTATTTCTGAAATCATTGTTTCTTTTTTTAGGCAATGAATTCTAAAAAAATAATATAATAAATATCTTTTAGTATTTTCTTTTTGAGTGGTATATATTTATTGGTTGATCATAACTTAATCACCACCAAGCTTATTTTTGGTAGGTTTTTCATAGTAAAACACTTAAATCCATTGATATAGTTCTTTTTTAGTTAAAACTAACACCTCTTTTACTGTAAATGACAGTATCAGAGGTGTGGTTGGGTATATTGATAATCTCAATTTCCCCTTACAGAACCACTTGAGATTAAACTTGTTAATTAAAAGTTAATCTGTCAGATACTGATATACAAGAAGTACACAAGAAATCCACAAACCAGTATTTTTGGCATGTAATTGATGATTTCAATGACAGCAGCATAATACTAGGACAAAATATAGGAATATATTGCCCAGAGGCCACTCTTAGACCTGAAAACAGAATTTTAAGAAGTCTTAACTGACATAAGCCCTCTGGTTTCCTCTTTGATTCAGTGGAAGAAAACTTCATACCACTTGAAACCCAATCACATGGAAGTACATCAGTAATACCTCCAGAAACAGAAGGCAAGGTAAAAGGAAAGAGGCACAGTGAAAGCCTCATTACAGCCAAGATTTGGACACCAATTTCCACTCAGAGAAGTACAAAACCACAAATCTCTGCATCAATATAAGGTAAACCAACATTGATAACCTGTACAGGGAAGATTACCATAATTAATCCAGCTTTAACCACTGAAGCCAGATTTCCTAAAGAAGTAGATAACAAATATTTCCCATGGAAAGTCCAAGGTAAATACCCTAATAAAATTAACTTGTTGACTGCTTAAAAACACTGATATGTCACCTGCACACCTCAGGAACCTTGAAATCCCAAGGAACAAGCTAGAGGATAGACACAGACTGTTCAGAACCAGAAGACCAGGACACCTTGGACACAGTGGTGGATGGCAAGACACTGAAGGAAATCATACCCACTCTGAATTTCACCTTCCAATTCAACAGAAACCTCAAACCAGAGGACTGGAAGGATATGGATCAATTTCTTCAGCTTCACCAACTCCTCAAAGATCTTTTCCAATGGATAATGGACAACAAGAAGTTCAACCTAGAATCCCACTGGGCAGAACTTGGAGCAAGTTGCCAAAAAATATGTCTCAAAGAGATACCCTTTGAAGATCTTATGGTAATCACCAAAGGATGGAATCCCAAAAGGCAGTTCAGACTCCATGAGGAGAGGGAAACCAGGATAAGGAAGAATAAAGTCACTATCCAAGCTATAGAAGAACAGATTAACCAGGAAGGGCCTACTATTATTACTTCAGGCTCACAAGGGGTAGAAAAATCCAACTCTCCAGTGGCTTCACACCATTCAGGCACCAGCAGTTTAGTGGTCAATATTTACCATTATTCACAATCCCAAGTAGTTTCCAGGAGAAAACAAGGATACAAGGGAAAAAACAAGACTGATTTCAGCCAAAGGCAGAGAGTAAGACTCAATGATCCAGAAGCTGTTGGACTTGGTGAAAGAAGTACACAAGAGCTAGAAATAGTTGTAAATACTTCTAGAATCAGTAGCCCAATAATAGGAATATTACCCCCACTCAGAATGAACACAATGTTGTCACACCTGAGAGTAAATTAAACATTGACACACTTTGTTTAAAAATGTCCCAATTTGAAGAGAAAAGTCAAAAGCATTTTTCAGAGCTCCAAGAAAGACATGTGAGGATGGAAAAATCAACAGCATCCAAGGAAAAAATTGTCAAACCTCTTCAAGAAGGCCATGCTCAACTAATCAAAGCCTCAGAATAAATAAACAGAACACTTAACAATTTCTTAATGAGCAGAAACATTTCAAAAGGGACAGGGATGTTCTGGATCAAGACTTAAACAAATCTTTTAATTTCTACCAAAACATTCAGCCCCAATCACAAGGCCATGCTTTGGATAATCCATATCAAGAATACATCAAAACAGATGTCTTGTTGGATAATAATCCAAGATCTCCATAACAATACCAAGATGGAGATAACATGACTTATTCAGAGAAGGAATCACTAAAAGAGCTTCCAGAGGCCTCAATGTAGCCAAAGATTTCTGGTGTAGGACAGTATGATTATATGGAACCCATTTATTATATTAATTGACTCTCCATTGATGTACCAAGAATACCAGATAACATGATTACTTCTGGATTAAATACAGAATTCAAAGGACATGCTAGCATATGGTACACAGAAATGAAGGAAATTTATGGCAGAAAGAACTTCCCATGGTGGAAGAGCCAGATAATCCAAAATTAAAGCAATGGTAGTTAGATATGGCAAAAGACTATGTCATTTGAAAATGACAAGTACTCTGTGGACAATGATCCATATGAGTGGTTTCTTAGAAATTCTAAAAGACTTAAAGGCATTGATCCTCGAGTGAATATTCAGATGAGTAATCACAAAGTCCTGACACACATTCCACAAGAGCTAGAGCATGCAATAAAATTCAGTTGCAACCAAAGTTGCACTCTAGATGACATTGAAAATACCTTAGAAGATGCAAGGAAAAGCACAAACATAGGGCAATATTCCCAATGTAAAAGCAGGAGTTTCAAAGAGAAACAACCTTCCATGGTGGACTTCAAAGATAAACCCAAAAAAAGAGTGGCAGAAGTGACCAAGAAGAAAAACCCTTGTCACAATTGCGGGTCAACAGACCACTATTCCAATAGCTGTCCAAAGGAAAAGAAAAAAGTCTATTACATTGAACAAGTCCCAGAGGAAGAATCCCCAACAGGGGATTCTGAATCAGACTCTATGCATGATGCCATCAGAGAACAATCTGATGAGGAGCAGGACCCAGGGGAGAAACTTCTAGTGGAGTACCAAGAGGAAAAACAACTAGAAATTCAGAAAATACAGTTAGAAGCGGGAATGCTACAGGACACTGAAAATAAAAACTTGTGTAAACACACACAAGATGCACAAACATTCCTAGTTACACCAACTAAAGGATTGGAATATATGAATGGGACAGCCACAAAGATGACTGTTTGCATTGACAATGCTCAACACACATTTCCCATTGAAAGTGGTTCATACTGCTCAATAGTTTCCAAAGAATATTTGGATAACCACTTCCCAAATTGGGAGAAGCAGCTCTTGCCAACCAAGGCAAAAAATTAAAAGTGAATCAGGGAAGATGAAATGCATTGAGACAATTATCAAAGAGATAATTATACCCCATAGGAAAGGTAATATCAAACTCAACGCGGAATTTTTTGTGCTTGAGGATACCCACATACAGGGATTTTTACTGGGAACATACTACCAGCGGTTATATGGTATTTATATTTACAATAGTAAAAACAGGCATATTACCATAGGTACAAACAAGGAAAAGAAATTTTCACTTGAAATATACCAAATGTCTACCAATGACCCCCTCAAAGAATTACTGAATGAATTCAGGGAGGTAAAATTCAGAACTAACCTCACCAGTAAACAAAAAATTAGTTTACTGAAAATTCTGAGGAAGAAAAAGACCAGCATTTGCCATTGGCGAAGAACTTTCAGGAAAAATCAGAGGCCATGATATAAAATTATACCTATATGTGGAAAGACCTTATCCGCCCATGCTGAGAAGACCTCCATATCCAGTAAGCCTGGAAACTAGGAAAGAAATCAAGAAACACATCAATGAGCTCCTATACATGGATTTCCTCAATAAAAAAGGGAATGATTAAATAGTGGAAATTTCAACGCCTCTCCTTATAACCTGGAATGATGGAGAATCTAGATTGTGTGGTGATTTCAGAGCCCTTAATAACTACACAAAAGCTGATAGGTACCCTATACCAGGGATATGTCACACCCTAGACAAGCTGGTAAAAGCCAAATGTATAACCAAGATCAATGGTATGCAAGACTTTCATCAGAATGGAGTTAAACCAAGATCCATGAAGTTCCTCAGAATTATATGCCATATGGGTATTTATGAGTACACCAGGATGCCATTTGGCATAAAAAATGCACCAGCCCACTTCCAAATGATGATCAACACAATACCTCAAAAGGAAATATTAAAAGGCTGGATGGTAGTATATATTGATGAAATCATTATATGCTCAGAGACATGAGAAGACCATGTGCAGTAAATAGACAGATTACTAAGTAAAGGAACACCCATCAATATGAAAATCTCACTTAAGTGCAAATTTGGCCAACAAGATTTACTGGTATTAGGAAATAAAGTTGCATGCCTTAGTCTGGCCATAAGCCAGAATAAAGTAGCAGAAGTACTGAAAAAACCAGTAAAAATGAACATCAAAGAGATTTGATATTTCCTTGGGTGTTCCAGCTACTACAGAAGCCACATCAAACGCTTTGCCTACATAACTAGTGGTCTATGAAATTTATGTTCAAAAGATGTAGTTTTTGAAATTACCAAAGAAAGGAGGGATTCATATCAAAGGATCAAACTTTAATTCACCAATTTGCCTGTCCTGATACTCCCTGACTTTGAATTACCATTCAAGTTGTACATAGATGCAGTTTTCTGTCAAGGATTAGGATCTGCCCTGCACCAAAGACAAATTGTAGATAGTGAACCAAGGGAAGGGTTAATATTCTACATCTCCAGGCAACTGAAAGATCCAGAGGCTAGGTATGGAGAAACTCAGACTGAATGCTTATGCCTAGTCTGGGCCCTAGAGAAACTCCATGATTATCTAGAGGGTGCAGTCTTTGAAGTCTACACAGACTTCACAGCACTCAGTTCTTTACTTAAAATTAAAACTACTGATAGGCACATGCTGAGGTGACAAATAGCCATCCAAGAGTATAGAGGTAATATGACCATTATATACAAAGTAGGCAAAGGCCACATAAATGCAGATTGTCTCAGTAGATGGCAACTAGACAATGTCAAATGCAACCCAGCTTATGACTCTTAATTAGCTGCAAAAATGCCTAGCCATTTCATGGAAACAGATGGGAGAAACTTCCGATTTTCTGAATGGGAACCAGAAATTAGTACCCCAAACACTCACCTAAGTGACCAGAAGGGACATAAGCTCCCATATTGGGAATATGTTCCTCTGAACTTCACACAGAACTCTTTAATTTAGTGATGAAAGCTTATGCAAAAAAAACAGTGAGGCATATTATTAAAACTCCTTCAACAGAAATATGGTAGCCCAGAACTGGAATCCCAGTTAGAGGATCCCTGGTTGAGGGACTATAAGGACAATAAATTCTTCCTTATAGAGGGTCTACTCTATCACAGAGAGAAAGAGACCACATATCTCAAATACTGAAGGACTGCCACGACTTCCCATACATGGGACAAATGAGTGAAGACAGGACCAAAGAGAGGGTAGAAAACACAGCTTGGTGGCCCAAATGGGAACATGAGTTGAGTCAATAAATAAACACTTGTGAAAGATTCCAGAAGGCAAACAGAAAACATGGGGAAAAATATGCACTGCTTAAATACCTAGAAGAACCCAAACACCCAGGGGAAACCATCAATATGGACTGGGTCACAGGATTTGTCCCAGGATGCAAAGAAAGCTTCAATGCTTTCCTAGTCATAGTTGATAGGCATAGTTGAAGTTTAAGGTGCCTACCATTTCACAAGGAGGACACAGCTATGAATACAGCCTTGTTATTATGGAATAACATCATTTCGACATGTGGAATCCCTAAAATCATCATTAGTGATAAGGACCCGAAATTCACATCAGAATTTTGTACCAACCTCTATGACATTCTTGGAACAAAACCCACATTTTCTAAAGCTCATAATCCACAGACAGATGGTTTAGCTGAAAGGATGATCCAGACAATGGAGGACATAATCAGACAATTCTGAGCTTATGGCATGGAGTATAAGTACCATAAAGGATACACCCATAATTGGTTCACACTCCTTCCAGAAGTCCAACTGGCTTATAACACAAGACAGCACTCTACCACAGGGAAATCACCCTCACTGGTAGAAAAAGGGTGGAACCCCCAATCACCTGTGGATCACTTGAGGGAAAATCTTCTGACTATCCACCCTACAGCTAGATACTTCCATGACACATTATGGTATTCTATACCAGTTCTGCCAAGGTTCAAATACACAATTTCAAAGTTGAGAATTTAATCAATAATAATATATATATATATATATATATATAAGAAGAAAATAAAGATAAAAAGTGAAAGATAAACGTAAATAATTGCAAGAAAAAGGAAGAGAGTGATATCAAAATAGCAAAAATATGTATTCCACTGGAATCTAAATGAACTTCTACCTATAGTCACATATTTCCTCAACCCCATAACATGAAAAATTCTCTAGATATCGTGGATTAAAGAAGAGGAATGATACAATACACTCTATACTAGGTACAATAATATGCTTCAAAATAATGCAGCTTGTTTAAATATTCAATATTAATAAGCATGTGTAATATTAAATAAGTGATACCATTACTCTTACAACATCAGGTGTTACATTTCTTGACATGAAAAAAACACTTACATATAAGTTAAAATAGTGTTACATTACTCAATCCTTACTTGAACTCCCATAACCAAAAATTACACGTATTATCTACAAATTAAAATTTTACATAAAAAAATACTCAACTGAATACAGCTCAAGGCTGTGCAGAAGAAAAGTAAGTTTGGTAGAGATAAGAATAAAGTTTGGAAAATGGTGCCATCAACCAAACATATGGTGCCATATCTGTATCAAATGACACCATTCAAAATTTAACCACTAGCAAAAATTTCTCAAGGCTGTACAGAAAAAAAATAAGGTTAGTAGATATAAGATTACAATTCAAAAAGTATGGTGCAGTATCCTTAACAAATGACACCATTCCAAATTTAACCACTAGAAAAAATGTCACAAGGCTGTGCACTAACAATAATAAAGTTCAAAATGGCACAATCAACCAAACATATGGTGTGATATCTTGATCAAATTACAACATTTCTAATAAGTCCCTTGTTTTTGGAAGGCTCTATGGAGGGCCCAACAGGTATAAATAAAGGGCCTCTCTCCCTGTTTCTCCCCCCATTCTTCTGATTCACACAATAATCTTGAGGGTCAATCCATCCCTTCTCTAGTAGGATAATGTAGTATCATATTGAAAAAGTTCAGTAGCAAGGCTCAGTATCTTATAGTATTATTTATGATTAATTGATAAAAGATATTTATAATATCAATGAAAGAATTTAATATTATTTAATAGTCTTACTATTATAGTAGTAGTTTTGAAGTAGTGTTGGAAGATATTATCATTAGTTATTTTATCTCATTTATCAATAACCCTTATTTATAAAAAGGATATCATATTACCCTTATACCTTATATCATAACCCTTTTAGTAATATTGGATTCTATTTATATTTATCCTAATAGTATTATATTCCTATTATATTATTTATACCTTACTCTTATCTTAGCCAGAACCACCCTTTTAGAATTAGCTTAGCCTTAAGCTATTATAGCTATATTGATAGTATTATTAAATCACCCTTAAAAAGTATTAATTAGCTATCAAGGTTATTATTGATATTAATGGCTCTCTTAAAAAATATTCTTTAAATATGTCAGGTATTGAAACAAGGAATCCCAGAAGAATTAATTAAAAAGAATTATAATCAATAACAAGAAGTTAAGAAAACCTCAATTATTAAACATATATTAACTATTACCATTATTATCATAGAGATCTTGTATTGATAGAGTGATAGAGACTGCTGAAGAAAATTCTCTAATTGAAAAGCCGCAAAACTAGATAATTGATTTGTGATCTCATCAAAAAGGGCATCTTTTCCAGTATATTTAGAGTGGCAGCTAATACACCTTAGCACCCATGGTTCTTTGCTAATTCTCAAATTCAAAATGGAATCACCAATAATTTTCCCCTCAACGTAATGCCTATCATTTATCCCACATTGTGGAAGAGAGCATGTGATACAGCTTCCAAGTGCATAGCTGAGGTTAAAGAGTACAACAAACAGAGGTATCACAAAGCACACATGGAACCAGACTTCAAAGAATGGGACCAAGTGTTAGTATCTACTCTAAGCTTCAATAAGCTCTAAGGACCAAATAAAATGTGGGACTCATTTGTGGGACCTTTAAATATCATTGAACGGATATGGGAAATCTAGTGGAGGTTAGAGTTACAGAGGAATTCTCTAGGAAACACCCAGTATTCCCAGTAGGCTTGGTCAAACCCTATTTCCAGACATGAGAGGATACGTTGCCCTCCAGGAACACAACCCACACTCCACAAGACATAGTGGAAGTGGAGAACTCCCCTGGACCTGTGAAAAAGATCATCAAGGCCAGGAAGATAAGACTGAATGGTAAAGACCAGAGGCAATACGTGGTCAGATTCAAAATCCAAACAGCAGATAAGAACAAATGGTTGGAAGAAGATTCCATACCAAATGGTAACCTTAACTTCAAAAGATTCAGAGCCTCTGGGAGGTCTGAACAGTCTCATCAGTGGTGAGCCTTTTTTTGAACGGAGAGTATGACAGCCAAACATCATAAACCAATGGTAGAGCAAAATACCACCAAGACATGGAGCTGAGGCAAACCAGCTCAAAAGGTATCAAATAAGGAGGAAAATCACCTGCTTTGAAATATACAAGTCTCATAACCATAGGAAAAAGAATAAAAAAGTCATTCCTGCTCAAAGAGGTTTCTGAGCACAAACCTTAATTTGCACCTCTCATCTGAAATCCAGAGGAAGAGTCTTAACCCCATAAAATGGGTATCTAAATTGAAGCTCCAATTCAGGGCTATTCATTGGTACTAGCCAAAACTGAGAGAGCACAGGAATTACAAAAGGTATGGCTATAATAAGGTCAGGTAAGGGTGGATAAAATATTCACATCTCATCTAACTTCTACAGTTTTAGTGTAAGATACTTAAAGTTGGTTCTTTTTGGAAAGGGAACAGTAAGGGCTATCTGATTTTTTCATCCATTTCCCCATATCCCATATAGAACAAAAGTTATGGGACAAATAAGTTCCACACAGATTTTGAGATAATCATATATCTGAATAACAAAAATTGAACATGGCATAACTTTGCCATATCTACTGTTAGCCATAGCAAATGAGGTACCATTGTGTAGATTTCATCCAGACCTACACAATAAACCAACCTTTAGCTCCATATCTTAAAAACTGACAAAGTTATAGCAGCTTTAAATTCAAAATCCTGCAGTTTGGACAATACAACTTTACTGTGGGATACTTCCCCATAACTGTGATTATGAGGTGTCAAACAGACAAAGAAGATTGTTTATACTTTAATAACTCATAGCTCCTTCAATACTGGGGTCCCATACAGGTTCTGTATATCTTTCTATGTGTCATACATGTCAGAAAAGGGCTGTTTGGTCCCCAGATGAAAATTTTAACCCTGTATTAGGAAAAACTTCCCAGATGTGGTTTCAAAACCACATTTGAGCCCAATACAGAGTATATAGGATTTGTGAAAATCACAAGCCAGTACCATGAAGTGAAAAATCTTCACTTCCTCCACCTGAAGTGGTCCATGGGACCTTTTCACCCAATTTCAGGATACAAAGGGCTCTTTCTCTGCCCAAAAGAGGAATCCTCATCCTGCTCTTGAATTCCTATGTAGGAAAACTGTCCAAGACAGTTATTCTCTGGGAAAACAATCTGGTATACTTCTAATCTAAAGTATTTTAGTAGTTATTATTGAAACCCAACCTATAATTATTTCACCCAAGGCTTTCAATAGCACTCACCACCACTAAAATTTCTTAAAAAAGCCCTTCAATACTTTTTAAAACTCTTTTTTATCAATTTTCATCCGTGTCACAGTCACCGTTAGAGCTGTATATACTATCTTTATTACTATATCATAGACTCACCCTGACACAGGCAGTGTCCAATTCTGCATTACTACAAATTCTATTATGTAAGTAATTATTGAATTTCAACACATTTCCATCGAGAATTGGTGTGGACTTCCTTGAAAACTCATTTGTAAGTGATATATTGTTAATAATTTATTGAATATCTCCTTTCAATTCAAATCTTTCTTTATCACTTTTTTCCAATTGTTCTTTGAAAAGAGCTGCATTCTGAGCAGCTGAATTCTCCAAGTTTTGAACTTTTATCCTTGAGTCTTTGAATTCTTTTGTAATAAAAGAAATATAATTATCATCTGGTTGATTGAGAAAAGTGACTTTGGACTCAATTCTCTGACAAATTTGTGTCAAAGACAAGATATTGTCTTTATTCACATTCTCTACACCAATAATGATCTTTTGTTATTCTTTCACTTGTAAAATTTCTCTAACCAACTTCTGTTGGATATACTCAAACCTGTTAGAACTGGCTAAACTTTCTTTATTACACTTTTCTATGTGAGATACAAGCTTTAAAAGCTCTATTTCTTTGCAAAGGATTTGTTCAGTGTTTCCTCCTCCTTTTTTTAATCCCATGAAGGTTCTTTCCATATTGAACACATTCCCCATGGCTGTCTTTTCTTCCCTTGGAATTTCAGTAATTCTGAGGGTAAGGCTTGTTCCACTTGGGCTTTGCTTTTTTCTTTCCCTTCTAATTTCTCATTGGGGTTTTCTTGATCTTTTTTGGCAATATTTGAGGTAGATTCTTGCTTGTGGAAGCTTGAGGAGCTTCCACTTGGATGTTGTCATTCTTTTTGGCCAACTCTTTCTTCTGGTCCTCTGATAAAATTCTTTGGTTTTTGAACCAAGCCTTTATCTTTTGGACTTATCCGCTGCAAGACATGGGTGTCCAACCCTTAAGTAGGTCTTAAGTATCTTCTGGGCCCATGAACCTCTCCCCTTAAAGATAACAGTTCATTGTCCCTATACAAAGGCTTGGCAGAAGCTCCCACTCCTGCTGCTTTGCTGTCATAAACCAGTTATTGTACTGAGACTGGTATATTTCCACTTCTGCCTGCTGGAAGCTGTTCAAATTTGACATCCTTAATAGAATTTATGTCATTTTATGGCCTCTCAAGAAGAGTGTCAAAGGGTCTTGCCAACCTTTGGGAACTGGTGGAAACTCTGGCATCCTCCGTTTGCTCCTCTCCTCTTGTCTGACATTCTTGTCTTGTGGATTTATGACTTGAATGTCCTGGTCCAGATCCATTCTATTGGTTGGAGTAGTTACTTCCACTTCTAGTAGGAGTAATCTTAAATCCATTTAAAACAAATTAGAGTGATAAATTGATTGAATTCACCTGATGGACCTTTAAAGGGTTCTTTTGTAAGCAAACCCCTTGGTACTGGTCTTGTTTGAATTTCAATGCTTGACTCTGACATACTAGAGTCAGAAGACCTTTCTCTTATGGATGACACTGGAGAAAAAAAATAATATAAATAATTTTCTTCTGAATAATAATAAAAATAACTTGATTAGCTCAGCTTATTGAATAACATTGTTTTAATTTACTTTATGTCAAATTATATCAAAAAGAAAGAAAAATGTCTAAAGAGTAAAGGAAAATATTATCAAGTAAATATTTTGAGATTTTTAATTTTTTGAACTGATTTTTTCTTTTTGTTGAAGAAAGAATTATTATACAATTGATAGGTTATTAATTAAAACTATATTATTATTCACTTTATACTAGAATAACTCAAATAATAAATGTCAAGTCTGTGATGTGAAGAAGCCATTGGTTTGAAAATGAAAATTTATTCCAAATCACTGAATAGTATATCATTTCAAACAATATCCTTGAGAAAAAGGATTTTATTAATATTATAAAGATCATCTTTGAGGGATAAGTCCCAAAAAACCAAAGTTAAAGTAAATATGGCAATTTTATGTCAAAAAACAATAACATAAGGTCTATAGTATACTTTATGTCCCAAAAATTGGTTAAAGTTATGGCCAGACCCCCAAATGTAAGTTTCCTCTATGAAACTATGGATAATAGTAACAAACATCAAGAGTACTATGACTTTCCTCAGTAGAAATATGATATAATTAGAAATTATAACCACAAATCATTAAAATTATTAAAAAAATTAGATTTAAAAAATTTAATTATTATTAGATAAATTAATAATAAAAAGATATTGATAATTGTAATAAATTTTAATTATTCTATTATTATTATAATAAGTGACATTTATAATAATAAGAATGTATACATCTCTGAATGAGAATTATACATGGAAAATGATAATATTCAACCACTTATAAATAGTATAAAGATCATTTATAAAAATAATATAAAAACACACACTTTGCAGAGATAATTCTTATAGAAAAATTGTATATAAAAAACTAATACTAGATGAAAAGATATAGAGCCTTAGATAAAACTTAATTATAATATTTATTTAATACAACAAGTCAAACAACAACAGCTACTAGATTAAATAATGTATATAAGCTTAAAACACACCAAAAATCAATATTTCAAAAGACAAAACAACTTTTAACAAATAAGTTTTAAGATTTTTTGAGTGGAATTTGTGGGTTTAAAAGATATTTAAGATAATAAATTTATATAATAAAATGTATTATTGGTGATTACTACAAAAATCTAATTTCTATTATTTCAATTATTTAATTTAATATTAATAAAGAATAAAATACTTAAGAAATACTTTAATAATAAGGATACATATTTAATAAAACTTGACTTGTTTAAATGTCTCATACGATGGGAATGATAATTGGGTATTGGCAAAAACAGTGATGCAAAGTCTCTCTTTATGCCTGCAGAGCAGCTCTCATTATTAAGAATTTATATAGAGGGTGTTCTCCATTCAGAACTGAAAATCCAAACTTAAAAATAAGGTACTTAACTTAAGGTAACTTATTTTTAATTCAAATTTAAGGTTACCAGTGTTATTCTTAACTCCAATTAACTGTAGCCTTCTTTTGGATTGATTATTTTGAGCTTATTTATATTAAAGTTCATCACATGAACAACTTGAAAATAAATTTTCAAGAAGAAATCCCTTCATCTGTATTTTTAGCTAATTTTATTTGAAAATTATTGAAAAATCTAACTTCAATGCTACTTATCAATAAAACCTGTTTAAAAATATACTTAAAATTTAATTTATACACAGATCACAGTTAACTGTAAGCTGTGTGAAAGGTTCAGCAAATCAATTAAGAATTGGTTTTTTAATTAATTTTTGAGGTCATTGCTATTTTTCCATGTAAAATAGCAATAAAAAACAAACCTCATCATTTGATAAGGGTTTTACACTTATCAACTTAATTCTTTAAGCTTATCTAAGCTTTTAAAGTTATCAAAGCCTTAATTAAAAGCGTTAATATTGGGATTTACCCTTTGGCAGCTTGAAATTCCTGTCCAAATTGGAATAAACTGTGAGCCTTGAGGTATATTTTACATACCCAAATAGGCCACAACTATCTTTAAAAATAAATTATGAACTATGCATAACCCATAATTCATGTATATATTCAAAATTCATCATTTTTTATTTCAGAAAAGATGAATAACGCTTTTGTGAGTAACTGAGTCCATGGATTTAAAGCCAGATTAGCATTCTACACAAATTTTCACCTGGGGTAACTTCATAGAGTGAATAAGCTTAAGTCAACTCTTTGAGGTTTTAATATGGAAAATACTAAAATACCACATAGAATAATTGTGAAAACCTTTGTTTTTCTCAATGTCACGCAAAAATAAGGGGAATGTGACAAATCTCATGTTACATATACACTAAGAATAGTGTTATTAATGTTTGTGGAAAAAAATATTATGTTATTCTTAAGTACACTTTTGATACACCCATAGAGGATATCAGTCTTTAAGCCTGAATTTCTATTTTGACGTAAAAAATAGTCAAGGGGAGCAAAAGACATCAAAGAGAGCCAGGGTACCCAGATTCTGAGGCCTCTTATGTGTGTACATCTCTAAAGCTTGGATACATAGCTTATCTTGGACTAACTAGTATACTAGATCATTTTGGGAACTTGTTTACCAACTTAAAATCTTGTTAAATCATAGGAAAATAGCAAATAAGCTGCTATTTTGACGTGCCAAGGAGATAAAGAGAAACTTAAAGTCCTGTAACCAGGTCAATTCTTAATTAATTTCCATGAATAAACCCCAAAAGAGTAATTCAAACCCTTTTTGGACCAGTATCCATTTATTTACCTCATAGCAACCAGCAATATAGTATTCTTTACAATTCTATGTAGAAATGAGGTAAAAAATTCAAAAATTCATTAAAAATATGATTCTCAATTAATCTTTCTGAATCTTTAAGGACCAATTAAGAACAGCCTAATTCATATAAAACCAGAAATAACTATACTTTTATAGGTAAAATTGAAAGTTTTACCTACAGCCCATTTTTAATGATTCCACGTGAAACACTGAATCTTCAAAAATTCACAGAAAATACACTCTGTGATGAAATTTGCAATAACATTTATACCTTTGAGGAATCAATTATTTTTTGGAATAAAAGGAGATTTACAGTTTTTACTCCTTTTATTCTTAACCATATTTGGGTTGGTAGTCACATAAAAGCATCAATTAAGTAATTATGATAATCTTACATGACAACAGATGATGCAATCATTAATCCAAAGAATATTATTGTTTTCTCACTAACTGGATTTCTATTTTGCTCCAAGGCACTCCTCTGTGAGCTTTCTTAGACTTAAAAGAGGCCTCCTCTTGCTGTTTCTCCCAGAATCATCATCTTGTTCAATTATACCATTACTAAGAAGTAAGTATTAGTTAATCTTTTCTTAAGTGTTTTATTCTTTCAGAATCAATCAGAAAGACGTTAAATAATAGGAATCAACTATATATCTCTGTAATAATGTTATAAATCCATTGTGATCATTTAAATCCACAATTATCCATCAAATTTCTCTACTATTATCTTTAATAAGCTCTTTGGAGTAATAGTGAGTGTTTTGTATTAATTGTTAAAGTTTTTTTCTAGTAATAGTTTTCTTCAAGAATCATACTTATCATTCTTCTGGTAAAAGATAATTATATATTATAATAATTTTATTATTTTAATAAAGAAGTTTTATTGTTACATACTTCTTGTAATTGATTCTTGTAGACAATTACTGCTTACTGTTATAATCACTATTAGTGTATAACAAGTAAAAGAAATAATGAATTAATTAATTATTTAATTGTGGTTATGATAATTTTCATTATTATGTTTCATATGAACAGTCATAGTACTGTTGATTAATATTAATATTATCAACAGTTTCATAGACACATCTTAAATTTGGGGCCTTGGCCATGTTTTTTTTGAACCTTGTACCCTTAATTAATATATTTCTAAGCTTTAAAATATATTAATTCAATTTTTTTTTCCTTTCAATTTGAAGTTAAAAATTTGCCATTTTTGAAATTGTCTCAAAATTGCTTTCATTGAGGAATTTGGTTTAATTTTATACTGTTTTTACACATGGTTTTTTGACATCCAAAAGCTTATAGAATTATTCTTTGTGTTACTCTGAATCAATTTTGATTTGAAATATTAAATTTGAACTGTTTTTTCTTTGAAAAGAATAATTTTTTTTATTAAAAATAACAACTCATAAAAGATCTTAAAAATATATTAAAAGTATAAAAAAAAATTTTCTTTTATCAAATTTTTTCTCTTGTGTCTTTAATCAAGTATATTTCAGCTGGTAATAAGCTCATTAAGGGATATATTACCAGTCCAGAATCTTCAGAAGCAGAATCTGACAACAGTATTGAAGGGAAAATTGCTAAAAGAGGCACTTTATTTAAAACAGAACAAGCCAAACAACCACCAAAAGGTGTTTGTTTTCTGTTTACAATTCTTATTTTCCTCTTGAATTGACATGGAAAATGGTTCATACCAGAAATAGAAGCAGCTATTCAGTCCAACCAGATGGACCTGGACAGGGAAGAGGTAAGACCAGAACAAGGTCTGCCAAGTATTTCTCAAGAAAGACACATCTGGAGGATGCCAGAACTGCCCCCCATTCCCCAAGGTCTGTAAAAACAAACTTTGATGTGAACTCTGAGCCTGAACTAATTGAAGTTAATATTTTAAGGGCTGAACCACTTCCAAGTGGCAGCCATAGAAATATATCAGTTCCAATACCAAAATTGGTTCAAATCAGCAAAAGAAGAGAAGTGGGAAATATTCCCAAGCCATTGGAAGGGAGCCATGTACTCCTACTCACACATCAAGAGCTTTCTGGGTCAGGAGAAGACCATAGAGCTCTTAGGAGGGTGGAGCCCATTTTCTTGAAAAGACAAGGTCAAAAAGATAAAGAATTTGTTGAAGAACCAAAGTCCTTTATCCATAGACCAGAGGAAGGAGTTAGAAATGACTGCAGATTTTGAAGAAGGCCCAGTGGCATCTATGCTCCAAACCAGCTGCAGAAACATCCAAAGAGAAGCCCAAAGGACCTCAGAAGAAGAAGAAAGGTCCCAAGAACCATCAGGGCAAGGGAAAAAGCAGAGCAAATTGGCACAGACCATACCTACAAGGGTACAGGATCCCCAAATCACAGCCTTCAGCTGTGAACGGTGTCTTCAATATGGCCAGTACTCTTATGGAATTCACAGCCAAAGAGCAGGTAAGGATGAACAGGACCTTTCCACACAAATAATACAAGAAATAAAATTTTTCAAATCTAGTATTGATGTAGAACTTGGTAAATGTTATGCAAAGTTAAATAAAATAACATCAGATATAAGTTAATTAAAAAGAAATGACAAAACTTATACTGAATGGTATAAGCTTACATATGTCAAACTTTATTCAATTATCAATACATGTGACAGAATTGAAAGTAAATGACACGCCGAAAATGATAAAATGGAAGATCGTTCCATTTTAAACATTAATGATAAACTTGGAATTCTAAAATATCATGTCTTGGGAATAATTAATAATACCAATCAGTTGGCCACACATTTGGCAATAAGTGACAGTGAGAGGCAGAAATTGAAGAATGAAATCATTGCAAATGTGGAGAAAATTCATACCAATTATGAACCACATATGCCAACACATTCTACACCTTTGACTGAAGATAAATGTTCTGTAACAAGAAGTTTGAGCCCATTTTTAGGACAAAATCCTATCTGTGCAGAAAATATTCCCAGACTGAAAGAATGGCCAACATTCTCCAGTGAAGGAGAATACAATCATATTTAGTTCATCAGAACAATTGATATGTTTCAAGAAGATTTTCACATTCCTGATGAAATTCTAGTGGGCAAGCTACACCCTTTGTTTACTAGAACTGCAAAGAAATGCTATTACAAAATGAGACTAGATCATGGTAAGCATGATTGTCCTTGGTGGAAATCTGAAATAATTGTGAAATGGGCTAACAATTCTTGGAGATTTAAAATGGGTAATTCTTTTGAAAGTGCCATTTTTCACTCATAAAAGGATAAACCACTTACTTGGTTCCTCAGACAGAAAGACAGATTATCTTCCTTACACCCAGATATGTCTGACTCTATGATTAATATGAAGATATTAAGAAAGTGTGGAGGAGAACTAGAACATGCTATCAATTGCAGATGTGTAGAGCCCTGTTCAACAGAGGAATACATCAATGCCATGGAAGATATCATTACTAGTAGAAGAATTGGTAAAACCTGGGTTAGAGTCCCTATGGAATCCAAAATGGTCCCCAAAACTTCCAGAGAATATAAGAGGCGTGAAAGACCTGTCTTGAAGTGTGATAAATGTGGAGGAACCTCACATTTAGCCAACACTTGCACCAAAAAGACAAAGATTAATGAAGTTCAAGTCATTGTAGAAGTTCAGTGTACTAAAGAGAAAGATGAATCTGACCTAGATTCTGAGGTCTCTGAGGATACACCATTAGAATACTATCCCATTTAAAACATTACAGCTTTCTTTGAGGTCAAAGAAGTCCATACTCACTTACCACAGTACAGTGAGTATTTTCATAACCTGATCAATATTCAGGATGCCATAATGTGTAAACCCAAATGTGCTAGGGGTGAAGGATACACTTCTGGAGAATCTTGTATCACATCAATCCTGATAAATGATATTAAAGCCAGAGTAAATTTGGATACAGGGGCATTTTGTATTTGTGTAGGCAAAGAGTATCTTCAAGCCATACTCCCTGGATGGAAGAACCATCTATTACCAATAGAGGGTGTACAATTTAGTAGTGCCAGTAATAATATGTACCCTTTGGGCATATTGGAAACTAATCTTATATTTCCACATCCAGCAGGAAGTGTAAAAATGGGAACTGAAATAGTAGTAATGGACAAATGGACATCTCAGCACATCATTCTTGGAAATGATTATGTGAATAGTTATGGTATTGACATCAATGACCATAAAGACGGATATTTCACAATTGGAGAAAGTAAAAGACAAAAATTTGCTTTTTCCAATATGCCAAAACAAATTTCTATGATATCTTCTGTTAAAGATACTTATAAGGATGATGTTGTGAAGAATCAACTTGTTGAAACACAAATTAACCCATCATTATCACCCAAAATGAGGCATGATCTTATTGATGTATTATACACATATAAGAATGCCTTTGATTCTGATAATGAACCAGTAGGCACTATTCAAGGGCATGAAGCTGATATCACTCTTAATATTGACAGAACATACACGCCAGTACTTAGAAGACCAGCTTATCCAGCCAGTTCCAGAGCTAGAGAAGCCTTGGAAAAACATATCCAAGAGTTGATCCAACTTGGTGTACTAAGGAAAGTAGGCCATAATGAAGAATATGAAATTACAACACCTTTTATTATTGCTTTCAATAATGAAAAATCAAGGATGGTTGGATATTTTAGAGCATTGAATACCTACACAGTTCCAGATAGGTATCCAATTCCTAGAATTCAAGAAACCTTGACTGAACTGCCTAAAGCCAAGTATATAACATCCATGGATTCATTGAAAGGCTTTCATCAAAAGCTTTTTATGCCAAAAACTAAGAAATTACTTAGAATTATCACTCACTGTGGTATTTATGAGTATCTTAGGATGCCATTTGGTATTAAAAATGCACCATCTCATTATCAAAGAATGATGAATACCATCTTCCCCACAGAATTATATGAAGGATACCTTATCATTTATATTGATGATATTATCATATGTTCTGACTCATGTTCTTTGCACCTTGAAAGACTTGCAAGAGTAATTGACAAAGTTACAGGAGTGAATATGAATATTTCACTCAAGAAATATAACTTTGAATTTGAAGAACTTAAAGCTTGAGGACATATTGTTTCCAGTTTAAGCTTGGTTATTGACAAAAAAAGAGTTGCAGCAGTGTTACTTAAGCCAATACCCCAGAATAAAAAAGAAATAATGTCTTTTCTTGGCTTTGCCAGTTATTACAGGAAACACCTGAAAGACTTTGCAATTCTAGCCAAGTCACTCTATAGAATCTGTGATCAACAGACAATATTTGAGATGACACAGGAAAGAATTTAAACTTATGAAAAGATAAGGAGAGCTCTTACAGAAGCATCTTTACTCCTCATGCCTGACTGGAATATACCTTTTAAATTGTACATTGATGCATGTGGAGATGGATTAGGGGAAGCCCTACATCAGGTCCAAATTATTGATGACAAACCTACAGAGGGACCAGTTTGTTACATCTCAAGACAAATAAAACCAACAGAAGTGAGATATGGTGAAAGCCAGATGGAGTGCTTATGTTTGGTATGGGCACTTGAGAAACTACACTATTATATTGCTGGAAGTGTTTTTGAAGTAATTACTGACTGTAATGCTGTGAAATCACTTCTTAACATGAAAACTCCCAACAGACATATGTTGAGATGGCAAATAGCCATTCAAGAATATAGAGGTAACATGACTATAGCTCATCAGGCAGCCAACTTTCACAAGAATGCTTATGGACTTAGCAGATGAGCATTAGCCAATACTCCTGGCAACCCAGCTTATGTACCTTTGGAAGCAGAACCACAGATTCCAATTGAAGGAATTAACATAACTGATATTGGTACTGAATTCTTTGAAGAGATCAGAGAATCTTATAAGCAAGAATATATTTGCCATATATTGACTTCCTTATTAGGTAAAGACTCCAAAGATACATCTTTAGTCAATGCACTGGATGAAGTTTTGAAGAATTCCTATTCTGAAGGAAGATTTCACTTGTTTCATGGGATAATTTACCACAGAACCAAACATTCTTTTGCAATGAAATTGTGAATGCCATGATAGCATCTGCTCTGGACACCTTTCAGAAGACAGAACACTTGTAAAAGTGAAGAACTGTTCATGGTGGTCATTTTGGAGAAAAGACACCATTGAATATTGCCATACCTGTGACGAATTCCAAAACGCAAACAGGAGTACAGGCAAGAAATTTGGACTGATGATTCATATTCAAGAACCCAAATCCCCTTGGGAAGCTTTTCACATGGATTGGGCCACAGCACTTCCTCCAAGTGGTGAAAAAGTTTATAATGCCTGTTTAGTCATTGTAGACATATATAGCAAAACTCCCCTATTCTTACCATGTCATAAATATGACACTGCTATGGATACAGCTCTTCTTCTATGGAGTGGATTTATTTCTCACTCAGGGTTATTTAAGAATATTTCAAGTGACAGAGATCCCAAGTTCACATCTGCATTTTTGACCAATCTTCACAGATTGTTTGGGACTAAGTTATCATTCTCAACAGCATATCCCCCTCAAACAGAGGACTGGAAGAAAGAATGATTCAAGCTTTAGAGGACATCATCAGGATATTTTGTGCTTATTGGTTATAATTAAAAGTCTCAGATGGCTTTACCTATGACTGGTGCACTCTAATACCTGCATTGGAACTGGCATATAAGACATCAGTCCATTCTTCTACAATCAAACCCCTGCTGTGTTAGAAAAAGGATGGAATCCAAGACTCCCAGCAGATACACTGAGGAAAGACTTGATTGACATTCATCCTACAGATTCCAGCTTCAAGATAATGCTTGATAAAGTGAAATATCATGCAAAAAAGAGTATGAGTGAGGCTTTTGACTATGCAAAACAGAAGTGGGACAAGAGTCACAAAGTACCAGGCTTCAAAGTAGGTGACTTAATTCTAGTTTCTACCTTGAATTTTAATAATATCAAATTCCCAAAGAGACTTAAAGATTCTATAGCACCTTTTGTAATTGTTGCCTTAAGTGGAACCAATACAGTTCAACTGGAATTTAGTGGTGAATTAGAAAATAAACACCCCACCTTTCCAGCCAGCTTGATAAAACCTTATCAACCAACTGACAAAGAAATGTTTCCTTTAAGGAACCCAACTCCTTTGACTGTACCACCAGTGGAACAGAGTGAAGACAAAAAGATAAAGAAAGTCATTAAAGAAAGGAGACTTAGGGGTAAAAATCAAAGAGAATATCTTGTCAGATAAAGAAATCCAGTACATTAAGATGAATGGATGGCAGAATCAGAAATACCTGACTCAGACAAAGTCTTGAGAAGATTTACAAATTAAAGAAGGCCACAAGCCTGAATATGTCTATAAATGTGCTTTAAATTACTTGATCTGAGTAATTTAAAGAAGTTGGACAGTGGACATTAACCGCCTTTGGTCCTTTTTCTTCTTGATACCATTAATAAAATTGTAGTAAAATTTTATTTTTTGGTGGGAGGGAATGTGAGTCTTGAGGTATATTTTACATACCCAGATAGGCCACAATTATCTTTAAAATAAATTCTGAACTATACATATCCCATAAGTCATGCATATATTCAAAATTCATCATTTTTGATTTCAGAAAAGATGCATAACTTTTTATTGAGTAAGTAAATCCATGTATTGAAGGCCAGATTTAGATTCTACACAACATTTCACTCAGGGTAGCTCCATAAAGTGAATAAGCTTAAATCAAATTTTTGGGGTGGTAATATGGAAAATACTTCAATACCCCATCATCAATACCACATAAAAGAATTGTGAAAAAAAAAATTCTCAATTTCACGCAAAAATAAGGGGAATGTGACAAATCCCATGTTACATATACACTAAGAATAGTGTTATGCATGTTTGTGGCACTTAATATTATGGTATTCCTCCATACACGTTTTATAAACCCATAGTGGATATCAGTCTTGAAGGCTGAATTTCTATTTTGATGTAAAAAATAGTCAAGGGGGACAAAAGACATCAAAGAGAGCCAGGGTACCCAGCTTCTGAGTCCTCTTAGGCATGTACAGCTCTAAAGCTTGAATCCATGGCTGATCTTGGCCCAATTAGTATACTAAAAACTTTTGGGAACTTGGTTACCAAGTTAAAATCTCATTAAATCATAAGAAAACAGCAAATAAGCTGCTATTTTGATGTGCCGAGGAGGTAAAGAGCAACGTAGACTCCTGTAACCATGTTAATTATTAATGAATTTCCATTAATAAAGCCCAAAAGAGTAATTAAAACCCTTTTTGTACTAGTATCCATTGATTTACCTCATAGCAACTAGCAATATAGTATTATTTACAATTCTACTTAGAAATGAGGTAAAAACTTCAAAGATTCATTCAAAATACAATTATTAATGAATGTTTCTGACCCTTTCAGGACCAATTGAGAACATTCTACCTCATATAAAGACCAAAAATAATCATACTTTTATAGGTAAAATTCAATGTTTTACTTACAGTCCATTTTTGATTATTCCATGTGAAACACTGAATCTTCAAAAACTCACAGAAAATACACTCTGTGATGAAATTTCCAATAACATTGATACCTCCAAGAAACAAATGATTATTTTTAAATAGAAGAAGATTTAAATTTGTTACTCCTTGTATTTGTAAACCATATTTGGGTTGGTAGTCACATAAAGCATCAATTAAGTAATTATGATAATCTTACATGACAACAGATGATGCAATCATTAATCCAAAAAAGGATTCTTGTTTTCTCACTCACTGTTTTTTCAGTTTGCTCCTTGGCATGCCTCTGTGAGTTTTCTTAGACTTAAAAGAGGCGTCCTCTTGCTGTTTTTTCCAGAATCATCACATTATTCAATTATACCATTATTACCAACAAGTAAGTATTAATTAATCTTTTTTTATGTGTTTTATTCTTTCATAATCAATCAGAAGGACCTAAAATCATTGGAATCAACTAGATATTTTTGTAATACTGTTATAAATCCATTTTGATCCTTTAAATCCACAATTATCCATCAAATTTCTCTACTATTATCTTTAATAAATTCTTTGGAGTATTAGTGATTATTTTGTCTTAATTCTTAAAGTTTTTCTCTAGTGATTCTTTTCTTAAAGAATGATATTTATAATTATTTTTGCAAAAGATAATTATATATTAAAATAATTTTATCATTTTAATAAAGAAGTTTTATCATTAAATACTTCTTGTAATTGATTCTTGTAGACATTTACTGCTTACTGTTATAATCACTAGTAGTGTATAACAAGTAAAAGAAATATTTATTTATTTATTTATTTATTTGTGGTTATACTAATTTTTATTATTATATTTCATAAGAACAGTCATAGTACTGTTGATCAATAGCAATAATATGAACAGTTTCATAGACACATCTTACAGACCCATAATAAAAAAACATTTGAGATGAATACAAAAAGCAATATATGTATTTATTCCAGAGAGTAAACATCTTAAAAAATCAAAGAATCAATGTGAGATAATTTGTATAAATATGAGCCCTATTCAGGCCATTATTAGTATATGTACTTCTTTAAAACTCATAGTTACTATGAATTTAATCCTTGGTATCTTAAAATAGAAATCATTTGTTGATTATAAAAAAAAGCCCAAATATTATTCAGTTGAGTCTTATAGGTCCCATCTATAAGTGGCCAATAATCCTCTACAGAAGTTCATGGGCTGAAATATTGGTGATATTTCTTCAGAATATATTATATTTTTGGTAATATTTTCTTTATGGTAAAGCTGTGTACTTACACTTCAGATTTTGTTTAAATTTTAAGCATATAATATTACTACAAGAAGGGGAGAAAAATCAGGCATATCATCTCTTTTTCAATGAAAATGTTAATGCAATAACCCTCTTTGATGGTGAGATATATATTTTACATTATTTGAATAATTGAAAGAGGGTTAGTTACTTTGAAGTACTTCTGGCTCATGTAGAATCCCTTTGAAATAAAAAGGGTTCAAATTTAAATATAATCTATCTATTTATTCCCATAGATTTGATGGAGATGAAATTAATAGTGGAATTTCAAAACACACTTCAAATGTTGCTTTATTTCCTAATCAAAGAGTTTTAATCAAGAAGGAAAATTAACATGAACTTTGAAAATGAGTCCTTTGATCCTGTATTGTTAAATTACTGCACTTTGACAAGGCCAACCAAGCACTGCTATTGAGTCAACTTAATTGATACTTTGTGGCTTGCCTTTGAATCTTCAATTTCTTACAAAACTTCTATTTCTAAGTTTAATTTCTTTCCTATCTTCAACCTGAATCCAATCTATCCCCCATGTCAAATCCCAAATGCAACACCTGTTTTCAGGTGTAGCCATTTTGCTCATAGTGAGTCCTCAGGTGAATTTTGGATCTTGGAGACTAATGATGTTTGTGAATATGCAAGTCCATGATACTACTCTATTCTATTTCAGAAGAGCTGTATCCATGGCTGTATCATCTTTGTTACATGGAAAAGAGATTTGAGTCTTACTGAACCTGTCAAAAGTCACTAGGAATGCATTATAGCTTCTATCACCTCCTGGTGGTAGGCCAGTTACCCAATCCATATGAAAAATTTCCCAAGGTCTGCAGGGTTCTTGGATTTCAATCATTTTTTCAATTTTTTTTCCAGTGGAGCTATGAGTTATTTTCCTTTTGACATCTAACACTTGTTTCACAATACTCTGTAACATTTTTTTGCCACATTGGCCACTATATACAGGCATTGAATTCCTCCCTTGTTCTGTCCTCAGATAGGTTTTGTGAGAAGGGGCTGTCATGGAATTCTTTCATTACAAGCTTGATTAAGGATCTTTCTATAACCTCCATTACACATGTGTGTTTAGTCCTATGGTAAATTATACCATTAAGTATATCAAATCTTTATTCATCATATGCTTTCTTCCATATTTAATTCAAGGCATGTATTAAGTAGATACTTTTAGAGTCTTTAGTAAGTAATTGTCACAGAATGCTACAATCTTTATCCTGATTATAACTACTCCTTACTTCCTCAAAAAAGGTAGTGTTAAGGTCTGTAACACTTATTCCTTCAATTGGGATTTGTGGGAAAGAATCTTCTGGAACATAAGCAGTTCTGTCAATGTCATTTGGTAAATGCCGTCTGCTTAGTCAATCTTCACTTTTATGACTGTTTCCATATTCCTGTACAATGTGAATATTAGCCCTATATTCCTGTATGGCTATTTTCCATCTGAGCATATTTCTGTTGGGTTCTTTAATATTTAATAGTTTTTTGACAGAATTAAAAGCTGTTATCACTTAAAAACCACATCCTTCAAGGAAGTAATTAAGTTTTTTAAAGGCCCAGAAAAGGCATAAACACTCCATTTGACTTGCTCCATATCTGGCTTCAGTTGGTTTTATTTGCCTGGATATAAAGCATATGGGTCCTTCCACAGGTTTATCAATGATGATCTGGACTTAATGAAGTGCAGCACCAAGCCCATCTCCTGATGCATCAATATAAAGCTTAAAAGGCAGCTTAAATTCTGGAATCAGTAAGAGTGGAGCAGTGGTTAAGGCTTTTCTTAAAGATTCAAAGGCTTTGATTCTGTCAACAGTCATTTCAAACACTGTGTCCTTGTCGCACAATTTATACAGAGGTCTTGCTATGGATGCAAAATCTTTAATATGCCGTCTTTAATATCCTTCAAGCTCAAAAAATGATGAAATTTATTGCTTGTTCTGAGGCATAGGTTTCAGTAGTACTGCTGCAACTTTATTTTTTTCAATTCCAAGGGATACACCAGATACTACATGTTGCAGTTATTTGAGTTCTTTGAATCCAAAATGACATTTCTTCAAAGAAATTTTCATGTTTACACATTGGATTTTGGTCAAAACTCTGGATAATCTGAATATATTTTCTTCCCAAGTCTTGGAACAGACAATAATGTCATTAATCTAAATGATTAATCATCCTTCTGAAAGTTCTTCAGGGAAGATTTTATTCATCATTCTTTGGAAGTGTGAAGGTGCATTCTTGATACCAAAAGGCATCCTCAAATATTCCTATACTCCACAATGAACAATAATTCTCAAGTTTTTCCTTTCCCTTGGTGTCACCACATTCTGATTAAATCCTTTAAAGGCATCCATAGTGCTTATATACATTGTCTGAGATATCTGGGTAAGGGAAATTTGGATTTTTGGTATTGGTTACATGTCTGGAACAGTGTCAGTGTTCAGAGCTCCAAAGTCCCCAGCCATTCTAGATTTCCCATTATGCCATGCCACTATGACTGGTGTAGGTATTTCTCCTTCCTCATTATGGCTAACCTTTCTTATCACACCAAGGTCTAGAGGTTCTTTAATATGAATTTTTAGAAATTCTCTTGATTTGGGACTTTCTGGATATGCAGGTCTTCTTAAGAGTGGTGTATAAGGTCTCTCAATATTAAGGATGATGTCACCTTTATGACTAATAATTGCCCCCAAATGTTCTTTTTCTGATGCAAATGCTTCTTTGTGGTCATTTAAAAGGGAATAAAGTTCATTTTCCTGACTATCAGTCAAATGAAGGCTTATTTCAGCTTCATTTAACTGTTCAGATTTTAATCTTTCCAGCTCTAGGTTGACTATTGCTACTTTAATTACTGTAATTTGTCTTTTAAATGGTAAAGAAGAAAGTTTTTGACGCTTATTGTCTCCAATAGTAAGGTATCTGTCCTGGCTGCTATGCAGGTCTATGCCATACATGATCAAATAGTCATTTCCCAATAAAAAATGGGTACTAGATCAATTTTCCATAACAACAAATTCAACAGTGATTCTTAGATTTGCATTTATTTGTGGAAATGAGACAGTAGTTTCAAATATGCCTAATGCTTTAATTGGACTAATTGCACTATTAAGTTTTATGCCATCAATTGGCAATAGTTGATCTTCAAAATTTGGTACACAAGTCTTAAGAAAATATTTTCCAACACAAGAGCAGAAGGCTCCTGAGTCAAGTAAACGTTTAACGAGCTTGTTGTCAATTAGCACTTCTGTTATATAGGAGTTACCAGCTGTATAAACCTTTCCCCTATTTGGTTTGGTCTTCATAAGTTGTGCATCTTGAATTTTTTACAAATCAAGTTGACCATTGCCTAATTGTGGCAAGTGGGAATAAGATTCCATAATGTCAGAATTGGCATTAATATTTTCTATATCTTTTGAAGATTCAGTAAATATTGATTATTTGTCATCTGTATTTTGTACATCATCATCTTTTTCAACATCAGGTTCTTTTTCAATTTCAATTCCATTGATTTTTCCCTTCCTGGGACATGCATTAGCTAAATGTGTGGTGCTTTGGCAAATATGGCACTTCCTGATTAAATCTTCAGATTTATACTTCATATTATTAGAATTTTCTTTGGTATTTTTGTCCACAAGATCTTTCCAAGGTGTATTAAACCTTGTTTGAAAATTCACCCTACTAGAACCAATTCTGGTTCTGGTGGTTACTTCTTCTAATATATTGATAATATCTTCTGCTGAAGATTTTTCAGTAGTCCTGCTTTTGACAGAATGCTCTAAGTCACCTCCATATTGTCTTAGAATTTTTCCGTTAATCATAAATTCTAAAATTTCAGGATATAATGTTTCATCCTGTGACTCAAAAACAGAGCACAAGCATGACAGCCAAATACCATAAATCAATGGTATAGCCAAGATACCACCAAAACATGGAGCTGAGCAAAATAAACTCAAAAGGAATCAAAAGAAAGAGGAAACTCACCCTTTTCCAAATATACAAGTCCCATCATCATAGGACAAAAAATAACAAAGTCATTCCTGCTCAAAGTTGTTGCTGAGCATAAGCCTTAATTTTCACCTCTCATCTAAAATACAGAGGAAGAGGCTTAACCCAATCAGATGGGTATTAAAAATTGAGCATTAAGTCAGGGGTATCCAATGGTACTAGCCAGACTGAGCTAGCACAAGAATTACAGAGGTTATGATCAAAATAAGGTCAAATAAGGGTGGTTAAAATATTCACCTCTCATCTAACTTCTATATTTTCAGTGTAAGATACCTGAATTGGGGTCTTTTTGGAAAGGGTACAATTAGGGCTATCTGATGGTGCCATCTATCTCCCCATATCTCATCTAGAACAAAAGATATGGAGCAAACAAGCTCCATACAGTTTTTGGGCAGATCATAAATGTGTATAAGAAAACTTGTACATGGCAGAACTTTACCATATTTAATGATAGCCATACCAAATGAGGTACTATTGTGTAGAAAGCATTCAGGGCTACTCAATGAACCAATGTTTAGCTTGATATCTCAAGAACTGACAAATTTATGGCAGCTTTAAGCTCAAAATCCCACAATTAGACCAATACAGTCTTACTGTGGGATATTCTCCCATAAGTATGATTATGAGGTGTCAAACAGACAAAGGAGCTTGTTTATACTTCAATACTTCATAATTAATTCAATACTGGGGTCCCATACATGTTCTGTACAACATTCTATGTGTCATACACGTCAGAATAGGGCTATGTGGTACCCAGGTGAAAATGTTTACCCTGTATTGGTGAAAACTGCCCAGATGTGGTTTCAAAACCACATCTGAGCCCAATACAGAGCATAAAGGCACTATGAAAACCCCAAGCCAGTACTATGAAGTGAAAAACTCTTCACTTCCTCTACATGGATGGTCTGGAGGGCCATTCCACCCCATTTTAGGATAAAAGGAGGCCTTTTCTCCACCAGAAAAGGTTTCCTCATCCTTCTCTTGAACTCCTACGTAGTAAAACTGTCAACAACAGTTATAATCTTGGAAAATGATTATGTATACTTCTAATTTTAAGTATTTTAGTCTTTATTATAGGGTGTTGGTAAAAACACGTAAGAGCTTACGTGTTTTGGCCATAAATTGGTAAAAACACGTAAGGGGTGCCCTGGGCCCATTTTTAATTAAAAATGAAACACAATGGGGCCTGTATTGGGCCAAAACATGCCCAAAAGAGGTTTTTTCCCAACAAAACCTCTCTAACTCCAAATTGTTTCAGATTTTTTTGCCCAGCCCCCCCCAAAAAAAAATCAGCCCAAACACCCCAATAATCCACATTATCCCCACCCCAAACCATTGTTTTTTTGGGAAAACAGCATTACCAAAGCCATTTTGCAAAGCTTTTCACACTTTTTTTTCTTTTTTTCCCCCAAAGACTGCATTTTCCACCACAACAACCTGCTTTCAAGCCTCTCAATTTTCAATTTTTTACCTTCCCACATTTAAACCACTTTATTTCACTCTTAACCACTTCTGTTCATTTTTCACACCCTTTTTCACCTCTTTTTCACATTTTGAAAGGTTCTTACCCCATTCCAAATCCCCCAATTCCCTCTTTTTTTCATTAAATAATGCTTCAACCCCCCACTGAAGGTGAATTTCAGACCCTTGAGCTTCTTTGGCAATATGTGCATAATGTTGCCAGGGCTCAGGGGTATGCTGTGTCCACCTTGAGGTCCAATATGACCCACAACCAAATTGAAATATGTTGTGACAGGTCTGGCACCCCAAATCCCAACAAAAGCCCCTCTAAAACAGTCACCTCAAGAAAGCTTGAAGATTTTCCCAATTCCTGAGCTTCTGGCTCTTTATTGTCCAGATTGAACCCTTTAATTTAAAGAAAAATGAAGGAAATTCATAAGTGGGAAGTTATTAAATTCACTTTTTAAAAATAGGCATATTACAAGAAGGCCCTTTTTGCGCCTTCACTTGTCCCACCCAAAAAAATTCCCAAAATTATGGGATTCTGGTGCTTTATTCTTCACATTGAACCCTTCATTTTAAAAAAAAAGGAAATTCATAAGTGGGAAGATTTTAAATGAATTTTTGAAAAAAATATGCCATTTTGGCATATTGGCCAAATTGGTGAAATTTGGCAAAAAAAAATTGAAAAAATTTGTGCTTATTGACATGCCAAGTTGGGAAAAATATGGCAAAAAAAATTAAAAAAATCCTCAAAACTGAGCCTGAGGAATTTTTTTTGAAAAATAAGGTCACTTATGTTTTTTTACCATAAACTTACGTTTTTTTCCATAAATTGGTAAAAACACGTAAGGGCTTACGTGTGTTTACCAACACCCTTATCATAATAATCCAATTGGTAAAGCTGCACCCAGGGCTTTCAATAGCGCTCACCACCACTAAAACTCTTTTATTAAAGCCCTTATATTTTAAATAACATTTTTTTTTATACTTATTATGCATGTCACAGTCATAGTTTAGGTTGTAAATACTATTATTATTGCCTCTTCATAGAGTCAGCCTGACATTTTGGGGGCCTGGCTGTGTTTTCAAACATTTTTTGGACCTTATAAGTGAGTTTTTTCCATTATTTTATTAAGTCTGACACTTTTGTTTCTTTTTTTAGGCGTAAATTTTATCAAAAAATAAATAATATATATATGTTTTATTTATTTTTTGAGTGGTATATGCTGTGTACTGTGTTTTCCTATCTTTCATTGCTTTTGCTGCGTGGTTGATTATAATATAATCACCACAGGACCCTTATTTTTGGCATGTTTTAAATATTTAAACACTTTAAGCCATTAACATAGTCCTTTTTTTTAATTAATATGAGGACACCTCTTACTGTAAAATCAAATGTTGAGGTGTGGTTGGGTACATTGTTAATTTCAATTGCCCTCTTACATAACCACTTTTTCAGATTATACTTGCTAATCACAAGTTGATCTGTGAGATACTAGTATACAAACAGTGTACCAGATATCTGTAAGCTGTATTTCTGATGTGGAATTGTTGGTTCCATTAAACTGTCATAATACACAGGCATATTATAAAGATATATTGCCCAGAGGCCATTCTTAGATGTGAAAACAGCCTTTTAAGAAGTCTTAGCTGACATTAATCCCTCTTTTCCTGTTTGATTCAGTGGAAGAGAACTACATCCCACTAGAGACCCAGTCCCAGGCCAACACACCAGTGACACCCTCAGAACCAGATGGAAGCAAGGGCAAAGGGAAGAGGCACAGTGAAGGCCTTATCACAGCTAAAACGTGGACACCAACTGCCACTCAGAGGAATAGAAAACCAAGAAACTCTGCATTCATACAAGGTAAACCAACCTGAACAACTTGTACAGGGAAGATCACAGTCATTAACCCAGTTGTAACCTCTAAAGGTAAATTTCCAAAAGCAGCAGACAACAAATTTGTACAAGGCACAATCAAAGGTAAATAACCTAAGAAAATAAAGTTTTTGACTGCTTGCAAACACTGATATGTCAGCTGTACACCTCAGAGACCTTGGATTTCAAAGGCATCCGCCAGAGGACATAGAAGGCCTGTCCAGAACCAGAAGACCTGGAAGAGGACACCTTGGACATAGTGGTGGATGGCAAGACATTGAGGGGAATCATACCCACTCTGCTATTCACATTGCAATTCAATGGAAACCTCAAACCAGATGACTAATGGATATGGACCAAGTTCTTCAGCTCCACCAACTCCTCAAAGACCTTTTTCAATGGAGCATGGACAACAAGAGGTTTAACCTGGCATCCCACTGGGCAGAACTTGGAGAAAGGTTCCAGAAGATCTGTCTCAAAGAGATAGACTTCAGAGACCTTATGGTAATCACCAAAGTTTGGAATCCCACCAGGCAGTTTAGACTCCTGGAGGTGAGGGAAAACAGGATAAGGGAGAATCAAGCCACTATCCAAGCTATAGAAGAACAACTGACCCAGACAGTGCATACTCAGATTCCTTCAGGGTCACAAGGAGTAGACCAAAACAGCTCTCCAGTGGCTTTACACAATGCAGGAACCAGCAGATCAGTGGCCAAGAGCCATCATTCTTCACAATCCCAGGAAGCTTCCAGGAGAATACAAGGACACAATGGAAGAAAAAAGACCTCTTTCAACCAAAGGCAGAGAGAGTTAGACCCAATGATCCAGAAGATGTTGGATTTGGTAAAAGAAGTGCACAAGAACCAGAAGTAGCTGTACATAACTCTAGAATCAGTAGTCCTATTAATAGAAATATTACCCCCACTCAGATTGAAAATAATTTTGTCACACCTGAGATTAACTTAAACAGTGATTCACTGTGGTTACAAATGTCCCAATTCTCTGAGCAAACTCAAAAGCAGTTTGCAGAGCTTGAAGCAAGCTATGAGAGGATGAAAACATTAACAGCCTCCATGGACAAAATTGTTAAAACTCTTCAAGAAGGACATGCTCAATTGAGCGAATCCTCTGAAGAAACCAAAAAAAGACTGTATCTAGTATTTGAAGAACAAACCCACAGCAAAAGGGACAGCGATTGTCTGAATCAAGACATAAACAAACTGTTTAATTTCTACCATAACTTGAAGCCCCAACCACAAGGCCATGTTATTTATAATCCATATCACCAGGAGGACATCAAACCCGATGCTATATTGGTGAATAAGACAAGATCTTCCCTTCAATACTAAGATGGAGATAATATGTCTTATTCTGAGAAGGAAGCCTTAAAACAGCTCCCTGAGGCCTCAAGCTGGCCTAAATTCTCTGGTACAGGAGAATATGATCATATGAAGCTCATAGACTATATTGATGGACTCTTAATTGATATATAAAGCATACCGGACTAATGCATTACCTGTAGACTTAATATAGCATTTAAAGGACATGCTAGTATTTGGTACACAAAAATGAAGAAAATCTATGGCAGGAGAAACTGGCCATTGTGGAAGGGTCAAATCATCCAAAAGTACAGCAATGGTACTTGGATATAGCAAAAGACCATGTCATTTGAAAATGATAAGTATTCAGTGGAAAAAGATCCATATTAATGGTTTCTTAGAAAGTCTAAATGTGAGCCTTAGAGGTATTTCCATATACCCAAAAGACCACAAAAGATAAATTAAGACACAAATATAAAGAAAAAAACAAATTTATTTATATTATAAAAATAAAAATTGAAATATAAATACAAATTTATATCTAAAAATCAAAATTTAATTATAATTTAAAAATAAAATTACAATAAAATTTAAAATTATGAAATTATATTTTTACTTGTCAAAATTAAGTAAAAATGAATTTTTAATAAAAATTGTGAAATTAAAATATTTTTGGTGAAAAGTTATATAAATTATATTATAGCTTTTTATCCAATAAATAAACATAAAGAAATTATCACACCATTGGATTCCTCATAAAAAATAAAGTGGGGTCACCTCTGGATGAAATGTTTGTAACTCAACTCTAAATAAGCTTAAACTAGGTTTTCAGTATTTTCAATCCAAAAGTTGAAAATCCTCAAAACTTTAATTTAATTCACACCATATTTGGTGTTAACCATCAATTTTTGTGTTAAAATTGAGGTGTTGTGTTTAGTTTAGAAGTTATGAGGAATTGAAGTATTTTCAATTGAAATGTCAAAATGTGTGCGTGTATTACATAAGTGAACTTTGATTTACATATGAGGTATTAATTATTACTGTATTTAACTGTACAATTCAATTGAATTACATATGTAAATCACAAGTATAATACATGATGAGGAATGAAAGGAAAAATAAATTTGAAAGATTAAAATTGGGGGGGAAAGGAACTCTAGCTCTAAGGGGGAGCCAGACCCCCAAAGTCCTTCCTGACTGGCGTGGGATGTCAAACTTCACGCAAAGGTTCATTACTTTTGGCCTGGAAATGAGTCACAGGGTCTGTGACTCAATTGATGATGAGGTTTTGATACCAACCAGGGTGGTTTTAACTGCTGCCTAGAGGGTAAAACAACCCTTAAGTTAAACCAATGTTAGTAAAAAAAGCTTTAACTGGTTTGTACGCCTCTTACACACATTCTTAAGTGCTTTGAAGGCTCTAGACCAGGTATTTCTATAGGAATGGCTGATTTAAGGGTCTAAAATGGCTAAAAATGGCTTAAACCAGCCCTTTTATGGTCTAAACCAGGGTTCAATGATGCCATAATTGGCTTTTCTGTTTTCAGACTGCTTTTTAACCACTGACAAGAGTAAATTTTACTTTTGGAGTAAGAAAATTGATGGCTATAAAAGAATGTCTTCTTTGCCTCACTTTTCTCTTCATGTTAGAATCTTTTCCTTTTATAATTAGTTTAAACACTGTTAAACCAATCAATAGAAGATTCCAACCACCTTTTTGAAATCATTTTAAACCTTTTAACCACGTGAAAAAGTCATTTTAATCATTTTTTGTAACTCTTATAATCATTTTTACCCCTGAACCACCCCAAAAGTGAGTTAAAGCATCTTTCATCACTGTTAACTTTGTCACTTTGTTTCAAAATTCATTCTGGTCACTTTTTGGCATGTTTTCTGTTTAATATTCTTTTTTAAGACTCTATTCTTCCATTAATTGCTTGCACTCCTTTGCTCAATTAATTCCAATTGAAATTGCTCTGGAAGAAATTTCTTTTGTAGCCTTAAATTCCTCTTGTAGAGTATTTCTGGATAAATTTTTATTGTTGGTAAAACAATAAATCTTTATAGTACTATTGTTTTATACTAATAAAGCTATAAACAATAAAATGGGCGTGTTTTCTCTTAAAAATAATATTTCTTACTATTTTTAATTGATTTTTACCTTATACAAATTTTGAGGACAGGAAAAGTACTTGATTTTTAATCAAAGTTTCATATCCACACCTTACGTTTCCCCAGCCGTGATATTTTACCAGTGACATAATTTTTTTACTCTTTTTTAAACCTTTTTCTTATATTAAAAAATTTAAAAAACATATAAAAAAATACTGATAATCCAAAAAATCCATAGAAAATAATTTTTTTTCATATTATAAGTGAGGCTTATATTTTTATTCCTTTTTTTTGAAATAACCTTTTTTTGCTTAATTAATTGACTTTTCCATTAATTTTAGTGTCTTAAAACATGGTAAGACAAGAAAACATTGAAACAGCCTCAACAGTCACCAGCATTATCCCTGCCAGTACTGTTAATTCAGACCACAATAGCACTGTTATTGTGACTCGAAATAACCAACCTGAACCAATATTGTCTGAATTGATTAACTTGGATATAAGTAATACCCTTCAGAAAGCTAAGCATTTGGCCAATAGTAAGTTTTTCACATAAAAATAATATTTTAAGCCTTTTGAATCATAAAATATGCCTTCAATCAGATCAGGAGCCAGCTATAACCCCTCAACCAGCTCCCAGAAAGGTAATAGATGTGATTATGGCAGAAGCCAACCAGGTACAGAAGGAAAAGTTGATGACTTCCAAACAACTAAAATAGGTCATTCTGATTCTGATAATACCATTTTACCTTGACAAAGAGCTGACACCGCCACAAGAAGCCTCAGTGGACATATACAAAGCCAGCCACAAAGCATACAACAATGCCCTGCAGTACAAGGAGTACCAGGTCCTGGAAGATCTGTGGAAAAACTACATGAATTCTTACCTGACTGTGAGAAAGTTCCTTGGTCATCCAAATACTTGCAAATTGCTCAATGGATGGCATCCATTGATGGACAAGAAAAACATGATGCTCTTGACACTAGAATGGAGGAAAAAAACCCTCCACCACCCAAAGAAGTGTCAAAAACTGGCCCAGTGGCCAGCAGCAGCAATTCCAACGTGAAAAAGCAGCCACAAGCTACAAACAAGGGCAAAGGGAAGGCACCAGCCCCAAAGCCTTACAGCCAAGGATACAGGATGCCATGGAAAATGTATTTCAGATGGCCAGAACCATGATGGAATTACAGAAGAAGGAGGAAGCCAGATTAAAATTCCAGAAATGATTTCTGACATTTTTGATTCTGTTTTAGAGTTGTATCAAGCTATAACTGACATAAAAAGTCATTTTTCTGATAACAATGCATCAATTTGTGAAAATCTTAAAAAACATAATTTGAGTATGAGCCAAATCAATGAAACACTTAAGTTTTTTGAAAAGGTTTTAAGAACAATTGAAATTTCCAATAATTATAATTCTTTTGGCAATAAGATAAATGAACAATCTGCCATTATTAAGGAACTGACAGACAAATATTCTAAATTCAATATTGATGACATGATTAAAACAACAATAAAACAAGCCATAAATACTATCAAAGAATATAATAAGAAAGCTCTTGATGATATTTCAAAATCACTTACTGAAGTAAAGACACATATAATTGCCTTGAAAAAGTGTTTTGATACCTCAAAAGAGGAAATATCAAAATTAACAATAAAGTTAAATGAGGTTATATCTGATAATACTAAGCAAACAGAATTGTGGAATGAGCTGACATATAAAGAGGATAATCATAAAAACAATTTAATAACCTCTATAAAAAGCTTACAACATGAATTAAGAAATTCACAAAGTTGTAACAATAGTAAAATGAATTATATTGAACAACTACTAAGCACCCTATCAAGAATGTCTACACCTCTGAATTAAAATGAGGGTACAGGGATTCCCAATCCACAAGGATTGGAAATTGAAAATTCTCAATCAAAAAATGAATTTTCTACTTCTTTTCATAACTTGGAACCATCAATGGGCCGAGCACTCTTGAAAGAAGTTCCAAAACTTAAGGAATGGCCTCACTTCAGTGGTGAAGGAGAATATGACCATATGGAATGCATCAGAGAGATTGACATGATTAAAGAAGATTTTGAATTACCAGAAATATTGGTAACAGCAAGATTTAACACCTTGTTTACCAGATCAGCTCACAGATGGTATATCAAATTGAGACAAGCACATGGACACCAAAGTTGTACTTGGTTGAAAACCCAAATTATCAACAACTGGGCCAATGATTCTTGCAGATTTAAAGTGGAAACAGCCTTTGAATCTGCAAAATTTAATGCTGATAAAGACAAAGCTTTACCATGGTTCTGCCAAAAAAAAGACAGATTAACAGCATCATATCCTGAAATGTCAGAATTTCTGATCCATAGAAAAATTCTGAGACAATGTGGAGGTGACTTAGAGCATACTGTCAAAAGCAGGACTACTGAAAAATCTTCAGCAAAGGATATTATCAATATATAAGAAGAAGTAACCACCAGAACCAAAATTGGTTCTAGTAGGATGAATCTCAAAACAAGGTTTAATACACCTTGGAAAGATTCTGTGGACAAAAACCCCAAAGATAATTCTAATAATGTTAATTATAAATCTGCAGATACAGTCAGAAAGTGCCATATTTGCCAAAGCACCACCCATTTAGCCAATACATGTCCAAAAAGGGGGAAAATCAATGAAATTGATAATGAAAAGGAACCTGATGTTGAGAAAGATGACATAATTGAAGACAATTCAGATGATAAGTCATCCATATTTTCTGAATCTTCAAAAGATATATAAAATATCAATGCCACTTTTGACATTATGGAATCTTATTCCCACTTGCCACAATTGAGCAATGGTCAACTTGATTTATCAAAAATTCAAGATGCACAACTTATGAAAACCAAACCAAACAGAGGGAAGGGTTATACAGCTGGTAACTCCTGTATAACAGAAGTGGTAATTGACAACAAGCCCACCAAACCTTTGCTTGACCCAGGAGCCTTCTGCTCTTGTGTTGGAAAATCTTTTCTTAAGACTTGTGTACCAAATTTTGAGGACCAATTGTTACCAATTGATGGTATAACATTCAATAGTGCAAGTAATCCAATGAAAGTATTAAAAATTTTTGAGACCAATGTCATATTCCCACACATTAATGGGAATTTAAGAATCACAATTGAATTTTTTGTTATGGAAAATTGCTCTAGTACCCATTTTATATTGGGAAATGACTATTTAATCATGTATGGGATAGATTTACATAGCAACAAAGACAGATACTTTACTATTGGAGACAATAAGTGCGAAAAATTTGCCTTTTTACCACTTAAAAGACAAATTACAGTCAACAAAGTATCACCAGTCAACTTAGAGTTAGAGAAATTCAAGTCTGAGCAGTTAAATGAAGCTGAAATAAGACTTCATCTGACTGATAAACAAGATAATGAACTTTCTTCCCTTTTGTATGACCACAGAGGAGCATTTGCTTCAGACAAAGAACCTCTAGGAGCCATTTTTGGTCATGAAGTTGATATCATTCTTAATATTGAAAGGCCTTATCCACCACTCTTGAGAAGACCTGCATACCCAGCAAGTCCCAAGTCAAGAGAAGCTCTAGAAATTTGTGTCAAAGAACGTCTGGACCTTGGTGTAATAAGAAAGGTAGGCCACAATGAAGAAGTAGAAATAACTACACCAGTCATAGTGGCATGGCTTAATGAAAAATCTAGAATGGTTGGGGACTTTATAGCTCTGAACACTTGCACTGTTCCAGACAGATACCCAATACCAAAAATCCAAATTTCACTTACTCAAATATCTCAAGCAGTGTATATAACCACTATGGATGCCCTTAAAGGATTCCATCAAAATGTGGTGACACCAAGAGCAAGAAAATATTTGAGAATTATTGTTCATTGTGGAGTGTATGAATATTTAAGAATGCCCTTTGGTATCAAAAATGCACCTTCACACTTCTAAAGAATGATGAATGAAATCTTCCCTGAAGAACTTTCAGAGGGATGGTTAATCATTTACATTGATGACATTATTGTCTGTTCCAAGACTTGGGAAGAGCACATATACAGATTGTCCAGAGTTTTGACAAAAATTCAATCAGTGAACATGAAAATCTCTTTTAAGAAATGTCATTTTGGATTCAAAGAGCTTAAAGCACTAGGACATGTTGTATCTTGTTTGTCCCTTGGAATTGACAAAAACAAGTTTCAGCAGTATTTCTAAAACCCATGCCTCAAAACAAAAAGGAAATTCAGTCATTCTTAGGTTTTGCAGGATATTATAGGCAACACATTGAAGATTTTTCATCCATAGCAAGACCACTTTATAAATTATGTGACAAAGACAGAGTCTTTGAAATGACTGTTGACAGAGTCAAAGCTTTTGAGTCTCTAAGAGAATCCTTGACCACTGCTCCACTCTTACTGATGCCAGACTTTAAATTGCCTTTTAAGTTGTATATTGATGCATCAGGGGATGGGCTGGGTGCTGCACTTCACCAAGTTCAGATCATAAATGATAAACCTGTAGAAAGACTCATATGTTTCATGTCCAGGAAAATCAAACCAACTGAATCCAGATATGGAGAAAATCAAATGGAATGTCTATGCCTTGTCTGGACCTTGGAAAAATTGAACTACTTCTTGGAGGGATGTGTTTTTGAGGTAATAACAGATTGTACACCTGTCAAATAACTTTTAAACATGAAAACACCTAACAGACATATGCTCAGATGGCAGGTAGCCATACAGGAATACAGAGACAATATGACTATTGTTCATAAGGATGGGAATAATCATAAGAATTCAGATGGACTAGGCAGATGGCCATTACCAAATAATATTGATAACCCTGCCTATGTGCCAGAAGAAGCTTCACCACAGATCCCAATAGAAGGAATAAGTGTTACAGACTTGAACACCACCTTCTTTGTAGAATTCAGAAATGGTTACACTCAAGATAAGAATTGTAGAATCTTATGCCAATTACTCAACAAAGACTGTAAAGACAACTCTCTAATACATGCCTTGGATGAAGTATGGAAAAAATCTTATGATGAAGGAAGATTTCACCTACTGGTTGGTATGATTTACCACAGGAACAAGCACACATGTGTCATGACAGTGGTGGACAGGTAATTAATCAATCTTGTGATAAAAGAATGCCATGATAGCCCCTTTTCAGCACATCTGTCTGAAGACAGAACAAGAGACAAAGTAAAGACCTGCATATGGTGGCCAATGTGGCAGCAAGATGTTGCAGAGTATTGCAAAACATGTGACAGATGCCAAAAGGCAAATAAATCCACTTGCAAGAGACTTGGAAATATTATAAAAATCCAGAAACCAAGTAGACCTTGGGAGATTGTCCATATGGATTGGGTAACTGGCCTACCACCAGGAGGTGACAGAAGTTATAATGCTTGCCCAGTAATTGTGGACAGATTCAGTAAAACTCCAATCTTTTTACCATGTCACAAGGATGATACAGCCATGGATACAGCTCTTCTGATATGGAATAGAGTATTGTCATGGACTGGAATATTTACAAATATCATTAGTGATAGGGATCCCAAATTCACGTTAGCACTATGGACAAATCTTCACCAATTTTTTGGCACTAAGCTGTCTTTCTCTACATCCTACCACCCACAAACTGATGGCCTGGCTGAAAGGATGAACCAAACCTTAGAGGACATGGTAAGAAGACATTTTGCATATGGCCTTGAATTCAAAGATTGTGACGGGTTTACCCATGATTGGTGTACTCTGTTGCCAGCACTGGAATTAGCATATAAAACATCAATCCATGCCAGTACCAATCAAACTCCTCCTATCCTAGAAAAAGGATGGAACCCCAAATTACCCCAAGATTCCTTGAGGAAAGATTTGATTGAAATACATCCCACAGCTGCTAGCTTCAAGGGAATGCTAGACAAAGCTAGAAATCATTCAGTAAGATTCATGGAGGACTCTTTTGCATATGCTAAGGACAAATGGGATAAATCAAATGCAACTCCAGATTTCAAAGTGGGGGACTTAGTTCTTGTATCCACCACCAACTTCAATAACATCAAAGGATGTAAAAAGCTGAAAGACTCCTTTGCAGGACCTTTTGTTATTAAGGCCCTCCATGGAGAAAATTCTGTTGAAGTAGAGTTATCTGAGGAACTTAGCAATAAGCATCCTACATTTCCAGTGAGCTTGATAAAGCCATAAAAATCTAGTGATGCTGAAAAATTCCCGTTGAGGAATAAAGTTCCCCAAGTTATACCTCCTATGGAGTCATCTGGTAGTAAGAAAATTACCAAAGTTCTCAAAGAAAGAAATTTGAGAACCAACAAAGTAAGGGAATACCTTGTTAGGTACAGTGACCCAACTTGTGAAGATGAATGGTTGCCAGAAAAATTCATACGTGAAGCTACTAAACTTCTCAGAAGGTTGGGGCACACTAGAAATAACAATATTACAAAGTAATATTCTTTTCTTAGGGGGAGGGAATGTGAACCTTAGAGGTATTTTCATATACCCAAAAGACCACAAAAGATAAATTAAGACACAAATATAAATAAAATAAATTTATTTATATTATAAAAAGAAAAATTGAAATATAAATATAAATTTATATTTGAAAATGAAATTTCAATTATAATTTAAAAATAAAATTAAAATAAAACTTAAAATTATGAAATTATATTTTTACTTGTAAAAATTAAGTAAAAATGAAATTTTAATAAAAATTGTGAAATACAAATATTTTTGGTAAAAAGTTATATAAATTATATTATAAATTTTTTTCAAATAAATAAACATAAAGAAATTATCACACCATTGGGTTCCTCATAAAAAATAAAGTGGGGTCACCTCTGGATGAAATTTTTGTAACTCAACTCTAAATAAGCTTAAATTGAGTTTTTAGTATTTTCAATACAAAAGTTGAAAATCCTCAAAACTTTAATTTAATTCACACCACATTTGGTGTTTACCATCAATTTTTGTGTTAAAATTGAGGTGTTGTGTTTAGTTTAGAAGTTATGAGGAATTGAAGTATTTTCAATTGAATTCAATTGAAATGTCAAAATGTGTGCGTGTATTACATAAGTGAACTTTGATTTACATATGAGGTATTAATTATTACTGTATTGAACTGTACAATTCAATTGAATTACATATGTAAATCACAAGTATAATACATGATGAGGAATTAAAGGAAAAATAAATTGGAAAGATTAAAATTGGGGGGGAAAGGAACTCTAGCTCTAAGGGGGAGCCAGACCCCCAAAGTCCTTGCTGACTGGCGTGGGATGTCAAACTCCACACAAAAGTCCATTACTTTTGGCCTGGAATTGAGTCACAGGGTCTGTGAACTCAATTGATGATGAGGTTTTGATACCAACCGGGGGGTTTTAACTGCTTCCTAGAGGGTAAAACTACCCTTAAGTTAAAACAATATTAGTAAAAACAGTTTTAACTTGTTTCTACGCCTCTTACACACATTCTGACGTGTTTTGAAGGCTCTACACCAGGTATTGCTATAGTAATGGCTGATTTAAGGGTCTAAAATGGCTAAAAATGGCTTAAAACAGCCCTTTTATGGTCTAAACCAGGGTTCAATGATGCAATAATTGGCTTTTCTGTTTTCAGACTGTTTTTTCACCACTGACAAGAGTAAATTTTACTTTTGGAGTAAGAAAATTGATGGCTATAAAAGAATGTCTTCTTTGCCCCACTTTTCTCTTCATGTTAGAATCTTTTCCCTTTATAATTAGTTTAAACACTGTTAAACCAACCAATAAGAGATTCCAACCACCTTTTTTAAATCATTTTAAACCTTTGAACCGCGTGAAAAAATCATCATAATCATTGTTTGTAACTCTTATAATCATTTTTACCCCTGAACCACCCAAAAAGTGAATTAAAGCATCTTTCATCACTGTTAACTTTGTCATTTTGTTTCCAAATTCATTCTGGTCACTTTTGGGTGTGTTTTCTCTTTAATATTATTTTTAAAGACTCTGCTCTTTAATTAATTGCTTGCAGTTCTTTGCTCAATTAATTCCAATTGAAATTTCTCTGGAAGAAATTTCTTTTGTAGCCTTAAATATCTCTTGTAGAGTATTTTTGGATAAATGTTTATTGTTGGTAAAAAAATAAATCTTTAGAATATTATTTTTTACACTAATAAAGTTATAAACAATAAAATTGGCGTGTTTTATCTTAAAAATGATATTTCTTACTATTTTTAATTGATTTTTACCTTATACAAATTTTGAGGACAGGAAAAGTACTTGATTTTTAATCAAAGTTTCATATCCACACCTTACACTAAAAGACTTAAAGCCATTGATCCTTAAATGAACATTCAGATTAGGAATCCAAACTCCTGACACAAATTCCAGGAGAACTAGAACATGCAGTAAAATGCAGATGCAACAAAAATTGCACTCTAGATGACATTCCAAATACCTTACAAGATGTAAGGAACTATTCCCTATACAAAACTAGTGGTTTCAAATAGAAACAACCTACCAGGGTGGAGTTCAAAGAAAAACCCAAAGAAAGAGTGGAAGAAGTGACTAAGAAGAAAAACTCTTGTCACAATTTTGGTTCAGCAGACAACTATGCCAACAAATTTCCAAAGACAAAGAAAAAAGTCTATGCCATTGAGAAAATGCCAGAGGAGGGATCCCCCACAGAGGATTCTGAATCAGACTCTATGGGAGATGCCATCAGAGAACAATCTGATGAAGAACAAGACGCAAGAGAAGAATTTCTAGTGGAATACCAAGAGGAAACACCACTAGAAATCCAGGACATACAGTTGGAAGCAGGAATGCCACAAGACACTTCCAATAGAAACCTGTGCAAACATACAGAAGATGCACAAACAATCCTGGTCACATCAACCAAAGGAATGGCATACATACATGGGACTGCCACAAAAATTACAATTTGCATTGACAATGCTCAACACCTATTGATCATTGACAGTGGGGCAAACTGCTTCATAGTGGCCAGAAATTATCTAGACAACCACTTCCCAGATTGGGAAAAACAACTCTTGCCAACTAAGGCAAAGAACTTCAAAAGTGCTTCAGGGAAGATGACTTCCATTTGGACAATTATCAAAGAGATAATTATACCCCACAGGAAGGGTAATATCAGACTCAACCCAGAGTTTGTAGTGCTTGATCATGCCCACATCCAAGGGCTCTTAATGGGGAAAGATTACCAGAGGTTGTATGGTATTGATATTTACAATGGTAGAAACAGGCACGTTACCATTGGTACCAACAAGGAAAAGACATTTTCACTTTATATATACCAAATATCCTCCCAGGATCCACTAGAAGAAATGCTGAATTAGCTCAGACAGGTCCAGTTCAGCACTACTCTCACCAAACAGAAAATAAGCTTACTGAAGATGCTGAATAAAAATAGACCAGCATTTGCCATTGGTGAATAACCATTAGGAAAAATCAAATGCCATGATATAGAACTATATCTAGATGTGGAAAGACCTTATCCACCCATGCTCAGCAGACCTCCATACCCAGAAATTCTGGAGACTAGGAAAGAAATTTAAAAACACATAAATGAGCTACTGGAAATGGATTTCATCAGAAACATTGGACCCAATGAAATAGTGGAAATCACCACTCCTGTCCTAATCACCTGGAATCATGGCAAATCAAGGCTGTGGGGAGATATCAGAGCTCTGAATAACTACACCAAAGCTGACAGGTACCCTATACCCAGGATACCTCATGCCTTAGACAAACTGGCAAAAGCCAGATACATAACCAAAATGGATTGTATGAAAGGTTTCCACCAGAATGGAGTTAAACCAAACTTCATAAAACTACTCAGAATGATATGTCATATGGGCCTATAGGAGTAAACCAGAATGCCATTTGGCATCAAAAATTAACCAGCCCACTTCCAAAGGTTGATGGACACAATATTTCCAGAAAAAATATTGAAAGGCTGTATGGTAGTATATATTGATGACATCATTATATACTCAAAGAAATGGGAGGACCATGTGCAGTACATAGACAGAGTTCTAAGTAAATACACACCCATTAATCTGTCAATTTCACTCAAAAAGTGAAATTTTGGCCAGTAAGAGCTACTAACTCTAGGACATAAATTCTCAGGACTCAGTCTGGAAATAGACCAGAACAAAGTAGCAGAAGTACTGAAAAAGCCAGTACCAAAAAGCATCAAAGAGATGCAATCTTTCCTTGGGTTTGCCAGCTACTATAGAAACCACATCAAAACCTTTTCCCACATAACTAGTAGCCTGTACAAGTTATGTTCAAAATATGTAGTTTTTGAAATTACCAAGGAAAGGAGGGATGCATATGAAAGGATCAAACATGAACTTACAAATGCACCTGTGCTCATTCAGCCAAGGCTTGGGGGAAGCCCTCCATCAGAGACAAATTGTGGTTGGTGAACCAAGAGAGGGAGTAATATGCTACATCTCTAGGCAGCTGAAAGATTCAGAAACCAGGTATGTGGCCACCCAGACTGAATTTCTATGCTTATTCCGGGCTCTAGAGAAACTTCACTATTATTTGGAGGGTTCAGTCTTTGAAGTCTATGCAGACTGCACAGCCTTGAAGTCTTTCCTAAACATTAAGACTACAAATAGACACATGTTGAGGTGGCAAATAGCCATCCAAGAGTATAGAGGCAATATTACCATCATATACAAGGAAGTTGGAAGTCATACCAATGCAGGTGGCCTCAGTAGATGACCACTGGAAAATGTCAAAAGCAATCCAGCTTATGACCCTGAAGTAGCAGCCAAGATCCCTATCCATTTCATGGAAATAGATAGGAGAAAAAACTTCAGATTATCTGAATGGGAACCAGAACGTGGGACCCCAGACAGTGGAAACACTGATTGAGAAGGAACAGAACCTCCCATTTTGGGAATACGTTCCTCAAAACTGAATAATGAATTTTTTAGTGCAGTAATGAAGACATATTCCAAACACAAACATTGTGGCATATTCTTGCAACTCCTTCAAGAAAGGTACAGGAGCCCAGAGCTGGAATCCCAGTTGGAGAAACCCTGGTTGAGGGACTATAAGGATAACAAGTTTTTCCTTATAGATGGCCTGCTCTACCATAGATAAAAGCACACTAGTGCACTCACCATGGTAGACAGGGACCATATATCCTTGATCCTAAAGGACACATGAGTAAGGACAGAACAAAGGAGAGGGTAGCAAGAACAGCTTGGTGGCCCAAGTGGTAACAAGAGTTGAGTGAATACATCAACACTTGTGAAATATGTCAAAAGGAAAATAGAAAACATGGGAAGAAGTATGGGTTACTTCAACACATAGAAGAACCCAAGAACCCATGGGAATCCATCAACATGGACTGGGTTACAGGACTTGTACCAGGAGTCAAATAGAACTTCAATTCCTGCTTAATCATATTTGATAGGTTCAGAAACAGTGAAAGGTAATACCATGTCACAAAGAGGATACAGCCATGGATACTGCACTATTATTTTGGAATAACATAGTATCTAACTGTGGAGTCCCTAAGATTATCATTAGTGATAGGGACCCAAAATTCACATCAGAAATTTGGACCAACCTCTATTACATGCTGGGTACTAAACTTGGTTTTTCTACAGCTTACCATCCACAAACAGATGGACTGGCTGAAAGGATTATCCAAACAATAGAAGACATCCTTAGAAGATTCTGTTCCTATGGCATGGAATATAAGGACCATGAAGGTTACACCCATGACTGGGTTACCCTTCTTCCAGAAGTCCAGCTGGTGTATAACACAAGCCAGAACTCTACCACAGGAAAAGCACCTTCACTGGTAGAGAAAGGGTGGAATCCCCTATTGCCTATGGATCACTTCAAGAAGAATCTTCTAACTATCCACCCCACAGCCAAGGACTTCCATGATATGTGGAAGAAAGGTTGTGAAACAGCTTCCTAATGCATAGGTGAGGCAAAAGAATACAACAAACAGAGGTGGGACAAATCACACATGGAACCTGACTTCAAAGAAGGGGACCAAGTGTTGGTGTCTACACTGAACTTTAAGAATCTCAAAGGCCCTAAGAAAATGAGAGACTCATTTGTAGGGCCCTTCACTATCATTAGATCGATAGTGAAAAATGCAGTGGAAGTCAAAGTTACAGAAGAATATTCTAGGAAACACCCAGTCTTTCCAGTGAGTTTAGTCAAGCCATCTTTCCAGACAGAGGAGGATAAATTCCCCTCCAGGAAGAAAAGCCCCACCCCACCAGAGATAGTGAAAGTGGAAGGCTCCCCTGGACCAGTGAGGAAAATCATCAAGGCCAGGAAGGTCAGACTTAATGGCAAAGACCAAATACAATACCTGGTCAGATTCAAGAACCAGACAGCTGATAAAGACAAATGGTTGGCAGAGGATGCCATAGCAGATGGGAACCTTCACTTGAGAAGATTCAGAGCCTCTATGAGGACTGAAAAGTCTCATAAATGATGAGCATTTTTTAGAGGGAGGGTATGTCAGCCTGTGGCACAAAACCATAGCACAAGCAGGACAGCCAAATACCACAAATCAATGGTATAGCCAAGATACCACCAAAGCATTGAGCTGACCCAAATCAGCTCAAAAGGTATCAAAAGAAAGAGGAAACTCACCCCTTTTCAAATATACAAGTGCCATAATCATAGGACAAAGAATAACATAATTATTCCTGCTCAAAGCTTTTTCTGAGCATAAGCCTTAATTTTCACGTCTCATCTAAAATACAGAGGAAGAGGCTTAACCCCATCAGATGGGTACTCAAAATGAAGCTCTAAGTCTGGGCTATTCAATGGTACTAGCCAAACTGACCTAGCACTAGAAATACAGAAGTTATGACCAAAAGAAGGTCAAATAAGGGTGATTAAAGTAATCACCTCCCATCTAACTTCTACAGTTTTAGTGTTGGATACCTAAAGTGTGGTCCTTTTGGAAAGAGCACAGCTAGGGCTAAATTATGGTGCCATTCATTTCCCCACTTCTCATCTAGAACATAATATATTGAGAAAACAAGCTCAATAGAGTTTTTGGGCAAATCATAAATGTGTATAAGAAACCTTGTACATGGCATACCTTTGCCAGACTTAATGATAGCCATACCAAATGAGGTACCATTGTGTATAGCACATCCAGGGCTACTTAATAAACCAACTTTGAGCTTGATATCTCAAAAACAGGCAAAGTTGTGGCAGTTTTAAGCTCAAAATCCCACAATTAGACCAATACAGTCTTACTGTGGGATATTCTCCCATAAGTATGATTATGAGGTGTCAAACAGATGAAGGAGCTTGTTTATAATTCAATACCTCATAGCTCATTCAATACTGGGGCCCCATACAGGTTCTGTACAGCATTCTACAGGTCATACACATCAGAAGAGGGCTATGTGGTCCCCAGGTGAAACCTTTCACCCTTTATGGTGAAAACTGCCCAGATGTGGTTTCAAAACCACATCTGAGCCCAATACAGAGCATACAGGAACTATGAAAACCACAAGCCAGTACTATTAAGTGAAAAACTCTTCACTTCCTCTACATGGATGGTCTAGAGGGCCATTCTACCCCATTTTAGGATGAAAGGAGGCCTTTTCTCCACCAGAAAAGGTTTCCTCATCCTGATCTTGAATTCCTATGTAGTACAACTGTCAAAAAAAGTTATACTCTTGTAAAATAATCAGCTATACTTCCAATTTTAAGTATTTTAGTCTTTATTATAATAGTACAATTGGTAAAGCTGCACCCAGGGCTTTCAACAGTGCTCACCACCACTAAAATTCTTTTAGTAAAGCCCTTATATTTTAAATCAAACCTTTTTTTATACTTATTATCCATGTCACAGTCATAGTTTAGGCTGTAAATACTATTATTATCACCTCTTCATAGACTCAGCCTGAAATAATGCTGTTAATCTGTCTTTTTGATGGCAAAACCATGGTAAAGCTTTGTTTTTATCAGAATTAAATTTGGAAGTTTAAAAGGCTTTTTCAACTCTAAGTCTCCAAGCATCATTGGCCCATTTGTTTATAATCTGGGCTTTACACCAAGTCCAACTTTGGTGTCCATGTGCTTGTCTTAATTTGACATACCATCTGTGGGCTGATCTGGTAAACAAGGAATTAAATCTTTCTGTTACGAATCTGTCTGCTAATTCAAAATCTTCTTCAATTACGTCAATACCTCTGATTAATTCCATATGGTTGTATTCTCCTCCACTGCTGAAATGAGGCCATTCTTTAATTTTTGGTACTTCTTTCAAGAGTGCTTGGCCCATTGATGGTTTCAACTTATGAAATAAGTGGAAAGTTCATTTCTCAATTGTTAATTTTCAGCTTCCAATACTTGTGGATTTGGAATTCTTGTGCCCTCATTCTGATTCAAAAGTGTAGACATTCTTGGTAAGGCTTTCAGTAATTGTTCAATATCATTCATCTTACTGCTGCTACACCTTTGAGAATTTATGAGCTCATGTTGGAAGCTCCATATTAGATTTATTACTTTAATTTTATTCATATCTTCTGCATGTGTTAATTCTTGCCATAGTTGTGTCTGTCTAGTAATATTGGAAGTGACTTGATTTAATTTCATTGTTAATTTTGATACTTCTTGTTGTGAGGTGTCAAAACACTTCTTCAAGGCAATTGTATATGTCTTTACTTCAGTAAATGAATTTTCAATTTCATCAAGGACTTTCTTTTTATCCTCTTTGATAATATTTATGGCTTGTTTTATTCTTGTTTCAATTATGTCATCAATATTGAATTTAGAATATTTGTCTGTCAATTCTTTAATAATGGAAGATTTTTCATTTAACTTATTTCCAAATGAATTGTCATTATTGGAAGTTCTAATTGTTCTTAAAACCTTTTTAAAACACATAAGTGTCTCATTTCTTTGGCTCAGACTTGAGTTGTTTGTCTTACAATTGTTACAAATTGATGAATTTCTATCAGAAATATGACTTTTTACCTCCTTTGTGGCTTCATGCAACTCTGGGATAGCATCAAAAATGTCACAAATCATTTCTGATATTTTAATTTGGCTTCCTCCTTTTTCTGTAATTCCATTATTGCTCTGGCCATCTGAAATACATTTTCCATGGCATCCTTCTGAATCTTTGGTATTCTGTAACCCTGCATTTAAGGTTTTTTGGCTGGTGTTTTGGCACTTGCTTGGGTGGAGGAGGGTTGTTTTTCGTCCATTCTGCTGTTAAGAGCATCATGTTTTTCTTTTCCATCAATGGATGCCATGCATTGAGTAACTTGCAAGTGTTGGTATAGCCCAGGAATTTTCTCACAGTCAGGTAAGAGTTCATGCAGTTTTTCCACAGATCTGCAAGGATCTGGTACTATTTGTGCTGCAATTCATTGTTGTAGGCCTTCTGGCTGGCTTTTTATATATTCACTGAGGATTCTTGTGGTGGTGTCAGCTCTGTTTGAAGATGAAACAGTATTATCAGCTTCAGAATGAACTAATTTATTACTTTTGAAGTCATCAACTGATCCTTTTCCTTCTGTAACTGATTGGCTTTTGCCATAATCATGTCTATGATCTTTCTGGGAGCTGCTTGAGGGGTTGTAGCTGGTTTCTGATCTGGTGTAAGGCATATTTATGATTAAAAAATCTTAAAAGTAGTAGTTTTACTTCAAAAGCTTACTATTGGCCAAATTCTTTGCTTTCTGAAGAGTATTACTTATATCCAAGTTAATTAATTCAGAAGAAATTGGCTCTGGTTGATTATTCTGAGTTATAATAATTGTACTATTATGGTCAGAATTAACAGTACTTTCAGGAATAATGATGGTTACTGTTGAAGCTTCTTCAATGTTTTCTTGTCTTACCACATTGTCAGACATTAAAATTAATGAAAAAGCCAATTGATTAATTAAAAAACAGATTTTTTCAAAAGAGAAATGAAAAATCAAGCCTGACATATAATATGAAATTTTTTTATTTTTTATTGATTTTTTGAATTATAAGTATTTTTTATATGTTTTTCAATCTTTCAATATAAGAAAAAAGATTTAAAAAGAGTAAAAATTATGTCACAGGTAAAATATCATGGCTGGGCCCCCAAATGTAAGGTATGGATATTAAACTTTGATTTTAAATCAGGTACTTTGGTTGGGACATGTTCTTTATTTTGAAACCATTCAAAAATCAAATTTCAAATAAATTGAAATGAATTCATAAACGTTTGGTGATACATGTATTGATTTGATTATTACACATATTTTTTTATATGTTGCTACTTCAAAATCTAGATAATACTAATGTATATTGAAGAATAGGACTTTTGGTTCTGAATGTCCTATTTTTAAAAAAAAATTATTGAAAAAAAAAATAATTCCAAAAATTTCAACGTGTAATAATTATTTTTTTTATAATAATAATGAGAAATTAAAATTTAAGTTTTTGGAGGATGGAGTAGGCTTTGCCAACCTCCACCTGGAAGATCATTGCTGGTTGATGATCTTATTCCAGGATGATTGCACTACCATCCATACAGTACAGTAGCCTGGCAACTAATAGCCAAAAATGGACATCAAATATATTGCAGATGGTGGATGGAGCAGTCAGTTAGGTAAAAATTTGATTAAAAATACTATGGAATAGTATTTTTAAGAGAAAATACACCAAATTTATTGCTTTTAACTTTATAAGGATAAAACAATAATATCTCAAAGATTTATTGTTTTACCAACAATAGAAATTTATCCAAAAATACTCTACAAGAGATATTTAAGGCTACAAAAGAAATTTCTTCAAGACCAATTTCAATTGGAATTGATTGACAAAAGAACTCAAATAAATTAATTAAATAACAAAGTCTTTAAAAATATTATTCAATAGTAAACACTCCCAAAATTGACCAGAGGGAATTTGGAAATAAAGTGACAAAGTTTACATTTATGAAAGATGCTTTAATTCACTTATGGGGTGGTTCAGGGGTAAAAATCATTATAAGAGTTACAAAAAGTGATCATAGTGATTTTTTCACTTGTTTAAAAGGTTTGAACTGATTAAAAAAAGGTGGTTGGAATCTTTCATTGATTGGTTTAACAGTGTTTAAACTAATTATAAAAGGAAAAGATTCTAACATGAAGAGAAAAATGGGGCAAAGAAGACATTCTTTTATAGTTGTCCATTTTTTGACTCCAAAAGTAAAGTTTACTCTTTTCAGTCGTGGAAAACACTCTGACAACAGAAAAGCCAATTATGGAATCATTGAACCCTGTTTTAGACCAAAAAGGGCTGGATTTAGCCATTTTTGGCTATTTTTAGCCATTTTGGACCCTTAATTCAGCCATTACTAGAGCAATACGTGGTCTAGAGCCTTCAAAACATGTCAGAATGTGTGTAAGAGATGTAGAAACCATTTAAAACTGTTTTTAATAAGATTGCTTTAGCTTAAGGGTAGTTTTACCCTCTTGGCAACAGTTAAAACTGCCCTGGTTGGTATCAAAAACCTCATCATCAATTGAGTCACAGACCCTGTGACTCAATTCCAGGCCAAAAGTGATGAAATTTTGCATGGATTTTAACATCTCACGCCTGTCAGCAAGGATTTTGGGGGTCTAGCTCCCCCTTAGAGCTGGAGCTCCTTTCTCCCCCCCAAATTAATCTTTCCAATTTATTTTTTGTTTAATTCCTCATCATTCATTGTACTTGTAATTTAAATATGTAGTTAAATTAAGTTTTACAATACACTTTCTGTAATAATTGACGCATCATATGTAAATCAAAGTTCACTTATGTAATACATGTGCACATTTTGACATTTCAATTGAAAATACTTCAATTCCTCATAACTTCTAAACTACACACAACACCTCAATTTTAACACAGAAATTGATGGTTAACACCACATGTGATGTGAATCAAATTAAGTTTTTGTGGATTTTCAACTTTTGTACAGAAAATACTAAAAACTCAATTTAAGCTTATTTAGAGTTGAGTTACAGAAATTTTACCCAGAGGTGACCCCACTTTAATCTTTATGAGGAGTCCAATGGTAAAACACTTTTGATATGTTTGTTTGTAGGATAAAAATTTATAATGATTTTTATCAAACTTTCTTCCAAAAATATATTAATTTTGGTATTTTTGTTGAAAATTCATTTTTACTTAATTTCTTCAATTAAAAATGTGTTTTCACAAATTTAAAATTCAATGTGATTTTATTTTTAAATTATAATTAAAATTTTTATTTTTATATAGAAATTTATATTTATATTTTATTTTTATTTTGATAATATAAGTAAATTTATGTCATTTCTATTTATATCTTATTTTATTATTTGTGGTCTTTTGGGTATATGAAAATACCTCTCAGGCTCACAAAACCCACTGAAGAAAATCCCTTTAAACCCATTTCACTCCCTAAATCAATAATCAAGCACATCAAAAATTTACCAATCCCTCTGAAAAGTTGCCTTAACCTCCAATTTTCTGATTTTTAATTTTCTGTTTCATCTTATATTCCTGAATTCATGATATTAATAACAAATTGCATTATGAAAGCCCAATAATATCCTTATGTTCTACATCTTTCTGTCAAGCTTTACATAAAATACCCTTTTTACATTTTCTTGGTCTCATCTTAGCCCCACAACTTCCCATTTGCAATTATTTCACTCTCAAAAATATTAAATTATCTTCTTTTCTAATTATTACTTTCTTATAATACCCAATTTTTGGAATTTTTTGCCCCCATCTTCATTTCCTAGGAAAATTAAAGTTCAATTTTTAAAGCAAAAGGGGGAAGAATAACAAGTAATTTTTTGATAAATCAATACACAAACCAAAAACATCAACACAGAAATTCCTAGAGAAAAATGGCCAGCTGATTCCCTTATTGACATCTCAAAGGATATTGATTGTGAGATTATTAAAGATACCAAGAATATAATATTACCCCTTTTTTCACTTTTCCTCCTCAAAGGCTTCCCTAATGCTCTCTTCATTTATTATAAATACAAAATAGATGGACACAAAGCACCCCTATTTAAAATTTTTGTATTTCAATTAACAGAAAATACATTTTTTATAGCTTGTGTCTCATAAAAACAGAAACTTAAGAATATTATCACTGGTCTTGCCAAAAATTGGATCAATTGATCCACAAAAAAATGGGATTCCTCTACCCCCTTTTATTTTAGTTGAAAGAAATTTGGTGTTTCATAGTTGGATTGAGAAATTCTTTCCCAGAGCAAAAATTATTCTTTTTATTTGTAAAATAAACAACTATTCTTCCCCTTATTCCATGAAAATATATCTATCTGCAAAGATCATTAAAAAGCTTCAATCAGAGTTGGAATGAAGTAAGTTATTATTCCTTGAATATTTCTCTTTCTATTCTTACTATTAGCTTCTTAAGCTTAATTCATGCCCTCTATCCAATACTATATACTCTCTATATGAAAAGGCCTCAAGGTAAAATTAGAATAAAATGAATAAATCAATCCAAAATTCTTCTCTAAGCCAATATTTTAAAAAACTTTAATTTCAGTTAAGAAAAATTTATAACTTCGTGGACCAACCACTACCCTCATTGTGGTACCTCCACCACTTCCGTAGCTTAATGAGCCCATTCCATGGCTGATATATGGCTCCAAAACTCCACTGGCACACTCCTGGGGATGATAAGGGCTCTCAAATTGGCTTTCCAAATAGAAAATTTAATTAAAAATATAATATCTAAATATCTAGTATTCCATTTGAAACATTACCTGAGTCATATTTCTACTCTCAATGAAAATATTTCTCACTATGAACTCCAAATTTCTAGTTGAAATCACCAGACCAAAATTGGCTACCATGAAACATGCATTCAAAATTACATGGAATATTAATTAATACCTTACAGTAACCTTTATAGAATGTCTTTTTAATATCTGAAAAGAATCTAAATAGCTTATTTCAACCCCCCATTGCACTCAGTACTCCCTTTAAATATCTAATAGTTGTTTTGGTAATTTGTGGCTTATTATGGGTCTTTTTGGGAGGCATATAGGGATTATTATCCTTGGTTTAATTTTAAGAAACATCGAATCCAAAAAAATTCTTGAACTGAACTTTAAGTTCCATTTGCAAAAACACATCAAATAAAATACCTGACCTCTTTGTTACTTTCAAGATATTTTGACTGGAATAATTCTCTACCAATTTTGACCATAGTCCACTTTGAGTAATGAAGAGTATGAAGAGCCCTTTGAATTCAAAGTAATTAGAGGAAAGTCCCTGGGGAAAGAAAGGGAAGAATAGGGATTCTTGAAGCTTTTTAAAAAGCTGAAAAAAATGCAAAGCCACAGGAAGACCCATTCTAAAAATATTAGTCCTTAGATATAAAGAAACAAATATACCTAGTCTTCTACCACCTATCTCATGTATATGGATGAATTGTCTTTGCAAAATTGAAATTATTTGTTGTTGAATTCAATTCTTCATACTATCATGTATCTCAAAAAGAGTTTTGAATATTCTGGGTTATAAAGATTGGCTAGAACAGGGACTTTTTCAAGTTTCTTACACCGAGCTGACACAATTTTGGAGTATGTTGATTCAATTCATATAAGCTTCCAAAATCTCCAAATATATTATCCCTCAAGTGATGAGCACCTCAATCTTTTTTATTTTGTTTTTATAACCAAAATTCTGATAAGATGTTATTGTGTCATTATTTTCAAGATACCTGGTTTGGAAAAGCTTCCAATATCTATTTTGAAGTATAGTTTCAAAACCATCAATTTCCAACCTGATTAAAACTGTTCTCACAGAAATTCTGCCAGTTTTATTGACACTAAAGAAGATATATTTGAAGAAATAATTGTGTATATTTATGAATAATTTTAATCCAGTCACATTCTTTTATGGTCAAATTACTACTTTTCTCCCTCAACTCACAAAACTTTTGGAAGTCTTGAATGGTATGAGGAGATTGGCCAATCCCCAGATAGCTAACATATTTCTATTTCTGACATGAATGATCCATTTACTATCAGATGGAATATTCCATTATTTCTTTCTCCATTCATTAAACAATTCAAATTTATTTCTAATTTATGTCCTTAAATTTGAAATACACACATTTTTACTTTTTTATCAGATTGAATTTTTTATTATATTACCTTTGATGAAATTATATCTAAAACAATTTCTACCCCAAATATTATTCCTCATTGGAAGGTTGATTTTTTATCACAAGCTCTGTCTTGGACAAATAGGTACTAGTGGAATGCCTTACTTTATTTATCAGACCTTCCTGAACTCTCTAAATATTCCACAAACTATTTTGGTTTTTGGTTATGATTTTTCTTTCTGATATGTTTTTATACATCACTTCATATAATCTTGACTCAATTACTTTTATATTAGAATCCCCATTTACTTTTATTTTTGACTGTTTTATGGTATGGAATACTTTGTGAAACATTTTCTACCCAAAAGAACATATTTTTGAAGTGTCCATGACATTTTCATGAAAATGTGAACCGGAAATGCCTGTATTTGATTATTTTTCAATTTTATAAACAAGAGATTCCCCAATAAAATAATTATGATGGAGGGAATCAAAAGCCTTTGAAAACATTCATTGATTGGGACAAATTGCATATTTCAAGAGGTGAAATTTCTGAACACAAGTTATTTGGTCACTAATTTGGGGTGATTGACAAAAAGAACCCAATTTGGCCTCAGTAGTTTGACCCCTTACTCTCCTTAATACTGTTCTAAGCTTATTTGAGGGTCTCATCATATTATGGGTAATTTTGGAAAAAAAACCTCATAATTAGAAAACATAGGTAATTTTATCCCCAAGAAATTGATTTTGGACACATACAAAAACTCCCACTGTTTAAACAAAAGGAAATTGTGATTTTTGATTGAGCCCAAAATACCTCTTTTTCTCCTTTTGTATCAAAACTTTTCAAATCCTTAATCAGGGAAGTTCCAAAAAATGATAAAAATCATGTTTCTTGGCCTTCAATTGTCAAATACACATCAGGCCTTATATGTATCTATAATCTTTCTTATCTGTCTTTACCACAAGCAAAAAAATTGAAACCAGAAGGAATATTTGGGTTTCTTAAATAGTAATTGAATATATCTATGATATTTTACAACAAATCATCCTTTCTCATGTAGCTTTACAAAATACCACATGAACTTGGCAATTATGATTATGTTTGTGTAGGTCATACATTGTGAGTCTTGAGGTATATTTTACATACCCAAATAGGCCACAATGAATCTTGAAATAATTTCTGAGCTCTTCATAACCCATGAGTCATGCATAAGTCCAAAATTTATCATTTTGTATTTAAGGAAAGATGAATAACTTTATGTGAGTCATTAAATCTATGTATTTGGGGTCAGATTTGGATTCTACACAAAACTTCACCCAGGGTAGCTCCATAGAGTAAGAATGCTTAAATTAACTCTATGGGGTTTTAATATGGAAAATACTTCAATACCACATCATCAATACCACATAAAATAATTGTGAGAATCTTTGTTTCTCTTAATTTCATTCCAAAATAATGGAAATGTAAGAAATCCCAAGTTACATATACACTAAGATTAGTGTTATTAATGTTTTTGGCACTTAAAATTACAATATTCTTACATAAAGCTTGGGTATACCCATAGTGGATATCAGTATTTATGTGAGCCTTTGAGATATGACCACATATCCAAAAAGGTCACAGCAAAATTTCTGTAATAACTATACTTATGATAATTATCTCAAAAATTAGTAAAATACCATAAATAAGTACAAAATCTGAATTAACTCAGAATCTAATGAATAAACATGTGAACAAAATTTCACCATCAGATTCCCCATGGTAAAATACACATATGTCATTTTGATGGCATATCTGAAAAGTCAATAATTACTGAATTATAAGTAATAATATCTTAAAAAGGGTACAAAACCTCATTTATCTCAGAAACAAATGAAAAAACATGTAAAATTAATTGTACAATTGCATTCTCCATAAAACTCTACACATAAAACAATTATAAAGATAATCTTGAAATTTAATACTTAAGGAATTAAGCTGAATATATGCACTTTCTTGGTCAATGCATATATTCATGGTTTTTAGCTAATATCTCTTGAAATATACAAGATAGAGAGATAAGCCAAAAATAAATTCACCACATAATTACTGTATGGACAAAGATATGAACTTTATTTCAAAAGCTATAAACAAGGTTAAAACTTGTAATGGATTATTGAATAAAATCAATAGAGCTGTTGACCACTTTGTTGTGAAAGTGGTCCAAACTTAAAAAAAAGTGAAAATTCAGATTATACTAGTTCATAAGCAAAGAGTGACGTTTTTTTATTATAATAATCAAGGTATAACCCCTTGAAATCATGGTTTGAAGTTTAAAATACTGAATTTTGACAAAAAAGATGAGTTACAAGAAAAATCATCAAAAATATAGTTTTGATTATGTAATAAAATGCTCTTGGCAGTTTAATAAGGACATGCCAAGCTATCAGAATCCACTCTCAGAATAGCTTTAGCGTGTATAACTTAAAATTTATGAATGATCAAAGCTTAAGCTTAAATTTGATCATTTATGATCACTCACTGTAATCTTATTTTAAGTTTAACAGTCATATAAGTGATAAAACTGATGAATACTATTATATTACAGTTAATACTAAGAAAATACACGAATTTTAGGCTTCTTCCAAGCCTATGATGTCCTCAAACTTAGAGTTATAGTGATAACTCTAAATAATGGCATAATAATGAGATAAGATGGTTTGATTATGATGTAATCATCACTAAACCTTAAAATATTGATCATTTTCAGTAGAAAGAATCAGTAAAAATCTACTAGAAGCCTTCTGGACTCTAGAAGGGAGGTATTTACTATAAATAGAGCTCTTTTTACTCTATATTCCCCTCAGACGCCTACAAAACACTAAAATAATTAAATCAAAAGGTAAATTCTTTATTCTTTATATATAAAACTTTTATATTATCAAAGACCAAAGCTCATCTTTATTATAATCATAAATCTTGACGTTATTACATCAATTATTTAATTGTTTTTGTTTAAAAATGTCTTTAAGTCAAATTCCATGTAAAAATTAAAGAATATTTGTGAATTTCTCTATTTTTATTTGTAAATACAGTTTGTATAAATTGTATTTACATTATTTTGGCGTAAAATCCTTCAAACTTATTATATTAAGTGTTAAAAGTAGGTTATTTTCTCTTTATTATTATTTTTAATAATTCTTATGCTAATAAATAACTTTAAAATTAGTAATATTATTGTTATTAATTGTTTTTTATTTATAAAAAGCAATTTTTCACACCTTCATCATTTGTTGGTAACAATAATAAAGTGCTTCTAAGTATATTAATATATTTATTTATCATATTATGTTTTTATAATATAAACTATATTATTATATTTATTTAATAATATAATTATTTTTATGCCATAATTATAATAATTCTTTATTATTATAGTTTTTTTTGATTTTATTTATAAGGACATTCATAGTACAATAAGTAAAATATTAGTAATTTTTACTTATTGTTTCATAGTCAAACCTTACAATTGAAGCCTGAATTGCTATCTTTGACATGCAAATAGCTAAGGGAGACAAAAGATGTCAAAGAGAGCCAGTGTGCCCACTTTCTGAGGACTCTGAGGTGTGTATAGCTCTAAAGCTAGGATTCATGGCTGATCATGGGACAATAAATATACTAAAATGTTTTTGGAACTTGGTCACCAAGCTAAAGGCCCATTAAATCATAAGAAAATAACAAATAAGCTGATATTTTGACATGACAAGGAGGTAAAGAGCATCCCTGACTCCTGTAACCATATAAATTCTTGATGATTTTCCCTGTATAATCCTTGAAAGGGTAATAAAAACCCTTTTTAGACTATCATTCATGCATTTACATCATGGCAACCAGCTATTGCTGTACAATTTGCAATTCTATGTAGAAATAAGGTAAAAACTTCAAACATTCATTAAAAATACAATTCATAATTAATATTTCTGAAGCTTTGAGAACTGATGAAGAAAGGTATGCTCCATATAGAGTCAAAATTAATTATGAATTCAGAATTGAAATTGAAAGTTTTACTTACAGTCCATTTCTGAAAATTCCATGTTAAACACTGAATCTTTGAAAATTCACAGAAAATACAACCTGTGATAAAGTTTCCAATAGCATTGATATCTTTGGGAGATTAATATTTTCTCTGAAATAAAAGAAGATTTGTAGTTTTTAATTCTTCATTTCTTAACCATAAATGGGTTGGTGGTCATGCAAACTGACTTAATTGAGTAATCATGATAATCTTATGTGACAACGGATGATTCAATCAATAACCCAAGAAGATAATTAGTTTCTCACTCACTTTTCTTTCAGTTTGCTCCATTTCACACCTCTTTGAGTTGTTATTTACTTAAAAGAAGGCTCTTCTTGCTGTTTTTTTCCAAATTATCTTATTATCCAATAATATCTTTAGTACCAGCAAGTAAGTATTAGTTAGTTCTTTTCTTAGGTTCTTTAAATCTTTCAGAATCAATAATAAAGACTTGAAATAATATAAATAAACTATTTACAATCCTTTTTAACTCTAAATTGTTTTATTACTGCTATAAATCAAGTTTTGATCCCTTGAATCCCCAATTAATCCATCAAATCAGTCTACCAATTTTTTGAAAGGTATTATTAAAGTATCATTGATTTTTTTACTTGATTGTTAAAGTTTTTCTCTAGTAATAGTTTTCTTCAAGAATTATCATTATAATTATTCTTGCAAAAGATAATTATAAATTTCAATAATTTTATTATTAATACTTCTTGTAATTGATTCTAGTAGGAAATTACTGCTTACTTCTATAATCACTAGTAGTGTATAACAAGTAGAAGAAAAATTTAAGTAATTAATTATTCATATATTATATTTCATGATAAAATTCATTCATAGACACATCTTACATACATAGACTCACCAATTCTATTAAAATAATCCAGGAACTATGATTAAAAGCCAAGAGATTTATTGTATTGGAAGAACTTTAGAAATCTTGTTTTACTTTTTTTAAATCAAAATCAAACTCCTTAGGGGCTCTATAATCTAACACCAGTGTTTTTCTGAACTTACACTGTAACTGGAATGATACAACATATACTTGGCCAATAATTTAGAAAAATAAAGACTATGCTTTTTCCTTTTTAAATTTCCAGTTTAACTCCTCAATACAAAACCTCCAAAATATGCAACACTAATTTCAATTATTTTCACTTTTATTTGAGGGCTGTTTGTTTCTGATTTTGTTCACTTCAGAAAAACTAAGTTATAAAATGTATTTATTTATTTTTCTATAATCTTGGAGAAGCTCATCATAGTAATAAATAGAAATTCGTATTTAAAAACAATCAGTGAAAGGTATCAAGGAGAAAAAATTCCTAAATTAATGATTTATTTAATTAAATACACCATTCCCTTTGGAAAAAATTGTATTTGTTCAAAAAACCTTCTAAATAGCTAAATTATCTAAATTACTAGTTGATGAGAAAATAGAAAGAATTCTTTGATTGTGAAAAATTAAATAATGATATATATATTGATATAAAGATTTTAAATATAAGTTTCTTTTAGAAAAATTGAAATGAAATAAGAATAAAAAAATCAATGGATGCAGCTTGAATCTATATCTATCTTATTATAATTCACAAATCAATGTTGGACTCATTTACAAACAATATTCCTCCTCTAATCGCATATTCTTCTATTAATTTGCCTTCTAATTTTTTTGAATAACTTTATTATCACATTTATTACAAGAATTATTAATCTAATTCCAAAATATTGATTCAAATTATCACAGAAAAAGCAATATTCATCAATTAAAGTCCTTTGAATTCAACAACCTGGAAAATACTCAGAAGTCCATTCATGGATTTTCCATCATACAATTTTAGAAAAAACAAGACTTTCCATGGATAAAACTATCAATACCAAATGATATTTCACACAAGTAAATTATCTTCAGAAAAAATAAAAACCCATAATTTTGACTTGAAATATATTCAGCTGATTAATCTTAGAATCCCGTACCAGTAGTTGGTTATATTCAAAATTCCGATTTCATGACTTAATCCATGGGCTCACAGTCGACAGGAAATCACAGCTTATGATGAAATTTTAGTGAGAGACATGAAAGGACTTGGATTTAAAAATATAGCTTATGATTCTTATGAAAATAACCCAGTATTCTCTTTCAGATTAATGAAATGATATTAAAAAATTCCAAATATTAATTTATTCAATAATTAAGAGCTTTCTAAACAAATTAATAAGAGAATCTCACAAAATGCTGCAATATCACTATTCCCCAATTTCAGTTAATCAAAATCTTTTTTTAATACTCCAAACTATTGGGGATTTTATTGATTTTATTTTATCTCAGAATATTGCCACAAAAAATCTTATACTATTACAAAGTTCATGGAGATATGGAGCCATTTTCTGTAATATTAAGTGTATGATAAATAAATATTTTCAATATTCTTCTTCCATTATTGTTCAATATGGACATTAATTTTACTTTCCTTGGCTAAAATTCAAAAAATACATTTTTAATTAAGATAATTTGTAAACCAGTACCATGCAAAATTTAGTGGAATTACCTTCTCCTGAATATAAAAATTAATTCAAAAGCTATTGTGGTCAATCACAGTTGGTAATTATGGAAGGTCATTTAATTTTTAGAAATGAATCCACTTCGCACTATCTTTAGCCCATAGGATGTGTAATATCACACATGCCACACTCAATTTACAGAGTACTTCAAAATAAGATATTATATATTCAATACAAACTTGAGATCATGAAAGAAAGAAAGTGGAATTTTGGTTTTCTTTGAAATATTTCCCTTCTCAACTTGAAACAATCCATCAATATATTGAATATTCTGACTTATTAATTATATACTTATGCTTTGAATGGATCATTTTTGGTAAACTTCAAATCCTAACATAGTATAAAATTCCATCATAAAGGGATTTTCCACATCTAATATAAAGTAAAATAAAGCTCTCCTTCACGCCAAGAACTGGTTTTATTAAAATATAATAGCAATTATATTTTTTAATTAGAATTCAATTTTAACAACACATACCAGGGAGAATATATCACCCTTCTTTCTATCAATATAGGATTCTCGATCTCTGAAATCTTTTTTGAAAATTAAATCAAATTCCCATATTTGAATTTTCAATTAGCTTGAGATTTAACTTCCAGTAAAAACTCAAACATTTTCATTTTTGTGAGTTAATGAATCTTAGTGATGATATTTCTTGTAATTTATTGAAATTTTGAGCCCATTTTCCACATAATACACAATTCTCCCATGGCACGCACCAAACATAACGCCAATAAATCTCAAATATTTTGCTTTCCTATTTGATAATAATCATGATGCACTAAGAAAGCTAATTAAAATATCAATCAAATATATAGAGTCTTCTGTTTTGTTCCGCATGAATTCTATAAATATTTATTGAATTTAGTGATCAAACACAGTCTTTTAAATTACTTGTGACAAGTAAAAAGAAGGCTGTATTTTTCATTTCAAAACTTGATAATATCAGAGAAATATGTATTCATTTTTAGTTACTAGTATATCTTTGAATAATTCTGAAATTTAAGATTGATATATGATCCTAAAGCTATGAATAAGTATTCTAATTCACTTTTCTATCTAATTAAATTTAATCAATCTGTCAATAAAGATATTCTTAAATAATTCTCTTAATCCATCTCTAATATAGGTATCTGGTATAATTAGTGAGAGAGTAGTAATATTATTATAAAGTGGTTTTATTAAAAACAATAAAACACATATAATATCAAAGGAAGTAAAATTATTATGCACCTGAATGAAGCTTCATGGAGTTAAAGATACACTTACTTATTTTTATTCTGAAAAAAATGCAATTAATGAGAATACAAATTGGAATTTTAGGCAGTGAAATGCATAATTTCTAGCTGAAAAACATTTCTTTTGTATCTCAAACTACCAAAGCTTTATAGGGGTGGTATTTAAAAATAACAGAACTTAAATCATAAAATTATTCATACATAAACATTTTTTTCAATTGAGGATTTTATAGTATTGACCCCCCAAAAAATTCACCACTTTTCCATTTATTTATTCCAAATTAGGCCTTTCAAATTGGAATAAAAAAGGGATTAAAATTTGATTTATTCTAATTTTTTTGATATTTTAAATCATATATTTCCAAAACTTAATGTCAATATATATCATCTGAGTTAAAATCGAATCACAAGTTATGAAATTTTTTAAGTCATTATTTTGGAAAAGTTAATTTTTGAAGAATCTAAGACTATTTCTTTTTTTCTTTTTCAATTAGCATTGTCCATATTTTCATATCTTCCCCTCTAAAACTCTCATCATAATTATTCAAATTTAAAAGAGAAGATAATTAATGGTCCTTTGCTTCAAATAAGATATCATAGATATACCAGTTACAAAACATATTCATTTTTATGTTTTTACAAGAATCTTTTTCCTTTACTTATGTAAAAATATTTTTTGGTGTAACTTCCTGCTATTAAAATTTTTCAAATTATGAGAGCATTTTTTTTCTTCAATCATATAATTGGAAGAATTATAGTTCTTTAGATATTTATTCAATGACTAGAGATATTTAAAATGTTTTCTTTGTTATATTACAAAAAATTAATTTCCCTATATTATATAAATTTTAAGCTTTGTAATAAAACTTGTTTAAGTAATATCTCATAGTATTTCATGGGAATTTTTATAAAAAAAAAATTGATTCCTTCATTTTTTTATTCATACCTATAAATAATATTTATGATTTTATCTTTATCATCTTTTTTTGCTTTATTAAAGCTCTTGAAATTATTAAAATTATTTTTCATTGTAAAAATTTCATTTCCATTGTTTTTGAGAAAAGATTACAGATACTTTATAATTGATTTTTCTTTAAGAGAGATTTTATGACTTGAAGAAAATTTGTGATAAAATTCAATTTCTTGTTTTGTTTTAAATACAAAACAAAGTGAAAAAAAATTGATTTTCTTTTCTCATCAATAAAAGAATTTTAAAAAAATAAACTCAATCAAATCAATATATATCAATATTATGAAAATTTGCTTTTTGTTTTATGATTTTTTTTCAAAAAAGAAGGAAAATTAGTTTATAGAAAGAAATAATCTCAAAAAAAAAGGTAGCTTCTTTCTTGTACCTGAATATTTTGTTTTTGGAGAAAAAGTATACATATGTATAATTCTGAGTCAAAATTCTTTTCTTATCTTAATCTACTAAAGCATCCTTTTTTAATTCAATAAAATCATTGAGCTTTATATCTATTCATTTCCATAATAATTAAAAAATGGAAAAATAAAATATTTACTTTTCTTCTTTTTTCAAATATAAATCAATTTTTTTAAGAGAAAATATTGGATCAGCTTTAAGTAGTTTTTTCCTTGAAAAGTCCCAATTCCAGTATGTGGGACATAATAGTTGATTTGGTCGCTGTGTCTTCTCCTTTCATATGTTTGTGAAATAATTCAAAAAGCAAAGCTTCCATAAAATCCTTGGGCTAGAAGTATATTTCCAAAAATCCAAGAAAGTCACAAGGAAGAAAAATAATGTTAAAATTTGAGGCATAATGACTCATTCAGAGCTCACTTGACATTTTCACCAAGAATTCCCACTATAAGAGAAAATGCCTTTAACATGCCAACTAAGAAATTCAATTGGAAGACTTGCAAAATCTTGTCACACAGATAGATGAAAACTATATAAAATGAGCAACAAAGAAAAAAGAAAACTATTTTACTTTATGGCAGGTCAAACAAAATGCAAACAACTATAGTGGATCAACTTGTCCAGCAAGCCAAAGTACACATCATCAGTAAGGCCTGTCAATCAAAAGAAACGCCCAATGGGGGGCTCGAACCCCCGACATTTCGGTTAACAATGTGAGTAAAAGCCGAACGCTCTACCGACTGAGCTAACCGGGCATTGAAAGTTTCCCCGTTTTCTAATCCAAACCATACCCATTTCCCTGCACAATGATGCACTTAAAACACGCTTCGCATTCTTAGATCTTCACGCAAGTACGTACAATTGAAAATTTCTAGTTCATACCAAGCATGCATTCTGATTCCATGAGTATAAGGATATAATCACTAATCTGCCGCTACATCAACTTCGTAACATTCTACTTCCTATAAAGATGGCAAGGTCTTGAAATTGTGAAGAAGACCAAAGATGGCATTTCGTCGTTGTCCTTGAAAAAGGAAGGTGATGGGTTTGATCGAGTATCTCCTTCAATTTCTAATATTTAAAGCAAGTCGGGAGGTTTAGTTTCAAGGGAGTTCCATAGTTTGATTATTTGACCCGTTATATAACATAATAACTGCGAAACTAATTCCTACTTCAAGTGGCCTATGCTCAAAAGTTTGCTTTTGCAAAAGATCCAAGATTTTGAAGTTTTTCACTCACTAATGCAACTTTTCAAATAGACTTAGACGCCCACAAAAGGTTGCTGTGTTGAGCTTATATTAAGAAAATCCTGCCATATAACGATCTCTAAAATGATGGTGACCTGAGTGAGTAGCCAGATTGGTGCTGTTGAGCTTCACCGCAGATGTTTGACCACTAGTAAAGCAGGTATCGGACGTTTTTTGCATTGTAATCAGCTGAAATAAAAAAGGATTTCTGAATAAACAGCTGGCTTGGGCTTTCATCGATGCTTTCAAGTTACTTACCCGACGTTGCCATTTGCCAAAGTCTTGACATGAGTTTGCAATTACTTTCAAGCCGTCACGCGCTGGTATATCTGAAGGATTGTAATCATTACTGGCAGTTGGCAACCAATAAACCTACTTCTGGGGTTAGTCATCCCTCCCGCATGGTGGTAAATTTGAAATATTTGGCACGCAACTAATCTCCCATTTGGCTTTAACATCCGCATTGCAAAATCCAAAAGACCCTCCAAAACTTCGCTCATCTCCCAGGGCCTTGAAGGTGGAACATAGTCTGGCTGCCTGGTTGCGCCAATTAAAAAATTTCAAAGCTTAGCGAAACTTCAAGGCTCAACCGTCAAATAACTTGTACTTTAGATCATTATGACTTACTCATGGGACCATGTTCCATCTGGCAATTTGAACGGTTCTTGTCTGATCCTTGAAATATCCTTCCGCCCTAAACGTTTAGCGCCCGCTCGAACGCCATATCTTTACCACGAAAAGCCCAAATCCAAAACTACGTTAGTTGCCTGAAAACTCTATTAATGCCAAGTCAACACATCCTACGGTGCTGAAACAAGCAGGCATTCGGGTTAGAACTGAGAGCACGGGTTTTTATTTACTTGAAAAACTCACGGTCACAAATAATCGCATCGAACAAACGGTCAGTTCGCCATGGATGTTGCTGTTAACGGCAGTTGATTAATATATTGATGTCTTGACTGAACATGGCACCTTTAAAAGATGCTTAAGAAAGATAACAATGTAACTAACTGTCAAATCAAATACCGCCTAAGACAAGCGAAAACGCCGAAAAACATAAAACTGAACTGAGCGTGTCTCTTCAAATAAAAAATGGGTGCTACTTCCCTTGAAACCTGGAAATTCCAATGAAAGTACTCACGCAATCAAGCAATTTTTCAGCTACACCGTATTGTTTAAAATTATCATGCATGGTACGTTCTACAATATACAAACCACTAAGCCGAAGTAAAAATCTGATTATTGGAGTAAAAAGAACACGAACCTTTTCCTCTCATTGGGCGACCATCAATATCGCTTCCAAAAACATGGCCTCCAAAACAAGCCGCGGCATATAGCATGGAGCCAGTTCCGGCAAAAGGATCGTTAACGAAGCTTGTTAAGCTTACTAATCCTTGATTCGCCATCTGTACATGCCAAGAAAATTTCTGCCTAAGGTCAAGAAAGCTTTACAGTCGTCTTCAAAATGTCATATTACCAACAGCGAAAGGCCAGCTTCCATAGAGGTGTTGCCAATGTACCTAAGCATGGAAGCCTTTTAACACCTAGATGATGGACTATAATGAATCAAAAAAAGACAACCAACATGCGCTTTTTAAGATCAAACTTGTCAACCAAGTTTCTCTGACCATCGCATATCTTTAGCCCCAGCCACAGACGCCTCAACTGGATATTAGTCATTCTTTTCGCTTGCTCAGCACCGATGATGGGAGTCTTGTTATCGTCTTGATTAGCACTACAATATTCTTCACTAATCATGATCTCCACCTCTGGGTCTTGAAGCACAATGGGACCTCGAAAATCCATGTAGGAAAACGACTCGATAATGTCTTTCTTGCGGGACTGCGTTAGAGATGATTTATAGCTGTTCACAGTAATCTTGAAGGAATGTTTGGTGATATATTGACTCTACCGATCCAGCGTGCAAAGAAGGTTAGATTATATCATATATTCAAACGTATTCGCGAAGCCTAGTTTCCTTACCCAAAGGACATGGTTATCCTTGTTGAGTTGATGCAAATCTTCATAAGATGGAGCTATTTATATATCAAATCAAAAGCCCAGAAGTAAGCAAGAAGAGATGACGTTTTTACTTTGAAATTTTAGTGATAAAATAAAACAACAGGTTAAATGCTTTGGGGTTCCAATGATAGATAATGAGAGGTCCGAAATGATACCACCCTTACCATCAGCCCAATGACGCAATATATGTTTTATTAAGATCGCGCGTGAGCCCAACTGCCTTGCTTTTTTATCATCCTTCAACCCAATAATCATGTAAGGGCGCTAAAGGGCCATTTTATCACAACAAATCCGACAATTGGATAGAAAACACGAGAAAAAAAGATCACAGACACAGAGCATAGTATATTAGTTTTGTCTAATTGGCGCAAAATAGTGTCAAAATATTTACGGTGATAAAAATTTGCGTTGGAAGCTTCAACAGAGGGTGAAATACGTACATGTATGTCACGATCAAGGTTTAAATAGTCTATTTCAAGATTAAACATTTCATCTAATGACTCCAATTCTGGTAATCGAAACTCTTCGTAGACTGACAAAGGTTGCATTTAATCAATTTTTTCGGAACAAACGAAACAGTACGACTTAAAAAAGGAATCAAAAGGCTGGAAAGGTTGAGCGATTGGAAAATAAGCTATGGGCAGGGGATTGAATTCGTTCGGCCTCTCTTTTCCTAATTTTACCAAGTTGTAAATAGACGAATTGTACGACATCTACGCTATGCCTTTTGAGTGTGATATTTTGAGTTTAAGAATGTTCTTGAAGGAGCCGTAGTTGAAGAAAATGGAAAGCATGATTTTTAAATGATCAATAAAATTCTTTCTACCTTGTGCAAAAATTAAGACGTATTTATGAGCCATGGTCTTTAGATAATCACGCTGATACTAATAGTCTGATCGGGCAAGTTTCTCCTTCCAAACGATCACTTTCTCGCCACACTTTCTAGCTGGTTCCTTGAATGTTGATCTTGATCGATTTCGTGATGCCGTTGGTCGTCGTCTGTGTTTGGTTTAGCGCCGATGAGTTGCCGCCTAGCGCCGGGCATCGGCAGTCGCGACGAGCTGTCATACAAGCTGCGTGGCTAATTGAGAGTGTCTCCAGCGCTTTTTTTATTTGGTATCCGTCGCGTGCACTTTGCATATGCAATATCAACAGGAGAGCTGACGGTAAAAAAATTCTCTAAAAAACTACAGTAGAACTTCTCCTAAGCCATATGTGTCGGTGGATACCATTTTGCATGGTTTAGGGGAGGTCATGGGGCAGAGGAGGCCTTCTCTTAAGCCATAAATCTGTATTTCACTGAAAATGTATTGAACCTTTGTAAAGCCATATCCTAAACCCATACTTTGTGCTGTAAAATTTCTCTACATTGTAGGATATATGGGATTTATCAAATATTAAAGAAACTACAATCAAGTACTATACACAATCTCTCATATTTAAACAAACCTTTTAATATTCAAATAAAATACCTTCACTTGTGCTTCAAGTATTCTAGAAATGATCATTGCTTGCAAGATTTGAAGAGTTTTAATTCCCCACCCTTAAGGTAGGAATCCAGACTTTCACTCACAGTATTTGCTTCTTTGGTTGATTTCAAAGCTGCATAAGTTAACACCATGGATATTGCCTTATGCACTTCAGCTAATGAGGGAAGGGGTAGTACTGGTTTGTTGAGGGTATGTTCTTTTAGCTCTTGATTAATTGGTTGGTTTTGATCAAATATCTCAGTTGTTGAGAGCCAATTGGATTCATTTTCTTTGACAGGGTTCAACAGATGCAGAATTGACATTTGGTTGTGGTTGCTGATTAGCCCCAAATCTTGTAAAAAAACACTTTCTTCTGTGAGTGAAGTCTCTGCGATAGCCACTCCAAAATCCTCTGGGATTGGGGTGAACTTTGGGATTATCTTTGTGTGATCCCAGCAATTACTTATTGTTTCTTGAGTAATGGCATTGCACTTAGATGGTCAACATTGTAAACTTGATTGGCATTTACATTACTGCTGTAATACTTAATAGTGAGTGAGATGAATTGTTTATGGCATTGACCTTAACAAGCTGGGATGATGCCAGCATCCAGGGGTGCAAATAAGGAGTAAGATTTGGCTGAAAAAAGATTAGTTTTATGTTGTACAGACCTTCACTTGGGGGATAATTCCCCTTAAAATTATCCAAGAGTAAAGCAATCTTCCAAATTTAACCTCTTAATTAGTTTATTGTTCCAAGCAATGTTCCGTTTTTGGAAAATTTGCGTTGTCATCCATGCGTTGGAGTTGTAAAAAAAATATATCATTGACCAAACTATTTGATTGAAACTTAACCTCAAGAGTAAACTCCACACAAAAAAAAAATGTCCTCAACACTCATTCCTCAGTTTCCCATTCCCTGAGTTCTATTCATATCCTGTTTTATTTTTATAAGGAACTCATCCTTCGCTCACTATAAAATGTTATGTCTCTTTTTCTTCACTATTCAAAAAATATATTAAAGAAAAATCCAGATAAAATAAATATTCGCATACCATTATTCTCATTGACTACTTAACATATGCTTCTGTGTGATTGGTAAGATCATTATCTTCACACATACGAAGATAACCTATTTATTCAAGATTATTTTTGTATTTAGCAATTCATCTTTATTCTGAATAAAAAGTATTTTTGTTGTCATTTGATTCATGTTATAGGCTTGTTTTCTAGGTACAATACATTTTCTGTATCATTTCTATAAGCACAATCAAAATATTGAAATGAAATTCTAGTTTTTTTTTGTCTGAAAAATTAACAGATTTACAGTCCTGATTGACTCAAGAGTTCATAAACTAGAAAACCTGGCTACAAAATGAACACCAATGACCAAAATAACAACTTACAAAAAATCATTCTTTTCTAAACAATGAAAACTATTTGGAATGGAAGTTACAAATGATTATTTGTCTAAAGCAAAGAAGACTCTACCAATACTGCATTGAACAATGCATTCCAGGTGATGGTGTAACACAAACACCAACAGTGGAAGCAAAAATTGTAGATGCTAATGTTGAAGCTTGTGGACTAATCACTAATTTCCTAGATTCAAGAACATTTGCAGCTCTAGTCACGACAGAAGAAATCACACATAATAGTTACTTACTTTGGAAGAAAGTCAACAAAAGATTTGCATCATCAACTTTCAACAGCAAGGCAAGAATTTGGAGTAAATTTCAAAAGCTAACGTACAATGACATTCTAAAAGACTTCATTGAAAACACTCAGAATTTCCTTAAAAATATATCAGCAGTTGGCATAGCTGTGGAAGAAGAAGTATTGGCTTTCTCAATCCTCACTAAACTTCCTGAATAATTCCATTCACTAATAGAAAAAGTTAAACTGAATGCTCAAACTCAAGGAAATCCCAACGCCATCCTCAATGTACTACATGAAGCAGCTCTCAAAGAAGAAGCGTTATCAGTGGAAATCACTAGAGCTCTTGTCCTTAAAAAGGATAATTTACCTTCAAAAATTGTCTATTACTGCAGCAATGGAAAAAATAATCCTCTTGTCACCACACATGGACCAGAGAAATTCTGGAAGTTACATCCTGAATTAAAACCTGAAAAAAGACAAAAAGCAAAAGAACAAAAAGAAAACTTTACTATAGCTTGAGCGTTTTTTACACATTAATCAAAAGAATCAAATCAAATAAAAACAATTCTACTCAACACAGGAGCATCTAACCATATGTTAAACAACAAATCATTCTTCAAAAAATTACACCCCAATCATCAAACTAAAGTAGCCACTGGATGTGACAAATCTACTCTAACATCACAAGGAAGAGGACTAGAAAAATAATAGATTGCCTTGGGAATCAATGGCTATTACCAAAAAGCCTCTATGTGCCTAATCTAACAACTAATCTACTAGCTCTTTCTAGTATAGCCAAATGCAAAACACAAATCAAAAAACTACATCACAATTCAAAGTCTATCTTGACAACAACAATTAACCTTCATTTGTCTGACCTATCATGAGTAACATCTCAGAAACTCACATTAGATTCTCCAATTTTTGTTTCCTAAACACTCAAGCCAAAGAAGAGAGTGATTTGGGGCATAAGTGATTAGGACACATGAATAAGAACAATATGTTGAAGTTAGTAAAGGTCAATGGAGCTCACAGGGTCTGCGATGAATGTATAAAAGGTAAGATAACTAAATTACCTTTAAAACATTCATTTAAAGCTGCTAATCACTTACTGGAAAATATACATCTTGATCTATGTGGACCCTTCCAAAATCTTTCCATAGCCGGTGCTAAATACTTCTTCATCATTATAGACCAGATGAGTGGATTCATAACCACTTGATTTCTTAAAAACAAAAGCAACTGTTTCAATAATTTTTGTAATTTCAAACTCTCAGCCAAGAATGCCCTAGCAACAAAAATTAAGAATATCTTCACAGATGGGGGAGGGGAATTTATCAATAAATAATTCAAGAATAACTGTAGAGACTCAGGTATAAATAATACAATAAGTCTACCATATACTCCTCAGCATAATCCGTTCTCCAAAAGAGGTAATCAATCAATACTAGAAAAGGCAAGATGCATTCTACTTCAATAAAAACTTCCAATGAAATTTTGGGCAGAAGCAGTAATAATGGCAACCTTCCTTTGCAATCTAGTTCCTAAACATGAATATCAAAAAACACCATACAAAATCTGGGACAAGGCAAAAACATCACTACACAGACTGAAACCATTTGGTTGTAGAGCATGGCTGAAAATTCAAACAAACTACATTAAAAACAAGTTCAATCCAAAAGCTTGGGATGGCATATTTCTGGGGTATGAAAATGAAGCCTCAAGTTTTCGCATACTAAGACTAATGGATCAAAAAATCATTATTAGTAGACATGTAGTGTTTGATGAAGAAAACTTCCCTTTTCTATCTTTGCAAAAACATCTTACTGAAGACATTATCAACAACTTTCCTATTTCAACTCAAGTAATAGAAAAAGAAGTACAAAATACTCCTAATACTGAAGAAGGTTCTTCAAGTACTGATTAAACCTCTATAAAAAATGAAGATGAAGACATATATATCAATGCAGTAGAAAATCAACCCACAAGAATTTGGGTAATTTTTCCTAGACACCCCACTCTAATATCAAGCAAAATAGATAGTAACAACATCCTTCCATTTCCTCATAGACAAACCAGAGCAAACCTAGCAAGTATAAATAAGAATCCAAAAACATTTAGCAAAGCAATGGAAAGTCCAAAAAAAAAGAATGGAACCTTGCAATTAAAAAAGAACTTCAAAACACAGAAGATTTGAAAGGGTGGACTCTCAAAGAAAGAAAAGACAATGATCACCCAATCACCACCACATGGATTTTTAAGGAAAAAAAGGATGATTCTGGAAAAACAACCAAATACAAAGCTTGTTTATGTGCTCATGGTTTTCACCAAATTGCAGGGTTGGACTATCAAAGTACCTTTGCACCAACCAGAAGATTATCCTCTCTGTGTGCTCTTATCTCTTTTGCAGCAACTTATAAATATGAATTTCATCAAATGGATGTTTGAAGTGCTCTTCTAAATGCACCTTTACAAGAAGAAATCTTCTTAGAAATTCCTCTAGGAGTCCCAGCTAACCAAGAAACTGAAGTATTGTGAGCCTTAGAGGTAATTTCATATACCCAAAAGACCACAAATACAAGATTAACATATAAATATAAATAAAATAAATTTATTCATATTATTAAAATGAAAATCAAAATATAAATATAAAGTTATATTCACAATGAAAAATTTAATTGCAATTTAAAAATAAAATTACATTGGATTTTGAAATTGTAAAATTACATTTATACTTGAAAAAATTAAGTAAAAATGAATTCTTAACAAAATTGTAAAACAAAAAATAAATTTGGAGAAAAGTTAAATAAAAATTATTATAGGTTTTTATCCAATAAATGAACATATCAAAATTATTTCACCATTGGATTCCTCATAAAAAATCAGGTGGGGTCACCTCTGAGTGAAAATTTTGTAACTAAACTCTAAATAAGCTTAAATTAAGTTTTTAGTATTTTCTGTATGAAAATTGAAAATCCTCAAAACTTCAATTTAATTCACATCACATGTAGTGTTAATCACCAAAATTTGTGTCAAAATTGAGGTGTTGTGTATATTTTAGAAGTTATGAGGAATTAAAGTATTTTCAATTAAATTCAATTGAAATGTCAAAATGTGCACGTGTATTACATAAGTTAACTTTGATTTACATATGAGGTATCAATTATTACTGTATTGAACTGTACAACTCAATTGAATTACATATGTAAATTATAAGTATAATACATGATGAGGAATTAAAGGAAAAATAAATTGGAAAGATTAAATTTGGGGGGGAAAAGGAACTCCAGCTCTAAGGGGGAGCTAGACCCCCAAAATCCTTGCTGAAAGGCGTGTGGTGTCAAAATTCACGCAAAAGTCTATCGCTTTTGGCCTGGAATTGAGTTGTAGGGTCTGTGGACTCAATTGATGATGAGGTTTTGATACCAACTGGGGTAGTTTTAGCTGTTGCCAAGAGGGTAAAACTACCCCTAAGATAAAACAATCGTAGTAAAAACAGTTTTAACTGGCTTCTACGTCTCTTACACACATTCTGACGTGTTTTGAAGGCTCTAGACCAGGTATTGCTATAGTAATGGCTGATTTAAGGGTCTAAAATGGCTAAAAATGGCTTAAACCAGCCCCTTTTTGGTCTAAACCAGGGTTCAATGATGCCATAATTGGCTTGTCTGTTGTCAGACTGTTTTTCACGACTGACAAGAGTAAATTTTACTTTTGGAGTAAGAAAATTGATGGCTATAAAAGAATGTCTTCTTTGCCTCACTTTTCTCTTCATGTTAGAATCTTTTCCTTTTATAATTAGTTTATACACTGTTAAAACAATCAGTAAATGATTCCAACCACCTTTTTTAAATCATTTTAAGCCTTTTAACCACGTGAAAAAATCATCATAATTCTTGTTTTTAACTATTATAATCATTTTTACCCCTGAACCACCCCAAAAGTGAATTAAAGCATCTTTCATCACTGTAAACTTTGTCACTTTGTTTCCAAATTCACTCTGGTCACTTTTGGGCGTGTTTTTTCTTTAATATTCTTTTTAAGGACTCTGTTCTTCAATTAATTGCTTTCAGTCCTTTGCTCAATTAATTCCAATTGAAATTTCTCTTGAAGAAATTTCTTTTGTAGCCTTAAATATCTCTTGTAGAGTATTTTTGGATAAATGTTTATTGTTGGTAACACAATAAATATTTATAATATTATTGTTTTATACTAATAAAGTTATAAACAATAAAGTTGGCATGTTTCCTTTTAAAAATGATATTTCTTACTATTTTTAATTGATTTTTTACCTTATACAAATTTTGAGGACAGGAAAAGTACTTGATTTTTAATCAAAGTTTCATATCCACACCTTATATTTGGGAGCCCAGCCATTATATCTTACCTGTGACATATTTTTTTACTCTTTTTAAATCTTTTTTCTTATATTGAAAAATTTAAAAACATATAAAAAATACTTATAATTCAAAAAATCAATAAATAATAATAATAATAATTTTTTTAATATTATAAGTGAGGCTTATATTTTAATTTCCTTTTTGAAATATTCTTTTTTTTACTTAATTAATTGGTTTTTTCATTAATTTTAGTGTCTGACAACATGGTAAGACAAGAAAACATTGAAACAGCCTCAACAGTAACCAGCATTATTCCTGCCAGTACTGTTAATTCTGATCATAATAGTACTATTATTGTGACTCAGAATATTCAACCAGAGCCAATTTCTTCTGATTGAGTCAACTTGGAAATAAGTAATACTCTTCAGAAAGCCAAAGATTTGGCCAATAGTAAGTTTTTTGACGTAAAATTACTATTTTAAGCCTTTTTAAACATAATTATGCCTTCAACCAGATCAGGAGCCAGCTATAACCCCTCAAGCAGCTCCCAGAAAGGTAATAGACATGATTATGGCAGAGGCCAATCAGGTACAGAAGGAAAAGGGTCAGTTGATGACTTCCAAGCAACTAAAATGGGTCATTCTGAAGCTGATAATACCATTTTACCTTCAAAAAGAGGTGACACCACCACAACAAGCCTCAGTGGACATATACAAAGCCAGGCACAGTGCATACAACAATGCACTTCAGTTCAAGGAGTACCAGATCCTTGCACACCTGTGGAAGAATTGCATGAATTCTTACCTGACTGTGAGATAATTCCTGGGATATCCCAATACTTGCAAATTGCTCAATGGATGGCATCTGTTGATTGAGAAGAAAAACATGATGCTTTTGACACTAGAATGGAGGAAAAACAACCCTCCACCACCCAAACCAGTGCCAAAAACAGCCCCAGTGGCCAGCAGCAGCAGCAATTTCAACGTGAAAAAGCAGCCACAAACTCCAAACAAGGGCAAAGGGAAGGCACCAGCCCCAAAACCTTACAGCCAGGGCTACAGAATCCCAAAGATTAAACAGGATGCCATGGAAAATGTATTTCAGATGGCCAGAACCATGATGGAATTACAAAAGAAGGAGGAAGCCAGATTAAAATATCAAAAATGATTTCTGATACTTTTGATTGTATTCCAGAGTTGTATAAAGCTATTTCTGACGTAAAAAGTAATCTTTCTGATAAAAATACATCAATTTGTGACAATCTGAAAACAAACAACTTGAGTCTGAGCCAAATAAATGATACACTTAAATGCTTTGAAAGAGTTTTAAGAACAATCAAAACTTCCAATAATGATGGTTCTTTTGGCATTAAGATTAATGAACAATCTGCCATTATTAAAGAATTAACAGACAAATATTCTAAATTCAATATTGATGACATAATTGAAACAAGAATAAAACAAGCCATAAGCACTATCAAAGAAGATAATAAAAAAGCTCTTGACAATATTTCAAAATCATTTGCTGAAGTAAAGACAAATATAGTTGCCCTGAAAAAGCATTTTGATACCTCAAGAGAGGAATTATCAAAATTAACAATAAAGTTAAATGAAGTTATATCTGATAATACTAAACAAACAGAATTATGGAATGAGCTAACATATAAAGAGGATGATCATAAAAAGAATTTCATAAACTCTATACAAAACTTGCAACATGAATTAAGAAATTCACAAAGGTGTAACAACAGTAAAATGAATGATATTGAACAACTGCTAAGCACTTTACCAAGAATGTCTACACCTCTGAATCAAGATGAAGATTCAAGGATTCCCAATCCACAAGTGTTAGATATTGAAAATTCACAGTTAAAAAATAAATTTTATACTTCTTTTCATAACTTAGGACCATCAATGGGCCAAGCACTCTTGAAAGGAGTTCCAAAACTTAAAGAATGGCCTCACTTCAGTGGTGAAGGAGAGTATGACCATATGGAACTCATTAGAGGTATTGACATGATCAAAGAGGATTTTGAATGACCAGACAGATTGGTAACAGCCAGACTTAACACCTTGTTTACCAAATCAGCTCACAGATGGTACATCAAAATAAGACAAGCGCATGGACACCAGAGTTGGACTTGGTGGAAAACCCAAATCATCAACAAATGGGCAAATGATGCTTGGAGGTTTAAAGATGAAACAGCCTGTGAATCTGCCAAATTTAATGCTGATAAAGACAAATCTTTACCATGGTTTTGCCAACAAAAAGACAGATTAACAGCATTATATCCTGACATGTCAGAATTTATGATCCATAGAAAAATTCTGAGACAATGTGGAGGTGACTTAGGGCATGCTATCAAAAGCAGGACTACTGAACAATCTTCAGCAGAGGACATTATCAATATATTAGAAGAAGTAACCACCAGAACCAAAATTGGTTCTAGTAGGGTGAATATCAAAACAAGGTTTAATACACCTTGGAAAGATTCTGTGGACAAAAACCCCAAAGAAAATTCTGATAATATTAAGTATAAATCTGCAGATACAGTCAGAAAGTGCCATATTTGCCAAAGCACCACCCATTTGGCCAATACATGTCCAAAGAAGGGGAAAATCAATGAAATTGATATTGAAAAGGAACCTAATGTTGAAAAAGATGACATAATTGAAGACAATTCAGATGATAAGTCATCCATATTTTCTGAATCTTCAAAAGATATAGAAAATATCAATGCCACTTTTGACATCATGGAATCTTATTCCCACTTGCCACAATTGAGCAATGGTCAACTTGATTTATCAAAAGTTCAAGATGCACAACTTATGAAAACAAAACCAAACAGGGGAAAAGGTTATACAGCTGGTAACTCCTGTATAACAGAAGTGGTGATTGACAAAAAGCCCACCAAACTTTTGCTTGACCGAGGAGCCTTCTGCTCTTGTGTTGGAAAATATTTTCTTAAGACTTGTGTACCAAATTTTGAAGACCAATTGTTACCAATTGATGGTATAAAATTCAACAGTGCAACTAATCCAATGAAAGCATTAGGAATTTTCAAGACCAATGTCATATTCCCACACATAAATGGGAATTTAAGAATCACAGTTGGATTTGTTGTTATGGAAAATTGCTCTAGTACCCATTTTATATTGGGAAATGACTATTTAATCATGTATGGGATAGATTTGCATAACAACAAAGACAAATACTTTACTATTGGAGACAATAAGTGCCAAAAATTTTCCTTTTTACCACTTAAAAGACAAATTACAGTAAACAAAGTATCACCAGTCAACTTAGAGTTAGAGAAGTTCAAGTCTGAGAGTCAAATGAAGCTGAAATAAGCCTTCATCTGACTGATAAACAAGAAAATGAACTTTCTTCCCTTCTGTGTGACCACAGAGGAGCATTTGCTTCAGACAAAGAGCCTCTAGTAGCAATTATTGGTCATGAAGTTGACATCATTCTTAACATTGAGAGACCTTATCCACCACTCTTAAGAAGACCTGCATATCCAGCAAGTCCAAAATAAAGAGATGCTCTAGAAATTCATATCAAAGAACTTCTGGACCTTGGTGTAATAAGAAAAGGGGCCACAATGAAGAAGTAGAAATAACTACACCAGTCATAGTGGCATGGCATAATGGAAAATCTAGAATGGTTGGGGACTTTAGAGCTCTGAACACTTACACTGTTCCAGACAGATACCCAATACCAAAAATCCGAATTGCCCTTACTCAAATATATCAGGCAGTGTATATAACCACTATGGATGCCCTTAAGGGATTCCATCAAAATGTGGTGACACCAAGAGCAAGAAAATACTTGAGAATTATTTCTCATTGTGGAGTGTATGAATACTTGAGGATGCCCTTTGGTATCAAAAATGCACCTTCACACTTCCAAAGAATGATGAATGAAATCTTCCCTGAAAAACTCTCAGAGGGATGGTTAATCATTTACATTGATGACATTATTGTCTGTTTCAAGACTTGGGAGGAGCACATGTACAGATTGTCCAGAGTTTTGACAAAAATTCAATCAGTAAACATGAAAATCTCCTTGAAGAAATGCCCTTTGGATTTAAAGAACTTAAGGCACTAGGACATGTTGTATCTGGTTTGTCCCTTGGAATTGACAAAAACAAAGTTGCAGCAGTATTGCTAAAACCCATGCCTCAGAACAAGAAGGAAATTCAGTCATTCTTAGGTTTTGCAGGATATTACAGGCAATGCATTAAAGATTTTGAATCCATAGCAAGACCACTTTATAAATTGTGTGACAAAGACACAGTATTTGAAATGACTGTTGACAGAGTCAAAGCTTTTGAGTCTCTAAGAGAAGCCTTGACCATTGCTCCACTCTTACTGATGCCAGACTTTAAGTTGCCTTTCAAATTGTATATTGATGCATCAGGGGATGGACTGGGTGCTGCACTTCACCAAGTTTAGATCATAAATGATAAACCTGTAGAAGGACCAAGATGTTTCATGTCCAGGAAAATCAAACCAACTGAAGCCAGATATGGAGCAAGTCAAATGGAATGTCTATGTCTTTTCTGGGCCTTGGAAAAATTAAACTACTTCTTGGAGGGATGTGTTTTTGAGGTGATAACAGATTGTACAGCTGTCAAATCACTTTTAAACATGAAAACACCCAACAGGCATATGCTCAGATGGCAAATAGACATACAAGAATACAGGGGCAATATGACTTTTGTTCATAAAAATGGGAATATTCATAAGAATGCAGATGGACTGAGAAAATGGACATTACCAAATAATATTGATAATCCGGCTTATGTTCCAGAAGAAGCTTCACCACAGATCCCAATAGAAGGAATAAGTGTTACAGACTTGAACACCATCTTCTTTGAAGAAGTCAGAAATAGCTACACTCAAGATAAGAATTGTAGCATCTTATGCCAATTACTTAACAAAGACAGTAAAGACGACTCTCCCATACATGCCTTGGATTAAGTATGAAAAAAACTTATGATGAAGGAAGATTTCACCTACTGGATGGTATAATTTACCACAGAACCAAGCCCACATGTGTCATGACAGTTGTAGACAGGTCACTAATCAATCTTGTACTGAAAGAATGCCATGATAGCCCCTTTTCAGGACATCTGTCTGAAGACATAACAAGAGAGAAAGTAAATACCTGCATATGGTGGCCAATGTGGCAGAAAGATGTTGCAGAGTATTGCAAAACCTGTGACAGATGCCAAAAGGCAAATAAATCCACTGGCAAGAGACTTGGAAATATGATAAAAATCCAAGAGCCAAGAGGACCTTGGGAAATTGTCCATATGGATTGGGTAACTGGACTACCACCAGGAGGTGACAGAAGTTATAATGCTTGCCTAGAAATTGTGCACAGATTCAGTAAAACTCCAATCTTTTTACCATGTCACAAGGATGATACAGCCATGGATACAGCTCTTCTGATATAGAATAGAGTAGTGTCATGGACTGGAATATTAACAAATATCATTAGTGATAGGGATCCTAAATTCACTTCAGCACTATGGACAAATCTTCACCAATTTTTTGGCACTAAGCTGTCTTTCTCTACAGCCTACCACCCACAAACTGATGGACTGGCTCAAAGGATGATCCAAACCTTAGAGGACATGGTAAGAAGATTTTGTGTATATGGTCCTTAATTCAAAGATTGTGATGGATTTACCCATGACTGGTGTACTCTGCTTCCAGCACTGGAATTAGCATATAAAACATCAATCCATGCCAGTAGCAATCAAACTCCTGCTATCCTAGAAAAAGGATGGAACCCAAAATTACCCCGAGATTCCTTGAGGAAAGATTTGATTGAAATACATCCCACAGCAGCTAGCTTCAAAGGAATGCTAGACAAAGCCAGGAAGCATGCAGTAAGGTGCATGGAAGACTCCTTTGCATATGCTAAAGACAAATGGGATAAATCACATGCAACTCCAGATTTCAAAGTGGGGGACCTAGTTCTTGTATCCACCACTAACTTCAATAACATCAAATGATGTAAAACATTAAAAGACTCCTTTGAAGGACCTATTAAGGGTATCCATGGAGAAAATGCTGTTGAAGTAGAGTTATCTGAAGAACTTAGCAATAAGCATCCTACATTTCCAGTGAGCTTGATAAAGACATATAAATATAGTGATGCTGAAAAATTTCCCTTGAGGAATAAAATTCCCCAAGCTATACCTCCTGTTGAGCCATCTGGCCGTAAGAAAATTACCAAAGTTCTCAAAGAAAGAAAGTTGAGAACCAACAAAGTTAGGGAATACCTTGTTAGGTACAGTGTCCCAACTTGTGAAGATGAATGGTTGCCAGAAAAAGAGATACCTGAAGCTACTTAGCTTTTCAGAAGGTTTAGAAACACTACAAATAACAATATTACAAAGTAATATTCTTTTTTTAGGGGGAGGGAATCTGAGCCTTAGAGGTAATCTCATATACCCAAAAGACCACAAATACAAAATTAACATATAAATATAAATAAAATAAATTTATTTATATTATTAAAATGAAAATCAAAATATAATTATAAAATTATATTCAAAATTAAAAATTTAATTACATTAAATTTTGAAATTGTAAAATTACATTTATACTTGAAAAAATTAAGTAAAAATGAATTTTTAACAAAATTGTAAAAAAAAAAATAAATTTGGAGAAAAGTTAAATAAAAATTATTCTAAATTTTTATCCAATAAATAAACATATAAAAATTATTTCACCATTGGATTCCTCATAAAAAATCAGGTGGGGTCACCTCTGAGTGAAAATTTTGTAACTCAACTCTAAATAAGCTTAAATTAAGTTTTTAGTATTTTTTAGTATGAAAATTGGAAATCCTCAGTACTTTAACTTAATTCACATCACATGTGGTGTTAACCATCAATTTTTGTGTTAAAATTGAGGTGTTGTGTATATTTTAGAAGTTATGAGGAATTAAAGTATTTTCAATTAAATTCAATTGAAATGTCAAAATGTGCGCGTGTATTACATAAGTGAACTTTGATTTACATATGAGGTATCAATTATTACTGTATTGAACTGTACAACTCAATTGAATTACATATGTAAATTATAAGTATAATACATGATGAGTAATGAAAGGAAAAATAAATTGGAAATATTAAATTTGGGGGGGGGGGGGGGGAAAGAAACTCCAGCTCTAAGGGGGAGCTAAAACCCAAACGTCCTTGCTGACAGGCGTGTGGTGTCAAAATTCACGCAAAAGTTCATCACTTTTGGCCTGGAATTGATTTATAGGGTCTGTGGACTCAATTGATGATGAGGTTTTGATACCAACTGGGGTAGTTTTAGCTGTTGCCAAGAGGGTAAAACTACCCTTAAGATAAAACAATCATAGTAAAAACAGTTTTAACTGTCTTCTACATCTTTTACACACATTCTGACGTGTTTTGAAGGCTCTAGACCAGGTATTGCTATAGTAATGGCTGATTTAAGGGTCTAAAATGGCTAAAAATGGCTAAAAATGGCTTAAACCAGCCCCTTTTTGGTCTAAAACAGGGTTCAATGATGCCATAATTGGCTTTTCTGTTGTCAGACTGTTTTTCACGACCAACAAGAGTAAATTTTACTTTTGGAGTAAGAAAATTTATGGCTATAAAAGAATGTCTTCTTTGCCTCACTTTTCTCTTCATGTTAGAATCTTTTCCTTTTATAATTAGTTTATTGTCAGCCTGTGACTCAAAACCAGAGCACAAGCATGTCAGCCAAAATACCATAAACCAATGGTATAGCCAAAATACCACCAAAACATGGATCTGAGCCAAATTAGCTCAAAAGGTATCAAAAGAAAGAGGAAACTCACCTCTTCCTGAAAATATAAGTCCCATCACCATAGGACAAGAAATAACAAAGTTATTCCTACTCAAAGTTATTGCTGAGCATAAACCTTAATTTTCACCTCTCATCTAAAATCTAGAAGGAGAGGCTTAACCCCATCAAATGGGTATTCAAAATGAAGCTCTAAGCCAGGGCTATCCAATGGTACTAGCCAAACTGAGCGAGCACCAGTATTACTTGAGTTATGGTCAAATTCAGACCAAATAAGGGTGAACAAAACATTCACCTCTCATCTAACTTTTACAGTTTTAGTGTGAGATACTTAAGGTGGGGTCTTTTTGGAAAGAGCACAGTTAGGGCTATCTGATGGTGTCATCCATTTCCCCATATCTCAACTAGAACAGAAGTTATTGGCCAAACAAGCTTAATACAGCTTTTGCCCAAAACACGCCAATGTATAAAAACACTTGTACATGAGATAACTTTGCCATATTTAAGGATAACCTTGTCAAGTTGGGTACCATTGTATAGAGCTCATACAGGGCTATTCAATGAACCAACGTTGAGCTTGATATCTCAAAAACTGACAGAGTTATGACAATTTTAAGGTAAAAATCCCACCTGCTGTCATATACAGCCTTACCATGGGATAATACCCTATAACCATGAATATGAGGTGTCAAATAGACGAAGAAGCATGTTTTTACTTCAATACCTCATATGTCAGTCAATACTGGGGTCCCATACAGTTTCTGTACAGCATTCTACGCGTCATACACGTCAGAATCAGGCTGTGAGGTCCCCAGATGAAAATTTTCACCCTGCATTGGTGAAAACTGCCCAGATGTGGTTTCAAAACCACATCTGAGCCCAAAACAGGGTATACAGGCTGTTTGCAAACCACAAGCCTGTCATGAGGAGTGAAAAATCTTCACCTCCTCTACGTGAAAAGGTCTAATAACCTTTTCACCTCAATTTCAGGATAAAAGGAGGGCTTTTCACTGCCAAAACCCTTTCCTCATCCTGCTCTTGAATAACCTACGTAGTAAACTGTCAAAAACAGTTTTACTCTTGGTTAAATAATCAGGTATACTCTTAATTTAAAGTATTGTAGTCTTTATTATTGTAATCCAACAGGTAAAGCTGCACCCAGGGCTTTCAGCAGCGCTCACCACCACTATATCTCTATAGTAAAGCCCTTTAAAATCTTAAATTAAATCATTTATTATCAATATTATCATCTTTTAAAACCATTCTTACCGTGTCACAGTCATAGTTAAAGCTTGTAAATACTCATATACACCTTTATCATAGACTCAGCCTGACATTTTGGGGGCCTGGCCGTGTTTTTTTTTTGACTTTTTGGACCTTACAAGTAAGTCTTTTCTCTTTTTTATGACTTATTAACCATTGTTTTTATCCTTTTTAGGCGTAATTTCTTTATTTAAATATATATATTATATATATTTATCCTTTTTTATACATACTCATATATTAAAGAGTATTATTCACGTGGCTAATACCCACTGAATTTAATTATTTTTGGCGTGTTTTGTATATAAAAACACATAAGCCATCAATAAAGTCCTGTATTCTTGACTTAATAAGGACACCTCTGACTGAAAAACCATCAGTTGAGGCGTGGTCAAGTGTATTGTTAATTCAATAACACTTGTATACAAACCACTTTTACAGAGTACACTTGCAAACCACAAGTGTATCTGTGGGATACTGGCACACAAACAGTGTGACAGGGCACCATAAGCTGTATTTTTGACGTGAAATTGTTAATTCAATTACACTGTCATTATACAAGGGCATATTGTAATAATATACAAGCCCAGAGGCCATTCTTAGACGTGCAAAACCAGCCATTTAAGAAGTCTTAACTGACATAAGCCCTCTTTTTCCTGTTTGATTCAGTGGAAGAAAACTTCATACCACTTGAGACCCAGTCACAGGCCAACATACCAGTGACACCCTCTGAACCAGAGGGCAACAAGGGCAAAGGAAAAAGGCTTAGTGAAGGCCTGATTACAGCCAAGAAGTGGACACCAATAGCCACTCAGAGAAGTAGAAAACCACGAAACTCTGCATCAATACAAGGTAAACCAACCTTAACCACTTGTACAGGGAAGATTACAATTATTAACCCAGTTGTAACTTCCAAAGGCAAACTGCCCAAATCAGCAGATAACAAATTTGTACAAGGCACAGTCAAAGGTAAATACCCTAAGAACATAAAGTTTTTGACTGCTTGCAAACACTGATATGTCCCCTGCACACCTCAGAGAGCTTGGCTTCCAAAGGAACCAGCCAGAGGACAGAGAAGGAATGTCTAGAACCAGAAGACCTGAAAGAAGACACATTGGACACAGTGGTGGATGGCAAAACAATGAGGGAGATAATATCAACCTTGCCATTCACACTCCAATTCAACAGAAACCTCAAACCAGAGGACTGGAAGGATATGGATCAAGTTCTTCAAATCCACCAACTCCTCAAAGATTTGTTTCAATGGAGCATGGACAACAAGAGGTTCAACCTAGCAACTCACTGGGCAGAACTGGGATCAAGTTGCCAGAAGATCTGTCTCAAAGAGATAGACTTCAAAGACCTTATGGTAATCACCAAGGGTTGGAATCCTACCAGGCAGCACAGACTCCTGGAGGCAAGGGCACAGAGGATAAGGGAAAATCAAGCCACTATCCAAGCTATAGAAGAACAGTTAACCCAGACAGGGCCTACTCAGATTCCTTCAGGTTCACAAGGAGCATGCCAAATCAGCTCTCCAGTGGCTTCACACCATTCAGAAACCAGCAGATCAGTGGCCAAGAGTCACCATTCTTCACAATTCCAGGAAGTTTCCAGGAGAAGACAAGGCAACAAGGGCAAGAACAAAGCCTCCTTCAACCAGAGGAGGAAAGAGTCAGACCCCATGATCCAGAAGCTGTTAGATTTGGTAAAAGAAGTACACAAGAACCAGAAGTAGTTGTAAACCACTCTAGAATCAGTAGTCCTAGTAATAGAAACATTACCCCCACTCAGACTGAAAATAACATTATCACATCTGAGAGTAACATCAACAGTGACACACTGTGGTTACAAATGTCCCAATATGCTGAGCAATCTGCAAAGCAGGCTACAGAATTTGCAGCTGCCCAAGAGAGGATGAGAAAAACTCAAGCCTCATTGGAGCAGATAGTTAAAAACCTTCAGGAAGGATATGCTCAACTGAGCAAAGCCTCTGAAGAAACCAACAAGAGACTGAATCAAGTCTCTGAAGAACAACACCATAGTAGCAGGGACAGGGAGTGTCTGAACCAAGACATCAACAAATTGTTTGATGCCTACCATAGCTTGAAGCCCCAACCACAAGGCCAAGCTATAGAGAATCCATATCAACCAGATGACATCAAACCAGATGCCATGTTGTTGAATAAGGCAAGATCTCCATCACAATACCAGGATGGAGATGGCATGTCTTATTCAGAGAGGGAAGCCTTGAAACAGCTTCCTGAGGCCTCAAGCTGGCCCAAATTCTCTGGATCAGGAGAATATGATCATATGGAACTCATAGATTATATTGATGGACTCTTCATTGATGTACCAAGCATACCAGATTACTGGATTACTGCTAGACTAAATACTGCATTTAAAGGTCAAGCAAGTATATGGTACACTGAAATGAAAGAAATCCATGGCAGAAGGAACTGGCCATGGTGGAAGAGTCAAATAATCCAAAAGTACAGTAATGGAACTTGGATATGGCAAAAGACCATGTCATTTGAAAATGACAAATACTCTGTGGACAAAGATCCATATGAGTGGTGTCTTAGACAGTCTAAAAGACTTAAAGCCATTGATCCTCAAATGAACATTCCAATGAGGAATTATAAACTTCTGACACAACTGCCAGGAGAACTAGAGCATGCAGTAAAGTGCAGATGCAACCAAAATTGCACTCTAGATGATATAGCCAATACCTTACAAGACATAAGGAAAAGGACTAATATAGGGAAATTCACCCCATATAGAAGCAATAGTTTCAAAGAGAAACAACCTTTCAGGGTAGAGTTTAAAGACAAACCCAGAGAAAGAGTGGCAGAAGTGGCAAAGAAGAAGAATTCTTGTCACAATTGTGGTTCAACAGCTCACTATGCCAACAACTGCCCAAAAGCAAAGAAGAAAGTCTATGCTATAGAAAAAGTCCCTGAAGAAGAACCTCCAACAGAGGATTCTGAATCAGACTCTATGGGTGATGCCATCAGAGAATCATCTGATGAGGATCAAGACCCAAGAGAGGAATTTCTAATGGAATACCAAGAGGAAACCCCACTAGAAATCCAGGATATACAGTTGGAAGCAGGCATGCCACAAGACACTGCCAACAAGAACTTGTGTAAACACACACAAGATGCACAAACATTCCTGGTTACACCAACCAAAGGAATGGCATACATACATGGAACAGCCACAAAAATGACTGTATGTATTGACAATGCTCAGCACCCATTGATCATTGACAGTGGAGCACACTGCTCCATAGTGGCCAGAAATTATCTGGATAACCACTTCCCAAACTGGGAAAAAAGATCTCTTGCTCACCAGGGCAAAGAACTTCAAGAGTGCATCTGGAAAGATGACCTCTATTGGGACAATTATCAAAGAGATAATTATACCCCATAGAAAAGGTAATATCAGACTCAACCCAGAGTTTGTAGTGCTTGAAGATGCCTACATCCAAGGGTTTTTACTGGGAACAGATTACCAGAGGATGTATGGCATAGATATTTACAATAGTAAAAATAGGCATATTACCATTGGTACTAACAAGGAAAAGAAATTTTCTCTTGATATATACCAGATATCTTCTCAGGACCCACTGGAAGAACTTCTGAAAGAATTCAGAGAGGGACAGTTTAGCACTACCCTCACCAGTAAACAAAAGCTAAGTTTACTGAAGATGCTGAGGAAGAATAGACCAGCATTTGCCATTGGTGAAGAACCATTAGGCAAGATCAAAGGCCATGATATAGAGCTATATCTGGATGTAGAAAGGCCTTATCCACCCATGTTAAGGAGACCTCCTTACCCAGAAAGTCTGGAGACCAGGAAAGAGATTGAAAAACATATCCATGAACTCCTGGACATGGATGTCATTAGGAAGATTGGACATAATGAAATAGTGGAAATCACCACTCCTGTCCTGATCACCTGGCAGGATGGCAAGTCTAGACTGTGTGGAGACTTCAGAGCCCTGAACAACTACACAAAAGCAGACAGGTATCCTATACCAAGGATACCTCATGCCTTGGATAAATTGGCCAAAGCCAAATACATAACTAAGATGGATTGTATGAAGGGCTTCCACCAAAATGGAGTTAAACCAAAATCCATGAAATTACTCAGAATTATATGCCATATGGGCATATATGAGTACACCAGGATGCCATTTGGCATCAAGAATGCACCAGCCCACTTCCAAAGGATGATGGACACCATATTTCAAGAAGAAATAATGGAAGGCTGGATGGTAGTATACATTGATGATATCATTATATACTCAGAGACACGGGAAGACCATGTACAATACATAGACAGAGTGCTAAGTAAATGTACACCCATCAATCTGAAAATTTCACTCAAAAAGTGTAATTTTGCCAACAAGAGCTACTAGCTCTAGGACACAAAGTCTCAGGCCTCAGTCTGGCAATTGACCAGAACAAAGTAGCAGCAGTACTGCAAAAGCCAGTACCAAAGAACATCAAAGAGATGCAATCTTTCCTTGGATTTGCTAGCTACTATAGAAACCACATCAAAAACTTTGCCCACATAACCAGTAGTTTATACAAGTTATGCTCAAAGGATGTAGTTTTTGAAATAACCAAGGAAAGGAGGGATGCATATGAGAGGATCAAATATGAGCTCACTAATGCACCTGTACTCATCTTGCCTGACTTTGAACTACCATTCAAGTTATATATAGATGCAGCATGCAGCCAAGGCTTGGGAGCAGCCCTTCACCAAAGACAAATTGTGGATGGTGAACCAAGAGAAGGTGTAATATGTTACATCTCCAGGCAGCTGAAAGATTCAGAAGCCAGGTATGGGGCCACCCAGACAGAATGTTTATGTCTAGTCTGGGCTCTAGAAAAACTCCATTACTATTTGGAGGGTGCAGTCTTTGAAGTCTACACAGACTGCACAGCCTTGAAGTCTTTACTAAACATGAAGACTACTAATAGACACATGCTGAGATGGCAAATAGCCATCCAGGAGTATAGAGGGAACATGACCATCATATACAAGGAAGGTAAAAGCCATACCAATGCAGATGGCCTTAGCAGATGGCCACTGGATAATGTCAAAAGCAATCCAGCTTATGACCCTGAAGTTGCTGCAAAAATTCCTATCCATTTTATGGAAATAGATAGGAAGAAGAACTTCAGATTCTCTGAATGGGAACCAGGGAGTGGTACCCTTGACAGTGGAAACACTGATTCAGAAGGGACAGAAACCCCCATACTGGGGATAAGTTCCTCAGAACTGCACAATGAATTCTTCAATGCAGTACTGAAATCTTATGCTAAACACAAGCAGTGTAGCATACTAATCCAACTCCTTCAGCAAAAATACAGGAGCCCAGAACTGGAAACCCAGCTGGAGGAACCCTGGTTGAGGGCCTATAAGGATAATAAATTCTTCCTTATAGATGGCCTGATTTATCACAGAGACAAGCACACCAGTGCACTCACAGTGATAGACAGAGACCACATCTCTTTAATCCTGCAGGAATGCCATGACTGCCCCTACATGGGACACATGAGTGAGGACAGGACTAAGGAGAGGGTAGCAAGCACAGCTTGGTGGCCCAAGTGGGAGCAAGAGTTGAGTGAATACATCAACACTTGTGAAAGATGCCAAAAGTCAAATAGAAAACATGGGAAGAAATATGGGTTGCTTCAACACATAGAAGAACCCAAACACCCATGGGAAACCATCAACATGGACTGGGTCACAGGACTTGTCCCAGGAGGCAAAGAAAACTACAATGCCTGCTTAATCATAGTTGATAGGTTCAGCAAGAGCATGAGATGTCTACCATTCCATAAAGAGGGCACAGCCATGGACACTGCTCTGTTATTTTGGAATAACATCATATCCACCTGTGGAGTCCCTAAGATCATAATTAGTGACAGGGACCCAAAATTTACATCTGAATTTTGGACCAATTTATATGACATGCTTGGCACCAAGCTTGCTTTTTCCACAGCTTACCATCCACAAACAGATGGCCTAGCTGAGAGGATGATCCAAACAATGGAGGACATCCTCAGGAGGTTCTGTGCCTATGGCATGGAATACAAGGACCATGAGGGATATACCCATGATTGGGTCACCCTCTTACCAGCAGTCCAACTGGCTTATAATACAAGCCAGCACTCTACCACAGGAAAAACACCTGCACTGGTAGAGAAAGGGTGGAATCCCCTGTTACCTGTGGATCACTTGAAGAAAAATCTTCTGACCATCCACCCCACAGCCAAAGACTTCCATGATATGTGGAAGAAAGCCTGTGATACTGCTGCCAAATGCATAGCTGAGGCCAAAGAGTACAACAAGCAAAGGTGGGACAAGTCACATATGGAACCTGACTTCAAGGAAGGGGACCAGGTGTTAGTGTCTACACTGAACTTTAACAACCTCAAAGGACCTAAGAAAATGAGAGACTCATTTGTAGGGCCCTTCACTATCATTAAGTTGATAGGGAGGAATGCAGTAGAGGTCAAGCTCACTGAGGAGTTTTCTAGGAAACACCCAGTCTTTCCAGTGAGCCTGGTCAAACCATACTTCCAAACAGAGGAGGATAAATTCCCCTCCAGGAAGAAAAACACTACTCCACCAGAAATAGTGGAGGTAGAAGACTCTCCTGGACCTGTGAGTAAAATCATCAGGGCCAGAAAAATCAGACTTAATGGGAAGGATCAGAGACAATATCTAGTCAGATTCAAGAACCAGACAGCTGACAAAGACAAATGGTTGGCAGAGGATGCCATACCAGATGGGAACCTTCATTTAAGGAGATTCAGAGCCTCTAGAAGGACTGAACAGTCTCATCAATGATGAGCCTTTTTTAGAGGGAGGGTATGTCAGCCTGTGACTCAAAACCAGAGCACAAGCATGACAGCCAAAATACCATAAACCAATGGTATAGCCAAAATACCACCAAAACATGGAGCTGAGCCAAATTAGCTCAAAAGGTATCAAAAGAAAGAGGAAACTCACCTCTTCCTGAAAATATAAGTCCCATCACCATAGAACAAGAAATAACAAAGTTATTCCTACTCAAAGTTATTGCTGAGCATAAACCTTAATTTTCACCTCTCATCTAAAATCTAGAAGGAGAGGCTTAACCCCATCAAATGGGTATTCAAAATGAAGCTCTAAGCCAGGGCTATCCAATGGTACTAGCCAAACTGAGCTAGCACCAGTATTACTTGAGTTATGGTCAAATTCAGACCAAATAAGGGTGAACAAAACATTCACCTCTCATCTAGCTTTTACAGTTTTAGTGTGAGATACTTAAAGTGGGGTCTTTTTGGAAAGAGCACAATCAGGGCTATCTGATGGTGTCATCCATTTCCCCATATCTCAACTAGAACAGAAGTTATTGGCCAAACAAGCTTAATACAGCTTTTGCCCAAAACATGCCAATGTATAAAAACACTTGTACATGAGATAACTTTGCCATATTTAAGGATAACCTTGTCAAGTTGGGTACCATTGTATAGAGCTCATACAGGGCTATTCAATGAACCAACTTTGAGCTTGATATCTCAAAAACTGACAGAGGTATGACAATTTTAAGGTAAAAATCCCACCTGCTGTCATATACAGCCTTACCATGGGATAATACCCTATAACCATGAATATGAGGTGTCAAATAGACGAAGAAGCATGTTTTTACTTCAATACCTCATATGTCAGTCAATACTGGGGTTCCATACAGTTTCTGTACAGCATTCTACGCGTCATACACGTCAGAATCAGGCTGTGAGGTCCCCAGATGAAAATTTTCACCCTGTATTGGTGAAAACTGCCCAGATGTGGTTTCAAAACCACATCTGAGCCCAATACAGGGTATACAGGCTGTTTGCAAACCACAAGCCTGTCAGGAGGAGTGAAAAATCTTCACCTCCTCTACGTGAAAAGGTCTAATAACCTTTTCACCTCAATTTCAGGATAAAAGGAGGGCTTTTCACTGCCAAAACCCTTTCCTCATCCTGCTCTTGAATAACCTACGTAGTAAACTGTCAAAAACAGTTTTACTCTTGGTTAAATAATCAGGTATACTCTTAATTTAAAGTATTGTAGTCTTTATTATTGTAATCCAACAGGTAAAGCTGCACCCAGGGCTTTCAGCAGCGCTCACCACCACTATATCTCTATAGTAAAGCCCTTTAAAATCTTAAATTAAATCATTTATTATCAATCTTATCATCTTTTAAAACCATTCTTACCGTGTCACAGTCATAGTTAAAGCTTGTAAATACTCATATACACCTTTATCATAGACTCAGCCTGACATTTATACACTGTTAAACCAATCAATAAAAGATTCCAACCACCTTTTTTAAATCATTTTAAACCTTTTAACCACGTGAAAAAATTATTATAATCATTGTTTGTAACTCTTATAATCATATTTACCCCTGAACCACCCCAAAGTGAATTAAAGCATCTTTCATCACTGTAAAATTTGTCACTTTGTTTCCAAATTCACTCTGGTCACTTTTGGGTGTGTTTTTTATTTAATATTCTTTTTAAGAACTCTGTTCTTCAATTAATTGCTTGCAGTACTTTTCTCAATTAATTCCAATTGAAATTGCTCTTGAAGAAATTTCTTTTGTAGCCTTAAATATCTCTTGTAGAGTATTTTTGGATAAATGTTTATTGTTGGTAAAAAAATAAATCTTTATAGTATTATTGTTTTATACTAAGAAAGTTATAAGCAATAAAATGGGCGTGTTTTTCTGTTAAAAATAATATTTCTTACTATCTTTAATTGATTTTTTACCTTATACAAATTTTGAGGACAGGAAAAGTACTTGATTTTTAATCAAAGTTTCATATCCACACCTTACAAGTATTGCAACTAAATAAAGCGCTATATGGGCTTAAACAAGAATCTTTATCTTGGTACAAGCATATCTCAAATTGGTTGCTCATATCAGGTTTCCAATGTTCACTCACTGATCCATGTGTTTTTTGGAGAAAAGGCAAAAAACCTATTTGGATTTATATTCATGTTGATGACCTAGCAATTTTTGGTCCTGACCTGAATGAATTTAAGAAAGAAATCAAAAGTCATTTTGACATGAAAGATCTTGTTCCATCAAACACTACCCTAAAAACACATTTGCAACTCTCAAACTCATCTGATGAAGAACAAGAAGACTTCAACAATCTGAACATCAATTACCAAAGTGCAGTTGGGTAACTAAATTACATTAGCTCCAACACTTGCCCTGACATTACCTTTTCAGTCAGTCATCTGTCTCAATTCCTAGAAAAACCGGGGCTACAGCACTGGAATGCATGTCTTCAAGCTTTTTGCTACTTATATCACTCAAAAAACTTGTGTCTCACATTCAAAAACCACGGATGTCATCATATAAAGACATATGCAGATGCAGACTGGGGACATTGTCCTATTGATTGAAAATAACTTTCAGGGTTCACCGTCAGCATAAATCTACACCAAATATCTTGGCATTCAAAAAAACAACAAACAGTTTCTCATTCAACAACAGAAGCCAAATATAAGTCTCTCAGTGATGCCACCAAAGAAACCACTTGGATAATTAGTCTCCTTAATGAAATTCAACTCACAATGTCTCCACTTGACCCTATTCTGCTTAATGACAATAAAGGAGAAATCAATTTGGCATTGAATGACACCAATCATAGTGGATTTAAAACTAAACACATGGATATTAAATTTCATTTCATACAAGAATTACTTAAAAAAGGTGTCATGTTAGTAAAACATGTTCCCACCACAGCAGTGAATGCCAATTTCTTAACCTAATATGTAGGTAAAACTATTCTCCATAAATCCCTCTCCTTTCATAACCTTTTTAAAAAAACTTGTGCTCTCTCCCCCTGTTCATTGCAAGGGGGGTTGTAAAAAAAATATATCATCAACCAAAATATTTGATTGAAACCTAACCTCAAGAGTAAACTCCACAGAAAAAAAAAGTCCTCAAAAATCATTACTCAGTTCCCCATTCCCTGAGTTCTATTATTATATTCTTTATTTTTATAAGAAACTCATCCATTTCTCTCTATAAAATGTTATGTCTATTTTTCTTCACTAATCAAAAAATATATTAAATAAAAATCCAGATAAAATAAATATTTGCGTACCATTATTCTCATTGACTACTTAACATATGATTCTGTGTGATTAATAAGATCATTCTCTTCACACATACAAAGATAACATATTGATTAAAGATTATTTTTGTATTTAGAAATTCATCTTTATTATGAATAAAAAGTATTGTTGTTGTGATTTGATTCATGTTATAGGCTTTTTTTCTAGGTAAAATACATTTTATTTATCATTTCTATAAGCACAATCAAAATATTGAAACAAAATTCTAGTTTATTTTTGTCTTAAAAATTAACAGGAGTTGTTATAGTACTGGTAGCCATGCTGAAAAACAAACATCTTGTTGAACCAACATGACCTTTTGTACTTGCCAATATAGAGTAATGGTAGCTTCTCTATACCTGTGGCATTTCAGGTGGGTAAGAGGGTGATGTAGCTCTTGCTTGACCTTATTTCCTTAATTTTAGTTCAAGCAAGACTTTTATCAGGTGGCATACTAAGAGAATTAGTATTGGAAAATCAGCTACAAAAATATGACCTACAGTATTCAGGATGCAAAGAAAGGTCTTACACATAGAAAAGACCAGTTTCATCTATTTTGAATATGTTTGAGGGCTCAAATGTACTCAAAAGTGTGCCAAGGTTTTAAATTTCACCTCAAAAATAAGAGGAATTGGTGGATCCACTTTCACCATACCACTGATGGCTTTTGAGGCTGTTGCAACTCTTAAAGCAATTGTACCATCCATTTGATAGATGCAACCACTCACTGCTTGGGACACCCAAGAGTCTTGTAAAATCTTTCCATTTCCCTCAAACGACATCTCCAGTGATGATAATGTTATTCTGGATTGCTTTTTGAGCCCATTCTTTAACAATCTCCTTGACTTGTGAATTTTTCACAAGTTTGACTTTTTTTAAGGTCCTTTTAATTTGTCATCAGATTGTTCTTGTGAATGTTTTTTTCTTTCTTTAACCATGCAGAGATATGTGGTTGTTTAATATATAACTTAAGATATATTTCATTGCAATTTTCTGCTTTAGCTTGTTGGTTCTTGCTATTTCGGTGATGCCAATTGATAATTTTCAGCTTTTGGGATAATGTTGCAATTCAATTTCTCTCATGTGAGCCGCTTGGTTGAGCTCTTTTGCATGTGTTCCAATGGTCTCTTGTGTGAGCTAGAATTGATGCTCTGAATATCATTCCCATGTTCAAAAAAATGCTTTATGGGCTTAAACTCCATATGTGAAAGCTCTTGTGAGCCTGTGAAGTATATATGACATACCCATAAGGCCACAAACAACTTTATATACAGTTGATTCAGTCTTGAACAGACTTTTCAATTGAATTTAAAATAAAAAATGACAAAAAATAAGTATAACTTTTTTTATATAAACAAATTTATAATTATTATGTTATTTTTGGATTCTACACCAGAAATAACTTAGGGTACACCCATAGGGTGTTATACCCAAAAATTATTATTTCTTTTTTTATTAGAAGATTTAAGAATCTCACAGCAAAATTGCAACTTTTAACATTTCTCAAAAATTGTCAAATTTAAGCCTCAATAAGCTTAAATTTAAAGTTGAATAAGGTTTATGCAAACATACCAAAATTTTAGTTAAAATTAAGCTGTTGTGTATATTTACTGAATTAGCCAAGGATTTGCAATACAGGATGTAAATACTCTGTGGGCTCAATTTAAAAGGGTTTAAAGCCATAGTATGGCTTCAAATAAATAAAAGGGCTAAATCTGTGCAAAAAGGTGGGACAAAGGAAAAAGACCAAATAGAGCTGGGGTACCCAACTTTTTGGATATGCAAGGATTAACTTAAGGTTTTCCACCTGTATTGGAGGATTTTCAACCTTATCTAATCTTTAAGATTAGACTTTGATCCAACCTTAAAGTTTCAACTGGTTCAATCCCAATTCGGACAGGAATTTCAAGCTTCCAAAGGTTAAATCCCAATATGCAAGCTTGAAATTGAGGTTTTAAGAACTGTAAAAGCTTAATTACACTTAAAAATTTCAATTTACAAGCATTAAAACCTTATCAAAAGTTAAGGTTTGGTGTGTATTTCTATTTTACATGGAAAAATAGTAATAACTTCCAAAATTCCTTCAAAATCCATTTCACAATGGATTTGCCTGAAGCTTTCATACAGCTTACAATTTAATGTTATCTTTGTAAAATCTAAATTCTAACTATATCGTATAAACAGGTTTATTGGTAATTAGCCTGGAAAGTTACTCTTTTAATTATACCCAGAGAAAATTAAGCTTTCTTTAAAAATTAATTAAAAATTTAGCTCAAGAGATTTTTGCTTTAAGCTCCATTTTCAAGTTGCTCATGTGTTGGATGTTAATATAAATAAACTTATTTTTTCTTAAAACTTAAAATTATTAACCCAAATGAGGATTAAAGCTACTTTGAGCTAAGAATAACACTGGTAACTTTAGGTTGGAATTGAAAATAAGTTACCTTAAGTTAAGAACCTTATTTTGGAGCATGGTTTTTCAGTTTTGACCTGAGCATTCCCTCTATATCCATTATTAATCATGAGAGATGCTCTGCAGACATAAAAAGAGTCTATTCATCACTGTTTTTGACCATCATTAATTATCAATCCAATCATATTAGACATTTAAGAATTTAAAGTTCTATTACATATAAAATCTCATTATTAAAGTAATTCTTAAGTTATTTGATTCTTTATTAAATCTTAAATTAAAGAATTTAAATCATAGAATTAAGATTATTGTTGTAATCACCAATAATATTTTTATTTTATGAAATCATCATCTCAAATATCTTATAAAATCCACAAATTCCTCTTAAAAACTCTTTAAATAATATTTTCATTATTAAAAGTTGTTTCATCTTTAAAATATCGACTTTTGGTGTGTTTCTAACTTATAATAATTATTTAATATAATAATGGTTGTATTTAACTTGTTGTATTAAATATATATTATAAGTAAGTTTTTCTCTGAAGTTCTATATTTTCATCTATTATTAGTTTTTTTATATAGAATTTTTCTATAAGAATCATGTCTGGACAGTTTTTGTGACAATTCTTTTATAAATAACATTGATATCATTTATAAGTGGTTAAATATTAATATTTTCCATGTGTAATTGTCTCATTGAGAGCTTTACACTTCTTATTTTTATAATTTTCAGTGAATATAACAATAAAAGAATAATTATAATTTATTATAATTGTTAAGATTATTTTTCATTATCAAATTATTTAATAATAGTTAAGTTTCTTTTTTTAATATAACTCTTTTCAATAATTATATATATTTGTGGTTATGACATTTCATTATATTATATTTTTCTACCAAGGACAGTCATAGTACTCTTGATATTGTTAGTATTATCAAGAGTTTCATAGACAAACCTTACAGCTCTATTATTTACTTTTGATTGTTATTGCTATCAAAAAATTCTGAAGAATTACAGCTTCTTCAGTTCAGTTGTCATTATTTTCAAGCCACTCTTCCTCTTGAGGGTTAGTTTTGTTGGCCTTTAGTTTTCAAATGATTTTGGTCCTTGAATTTTAAATATGTTTGTCCAATATTTGTAGTGATTTTTGGAAGTTTTTCAGTTCAATCTCTTCAATAATTTTTGACAGGAGAGAGATACAGTTGAGGCATTGAAACCTTTGTAAAAGAAATAACATTACCACACTGGGTGGCATACACTGGCTGAGAAGGAGAACCTGAAAAGTTTAGAAGGGAAGACATGGTAGGGTGAGGTATAATACTGTAGAGAAGAAAAAAATTGATTGGAAATTTATGATGTGGACATGGCTCAAGAGAGGAATTTTGTGGTTTGGTGGACTGGTATGGCATGGGTTACTGTGTTCCACATGTTTATGGCTTTAGGAAAACAATTAAGCATGCACAGTGATTCTGGACCCATTTTTCCATTGTTTAACAGGGTTATGGCCTGGGAGAAGTTCTACTGTAGCTGGCAAGGTGCATTAATTGTCACCTCCTGAATAACTCCAGCACCTAATTTCATTTACCCCAGTACATACCTGGATCCATTACGCAACCTGTGATGAGCTGTAAGATTTGTCTATGAAACTGTTGATAATATTATTATTAATCAACAGAACTATGACTATTCTTATTGAATATAATAATAAAAATTATTCTAACCACTATTGAACAATTAAATAATTAATTATTTCTTTTACTTGCTATACACTACTAGTGATTAAAACAGTAAGCAGGAATTGTCTACAAGAAGTATTTAATAATAAAATTCTTTATTAAAATGATAAAATTATTTTAATATATAATTATCTTTTACAAAATAATTATAAGTATAATTTGTAAAAAAACCTTTAAGAATTAATAATAAATCACTCACTAATACTCCAATGAGCATTAGAAAGAGATTGGTAGAGAGATTTGACGTGTAATGGTGGATTTAAAGGATCAAAATTGATTCAGAACAATATTACAGCAATATAAAGTTGATTTCTATGATTTCACGTCTTTCTGATTGATTCTTAAAGAATTAAAGCAATTAAGAAAAGATTTTACCTAATACTTACTTGTTGGTAACAAAGATATAATTGGATAATAAGATGATTTTGGAGAAAACAGCAAGAGGAGGCCTCTTGTAAGTCTGAGATAGCTCACAGAGGCATTCAATGGAGCAAACTGACAAAAAGTGAGGGAGAAAATAATAATCCTTTGTGGATTAATTATTGCATCATCTGTTGTCATGTAAGATTATCATAATTACTTAATTGATGCTTTTACATGACTACCAACTAAGATATGGTTTAAGAATAAAAGGAGTAACAAATGGAGATATTATTTTATTAAAAAAAAATTAATTTCTTAAAGTTATCAATTTTGTTGGAAATTCCATTACAGGTTGTATTTTATGTGAAATTTTGAAGATTCAGTATTTCACATGGAATTATCAAAAATGGACTGTAGGTAAAACCTTGAATTTTACTTATGAAACTGTAATTATTTTTGGTTTATTTATAGAAATTACTGTTCTCTATTGGTCCTGGAAGTTTCAGAAAGATTAATTAAGAATTGTATTTTTAATGAATTTTTGAAGGTTTTACCTCATTTCTATGTAGAATTGCAAATAACATTATATAGCAGGTTGCTATGACGTAAATAAATGGATAGTAGTCCAAAAAGGGTTTTAATTACTATTTTGACGTTTATCCATGGAAAATCATACAAAATTGACATAGCTACAGGAGTCTAAGTTGCTCTTTACCTCTCTGTCACATCAAAATAGTAGTTTATTTGCAATTTTCTTATGATTTAATGAGATTTTAACTTTGTAACTAGGTTCCAAAAAGGTTTTAGTATGCTAATGGGGCCAAGATCAGCCATTTATCAAAGCCTTAGAACTATTCACGCCTCAGAGGCCTCAGAAGTTGGGTACCCTGGCGCTCTTTGATGTCTTTTGTCCCCCTTAGCCATTTTCACATCAAAAATAGAAATTCAGGCTTAAAGACCTATATCCACTATGGGTGTATCAAAACTGTATTTAAGAGTACCATAAAATTAAGTGCCACAAACATGAATAACACTGTTCTTAGTGTATATGTAACATGGGAATTCTTGCATTCCCATTATTTTGGCATAAAACTGATCAAAACAAAAATTTTCACAATTCTTTTATGTGGTATTGATGATGTGGAGTTAAAGTATTTTCCATATTACCACCTCTTAGAGTTAATTTAAGCTTATTCACTCTATGGAGCTACCCTAGGTGAAATTTTGTGTAGAATCCAAATCTAGCCTTAAATCCATGGATTTACATACTCACAAAAAAGGTATTCATCTTTTCTGAAATAAAAAATGATGAATTTTGAATATATGCATGACCTATGGGTTATGCATAGTTCAAAATTTATTTTTAAAGATAGTTGTGGCCTATTTGGATATGTAAAATATACCTCAAGGCTCACATTCCCTCCCACCAAAAAATAAAATTGTACTACAATTTTATCAATGGTATAAAGAAGAAAAAGGCCCCAAAGGGGGTTAATGTCCAATTTCCAACCTCTTTACCTTACTGGGATCAAGTATTTTAAAGCAAATTTATAGACATATTCAGGCTTGTGTCCTTCTTTCATGTCTAAATCTTCTTAAGATCTTATCTGAGTCAGGTATTCCTGATTCTGCCAGCCATTCATCTTCATGTACCTGATTTCTATATTTGAAAAGATATTTTCTTTGATTTTTCCCCCTAAGTCTCATTTCTTTAATGAATTTATTTATCTTTTTGTCTTCACTCTGTTCCACTAGTGGTACAGTCAAAGGAGTTGGGTTCCTTGAAGGAAACAATTCTTTTTCAGCTGGTTGACAAGAATTTATCAAGCTTACTGGAAAGGTGAGGTGTTTATTTTCTAATTCACCACTCAATTCCACTTTAACTGCATTGGTTCCATGTAAGGCAACAATCACAAAAGGTCCTAAATAAGAATCTTTAAGTTTCTTTGGGCCTTTGATATTATTAAAATTCAAGGTTGAAACCAGAACTAGGTCCCCTACTTTGAAGTATGGTACCTTTTGACTCTTGTCCCACTTCTGTTTTTCATAGTCAAAAGCATCATCCATACTCTGTTTTGCATGATGTTTCACTTTATAAAGAATTATCTTGAAGGTGGAGGCTGTAGGATGAATTTCAATCAAGTCTTTCCTCAATGTGTCTTCTGGGAGTCTTGGATTCCATCCTTCTTCTAACATAGCAGGAGTTTGTCCTGTAGAAGATTGGACTGATGTCTTATATGCCAATTCCAATGCAGGTATTAGAGTGCACCAGTCATGGGTAAAGCCATCTGAGTCTTTGAATTCTAACCCATAAGCACAGAATCTCCTGATCATGTCTTCTAAAGTTTGAATCATTCTCTCTGCTAGTCCATCTGTTTGAGGGTGATATGCTGTTGAGAATGATAACTTGGTCCCAAACAATCTGTGAATATTGGTCTAAAGTGCAGATGTGAACTTGGGATCTCTGTGACTTATGATATTCTTCAATAATCCCATATGAGAAATAAATCTACTCAATAGAAGGACACCTTTATCCATAGCAGTGTCATCTTTATGACATGGTAAGAATATGGGAGTCTTTCTATATCTGTCTACAATGACTAAACAAGAATTATAACTTTTGTCACCACTTTGAGAGAGTTCTGTGACCCAATACATATGAACAACCTACCAAGGGGATTTTGGTTCTTGAATATGAATCATCAGTCCAAATTTCTTGCCTGTACTCCTGTTTGCTCTTTGGAATCTGACACAGGTATGGTAATATTCAATGGTTTCCTTTCTCCAAGATGGCAACCATGCAAAGTTTTCACTTTTTCAATTGTCCTGTCTTCTGACAGGTGTCCAGAGTAGATGATATCGTGGAATTAATTAAGAATGGTATTGATAAGCAATCTGCTACACAATGTAATTACACAAGAATTTTTGGTTCTGTGGTAAATTATTCCATCAAACAAGTGAAATATTCATTCATAATAGGAAGCTTTCCAAACATTAACCAGTGAATTGACTAAAGATGTGTCTTGAAGTCTTTATCTAACAAGGAAGTCAAGATATGGAAATTCTTGTTCTGCTTATAAGATTCTCTGACTTATTCAAAGAATTCAGTCCCAGAATCAATCATGTTAATTTCTTCAATTGGAATCTGTGGTTCTGCTTCCAAAGCTACATAAGCTGGTCTATCAGGAGTATTGTTTAATTCCCACCTCCTAAGTCCATCAGAATTCTTGTGAATGTTTCCTGCCTTATGAGCTATAGTCATGTTACCTCTATATTCTTGAATGGCTATTTTCCATCTCAACATATGTTGTGGTATTCCATACCATTTTTTTTTTCACCAGGCTCAAGCTCATAGTACCCCAAAACAGCAGTAAATCCAGCCTACAGGCAGACTTACACTCAAATTTTACACCAAAAGGTCAGTTTTACAGCAAGAAGCTGTATTTAACTCATAAAACCATGGCACAGGCACCAAATGGCAGTGTATGTGTTTAAATAAATTATTCAATTTCATTATGCATATGTAAAAATCAAGTTACATATAGTAAACTAGTTACAACAAATAAGGTACCACCCTTTAAATTACACACCCCACCCAGCTTTACACCCCCTTACAGCCACAGGACTCATGCAGCAGGAAAATGACACATGCATTAGTTATACAGCCAACTTGCATTCAAAGTCACATGATGCAAAGCCCAGCCCCATGGAATTACTGAAACTCATTTACAACACAGCCACAGGAGTACCTTATCTTATATCCAAAGTAACCCCACTTGAAACCTTAAAACAGAATCAGATTTATTTACACCACTCATCATCTCATGCAAACCAAAGCTAGTTACAACAGGCTGCATGCAGTACACAATTTTAATTAAATCTCAACCACATGACTATGCACAGCATGTGTCAAACTCAAAAATCACATCATCTCATACATAACAGTAAGTTCACCAGTGCAAGAAATTATCACCTGACCTCATTTTAAAGTTCAACAAGAATAGGAACAACCATGACACCTGCATAAATTACACAGCCACTTCTACCAAGCCTAAAATATGACATATGCAAAGGAAATACAAATTCATCATGTGATACTGAACCCACCAACAGCATATCATGTGACATAAAAAAGGCTGTGCACATGAAAAATCCTCAGCCAAAATGAAATCAACTCATGCATGCAAGGAAAATCCAAGAAAATCACATCATAATTAGCTCACCAAAAGACCATCATGTGATGAAAGAAGGCTGTGCAGAGAAAAATTATCACCAAACCTTAAATCACCTGACCCATGCAAGAAAGGGCCTCACCAAAAATGGAGTCACATGATGAAATCAAGAGGAATTAAAGTGGAAAAAGACAGCTCCCATGGAGGGCCCTCTGGGCTCCCAAAAGGTATAAATAGAGGGGCTCTCTCCACCCAAATTTCAAAATCCCCCCCATGCAAATTATATCCCATGCACATTATATCCACTGCAAAGTAGGAGCATAGGAATAATTCATCCCTCATCTGGGAGGTAGTCCAGTATATTGTAGTAAATTTACTTTCCCAGTAGCTAAGCTCAGTGGAAGTATAGTGTTGAAGATTACCCAGTAGCTAAGCTCAGTGGAATCTTATTATTATTAAAATAGAAATAAAAATTACCCAGTACCCAAGATTAGAGTTACTACTCTATTAAAATATTTCACCTAGTAAAATTAACACCATTTATCAAGATCTTAAAATTCACTTACCCCTTTTTAAAAAAAAATATTAAATATCAAAGAATCTTACCTCTTAATTTTAACAAATACAATTTTATCTTATTATTAACCTCTCTTAAAAAAAATAACAAACCTTTAAAGAAATTATTTTAATCTATTATAGCTATACCTTAACAAAATTACCTTTATCAACACCAATCAAAATTTCCAGAAAAACTTAAATAACCCATCCTACCAAGGATTTATCACCAAGAAGAAACAACTCACTTCAATTTAACCAAAAAAAAATATTAAAATTAAACAGACAAGTATTTCATTAAAATCTCAAATTTAACCAAAATAACTAACATTATTTTTTTTATTATTTATTGAATAGGTCTGATCTGAGACTGCTGAATTTTGTCTTCTGCAGTTGTAAAGCCACTTACTAATTTTATTTTGGTTTGTGAGCTCCAAGGAAGATTTTGTTCAGTATTTTAGGAGGGGCAGGCAATACACCCTTGCCACCCTTGGTTACAGGAGTTATTAGCAATTCAAAACTAGTTACCTGTGATTTCCCCCTCCAGGTACTGCCTCATTTTAATCCCACACAAGAGGAGTTCCCACAATGTCTGTTGGGAGTTTTCATGTTAAGAAGTGATTTAATGGCATTACAGTCAGTTATTACTTCAAAAACACTGCCATAAAGATAATAGTCTAATTTAGCAAGTGCCCATACCAAACATAAGCACTCCCTCTGGCTTGCACCATATCTGGCTTCTGTTGGTTTTATTTGTCTTCAGATGTAACAAACTGCTGCCTCTGTAGGTTTGTAATTAATAAATTGGAATTGATGTAGGACTGCCCCTAATCCATATCCACATGAATCAATGTATGATTTGAAAGGTATATTCCAGTCAGGAATGAGGAGTAAAGGTGCTTCTGTATGGGCTTTCCTTATCTTCTCATAAGCTTTAATCCTTTCCTGTGTAATCTCAAATACTGTCTGTTGATCACAGATTCTATAGAGTGATTTGGCTACAATTGCAAAGTCTTTCAGGTGTTTCCTGTAATAACTGGCAAATCCAAGAAAAGACATAATTTCTTTCTTAGTCTGGGATATTGGCTCATATAACACTGCTGCCACTTTATTTTTGTCAATGCCCAAGCTTAAAACAGAAACAATATGTCATAAAGCCTTAAGTTCTTCAAAGACAAAGTTAAATTTCTTGAGTGAAATCTTCATATAAACCCCTGTAGCTTTGTCAAGTACTCTTGTAAGTCTTTTAAGGTGCAAAGACCACGAGTGAGAACATATGATAATATAATAGATATAATTGATAAGAAATACTTCATATAATTCTGTGGGAAAGATAGTATTCATCATTCTTTGATAATGGGATGGTGCAATTTCAATGCCAAATGGAATTCTAAGATACTCATAGATACCACAGTGAGTGATGATTCCAAGTAATCTATTAGTCTTGTGCATCAAAAATTTTTGATGAAAGCCTTTCAATGAATACATGGATTTTATATACTTGGCTTTAGACAATTGGGTCAAAGTTTCTTCGATTCTAGGAATTGGATAGCTATCTGGAACTGTGTAGGTATTCAGTGCTCTAAAATCACCAACTATTCTAGATTTGTCATTGTGCCAAGCAATAATAACAGGTTTTGTCACCTAAAATTTGTCATTATGGCCTAATTTCCCCAGTACACCTAGTTGGGTCAACTCTTGGATATGTTTTTTTCCAATGCTTCTCTAGCTCTGGAACTGGCTGTATAAGCTGGGCTCCTAAGTACTGGAGGATATGGTCTTTCAACATTAAGAGTAATATCAACTTCATACCTTTTGATAGTGCCTAATGGTTCATTATCAGAAGAAAAAGCATTTTATTATGTGTACAATCTTAGAATTCCTCATCTTAAAAGACTACTTATAGAGTAACACACTCATTACTTATTAGAAAATCCTCTCAGAAGAGGTGCCCCAATTACCCCAGTCAACATCATGTTGGGCATAGTAATTGGGAAAGTTGTCAATATAAAAGAGTCAATGGGATGTCTCTTGTTCACCCATTGACTCACATTCTTTCACTCATATCACACCTACAGGTGTGTTATTATCTTGTTGCTGCCTCTCCAATCATATCATAAGGTATTAACACCTTATTAAACAGTCAGTTTTATAGGTTATGGGCCCAGACGCGATTGCTGGATCTGCTGCGCAAAAGAATGGTGTACCCATTCTTTTCAAAAAAATTATTCAGAATGGGATGCAGCAATAAGGGCATTTTTCTTATACATTGGATTCTTGGATTACGTTGATGGTGACATCAATCCCCCATCCAAATTAAACTCAGACATCTTTTTCAAGTATAAGGAGATGAAACAAAAATCTGCTGGTGTTATATGTCAGTCACTTAACACCAACAATCAAGCAAAGTTTCTAACCAAAGAAAATGAGAAAAATCCCTTAGAACTATATGCTGCAATCTCTTTGTACTACCAATCTAGTAAAAGTAAAAATCAGGCCAGAACTTTTTGTACCTTACTAGCAGTCAAATGCAAAGACAAGGAGCTAGAAATATTCACCAGTGACATTAGAATACAACTCATGAATTTCAAATCAGTTGGGATTCGTGTAGGAAAACCTCCAATTGTGATAGACATATCCAATGAATTATTGGCCAAAATAATCATCAGTAAACTATCTGAAGGATACAATAATCTAAAAAGGATGATTTATGAAATGCGACCATTGGAGACAGCAAAAGTAGTTTCAAAAATTGATGATTACATCAGAGACAGCTATTCAACTACTAAAGGATCTGATGAAAGACAACAAGTTAAATCAGAATCGGCATTCAAAGTACAAAACTATTCATACTGCAGCAATGGAATACACAACCCTACAACAAAGCATTCAATTGAAGATTGTAGACAGTTAAAAAGAAACACCAACCAATAAGCACAGAAAAAAAAATGAAAAGAAGAAAGCAAACTCCGCAAGCACTAATCAAGAAACAACGTTTGAAGAAAGCTACTCTTCTTCAAAAGAAATTCCTGTTGTTAGGTATTCCAAAGCTTTTGTAACTAAATGCAATTCTGAAAACTTAAACCCTTACCTTGACACTGCTGCCTCAAGTCACATGGTAGGAGATAGAAGAGCCTTTATGACATACACTGAGAAGGACATGTCTGTTGAAACGGCAAATGGTTCTCAGACACCTGTGCTAGGACACGGTAAAGTCCGATTTCTGTCAAATCGCAAGGTTATATCATTACATTGCCTCCATGTACCAGATCTGGCGGAGACACTGGTTAGCATGGGAAAACTTGGGAAAGCGGGGATCACAATCCACAAAACAAGCTAATCTTTGTTTTCAGTTAAAAAGCACAACTCTGTGCTGATGAATGGGAAGTTCAACTACAACCTTTTTGTTATTGACATGAAGATATGTTTTCCAAAATCAAGAGTTGCATCAATGATTAAAGCACCAGATTTTCTGCACAAGAGAACTGGAAAACCAGGCAATGAAGTATTAAAAAAGATGTATCCCGGTGTAAAGATTCCAGAATTCTGTGAAGCTTGTGCACTGAGCAAGTTGAAAAAGCTACCTTACAAAGGAACACTACGTCGAGCGAAGGCTCCTGGAAATACCATCCACTCTGAGCTTTCTGGAAAAATCTCTCCACCAAGAATTGGTGGAGGAAATTACTACCTCAAATTAACAGATGACTTCAGTCGTTTCAAATCAATTTACATCCAAAATAAGAAGTCAGATACTGGTGCAGCAATTAGGGATTATGTACACAAAATTGAACGAAAGCATGGTAATTGTGTAAAAGTGTTGGTAAATGACAATGGTGAGCCCCATATCAGAAAGAGGAAACAGATTGACAAGTGAAAAGGCCAGAACACTTCTATTTACTTCGAATCTTCCCACCAACTTCTGGGGTGAAGCAGTTGTAACTGGCACTTTCCTGGAAAATGTCACACCATGCAGTTCAATCAACAACAAAACACCATTTGAACTATGGAATAACTACAAGTTCAATCTATCTTGGCTTAGAACATTTGGCTGTTGATGTGATGTGAACATACCCATAACCCTTTGAAAGGGGAAATTCAAGCCTATGTCAAGAAAAGGGATTTTTCTTGGATATGATTCCAATAAACACAACTGGCAGATCATGCTTGAAAATGGAAAAATAACCAAATGTCATGATGTCATATTAGATGAACATATATTTCCTGGGCCTTCAGTAAAATAAAAACACCAATATTTAATTCAGTACAGTGATGACTTCAGTGTCGCTCACATCATTGATCACAAGAACATAAGTCAAATAGAATCATCATCCAACAATGATGATTATCCTGCAAGAATTCCAACAACTAAACCCGGATGGGATTACAAACTTACATCAAACCAAGCTGCAAAACACGTATTGGCTGATATCAATGAATCTAACATCCTTTCATCAAAAAGATGAGCACATGCAGAAGTACAATCAATAAACTCAAATTCCAAAAATCCAGCCTCGTGGAAAGAAGCAATGTCACTTCCTGACAAGTCCCTTTGGGTTGAAGCACTGAAAAATGAACTCAACAATTTGATATCAAGAGGCGTCTTCATTGAGACAACTTTACCAAAGGGCAGCAAACCAGTTGGAAACTGTGTTTAATTCAAAAGAAAGTCTGACAGCAATTGAAAACTTATTAAAAATAAAATACAAATTTGCGTGCAAGGATTCTCCCAAAAACAAGGTGTGGATTACAATGATACTTTTTCTCCAACAGGTAAATTTAGTTCATTGCGATGTCTACTAGCCATTGCAGCACACAAAGGTCTGGAAATACATCACATGGATGCATTAGCAGCGTTTCTTAATCCGACTTTGGAAGAAGAAATCTACATGACAATGCCTAGCTTCTTATCTGCACACTCCTCTGACAAGGTATGGCAGCTAAAAAAGCCCCTATATGGCTTAAAACAATCATCACAATATTGGTATCTGGATGTCAGGATGATACTATGATAAAGGTATAACTAGGCTAATTACAACTTTAACTGTGTATGTGACACGACAGAAAATGATTTAAAAAAAGATTTATAAAGGTTTATAATAAGATAAAAGGGTTCTACTATTGAGAAATAGTGGTGGTGAGCGCTATTGAGAACCCTGGGTGCAGGCTTTATCTGTTGGATTCCAATAATAAAGTCTACAATAATTAAAGATTATAATTATACCTGATTATTTAACCAAGAGTAAAACTGTTTTTGACAGTTTACTACGTAGGTTATTCAAGAGCATGATGAGGAAAGGTTTTTGGCAGTGAAAAGCCCTCCTTTTATCCTGAAATTGAGGTGAAAAGGCTGTTAGACCTTTTCACGTAGAGGAAGTGAAGATTTTTCACTCCTCATGACAGGCTTGTGGCTTGAAAACAGCCTGTATACTCTGTATTGGGCTCAGATGTGGTTTTGAAACCACATCTGGGCAGTTTTCACCAATACAGGGTGAAAATTTTCATCTGGGGACCTCACAGCCTGATTCTGATGTGTATGACGCGTAGAATGCTGTACAGAAACTGTATGGGACCCCAGTATTGACTGAAATATGAGGTATTGAAGTAAAAACATGCTTCTTCGTCTATTTGACACCTCATATTCATGGTTATGGGATATTATCCCATGGTAAGGCTGTATATGACAGCAGGTGGGATTTTGACCTTAAAATGGTCATAACTCTGTCAGTTTTTGAGATATCAAGCTCAGAATTGGTTCATTGAATAGCTCTATATGAGCTCTACACAATGGTACCAAACTTGATATGGCTATCATTAAATATGGCAAAGTTATCCCATGTACAAGTATTTTTGTACATTGGCATGGTTTGGGCAAAAGCTGTATTAAGCTTGTTTGGCCAATAACTTCTGTTGTAGTTGACCTATGAGGAAATGGATGGCACCATCAGATAGCCCTGATTGTGATCTTTCCAAAAAGACCCCACTTTAAGTATCTCACACTAAAACTGTAGAAGTTAGATGAGAGGTGAATGTTTTGTTCACCCTTATTTGGTCTGAATTTGACCATAACTCAAGTAATACTGGTGCTAGCTCAGTTTGGCTAGTACCATTAGATAGCCCTGGCTTAGAGCTTCATTTTGAATACCCATTTGATGGGGTTAAGCCTCTCCTTCTAGATTTTAGATGAGAGGTGAAAATTAAGGTTTATGCTCAGCAATAACTTTGAGCAGGAATAACTTTGTTATTTCTTGTCCTATGGTGATGGGACTTATATTTTCAGGAAGAGGTGAGTTTCCTCTTTCTTTTGATACCTTTTGAGCTAATTTGGCTCAGTTCCATGTTTTGGTGGTATTTTGGCTATACCATTGGTTTATGGTATTTTGGCTGTCATGCTTGTGCTCTGGTTTTGAGTCACAGGCTGACATACCCTCCCTCTAAAAAAGGCTCATCATTGATAAGACTGTTCAGGCCTCCTAGAGGCTCTGAATCTCCTTAAATGAAGGTTCCCATCTGGTATGGCATCCTCTGCCAACCATTTGTCTTTGTCAGCTGTCTGGTTCTTGAATCTGACTAGATATTGTCTCTGATCCTTCCCATTAAGTCTGATTTTTCTGGCCCTGATGATTTTACTCACAGGTCCAGGAGAGTCTTCTACTTCCACTATTTCTGGTGGAGTGATGTTTTTCTTCCTGGAGGGGAATTTATCCTCCTCTGTTTGGAAGTATGGTTTGACCAGGCTCACTGGAAAGACTGGGTGTTTCCTAGAAAACTCCTCAGTGAGCTTGACCTCTACTGCATTCTTCCCTATCAACTTAATGATAGTGAAGGGCCCTACAAATGAGTCTCTCATTTTCTTAGGTCCTTTGAGATTGTTAAAGTTCAGTGTAGACACTAACACCTGGTCCCCTTCTTTGAAGTCAGGTTCCATATGTGACTTGTCCCACCTTTGCTTGTTATACTCTTTGGCCTCAGCTATGCATTTGGCAGAAGTATCACAGGCTTTCTTCCACATATCATGGAAGTCTTTGGCCGTGGGGTGGATGGTCAGAAGATTTTTCTTCAAGTGATCCACAGGTAATAGGGGATTCCACCCTTTCTCTACCAGTGCAGGTGTTTTTCCTGTGGTAGAGTGCTGGCTTGTATTATAAGCCAGTTGGACTGCTGGTAAGAGGGTGACCCAATCATGGGTATATCCCTCATGGTCCTTGTATTCCATGCCATAGGCACAGAACCTCCTGAGGATGTCCTCCATTGTTTGGATCATCCTCTCAGCTAGGCCATCTGTTTGTGGATGGTAAGCTGTAGAAAAAGCAAGCTTGGTGCCAAGCATGTCATATAAATTGGTCCAAAATTCAGATGTGAATTTTGGGTCCCTGTAACTAATTATGATCTTAGGGACTCCACAGGTGGATATGATGTTATTCCAAAATAACAGAGCAGTGTCCATGGCTGTGCCCTCTTTATGGCATGGTAGACATCTCATGCTCTTGCTGAACCTATCAACTATGATTAAGCAGGCATTGTAGTTTTCTTTGCCTCCTGGGACAAGTCCTGTGACCCAGTCCATGTTGATGGTTTCCCACGGGTGTTTGGGTTCTTCTATGTGTTGAAGCAACCCATATTTCTTCCCATGTTTTCTATTTGCCTTTTGGCATCTTTCACAAGTGTTGATGTATTCACTCAACTCTTGCTCCCACTTGGGCCAGCAAGCTGTGCTTGCTACCCTCTATTTAGTCCTGTCCTCACTCATGTGTCCCATATAGGGGCAGTCATGGCATTCCTGCAGGATTAAAGAGATGTGGTCTCTGTCTATCACTGTGAGTGCACTGGTGTGCTTGTCTCTGTGATAAATCAGGCCATCTATAAGGAAGAATTTATTGTCCTTATAGGCCCTCAACCAGGGTTCCTCCAGCTGGGTTTCCAGTTCTGGGCTCCTGTATTTTTGTTGAAGGAGTTGGAGTAGTATGCTACACTGTTTGTGTTTAGCATAAGATTTCAGTACTGCATTGAAGAATTCATTGTGCAGTTCTGAGGAACTTATCCCCAGTATGGGGGTTTCTGTCCCTTCTGAATCAGTGTTTCCACTGTCAAGGGTACCACTCCCTGGTGCCCATTCAGAGAATCTGAAGTTCTTCTTCCTATTTATTTCCATAAAATGGATAGGAATTTTTGCAGCAACTTCAGGGTCATAAGCTGGATTGCTTTTGACATTGCCCAGTGGCCATCTGCTAAGGCCATCTGCATTGGTATGGCTTTTACCTTCCTTGTATATGATGGTCATGTTCCCTCTATACTCCTGGATGGCTATTTGCCATCTCAGCATGTGTCTATTAGTAGTCTTCATGTTTAGGAAAGACTTCAAGGCTGTGCAGTCTGTGTAGACTTCAAAGACTGCTCCTTCCAAATAATAATGGAGTTTTTCTAGAGCCCAGACTAGACATAGACATTCTGTCTGGGTGGCCCCATACCTGGCTTCTGAATCTTTCAGTTGCCTGGAGATGTAACATATTACACCTTCTCTTGGTTCACCATCCACAATTTGTCTTTGGTGAAGGGCTGCTCCCAAGCCTTGGCTGCATGCTGCATCTATATATAACTTGAATGGTAGTTCAAAGTCAGGCAAGATGAGCACAGGTGCATTTGTGAGTTCATATTTGATCCTCTCATATGCATCCCTCCTTTCCTTGGTTATTTCAAAAACTACATCCTTTGAGCATAACTTGTATAAACTACTAGTTATGTGTGCAAAGTTTTTAATGTGGTTTCTATAGTAGCTAGCAAACCCAAGGAAAGATTGCATCTCTTTGATGTTCTTTGGTACTGTTTTTTGCAGTACTGCTGCTACTTTGTTCTGGTCAATTGCCAGACTAAGGCCTTAGACTTTGTGTCCTAGAGCTAGCAGCTCTTGTTGGCCAAGATTACACTTTTTATATGAAATTTTCAGATTGATGGGTGTACATTTACTTAGCACTCTGTCTATGTATTGTACATGGTCTTCACATGTTTCTGAGTATATAATGATATCATCAATATATATGTAACAACCATCCATCAGGGGTAAGGGTATTCATTCATACACCCACTCAGAACACCCCAAATCAGCAAATCCAGCATCTGTATCAGCATTCAATTTCAGCAATCTTCATTCTGAACATGCATACAGCTTGGTACCTCAATACAGCCTGTCAATACCTGTACAGGCTGGATTCACCCAATACAGTTTCAATACACCAAGATGAAACTGTATGATCACTCCAATACACCACACCTCTTGTACAGGTTCTGTACAGCCGTACAGGACCTGTATTGGCCAGACTCAATTCAAATCATCAAGTATTCTCATGAAAACTCCTCCTCTGGATCAGGGCTGGTGATTCTCACATATACCAGCCCCTCTTCCTCCCCCCTGGGGACTTTTCCCCAGTTAATTAATTTAGTTGATTTATTATTATCTGAATATTCTTATCCTTATATTTTTGGGTATTATATTTATTTAATCTTAAGTTAGTCTTTGCCTTTTTTCTTTCTTCGCCTGTACAGTATGAGTTGGGTGGCCATATCCTTATTAACCCTTCTCTTTCCATTCTGACAGGTTGAAACAGTGGACTTGGACTTGTTTGTGGTTGGCTCTTCTTTTTCTTACTCTTATTCTTTGTTGCTGCTTTCTTATTTTTATTCTTTTAGTAATTCATTATTCACACTCTTAAGTGTATCCATTCTTGTCTTATCTTTGAGCCCTCCATAAGTGAGTCCCAGTTTACTGAGTGCCAGGCCCTCTTCACTTCGAAGAGCCCCTGTGACAATATACTACCATCCAGCCTTCCATTATTTCTTCTTGAAATATGGTGTCCATCATCCTTTGGAAGTGGGCTGGTGCATTCTTGATGCCAAATGGCATCCTGGTGTACTCATATATGCCCATATGGCATATTATTCTGAGAAACTTCATGGAGTTTGGTTTAACTCCATTTTGGTGAAAGCCTTTCATACAATCCATCTTGGTTATGTATTTGGCTTTGGCTAGCTTATCCAAGGCATGAGGTATCCTTGGTATAGGGTACCTTTCTGCTTTTGTGTAGTTATTCAGGGCTCTAAAATCTCCACACAATCTAGACTTGCCATCATGCCAGGTGATCAGGACAGGAGTGGTGATTTCCACTATTTCATTATGTCCAATCTTCCTGATGACATCCATGTCCAGGAGTTCATTGATGTGTTTTTCAATTTCTTTCCTGGTCTCCAGACTTGCTGGATAAGGAGGTCTCCTCAGCATGGGTGGATAAGGTCTTTCCACATCCAGATATAGTTCTATATCATGGCCTTTAATCTTGCCTAGTGGTTCTTCACCAATGGCAAATGCTGGTCTGTTTTTTCTCAGCATCTTCAGTAAACTTAGTTTTTGTTTACTGCTGAGGGTAGTGCTAAACTGTCCCTCCTTGAATTCCTTCAAGAGTTCTTCTAGTGGGTCTTGTGAAGATATGTGGTATATATCAAGTGAAAATTTCTTCTCCTTGTTGGTACCAATGGTAATGTGCCTGTTTTTACTGTTGTAAATATCTATGCCATACATCCTCTGGTAATTTGTTCCCAGTAAAAACCCTTGGATGTGGGCATCTTCAAGCACTACAAACTCTGGATTGAGTCTGATATTACCCTTCCTGTGGGGTATAATTATCTCTTTGATAATTGTCCCAATGGAAGTCATCTTTCCTGATGCACTTTTGAAGTTCTTTGCCTTAGTGGGCAAGAGCTGTTTTTCCCAGTTTGGGAAGTGGTTATCCAGATATTTTCTGGCCACTATGGAGCAATGTGCTCCACTGTCAATGATCAGTGGGTGCTGAGCAGTGTCAATACATACAGTCATTTTTGTGGCTGTTCCATGTATATATGCCATTCCTTTGGTTGGTGTAACCAGGAATGTTTGTGCATCCTGTGTGTGTTTGCACAAGCTCTTGTTGGCAGTGTCCTGTGGCATGCCTGCTTCCAACTGTATATCCTGGATTTCCAATGGGGTTTCCTCTTGGTATTCCACTAGAAGTTCCTCTCTTGGGTCTTGATCATCATCAGATAGTTCTCTGATGGCATCTCCCATAGAGTCTGATTCAGAATCCTCTGTTGGAGGTTCTTCTTCAGGAACTTCTTCTATAGCATAGACTTTTTTCTTTGCTTTTGGACAGTTGTTGGCATAGTGGTCTGTTGAACCACAATTGTGACAAGAATTATTCTTCTTTGCAACTTCTGCCACTATTTCTCTGGGTTTGTCTTTAAAGTCTACCCTGAAAGGTTGTTTCTCTTTGAAAGTATTGCTTCTATATGGGGTGAATTTCCCTATATTAGTCCTTTTCCATATGTCTTGTAAGGTATTGGCTATATCATTTAGAGTGCAATTTTGGTTGCATCTGCACTTTACTGCATGCTCTAGTTCCCCTGGCAGTTGTGTCAGAAGTTTATGATTCCTCATTTGAATGTTCATTTGAGGATCAATGGCTTTAAGTCTTTTAGACTGTCTAAGACACCACTCATATGGATCTTTGTCCACAGAGTATTTGTCATTTTCAAATGACATGGTCTTTTGCCATATCCAAGTTCCATTACTGTACTTTTGGATTATTTGACTCTTCCACCATGGCCAATTTCTTCTGCCATGGATTTCTTTCATTTCAGTGTACCATATACTTGCATGACCTTTAAATGCAGTATTCAGTCTAGCAGTAATCCAGTAATCTGGTATGCTTGGTACATCAATGAAGAGTCTATCAATATAATCTATGAGTTCCATATGATCATATTCTCCTGATCCAGAGAATTTGGGCCAGCTTGAGGCCTCAGGAAGCTGTTTCAAGGCTTCCTTCTCTGAATAAGACATGCCATCTCCATCCTGGTATTGTGATGGAGATCTTGCCTTATGCAACAACATGGCATCTGGTTTGATGTCATATGGTTGATATGGATTCTCCATAGCTTGGCCTTGTGGTTGGGGCTTTAAGCTATGGTAGGCATCAAACAATTTGTTGATGTCTTGGTTCAGACACTCCCTGTCCCTGCTGCTATGGTGTTGTTCTTCAGAGACTCAATTCAGTCTCTTGTTGGTTTCTTCAGAGGCTTTGCTCAGTTGAGCATATCCTTCCTGAAGGTTTTTAACTATCTGCTCCAATGAGGCTTGAGTTTTTCTCATCCTCTCTTGGGCAGCTGCAAATTCTGCAGCCTGATTTGTAGATTGCTCAGCATATTGGGACATTTGCAACCACAGTGTGTCACTGTTGATGTTGCTCTCAGATGTGATAATGTTATTTTCAGTCTGAGTGGGGGTAATGTTTCTATTACTAGGACTACTGATTCTAGAGTGGTTTACAACTACTTCTGGTTCTTGTGTACTTCTTTTACCAAATTCAACAGCTTCTGGATCATGGGGTCTGACTCTTTCCTCCTCTGGTTGGAGGAGGCTTTGTTCTTGCCCTTGTTGCCTTGTCTTCTCCTGGAAACTTCCTGGAATTGTGAAGAATGGTGACTCTTGGCCACTGATCTGCTGGTTTCTGAATGGTGTGAAGCCACTGGAGAGCTGATTTGGCTGGCTCCTTGTGAACCTGAAGGAATCTGAGTAGGCCCTGTCTGGGTTAACTGTTCTTCTATGGCTTGGATAGTGGCTTGGTTCTCCCTTATCCTCTGTGCCCTTGCCTCCAGGAGTCTGTGCTGCCTGGTAGGGTTCCAACCCTTGGTGATTACCATAAGGTCCTTGAAGTCTATCTCTTTGAGACAGATCTTCTGGCAACTTGATCCCAGTTCTGCCCAGTGAGTTGCTAGGTTGAACCTCTTGTTGTCCATGCTTCATTGAAACAAATCTTTGAGGAGTTGGTGGATTTGAAGAACTTGATCCATATCCTTCCAGTCCTCTGGTTTGAGGTTTCTGGTGAATTGGAGTGTGAATGGCAAGGTTGATATTATCTCCCTCATTGTTTTGCCATCCACCACTGTGTCCAATGTGTCTTCTTTCAGGTCTTCTGGTTCTAGACATTCCTGCTCTATCCTCTGGCTGGTTCCTTTGAAAGCCAAGGTCTCTGAGGTATGCAGGGGACATATCAGTGTTTGCAAGCAGTCAAAAACTTTATGTTCTTAGGGTATTTACCTTTGACTGTGCCTTGTACAAATTTGTTATCTGCTGCTTTGGGCAGTTTGCCTTTGGAAGTTACAACTGGGTTAATAATTGTAATCTTCCCTGTACAAGTGGTTAAGGTTGGTTTACCTTGTATTGAAGCAGAGTTTTGTGGTTTTCTACTCCTCTGAGTGGCTATTGGTGTCCACTTCTTGGCTGTAATGAGGCCTTCACTAAGCCTTTTTCCTTTACCCCTGCTGCCCTCTGGTTCTGAGGGTGTCACTGGTGTGGTGGCCTGTGACTGGGTTTCAAGTGGGATGTAGTTTTCTTCCACTGAATTAGAACAGGAAAAAGAGGGCTTATGTCAGTTAAGACTTCTTAAAAGGCTGGTTTTGCACATCTAAGAATGGCCTCTGGGCTTGTATATTATTACAGTATTCCCTTGTATAATGACAGTGTAATTGAATTAACAATTTCACGTCAAAAATACAGCTTATGGTGTCCTGTCACACTGTTTGTGTGTCAGTATCCCTCAGATACACTTGTGGTTTGCAAGTGTATTCTGTAAAAGTGGTTTGTATACAAGTGTTATTGAATTAACAATACACTTGACCACGCCTCAACTGATGGCTTTTCAGTCAGAGGTGTCCTTATTCAGTCAATAATACAGGACTTTATTAGTGGCTTATGTGTTTTTATATGCAAAACACGCCAAAAATAATAAATTACTGTGGGTGTTAACCACGTAAAAAATACTCTTATAATATGAGTATATAAAAAAAAGGTAAAAATATATAAAATATATATATTTAAATAGAAATTACGCCTAAAAAGGATAAAACAATGTGTTAATAAGTCATAAAAAAGAGAAAAGACTTACTTGTAAGGTCCAAAAAAAAAAGTCAAAAACACGGCCAGGCCCCCAAAATGTCAGGATGATACTATGATAAAGGTATAACTAGGCTAATTAAAACTTTAACTGTGTATGTGACACGACAGAAAATGATTTAAAAAAAGATTTATAAAGATTTATAATAAGATAAAAGGGTTCTACTATTGAGAAATAGTGGTGGTGAGCGCTATTGAGAACCCTGGGTGCAGGCTTTATCTGTTGGATTACAACAATAAAGTCTACAATAATTAAAGATTATAATTATACCTGATTATTTAGCCAAGAGTAAAACTGTTTTTGACAGTTTACTACGTAGGTTATTCAAGAGCAGGATGAGGAAAGGGTTTTGGCAGTGAAAAGCCCTCCTTTTATCCTGAAATTGAGGTGAAAAGGCTGTTAGACCTTTTCACGTAGAGGAAGTGAAGATTTTTCACTCCTCATGACAGGCTTGTGGCTTGAAAACAGCCTGTATACTCTTTATTGGGCTCAGATGTGGTTTTGAAACCACATCTGGGCAGTTTTCACCAATACAGGGTGAAAATTTTCATCTGGGGACCTCACAGCCTGATTCTGACGTGTATGACGCGTAGAATGCTGTACAGAAACTGTATGAGACCCCAGTATTGACTGACATATGAGGTATTGAAGTAAAAACATGCTTCTTCATCTATTTGACACCTCATATTCATGGTTATGGGATATTATCCCATGGTAAGGCTGTATATGACAGCAGGTGGGATTTTGACCTTAAAATGGTCATAACTCTGTCAGTTTTTGAGATATCAAGCTCGAAATTGGTTCATTGAATAGCTCTATATGGGCTCTACACAATGGTACCCAACTTGACATGGCTATCATTAAATATGGCAAAGTTATCCCATGTACAAGTATTTTTGTACATTGGCGTGGTTTGGGCAAAAGCTGTATTAAGCTTGTTTGGCCAATAACTTCTGTTGTAGTTGAGCTATGAGGAAATGGATGGCACCATCAGATAGCCCTGATTGTGCTCTTTCCAAAAAGACCCCACTTTAAGTATCTCACACTAAAACTGTAGAAGTTAGATGAGAGGTGAATGTTTTGTTCACCCTTATTTGGTCTGAATTTGACCATAACTCAAGTAATACTGGTGCTAGCTCAGTTTGGCTAGTACCATTAGATAGCCCTGGCTTAGAGCTTCATTTTGAATACCAATTTGATTGGGTTAAGCCTCTTCTTCTAGATTTTAGATGAGAGGTGAAAATTAAGGTTTATGCTCAGCAATAACTTTGAGCAGGAATAACTTTGTTATTTCTTGTCCTATGGTGATGGGACTTATATTTTCAGGAAGAGGTGAGTTTCCTCTTTCTTTTGATACCTTTTGAGCTAATTTGGCTCAGCTCCATGTTTTGGTGGTATTTTGGTTATACCATTGGTTTATGGTATTTTGGCTGTCATGCTTGTGCTCTGGTTTTGAGTCACAGGCTGACACTGGAACTCACCAACTTCTTCAAATCAATCAAAATTTTTCCAAGAAAGGCTGATCTGTGCCTGTTCATTTCTAATGATGTTGGATGAGAATGTTTTGGGCATATTCATGTAGATGAAATGACTATTGCATCCAATAAAATTGAAAAATTCAAATCACTTATTGTGGAAAGGTTTGAGATGGAAGACCTTGGTCCTTCAAATTTTGTGCTAGGTATCAAACTAACAAGAAATAAAGCAACAAAAGAAATTTTCCTTTCACAAACCTCATACGTCAAGGAACTACTTCATGAATATGACATGGAAGATTGTAAAACAGTGGCAAATTCAAGAGTTTTGGCAGCCAGTGATGATGACCACCAACAATTCCTATCCCTCAACAAGAGCTATTGCCAAGCTATAGGGAAGATAATTTATCTGCAGGTCGCCACGAGACCTGATCTGGCGTTTGTCACTTCCCAACTCTTGCAATTCTTGGAAAAGCCAGGATACTCTCACTGGATTGTGTTCAAACACTTACTACAATACCTGGCTGGCACTCAAGACTTGGCACTCTGTCTGGGAGGCAGTGATTTTTCTCTCTGCAGCTATAGCAATGCACATTATGAAAACTGCATTAACACTCGACAGTCTGTCAGCCGATACCTTACAATGATAAGTAATAGTTGTATTAACTGAAAGAGTAGAAAACAAAAAACTGTCTCAACCTCTTATTGTGAAGCGGAATACAAAGCACAGTATGAAGGGGCAAAAGACCTTCTGTGGTTGGCAAGGCTTCTTGAGGAGCGGGGAACTTCAGTACCAAAGCCTTTACAACTCTTCCGGGACAATCAGGGAGCGATCTCCTTGGCAAAGAATCCTCAAGTTAACAAAAGATCAAAACACTTTGATTTTATTTTTCACTGGATACAAGAGAAGACAGCAAACAACACATTGAAAGTGGATTATATTGCAACTCAGAAGATGCTCGCTGATGGCCTAACAAAGGTTCTGGCTTGACCATTGCACACAAACCTTTTAAAGAACATAGGTTTAATTAAAGTAATGAGTGAGGGGGGTCTTAGAATTCCTCATCTTAAAAGACTACTTATAGAGTAAAACACTCATTACTTATTAGCAAATCCTCTCAGAAGAAGTGCCCCAATTACCCCAGTCAACATCATTTTGGGCATAGTAATTGGGACAGTTGTAAATATAAAAGAGTCAATGGGCTGTCTCTTGTTCACCCATTGACTCACATTCTTTCACTCATATCACACCTACAGGTGTGTTATTATCTTGTTGCTGCCTCTCCAATCATATCATAAGGTATTAACACCTTATTAAACAGGTGTGTTATTATCTTGTCGCTGCCTCTCCAATTATATCATAAGGTATTGAAACCTTATTAAACAGTCAGTTTTATATACAATACATTGATAAGTTCCTTCCTCCTTTTGGGTGTCAATGATGGATTAATTTTTGCTTCAAATAGTTGATCTGTCAAAAATTCTTCCTTATAAGTATCTTTATTTGAAGATACTATTAATATTTGTTTTGGAATATTGGAAAAGGAAAATGTTTGTCTTTTATTTTCTACAATTTCAAAATATCTGTCCTTATGGTTATTGATGTCAATAACATAAATATTCAAGTAATCATTTCCAAGAATGATATTTTGAGATGTAAAGTTTTCCATTACTACTATCTCTGTCTTCATTGTCACACTTCCTACAGGATGTGGAAATACAATGCTAGTGTCCAATATTCTCAAAGAGTACATACTATTACTAGCACTACTAAATTGCACACCTTCTATAGGTAAAAGATGGTTTTTCCTTTCAGGTAGTATAATTTGAAGGTAGTCTTTGCCTATACAAGTGCAAAATGCCCCTGTGTATAAATTGACTTTAGCTTCAAAATCATTTATTAAGACTGATGTAATACAAGATTCTCCAGAAGTGTATCCCTTTCCTTTAGCAGGCTTAGTCTTACACATTCTTTCCTCTTGGATATTGATCAGGTTATAGCAACCCTCACTATACTGTGGTAAGTGAGTATGGACTTTTGTGACTTCAAAGAAAGCTGTAATGTTCTCAATAGAATAATATTCTACTTGCGTTTCTTCAGAGACCGCAGAATCTTGGTCAGATTCTTCCTTCTCTTCAGTATACTGAACTTCTTCAATGATTTGAACTTCATTGATTTTTGTCTTTTTGGTGCAAGTGTTGGTTAAATGTGAGGTACTCCCACATTTATGACACTTCAAGACAGGTTTTTCAGGTCTCTTGTCATCTCTGGAAATTATTGGGACCATATTGGACTCTATAGGGGTTCTAGTCCAAGTTTTTCCAATTCTTGCTCTAGTGATGATATCTTCCATGGCATTAATGTAGTCTTCTGATGAACAGGGTTATACACATCTGCACTTGATAGCATGTTCCAGTTCTCCTCCACATTGCCTTAATATTTTCATATTAATCATTGAGTCAGACATATCTGGGTGTAAGGTAGACAATCTGTCTTTCTGTTTGAGGAACCAAGCAAGTGGCTTATATTTTTCTGAGTTAAAAATTGCACTTTCAAAACAATTTTACATTTTAAACTTCCAAGAATTGTTGGCCCATTTGGTTATTACTTCTGATTTCCACCAAGGTCAATCAAGTTTTCCATGATATTGTCTCATTTTGTAATACCATTTCTTTGCAGTTCTGGTAAACAAGGAATGCAGCTTACCCACTATTATTTCATCAGGTATATTAAAATCTCCTTGCAAAAAATCAATTGTTCTTATGATCTCAATATGGTTGTATTATCCTGCACCAGAGAATGTTGGCCATTTTTCTGACTTGGGAATATCCTTTGCAGAGATAGCATTCTCTCCTAGAAAAGGGTTTAGACTTCCTTTTACTGAAAGTTTCTCTTCAGTCAAAGGTGTGGAATGTCTTGGCTTATGTGGATTTGGTTCAAAACTCTTATGAATTTGTTCTACATGTGCAAGTATTTCATCTTTCAATTTTTGCCTTTCAATGTCACTCCTTTCCAAATGTATGGCAAATTGATTGGTATTCACAACTACTGCTAAAACATAATTTTTCAAAATCTTAAGCTGGTCATTAATGTTTGTGGTGGAAAGATCTTCCCTTTCATCATCTTGAACTTGATATTTACTCTCAATTCTGTCACATTTATTGAGGATTTATTCAAGTTTTGCAATTGTAGACTTATGAAATTCAGCAGGATGTTTGTTATTCTTTTTCATGTCATTGATCTCCAATGTTATTTTAGTTAACTTTGCATTGATTTTACAAATTTCTACATTAATACTAGTTTTAGCAAAGTGTATTTCTTGTATTATTTTCATGGAGAAGTCCTGTTAATCCTTTCCTGCTCCTTTGCTGTGAATTACATAAGAGTCCTGGCCATATTAAAGACACTGTCCACTTCTGAAGGCTCCAATTTGGGGATCCTGTACCCCTGTGGGTAAGGTTTGTGCCAATTGTCTTTGCCTTTGCCCTTTCCTTGATGCTCTTTGGGACCTCTCTGCTTCTCCTGAGGTCCTTTGGGAATGTCTTTGGACACTTATGGAGCTGGTTTGGAGCTGATAGACGCCACTGGGACTTCTCTCTCCAAATCTGGAGTCATTTCCAGTTCCTTCTTCTGGTCTATGGATAAAAGACTTTTGTTCTTCAACCAATTCTTTATCTTTTTGAACTTGTCTTTGCAAGACAGTGGGCTCAACCCTCCTAAGAGTTTTATGGTCTTCTCCTGACCCAGAAAGCTCTTGATGTGTAAGTAGGATTTCATGGCCCCTGACAAAGGCTTGGGCATATTTCCCACTCCTCTTCTTTTGCTTCTCTGAACCAGTTTGTGTATTGGGACTGATATATTTCTCTTTCTGCCACTTGGAAATGGTTCAGCCCTTAAAATATTACATACAATTAATTCAGGCTCACAATGTCACAGGGGCTCTTCTAAATGAAGAGAGCCTGGAACTCAGTGAACAGACATACTTATGGAGGGCTCAGAATAAATACTCAATTGATAAGATTAATGAGATAAGAGAAATAAATTCCTAGTAATAAAATTATAGAATTAAAACACATGAGAGAAAAACAAAAGCAATAATCAATAGCCAACCACAAATAACCCTGTATCACTGTTTCAACCTGTTCAGAAAAGAGAAAAGGATTAATAAGGGATATGGCCACCAGGACTATACTGAAACAGGTGAGGGAAGGAAAAGAATAACTCAATATTTAATAAAATAGTACTTCTTAATGAGAAATAAAATAATATTAAATAATAAATCAAATATTCTCATTAACTGAGGGAAAAACCCGCAGGTGGGTGAAAGGGGGCTGGTATATGTAAAAAAATGCCAGCCTGGAGTTTGAGTGTGGAGAAACCATGACTGTATGATTGGAGAACCTGTATTGGTGTATCAAATACAGTTATTTGAATCAATACAGGTGTTTGCACCTGTATTGTGGGCATGCCTGTATTTGGGTTTTGCCTATATTGAGCTGTATTGAGGTTTGAAACAGTATTTGGTGAATCTTCCATGAAACCCCTTGCTGATTAGTTGTTGGAAGATTTTTCATTCGTAATGAATGGTAATGCCCTGCCTGTCTCCATGGCTGTGACACAGAGTTCACATCAAAGTTTGTGGGTACAGACCTTGGGGAATGGGGGGCAATTGTGGCATCCTCCAGACATGTCTTCTGTGAGGAACACTTGCCATATCTGGCCCTGGTATTGCCTCTTCCTTGTCCACATCCATCTGGTTGGATTGAATAGTTTCTTCCATTTCTGGTATGCACCATTTTACACATCAATTTAATAGAAAATGAAAGATAAAGACAGAAAATGACACCTTTTGGTGGTTGTTTGGCTTTCTCTGTTCTAAATAAAGTCCCTCTTTTTGCAATTTGTACTTAAATGCTTTCTTCAGATTCTGGACTAGTAATATATCTCTTACTGAGCTTATTACCAGCTGCACTGTACTTGATTAAAGACACTTGAAAAAAATTGATAAAATAAAGAAATTTGTTAATCTTTATGCTTTTAAGATTTTTTTATAAGTTTTATTATTTTTTAATGTATAAAAATAATGAGTCTTTTTGAAGAAAACAAAATTAAAATTTAAGAATTTGAACTTAAAATTAATTCAGAGTAACTCAAAGAATAATTTTATAAGTTTTTGGATGTGAAAAAGCCACATTTAAAAACAGTATAAAATTAAACCAAATTCTTCAATGAAAAAGATTTCAAAGAAAATTTAAAAAATAAGAATTATTTTCACTTCTGATTGGAAGAAAAAAATTATTAAATTAATATATTTTAGAGCTTAAACATATATTCATTGATGGTTCAAGGTTCAAAAAACATAGCCACTGCCCCAAATGTAACATTTGTGTAGGTATGGTGGTTTTCAGAACAAAAAAAATGAAGTCCAGAATATGATTAAAGCCAATGATATGGATAAAATCACAGCCAGGCCCCCAAATGTAAGATTTGTCTATGAAACTGTTGATAATATCATTATTAATCAACAGTACTATGACCATTCTTATGAAGTATAATAATAAAAATTATCATAACCACTATTAAATAATTAAGTAATTAATTATTTCTTTTACTTGTTATACACTACTAGGCATTATAACAGTAAGCAGTAATTGTCTACAAGAATCAATTACAAGAAGTATTTAATCATAAAATTATTTTAATATATAATTTTATTTTATAAGAATAATTATAAGTATACTTCTTGAAGAGAACTATTACTAGAGAAAAACATTTAAGAATTAATAATAAATCACTCACTAATACTCCAATGAACCTTAGAAAGAGATGGTTAGAGAGATTTGACGTATAATTGTGGATTCAAAGGATCAAAATTGATTTATAACAATATTACAACAATATATAGTTAATTTCTATGATTGAATGTCTTTCTGATTGATTCTGAAATAATTAAAGCACTTAAGAAAAGATTTTAAAGAATACTTACTTGTTGGCAACAAAGATATAATTGGATAATAAGATAATTTTGGAAAAAACAGCAAGAGGAGGCCTCTTGTAAGTCTAAGAAAGCTCACAGAGGCGTGCCATGGAGCAAACCAAAAAAAGAAGGGAGTGAGCAAGGAATAATCCTTTTTTGGATTAATTATTAAATCATCTCTTGTCATGTAAGATTATCATAATTAATTAATTGATGCTTTTATGTGACTACCAACCAAAATATGGCTTAAGAATAAAGGGAGTAAAAACTTCAAATATTCTCTTATTTCAAAAGGAAAATTAATTTATTGAAGTTATCAATGTTATTGGAAATTTCATCATAGGTTGTATTTTCTGTGAAATTTTGAACATTCAGTATTTCACATGGAATTATCAAAAATGGACTGTAAGTAAACCTTTTAATTTTACTTATGAAACTGTAACTATTTTTTACTTATTTATAGATCATACTTTTCTCCATTAGTCCTGAAGGTTTCAGAAAGATTGGTTAATAATTGTATTTTTAATGAATTTGTGAAGTTTTTACCTCATTTCTATGTAGAGTTGCAAATAATACTATAAAGCAGGTTGCTATGAGGTAAATCAATGGATACTAGTCCAAAAAGGGTTTTAATTACTCTTTTGGGGCTTAAAAATGGAAAATAATACAGAATTGACATAGTTACAGAAGTCTAAGTTGCTCTTTACCTCCCTGTCATGTCAAAATAGTAGCTTATTTGTAATTTTCTTATGAGTTAATGAGATTTTAACTTGGTAGCTAGGTTCCCAAAAGGTTTTAGTATGCTAATTAGGCCAAGATAAGCCATGGATCCGAGCTTTAGAGCTATCAATGCCTCAGAGGCCTCAGAAGTTGGGTACCCTGGATCTCTTTGATTTCTTTTCTCCCCTTAGCTATCTTCATGTCAAAAATAGAAATTCAGGCTTAAAGACTGATATCTACTATGGATGTATCAAAGCTTTAAGTAAGAATACCATCATATTAAGTTCCACAGACATTCATTTCACTATTCTTAGTGTATATATAACATGGGATTTCTCACATTCCCATTATTTTGGTTTGAAATTGAGAAAAACAAACATTTTCACCATTCCTTTATGTGGTATTGAAGTATTTTCCATATTACCACCTCTTAGAGTTAATTTAAGCTTATTAACTTTATGCAGTTACCCTAGGTGAATTTTTGTGTTGAATCCAAATCTGGCCTTAAATCCATGGATTTACTTACAAAAAAGCTATTTATATTTTCTGAAATAACAAATGATGAATTTTGAATATATGCATGACTTATGGGTTATGCATAGAAAAAAATGTATTTTTAAAGATAGTTGTGGCCTATTTGGGTATGTAGAAATATACCTCAAGGCTCACATGAGCTAAATAAATCTCAACCCAACAAGTTCATCCCAGATATGGTTACTTCCTTTTTTAACATCTAATGATTGTTTCCTTCCTCCAATTTCTATTCTATCCTAATTTCATTCATTACTAACTTCCTTTCATAACACTCATCAAAACTCCTTCATGTCATTGATAACCTGTCAAACACATGCTTGTCACCCGCTGATCCCCCAAATTGATTCTGATTGGTCGAATCTAGCACAAAAACCTTTACTACACATTTTCTTAATAACCTCACTTTTCTCATGGGTGATTGATTTATTCAAGTCTAAAACCACTGCTATTTAAGCAGCCAAGGTCACTAAATGAATTACATAAATAATGCTCTCAATTCCATATCTGACTTACCTTCCTGCTTGAGGCTTCATTTTCCTCCACCCTCTGATTTTTCTGGACCCATCTACTACTTTCACTTGCACAGCTTAGTTTGAAGCTATTATGGATTCCAATTATGACTCAAAAGATGATTATGATATTATTCTTGATATTCCTGATAATCAAGAAAAAGATACCACTCCACAATATATTACAAGGATTTGCACAAATCATCACAAGTGTTTGAACATTTACAAATATTTTGAAGTAAGTATTTGTTCAGCTCAATGACAATGTGGGATTCAGACTGACCATGGGTGACTGTCAGAAACTTAACAAGACAGAAGTATGGGTAGCTTGTTTACAAGTGCAGGAATTGAAATTAAGCTTTGGATCTTCAGAAATGATATTTGTTATAAGATCTGATCTTATTATAGCTTTTGGTCAGTGTTGAGATTAGTGTAATGGGATGTAAAACCTCTAATATGAATAAAAATTGAAAGAAGTTGTGAGCCTGTGAGGTATGAATGAAATACCCATAAGGCCAAAAATAAATTTGTAAACAGTTGATTTAGTATTTAACAAACTTATCAATTGGAATTAAAATGAAAAATACCAAGAAATAAGTATAATTTTTGTTTGGATAAACAAAGCTATAATTATTATGTCATTTTTGGAATCTACTCCATAAATAAACTATGGTAGACCAATAGGGGGTTATACCAAAAATAATTCTTTCTTAGTTATTAGAAGATTTAAGAATCTCACAGTACAATTGCAAATTTTTAACATTTTTTGAAAATTGTTAAGTTTGAGCTTAAATTTAAAGTTTCATAATGTTTATGCAAGCTTACCAAAATTTGAGTTAAAATTGAGGTGTTGCATATATTTACTTAATTGGCTAAGGATTTTCCATACAGAATTTGAATCCTGTGTGATCTCAATTTAAAAGGGTTGAAGGCCATACTATGGCTCTAAATAAATGAAAGGGAAAAATCCATGCAAAAAGGTGGGATAAAGAAAAACACCAAACAGAGCTTGGGTACCCAGCTTTTTGTAACTGCAAGGATTAAATTAAGGTTTTTCACCTGTATTGGAGGAGTTTCAACCTTATTCAAGCTTTAAGATTAGACTTTGATCCTACCTCAAAGCCTAAACTGGGTTTATCACCATTTGGACAAGAATTTCAAGCTGCCAGAGGGTAAATCCCAACATTCAAGCTTGAAATAAAGGTTTTAAGAAATGTCAAAGCTTAAATAAGCTTAAGACTTCAAAGTTACAAAAATTAAAACCTTATGAAAAGTTAAGGTTTGGCATGTAATGCCATTTTACGTAGAAAAGTAGCAATAAATCCAAAAATTGATTCAAAATACAATTCTTAATAGATTTACTCTAAAATTTTGCACAACTTACAAATTGATTTTATCTATATATACATCAAATTTTGAGTATATTTTCTAAACAGGTTTTAGTGGTAATTAGCCTGGAAATTTACTCTTTTACTTATACCTAAAGAGAATGAAGATTTCTTTAAAAATTAATCAAAAATTGAGCTTAAAATATTTTTTGTTTAACCTATATTTTTAGATTTTTCATGGGATGAAATTTAATTTAAATAAGCTTAATTTATATCAAGACTTAAGATAATTAATCCAAAAGAGGATTACAGCTAATTGGAGTTAAGAATAATAATGGTAACTTTAAATTGGAATTAAAAATGAGTTAACTTGAGTTAAGAACCTTATTTTTAAGCATGAATTTTCATTTTTGACCTGAGAACACCCCCTATATCTATTATGAATCATGAGAGCTTCTCCACAAGGATAAAAAGAGCCTACAAATCACTTTTTATGTCCATATTCATTAATTATTCTAAGCATATTAGAAATTTAAACAGGTGGTTTTATTAAATATAAAATCTTATTATTAAAGTAATTCTTAAGTTATTTTATTCTTGATTGATTCCAAAATGGATGAATTGAGATCATAGAATTTAGATTATGGCTTTAACAACCAATAATACATTTTATTATATAAAATCATTGTCTTAAATATCTTTTAAAATCCACAAATTCCTCTTAAAGACTCTTTAATCATATTTTTATCATAAAAAGCTGTCCATATTTTAAAATATGGATTTTTGGTATGTTTTCAACTAATAAACATTATTTAATATAATAACTATTGTTGTTTGACTTGTTTTATGAAGTAAATATTATGATTAAGCTTTTTCTAAAGCTCTATAATTATTATCTATTATTAGTTTTTTTATATAAAATTTTCTATAAGAATTATCTCTGCACAGTGTGTGATAATTTCTTTTATAAAAATCATTCTTTTCCATGTGTAATTGTCTGATCAAGAGCTTTACACTTCTTATTGCTATAATTGTCAGTGACTATACAAATGATAGAGTGATTATTATTATTAATATTTTCCTTTATTGTTAAATCATTCAATAACAATTGAATTTTCTACTTTTTTATATACAATTTGTTTTTAATCATTATATAAATTTGTGGCTATAATATTAAATTATATTATAGTTTCTACTGAGGACAGTCATAGTACTCTTGATATTTGCTACTATTATCAAGGGTTTCATAGAAAAACCTTACATTTGGGGGTCTGGCCATGTTTTTAACCAGCTTTTGGGACATAAATCATATTCTAGACCTTATTTTACTTTCTTTGATGTAAAATTTTCATATTTACTTTAATATTAGATTTTTTTGGGACTTATGCCTTATAAATAATCTTTATAATATTAATAAAGATATTTTTCTTAAGAATATTATTTGAAACAATATACTATTGAGTGATTTAGAATAAATTTCTAGTGTCTAACTGGTGGCTTTTTCACATCAAATAATTGAAATCTATTCTTTGAGTTATTCTATTATAAAGTGATAATAATACAATCTTGATCAATAACTTATTAATTGCATAATTATTATTTCCTTAAAGAAAATAAAAAAATTCAAAAGTCAAAAATCTTCAATTAAAAATATTTTCCTTTACTTTTTAAACATTTTTCTTTATTTTTGACATAATTTGCCATAAATTACATTAAAACAACTTTATGCAAAAAGTTATTTTGTATTATTTCATGAAATAAATTATTCTTTCTGTTTTCTCTAGCGGCATCCATCATAGAAACCTCATCTGACTCTAGTATCTCAAAGGAAAGTATTGAAATTAAAACCAGCCCAGAACCAAGGCGTTTAATTACTAGAGAGCCCTTTAAAGGCCCAGCAGGTGAATTAAATCCATTTATTAGTCTAATTTGCTTTGAATTTATGTGAAATGACTCCTATTAGAGGTGGAAGAAATTAACACATCCAATAATATGGATCCAGACCAGGACATTCAAATCATAAATCAAAAAGACAATAATGTCAGCCCAGAGGAGAGGCACAAACACAAGATGGAAGAACTTCCAACAGTTTCCAAACATTAGCCAGCACCTTTGACACTCTTATTGAGAGTTGAGAAGCTGACATAACTGCTTTTACTGTTGTCATACCTGAACCATTTCCAACAGGCAACAATAGAGATATACCAGTATCAGTACAAGAGCTGGTTTATGGCAGCAAAGCAACAGGAGTGGAACTTCTGCCAAGTATTTGGATAGGCACAATGAACTCTTATCTTCAAGTGAAGCAGTTCATGGGCCCAGAAAAGACAGAGGATTTCATGAGGGGTTGGAAACCCATGTATTGCAAAGGACAAGTCCAACAGATAAAACACCGGGGCGAATCTCGTGTCAATCGTCGGCGATTGACTTCACGTCAAGCAAACGTCAAGCAGGATAAAAGTCGAGCTCACGTCAAGCGAAAATCAAGCGAACGTCGAGCACACGTCACACTCTGGTCTTACACCAAATCCTGTGACATCCAATAATATTGGTTCCCCTGTGCCTTCAACTCAGATTCCTCACCGCCTGATCATCCCACAACCGTCCGATGATTGGTAAAAATTACACCAGACCCGCCTGTTTGCACACACACACATCAAAGATGTCCTTCAGCCAGTCTTGATGTAGGCGGGGGGTTTGACTTCACCAGGTCATCCATGAAGTGTGCGTGTGCATGCGTGGGGGCGGGTGCGTTTGCGTGTGCATTGGCGTGTGCGGGTGGGTTTGCGTGTGCATTGGCGTGTGCGGGTGGGTGTGCGTGTGCATTGGCGCGTGCCGGTGGGTGTGCGTGTGCATTGGCGCGTGCGGGTGCACATGCGGGTGTGGGTACGCAAAAGCCGATTCCGCTTCCAACATGATGATGGCGCAGTTAGAAATCTTGGATGCTGTGAAAGGTGAGTGTATGGGTCATTTGATCATTGGACTTGGCTTATTCACACTGTACCCAATGTCAAAATAGTAAGTTCTTTGTGGCAATGTGAAATAATGGGCTTTGCTTGTCACAATGGCATGTCTCTGTCACTAAATTTTGAGGCAATTATTTCACTAGCAAAATTGCTAATGAATCTGAGAGATTTGCATTTTAGTAGACTAAATATCATGAAATAACGGCTTTATCATTACAAGCAGTCCACATGACAGAGCTTTGTTATCATACAATCCACAGTTACCTTCTATTTCTTCTTCAGATATAATCAAGTGTCCATCATCAAAACCAACAGCTTTATAAATATTCAGATGCGGCCAATCTGGTAGGAAATTCACATCAATCTTCAAAGGTTTTAAAATCAGAAAGTTATTGTTCAGTATGCTAGATGGCTCAGAGACTTTGAAAATGCTATCAATAATACCAAATTGTCGTGAGTTGCCCCTCAGAAAACATATCACACTGTTGCTGATATTTTTGGATTCAGTTGAAAATATATTGTTCCCAATATTAATGTTTGAAACTGGAAAATACCAAGGTGAGACAATCCTTGAAGTGGGAGGACTTGTGGATTGCACGGTAGTGTCTAAGCTGATCCAATCAACTATTTCCCTTGTTGCATGAAAAGTCTGTAAGTACTCAACCAGGCAATCATAATTTTGTTGGTCATGGCGGGATGGCTTGTTATATTTATGGTGATTGAACACGGCAGGTGGCTGTGATTCGAAAAGCTGTTTTATTTCACATGGCACAGATGGGGATTTCAGGAGAACGGAAAGGTTGGAACATCGACAGATATGTTGAAGTAAGGTTTTATCTATATCATCTATTCAGAGTTGCAAAAAGTTAGTCTTATTCAGTTCAGGTGTTTAATCAATGTGAATATATTGATCTTATTAATTGACTTACATATCTTGTTATTTGTTGGCATCTTTGCAAATACTCCAATCAAGCGCTCATAACCCCATGTGGCTGAGGCTTGTGCTGGGCCCCAACGTTGGAAGAGTTCGGGAATATGATCAGCAAAATGATGATTTGGTTTACTTTTCTGTTTTGGGAACAGGTGTTGATTGGAAAGGCGGAATTTTTTCCAATGTTCAGCAAATGCAGTCGCATCATCTATTGAAACAGTCCAGCTTGTGGCAATGTTGATAGCACTAATCAAATGGAATGTATTCTTGGCTAGTTCATTTGCAAGTTCTTCTGACTGACCCATTTTTCTTTGAGTGTTGGCAGATTGGTGTGCATCTAATGACATCTGTTGACTGAGCATTAGAAATGGAATATAGACCTTATATAAGAGAGCCCATTCAGCGGCTTTTAAGCTACCATGAGAGGGGGAACCCATTTTGCGGGGAACTCTTGTCCATGATGAGGGAATTATGGTCTCAGATATGATTTGTCGGAGATGCTCAAGAGCCTCACCCTTGATCTGGTGATCACTCAGTGCAGTGATATCCAATTCAGAGGGTATTTCAGAAGTGGGGATGTAATCGGCATCAAATGAAGGAATCTCCGCAGAACCACTAGATGGATGTTCTGTGTTAGGGGTGGGCATTGGGAAGTAGTTTTTTCGGGTGGAAGTAGTGGGGAGTGGCTCATTTATTATTTTTGCTGCGTCTCTTCTCAGGGAGCGGGCCTCTCTCAATGTGATTTTATCAAGAGAGCTGTTGGAGGTCATGGAATCTGAGTCTGAACTGTTGGTGTCATTGGATTTCCTGCGGGACCTGAAGTAAATTTTTGATTTCGCCTCTGGAATGCACAATTTGAAAGTTGCATGATCCTTCAAAATTCCAAGTATTAAATTATGCATTATGTCAAGATTAACCATTCTGGTTGCATCCCAATACGGAAGGTCTTCCAAAATTGAATATTGCACTCCATACTCAGAGAAAATTGCTTGTCTTTGTTGTGGGGTTGCCCGAAGCCATTTGGCAATGGTTGATTTATGACTTTGGTATGAGCGCGTGTAGTGAAATTGAGGACCAATTTCTTCAATTTGAGCTTTGTGAATGGTGCAAAAATTACAAAAGTGGTTTCCTGAATGGGAAATAAATCCAGTAAGCTTGCGCATGGCAACCACATCCGCAATGGCTGTGAGGATGGCAACACGGATAAAGGATCCTGATGGACCTGTTGAGGTGGGTGCAAAATGGTAACCTTGCCATAGCTCTTTGAGCTCGTTGATGAGTGGCATTAATAGATAATTCAATTGAAGCGCAGTTGGCTCCTTCGGACCAGGGATGATTCCTGCAACATAGACATTCTCGGGCTTCAATCTTTCACTTGGGGGGAGATTAAGACAAATAAGCATGATAGGTCCAATGCTAGCCAACCGGGTTGACTTTCCATGTGCATTAAACCAGTCCACATATATGGAGAAGGCCAATGCACCAGGAATGGACATGAATGGGGGGTCATGGATATTTCTAGTGCCAGTGAAGCGTCTCCAGACCAATCCATCCCAGACGTCACGTTTTGGGGAATCTTCGGGAGTTTGGGATTGTTGATGTTGATGCAGAATGTCCATAATTCCAGCCCGCTGGAGGAATCTGGCAAGCCAATTTTTGAATGGTTGATAAATGAAATGTTTTGTTGGTATAAATTTTTGCTTCATGTTGGTTGTGTTTTGGGTTTGGGGTTCAGATGAATAGATGAATTTGCCTAATGATTGTGTGCAAGGGGGATCATGATCATTTGGGTAATTATGGCGTTGACAGTGGGGTTGGTCAGTTGTGACTGATTCAGTAAGGCCATTAAGAGAGAAACATTGAGGACAACATATATAGTTTTGAATCACTGGCTCCAATTGGAGATGTTCAAATATGGTACTCAGATCTTGAGGTATATGGAATGCAGGAGCGGGGGGACCAGCTGAGCTTGAGATACTGGACTTGATCAGCAGGTTCAGGGCGGGGTTGAGTATGCGTGAAGCCCTGCGGGGTAAATTATACCTTAATGATAGAATGGCAGATATTATCATTCCTAGGTCTTGTGGGGGAAGGGTTTGACTGCCACTATATGGTTTCTGTGCAGTTGAATTGAGACCCGCAGGAGTTGAGAAAGTGCTTTGGGTCAAACGTGAATAATCAGCTGGGAAGATTTGATCCAATAGAATTTGTGGGCACCCAGATCCTGATGCAGAAGTAGGGATGTTTGGAAGGGATTTGGGTGCAATGGTTGATTTGAGCTTTTTAATGTGCTGTTTATATTGGAAAGGTGTGAAGGCAACTCCTTGCCTATCACCCTCAGGGGAAGAATGTGTTTGAGTTGAGCAGTGTTGACACATGCATATACGCATTGAGGAATATGGCCGGGTTGTCATTGTTGCAGGAATTGGGAGTACGGTTGGTTTGTGTATAAATATCTATGGTTGATGTGAAAGTGTTTAGGAGTGTTATTAATTGGAAATAAAATTCAGTGATTATTTATGAAGCGGGAGATGATTTGAGCCAGCTGAGGATTTTATCCCATTTGTAATGGAGCATGAGCTGCAGTGGATAAAGTTTAACATGTCTCATCTGGATGGCGGAATTGGTTAGGCGTTTAATTGGGTAAAATGCCATGCTGCTCAATGCTCATACATATTCTAGTTTATTTACACATTGTGATAGTGCGGGTTTGACCATTGAGGGGGTTCCATTAGTGAAGTGTTACCATTGAATTGAGGGGATTAACATTTAATCCATGTACGCTGGCACGCCATCGTACATGGTTTAAACCTTATTACAGACATAACTATATAACTCTATTACATAAGGGGTTGGAGTGCAGCTAAAGTCTTGGTATTTGGTTTGAGTACGGCGGGCTTTGAATCAGTTGGAATGTGATTTGGATTGTCTTGCCTTTCGTGAAAAGGTGATGTCTCTTTTGTGGGTAAATCCTTCATGAATATACCCCTTTACAGATGTACAATGTTGGGGAATTTCAATGCATATATTGGCAGTTTGGATAATTCACAAAATGTGACAATGGGGAGGCGGAAATGTTACCAAATATGATTACCTATGGATGATGGGTCCCCTTTCAGATCAAGGAAATATCACATTATATGCTGGTAGGCCGTGCAGGGTGGTTTCCGACAAAAGCGGAGGAGCTCAAGAGGAGGCAGGGAGGATTCTCCTCAAAAGAGTCTTATCCGACTTCCACACAACACTTAGTTCCAACTATTCATAGAATTTCTCTATTCTAAGTTTGAAAAGATTTCATCTCATATCACTCTATTTTATCATAATACTGAGGTGTTTTATCTAGTTAAAAATATTACTGTACTTTTTCGGCCCTTATGTCATCTTTCAAGTCACATAAATCCCGTTCAGGTTCTGTTCATGACTCAAATAGTGAATCTAGCATAGAATATGTTCAAACACAGTCACCATTGAGCCCCAACATTCCTCTCACAACCCCTATCGCATCCTCAATGAATGTATCAGGTCTTAACATTGATGTGGGCAATCCAAAGGCTCCAACTTCAAGCACTTGGTCGATCCCAAATATTTCCGTCACTCCAATTCCCCCGAATCCCACTAATACACAAATTCATGTGTCTCAGGGGCCAGAAGGCACACCTCAAATCTCCTCACACGCTAATCCCCAATCAAAATTTCCACGTGAGTTCCTCCTTAATCCCGGTCGGAGTCCAGTCGCATCCCAGGATCCCTTTGGCCAAAGTAAACAGCCAACCCTCAATATTCCATCAGGATCGCAGGTTCATGTGGGTGATGAAAGGCGCGTGGATGGGGGGCGACGAAAAAGACCTTTGGAAAATGTAACTTGGAGCGGTCTGTCGGAGGGAAATCCAGTATTGACGCTTCATCAAAGTAAGTCATTTGAATTTTGGAGTAGAAACTTATTCATGATTTGATATGTTTGTTTCATGGGTTAGATATGGCACCTAAAGGCAAGTCAGTCCGATCTCAGGAGCCAATTGAAGATCGTGAGGATGACCAGTCTTCATTAATGTTTTAATGTGTTAACTGATGATTTGCATAGCAGGGGATGAACTTTATGCGTCTTCACCTCTGGTCCATAAAGAGAAAGTCAGTGGACGTCATCATCCATATGCCTCCAAACCAAGAACGGGTCATGCCAGTACATCAAGAGAAACAATGGTGGATGATGAGGATGAGAACATGTCTCCGACTCAAAGTGAAAGAAATGATGAACCAAGGAGGGACAATTTCACAGCGCATGAGCAAGGCACTCAATCAAATAGTGAGCTCACCCATCCTCAGCTGGGCCTCGCCCAGAGTATGCTTGAACAATCCGAGGTCAGACAGCAAAGGAACCAGGCCCGCAAAGCTCACAATGTGGCGAAACGTGCAAGCCAGAAGGAGCAACAAAAATGGCTGAAGGCAGAACTTCCAGAGAATGTCCATGGAATGAGATCAGCAGTACACGCACATTGCCTGTTCCTACTCAAAGTTAGGGATAAGGATTTTTCCTCACTACCAACACCACCCAGCACAGAAGAGCGTGAAATTGCAATTCAAGTGGCTGGTCATCTCGGTTATGTCCCCGAGGATGTGTTCAATGAGCCATCAACACAGGTTCAGTCTCAGGGTTTCCAAAGCTAATGCGAAAATGAGCTCCACAAGCTAGGACTAAAGCGATTCACTTGGGACTGGGAGAGTTCATGGCAACATCCGTTCAACGAGCTGATGTCTATGGTGTTTTACCGTACATTCCGTCTCGCACTTGTCAGCACTGAGTATCATCACTACTGTTGGAACAAGGATCATAACAACTATGGGGTCGTGGCGGCTTTAATGGAGCGATATTTCACTTATTTGAAAAGAGAATGGAAGTCTATTCAAAAGGATGCCGAGTATTTGGTAAAAAAGAAAGAGAATCAAAAGCTCGCAAAGATTCGTCAAAGAGTTAGTTACTGTATCTCTTCTTCATTGTGGACCAAGTCTGATGATGATCTACTTGATTATGTGCAGACCTGTGAGCGCCGTCGTGAATGGTGTGATACGGCTAAATTTCCCATCCTAGCATCACAATTCAATGACCCTCGAGTATGCTCAGATACTGAGGAGGTACTGGAAAATGGCCGTCAAGTTTACCGCAAAGTGGGATTACGCTGGCGCTCCCAGTTATTTAATGATTTGGTATTGAAAATGGATAGAGACATAGAGTTTTGTAATCGGATTAAAAAAAAGGGTAAAAAAACTATTGATAGATTGCCAGAATTACGATCGACAGATGATGGTGATATTCCGGAAGGCCTATCATTTCAGGTATTTGATCAAGATTGGCTCAAAGGCTGTAGTAAGATGCAGACTAGCGCCCTCAAGATACTTGACATGCCAGTTATTAGGCCTAATGGTGATGCTCTGCAATAACTTAGTAATTGGTCACGGTATAGCACTGTGACAAATTAAAATTTTGTGAATTATTTGTGCAGGTGTAATAAAATCTGATTATTATCTCTTAAGGATGCAACAACTTGCTAAATATGTTAGAATATAGACAATATGAATTGAAATGTATCACCGTCTCCCTTGCAATAATACTCTATTGCTCATTTTCATTGAGGAAATATTGAAGAAGTTCGATCCAGCTCATGGTGTTCATAATTGTGGACCTGTGCCAGAGTCAACAGGAGTTATCAACTTTGTCAATCACAAATTATATAATATCAGTAAGGCTCACGCAGTTAATGATTTTTTCTTTTCTTGGACCTATTGGTAATTGGAATATGGCATTCCCATAAGGAATGATTTCAGAATAGTAATACAATCAAGTAAAAGATGAGCTTGAAAGGTACCTTCCGCATGTTGACCTCAACTGAATGAGGAGTGATATAGTGGATGACCTGTACAGGTCGTTGTTGGCCAATACGATGTAGACGATCAACAGCCTGAGCCTCAATGGCTGGGTTCCAATTGGGCTCCTGGAAATGTGGATGTCAGGGTCCGAAAATCAGGGGAGAATTTTGGGGGGCCCCTCACCATTAAATAGACTACATTAGCACAAGTTATATTGAGGCCAGTTCCAGCCGCGGCAATGGATGCAATGAGTACTTCACATTCAGGATTATTGAAGAAATTCTCAAGCGCCTTGTCCTGCGCTCGTGGTGTAATTGTTCCATCAATTCGTGCTGAAAGGATAGAGTGATGGGCAAGAGCAATACCAATTCTACAATATAAAAAAGTCAGATGGAGTCAATTGGTAATGGATGCATATTAGAATTAACGCACAAATCTAGAAATTGGGTCCATTGGGTATAAACCACCGATTTCGTTGGACCACACCTTGTTTGTTTGTTCTTCATTAAGCTTTGTAGGAGGTGTGCAATTTTACTACTCATCATGCATGTTTCCACATCCACAATAGTTCGTGTGATTCTTGGGGAGTTATCCTGAGTGCTCCTGCCCTCGGGGTCTTCCAGCTCCGCCTCCGCAATTGTGTTAAGCATGATGTGATGGTTACAACATATTCGCAGCTTATTAATATTTCTGAAAAACTCTCCTGGTCCTTTGCTTTTGGATGATAGGAATTCTTCATATAATGTGGAATATTCTTGCTGCATGGTCGGGTTGAGTGGGAGCAGCTCATAATGATGGCTAATAGTGGGGAGAGATTCGAGATGTGTGGTTTTGGTGCGGCGCAAACTTAAATGCCGCAATGCCAAATGCAAAATATCATTGCAACCTTTTGAAAGACTACTCAGGATGAATGGTGACCAGTTATCTTGATCGGCGCTCTGGGGTTGAGTGATGAAGGATATTATGCCCAAAAGGTCATAAATGGTGTTGTGAATAGGTGTGCCCGTTAAACATATTCGACGGGATGAAAGGAGGCTATTAATGGCACGGTGAGTGGCAGTGTATTGAGAGCGAATATAGCTATAAGAGGGGGCAAGGGTTATTGGATATAAAAGGTAATTTGAATCATTTAAGCTCAGCCACTCACTGTGCTTCATCCAAGATTATACGATGCCAATTGATTTGAAAAATGAATGATGTAGAGGGATTGGTTTGCTTAAATTCTTGGGTGATAGTATTGTAAGAAGTGATGATGATATCATATTTTAAGATGTCGGCTTGGGATAATGAGTGACGAGTGGGACCATGGTAGATTTTGGCATGCAGTGCTCCAGCCTGAGCATGCTTGGATATTTCTGATTGCCAGTTGGTAATTAAGCGAGGGGGGCAGATGATCATGGTGGGCGTGGAGCGATGGGGGTTTGCAATCATCCGCTCCTTGGAGGTACCAATTAGAGCAATGGCCTGAATGGTTTTACCTAATCCCATATCATCCGCAAGCAGTCCTCCAAGAGGGGTATTGGTCGAAAGGGATTCAAATGAGCTAACGACCTTGTTTGTAATGATGTGCCTGGCATTAAAAGTGGATCCTGGGGGTGAGGTTGCCCAAAGGTTACGGGCTGATTGGCCATTGGGGATTTCTCGATCCCAGAGAAAAGCTAGTCCGGTCTTTTGATGAGGGAGGAGGGGGGTTTGAATAATGGCATGGGGCGGGGTCATCATGGGGAGGTCTGATCCACTGGGTAATTGTATCAGTTTTTGCTTGGAAATCAATGATGAAACAGCAGGATATGAAGCAGGCGTCGAGTTTGAAGCGGGAAATGTCGGAGTAAAGAGTTGACATTGACAATGAGTAGTACAGTCATATTCTTTGGGCATTTTAAGCTTGAAATCTTGTGTTCGAAAGCTTTCCATTATGAATAGAACGTTTGGATACCATGTGAAGAACATCAATGCTAGATCCGGTTTCTGAGATGAGGAGGGATCATTGGCATCAGTCATAAATACTCCCTCAACGAATAATATTTGAGTAGGATTGGATTGGCAATTTTCAATCCATGCCCCACCAGGACCACAGTGCATGAACGTTTTGGGTGCCCCAAGGAATGGTATCAACGTTTGGGAAAGGGTTCCCGGGAGAGAGCCAATAGCATGCTGGTGATTGGGGAGATATACGAATATGTTGTGTTGATTGTGCCATAGGATAATCCAAGAACCTAAGTGGGAATTCTCAGGCTTTAAGGTTATATCACTATTTATTTGAATACGAATATTAATCATCCCAATGCAAAGTGGTTGTGAAGGGGTTGACATGATGGCTATTTTGAATTATTTGGGGACAGTTGGGAATTATATGATCGGGAAGGGTTAGCTAAAGGGAATGAAGAGGAATAAGCGCAGGTGGGGAACTTATATGAGTGGCAGCAACAGGCCAAAAGGGGGATGGCCTGTGGTTACGTGCATGGTCTTGATGGAGGTGGGCCTCTTGGGCTCATAATTTTCATATCCGGTTTGGGGCATATATCAAGGCAAGGTGGCCAAAATGTGGGTGCACCATTTGACTGCTGGATCTGCAGCGAGTTACGAAACCTTTGGTGGAACAAGGCTGACATTAGCACATCCGAAATTGGGTGGGTTGTAGCAGCTTATTGTGGAGGGCATATTAGAGGCATGCAGTCATGTTCGCTGGTGTGACAGCGAACAATGAGCGTATCCTCCCCAGGTTAATTATTCACAGGGACCTACTGGGCAATGTTGGCAGTTTCAAAGGGCAATCTCACTGTGGGGATGTTTGTGTGTGGGCGGGTGAGATATGTTCGGTGGCATGCCACCGAACATGACTTTGGTTTGGCCTGAAGTTTTTTGCTGACTGATGCATACTGGGCGTTCAGGGGGGAATGTCTGGGATGATCAAAGGGGGCGCCAGCCGTGAGCCGTGATCCACATATACATTCACCCCTATGGCGTTTGAGGCGAGTACTAATCCACCGAGATTGGCATTGGCCTCTTTGCCTCACGCGCGTACAGAACTCCGGAGAAAGAGGCCACACGCCCGAGGAATTTTTTGGCTGCAAGCCAGGTGCCACAACTTGCGCGGGGCGTGTGAGAACGTGAAGAAAATGACCCGCGGTGGGAGATACCCACGCGAACATGACCAGCCTCAGCAATCATAGGCTGGGATTGTTATTCTAATGTGGATGAGGCTGAAGCGAATCCACACTGATTGGCCTCAGGTTTCCACGCGCAAGCGGGTGAGCGTCTGCAGTCAAGCTGACAACCCGACCAAGAAAATAGGCAGCTGGAAGACTGGCAGTAAAATGTCTTCCAGGCGTGTGAAAGTTGCCTGTGTATGACCCATCGGGGGTGCGTATGAAAGCGTGTGGCTGCCCGACAATGAACAAGCGGGCCAGTCATTGTTTGCCCCAACAATGGCACCGGAGTGAATCAACTCTTTGTGTTAGACCCAAATATTAAGTCATCCCATTAAGACCCACTTACATTAATTTGGATTACATGCGCATCTGTGCCGTAGTTAGGCAGAGCTGTCCAACAAGGTGCATCAAAGGGATGCAGGTGAGAGATATGACTCGATGGCTTGACGTTATTGCATGTTACATTGTTGAACAGCTTTTTGCTCTGCCCCGCAGTACATTTACAAAGGTGTACTGCGTACTACAGTGTCGACTGTACTGTACAGATCAGGAAGGTGTAATACTACTTGAGCCTGCATCCATCTAGCAAATGTGCATGCACCTTCCGATCGTTTGCATTTACGTAGCTCATGTGCCACATGCTCAGCATTGCGTTTCACCCGATTTGCACACGCAAGCTGAGCATGTCATGGTCAAACGCACCGTGAGAAAGTGCTCAGTAAAGCCATGGAATGAACTCTTTTGCAATAGTTCATTGGAAGGCTCAGTTTGGAGCACTTCACCAAAGCGTGTGAAATGCTGCACCTGGCTGAAATGTCATCCGATGCTGTGCCAAATGCTCAGAGTGCGCGCATACAAAAACGACTGAGCAATGGCTCAGCATGGTGCATTTGATATTGCTATATCTATAGTTCAATCACTGTGCAATTCCAATGTTCAGCCACTGAGCATTTCAATTATGACCCGAAAGCAAACCTGAGCAATGGGTCGAGGCAAGCTCACGCTGTATTCACTTGTCTTACAGCCCCCCCCTTTGTTCACATACTATTACCAGGCCATATGGCCGGTAATCTCGCCGCGGTCACTTGTGACCAAATGCACCGGGTGCTTTTCTGCATGGGTCACTTGTGCATTGCACCCCCAATGCACATTCAACATGGGCCTCACGACCACCCTCCTGGGTGATCGGGTGACTATTTAAGGAAACAAAGGGGATGTGACTGAGCTTGACAATTCAATAAATTGCAATACTCAGCGGTGCATTTGATATTGTTATATCAATTGTTCAATTACTGTGCAATTAAAATGTTCAGCCACTGAGCATTTCAATTATGACCCGAAAGCAAACCTGAGCAATGGGTCGAGGCAAGCTCACGCTGTATTCACTTGTCTTACAGCCCCCCCCTTTGTTCAAAGACTATCACCAGGCCATAAGGCCGGTGATCTTGCCGCGGTCACTTGTGCATTGCACCCACAATGCACAATCAATAAGGGCCTCACGACCACCCTCCTGGGTGATCGGGTGGCAATTTAAGGAAACAAAGGGGATTTGACTCAGCATGACAATTCAATAAATTGCAATACTCAGCTTGACAATTCAATAAATTGAAATACTCAGCCAGACCCCCATTGTTCTTCTGCCTCACGCGAGCATTTCACTTCTCAGTTGCAGCATTCGCTGAGACTCAGCTTCAATTTTGCCCACACGCCTTGAAGCTGAGACTTTTGCGGGTGCTGCAACTGCTGAGATCGTCTCAGCTTCCCCTTGGTATAAAAGACCATCTTCACACGACACGCACTTCACTTTCTTTCTCACCCGCTCCACTTCGCTCAACCTCACCCGCGTTTGTCCTTCTTGTGCGTATTCCCCCTCGTCTTCCTGCCTTTCCAGTCTTTTCTTTCGCACTCGACTAACCCCACTCCCCTTCCTGCTCGCTTTTTGTTTTTCCTGCTAATACTTTCAGAACCCCACTTCTATCTACTTTGTACGTTTTCTCCAATTAAACTTTAGTCAACATTATGTACCGATATTAATATTTTTCTTTCTTCACGACTTCCTTCCAGACTTTTAAAAACTTCCGACTAGAGCGTTTTTATATTGATTCCGTTTTAAATTTATATAAATCATCGTATGTCTTCCTTTTCTTTCTTGATTGCTTACTTTCTATTCAGTTACTAACCTGTTTTGTTTTGTTTTTAGATGTCGTGCACGTTATGCACCAAGCGGGGTATCCCCTGCATTCGCTCCTCGACGACGAACGACGCTTGTGATGCTTGCCGACAAGCACACAAGAAATGTTCGTTCGTTGTCCGCCTCTTCCGCCCACGAGGCCAGACGAGTTCTCGCCCAAGACGCCCTCGCGAGGACTCCTTTGTGGTCGACGATGATGAAACCATTTCCGAGCGTGAATGGACGCCGGGCCCCCAAACAGGCCAACGGGAACGATTCCGGACGATTAGCCCTGTCCCCTCCAGTATCGATTTGTCCACTCCCCCTCCTAGGCCACCATCCGATGGTCACTTCACTCCTCGACCGGAGCGAAGTGATTATCCGGCCGATGAAGGATGGCGATGGCGAGAGGACATTCAAGCTTGGGCTGATCGTCACCATGTCTTGTCACCGATGGGATTCAAACGCCAAAGTAAGTTTTATTTCTCCTCTTTATCTCATTTCTCTTCACGCAATAATACTGACTTTTTTCCATTACTCATAGAACCAAACCCCCCGAATCCCCCCCGACACGACTCTCCCGTTCCCAGTTTGCCTCGCGAGCAAACCCCCCGGCAACCCACTCCAGGCCCGAGTGGCACCCGATGGTCTGAGGAATTATTCCGTGGTAAGCAGCCAAAGTTTCATTTCATTTTCACTTTCACTTTCGAGTCGAGTGAACTGACTCTTACTCCTTTTTTAGAACCCTCCCGAACCGAAGAGCCACCTATTCCTGGCCCGAGTCCATCGTCCCAACCACCTGAGGACGATACGACTCGTGAGCCAGAACCTGAGGTGGCTCCTACGCAATCCACGGAGGAACCTTGTGGTAAGTCACCCCTTCTTTCTCTTCGATCCATATTCACCTTTCCTCATTTTTTCTTCGACCGTCTCCAGATCGTCCCGCCACTCCTCGCTCGATCATCATCATCGACGATACGCCCGTGGGATCACCCCATCCCCCTCCCCCTCCCCCTCCCCCTTCTTCTTCACCGACTCCACCATCTTCCCCTTCCACTCCAACCCCGGTTCCCTCCCCAGAGATCCCTTCCAGTGCCCCCGAGAACCCCAACGCCTCCTCCCCCCCGGTGCCAAGCTCGTCTCATTCTCACGATGACGCTCGCCAGGAATTCACCGACCTGCGACCGACCCTAATGATTCCTCGAGCCATCGTCCACGATTCGATCAACCGAATCTTGTTGGAGCATCGTCGCTTGCTCCACATGATTCCTTTCGTGGATGCAACTCATCGAAATGAGATGCACCGGGAATTCCGGGAGGAACTAAACTCCCTCCTTGGCAAGGCAATGGAGGCTTATCCAAAGGAGGACATCACCGGGATAGTCTCGAAATACTTAGAAAAATAAAAAAATTTAAAAAAAAAATCATTATTTCCTCTATTTATTATTTGTAATACTTTCTTTCATATAAATTTTTTGTATTGAATGATTGTTATTTTCCATTTCTATTACATTCTTTGCTCACGTTAAGTTATATTTTGTTCAATGGTTCAAATATCCTATTGCATGAGAAAACGTTTTATAAGTGCCCTACCAAAGGTTTGAGTGAGTATTTGTTTGTGTGACCCTCTTTTTCTCAAAATGCCCCAATAGTTGCCGTTATCCTCTCCTATATTTTCTTCTCCCATGGTTTAGAGCCATACCCATTCTTAACTGTAAAAAAGCGGGAGGTTCCCGTATGTGAGCAATCGAGTCCAGATTCGTGAAACATGGCCTTTCCTATGGTCACATGCTATTAGTCTTACTCATGTATTGAATTGTTTAAATTGGCTAGAACCTTCACAAGCGTAAGGATTGGCGTGTGACTTGTCGGGAGGCTGCACAGGCGTAAGGATTGGCGTGTGAATTGTTGGGAGCCTGCACAGGCATAAGGATTGGCGTGTGAATTGTTGGGAGCCTGCACAGGCATAAGGATTGGCGTGTGAATTGTTGGGAGCCTGCACAGGCGTAAGAATTTGTCAGCATTGCTGGCAACCCTCCCATGCGTAAGGATTGGAGTGTGAATCGTCGGAAGCCTGTACAGGCGTAAGGAATTTTAGCACTTTTGGGACCCTCCCCAAGCATAAGGATTAGCGTGTGAATTGTTGGGAGCCTGCACAGGCGTAAGAATTGGCGTGTGAATTCTTGGGATCCTGCACAGGCTAAAGAAAATTTCAGCATTGTGGGGAAGCTTCACAAGCGTAAGAATTGGCGTGTGAATCGTCGAAAGCCTGTAAAGGCGTAAGGATTGGCGTGTAAACTTTCGGGAGCCTGCACAGGCATAAGGATTGGCGTGTGTAGCGATGGCCCCCCGCATAGGCGTAAGGAACTTTTAGCATTGTCAGAACCTGCACAAGCATGAGGATTCGCGTGTGAAGCATTGGCATCCTGGACAATAGCAACAAACCAGGACCGATGTACGATGGCATGCCACCGTACATAATCCACTTCACCCCTTTTTCATGTGAGACACCCCATCTCCCGCACTCGAATCCATCCAATCCTGGTGTATATTGTCCTCTGCCTTACCTCACCATTACTTACCCAACCCACTTGCAAATCTCCTCATTCTTTGAATCGGCATGAGATTGTATTACCATCCCTGATTTGATAGCCCGCTCTCTCGCCAATCTCATAATAGCCATTGCTTTTTTGCCGCATTGTTTTTGCTAACCTGCTTGAGCATTGTGCGGACATACCCACTAGTGTCGTGCTTTCGTTGTCCTGTGCTGGATCAGTATAATGAACAAATGTACTACTGGCCCACACTACCTGAATGAGCCCATGACATGTGGATAGATCAATCCAAAAATGCTCATTTGGGAAAATCAATTTTCCCCCTGTACACCGCTTTGACGCATCTCTTTGAATTTGGCCGGTCGGCTTATCAGCTTGAAACCACCATCCCGAAGCATACAGCGATGCATCCTTATCAACATGAGGTGCGTTTTTGAATCCATTCATGGTGAAAGTGAGTGCGGAAGCGAACTCGAATGCACCCTGATTTGCCGGAATATCGCCTTCATAGTTGACTTGATCAAAAGACGGAACCCCCAATGAGTTGTAGCAATTTTGAATCTTCTGAAATAAATTATCCCCAACATATCGTAAGGATTGACCTAGAATGCGACCCACCGAGCTAAGATTGGCACCTCGGTCCCGCCATTCATCTTTTGCATTTTCAATTTTGCCAGCACTACCATACAGACCAAATTGTTCATTCTTTGTGGTGCATTTGCGCCACCCAATCGCGAACATAAATCCCTCCAGTAATGCTCCATTTGTTGCAATAGGGTCAGTGAACCTCTTTTCGCGAAATAAGAATTGTGATAATTCATCCCATTGATTGACCTCGACTTCACTCATTGTTGTGAATGGTCGGAATTCAACAAGGGCAATGAGTAATCCGGTTGAAGAGAAAATTGCCACACGGCCAAAGTGAATGCGTTTGATCTGATTGACATCCACAACCCTCCGAATTTCACTTGGGGTGATATTTGCTGATACTGGCATTGATATTTGTGCTGTTGGGCGAGAGGAGGAAAAAAACCTATTCATTCGGGTCGTTTTGCGCTCATTTGTCTTTTGGGATCTGCTACTATTCCCGAGTGGTTGCGGGATCACTATGTGTTGAAGCACACAAGATATCAGATACTGCCAAGGAGCTTTCTTCGGCACACATCCTTTGACTTCCCTGTTGGAGCCCACATGACATTGGCACAATCTGAACCGACTAAAGCCCATGTTCTTCAGTGGGGCCCAATGAGGGTGCCACATAAATGTGGAAGCATATATATATATCTATATATATACACTGAGATTAAGCGAGTAACTCACACTTTCCTTCCTCAGCCCGACGCTTTCTCGCGAGTTCCCTTTTACGCTCTTTTCCTTTTTTCGTGAATGGCATGCTTTCAGCAGAAAATGAAATGAAACCGAATGATTACTGATTTCTTAATATCACCTAAATTGGATTGCGATGGATGAATCTTTTTTAATTGCGGCTAAAAAGAAAGCTCACGCCTGACCTTGGCAAATTCACGATCTCAAATACCTGAACCTGAAAATTGCAGTGGATAGTGCATTATTCAATTTTACACATTGATGTTCCCATGCAATCACTTTCCAATCCAGCAATTTGGAATATTGCAAGCACACGCAAATGCAATATGCATCCTGCTGCGGATCCCTAGTTATCCCACTCCTCTTGAAAGACACAGGAACCTTTTGCCTATTATGGGCTGGCGGGAAGTGATAAACGCGACTTCCCGCAATGCCCCCGCATGTGCTACTCGCGGGCAAAATGCCTGACTCAGCTTGCGTCTTGTCGGAGTCTTTGCAATGATGTACGGAGGCATGCCGCCGTACAATTACTATTGGTACTCAGACTTTGGCATCCGGGCAGTAGTAGGATAGGAAGTCATGATTATTAAATTCATAAATCACTTTGCAAAATTAAATTACAATCTATCTAGTACAAAGCTAATCTAAAACGGGTCAATCCTGGTTGTGAGTTTAGCTGACCTGGGTACCGTCAAGGTGACCTCATCACTTGAACCAAGCCCGCGATTCGCCACCCAGGCATCACCAAAGTCTAATACTAAGCATCGTGCAAAATCAAATCTAAGAGGTACAGTGGGGTTAAAAGACTCTGATGAGAAGAAACTTTTATTCAGTAAATTACATATATACTTATTAGTACGTAGCCACACTGGCTCCACTAGATTTTTACCCTCTGAAAGTTTTGCGGAAATGTCAATTAGTGCTAAAGCCCCTTTAACTGAGCTTGTTCTCCAGTCATCTGAGCATACCATCAAACCACGAACCCCCGCCGCACAGAATGCCGCTAATATACCATAGCAAATTCGATTGATTCCAAGATTCTTGTGACACGCCAAAAGATCTTTGATGGCCTCATTTTTTTTTGAGTTTGTGAGTTTGCCTTTGATGCCATTAACTTCGACCTTTGTATGTGCACGTACCATGTTGTATGCAATCATCAAATGGATAACTGTATCCATTAGATCCTCCAGGTTCTTGTGCGGCTTTGTGGATATCTCATTGTCAGCCCCGCCACCTTCAATGCTGAGTTGGGTTGCACGTTGCTTCGATTTACTCAAGCAGGAGGCAAGGTATTCAACTGCTCCCCGTTCGAGTCCAAGAGGATCGGTTGAATTTGATGTTGGTGCAACATATGGTTTGGGTGCAATCACATCGTATGAGACTAAACTAATGGATTCAAACATAACATTTGCCCAAAAATGTTTAACTGGATTGGCGGGGTAAAGAAGGCTCTGAACCATTTTGAAGAAGGAGTGTTCAGATTTTGCGAGATTATCTGGAGGTTTAGCTGATTCCTTCATCAATTTGAGATTCCAAATGTTGTGATCAAAAAACGCTTCTGTTTCGGTTGGCTTAAAAAAATCTAACCCTGTATATTGCAATTTATATCACCAGTCAACAGCCAATAATCAAGTATCATGCACAAAGATAAAAAAAAACTCACCTGCCATCTCAAGGTCCTGCAGCCAAGCCGACATTTTAAGATCTCGGTTACTGATCACCTTAATACCAACGGGCAGGAATGTATGAGCATCCTTTGTTGGTAAATTGTCCCATCTATTTTTGTAAATCCTATTGATATTATCAAGCCCCCTTTTCCATGATTGTTGAGTAATATTGGAATGATAATTCAAAACGCCTGCAAACTCTTCCATGCGGGATAAAAATATTCCTTGAAAATTCGCAGCGGATGACACTTCGGGCTCAGCGTCGGGAATTATATCAGTCATATCTCGCCCCATTGTATCATGTTTAATTGTTTCCCTTTCTTGAAAGGCTTGAATATTCCGAGGAGAGGCGGGAGGGGTTGCATCATGCATTGTTTCATTGGGTATCGGGGGACTTTCAGTATGTGGAGCTTCATCATGGATTGTTTCATTGAGTATTGGGGGGGGTTCAGTATGCGGAGGTTCATTATCAATATGGTCCCCTTCAACATTGATAATTTCATCACCTTGATCGCGAGAATCGTTTGCGGCTTCAAAGGTACGGCGTTTTTTGTTTGTTTTTTTGGTCGCATGTATATTTGGTCTTTTTCCTAATCCTTTGCCTGGAAATCCAATTACGACTCGAGATCCTTCAGGTAGAGATTCTCCCACCTCCACACCTGCCCATATATTGTAAGCAGCTATTTTTATCAATTTTGTTTTGAATTAGTAATGGACTTACGGTTCAAATCCATTTTGAGCAGGCTCATGGCTTCAGCAATCTTTTGACGCACATAATCAGGAATTTTACTATCATTTTGGATTTTTTCGAGCCTTGGGATTGTTTGAGCAATGTTGGAGACAAATTGTTCCTTGGATATAATTTCCACCTCCCCACTGAAAATTACATCATTTTGCCCATCATCTTCTGTCGGTGCACAAGGTTCAACAGTCTTTTCCTTCTCATAACTTTTAAAATTCGGTTTCTGAGAGCTTGGAGGCTGCCCTGAAATAAAGGCTATGACACAATATCAGGTTTTGAGAGATTTGAAATATTAAAGATGGATGCATACTCACATTCCGGAAGAACTGGTGGATCTTGATTATCTTCATGTGACTGGCTCTCTACTTCAATGCCTAATTCACGACTACTGGCGATATCAGAGATTTCACTTCCACTCTCTGGGGCTGAAGTTGGTCGTTCATTGAATTCTGTTGAATTTCCCGGGGTTCGGGCCATAGCGGAGGTAGTTTATTAAGCAAATAGATGGTGACGAGTTGATTGCTAACTTGTTTGAAAATTTTTTGATAAAAGATCCAAATTCAAGAAAAAAGGTGCAAATGCGATTTGTCGGGAAATTGAAGGAGGCGATGTTTTGCAAATTATTTCATATCATGCAAATGAAATCACTTCCCTGTGAGACATTGAATAAAGTTGACTAGTGAGAAACCTACTAAAGTCAACTTTTGAACTATTCAATGCTCATGAGGTAAGGACTAAGCAAAGTGTTCATTTGATTGATATGAAATAAAATGGTTTTGTTGGCGAAACAGGAGACACAATTCTTGTCTTAAATAGTCCACTTATTAGGTTTTAATTTGTGAGTCTCATGATTTAAACCCTAGCCACAACATTGTGAATATACTGACCAATTTCCCCTGAGGTCCTGTTGGCAGAGAAGGCCACTCAGCATATTTCGGCGATGGCGTCCATTGTGTACGCCAACAAGCCACCGTACACACTATGGATGTAGTACGGAAGCTTAAGGATGGTAAGCGTTGTCGGAGGCATGTCGGGAGGGCACTACATGAGCGTAAGGATGGTAAGCAGTGTCGGGAGAATGTCGGGAGGGAGGGTAACTGTTGTCGGAGGCATGTCGGGAGGGCACTACATGAGCGTAAGGATGGTAAGCAGTGTCGGGAGAATGTCGGGAGGGAGGGTAACTGTTGTCGGAGGCATGTCGGGAGGGCACTACATGAGCGTAAGGATGGTAAGCTGTGTCGGAGGCATGTCGGGAGGGCACTACACAAGCGTAAGGGTCATCAGTGGTGTCGGAGGCATGTCGGGAGGGTATTACACAAGCGTGAGGATGGTAGGGGCGGGGGTGTGAAAGCGTAAGGAGTGGTGAGGACGGAGAGGGGCGGGCAGTGTCGGAGTCTCATCCGGATGGAGGGCGGTGCGGGTGCGTAAGCATGCTAAGCGTCGGGGAGGCGGAAGCCAATGAGGTGAAATTACACGAACGTTGCGCATAGTGTTGAAATGGGTTTGGGCTTTGAGTGACATTCTCATGTGACACATGTGAGACGATTGACGTTGTCTTGATGCTGACGTGACGTGACCCACTAAATCCAGTGACTATAAAGTGACACTAACGCGACTGAAGCAAGATTTTATACTGACCGCGGTGCGACGTGAAGTCAATCGCCGACGATTGACGCGAGATTCGCCCTGGTGAAAGCTTGGTTGAAAAACCAAAGTATTTTGTCAGAAGACCAGAAGAAGAAGTTGGCCCAAGCAAAGGAAAACAGCAAAGTGGAATCTCCTCAAGCCTCCACAAGCAAGAATTTGCCTCAACAAGTGCCAAACAAGGAAGAGCAAGAATCAAAGAGAAATCAGAAGGGCAAGAAAAAGGCAAAGGGAAAGGAAAAGTCCAAGTGGAAAAAGCCTTACCCACATAATTAAAGAATTTCAAAAAGAGAAAAGACATCCATGGACAATGTGTTCAATATGGAAAGAACTTTGATGAAATTCAAAAACAAGGAGGGGAAAAAAATGAACTAATCCTGTCCAAGGGAGTAGACCTTGTAAAAACTGTAACTAAACTTGAAGCTTGTAAGGAAGAAATTTTGGCAAAGTGTAACAATTTTGATTATATCCAACAAAATTTGGGTACAGAAACTTCACAAGGAGAAGAGGCACAAAAGACCATCATTGGTCTAGGAAATGCATAAAGAGATAATATCTTGTCTTTAACACATATTTGTGAGAGAACTGAGTCCAAATTAACTTTGCTCAATCAACCAGATAATAATTGTATATCTTTTATTAAAAAGAAATTAAAGAAATTAAGAATACAAGTACAAAACTTGGAAAATTCAACGGGTCACAATGCAGCTATTTTTCAAGAACAATTGAAAAAAAGGGATAAAGCAAGAATTTAATTGAAAGAAGATATTCAATGAAGTATGAACAATATATCACTAAAAAATGAGTTGCTAAGACAGTTCACACCAATTATTCACAGAAACTTGTTAAAATTGAATAATGACTTACACCATACAAGTTCAGGAAATGCAGAAGTGGATGCTGCCTGCAATTTTAAGGAAATTTTCCGATTAGAGGAATGGAAGACCTTCAGTGGTGAAGGAGAATATAAGCATATGGAATTTGTGAAAACAATTTATATTTTAAAAGAAGAATTTCACATACCAGATGAATACATAAGTGACACATTACACCCATTATTTACCCAATTAGAAAAGAAATGGTATTACAAAATGAGGAAAGACCATGGTAAACATTATTGGCCTTGGTTGAAAGAAAAAACTATTTCCAAATGGGAAAATGATTTCTGGAGATTTAGAATGAAGAATTCTTTTGAAGAAGAAATTTTTAATATTGAAAGCAACAGGCTCATGTCCTGGTTTCTTAGACATAAAGAAAGATCAACTGCCTTCATCCTGATATGTCTGAAATAATGGTACATAAAAGGATATTAAGAAAGTGTGGTGGTGACCTTGAGTATGCTATAAGATGCAGGTGTATTGAGCCTTGCTCTACAGAAGACTATATCAATGCCATGAAAGATATCACTACCAGAAAGAAAATTGGTAGAAATTGGTATAAACAGCCAATAGACAATAAGACTGGTGGGAAAAAAATTTGAAGACCAAATAAGCCACAAGACAGAGATCATTTGAAAACTGATAACTGTGGTATATCTCATTTGGATAATATTTTCCCACAAAGGACAAGAATCAATGAGATAGAAATTGAAAAATCTGAAGACACAAAAGAAAGAACTGATGTAGCCTTACATGAAAGTGATTCCAAACCTTATGAAGAAGAAGAGCTTCCAGATAGACTTAGTATAGAAAGCATTAATGTATCTTTTGAATTCACAAAAGGTCATACTCACTTATCACAGTACGGTGTTGCATGTATGGATCTCATACATGTGCAAGATGCTAAAATGCAGAATCCAAGCCTTCCAGAGGCAAAGGTTATACAGCTGAATCATCTTGTATCACTAATATTGTGATAAACAACAAAGAATAAAAGATACATCTTGACTAAGGTTCTTTCTTCACTTGTGTTGGCAAAGCCTATCTTGAAAAAACTCATACCAATTGGCAAGAAAAAGTAATGCCAATTGAAGGTATAAAATTCAGAAGCTCAAGCCTAGATATTCACCCTTGGGAATTCTTGAAGCAGCAATGATATTTCCTCACCCTGAAGGAGGTATTGTGGGAACACCTCTTGTGTGGGATTAAAATGAGGCAGTACCTGGAGGGGGAAATCATAGGTAACTAGTTTTGAATTGCTAATAACTCCTGTAACCAAGGGTTGCAAGGGTGTATTGCCTGCCCCTCCTAAAATGATGAACAAATCTTCCTTGGAGCTCACAAACCAAAATAAAATTAGTATGTGGCTTTACAAATTCAGAAGAAAAAAATTCACCAGGATCAGATCAGACCTATTCAATATATAATATGAAAAATAATGTTAGTGATCTTGGTTAAATCTTGAAATTTCAATGGAATACTTGTCTGTATAATTTTTGTTTTTACGCCAAATTGGGGTGAGTGGTTTCTTGTTGGTAATAAAAGTTTGGTAAGATGAGTTATTTAACGTGTTTAGAAAAATTTGATGACTGTTGATAAAGGTAATTTTGTTAAGGTATAGTTATAATAGAGTAAAATAATTTTTTAAAAGTTTGTTATTTTTTTTAAGAGTTGTTGATAATAAGATGAAATTGTCTTTGTTAAATTTAAGAGGTAAGATTATTTGATATTGGATTATTAAAGGGGTAAGTTATTTTTAGGTCTTGATAAATGGTGTTAATTTTACTAGGTAAAATATTTTAATAGACTAGTAACCCTACTGTTTGGGTACTGAATAATTTTTATTTTTTTATTTTAATAAATAATAAGATTCCACTGAGCTTAGCTACTGGGTAATCCTCAACACTATACTTCCACTGAGCTTAGCTACTGGGCAAGTAAATTTACTATGATATACTGGACTACCTCCTAGGTGAGGGATGAATTATTCCTATGCCTCTACTGTTCAGGGCATATAATGTGCATGGGTGTGAACCTTTGAGGTATGACCACATACCCAAAAAGGTCACAATAAATATTTAAAATAATGATACATTAAAAATAACTACCTTAAAGCTACAAAAATGCCATAAATTGGCATAAAACCTGGTTTAACTTAAAGACCAATGAATAAACATGTGAAATGAACTATACCATTGGATTCTTCATGGTAAAATACAAATATACCATTCTTATGGCATATCTCTAAAGTCAATATTTATTGAGTTATAAGTAATAATACCTTATAAAAAACATAAATCCTTAAATATTTCAAATACCAATGAAACAACATGTAAAATAAATGGCACCATTCGATTTCCCATAAAATTCCACACATAAAACAATTAAGAAGCTAATCTCCAAAGTCAATACTTAAGGGGTTAAGCTGAATATATGCACTATTTTGGCCAACACATATATTCAAGGATTTTAGCTAATATCTTTTGAAATATTCATGATAGAGTGATTAACCAAAAAAAAAGTCATCCAATAATTACTGTAGGAATACAGAAATGAAGTTTATTTCACAAGCTATAAACAAGGTTAAAATATGTAAGGGATTTTGATTAAAATCAATAGAGCTGTGGACCACTTTGTTGTGAAAGTGATCTAAAATTGAAAAAAGTAGACAGTTAGATTCTAATAGTTCATTCGTGAAGAATGATATATTTTTTATTATAATATTCAAGGTATAACCGCTTGAAATCATGGCTTGAAGCTTAAAATATCAAATTTCAACAGAAAAGATGAGTTACAACAAAAATCATCAGAAATAGAGTTTTCATGATGTAATTAAATACTCTTGAAAGCATAATTAGGTTATTCCAAGCTATTAGAATTCACTCTCTGAATTGCTGTAGTGTGCAAAACTTGAAAGTTATTAAGGATCAAAGCTTGAGCTTAATTTGATCATTTATCATCACCCACTGTAACCTTAAATTAAGTTTAACAGTCATATGAGTGATAAAGTTGGTGAATACTGTTAGTTTATGATTAAAACTAATAAAATACACTAATTTTGGGGTTCTGCCAAGCCTTGATGTCATCAAACCTAGAGTTATAGTGATAACTCTAAATAATGGAATAATAATGAGATAATATGGTTTGATCATGATGTAATCATCACCAAGCCTTAAAATATTGATCAATTCCAGTGGATATGATCAATGCACGTCTACTAGAAGCCTGTTGGACTCTAGGAGGAAGGAATTTAATATAAATAGAGCTCTTTTTACTCTATTTCCCCCTCAGATGCTTACAAAACATTAAATCATTAAATAAAAAGGTAATTTCTTTATTCTTTATATATAAAACATTTATATTATTAAAGAACAAAGATAATCTAATAATAATCTGCATATTTGATGTGATTATTGCAATTATTTAATTGTTTTGTGTAAATTTCTCTTAAAAACCTCAATTCCACCTAAAACCAAGAAAATTTGAAATTTCTCTTAAATTTTATTGTAACTACAATCTAAATAAGTTTTCATTACATTTATAGGCGTAAAATTATTCAAAATTATTATATTAAGCATTAAAGGTAGGTTATTTCTCTTATTATAATAATTTCTCTCTATTATTACTTTTAATAATTCTATAATTGATATAAATAGTATTCATATTAATTTATAACTTTAATATTGGTAATATTATTGTTATTGATTGTTTTTTATTGATAAAAAAGATTTTTTTTACAACTTTATTATTTGTTGGTAACAATAATAAAGTGCTTTTAAATATATTAACTATCTTATATTAATATATTTATTCTATATATATTATTTTTTATAATATAAATTATATTATTATATTTATTCAATAATTTAATTATTTTACACCATAATTATAATAATTCTTTATTATTATAATTATTTTTATCTTATTTATTTTATTTATAAGGGCATTCATAGTACATTAAGTAAAATATTAGTAATTTTTACTTATTGTTTCATAGTCAAACCTTACAATGGGGGAATTTGAAATTTGGGGGGAGAGAGCCCCTCTATTTATACCTTTTGGGAGCCCAGGGGGCCCTCCATGGGAGCTGTCTTTTTACACTTTAATTCCTCTTGAGTTCATCATGGGACTCTGTATTTGGTGAGGAACTTTCTTGCAAGGGTCAGGTGATTTAAGGTTTGGTGATAATTTTTTTCTCTGCACAGCCTCCATTCATCACATGATGGTCTTTTGGTGAACTAATTATGATGTGATATTATTGTATTTTCTTTGCATGAATGAGGTGATTTAATTTTGGCTGAGAATTTTTCTTGTGCACAGTATTTTTTCTGTCACATGATATTTTGTTGGTTGGTGTAGTATCACATGATGAATTTGTAGTTCCTTTGCATATGTCATATTTTAGGCTTGGTAGATGTGGCTGTTTAATTTATGCAGGTGTCATGGTTGTTTTTCTTCTTTTTGAACTTTAAAATGAGGTCAGGTGATAATTTCTTTTACTGATGAATTAACTGGTTTTTATGAGATGATGTAATTTTTGAGTTTGACGCATGCTGTGCATAGTCATGTGGTTGAGATTTAATTAAAATTGTGTACTGCATGCAGCCTGTTGTAACTAGCTTTGATTTTCATGAGGTGATGAGTGGTGTAAATAATTCTGATCCTATTTTGAGGTTTCAAGTGGGGTTACTGAGGATGTAAGATAAGGTACTCCTGTCGCTGTGTTGTATATGACTTATTTGTTGTAACTAGTTTACTATATGTAACTTGATTTTTACATATGCATAATGAAATTGAATAATTTATTCAAGCACATACACTGCCCTTTGGTGCCTGTACCATGGCTTTATGGGTTAATTCCAGCTTCTTGCTGTAAAATTGACCTTTTGGTGTAACCTTTGAGTGTAAGTGTGCCTGTAGGCTGGATTGACTGCTGTTATGGGGTACTATGAGCTTGAGCCTGGTGAAAAAATGGTATGGAATACCACATCCCCCTCTCCATTTAATGCTTTCCCCAGCATCCCAGGTGAAAGATCCCTATTTTTCATCTGATTCTGTGGTCTCCTCAAATACCTCTTCCTCATTTATTGATTCATATTCTTCACTTTGTTCTTCTCCTGTGTCTTCTTCTGTGTCTATCAACTTTACTCTTGGGTAAAACCTGTTGACTTGAGATGCTCCAAATCTTCTTGCTAATTCTGTTCCATCCTGCCCCTCAAGTTAATATGGTCCATTGTGTATTTGTCTGATTACTCTCTAGGGTCCATTCCATTTGTTTTTGAAAAGTTGTCCCCAATTAGTTTCTATTGCTTTGTTGTAAACCAGGACCAAATCTCCTGGATTAAGTGGTGATCTTAGTTGGTGTGCCATTCTTGTATCTCAATATTTCATTGAGTCCTCCTTTGACTTTTTGAGTTGCTTTCCTTCTCATTTCTTCATTTCCTTCTAATTGTTTAGCTCTGGCTTCCAATAATTCCTCAGTTGTGGATATTTTGTGCCATTCTACTGCTAAAAATGTTTTTGTTTCAATGTCAATTGGTAATACTGGTAGTTGTTCAAATTGGAGTTCATATGGTGAGAAACCAGTTGATCTTTTAGTGGAAATTCTTTCAGCCAATGTAACTTGTGGTAGATATTTTCTCCATTTTCCCCCACTTTTCCCACAAATCTTGACTAGTGCATCTTTGAGTTGTTTATGGCCCCTTTCCACCATTACTTGAGACTCTGGGGAATAGGGTGTGGTGACTCTGATCCTTGATCCTGATTTCTTTACTGCATCTTGGAATTTTTTCCCAAACTTTGGCCCTCCATCAACAGTTACTTCTTTTGGTGAGCCATACCTGCATATCCATTCTGAAACTGCTTTTGCTGTTAATTTGACTAGTCCAACTGTTTCTGGACATCATGAAAAATCATCTCTGGCCACAACCATATAATTCCATCTTCCAGATTTGATATGGACTGCATCCATACTGACCCTTTCAATGATTGTTGATGTTGCGGTAAATTTTCCTTGTTCCCTTTGTAAGTTTTGACTTCTCTATTGGCAGGCCAGGCAAGATTGAACCCATTTCTTGACTGATTTCTTCATTCCTTCCCACCAAAATATTGCTTTAATTCTTCTGTAAGTTTCATTTTCCCCTCTGTGGACCATGTCTTCATGAAGTTACTTTAAAATTGAGATTTGAACTTCTTGACTTGTTATCACCAATTGAGGGTTTGAGTTATTTCTTCTGTTGAGTTGGCCATCTTCCAAGAGAAAGTTGGATGACCTTTTTTTTATCCTTCTAAATTCTTCATCTTTGCTTGATTCTGGTTTTTTATTGTACTTAAGTATTCTTGAATCCTCTTCCAAAATCCTTCTTGTTTTGTTGGTACTTGTATTGCTGAGAAATTGAGTGAATTCACATTCTTAGCCCCAAATCCAGGGTGCGGCTTAATCCAACTTTCTTCTTCATCAAATTCTGGTGCATCTTCATCTTCTGCTTCTGAGTTCTTTGGTATTTTTGATAGCCCATCTGTAATTATGAAAGCTTTCCCCGGTTTGTGTACCAAATCAAAAGAAAATAGCTGAATGAAAGCCACCCATCTTGTCATGGGGGAATTGGGTAAGCAAGGGGTGTTGATAATTTCAATTAAGGCCTTGGCATCAACCTGTAATTCAAAACATTGTCCCCAAAGTATTGTTTGAAGCTGCTGGAGAATTATTGCAACTCCACAGAGCTCCAATTTGGGTTGTGAGTATTTTGATTCCCATTTTGAAAGATTTATTGATTCATCTAATACTGCTCTGTCCTTTACTTCTTTGTCTTCTTGAGTGAGTACTGCTCCTGCAGCAATGTAGCTTGAATCTACTGCTAGCTTGATTTTTCCTGCTCCTTTTTCATAATCCAATCTCTTGAGGGTTATTTCTTCTCCAACTATTCTTCTGAGCTTATGGAAAGCTTATTCACACTTTTGATCCCAGTCCCAGTCAACATCTTCTCTGGTGAGCCTTCTGAGTGGTGATGCAACTTGTGAGAAGCTTTCAATGAACATCCTTACATAGGCACAAAGTCCAAGAAATCCCCTTATTTCCTTCTTGTTAAGAGGTGTTGGCCAATTTTGAATTTTTTTGATCTTTTGTTTTGAAATTTTTCTTCCTTTAAATGATACAGAATGCCTTACTATGTCCAAAGCTGGAACACAGCATGCAAACTTTGATCCTGAGATAGTGAGTCCTGCTTCTTCAATCCTGAATAAAACTATTTCTAAGGTTATGGAATATTCCCATATAAATCTTCTGATTGAGGGGTTTTCTGGTAGTGTTTCTTGGTTGTAAAGTGATCTTGGTCCTTTTATTTCTCCATCATCAATGAAAACTCCTACACTTTCTGGTATTTCTTCTTGGAGTATCCAGGTCATTTGGGCTTGGTATACTGCTACTGAGTTAGTGGCTCCTTGGGGTAGCCTTGTGAGTTGCATCCTTCCAAGGGGTGTTTCAAAAGGGGTGAGGGGTCTTGTAATGAAATCTAATTCTCTTTCATCATATCCTCCCATGATGTCTCCTAGTCCATAGCATGCTCTTCCTGCAAATGCATCTACAAATTCTTCAATATGAGGTGGTAAGCCAGCATCCTTGATGGTGACTTTGTTGAGTTATTGAAGGTCATGGACAATTTTGAGTTTCCCATTTGCTTTGGACACAAAGAGTATTGGGCTTGTGTAGCTTGAAGTGGATTTCTCATAGAGTCCAGTCCTGATTCTTTCTCTTATTAATTCAGTAAAATGAGGTAACATTGATTTGGGAATGGGAATTGGTTTCTTCTGCCAAGGTTCATGAGGTATTACTGGTATTTTGTAAGGTTTTCCATATGAGTGCTTGAGTAATCCTCTTTCTTATTCACAGAAGGCTATTGCTTTTTTCCTTAAAGGAATAAATTTTTTGAGTAAATTGATTTATTCATTTGATAACCATCCTGGTGGGCCAAAATTTACTGCTTGCAGTATTTCATGGGTGACCTTGAAGGTTTCTTGAAATAAAGGTGGGTTGGGTGATAAGGGTGTTTCATTAGGATCTCTTGACAAAGGTGGTCTTTCCAAAGGTGGGTTAAGGTCTTGAGGCATTGGCTCATTGACTGGTCTCACCTTCTTCAGGACTGATTTTTATTTGGCTGCTAAAATTTGGTGATCCATCTTCAATTAGTTATTTTGTTTCTTCTTCTCTTTTTTTTAATGATTTCTAAGAATTTGCTACTGTCCTGAAATATTGAGGTCTTCCCAATTTTTCTTTCTTCTTTCTTCCATAAAAATGTAGTTTAAGGTCATACAGGACCTACAACTAGGTGTGTAACCCCTGTATATTAGGTATACAAGTCCTGCAGTTTAAGTCATGCAAGGACCTCCTGGCCTAATCCAAAGGCTTATCTTGATTATTGAGCTTCTTTGTGCTTGTTTTTGGAGTCTACTTGACTCTTGTTTTATTCTTCAATCTTCATGATTCCCACTTGATGCAAGATTCTTCTGGTTGTTTTATTTCTTGATAAGAAATTTTATTGTATGAATTGATGGCTTGGGACTCCACTTTGTTCATTTTGGCCAATTTGATAAAGCTAAACACATGTGAAACCCCTTGTTCCTGTTACACAAAGGGAGAAGTTTATTGTCATGCTGAATACAAAAATGGTCCTTCAGCAATTCTCCTGACTAGAACAATCCCCTCCAGATTCTTGGCTGTTTTTCTATATTTTTCCCTGCCCAAGTATACAGGGGAAGCAGTTCAGTGTCATGCTGCGGACCTCTTGAGTCTTCAAGCTTCTTCAAAATCCCAAGGGAAATTTTAGTTGAGTGTTTGACATCATCTTGTTGGTCCATGATGTTAAGTGAGTCCTGCGTTAATCATCAATCCAGTGAGTCATCCTTCAGTCCATAAATCTTGACCAGTGATTCTTGAATTACAAATGAATTTAAATACAGAATAAAAGAAATGGCAAAGGTCTTGTGTTGTTCAAAGGTCAATCCATAAGGAACTTCTTCTTTTCTTCATAATTAATCTTCTTTTTTTGGTGTCTGAATAATTCATCTGTGATATAATGCTTCCAAATTATCTTGATATTTATTCAAAATAATTTACTTCCTTTGGTTCTTCTGTATTCCTAAATTATGTGTTAAAAAAAGAATGAAAAATAAAAAAATTGTAATAACAAGATGATTTAACATTTATTTTAATATTAATTGATGGATCTTTTTTTTAATGATATTTGTTTGGATAAGGGACCCCTTCTCTATTTAAAAATCTTGAGTTGGTTTTCAAAGTTTGAAGAGGATATGTTCTCATTCCCCCAAAACTTCCACTATAAGGGATAGTGTAAGAAATAAGTTTACCCACCTCTTATTTTTTTATAGTGATTTTGATAAGAATAAATAATAACACAGTAAATTCACATAATTTCTTTTTTTAAAATGTACTGAATAGTATTTCTTTTGTTTTATTTTAAGCATAGAATAACCTACAAATTGAATATCTGAGTAAAAATCACATTTCAAAATAAATGATCCTGAATCACGATCAAGATCATGGAACTGTTTGGTTAAAGGTGGTAATTTGTGCCAATAAGTAAGAATTGGTGCTTTTGAGAGTATTCATAATTAATATCACATATTTTAATGATCATAGTTTGAGTCCTTTATTCATATAATGACCCTTATGATGCCACAACTCTTCCTTGTGGAATCATCATTGTGACTCAGACTTTATTTCAAGTCCATCCCCTTTATGGTTAAGATTTTCTGTTACCCATAAATGAATTTGAGTTGTTAAAAAATATAAACAGTGAAATTTAAAATTTGTACAGTTAAAAAAAACTATTTTTTGCTTTTGGGGGGCTTTTTAAATTCCATTGGGAATAAATAGCACATTGAGGTGTTATTAATATGTAAATTCCCCAAATTATGAGTTTTTGATATAAATAACTCCTTCAGAGTTCAATTGATGCCTTCATGGCTCAAATACGTCTTCTTTTCAAACAAGTTCCAATTGCTTTCTTGTAATTCAAGAAATATTTTGAATAAATTGATTGTTTTAACCAATTACTTGGTGTAGATTTTTTTTCATTATCTTTCCATTGAAAATTTAAGCCATTCTAATGGCTCTTGGTGTAATAGTAGCAGAAAGAAATATCATGAATATAAACAGGAATATTCATGAGATTATGAATGGGACATGCCACTAATTCTTAGAAAAAAAATTGAATTTGAAGTAAAAAATAAATAAAAAATATGTTCAAAAGGTTTAAGTCAGCAAATCTCTCTAATTCTTGTTTATAATGAAATAAAATTAGAAAAAATAAGAAATAAAAACTTAGGTAGTTTATAGTCTTGCCTAGGAGTTATCCTTGGGTCATAGTCCTAGTTCAATTTTTTTTGAATAATTTGAATAGGCAGTTTTTGGTCTTTCCACAGAACATTGCTTGATTGTTTTGTATTGAGTCATTTTTGATAATTTTAGTTGGCATTCTATGGTCTTTCCAAGTGTAAGATGTGACTATGAAACTGATGATAATATTACTATTAATAAATAGTACTATGGCTGTTCTTATGAAATATAATAATAAAATATTATTATAACCACAATTAAATAATTAAAGAATTATTTCTTTCACGTGTTAAACACTACTAGTGATTTTAACAGTGAGCAGTAATTGTCTACAAGAATCAATTACAAGAAGATTTTAATAATAAAACTTCTTTTATTAAAATAAAAAAATTATTTGAATATATAATTATCTTTTGCAAGAATAATTATAAATATAATTCTTGAAGAAAATAATTATTTAGAGAAAAACTTTAAGAATTAAGGATAAATCACTCACTAATATTCCAAAGAGCTTATTGAAAGATAAGATAGAGAGATTTGACATAGAAATGTGGATTTAAGGGATCAAAATGTATTTATAACAGTATTAAAACAATATACAGTTGGATTATATGATTTCATGCCCTTCTGATTGATTCTGAAAGAAGTAAAACATTTAAGAATATCTTTAAATAATAATTGTTGGTAATAATGATTTAAATGATAATAAGATGATGATGTGGAAAAAACAGCAAGAGGAGGTCTCTTTTAAGTCAACAACAGCTCACAGATGTGTGCCATGGAGCAAACTAAAAAACCAGTGAGTGAGAAAACAAGAAACCCTTTTGGATTGTTGATTGCATCATTTGTTGTCATGTAAGATTATCATAATTACTTAATTAATGCTTTTACATGACTACCAACCCCAATATGGCTAAGAATAAAAGGAGTAACATCTTTAAATCTTCTTTTATTAAAAAATAATCATTGATTTCTCAAAGTTATCAATGTTATTGGAAATTTAATCACAGGTTGTAATTACTGTGAATTTTTGAAGATTCATGTTTCACGTAGAATAGTCAAAAATGGACTGTAAGTGAAACTTTTAATTTTACTAGTAAAACCATAATTATTTTTGGTTGTACCATAGATAATACAGTTATCCATTAGTCCTGAACTTTTCAGAGAGATTCATTAAGAATTGTATTTTTAATGAAGTTTTTGAAGTTTTTACCTCATTTCTACCTAAAATTGCAAATATCAGTGTTTTACTGGTTGCTATGAGGTAAATCAATGGATACAAGTCAGAAAAGGGTTTTAATTACTCTTTTGGGGTTTATCCATGGAAAATAATTGAGAATTGACATGGTTACAAGAGTCCAAGTAGCTCTTTACATCCTTGGCACGTCAAAATTGCAGGTTATTTGCCATTTTCTTAAGATTTACTGTAGTTGTAACATGGTAACCAAGTTCCCAAAAGGTCTTAAGTTACCAATTAGGCCTAGATCAGCCATGGATCCAAGCTTTGGAGCTTTTCAAGCCTCAGAGGCCTCAGAAGTGGGTACCCTGGCTCTCTTTGATGTCTTTTGTCCCCCTTGCCTATTTTTCACGTCAAAAATAGAAAATTGAGCTTAAAGTGAGATATCCACTATGGGTGTACCAAAAATCCGTTTAAGAATACCATGATATTAAGTACCCAAAACATGCATAACACTATTCTTAGTGTATATGTAACATGAGATTTCTCACATTCCCATTATTTTGGCGTGAAATTAAGAAAAACAAAACTTTTCATGGATCTTTTATGTGGTATTGATGATGTGGTATTGAAGTATTTTCCATATTACCACCTAAAAGCATTAATTTGAGCTTATTTACTCTATGGAGCTACCCTAAGTGAACTTTTGTGTAGAATCCAAATCTGGCCTTAGATCCATTGATTTACTTACTCAATAAAAATTTATTCATCTTTTCTGAAATCAAAAATGATGAATTTTGGATATATGCATGACTTATGAGCTATGCATAATTCAAAATTTTATTTTTAAGATAATTGTGGCCTATTTGGGTATGTAAGATATAACTCAAGGCTCACATTCCCTACCACCAAAAAATAAAATCGGACTACAATTTTATCAATGGTATAAAAAATAAAAGCCCCAAAGGGGGTTAATGTCCACTGTCAAACCTCTTTACATTACTCAGATCAAGTAATTTAAAGCACATTTATAGACATATTCAGGCTTGTGGCCTTCTTTCATGTCTAAATCTTCTTAAGATTTTATCTGAGTCAGGTATTTCTGATTCTGCCAGCCATTCATCTTCATGGACTGGATTTCTATATCTGACAAGATATTCTCTCTGATTTTTACCCCTAAGTCTCCTTTCTTTAATGAATTTCTTTAACTTTCTGTCTTCATTCTGTTCCACTGGTGGTACATTTAAAGGCGTTGGGTTCCTCAAAGGAAACAATTCTTTATCAGCTGGTTGATAAGGTTTTATCAAGCTGACTGGAAAGGTGGGGTGTTTATTTTCCAATTCACCACTCAATTCCACTTGGACTGCATTGGTTCAATTTAAGGCAGAAATAACAAAAGGTCCTACATAAGAATCTTTGAGTTTCTTTGGGCCTTTGATATTATTAAAATTCAAGGTTGAAACTAGAACTAAGTCCCTTACTTTGAAGTCTGGTACTTTATGACTCTTGTCCCACTTCTGTTTTGCATAATCAAAAGCATCATTCATACTTTGTTTTGCATGATGTTTTACTTTATAAAGCATTATCTTGAAGGTGGAGGCTGTAGGATGAATTTCAATCAAGTCTTTCTCAGTGTGTCTTCTGGGAGTCTTGGATTCCATCCTTCTTCTAACATAGCGCGAGTTTGTCCTGTGGAAGAATGGACTGATGTCTTATATGCCAATTATAATGCAGGTATAAGAGTGCACCAGTCATGGGTAAAGCCATCTGAGTCTCTGAATTCTAACCCATAAGAACAAAATCTCCTGATCATTTCTTCTAAAGTCTGAATCATCCTCTCTGCTAGCCCATCTGGTTGGGGGTGATATGCTGTAGAGAATGATAACTTAGTCCCAAACAATCTATGAATATTGGTCCAAAGTGCAGATGTGAACTCGGGATCTCTGTCACTTAGGATATTCTTAAATAATCCTGTATGAGAAATAACTCTACTCCATAGAAGAAGAGCTGTATACATAGCAGTGTCATCTTTATGACATGGTAAGAATATGGGAGTCTTGCTATATCTCTCTACAATGACTAAACAAGCATTATAACTTTTGTCACCCCTTGGAGGAAGTTCTGTGACACAATCCATGTGAACAACTTCCCAAGGGGATTTTGGTTCTTGAATATGGAGCATAAGTCCAAATTTCTTGCCTGTACTCCTGTTTGCTCTTTGACATCTGTCACAGGTATGGCAATATTCAATGGTTTCTTTTTGCCAAGATGGCCACCACGCACAGTTCTTCACTTTTTCAAGTGTTCTGTCCTCTGACAGGTGTCCAGAGTAGATTCTATCATGGCATTAATGAAGAATGGTAATGATAAGCAATCTGCTGCATTATGTCCTTACACAAGAATTTTTGGTTCTGTGGTGAAAAATCCCATCAAACAAGTGAAATCTTCCTTCAGAATAGGAATTCCTCCAAACCTCATCTAGTGCATTGACTAAAGATGTATCTTTGAAGTCTTTATCTAATAAAGAAGTCAAGATATGGCAATTATTGTCTTGCTTCTAAGATTCTCTGAACTCTTCAAAGAATTCAGTCCCAATATCAGTTATGTTAATCCCTTCAATTGGGATCTGTGGTTCAGCTTCCAAAGGTACATAAGCTGGGTTATTAGGAGTGTTGGCTAATGCCCACCTGATAAGTCCATCAGCATTCTTGTGAATGTTTCCTGCTTTGTGAACTATGGTCATATTCCTCTATATTCTTGAATAGCTATTTGCCATCTCAACATATGTCTATTGGGAGTTTTCATGTTAAGAAGTGATTTTACTGCATTAAAGTCAGTTATCACTTCAAAAACACTGGCATCAAGATAATAGTGTAATTTCTCAAGTGCCCATACCAAACATAAGCACTCCATTTGGCTTGCACCATATCTGGCCTCTGTTGGTTTGATTTGTCTTGAGATATAACAAACTGGTCCCTCTGTAGGTTTGTCATCAATAATTTGGACTTGATGTAGGGCAACCTAATCCATCTCCAAATGCATCAATGTACAATTTAAAAGGAATATTCTGGTCAGGAATGAGTAGTAAAAGTGCTTCTGTAAGAGCTTTCTTTATCTTCTCATAAGCTTCAATTCTCTCTTGTGTCATCTCAAATAGAGTCTGTTGATCACAGATTCTATAGAGTGACTTGGCTAGAATTGCAAAGTCTTTCAGGTGTTGCCTATAGTAACTAGCAAATCCAAGAAAAGACATCATTTATTTTTTATTCTGGGGTATTGGCTTAAGTAACACTGCTGCTACTTTGTTTTTGTCAATCCCCAAGCTTAAACCAGAAATAACATGTCCTAATGCTTTGAGTTCTTCAAAACCAAAATTTCATTTCTTACGTGAAATTTTCATTTCCACTTCTGCAGCTTTGTGAAGTACTCTTGCAAGTCTTTCAAGGTGCAAAGACCATGAATCAGAACATATGATAATATCATCAATATGAATGATAAGACATCCTTCAGAAAATTCTGTAGGAAAGATGGTATTCATCATTCTTTGATAATGGGATGGAGCATTTTTAATGCCAAATGGCATTCTAAGATACTCATAAAAACCACAGTGAGTGATAATTCTAAGTAATTTCTTAGCTTTAGGTGTCAAAACATTTTGATTGGAGACTTTTAATGCATCCATTGATGTTATATACTTGGCTTTAGACAATTGAGTCAAGGTTTCTTGAAATCTAGGGATTGGATACCTATCTGGAACTGTGTAGGTATTCAATGATCTGAAATCTTCAACCATTCTTGACTTATCATTATTCCAGGCAATAATAACAGGTGTTGTCACTTAAACTTCCTCATTATGGCCTATTTTCCATAGTACACCAAGTTGGATTAACTCTTGGATATGTTTTTCCAAGGCTTCTCTAGCTCTGGGACTGGCTGGATGAGCTGGTCTTCTAAGTACTGGAGGATATGGTCTGTCAATATTAAGAGTAATATCAACTTCATGTCCCCTTATAGAACCTAATGGTTCATTATCAGAAGCAAATGCATTATTGTATGTGCATAACACATTAATAAGTTCATTTCTCATTTTTGGTGACAATGATGGATTAATTTGTGCTTCAACAAGTTGATTAGACACAAATTCATCTTTATAAGTATCTTTAACAGAAGATACCACAGATATTTGTTTTGGCATATTGGAAAAAGCAAATTTTTGTCTTTTGTTATCCCCAATTGTCAATTATCTGTCTTTATGGTTATTGATGTCAATACCATAAATATTTAAGTAATAATTTCCAAAAATGCTGTGCTGAGATGTGCAATTGTCCATTACCACAATCTCAGTTTTCATTCTTACACTTCCTGCTGGTTGTGGAAATAAAAGCTTGGTGTCTAATACACCCAAGGGTTACATATTCTTACTGGCACTAATAAATTGCACACCTTCTATTGGTAATAGATGGGTTTTCCATTCAGGAAGTATAGCTTGGAGATAATCTTTGCCCACACAAGTGCCAAATGCCCCTGTATCTAAATTGACTTTGGCTTCAATATTATTCATCAAAACTGATGTGATACAGGATGCTCCAGAATTATAACCCTTTCCTTTAGCAGGTTTGGTCTTACACATCCTGGCATCCTGGATATTGATCAGGTTGTAGCAATCTTCACTGTACTGTGGTAAGTGGGTATGGACTTCTGTGACCTCAAAGAAAGCTTTAGTGTTTTCAATGGGATAGTCCTCCACTGGTGTGTCCTCAGAGATTGCAGAATCTTGATCAGATTCTTCTTTCTCTTCAGTACAATGAAGTTCTTCAATAACTTGAACTTCATTGATTTTTGTCTTTTTGGTGCAAGTGTTTGCTAGATGTGAAGTGCTTCCACATTTATGACACTTCAAGGCAGGTCTTTCTGGTCTTTTATCCTCTCTGCGAATCTTTGGGACCATCTTGGATTCCATAGGGATTCTAGTCAAAGTTTTACCAATTCTTGTTCTGGTAATGATATCTTCCATTGCATTAATGTAGTCTTCTGTTGAACAGGGTTCTACACATCTGCTGTTGATAGCATGTTCCAGCTCTCCTCCACACTTTCTTAATATTTTCATATTAATCATAGTGTCACACATATCTGGGTGTAAAGCAGATAATCTGTCTTTTTGCTTGAAGAACCAAGTAAGTGGTTTATCTTTCTCTGAGTTAAAAATGGCACTTTCAAAAGCATTTTCCATTTTAAACCCCCAAGAATTATTGGCCCATTTGGTAATCACTTCAGATTTCCACCAAGACCAATCATGTTTACCATGATCTATTGTCATCTTCTAATACCATTTCTTTGCAGTCTTGGTAAGCAGACAGTGTTTTTTACCCACTATGATTTCATCAGGTATATTAAAGTCTTCTTGTAACATATCAATAGTACTGATGAACTCAATATGGTTGTATCCTCCTTCACCAGAGAATGTTGGCCATTCTTCCAATTTGGGAATATCTTTAACAGAGACAACATTTTCTAAAAACTTCCTTTAACAGAAAGTTTTGCTTCAGTCAAAGGTGTAGAATGTCTTGGCATATGTGGTCTATAATTCTTATTAATTTTTTCTACATTTGAAATGATTTCATTTTTCAACTTCTGCCTTTTACTGTCACTTTTTGCTAAATGTGCAGCAAACGGATTGGTATTTTCAACTATCTTTAAGACATGATCTTGTAGAATTTTAAGTTTATAATTCATTTTAAAAATAGAAAGATCTTCCATTTAATCATTCTGAACTTGACATGTACTCTCAATTCTGCTACATGCATTGATAATTGAATTAAATCTGTCTATATATGGTATTTTCTTCAAGCCATGCCTCACTGAATTCCAATACTAAACATTTAGTCACTTCCCATTTTTTTGGAGCAGTGGGAACAAATCCATGGATTTTTGAGAAAAATGCCTTGTTAATAATATCCAAAGTATATGCATTTGTTCTCTTCCAAATGGGCTCATAAGGCCTTTCCTCAGCAATAACACTACCAGTAATTTCAATGATCTGAAATGCTCCTTTAGCTGAGCTTTTTCTCCAATATCTTGAGCAAACCATTAAGCCTCTTACACCAGAAGCAAGAAATGAAGCTCAAGTATGATAGCAGGGCTTAACTAATCCTATTTTTGATTCTAGCTCTGATAAGTTCTTAAGGTGTTCTTTGGAACTTTTATGAGTGAGCACAAATCCATCAGGAATATTGACTGGAAGAGCTTTTGAATGTGCTAGCATCAGAACATATGAAGTCATAAGATGTAAAATGGAATCATTGAAAGATATTAAGCTATTCATTCCATAATGAATTGTCTGGCTTTCCTCCTTTTCATAAAGGGTATTTTCAATATGAGCTGAATGGGATGGTCTTGTGCTGAGGCAGGACACTAGAGATTCCAGGCTGAGTCTTTGAACTAACAAGCAATCATCTTCTGTTTATGTTGTGATTTCAAACTTTTCAGGTTGTATGAGATCTTGTGCAGAAACTGATATTGACTCCAGGATTAGATTGGCCCAGCACTTTTTCTTATTAATATTAGGGACAAAGAGGGATTGTGCCAATTGAAAGAGGGGTTGGTGTGATTTGGGAATGTTTTGCACTGAAATTGTAGAATCCAAAGTAAGGATAGGGACATTCCAAGCGTCAGAAAAAAGCTAGTAAATATCAATGTTCTGGATGAAACATGAATGAATGTTTTTTGTATTTACCAGATTTATCCAAATCCACTAGCCATTTGGTAATGCTAAGAAATCCAATACTTTGAAAGTGTATTCCTTTGGGTAGTTTGATAAAAAATGGCCTTTGGGGAATTTCCTGGAATTGTTCTCTTACTAGAGTTTTAACATTAACCTGGTATTTCTTCCATGAGGATACAGAAAGTGGCTGATAATGGCTTATTTTTTCTTCAAAGTGATCTGAGTGAATAGGATTGAATAATCCGGATTGAGGGAGATTTTTCTTCTTTTGGGATGTTGAAGGCTCTTCATTACTGGTTTGCATTACTTTTGAAGTGTATGGGTTATTATACACCAGTATGAAATTGGAGTTAGGTTTTTCTTTTGAATTTTTGGTAGATCTAGGTTGTATCAAGGGCTCCTCTATTTTTGATTTTGCTTTTTTTTTCTCATGGTGGAAGATAAAAAACTTTGTATATTTGATTGATCATTTTGAGAAATACTATTGACTTCAGGGCTGGAGTTTTGAAGTGGATAGGGCTTTTTCACAATCATTTTGAGGTTGGAATAGTTCTGGTTCTAGATTTTGAGAATCTGACTGGTTTTGTGGGTGTTATTTCTCAGTATCATAATTGTATTCCAATTTCTAAGAAAGAAATGATTCAGGGAATATAGTTTAATCTTTGGGTAAAGCCTAAATAAAATATTGAGACATACTTCTTTATTCTTTTCCTTTGAACTTTGATAAATTTTAGCCTTTTTATTACTGATACTAGAAGAAGCTATGAAATACCTCCTTATTGATGTTTGAGAGGATGCTGAAAGAACAACCTTGGCTTCAGGGGGTAATGATCCACCTAGCTGTACACCTAAATTATGATTTGAATTCCAATTAAAAATGGCTCCATATGGGCAAAAGCTGGAAAAACATACAATACAGATCATCTTCAAGTATTTTGGAGACCTGTTGAATTTTTTTTCTTGCATAATCAGGAAAGTGAGTATTGCAGGTAGCAAGCTTGGGAGAAGGAAGAAATTTGGAGATTTTGGATATGACTTCTTATTTTTCAACTTGCTTTGGAAATTGACTGAGGGTTAATTATTATGAATAATTCTTTAAATTTATTTTTGAAATGAAATTGAAAAAAATAGAAGGCAGGGGTTCTTTACAGTGCTCAAGACAGATTGGACTATTATGGAATGTAGGATTTTGGGAAAGCATATATAATGATGACTTTTGATAAATGTCAATATTTTTTTTGAGCATTTCTCAATATCTAATAGCTTGGGGACAAATCAAAACCAAAGCAGGCATAAATAAGAGGCTTATATATTAAATAATGTTGAGAACCTATAACACAGTTCAGATTTGAAAACATTAAATAAATAACAAATTTATGACTGATGGTCATAATTGTGAAAGCCCACATTCAGGATAAATTATAAATTCTCACAATAGATGATTTTTTAAAATATTTTAAATCATGTTTTCTTTTGAAGTACATTTATTACTAAATTCTAAGCTTGGAAAACATATAGGACACTTCAGCTCTCAAATATACTACAAAAATACTAATTTTTGCCTGCCAGTAATGATTTTGAAAGGCATCTTTTGACTTGGTTATTAATTCACTCAATTGGTGAATTGCTAAAATAAGTTATCTCTAATTATATTTCAAAATACATCTATTACAAAACTCTAAGCTTGGATACAAAAAAAGGACTAGGAGATAAACATTATTCAGGATTCATACAGTTATGACTACTTGAACCAGCTTCAATTCCACTGAGATAAGATCTTCCTGGCCTCTGTATGATGTGACGTCCCCTTTTTGTCTTGGCCTCAATCTCTAATAAAATATTTTGGAGTCCAATTGGTTATTTTACCAATGAGTGGTTTCTTTCAGCTTCTGAAATTGTGTTTAAGTATATTGTGGAATAACAATCTAAAGGTAAGCAATGTGGGACATTAGTTAAATCAGAATTATAGTCTAATTTCTCTCCATCCCTATGAAGCATATGTTGAACTCTATTCTTTTCAAGCTTGTATTTGGCCCCAAGGGTCATTGCTAGATCCAATTGACTTGTACACAAGGTCAAAGCTTCACTACACCAAACTCCAAAAAGTCTTTTTGGTGCTTTTCCCAAGTCAGAATCATCCTCTACATCTGAAGTTGCTTTTTTATCAGTATATATTGCAGAGAAAGCATTGTTTTAAGGGAATAATTGACATGTTATTTTGAAACAGGAAGCTGTAACCTAAATATAAAAGGAATATTAGAGTTTGGTGTATTTCTAACAAAAGAATAAGCACATGCATTCTGCCTCCCTCTAGTGTTTTTGGATTTCTTAGCTTTTTGAAATTTAACCTCCTCTGCAGCCTGGCCAAGTTTTGAATGCTTTTTCATTTCTTTACCCCTTCTAATGACCCATGGTTCAATTAATAGGTTTAGTTAATAAGGATTGTTGATATTTAAGCTTTGTTGAGTCTGGCTCCAATTGAAAAAATGTTTGGAGATAATGTCAGCTATGGCTTCATTCCAAGTGGAGTTATTGCATGAGTTTCCCCATTGGAAGGTAATCCTCTTGAGGCCTACTAGTTGGAATTCCTTTTAACAAGCACACTTTTCAACTATTGAGACATTGATCTTGTTATTGAGAACATCACAACTTGGTTTAAATTCAGATGTCTGCAATTATTGAGATATAGAGGTGATTTCTTGTTTGACCAGAATATTGCACTCACTAATTGGATGATCTCTGAGTCCATATTCAAAGGTTTCAAAATGGGTCTTGATGTGTGTAGCTTGGTTTTTGACCCAATGAATATGAAATTCCTCTTTATCATTGGTAGGATTGGGTGGGAAGTGATCTACAGAAGGGGCATACCCATTAAGAAGTAGATAAATTCTTGCAAGTGGACTGATTCAGTGGATGCCTGACTTGGAAGATTGTTCTTTGTTACCAATCTTGTAATGAGTTGATTTCTTCCTTGCAAAATTTTCTTATTATTTCTAGCCCTCTGTTGGTTCTCTTCTTGTTGAATCCTGAATTCTTCTCCGAAAACTGAAAACCAAATCAGTGACTAATTTTCAATCAGCTTTAGGAAAAATGTCCCCACCTGATGTTATTTCCTCTTGTCCCTCCCAACTGGAATTCTGTGCAACTGCATCCTCTATTCCAAGTCTTTTCAAATATTGAAGAAATATGGATTGCTTTCCAGTAGAGTCAGTATGGATTCTTTTGTGGTTTTCTTCATCTGAGTTAATTATTGAGTCACCCTCTGTTGGTGGGTTTTGTGATGAGGATCCAGAATTTTCTCTGTGGAATGCAGAGGGGGAGCCACCCATTGCATTGAAAGACATTGTAATATCAACTTAAAGAAGTGGAGATAAATTGAGGAAAGTGAGGTAATTATATTAATGAAAGTTTGAGGATGTTAAACAGAGTTGGAGTAAGGATTCAACATATGAGAATGAATTTGGTGGATGGGAAAGCTCAGGAAAGGTTAAAGCAGTTTGGTGAAGTGGAAATACAGACATTTTTGGTGGAGATGAGATAGTTTATATACACATTTTTTCCAATCTGTTCTATCCAGAACCAAAAAAACCAAATTATGTCTTGAATGATCTTTGGGAGGCTTAAATATGGCAGATTGACAATTTAAATCTCTTTTAAAAGGGATCTGAGTGAATTATTCTAAAAAAAACTTCATTTAATATCATATAAAAATATCAACAAAGGAAAAAATATTGTTTTTTCTCCAAGGAAATCTTTAGTCAGCATTGATAAGGAAACTTAAGGCTGAAAGGGGTGCGGTGCTTCAATAACCTATCCATTTCTGGCAAGGTTTGAAAGGAAATGGTAAGAAGCTGTCAAAATATATGAGATAATGAGTGGCAGTACACTGAATCACTTACTGATGTATGTAGAGATACCAAACAGAGTGTAGCCTGATCAATTACAAAGGCTTCAGGAGGATTCTTGAGGTTTGCAGCATGACCCAAAACTGATTGGGAGTTGATGATTATGGCATCCTCTTTCTGCTCTAAGAGAATAGAAAAATTGAGGTCTGGAAAAGGATGGAAAGGTTCCTTGTCTATTTTATTATTTTCAAGCTTGTTGAAAGGTTTGATTATTAGCCAACATATGTTGGGTTCACCTCCAACTAATGAGAAAATATTATCAATATGGCCCAATTATTTGACATTATTAATGCTATACTCTATGATACTGTCTTCAACATGTCATTTTACATTACAATACCTTTTTTTTTCAAAAATATTGACTGTTTTCATTCAAAGAGGTTTACAACATCCCTTAAGTCTCTTGAAACTAGTTGTTTCCACTGTTGAAAAACAGCATCATGCAATTGAATTGTATGACTGGCACTGATATTTCTTGATTGATGCAAAGCGATTGAGGGGATTGTTCCTACCAGCTCTTTGTTGAAGATGAGGAAATTTGGAAATACATTTATATTGTACTTTAGATATCCATCTTTTCAGTATTGTTTGGGAGATCTCAGCTACAATTGGTTATATGTGGGTAAGTAATGTGTGAGGGTGATTTTTTGACATAAAAATATATAATTCAAACTCAACATGGCTTATTATTTTGTGGTATGTCCCAAAATGTACAGTTCATTCTTTTGTATGCTCACACAGCTAAGCTTCTTGGTGGCCCTAGCTCCTTGATAACCTTTGGTAAATGTTGTGTTAGGTGTAGATTAGGTTTGGAGTATATCATGGACCAACCCAAACAAAGTGTTTGATGATAGATATTTGTAGTCCTTTCAATCTTATCTAGGTCTTCTTCATGAATGCTTGCTGTGAGTAACATGTTTGTTAATGAAGCTAATGAAGTTAGTGATTTGAGTAGAAGATCCTTATGGAGGTAGTTCCCTGGGCATTTTACCCTTTCCTCCCTGTGAGGTATTTGTGAGCTCCATAGTGGTACAAGTACCAAAGTTAAATAAAATGTCATCAAGATTTGCCACTCTGCTGCTTTGAGTGTCTAAAGGTTTTTGAAACCAAATTTTCTGGGTAGACAAGAAACCATGACAGGACTTTTGTTTGATTGATGACTTTTTGAAGTACCTCTAATTCATATTTTCTTAATCTTGGAGTTTCATCCCCAATTGGATTTAAATACTTATTATCATCAGAAGATAAATCAGAAGGAACCAATGAATCACTACCATGGGTAAAAGGTAATAAGTTCAGTACTGTAGAAGTGGTTGTCTGGGACCTAAGGGGATACCTGGAGTTTGAAGTTCTGTTGCTTTTTGCAGTTTGATCACTTTTGGTCCTGGAGGCTTAACTCAAGCCTTTGTGCCTTTGGGATGTAGGAGGTTGAATGTCAGCAAGGTTAGCTTTTGCAAGGTTTTCTTTCTTGGGTCTACTCATTTTGTCAGAATCATTTTCATCTTCATTTTTCCTTTTTCTTGGATTCCCCAAAGAACAAAAAGGATATTTGGATGGATTTGAGTCTGCCAAAAAACTTTGCTTTTTCCTTTGAAGCTCTAACTTGTGACCAGCCAACCCCACCTTGAGGAAGAATATGCAATAGTCTTTGATATCCCCTAAAATCAAACAATGCATGATATCTATGCCACAAAAATAAATTGGTCTCCAGTAATCTAGCTTATTTAGAATACTCTACCAGACACCATGTGATTTTACAAATTCATCTTGTTCCTTTTTGGTTTGAAGTTGGAGCTATTCATTTGCCTTGGAAATATGATTTTCATGTGTCCTTGGTTCCAATTTTTAAATATCTATTCCATTGATGTCAATCGTTGTAATATTACAAAAGGAGCCAAATCTATTGGCCAAATGAGAGGCAAATCCAGCCACTTTACATAGAGCAGGCAGATCTGCTATTAAAGGTAATAAAGCCACTCTAATAAGTCTACCCTGTGGAAAGTTGTGGGTATTGGAAAACCAAATACCATTCCATAACATTTGAAGCTCAATCACAAGAGGCTCCAAGATTGATTTCATTCAATCAATAGATGGCTCTTTGGTATCAGGAATTAATGCATACAAAAACATGTTCTTCTCTTTGTGACGTTCACATGGAGGAAGATTCAAAAAATTGAGAATAATTAACCCAACTGAGATGGATTTTGCAGCCCCTTTGTTACTGAATGGATTTAAACAATCTACATATAAGCTAAATATCAAATTACCTGATCCATTTGTAAATGCTTGTTTACTGCGTGGGGAAGATTTGAGTGTGTGCCAAATTTTCTATGCCAAATATCAGAAATAACTTTAGGGTCTTTTTGAGAATGATGGGTGTTGTGAGTATTTAATAGCTTTTCAAAGCCAGGAATCCACATTTGGGAGGCCAACCATTTTTGTAAGGATTGGTATGTAAAGGCACATATTGGTTTTTGAAGTGAAAAATCATTCTTGTCATCAGTCTTAAATAAAAGAGAACATCATCCTTCTCTTGCAAGAGATCCTAATTTGAAAATGGAGGAAGGAAAAGGTTGAATAAATTTGGATGTACACTGTTTGTTGATGTGCCCCGTTGCAGTCAGATCATACAAGCTGAAGCATTCTTGACAGCACATATTTTTTTCAAAGCCAATTGATATGCCCAGCTGAACCAAAATAGTTTCAATTGAAAGTGGAATTTATTGAGCAATGGACAATCCATAAAAATTGAATTTCTCTTCAAGGCTATGAATCTTTTCCCTTTCTGATAGAAGAAATTCTTTTATACTATCTCTGGACATTACATTTTTGAGTTATAGGCTAAAAGCTTGAGCCAAAGCTTTAAGAGCATGAGAGTAAATGATTTTAAAGGTCTTGTTTTCATGTTTTTTGATATCAAAAAGTAAATTTCTTTCAATATTCTGACGACAGATCTGTTCAATTTGAGAGCATCCAGGGGTTTTCTGTGTTGGCTTCTCCAAAGGATTGTGGAAAATTAGATTCAAGTAATGATGAATAATTGAAATGAAAGAGGGAAAGAGTCCTTAAATTTTCACTATTTTGGGCTAAAAACATCTGATCAACCAAAGGCTGGGTCTCCTGAGTTTTATTAGTTCCAATTGATGTTTCTTCCAAGCTGGGTCAGACATAGGTCTTCCATGCTAAACAATATTGGTCAAATATTCATAATATTGATTGTAACAGCAAAGCTCATGACAAGTGCAAATTCTTTCAGGGAGGCCCATCTTTTGCACCATGAAACTTTGTGGGGAATGAACAAAAAGGGCCAAAGAAATTGAAATGGAGTAGTGTGGTTATGAGGAAATTGTTTGAGGGCTAAGTGAACTCAAAAGGACTTTCAAGTGGACACAAACATAGCTTTATTTATATCTGAGCATCTTTGATTTTGCAAAGATGGAAGCCAATTATGCCCCTATATGGTTTGCATGGCGTACAAATATTATACAGCAGTCATAGTTTGACCACTTTTAAGATTACAGCAACTGTAAAAAAATACATTTAAAGCAAGGCTGTATGGTGTCTGGCCCTCATGCAGATACAGCTTTTTCTTTATCTGAGTGGGTATGATCACATTTCCAGGAGACAAATCAATTGTGGCCCTAATTGGTTTGCATATGATACAAATTATGACTGGCGGTCATTATTTGACCACCTGTGTATGATTAAATCCAAAGCTGTATTTTCTCTGGGCTGCATTCAGATACAGTTTTTTCTGTATCTGAGTGGGTCTGATTAAATTTCCACAAGACAAACCAATTACGGCCATAATTGGTTTGCATATGGTACAAATTATGACCAGCGGTCATAATTTGACCACCTGTGTTTCTGTTTGGTGTTGAGGCCTCATTCAGATACAGTTTTTTCTGTATCTTAGTGGGTCTGATTGCATTTCCAGAAGACAAACCAATTATGGTCGTAATTGGTTTGCAAGTGGTACAGATTATGACCACTGGTGTGAGCCTGTGAGGTATGAATAACTTACCCATTAGGCCGCAAATGACTTTATACACAGTTAAATTTGTTTTTAACAGACTTTCTAATTGAATTTAAAATAAGAAATAACAAAAAATAAGTATAACTTTTTTTTGGGTAAACAAAGTTATGAATATTATGTCATTTTTGGATTCTACACCAAAAATAACCTAGGGTACACCCATAAGGTGTTATACCCAAAAACACTTATTTCTTATGTTATTAGAAGATTTAAGAATCTCACAGTACTAATGTAACTTTTTTAACATTTTTTTAAAATTGTTAAATTTAAGCTTAAATAAGCTTAAATTTAAAGTTGCATAAGGTTTATGCAAACTTACCAAAATTTTAGTCAAAATTGAGGTGTTGTGTATATTTACTGAATTGGCTAAGGATTTTCCATACAGAATGTAAATCCTGCGTGAGCTCAATTTAAAAGGGTTTAAAGGCATAGTATGGCTTTAAATAAATAACAGGGCGAAATCCATGCAGAAAGGTGAGACAAAGGAAAAAGACCAAATAGAGCTGGGGTACCCAACTTTTTGGATCTGCAAGGATTCAATTAAGGTTGTCCACCTGTATTGGAGGTTTTTTAACCTTATTTAAACTTTAATATTAGACTTTGATCCAACATTAAAGTTTAAACTGGTTTTATCCCAATTTAGACAGGAATTTCAAGCTGCCAAAGGGTAAATCCTAATATGCAGGCTTGAATTTAAGGTTTTAACAACTGTCAAAACTTAATTAAGCTTAAAAAGCTTAAATAAGCTTAAAATTTAAGGTTACAAGCATTAAGACCTTATTAAAAGTTAAGGTTTGGTGTGTATTGCTATTTTACGTGGAAAAATAGCAATAACTTCAAAAATTCATTAAATATCCAATTCTTAATGGATTTGCTTGAAAATTTCACACAGCTTACAATTTAATATTATATTACGTATCTTTTATAAATGAATTTCCTGGGTAATTATCCTGGAAATTTACTCTTTTAATTAAGTTCAAAGAAAATTATAATTTCTTTAAAAATTAATTAAAAATTGAGTTTAAGAGATTTCTGCTTGAAACTCTATTTTTAAGTTTTTCATGTGATGAAATTCAATACAAATAAGCTTATTTTATATTAAAACTTGAAATAATTAGTTTAAATGAGGATTAAAGTTACTTGGAGTTAAGAATAACACTGCTAACTTTAAATTGGAATTAAAAATAAGCTACCTTAAGTTAAGAACTTTATTTTTAAGCATGATTTTTCAGTTTTGGCTTGAGCACTCCCTCTATATTCATTATGAATCATGAGAGCTGCTCTGAGAACATAAAAAGAGTCTTCTCATTGCTGTTTTTGTCCATCATTCATTATCAATCCAATCATATTAGAAATTTAAACAGGTAAAGTTTTATTAAATATAAAATCTTATTATTAAAGTAATTGTTAATTTATTTTATTCTTTATTAATTAAAATTAAAGAATTGAAATCATAGAATTCATATTATTGTTGTAATCACCAATAATACATTTTATTATATAAAATTATCATCTTAAATATCTTTTAAAAATCCACAAATTCCTCTTAAAAACTCTTTAATCATAATTTTTATTATAAAAAGTTGTTTTATCTTTAAAAATCTTCATTTTTGGCGTGTTTTTAACTTATAATTATTATTTAATATAATAACTGTTGTTGTTTGACTTGTTGTATTAAATAAATATTATAAGTAAGTTTTCTCTAAAGTTCTATATTTTTTTATCTAGTATTAGTCTTTTTATATAGAATCTTATTCTATAAGAATTATTGCTGCACAATGTGTGTTTTAATTCTTTTATAAATAATATTTATATTATTTATAAGTGGTTAATATTCATATTTTCCACATGTAATTGTCTCATTAAGAGATTTACACTTCTTATTGTTATAACTGTCAGTGACTATAACAATAATAGAATAATTATAATTTATTATAATTATTATTTTTTTTATTATTATATTTTATAATAATAATTAATTTTTTTTTATATAATTATTTTTAATAATTATATTTAAATTTGTGGTTATAATATTTCATTATATTATATATTTCTACTGAGGACAGTCATAGTACTCTTGATATTGCTACTATTATCAAGAGTTTCATAGACAAACCTTACAGCTGGTCATAAGTTGACCACCTGTGTACAATTATAGACAAGCTGTATTGTGGCTGGACCTCATCCAGATACAGTTTTTTCTGTATCTGAGTGGGTCTGATTACATCTCCAGGAGACAAACCAATTACAGCCATAATTGGTTTGCAAGTTTTACAAATTATGACCAGCAATCATACTCTGACCCCCTGTGTACAATTAAAGACAAGGTGTATTCTGGCTGGACCTCATTAAGATACAGTTTTTTCTGTATCTGAGTGGGTCTGATTAAATTTCCAGGAGACAAACCAATTACGGCCGTAATTGGTTTGCAAGTGGTAAAAATTATGACGGGCAGTCATAATTTGACCACCTGTGTAGAATTACAGCCAAAGCTGTATTGTCTCTGGACCTCATTCAGATACAGTTTTTTCTGTATCTGAGGGGTTCTGATTGCATTTCCAGGAGACAAACTACTTACGGTTGTAATTGGTTTTCAAGTGGTACAGATTATGACAAGCAGTCATAATTTGACCACCTGTGTACAATTCCAGACAAGCCGTATTGTGGCTGAGCCTCATTCAGATAAAGTTTTTTCTGTATCTGAATGGGTCTGATTACATTCCCACAAGACAAACCAATTACGGCCGTAATTGGTTTGCAAGTGCTACAAATTATTACCACTAGTCATAATCTCACTCTGATAAAATTCTGAGGACACAAATTTATTGCAGTCATAATTGATTTACATTTTGAAGAAATTATTACTGGTGGTCCAAATCATTCACCCCCTACAGGTGTGACTGTACCATCCAATCCAACCACCCATGTATTTGAGGGAGGATTCTAAAGATACACCTATACTGCCAGTTAATTCTGCCCTAAATGTGTAATTGTGTTTTATGTCTAGAGGATCTGCAGCTTTATTTCCTTTGAAACCACAAAACTCATTTCTGCACTATTTCTATGGGCTACACCCCCACTTCATTTCATTGGCATCTGCAATATAAATAGAGCTGTTTTTCCTGTGTTTTCCCTAAGTTCCTCTGCTTTTAACTTCTGTCAGCCATTTAAATCCCTCTCCTCCCAATATAATACCCCATACTATGAATCCACCCCAACCACCTGGTGCCAATTTCTCATTTGATGAAATGTTTCATAAGGTTTTCTCAAATAACACAGATTTGAATTTATTGTTATCTTATCAAAATGAGGTACCATATGATTAATCCATTAATTAATTGTTCACCCCAAACCAAAGTGCTGAACTCCATGAATGTTACAATCTTTTTCATTACCTCAATTCTCCAAATATAGTCCCACCAGCTCCCATTACTCATCCTCAAATCTTGCCCTGCCCCCCACCAAACAACATAAATAGAACCCCCTTTCAACTTGGTAAATTTTTTCTTCCCCACCTAATCTCATCCTCAGCATTTCGGAATATTATATTTTTACCAAAAAATAGGAGATATCACAAACACACCAAACATGAGTTTATGTAATCCACACCCAAATACTCCACGAACCCTTCCACCACCCTCATTCATAGAATTCAACATGAATAACCCACTCACTCAATTGCAATCCATCTCACCAATTCTTTCTTCTGAGCTAACTTGCCTCTCCCGTGAAGAATTTTCTGATAATCACCACCGTTTCAAGAAAATCCTCAATAATGCCCTTTATGAAGCTGAAAAGAATCCTGTATCAATTGAGATTAAGGACTATTTGAAAAAGGGCCTTCCATTGATTTCTCAAAAAGAACATGGTAATTATTATTCTTCACATCTGTCCTCAATTTTGCATTAATTTGATCTCCCTTCTTGTAGAATTTTCTTCATCACAAGCTATTGGTCTCATAGATGGCAATGTTGAAGCTATTGAGAGAGAAGTTCCTTCCATAGGCTCATCACAATCATCCCTTTTGGAAGAGGTTGTTCCTTACAGAAATCACAAGAAAAAACAGAAAATTCAAAATAAACCACTGCCAAATATTTGTAGGTTCATGCAACAAACTTTTACCTTCAATAATACTCAAGAGGTAGTTTCCATGAATATGTCTTCTACTACATGAAACCTTTGTACCAATTATACCCCCCAATCAATCAACCCCAAATTGTTATTGAACACCCAATCAAATGACCTCCCCTATTATTTACCAGATACCATTGTCAAATCTGCTGTTCCCTCAACCATCCCACTTGAGACTCCCACCACCACCCCAATTATTAATGAGTAAGATATACCCAAACATCCACCAAATGTCACCCCCAGAAGATCTACACAACATGAATCTCCTCATTTTAACAATGACCAATCTTTGGAAGTACCAGCCAATAGCATCCCCAACTCTCCAGCTCAGGTTCATACACTGAATCTAAAAAATGAAATTTGTCAGCCTGTGACTCAAAACCAGAGCACAAGCATGACAGCCAAAATACCATAAATCAATGGTATAGCCAAAATACCACCAAAACATGGAGCTGAGCCAAATTAGCTCAAAAGGTATCAAAAGAAAGAGGAAACTCACCCCTTTCTGAAAATATAAGTCCCATCACCATAGGACAAGAAATAACAAAGTTATTCCTACTCAAAGTTATTGCTGAGCATAAACCTTAATTTTCACCTCTCATCTAAAATCTAGAAGGAGAGGCTTAACCCCATCAAATGGGTATTCAAAATGAAGCTCTAAGCCAGGGCTATCCAATGGTGCCAACCAAACTGAGCTAGCACCAGTATAACTTGAGTTATGGTCAAATTCAGGCCAAATAAGGGTGAACAAAACATTCACCTCTCATCTAACTTTTACAGTTTTAGTGTGAGATACCTAAAGTGGGGTCTTTTTGGAAAGAGCACAATCAGGGCTATCTGATGGTGTCATCCATTTCCCCATAACTCAACTACAACAGAAGTTATTGGCCAAACAAGCTTAATACAGCTTTTTGCCCAAACCACGCCAATGTACAAAAATACTTGTACATGGGATAACTTTGTCATATTTAATGATAACCATGTCAAGTTGGGTACCATTGTGTAGAGCCCATATAGAGCTATTCAATGAACCAACGTTGAGCTTGATATCTCAAAAACTGACAGAGTTATGACCATTTTAAGGTCAAAATCCCACCAGCTGTCATATACAGCCTTACCATGGGATAACACCCCATAATCATGAATATGAGGTGTCAACAGACAAAGGAGCATGTTTTTGCTTCAATACCTCATATGTCAGTCAATACTGGGGTCCCATACAGTTTCTGTACAGCATTCTACGCGTCATACACATCAGAATCAGGCTGTGAGGTCCCCAGATGAAAATTTTCACCCTGTATTGGTGAAAACTGCCCAGATGTGGTTTCAAAACCACATCTGAGCCCAATACAGGTTATACAGGCTGTTTGCAAACCACAAGCCAGTACTAGAGAGTGAAAAAATCTTCACTTCCTCTACGTGGAAAGGTCTAGCACCCTTGCCACCCCATTTCAGGATAAAAAGGAGGCTTTTCACTGCCAGAATTGCTTCTTCATCCTGCTCTTGAATAACCTACGTAGTAAACTGTCAAAAACAGTTTTACTCTTGGTTAATAATCAGGTATACTCTTAATTTAAAGTATTGTAGTCTTTATTATTGTAATCCAACAGGTAAAGCTGCACCCAGGGCTTTCAACAGCGCTCACCACCACTATATTTCTATAGTAAAGCCCTTTAAATTCTTAAATTAAAACTTTTATTATCAATTATATCCTCTTTTAAATTATTTTTACCGTGTCACAGTCATAGTTAAAGCTTGTAAATACTCCTATACACCTTTATCATAGACTCAGCCTGACATTTTGGGGGCCTGGCCGTGTTTTTAACTTATTTTGGACCTTTACAAGTAAGTTTTTTCTCTTTTTATGATTTATTGACACCTGTTTTATCTTTTTAGGCGTCATTTTCTTTTATAAAATATATTTTATATATATTTCTTTTTAAAAAAAATCTAATAATACTCATATATTTAAGAGTATTTGTCTAGTGGCTAATAACCATAAGACCAGTATTTTTGGCGTGTTTTTGCATATTAAAACACATTGAGCCACTAATACAGTCCTGATTCTTAATTGAATTGAGACAACTCATACTGATAAACCAACAGTTGAGGCGTGTTTGGGCACATTGTTAACTCAATTACCCTGTAATACACCATCTTTTGACAGATTATACTTGCTGATAACAAGTATTCTGTAAGATATTGGTATACAAAACAGTATACCACTTATCAATAAGCTGTATTTTTGACATGGAATTGTTAATTCAATTACACTGTCACTATACAAGGGCATATTGTAGTAAAATACAAGCCCAGAGGCCATTCTTAGACGTGCAAAATCAGCCTTTTAAGAAGTCTTAACTGACATAAGCCCTCTTTTTCCTGTTTGATTCAGTGGAAGAAAACTTCATACCACTTGAGACCCAGTCACAGGCCAACATACCAGTGACACCCTCTGAACCAGAGGGCAGCAAGGGCAAAGGAAAAAGGCTTAGTGAAGGCCTGATTACAGCCAAGAAGTGGACACCAATAGCCACTCAGAGAAGTAGAAAACCACGAAACTCTGCATCAATACAAGGTAAACCAACCTTAACCACTTGTACAGGGAAGATTACAATTATTAACCCAGTTGTAACTTCCAAAGGCAAACTGCCCAAATCAGCAGATAACAAATTTGTACAAGGCACAGTCAAAGGTAAATACCCTAAGAACATAAAGTTTTTGACTGCTTGCAAACACTGATATGTCCCCTGCATACCTCAGAGACCTTGGCTTCCAAAGGAACCAGCCAGAGGATAGAGCAGGAATGTCTAGAACCAGAAGACCTGAAAGAAGACACATTGGACACAGTGGTGGATGGCAAAACAATGAGGGAGATAATATCAACCTTGCCATTCACACTCCAATTAAACAGAAACCTCAAACCAGAGGACTGGAAAGATATGGATCAAGTTCTTCAAATCCACCAACTCCTCAAAGATTTGTTTCAATGGAGCATGGACAACAAGAGGTTCAACCTAGCAACTCACTGGGCAGAACTGGGATCAAGTTGCCAGAAGATCTGTCTCAAAGAGATAGACTTCAAGGACCTTATGGTAATCACCAAGGGTTGGAACCCTACCAGGCAGCACAGACTCCTGGAGGCAAGGGCACAGAGGATAAGGGAGAACCAAGCCACTATCCAAGCCATAGAAGAACAGTTAACCCAGACAGGGCCTACTCAGATTCCTTCAGGTTCACAAGGAGCCAGCCAAATCAGCTCTCCAGTGGCTTCACACCATTCAGAAACCAGCAGATCAGTGGCCAAGAGTCACCATTCTTCACAATTCCAGGAAGTTTCCAGGAGAAGACAAGGCAACAAGGGCAAGAACAAAGCCTCCTTCAACCAGAGGAGGAAAGAGTCAGACCCCATGATCCAGAAGCTGTTAGATTTGGTAAAAGAAGTACACAAGAACCAGAAGTAGTTGTAAACCACTCTAGAATCAGTAGTCCTAGTAATAGAAACATTACCCCCACTCAGACTGAAAATAACATTATCACATCTGAGAGCAACATCAACAGTGACACACTGTGGTTGCAAATGTCCCAATATGCTGAGCAATCTGCAAAGCAGGCTGCAGAATTTGCAGCTGCCCAAGAGAGGATGAGACAAACTCAAGCCTCATTGGAGCAGATAGTTAAAAACCTTCAGGAAGGATATGCTCAACTGAGCAAAGCCTCTGAAGAAACCAACAAGAGACTGAATCAAGTCTCTGAAGAACAACACCATAGCAGCAGGGACAGGGAGTGTCTGAACCAAGACATCAACAAATTGTTTGATCCCTACCATAGCTTGAAGCCCCAACCACAAGGCCAAGCTATGGAGAATCCATATCAACCAAATGACATCAAACCAGATGCCATGTTGTTGAATAAGGCAAGATCTCCATCACAATACCAGGATGGAGATGGCATGTCTTATTCAGAGAAGGAAGCCTTGAAACAGCTTCCTGAGGCCTCAAGCTGGCCCAAATTCTCTGGATCAGGAGAATATGATCATATGGAGCTCATAGATTGTATTGATGGACTCTTCATTGATGTACCAAGCATACCAGATTACTGGATCACTGCTAGACTGAACACTGCATTTAAAGGTCATGCAAGTATATGGTACACTGAAATGAACAAAATCCATGGCAGAAGAAATTGGCCATGGTGGAAGAGTCAAATAATCCAAAAGTACAGTAATGGAACTTGGATATGGCAAAAGACCATGTCATTTGAAAATGACAAATACTCTGTGGACAAAGATCCATATGAGTGGTGTCTTAGACAGTCTAAAAGACTTAAAGCCATTGATCCTCAAATGAGCATTCAAATGAGGAATCATAAACTTCTGACACAACTGCCAGGAGAACTAGAGCATGCAGTAAAGTGCCGATGCAACCAAAATTGCACTCTAGATGATATAGCCAATACCTTACAAGACATAAGGAAAAGGACTAATATAGGGAAATTCACCCCATATAGAAGCAATAGTTTCAAAGAGAAACAACCTTTCAGGGTAGAGTTTAAAGACAAACCCAGAGAAAGATTGGCAGAAGTGGCAAAGAAGAAGAACTCTTGTCACAATTGTGGTTCAACAGACCACTATGCCAACAACTGTCCAAAAGCAAAGAAGAAAGTCTATGCTATAGAAAAAGTCCCTGAAGAAGAACCTCCAACAGAGGATTCTGAATCAGACTCTATGGGTGATGCCATCAGAGAACCATCTGATGAAGAGCAAGACCCAAGAGAGGAATTTCTAGTGGAATACCAAGAGGAAACCCCACTAGAAATCCAGGATATACAGTTGGAAGCAGGCATGCCACAAGACACTGCCAACAAAAACTTGTGTAAACATACACAAGATGCACAAACATTCCTGGTTACACCAACCAAAGGAATGGCATACATACATGGAACAGCCACAAAAATGACTGTATGTATTGACAATGCTCAGCACCCATTGATCATTGACAGTGGAGCACACTGCTCCATAGTGGCCAGAAATTATCTGGATAACCACTTCCCAAACTGGGAAAAAGAACTCTTGCCCACCAGGGCAAAGAACTTTAAGAGTGCATCTGGAAAGATGACCTCTATTGGGACAATTATCAAAGAGATAATTATACCCCATAGAAAAGGTAATATCAGACTCAACCCAGAGTTTGTAGTGCTTGAAGATGCCCACATCCAAGGGTTTTTACTGGGAACAGATTACCAGAGGATGTATGGCATAGATATTTACAATAGTAAAAATAGGCATATTACCATTGGTACTAACAAGGAAAAGAAATTTTCTCTTGATATATACCAGTTATCTTCTCAGGACCCACTGGAAGAACTTCTGAAAGAATTCAGAGAGGGACAGTTTAGCACTACCCTCACCAGTAAACAAAAGCTAAGTTTACTGAAGATGCTGAGGAAGAATAGACCAGCATTTGCCATTGGTGAAGAACCATTAGGCAAGATCAAAGGCCATGATATAGAACTATATCTGGATGTAGAAAGGCCTTATCCACCCATGTTAAGGAGACCTCCTTACCCAGCAAGTCTGGAAACCAGGAAAGAGATTGAGAAACATATCAATGAACTCCTGGACATGGATGTCATTAGGAAGATTGGACATAATGAAATAGTGGAAATCACCACCCCTGTCCTAATCACCTGGCATGATGGCAAGTCTAGATTGTGTGGAGACTTCAGAGCCCTGAATAACTACACAAAAGCAGACAGGTACCCTATACCAAGGATACCTCATGCCTTGGATAAACTGGCTAAAGCCAAATACATAACCAAGATGGATTGTATGAAAGGCTTCCACCAAAATGGAGTTAAACCAAACTCCATGAAGTTGCTCAGAATAATATGCCATATGGGCATATATGAGTACACTAGGATGCCATTTGGCATCAAGAATGCACCAGCCCACTTCCAAAGGATGATGGACACCATATTTCAAGAAGAAATAATGGAAGGCTGGATGGTAGTATACATTGATGATATCATTATATACTCAGAGACATGGGAAGACCATGTACAATACATAGACAGAGTGCTAAGTAAATGTACACCCATCAATCTGAAAATTTCACTCAAAAAGTGTAATTTTGCCAACAAGAGCTACTAGCTCTAGGACACAAAGTCTCAGGCCTCAGTCTGGCAATTGACCAGAACAAAGTAGCAGCAGTACTGCAAAAGCCAGTACCAAAGAACATCAAAGAGATGCAATCTTTCCTTGGATTTGCTAGCTACTATAGAAACCACATCAAGAACTTTGCCCACATAACCAGTAGTTTATACAAGTTATGCTCAAAGGATGTAGTTTTTGAAATAACCAAGGAAAGGAGGGATGCATATGAGAGGATCAAATATGAACTCACTAATGCACCTGTACTCATCTTGCCTGACTTTGAACTACCATTCAAGTTATATATAGATGCAGCATGCAGCCAAGGCTTGGGAGCAGCCCTTCACCAAAGACAGATTGTGGATGGTGAACCAAGGGAAGGTGTAATATGTTACATCTCCAGGCAGCTGAAAGATTCAGAAGCCAGGTATGGGGCCACCCAGACAGAATGTTTATGTCTAGTCTGTGCTCTAGAAAAACTCCATTACTATTTGGAGGGTGCAGTCTTTGAAGTCCACACAGACTGCACAGCCTTGAAGTCTTTACTAAACATGAAGACTACTAATAGACACATGCTGAGATGGCAAATAGCCATCCAGGAGTATAGAGGGAACATGACCATCATATACAAGGAAGGTAAAAGCCATACCAATGCAGATGGCCTTAGCAGATGGCCACTGGACAATGTCAAAAGCAATCCAGCTTATGACCCTGAAGTTGCTGCAAAAATTCCTATCCATTTTATGGAAATAGATAGGAAGAAGAACTTCAGATTCTCTGAATGGGCACCAGGGAGTGGTACCCTTGACAGTGGAAACACTGATTCAGAAGGGACAGAAACCCCCATACTGGGGATAAGTTCCTCAGAACTGCATAATGAATTCTTCAATGCAGTACTGAAATCTTATGCTAAACACAAACAGTGTAGCATACTACTCCAACTCCTTCAACAAAAATACAGGAGCCCAGAACTGGAAACCCAGCTGGAGGAACCCTGGTTGAGGGCCTATAAGGACAATAAATTTTTCCTTATAGATGGCCTGATTTATCACAGAGACAAGCACACCAGTGCACTCACAGTGATAGACAGAGACCACATCTCTTTAATCCTGCAGGAATGCCATGACTGCCCCTACATGGAACACATGAGTGAGGACAGGACTAAGGAGAGGGTAGCAAGCACAGCTTGGTGGCCCAAGTGGGAGCAAGAGTTGAGTGAATACATCAACACTTGTGAAAGATGCCAGAAGGCAAATAGAAAACATGGGAAGAAATATGGGTTGCTTCAACACATAGAAGAACCCAAACACCCATGGGAAACCATCAACATGGACTGGGTCACAGGACTTGTCCCAGGAGGCAAAGAAAACTACAATGCCTGCTTAATCATAGTTGATAGGTTCAGCAAGAGCATGAGATGTCTACCATGCCATAAAGAGGACACAGCCATGGACACTGCTCTGTTATTTTGGAATAACATCATATCCACCTGTGGAGTTCCTAAGATCATAATTAGTGACAGGGACCCAAAATTCACATCTGAATTGTGGACCAACTTATATGACATGCTTGGCACCAAGCTTGCTTTTTCCACAGCTTACCATCCACAAACAGATGGCCTAGCTGAGAGGATGATCCAAACTGTAAGGTGTGGATATGAAACTTTGATTAAAAATCAAGTACTTTTCCTGTCCTCAAAATTTGTATAAGGTAAAATTCAGTTAAAAATAGTATGAAATATTATTTTTAAGAGAAAACACGCCAATTTTATTGTTTATAACTTTATTAGTATAAAACAATAATATAAAAATTTATTGTTTTACCAACAATAAAGATTTATCCAAAAAATACTCTACAAGAGATATTTTAAGGCTACAAAAGAAATTTCTTCAAGAGCAATTTCAATTGGAATTAATTGAGCAAAGAACTGCAAGCAATTAATTAAAGAACAAAGTCTTTAAAAAGAGTATTAAAGAGAAAACACGCCCAAAAGTGACCAGAGTGAATTTGGAAACAAAGTGACAAAGTTTACAGTGATGAAAGATGCTTTAATTCACTTTTGGGGTGGTTCAGGGGTAAAAATGATTATAAGAGTTACAAACAATGATTATAATGATTTTTTCACGTGGTTAAAAGGATTAAAATGATTTAAAAGTGGTGGTTGGAATCTTTGATTGATTGGTTTAACAGTTTTAAACTAATTAATAAAAGGAAAAGATTCTAACATGAAGAGAAAAGTGGGGCAAAGAAGACATTCTTTTATAGCCATCAATTCTCTTACTCCAAAAGTAAAATTTACTCTTGTCAGTCGTGAAAAACAGTCTGACAACAGAAAAGCCAATTATGGCATCATTGAACCCTGGTTTAGACCAAAAAGGGCTGGTTTAAGCCATTTTTAGCCATTTTTAGCCATTTTAGACCCTTAAATCAGCCATTACTATAGCAATACCAGGTCTAGAGCCTTCAAAACACGTCAGAATGTGTGTCAGAGGCTTAGAAACCAGTTAAAACTGTTTTTATTATGATTGTTTTATCTTAAGGGTAGTTTTACCCTCTTGGCAACAGCTAAAACTACCCCAGTTGGTATCAAAACCTCATCATCAATTGAGTCCACAGACCCTGTAACTCAATTCCAGGCCAAAAGTGATGAACTTTTGCGTGAATTTTGACATCCCACGCCTGTCAGCAAGGATTTTGGGGGTCTAGCTCCCCCTTAGAGCTGGAGTTCCTTTTCCCCCCCAAATTTAATCTTTCCAATTTATTTTTCTTTTAATTCCTCATCATGTATTATACTTATAATTTACATATGTAATTCAATTCAATTGTACAGTACAATACAGTAATAATTGACACCTCATATGTAAATCAAAGTTCACTTATGTAATACACGCGCACATTTTGACATTTCAATTGAATTCAATTGAAAATACTTCAATTCCTCATAACTTCTAAACTAAACACAACACCTCAATTTTAACACAAAAATTGATGGTTAACACCACATGTGGTGTGAATTAAATTAAGGTTTTGAGGATTTTCAACTTTTGTATTGAAAATACTAAAAACTTAATTTAAGCTTATTTAGAGTTGAGTTACAAGAATTTCACTCAGAGGTGACCCCACCTGATTTTTTATGAGGAATCCAATGGTGAAATAAATTTTATATGTTTATTTATTGGATAAAAAGTTATAATAAATTTTATTTAACTTTTTTCCAAATTTATTTATTTTTTCACAATTTTGTTAAAATTTCATTTTTACTTAAATTTTTCAAGTATAAATGTAATTTTATATTTACAAAATTTAATGTATTTTTATTTTTAAATTATAATTAATTTTTTATTTTTTAATATAATTTTATATTTATATTTATATTTTGATTTTTATTTTAATAATATAAATAAATTTATTTTATTTATATTAATATGTTATTTTTTATATTTGTGGTCTTTTGGGTATATGAAATTACCTCTAAGGCTCACATTCCCTCCCCCTAAAAAAGAATATTACTTTGTAATATTGGAGTTTCTAGTGTGTCTGAATCTTCTGAGGAGTTTGGTAGCTTCTGGTATATCTTTTTCTTCTAACCATTCATCTTCACAAGTTGGGTCACTGTACCTAACAAGGTATTCCCTTACTTTCTTGGTTCTTAATTTCCTTTCTTTAAGAACTTTGGTAATTTTCTTAGCACCAGATGTCTCAATAGGAGGTATAACTTGGGGAATCTTATTCCTCAAGGGAAATTTCTCAGCATCAATAGATTTATATGGCTTTATCAAGCTCACTGGAAATGTAGGGTGCTTATTGCTAAGTTCTTCAGATAACTCTACTTCAACAGCATTTTCTCCATGGAGGGCCTTAATCACAAAAGGTCCTGCAAAGGAGTCTTTCAACTTTTTACATCCTTTGATGTTATTGAAGTTAGTGGTGGATACAAGAACTAGGTCCCCTACTTTGAAATCTGGAGTTGCATGAGATTTATCCCATTTGTCTTTAGCATATGCAAAAGAGTCCTCCATGCACCTTACTGCATGCTTTCTAGCTTTGTCTAGCATTCCTTTGAAGCTAGCAGCTGTGGGATGTATTTCAATTAAGTCTTTCCTCAAGGAGTCTTGGGGTAACTTGGGGTTCCATCCTTTTTCTAGAACAGCAGGAGTCTGATTGGTACTAGCATGGATTGATGTTTTATATGCTAATTCCAGTGCTGGTAACAGAGTACACCAATCATGGGTAAATCCATCACAATCTTTGAATTCAAGGCCATATGCACAAAATCTTCTCACCATGTCCTCTAAGGTTTGGATCATTCTTTCAGCCAGGCCATCAGTTTGTGGGTGGTAGGCTGTAGAGAAAGACAGTTTAGTGCCAAATAATTGGTGAAGATTTGTCCATAGTGCTGAAGTGAATTTGGGATCTCTATCACTGATGATATTTGTAAATATCCCAGTCCATGACACTACTCTATTCCATATCAGAAGAGCTGTATCCATGGCTGTATCATCTTTGTGACATGGTAAAAAGATTGGAGTTTTACTGAATCTGTCCACAATTACTAGGCAAGCATTATAGCTCCTGTCACCTCCTGGTGGTAGGCCAGTTACCCAATCCATATGGACAATTTCCCAAGGTCTGTTTGGTTCTTGGATTTTCATCATATTTCCAAGTCTTTTGCCAGTGGATTTATTTGCCTTTTGGCATCTGTCACAGGTTTTGCAATATTCTGCAACATCTTTTTGCCACATTGGCCACCATATGCAGGTCTTTACTTTCTCTCTTGTTCTGTCCTCAGAAAGATGTCCTGAAAAGGGACTATCATGGCATTCTTTCAGTACAAGATTGATTAATGACCTGTCTACAACTGTCATGACACATGTGTGCTTGGTTCTGTGGTAAATTATACCATCCAGTAGGTGAAATCTCCCTTCATTATAAGATTTTCTCCATACTTCATCCAAGGCATGTATTAGAGAGTTGTCTTTACAGTCTTTGTTAAGTAATTGGCATAAGATGCTACAATTCTTATCTTGAGTGTAACTATTTCTGACTTCTTCAAAGAAGGTGGTGTTCAAGTCTGTAACACTTATTCCTTCTATTGGAATTTGTGGTGAAGCTTCTTCTGGAACATAAGCAGGATTATCAATGTTATTTGGTAATGGCCATCTGCTTAGTCCATCTGCATTCTTATGAATATTCCCATCCTTATGAACAATAGTCATATTGCCTCTGTATTCTTGTATGGCTATTTGCCATCTGAGCATGTGTCTGTTAGGTGTTTTCATGTTCAAAAGTGATTTCACAGCTGTACAATCTGTTATTACTTCAAAAACACATCCCTCTAAGAAATAGTTCAATTTCTCTAAGGCCCAGACAAGGCATAGACATTCCATTTGACTTGCTCCATATCTGGCTTCAGTTGGTTTGATTTGCCTGGATATGAAACATATTGGTCCTTCTACAGGTTTGTCATTTATGATCTGAACTTGGTGAAGTGCAGCACCTAGTCCATCCCCTGATGCATCAATATACAGTTTGAAAGGCAATTTAAAGTCTGGCATCAGTAAGAGTGGAGCAGTGGTCAATGCTTCTCTTAGAGACTCAAAAGCTTTGACTCTGTAAACAGTCATCTCAAATACTGTGTCTTTGTCACACAACTTATAAAGTGGTCTTGCTATGGATGCAAAGTCTTTAATGTGTTGGTTGTAATATCCTGCAAAACCTAAGAATGACTGAATTTCCTTCTTATTCTGAGGCATGGGTTTTAACAATACTGCTGCAACTTTGTTTTTATCAATTCCAAGGGACAAACCAGATACAACATGTCCTAGTGCCTTAAGTTCTTTAAATCCAAAATGACATTTCTTCAAGGAGATTTTCATGTTTACTGATTGGATTTTTGTCAAAACTCTTGATAATCTGTACATGTGCTCCTCCCAAGTCTTTGAACAGATAATAATGTCATCAATGTAAATGATTAACCATCCCTCTGAGAGTTCTTCAGGGAAGATTTCATTCATCATTCTTTGGAAGTGTGAAGGTGCATTTTTGATACCAAAGGGCATCCTTAAGTATTCATACACTCCACAATGAACAATAATTCTCAAGTATTTTCTTGCTCTTGGTGTTACTACATTTTGATGGAATCCTTTAAGGGCATCCATAGTGGTTATATACACTGCTTGAGATATTTGAGTAAGGGCAATTTGGATTTTTGGTATTGGGTATCTGTCTGGAACAGTGTAAGTGTTCAGAGCTCTAAAGTCCCCAACCATTCTGGATTTTCCATTATGCCACGCCACTATGACTGGTGTAGTTATTTCTACTTCCTCATTGTGGCCTACTTTTCTTATTACACCAAGGTCTAGAAGTTCTTTGATATGAATTTCTAGAGCTTCTCTTGATTTTGGACTTGCTGGATAAGCAGGTCTTCTTAAGAGTGGTGGATAAGGTCTCTCAATGTTAAGAATGATGTCAACTTCATGACCAATAATTGCTCCCAGGGGTTCTTTGTCTGTAGCAAATGCTCCTCTGTGGTCATACAAAAGGGAAGAAAGTTAATTTTCTTGCTTATCAGTCAGATGAAGGCTTATTTCAGCCTTATTTAACTGTTCAGATTTGAATTTCTCTAACTCTAAGTTGACTGGTGATACTTTGTTTACTGTAATTTGTCTTTTAAAGGGTAAAAAGGCAAATTTCTGGCGCTTATTGTCTCCAATTGTAAAGTATCTGTCTTTGTTATTATGTAAATCTATCCCATACATGATTAAATAGTCATTTCCCAATATAAAATGGGTACTAGAGCAATTTTCCATAACAACAAATTCAACTGTGATCCTTAAATTCCCATTTATGTGTGGGAATATGACATTGGTCTCAAAGATTCCTAATGCTTTCATTGGGTTACTTGCACTGTTGAATTTTATACCATCAATTGGTAACAATTGGTCTTCAAAATTTGGTACACAAGTCTTAAGAAAAGATTTTCCAACACAAGAGCAGAAGGCTCCTGGGTCAAGCAAAAGTTTGGTGGGTTTGTTGTCAATCACCACTTCTGTTATACAGGAGTTACCAGCTGTATAACCTTTTCCTCTGTTTGGTTTTGTCTTCATAAGTTGTGCATCTTGAACTTTTGATAAATCAACTTGACCATTGCTCAATTGTGGTAAGTGGGAATAAGATTCCATGATGTCAAAAGTGGCATTGATATTTTCTATATCTTTTGAAGATTCAGAAAATATGGATGACTTATCATCTGAATTGTCTTCAATTATGTCTTCTTTTTCAACATCTGGTTCCTTTTCAATGTCAATTTCATTGATTTTCCCCCTCTTTGGACATGTATTGGCTAAATGGGTGGTGCTTTGGCAAATATGGCATTTTCTGACTGTATCTGCAGATTTATATTTAATATTACCAGAATTTTCTTTGGGATTTTTGTCCACAGAATCTTTCCAAGGTGTATTAAACCTTGTTTTGAGATTCACCCTACTAGAACCAATTTTGGTTCTGGTGGTTACTTCTTCTAGTATATTGATAATATCTTCTGCTGAAGATTGTTCAGTAGTCCTGCTTTTGACAGCATGCTCTAAGTCACCTCCACATTGTCTCAGAATTTTTCTATGGATCATAAACTCTGACATGTCAGGATATAATGCTGTTAATCTGTCCTTTTGTTGGCAAAACCATGGTAAAGCTCTGTCTTTATCAGCATTAAATTTGGCAGATTCAAAGGCTGTTTCAACTTTAAACCTCCAAGCATCATTTGCCCATTTGTTGATGATTTGGGTTTTCCACCAAGTCCAACTCTGGTGTCCATGTGCTTGTCTTATTTTAATGTACCATCTGTGAGCTGATCTGGTAAACAAGGTGTTAAACCTGGCTGTTACCAATGTGTCTGGTAATTCAAAATCTTCTTTGATCATGTCAATACCTCTAATGAATTCCATATGGTCATACTCTCCTTCACCACTGAAGTGAGGCCATTCTTTAAGTTTTGGAACTTCTTTCAAGAGTGCTTGGCCCATTGATGGTTCCAAGTTATGAAAAGAAGTGGATAATTCATTTTTTAATTGTGAATTATCAGGATCCAATACTTGTGGATTTGAAATTCTTGTGCCCTCATTTTGATTTAGAGGTGTAGACATTCTTGGTAAGGTGTTCAGTATTTGTTCAATGTAATTCATTTTACTGTTGCTACACCTTTGGGAATTTCTGTATTCATGTTGGAAGCTTTGTATTAAATTTATTACTTCAATTTTATACATGTCTTCCTTATGTGTCAGTTCTTGCCATAACTCTGTCTGTCTTGTATTATCAGCAGTGACTTGATTCAATTTCATTGATAATTTTGATACTTCTTCTTGTGAAGCATCAAAACACTTTTTCAAGGCAATGCTATATGTCTTTACTTCAGTAAATGAATTTGAAATGTCATCAAGGACTTTCTTGTTATCTGTTTTGATAATATTTATGGCTTGTTTAATTCTTGTTTCAATCATGTCATCAATATTGAATTTAGAATATTTATCTGTTAATTCTTTAATAATGGCAGATTGTTCATTTATTTTAATGTTAGAAGAATTGTCATTATTAGAATTTTTAATTGTTCTTAAAACTTTTTCAAAACACATAAGTGTTTCATTAATTTGGCACAGACTCAGGTTGTTTGTTTTAATGTTGTTACAAATGGTGTCATTTTTATCAGAAAGATGTTTTTTCACGTCATTTATAGCATTATACAACTCTGGGATGGAATCAAATATGTCAGAAATCATTTCTGGAACCTTAATCTGGCTTCCTCCTTCTTCTGTAATTCCATCATGGTTCTGGCCATCTGAAATACATTTTCCATGGCATCCTGCTGAATCTTTGGGATTCTGTAGCCCTGGCTGTAAGGTTTTGGGGCTGGTGCCTTCCCTTTGCCCTTGTTTGGAGTTTGTGGCTGCTTTTTCACGTTGGAATTGCTGCTGCTGGCCACTGGGGCTGTTTTTGGCACTGGTTTGGGTGGTGGAGGGTTGTTTTTCCTCCATTCTAGTGTCAAAAGCATCATGTTTTTCTTCTCCATCAATGCATGCCATCCATTGAGCAATTTGCAAGTGTTGGGATGGCCCAAGAATTTCCTTACTGTCAGGTAAGAATTCATGCAGTTTTTCCACAGATCTGCCAGGATCTGGTACTCCTTGTACTGCAGTGCATTGTTGTAAGCTTTGTGGCTGGCTTTGTATATGTCCACTGAGGCTTCTTGTGGCGGTGTCAGCTCTTTTTGAAGGTAAAATGGTATTATCAGCTTCAGAATGACCCATTTTAGTTGTTTGGAAGTCATCAACTGACCCTTTTCCTTCTGTACCTGGTTGGCCTCTGCCATAATCACGTCTATTACCTTTTTGGGAGCTGCTTGAGGGGTTGTAGCTGGCTCCTGATCTGGTTGAAGGCATAATTATGGTTAAAAAAGGCTTAAAATAGTATTTTTACGTCAAAAAACTTACTATTGGCCAAATTTTTAGCTTTCTGAAGGGTATTACTTATGTCCAAGTTAATTAATTCAGAAGATATTGGTTCAGGCTGGTTATTTTGAGTCACAATAACAGTGCTATTATGATCAGAATTGACAGTACTGGCAGGGATAATGCTGGTTACTGTTGAGGCTGTTTCAATGTTTTCTTGTCTTACCACGTTGTCAGACACTAAAATTAATTAAAAAGCCAATTAATTAAGTAAAAAAAAGGATATTTCAAAAAAAGAAATAAAAATTTAAGCCTCACTTATAATATGAAAAAAATTATTTTTTATGGATTTTTTGAATTATAAGTATTTTTTATATGTTTTTAAATTTTTCAATATAAGAAAAAGGATTTAAAAAGAGTAAAAAAAATATGTCACAGGTAAAATATCACGGCTGGGCCCCCAAATGTAAGGTGTGGATATGAAACTTTGATTAAAAATCAAGTACTTTTCCTGTCCTCAAAATTTGTATAAGGTAAAATTCAATTAAAAATAGTATGAAATATTATTTTTAAGAGAAAACACGCCAATTTTATTGTTTATAACTTTATTAGTATAAAACAATAATATAAAAATTTATTGTTTTACCAACAATAAAGATTTATCCAAAAAATACTCTACAAGAGATATTTTAAGGCTACAAAAGAAATTTCTTCAAGAGCAATTTCAATTGGAATTAATTGAGCAAAGAACTGCAAGAAATTAATTAAAGAACAAAGTCTTTAAAAAGAGTATTAAAGAGAAAACACGCCCAAAAGTGACCAGAGTGAATTTGGAAACAAAGTGACAAAGTTTACAGTGATGAAAGATGCTTTAATTCACTTTTGGGGTGGTTCAGGGGTAAAAATGATTATAAGAGTTACAAACAATGATTATAATGATTTTTTCACGTGGTTAAAAGGATTAAAATGATTTAAAAGTGGTGGTTGGAATCTTTGATTGATTGGTTTAACAGTTTTAAACTAATTAATAAAAGGAAAAGATTCTAACATGAAGAGAAAAGTGGGGCAAAGAAGACATTCTTTTATAGCCATCAATTCTCTTACTCCAAAAGTAAAATTTACTCTTGTCAGTCGTGAAAAACAGTCTGACAACAGAAAAGCCAATTATGGCATCATTGAACCCTGGTTTAGACCAAAAAGGGCTGGTTTAAGCCATTTTTAGCCATTTTTAGCCATTTTAGACCCTTAAATCAGCCATTACTATAGCAATACCAGGCCTAGAGCCTTCAAAACACGTCAGAATGTGTGTCAAAGGCTTAGAAACCAGTTAAAACTGTTTTTATTATGATTGTTTTATCTTAAGGGTAGTTTTACCCTCTTGGCAACAGCTAAAACTACCCCAGTTGGTATCAAAACCTCATCATCAATTGAGTCCACAGACCCTGTAACTCAATTCCAGGCCAAAAGTGATGAACTTTTGCGTGAATTTTGACATCCCACGCCTGTCAGCAAGGATTTTGGGGGTCTAGCTCCCCCTTAGAGCTGGAGTTCCTTTTCCCCCCCAAATTTAATCTTTCCAATTTATTTTTCTTTTAATTCCTCATCATGTATTATACTTATAATTTACATATGTAATTCAATTCAATTGTACAGTACAATACAGTAATAATTGACACCTCATATGTAAATCAAAGTTCACTTATGTAATACACGTGCACATTTTGACATTTCAATTGAATTCAATTGAAAATACTTCAATTCCTCATAACTTCTAAACTAAACACAACACCTCAATTTTAACACAAAAATTGATGGTTAACACCACATGTGGTGTGAATTAAATTAAGGTTTTGAGGATTTTCAACTTTTGTATTGAAAATACTAAAAACTTAATTTAAGCTTATTTAGAGTTGAGTTACAAGAATTTCACTCAGAGGTGACCCCACCTAATTTTTTATGAGGAATCCAATGGTGAAATAAATTTTATATGTTTATTTATTGGATAAAAAGTTATAATAAATTTTATTTAACTTTTTTCCAAATTTATTTATTTTTTCACAATTTTGTTAAAATTTCATTTTTACTTAAATTTTTCAAGTATAAATGTAATTTTATATTTACAAAATTTAATGTATTTTTATTTTTAAATTATAATTAATTTTTTATTTTTTAATATAATTTTATATTTATATTTTGATTTTTATTTTAATAATATAAATAAATTTATTTTATTTATATTAATATGTTATTTTTTATATTTGTGGTCTTTTGGGTATATGAAATTACCTCTAAGGCTCACACAAACAATGGAGGACATCCTCAGGAGGTTCTGTGCCTATGGCATGGAATACAAGGACCATGAGGGATATACCCATGATTGGGTCACCCTCTTACCAGCAGTCCAACTGGCTTATAATACAAGCCAGCACTCTACCACAGGAAAAACACCTGCACTGGTAGAGAAAGGGTGGAATCCCCTGTTACCTGTGGATCACTTGAAGAAAAATCTTCTGACCATCCACCCCACAGCCAAAGACTTCCATGATATGTGGAAGAAAGCCTGTGATACTGCTGCCAAATGCATAGCAGAGGCCAAAGAGGACAATAAGCAGAGGTGGGACAAATCACATATGGAACCTGACTTCAAGGAAGGGGACCAGGTGTTAGTGTCTACACTGAACTTTAACAATCTCAAAGGACCCAAGAAAATGAGAGACTCATTTGTAGGGCCCTTCACTATCATTAAGTTGATAGGGAAGAATGCAGTAGAAGTCAAGCTCACTGAGGAGTTTTCTAGGAAACACCCAGTCTTTCCAGTGAGTCTGGTCAAGCCATACTTCCAAACAGAGGAGGAAAAATTCCCCTCCAGGAAGAAGAACATCACTCCACCAGAAATAGTGGAGGTAGAAGACTCTCCTGGACCTGTGAGTAAAATCATCAGGGCCAGAAAAATCAGACTTAATGGAAAGGATCAGAGACAATACCTAGTCAGATTCAAAAACCAGACAGCTGACAAAGACAAATGGTTGGCAGAGAATGCCATACCAGATGGGAACCTTCATTTAAGGAGATTCAGAGCCTCAAGGAGGACTGAACAGTCTCATCTATGATGAGCCTTTTTTAGAAGGAGGGTATGTCAGCCTGTGACTCAAAACCAGAGCACAAGCATGACAGCCAAAATACCATAAATCAATGGTATAGCCAAAATACCACCAAAACATGGAGCTGAGCCAAATTAGCTCAAAAGGTATCAAAAGAAAGAGGAAACTCACCCCTTTTTGAAAATATAAGTCCCATCACCATAGGACAAGAAATAACAAAGTTATTCCTGCCCAAAGTTATTGCTGAGCATAAACCTTAATTTTCACCTCTCATCTAAAATCTAGAAGGAGAGGCTTAACCCCATCAAATGGGTATTCAAAATGAAGCTCTAAGCCAGGGCTATCCAATGGTTCCAACCAAACTGAGCTAGCACCAGTATAACTTGAGTTATGGTCAAATTCAGGCCAAATAAGGGTGAACAAAACATTCACCTCTCATCTAACTTTTACAGTTTTAGTGTGAGATACCTAAAGTGGGGTCTTTTTGGAAAGAGCACAATCAGGGCTATCTGATGGTGTCATCCATTTCCCCATAACTCAACTACAACAGAAGTTATTGGCCAAACAAGATTAATACAGCTTTTTGCCCAAACCACGCCAATGTACAAAAATACTTGTACATGGAATAACTTTGTCATATTTAATGATAACCATGTCAAGTTGGGTACCATTGTGTAGAGCCCATATAGAGCTATTCAATGAACCAACTTTGAGCTTGATATCTCAAAAACTGACAGAGTTATGACCATTTTAAGGTCAAAATCCCACCAGCTGTCATATACAGCCTTACCATGGGATAACACCCCATAATCATGAATATGAGGTGTCAACAGACAAAGGAGCATGTTTTTGCTTCAATACCTCATATGTCAGTCAATACTGGGGTCCCATACAGTTTCTGTACAGCATTCTACGCGTCATACACATCAGAATCAGGCTGTGAGGTCCCCAGATGAAAATTTTCACCCTGTATTGGTGAAAACTGCCCAGATGTGGTTTCAAAACCACATCTGAGCCCAATACAGGTTATACAGGCTGTTTGCAAACCACAAGCCAGTACTAGAGAGTGAAAAAATCTTCACTTCCTCTACGTGGAAAGGTCTAGCACCCTTGCCACCCCATTTCAGGATAAAAAGGAGGCTTTTCACTGCCAGAATTGCTTCTTCATCCTGCTCTTGAATAACCTACGTAGTAAACTGTCAAAAACAGTTTTACTCTTGGTTAATAATCAGGTATACTCTTAATTTAAAGTATTGTAGTCTTTATTATTGTAATCCAACAGGTAAAGCTGCACCCAGGGCTTTCAACAGCGCTCACCACCACTATATTTCTATAGTAAAGCCCTTTAAATTCTTAAATTAAAACTTTTATTATCAATTATATCCTCTTTTAAATTATTTTTACCGTGTCACAGTCATAGTTAAAGCTTGTAAATACTCCTATACACCTTTATCATAGACTCAGCCTGACAAAATTATTCAAGTAGAATTACATGTTTCAATAGTAGAAAACAATAGTAGTCCAAAGATTCCTTCCCAAATACCTTTGAATACAACCACTCCAATTAATGCCATGACACCCCATGTTGTATTGTCACCAATGCAAATTAACCATGTAAAAAGCTCCCATACACTATCTGCCCCTCATTTTGAAAATCCTGAAAGCAATCTTCTGACTTCTCAATCAAATCCATCTACACCATCTCATGCTCCAACTCCTGGAATTAGAGACCCATCTAATCATCTCTCTCATGTGGGCCCATCTCCACCCGTTTTGCATGAAACTAACCAAAATCCTCCTTCATGACTCATGCCTCCAGAATCACAGCCTCTTGACTCCCCCAATGATCAATTCTCTATTTTCACTGATGAACTTTGATCAAAATTTTATGAGCTTTTCAAAACATTCACCCATGGACGCCCCACCCAGGCCAAATACCAAACCACATTTGAAGAAATTGACTCACTTGTTTCCTGGCACCACCAATATTTGGGCTCTGAACACCCTGCAAAGGGGAATTTCCATTTTAAACATTGCTCTTCCTCATATAGCAAATGGATTGACAAGCTCTGTGATAATAGTTAGCTTAAAGGTATATCTCTCCAATGAACTCATGCGTATAATAGATTTCTCCAGGTGCTCCATTTCTCAATGCACTAAAGATGAATTTTACATTACATCCTCAATCTTCAATATGCTGATCTATGAACAAGTCACTAAACCTGAAATTCTAATTTCACTACCATTTTCACCTGACCCCAGCATTCATAAGGAAAAGCACCCTGAAACTCATTTTGTGTCATCTGATCTATATGTCTCAGCCCAGATAATTCACCATCACTGCTTGGGCAAAAGTCATTGCAGCTTCAGTCTCAGAAACCATGGATGAATTTTGCATACCAAACCCTCCTGTACCTCCTCAAGCACAAATTGATGAGGTCACCATTTTTCTGGACATGATTTCATACTTTGAAGGCCTCAAAAGACCCTCAATTTCACCAATGGAACTGATTTCCATGGCATGTCAAAGTCCAAGTGGCTCAAACAATGCTGAAGAATCATACAATATTTCTTGCAACTCAGATCAACAGTTTAAGATTTTTCAAGACCTCATTTTAGATGTCATGATTTCTTATGTCATATTCAAAGCACAAGCCTCCCTCAACAATGTTTCCCCTAACCACACTGAACAATCTAAATGTGTCAAAAAAAGAAAGGCCCTCCGTTCTAATAACCAAATCTCTTTGGTAATAATTCACTCAGCTCCTCAAGCGGTAACCTCTAATGCTGACAATGATCTCCAAGTTGAAACTGCCAATAAGAAGTTGATTGAATACTGTAGCCGTCATAATTTCCTTCCTTTTGTTTACTATTTGATCTTAGGTGTCAAGAGATTATTCACTGCACAAAAGGATCACCGGAATTTTTCAATTTACAATGCCATGCTCATACTATGCTCTTTTCATCTTATTCACCAACATGTTAAGCCACCTTCACCTAAAGAGCCAGTTTGGAAAAATCTATCTTTTCATCTCAAATCATTTTTTTCTAAGGGTATGAAACCATTCACTGATGTCCAACTTGTTTGCCCACCTTCACAACATCAATTGGCTCAATATATTACAAGTGTTTTTTAAACCAATGGGAAGCACAAGGCACTGTGACATCACTCCATCCACCCTTGAAAATCTGATGCTTTACCTCCTGTTTCTAATTTACTTACACATGATATTTGAGCCATTGTAATTAGTTTCCTATTACAAGGAAAAGTCAAATCTTTTCTTGTTTTATATCTTCCATGCTTTTAATTTTGGAATAGCTTCATTTTAAAACTCCCTTTCCATTCATTAGCCATGGCATTTGTTCTTAAATAAGAGTCGACTCAGTGCACCAAGAAAATCCCTTGTTTTCAATATTCCACAACAACTCAAATCAAAACTATTGTCCTTCACTACAAATAATTTCATTTTTTTTTCAATCAAGGAACACACTATTTCTTTTATATTCTCAATAATATTTAGAAGAAATTAAATGAATATTGTTTTATTTCCCATATGAATATACTCATACTAATAACATACTCACTGTGCTTATTTTCAATTGCAATCAAAAAACCTTGTCTTTTCTAATGACAATACCATTCTAACTTGACTTGCATGATTTCCACTATCTTAAGTTAATTTCATCCTTATGTTTATTTAATTTGCAAGAAATATTATATTTCCATCTAATTTTATTTGCTATTAAATCTTTACCCTTTTTTAAATTTCTTAAGCCACATTTGCCAACCGTAAATCAACTATCAAATCAACTCTGAACCAATTCTTTCCACCCATTTTTCTTTATTTGTTCTCATTTTTTTTCTTTCTTATATCTTATTTTTTTATTATATTTTCATTTTTTTTTACATTCCAAATGAATCTCCCTTTTTGATGAAATTGAAGTCATCAGACAATTTATTTTTCATAAAATCAATTCCTTAACAATTTTTTGCCACCCCAATACCCATGTAATTTTTTTTTCTGAAATTTATTTTCAATAAATCAGTGGTACTTTTTCATTTTCAAAAAGTGTATTATTATTTTATTTTCATTAAACCATAAATTCATGAAATCTTAATAAGTTTCAATTCAGTTTTAAAACCTTTAATCAAATTATTACCATGATCAATTTTAGTTTATAACAACTCAAATTCATAAATTTGGCATTCAACATGATCAATCAATTTATTTTTTCAATGAATAAATTTGATTAATTCACTTTCAATGATTCAACTGAATCCATTTTAATCTAATTTCAATTGTAATTATCAATTAAATCAATTCATAAAGTTTACTTTTCACATAACCAAATCATTTTCTTTCAATTAATCAAATTTCATTTTAAATAGTTAAATTTCATTCCCAATTAAATAGATTTAATTATCAATGAATCAATTAAATTAATTAAATTAATAAATTGATTTATTGGAATTAATTAATTAATTAAATTAATCAATTGATTTATTGGAATCAATTAATTAATTAATTTACTTTATTCATTCATATAAATTAATTAATCAATTAAATCAATTAATTAATTTACTTAATTCATTCATTTAAATTACTTAATTAATTAAATTAATTAATCAAAATAATTTATTGATTCATTGAAATTAATTAATTAATTAAATTAATTAATTAAATTAATTAATTGATTCATTAAAATTAATTAATGAATTCAATTTCAAATTTAACTAAGGAATGAAATTTTTTGATTCAATTCCATTTCAAATTAGTTAAATTAATCCATTCAATTCAATTTCAATTAAGTAAATTAATTAGTTGAATTTGACTTAATTAAATTAATCTTTCAAACTAATTATGTCAAATCCAATTGTTCATACATTCCCACTTAAACTTCTTTTTTATTCAATTTGCAATTAGTTGAATTACTTTGATGTTTTTTGATTTTTTGGAAATTATTTTTCTATTTTAATTCTCAAACTCATCTATTAAATCTCATACTAACCAAATCATAGCTTTTTTTAATTCTCTAATCTTAGTTTTTTCTAATTATCTAATGATTTCATCTTTTACTATTGTATCAAATAATTAAATTAAATGATTCTTTTTTTAAAAAAACTAAATGTATGGGAGTACATCAAAAAGTGGCTAAACTCATTGTGAAATGGGGCTAACGTTATTCAGTTCTTTTGAAAAAAATATCATTTCTTTTAAATATTCTTTTTAGTTATTTATTAAAAAGAAATGAAAAACATAATCATCATCATCATCCTAATCATCCTAATCATCATTACAATCACTTGATTTGATTTGATTTGATTTGATTCACAATAAAAAAATTATTCAATTAAATTAAAATTCAACTCAATTGACAATGAAACTTTCATTGATAAAAAAAATCTTGAAGAATTTAGCTCATTTATTAATCTCTTCTTTTTCAAAAAAACTAAAAAATTAAAACAAGATAAAGATTTCAATTTCATATTCACTTAATCTTCAAAATTTTTTTTAATACTCAAAAACTTAATCAAATCAAATCAAAAAAAATAAATTCATCTCTGTTTTCATTCAGTTATTCATTAATTAGAATTATTATCAGGTTATCTTTTATTGAAATTACAGTAATTCTTAAAAAAAATTAAATACATCATATTAATCTTCTTTTAATCTTCATCAATCTCAAAAATCAAAAATCAATATCATTTTATTTTAATTCTTCAACTCAAATTTTAATCTCTTTATTAATTATTAAGTCTCTTTAGACTAAAAATTAAAAGTTAATTGTTTATTGTCTTTTGTCAATTAAAAATCAAAAATCAAAAATTAAAATCATTTTATTTTAATTCTTAAACTCAAATTTTAATCTATTGATTAATTATTAAGTCTCTTTAGACTAAAAAGTAAAAGTTAATCATTTATTGTCTTTTGTCTCAAATTCTTATTTCTCATCTTTTTAAATTAATCAAATTTTGACTCTTCTACCTTCATCTGATCATGTTTTCTGAAACTCCCGTGTTTGGGACCTGTGTTACTTTTTGACGAAAACTGAACACCAATTGATTCAGCTTTCTCTAGATACTTTGATCATATTGGCAATCAACTGTGCGTTTTATTCAACTAAATTTTCTAAGCTCTGAGCTAATGAACTAATGTCTTTTTTTTGGTTCCTTGGTATTTGTTTATTTGACATGGGTTGTGGCAATTTTTTAGATAAAATGGGGCTTAATTTTTCAATAAGGTCTAACCTTCTTATGCATTTGCCCAAAAGCGTAGCTGGTCAAAACTTATGTGGAAGTAAGCACAATAATGCTCATTGAGTAGATGCCAAAAATGTTAAAAAAGACATTGATATTGCTTTCTATAGACTCCTGCCATTGTAAAGAGCCGCGTCCTTTTCTATTTTTGCATATAGAAGACAACAAAAGGAATGGAGCTGTTTTGCAAGTAGGAGATTCCAACTAGTAAAAGGTTGGTGGACTAATTTGATAAACAAAAACTATTTAATAACCTAATTTTAATCAAACAGGCTATTAACTTTGACGTTGTGGGAGCAAATCAGCAAGTTACAATGCAAACTTTCCCAAAATGTCATAGTACCATGTTGGCTTGAATGTCTTGGAGAGACTTGGAAAGGTAAGCAATGCTTAGGGCATTACGTTGCCCAACATTTTTCTTGCTTTTAGTATAATCTAACAAAAGTTGTTATCATTTATCCTCAATTTATCATCAAAAACATGCAGAGAATTTAGTTATATGACTTTTATTGCATTTCAGCTCAACAAAACCAGTAGTAGTAATATAAACTAAAATTTAAGAACACTAAGTAAACTGAAATAATAACCAGGTAAATCAAAAACTGAACTAGATACCTGGTCTTCAAATTATATATATCTATATAATGAGCCACTACGTATTCCTGACACAGTAATGGGCCTGTGATCACAACCAGAAATACTGATAAGCAATATGACATAGTAAAATAATCTTAGATAAATAAAGCTACCTGGCTAGCGGGCTAAGAACTTGTTCACAGTGACAACAGTCAATGAACCAATAGCACTAAAAACATACAAGACTAACAATGAATACTAAGCCAAATGATCACTTGGGAAGAATTTTACCTTAAGTCTCCTCCTGAGTAAATAGAATTTGAGCCATTGTAGTTTAAAGAAAGAAAGAAAAGTGGTTTCCTCCTCCCTTGGCAATGGGTGAAGAAATGGTCTCATTTATACCATGGAGCACGTTTCTTGGAAAATGACCACAATGATGATGATGTGACATGTTCAATTTCCAAAGAAGGGGAAGGCCTTCAAATGACAGTAGAGGATGAAGAAAGTAGATAGGACTTCATCTACTATCTCGGCATAGAGAATCAACTCCTCAATCCTTGCTTCTCAATACTCCTCCTTGATTCTTGAGGTGCAGTTGTCTAAATACGTCCTGAGTCTTCTTGATTCCCATTGGATTTGTTAAAACATCCACAATCATATCAGCTGTACCAACTTGTTTTAACTTGATGAGCTTCTTGACAACCGTATCTCTAACATACTGAAACCTGATCTCAATGTGCTTTGTGTTGGGATTTAAACTGGCTTGGTTAGAAATGGTGACGGCTCCTGAGTTGTCGTTGCAAACAGTGGGTTTTGTAGTTTCTTGTCCCAAGTTGGCCAGTAGGTAGGTCATCCAGCGAAGTTGTTTAGCACACATGTTCATAGAAATGAACTCCGCTTCGGTGGTTTATTGAGCAACAACAGACTGTTTTTTACTTGTCCAAGAGACAGGATTACCATGGTAAGTTACAAGATTCCCTGAGAATGACTTTCAATCTGATCTATTGTTTGCATAGTCAGCATCAGCCCAGCCGACCAAACCTTCTTTGTCATTGCTGTTGAAGTAATGCAAACATAGGTCCAGGCTTCCCTTAAGGTATTGTAAAAGGTGCTTAAGTGCCATCCAATGCTTGTCTGTTGGATGAGTGGCATACCTGGAGAGTGAATTCACTGTAAAGAGAATTTCAGGACGGGTTTGTTGAGCTAGATAATTTAGACTTCCAATGGCTTGTTGAAAAGCAGTAATATTGACAGGTTCATCAACTGTCTCCAGTTCCTCAATCAAGTTAAGATTACAGGGTTACTTGACGGAACGACTGTTCTCCATATCGGTATCCTTAAGGAGCTGAACTATCAGGTCACGCTGACTTAGTTGAACACTTCCATCAGGGAACCACATGAGGTGGTATCCTAAATTCTGAGTGGGACTTTTTTGATAATTGAGCTTGAGTTGTATGCGCAATAGCTTTAAGAAACAATGGATCTCTTCCTCAGATTTGCCAATTAGAAACCCATCATTGACATGCATGTGTAGAAACATTGTCTTTTCAGTATTTGAATAAAGTGAGTCATCAGCTCAAGTACTAGTCATACCGAGATCCCTGAGTACTTGAACTAGCTTAAGTTGCCACATCCGAGGTGCCTGCTTTGTTCCATACAGTTATTTATTTAGACGCCAGACCCACCCTTCCTTACTGGGTACTTCAAAGCCTTTTACCTGTTTTAAGTAGATGAAAGCATCCATTTCTCCATGGAGAAATTCTGTTTCCATGTCAAACTGGTAGGGAATGTAGTCTTGATTCACAATGAGTATTAACATTAACTTAAAAGTTTCATTTCTTCCTACTGATGCCCAGGTGTCATAGTAGTGAAGCATATGTTCCTGGTGATTTCCTAGAACAACCCGCCTAGCCTTATAACCATAAACTTCCCCAAATTCATTTCGCTTCCTTGCAAGACACCACCTTCTGCCGATGACCTTGGAGCTATCAGTTGGATATGGGCCCAGGTCACTAGTGTTATGATTCATAAGTGAGTCGTATTCTTGCTTCATAGCAGCCTGCCACACCCTTTCTTCATTTGGTTTAGAAAGAGCCTGCTTATATGTTATAATATCTGCAAGCATTAGTTGATCAGGAGGACGTCTCTGGCATTTTCTCCTTTGAGAATTTTTTGAGCATTCAGATCACTTGAAATATCATGTGAAGCAGCGTCATAGTGTGGAACGTAGTCGTACCTGAGTTTACGAGTGGTCGCTGGTAACTGAGAGCTTATAGAGTGATCCTCAGCCTGGGGAAGGGATTCATTCACAACTTGCTGGTTCAAGTTAGGAATATCAGCACATGATGTCTGATTTTTAAGAACAGGAAGAGTAACCACTCGTGGTGGAGGTAGATTGACCATGAGTGGTAATGACAAAGGATCCTTCCAAAGGATTACTGATGTTTCTGATTTCAGCTGTGCATAGTACCAAGTTATTCTGACTTTCCCAGTGGATGGATCAAATACTCTTAGAGCATCAGAGAAAGGTTTAAATGTAAGGGCCCTCATGGCACGTCCCATTACATTTACCTTGCTTGTGGGATTTTCATTCCTAACCACTACCTTAATACCAAAGGGAATGATTCTTTGTAAGTCATAGATTGGTTGGATAGTTGCATGACACTCCAAAAGGACATTGTTTGGGGATCTAAACTTGAGATATTGATGAGGGAGGAGATTTTGAAGCAGCAAGGCATGAAGTGCTGCCTCATCCCAATAACTAATGGGTATGTTGGATTGTGCAAGTAAACATAGTATCTTCACAAGGAGATTCTGATTGAAACATTCAGCTACCCCATTAGTTTGAGGAGAATGTGGAGGTCCTTGTTCTAAGCTAATTCCTTTGGTAAGGAGTAGTTGTCGAAACGTATTTGAGTCAAACTCACCCCCTCAATCAGTATGGATGTAACCTGGTGTAATGCAAAGTTTATTTTTAATCTCGTTTATAAATGAGCTAATGTATCCTTCAGCCTTACTTTTTTCAGTCATCAGGAAAATTTGATTGAATCGGGTGAAATCATCCACAATGACAAGTACATAGCAAAACCCTTGGCAACTAGGTGGAGATATTTCTAAGGTATCCATATGCAGCTTCTCAAAGGGAGAATGGGTGACAGGTAAGTGACATGAATGAGGTGATCTTTTAATTTTAGCATGAAGACACACCTGGCATTCATTGGATGAAGTGAATGCTCCGGTCAATATCTCATCACTAATTAGTTTTTTAATATACATGTCGCTTGGGTAACCTAGGATGGTATGTCAGTATTTTGGAAAGGGTGGGGTATCAATACTGAAGATTGATTGACAATCTATTGTTGCAGCAAATAGATTGCCTAGATGAGAGGAGGTGGCAATAATACTTTTATCCTTCATGATAAGGAATGAACCTCCCTTGAACATGGGTTTTAACCCATGGTCCATTAATTGAGAAACCGACAGGAGATTAACTTGCCCTTTAGGAGCATAATACACTGGAGATATATATATACCCCGGAAGATAAGTGTTCCCTGGTGGGAAATGTCCACTGGTTTGGTGTAAGTGTTGATTTTCTTGTTGACCTTGACAATCTGCATAAGATACCCTAAACTATTAACAACTGATCAACCAGCTCCTGTGTTGAGGTAGATCTTGTCAGATTCACCAGATCCAAGACTTAATACTTCATATTCCAAGACATATGCATCAGAGTCCAATTGTTGAACATCCTCTGATGGTTCTTTCCTATGTTCAGCAACTACATTGATGTTAGGATTTTTAGCTGAAAGTTCAAACTTTGCAACAATTTTCTCTAGCTTCTCAATTCATTTCAAGGAATCTTTGTCTTTTTTCTGGTTTGAGTTAACCTTTTTCTTATTTTGATCTCTCACAGGAGCCTTTCCTTTACCACGGTTTCCAGTATGGTTTGGAGGTTTAGACTGGTCATTTGGGTTTTGCTTATCTAACAAGAGAGCCTGATCTTCAGGCATACCTTGTTGACAATGTTCTACGGCTACACAGTTTAAAACCATGTTTAGATCAAATGGTTTGATGTCATATAGGGTCTGTATTAAACCAGATAGATCCCGGTCCTGGCTAAGACTTCTGATGAAGAATGCTGCAGCTATGGTTGTTAAGATTACCATTGTATCTTCAGAACCTTGTGTAAGTGACTCTTAACTAGCATATGTTTTTTGACAACTATCAATGTGTTTTTCTAAAGAAGTTCCAGGCTCATATTGGATTGACAAGAGCTTGAACAGTGTTTCACACATGATTACGATTGAGTTTTTGCCACAAGAATTTCCAAGAGCAATCCAGGAGTTGTAAAATTATCCTCAATGAGCCAGGAGTATTCCATGTAGCTCAGAAGCAACACAGGTCCATAACAGTGCCAGAGCGCTGCTATTTCTTTCTTTAAACTTGAGAGATACTTTGTCAGTATCATTAGGAGGAGATAGTAAATATTCATGACCCTTTCTGGCAAGAAAGTTTTCCAATTGACAGCTCCATTGAACCCAATTTTCACAGGTCAGAATGATGATTTTTGTTCAATAACCTTCATCATCTGATGAGCTGTGATCTCCTGTAGACTGTATAGGATTGGACATCATTGCCTGTATATTCTATCTCTGGTTTTATTGAGTGCAATTGTAACCAACTCTCGCTACCATGCAGAGAATTTAGTTATATGACTTTTATTGCATTTCAGCTCAACAAAACCAGTAGTAGTAATATAAACTAAAATTTAAGAACAATAAGTAAACTGAAATAATAACCAGGTAAATCAAAAACTGAACTAGATACCTGGTTGTTAAATTATATATATCTATATAATGAGCCATTACGTATTCCTGACACAGTAATGGGCCTGTGATCACAACCAGAAATACTGATAAGCAATATGACATAGTAAAATAATATTAGATAAATAAAGCTACCTGGCTAGCGGGCTAAGAACTTGTTCACAGTGACAACAGTCAATGAACCAATAGCACTAAGTACTAGAGCACTAAAAACATACAAGACTAACAATGAATACTAAGTCGAATGATCACTTGGGGAGAATTTTACCTTAAGTCTCCTCCTGAGTAAATAGAGTTTGAGCCGTTGTAGTTTAAAGAAAGAAAGAAAAGTGGTCTCCTCCTCCCTTGGAAATGGGTGAAGAAATGGTCTCATTTATACCATGGAGAACTTTTCTCGGAAAATGACCACAACAATGATGATGTGACATGTTCAATTTCCAAAGAAGGGGAAGGCCTTCAAATGACAGTAGAGGATGAAGAAAGTAGATAGGACTTCATCTACTATCTCGGCGTAGAGAATCAACTCCTCACTCCTTGCTTCTCAACAAAACGATCCCAAATTGCCGATTTGCCTCAGAGAAGACGTTTCCGATAATGTGTTTATTATCAAGCCAGGTAAACGTGTCTCACTGGGCCTTTTTAACAATAGTTCCAATCCACAGTTGGTCATTGAATTCGAGTCACTTGTGGGAAAATGGTGGTCAGTAATAAACATGCAACGTTTGATTACCAAGAATTGTTAACATGACAGTAGCTTGATAGGTTGAAACCTTTCCAAATTCAAGATGTTTGAAAAATCTATGTTTGAGTAGCAGATCCACTCAACTCAGAGACGCTAGTCCACGTTGAAATTTTGCTTCAGGGACCTTCAATTTTTATTAAACTCAACGTAAACGCAGAGAAATGGCTGTTTTTAATTCGCAATAAAAGCAGTTTTGTCTTGCATTTTGGTCAAACCGTAAGTTGAAGATTTTGAATTTCATGTTAAATTGAGTGATCAGTGTTCATGGCAAATGTTCCTGCACAGGTAATTAATCTCAGTCAAAAAAACAATTATGGAATTATACGCCTGTACGAGTCCCAGCCTGACACTGAGATATCTTAGGCATGGGATGAGCCTGCTGCAGGACTTGAAAGCTTGATTCAAGTGATTTTACTGCAGAGACGGGACCAAGGGGAATCTTCTTCCAAGCCACTTCCACCTGTACTTTTACCTGATTTGCATATGCTTGAAGTTGGACAGTTGGAGCCTGTGCCTACACAAGTAAGTATTACTTCTTTAGTAACAGATTTCCTGGGATGCTAACATCCCTTTCTTTTTGTCCTTTGAACCTCTAAGAAAAGTACGCAACTGTGCTGCTACAAAATATGTCATTAGAAATGGATGAATCTTTTGTTTTTGCTCTGATGAGATTTGCTGAGTTTTTGGAAACTTCCTGGAATCCCGAATATATCAAGTACTTTTTTACTAGTCTTTCTTTTAGTTTTAAGGTTATGTCAGGTCATTGAAGCTGATGGTTTTAATCCTGTTCGCAATTAGCGTACTGACTATGGAGCCTGAACTGATACCTGAACCAGATTCAGAGGCCGGTGGACTCGATTTATATTTTGAGCTTTTGCACTTACAGCCATTTGTGATCGTAATTTCGTTTGAACGTCAAGAAAGTGTCGATGTTGCTTAAAGGTAAATATTTTTCCATCTAGTCTTATATAGCTGTATTGCTAAAGCAGTTGTCTTTTTTCGCAGCACTTTTGATTCTGGTAATCCTTTATACTTTCTTCTCAATGCGAAAGACAGAATCAAATTACTCTATCTAGCTATCTTTATGAATGATAACTGCTCTATCTCTTATTTAAAAAAACATGTGAAGAAAATTGAAATCGACTGAATTATTCAAAACTGAATTGAAAGCTTTATTCAAATTACAGGATCAATTACGATTTTTCAAATAGTATTTAATGGCTGACTTGATGTTATTTTACAACAAAAAATACTTTGCAAATATTTGTTCTAGAAAAAAAATGAATGGAATATAATGAATTGTTTCCAAGAAAGAAATAGATATTATATTGTTTAAAAATTTCTGCATATAAATCATCTTCAAAATCAAAATTGTAGTTTTGAGTTTTAAATAGAGAAAATCGGAATATTATTGAGTACATTTCTTGTGTAAAGATCAATCATTTTGACGAGATTTTAGGTAACTAACCTGAACTTAAATTTATTTATTTTGAACTGTTTGAAGACTGTGCTTGGATAATAAGATATTCCCAGGACTGGGAGTGTATCCTTGCATGATAAAGGAGAGAGTTGTGAGAAGTTTTCTGAATTAAACAATTGGAAAAGAGGGACAAGAAATTCAGCCAAATCAATTAAACAATTCACAAAAATATCTGAAATGAATGTTTTTTCTTCTCAAGCTTCTTAAATCTGTCTATATAAATTTAGATAATTGAGTACTTTTTAGCTCAGAAATTAAGCTATATTTTCTCAAATGAATTATTCTTTTCAATGAATTTAATCACACTTTATTGAAATAAGAGATATAAATTCAAGCTGATATTTGAGATTAATAGTGCAAAACTGCATCTTTTTGTGTTTTTTATTCAAAGCTCCATGAAATATTGACCAATATAGTTAGATAAAAGCAATGATTTTTTTATTTTAGTACTAGGGTGTTCACCACACCTGGTCCGAAGCCCAGGAACATAAATTCGTGAATGAGAAAAATGAGTAATATATTACTAATTCAACATAAATATGATATCTTTATTTCAAAATTTTGAATGACTTTAAAAATATCATAAAATCAACTGCAGTTATCCCTCAATATGTTCACAGAATGCAAAAACTATATAAGTAAAGAAAAAAATAATGGCTTGAAACCCAGATAATTTCATAAAAATGGGAGACATATGATTAAACAAAACAGATTTTTATTTGCAGAATATATACACAGACCTCTTTGAGTATGAAGATTCTTGTTTTTGCCTTTAAAATGCTATACTCCTTGTATGTAACCATGAATTTTGTTTTAACTGTTGATATAATATTTGAAAATAAAATACATAGTCTCCCACATGAGGATAATTGCTCTTAAAGATGAATACCCACCACTCTGAAACATTGGCCTTGAGACTTATTTGGTTTTTAAGAAAAATTCTAGTTGAATTGACAACTGATTATGGCACATCAAGGGAATGAACAGAAAATATTCTACTTCAACTTCCTTTCTTCTAATTGAGATTTTGCCTTTATCACATTTCTGAATTTCTCAAAAATGAACTAATTTTTATTGAAAAGAGCATTTTTCTTGCCTATTTTCTTCAAAAGAATAAGTTGGCATCAATTGTTGAGCTTTAGAAACTGTAATTTTAAAAATAATAAAGCTAATATCTTTAGTGATATCTGACTTTCATCTTATTTTAGGGTCTTCAAATTCCCATGAACTAAATCAAATTTCATTTATGGATATTCCTTCCCCCAGAAGGTATCAAGTATTGGTTGGTTCTATCAGTATACAAAGACATTTAATGAGGTTAAAAGACAGCCTTTTTATTTAATAAAGATTCATAACTATAAATATTTCAAAAATATGGAAAATTATTTCTGATGAGACATTTTAAGTCACCTTCCTTGGATTTTTTTGTAATGACTATTTCTTTTGGGAGTGCAATCATATCATTAAGTGAGTTCAATAAATTGGAAATTTTTGACACAAGCCCTTTCTATTCTACATTTTTTTCAGAATAAATATTTTATGACTGCTTGATAATATTGAATTTCCTTCCAAAGGTATGTACTCACTCTAAATCCCTGAAAAAAATGGGTCACATACCCATACTTATTACTGGAAAAAACTTTGTGAAATTTCCGCCAATTTTCACTTCATTACCCATCAAGTCTTGAAGAAATTTTCCTACCCTCTCAAATATATATTTCTGAGCCATCAAGTTTTCACCAAAAATGATTAGTAAAAACACTTCCAATAAATCTGATTTTGTACAATTTTTCATGGAAGATAAAAAATTAGCAGAGAGTACCACTGGACTTTGAAATATTGAGTGTTCCATTCTCTGATTAACCATGTCCATCACTTAGTTACCCAGATTGTAAAGTCACCATTGGTTGTATACTGTTGAATATTTATAAAAAATCTACTCAGAACTTGAGCCACATGAAATTGGGACATATACCAATGGCTTGATAATTACTAAAATGAAGCTATATCAAGATGTTTTGCCACTTCCAACAGTGCCATCCAAGAGTGAATGTCCACCCATATTATTTGTAAGAAATATAATTATAAATTCACATTTTGGATTTTTCATAGAGTTTAGAAGTGACATGCAATTAAGATAAAATTTTGAAGCCTTATCATTAATTTTAGATTCTTCCTTCCTGTTAAAATATCTTCAAGATCAGCCATGACTTACCATATTTTTTTATTGGGGGTCTAGGAATAATTCAATTAGAGCATTTCTATGCTAAAGTATAACTATTTTTGTTATTGATATAGCCTTGATAGTCTTAAATTTCTCTTCAAACTAAGGTTGAATTCCTTTCAAGATTATCAGCAATTTACTTGGGGAATACTCATTCTCTACATCCATTTCCTGCTTTATTTAAAGTGGAAATCCAAAAATTGCAAGATATATATACAAAATATTGACAGGAAGTAACAATGAAAGGAGATATAGAAAGTTCAGAGGAGCTCTAGTGAGAACAACTGAAGAAATAAGGCTCAGAATTCTAATTTACTGAAAGAATTTTTCATGGGATTAATCTTGTTTTGTATTATCAAGTAATTGATGATTATTTATTTAATATATATATATATATAATACATATTTTTTATTAAATCTTTTGTAAGGGTTCATTATGTTTTTATTATAAGACCTCATTTTGAAGAAATTGAAGACAAGAAAATAAAAAAGGGAATATTTGAAATATTTTGATATGGTCACAATTTGAACAAAGCTTTACTGAATATTGATTAATTTCTATTAAATATGATTATCAAACAATAATATAAGCTTAAATATATATTATTATTTAGATAAATTCAAATTCATGAAGACATTAATACCAATATCTCAAGAGGGAATTGAAATTTAATTGATTTATGTATTTCCCAATCAATTTTCACTGGGTAATTAATCCAAATAAATATTTATATGAAAGCTCCAACTAGGACAATAAAAACATCATAGAACCAAAATCCAAATACAAACTAGATAATACTATGTTTATTTTATCTGTAAAATATTTTGAGAGAATAATAATGATTCAATGTATATGATGATTGGTTTAGCATATATTAGTTGAAGAAAGCCACCATACCAACTCAATATAAGAGCTTATTTAGGAGCAAAAGAATGGAAGGATGCTTTTTGGTTGTAAAAATAAATATATTGAGTTACATTTGATATTATTATGTAAAATAAAATAAAGGATAAGAAGTTATGCACTCATGAATAATACAAAAAGATATGAAGAATTTCATATAGTGGGTTTAAATAATTTTGACAAAGCTTGTGTTGAAATTGAGATAAAGGGTGAGAGAAAATAAAATTAAGCCTTGAGACAAGGTGGTAATAAATGTAATAATCTTATCTACTCAGCTTTAAGTTAAATGAAAAATATGTGAGAGTATTACTTCAGGAATTTGAAAAAGGCCAACCCTAATCAGCCCAGCTCTAAGTAAATAAAGGGTTAAAATGATACTGAGATATGAACCAAGTGGAGAATTAAATAATTTGGGGATATATATGAAGATATGACTGAAGTTAATGATTAGTTAATTGTGAGTTAAACATAGAGATGTGTTATGACTTAATGCTGAGTTAGCTTGGAGACATCAGACAAAATGCTTGTAAGGGACCTGCAGGCAGGTCCAAGTGAAATCCCCCTAGTGATTACGCCTAAAAAGATAAAACAAGTTTGTCAGAATAGAGAAAATAAGAGAAAAAACTTACTTGTAACGTCCAAAAAGTAAAAAAAAAACACTGCCAGGCCCCAAGAATGTCAGGCTGACTCTGATGAATATTTATAATAGTATTTACAAGCTTTAACTATGACTGTGAAACAGGAAAAATGGTAGTAAAAACATCTGATGATGGTTTTAAGGGTTTTAGAATCAGATAATAAGGGCTTTACTATAATACTATAGTGGTGGTGAGCCCTACTGAAGGCCCTGGGTGCAGTCTTACAAGTTGGCTTACTATCATAAGAGCTACAATACTTAAATTTACAGTAAAACCTGATCATTTCCAAGAGTATAGCTGTTTTTGACAGTTTTACTATGTAGGAATTCAAGAGCAGGATGGGGATACCTTTTCTGGCAGTGAAAAGGCCTCCTTTGATCCTGAAATGGTGTGAAAAGGCTGCTAGACCTTTTCACGTAGAGGAAGTGAAAATTTTTCACTCTCAAGTGCAGGCTTGTGGTTTTCAAAAGGCCTGTATAGCCTGTATTGGGCTCAGATGTGGTTTTAAATACACATCTGGGCAGGTTTTACCAATACAGGGTAAAAATTTTCATCTGGGGACCACACAGCCTGATTCTGACATGTATGACACGCAGAATGCTATACAGATCCTGTATGGGACCCCAGTATTGAATGAACTATGAGGTATCAAAGTAAAAGCAAGCTTCTTTGTATGTTTGACACCTCATCATCATGGTTATGGGATATTATCCCATGGTAAGGCTGTATTGCCCGGACTGTGGGATATTGACCTAAAAACAGCCATACCTTTGTCAGTTTTTGACATATCAATCTACAAATTGGTTCAGTGTGTAGCCCTGTATGTGTTCTACACAATGGAACCACATTTGATATGGCTATCATTACAAATTGCAAAGTCATTCTATGTAGAAATGCTTGCACATATGCGTGTTTTATGCAAAAAGCAATATTGGGCTTGTTTGCATTGTAAATTTTGTTCTAGATAAAATATGGGGAAATGAATGGCACAATCTGATAGCCCTGATTGTGATCTTTCCAAAAAGACCCCACTTTAGGTATCTCACACTAAAACTGTTGATATTAGATGAGAGGTGACTATTGCATTTACTCTTATTTCGCCTAAATTTGGCCATAACTTATGTAATACTGGTGCCAGCTCATTTTGGCTGCTACCATTGGATAGCCCTGACGTAGAGATTCATTTCAAATACCCATTTGATGGGGTTAAGCCTCTTACTCTGTATTTCAGATGGGACTTGAAAATTAAGGTTTATGCTCAGTAACAACTTTGAGCAGCAATAACTTTGTTATTCTTTGTCCTATGGTGATGGGACTTGTATATTTGGCAAGGGGTCAGTTTCCTCTTTCTTTTGGTACCTTTTGAGTTGATTTGGCTCAGCTCCATGTTTTGGTGGTATCTTGGCTATACCATTGGTTTATGGTATTTGGCTTTCATGCTTGGGCTCTGGTTTTGAGTCACAGGCTGACACTCTTGACCATCCACATAGAGGAAGTATAGAGTTATTATTTTCAGAGTACTGGCTTGTGGTTCTCATAGTGCCTGTATGCTCTTTATTGGGCTCAGATGTGGCTTTGAAACCTCATCTGAGCAGTTTTCACCAATACAGAGTGAATCTTTTCTCCTGGTGACCACACATCCCTCTTCTGACATGTATGACACATAGAATTCTGTACAGAACCTGTATGAGACCCCAGTATTTAATGAAATATGTGCTATTTAAGTATAAACAAGCTCCTTCTTCTGTTTGACACCTCATAATCATACTTATGGGAGAATATTCCACAGTAAGACTGTATTGGTCTCATTGTGAGAGTTTGAGCTTAAAACTGCTATACCTTTGTCAGTTTTTGAGATATCAAGCTCAAAGTTAGCTCATTGAGTATCCCTGGACGTGTTTTAAAGAATGGTACCTCATTTTGTATGGTTATCATAAAATATGGCAAAGTTGTTCCATGTACAAGTTTTCTTATACACATTTATGATTTTCCCAAAAACTGTATGAAGCTTGTTTACTCCATATCCTTTGTTATAGATAAGATATGGGGAAATGGATGGAACCATCAGATAGCCCTGATTGTGCCCTTACCAAAAAGACCCCACTTTAGGTGTCTCACACTAAAACTGCAGAAGTTAGATGAGGGGGCAATATTTTATTCACCCTTATTTGACCTTATTTTGGTCATAACTTCTGTAATTCTGGTGTTAGGTCAGTTTTGTTTGTACCATTGGATAGCCCTGACATAGAGCTTCATTTTGAATACCCATTTTATGGGGTTAAGCCTCTTCCTCTGTATTTTAGATGAGAGGTGAAAAGTAAGGTTTATGCTTAGCAACAGCTTTGAGCAGGAATAACTTTGTTATTATTTCTCCTATGATGATGGGGCTTGTCTATTTGGAAAGGGGTGAGATTCCTCTTCTTTTTGATACTCTTTTTCTGATTCGGCTCAGCTCCATGTTTTGGTGGTATCTTGGCTATACCATTGATTTATGGTATTTGGCTGTCATGCTTGTGCTTTTGTTTTGAGTCACAGGCTGACAAGAGGAGTAAGCTCTATATTAAAAATAAAATGGAAAAAGAAAGGGGAAACTTCAGCTTGGAAAGCGCTTTGTCAGCCTTCTTGATGGGTACTCAATTTATGAAAATAATTAAGAACTCTGGGAAATTCTCTAAATACAGTATTTGATACAGAATATAGTTGTGGGAAATATATCTATTTTTGTAAATTTCCCTACAGAATAAATTTACAGAGACAGTTGATAATTCTCTTAAATAATTATCAGAAATCTTACAGCTTCTTTGGGTAGTTAGCAAGCATTGATACAGCTGTCAACAACTTACATAACATTTAATTAATTAGATCTCAATAATTTTTGTTATCATTTACTATTGTTGTTTTCTTCACTAATTCCAAAATATTACTTCTTTGAAGCTATGGTCATCTTGAACCTCTTCCAACCCACCTTTTGTCAAAATAGATAATTCTAATCATCCCTTGAAACCATTCATTTACAAAATTTGCCCCTATTTATTAAGAGATTTAATTAGAAAGCCAAAAAAGGTGATAAAAACTCAAATAATCATACCTCAAGCTTTCCAAAAGCTAGAGATCAGTTTTTCAAGAGAATAAATCCAAATAGTTAGTTCCACTGAAAATAATTACAACAAATAATGAAAAGGGAACCAAAAAATACTTTTTAATTACTTTAATGAAGGAAAAACATACTCTCTTGTTCAGTTTGAAACGCACTTTTGGATTAGTGAAGGCATTTTAACTAACATTTGTGAGAATGAAAAGCAAAATTATTAATATCAGCACAATAAAACAGACTTCTGTTGTCAGAAATGATTATCAACAATAAAGAAATTTATAGCTGAGTTATGTCAGATTTGATACAGTTTTTCTTCATATGCTGCTGATGAATATGTTTTAATTGGGTATTAAACAGCTCAAAAAGCAATTCATGCTTTCTGAAAATATTGAACATCCATATTCAAAGAAAATTAGCTGTGAATACTCAATTATAATGAATTTACACAGATTTTGTGGTAAAATCAATGATTTAGAACCCCTTCCTGTAAAGAATAAGTAGATTGTACACATTGGGAATGTAAAAATTTCCCAGCTTTAAGGAAAAGATAAATCACCAATCATGGTTCTAGAAGCTGTGGATTCCAAAAGTTGAAAAATTTGGAACAAATTGTTTAAGAACATCTGGAGCTTGAAATTATATCAATAACTATGAAGAAAAAGCTACCCCTTCTGGAGGGGTTAGCAGGTTCAAACTGCTTTTAACCTGAGTATCAACCTTGAAGTCCTTTATAAGATACTTTGATACACAGATTTAGACATCAATAATATTAATCAATTAAACTAGAAGATTATGGATTTTCCATGGTCTTTGTTTGTCTCCTTGTTCATACTTTATTCACTATTAATTGATTTAAGGGGTTGTTAATGAAGCTTCCCTCAATGAGATCTGTGGAGAATATTGACATTAATTAAAATTTCCTTGCTAATTTGAAGAATCAACTCACTTCAAATTGGCCATTATTACCAGAAACGTATTATTTAACTTTTTTTGAATGAAAAACATCAATTCATAAAGCCACGTCCTTAAAGAAATGAAACATTATCCAGCCAGCTCTTCCTCCATATTATTTTTTATATCTGTTGAAATTTGTCATATTGTCACAGGGTCTCTTATGGAAGCAAGAGGGCCTGGCACTCAGGAATCAAGAACTCACTTGGAGGGCTCCAAAAGATAAAAGAATAATAAAGATTTATTTCTTTAAAGAAGAAGAAAGGGAAGACAAGTATGCCAAAGATAAAAAGAAGAGATAAGAATCCAAAGGGCAAAGACAATAAAGAACCAAAAGGCCAAGAAGCCAACCAAGTGAATCCTAAATTCACTGTTTCAACCTGCCAGAAAAGGGAATGGAATTAGTAAAGGATATGACCACCAATATCCACTGACAGGCGAGGAAGAAAAAGAGAAAAGGTGCTGAATTACTGACTTAAGATTATCAGTATTAACTTTAATGAAGTAAAAGAAAATAAAGATAATAACAAATCCACCATATTAATTAACTGGGGAAAAAGTCCCCAGGTGCTGAAAGGTGGCCAGTATATGTGAAAAACTGAAAGACTGATCCTGGAAGGTGGATCACCGTCTGTATTGTCTGAATTGGGCCAATACAGTTCTGGCCATATTGAAAATGAACTGTGTGATTGAATTCCCACAGAGGAAGATTGAATTGGCCCCATTGGGCCAAGGACATACAGGTTGATTGATTGACGCCTGTATAGACCAATTGAGTTGTCCAAGGAGTATTGAAATACTTGATGCCTTGAAAACTGATTGAAAGACTGTATAACCTCTGAGAATGCCCTTGGAATAATCCTGAATGAAATTTCAAACCCAACTCCTGCAGGGCCAGGTGGTTGGGATCCTTGAATGACCTTCTGATTGCCGCTATAGATTGCCAGACGGATGAGTTAAAGAATCCTCCTTCAAAATGGGCATTGGATTTTGGGACCTTGATTTGGAATTGTGAGATTTGGTCCTGAAAGCGTCATAATTGAATTTTGAGCAAAAATCGTGCATAATGGTATATAATACCATACATGCATCACTACTGCAACCTTGAGTATGGGGTGCATGGAGGAATGGAAAGAATTCCCCTTAAGTTGAGGGAAAGGCTGGCTGAACTGGTCTGGTGGCATCTTGTGGTTGCCAGAGGCCATGGCTGGAATAATGGTCCATGGTGGTCTATGGGCAAAATTAGGTCCTACAGGTTCTATGGGCATTTTGGTGTCCAAAGGGTTTTTGGCCAAAATTATGTCCAAGGGATTGGTGGCCCAAATTGGCTCAGGTGGGCCCAATTGTGTTTTGGGACCCACCTGGCCTTTGGGCTAGATGGTTTCCCCCTTTGGCCCCTTTTGGCCTCATTGGATTAGGCCAAAAGGGGCCTAATTGGCCTACGGACCGTGAATGATGGCCCATGGGCTGTAGAAGCTGTAGGGGGCCTAAATGTCCCAAAAAGGCCATTTAGACCTAAACCCCCCTAATGAAAGGGGGTGGCCCAAAACCAAAGATGATGGCTAGGGGGCCTGGAAGCCCCTAGAAGGCAAAAGGGCCCCCCAGGCCCAAAATTAAAGATAAAGGCCTGGGGGTTGGTGATATGGAAATTCGCCAAGGAGGCCAATGATGGCAGGATATGGCCTGAGGCCATAAATGATGATTGGTGGCCAGAAATGGCCAAAAGGCCATAGAGCAACAGAGGGGACTGATTGGCCATAAAGGATATGGTGTGGCCGATTGGCCCCAACTTGGTTCCAGGTTAGAATTGCCGCAACACCCATGGAGGAGGGTCAATCTTCATGGTTGTGACAGTACCCCCCTACCTTGGATGGTGAGCTCCTGAGCACCAAGATAAGGTAGGAGCCTGTTGAGGCTACTGAGACGGATTGGGCATAGGGATTCCAGAGGGATTTGAATCTTGAAAAGAGAATTTTTGAACTGGTAAAAGTGTTGGCATATGAATTGAGGTTGACTTGGTCTTCTCTTGACATTTAGTTTTGAAAATGTTGAAGAAATGATTTGGCATAAAGATTTTGGCATTAAGAGTTATAAGGAAAGAAATTTGAGAAAATATGAAGAATAAAAAGGTAAAAGAAACAAATATAAAGAGAGAAAAAGAAAATAAAAAGAAAAAAATGAATTTTGAGGGGGAGCCCAATCTTCATCACGGATTATGACAGTTGATTTTGAAAGTGGCCAAGGACCTGGATAACAGAATTTGATGCCAGGTGCTCACAGAGTGGCCAAGGTGATGTTTTGAAAGATTGTAGACCCCTCAGTGAAGTGCACACCAGGAGAGGAACTTACTTTTGCTAGTTACCACTCCCTCCAGTGCCATAAATGATAAAAAATCTTGATAAATGAATGTTTTTAACAGATAAAAACTTGGGAAGGAAAATAAGAATGGGATGGTCCATTTGCCCCAAGTGGAAATGGCCATAAATTGGAATTGATGTTGAAGCCAGGCCAGAAGAACTGTGTCCAAATTGAAAGTGCTCACAGAGTGGCCAAGGTAATGCTTACAACAAAGAAGAGTAGAATACCCCTAAACGTGCATACCAGGAGTGGGGCTTACTTTTGGTAATTCCTCTCCCCACCAAGCACCATGAAAATTCCAGCTTTTGAAGAATTGGATCCTGGCTTGTCAGGATACAAAGAATGAAAATATTTGACAAGTTTAGGATAATTCATGAGGTTTTCAGCTGGTTCCCATGTGGATCTTTCTGAGGCTTGACTGAAACCTTTCCATTCCACCAGATACCATAGCTTTGTCCTCTTGAGCTTTGAATCCAGTATTTGAGAGACTTCCCATTCCTCTTCTTTTTCAATGATGACTGGAGGAGGAGGCTCTTGATGCCGATTTGGGATTGTTGATTTCTTGACTCGTTCCAAGAGTGAGATATGGAAGACTGGGTGGATGAATTTCCATTGAGATGGAAGCTGGAGGTGGAAAGCATGAGTACTGACCTTATTCAAGATTGGCAAAGGAACCGACCATCTTTCAGACAGTTTTTTGGTGGGTCTGGTTGATTTTATGTTCTTGGAAGAAAGCCATTTCATGTCACCAGGATTGAATACAGGTGGACTTGCTCTACTTTTATCTGCATACCTCTTAAACAGGTTTATGGCAACTTCAAGTTCTCTCTTGACATCTTGCTGTACTGATTGGATTTTTGTTAATAACTTTCCAGCAGGAGTGTCTTGAGTGATGTGAGCTGAGTCAAATTGTGGAACTTTCCATAAAAAATGAAAACGGCAATTGCTTGGTTGAAGAGTGGTCAGAATTATTGTAGGCAAATTCAGCCAGAGGGAGCCAGGTGTTCCAATCATCTTGATGATAACTGACATACATCCAAAGATACTGTTCTAGTATCTGATTTACCCTCTCTGTCTGTCCATCAGTTTCTGGATGGTAAGCAGTTGACAAATGTGTTGAAATATTGAGCTGCTGACAAAGATTGGTCCAAAAAGAAGAAACAAAGAGAGGACCTCTATCACTGAAAATACTTGAAGAGAGGTCATCTTTTGAACAGATATTGTTGTTTAATAAATGGGCCAAATCTAGTGAAGTGATTAAAGACATTGTTGGAATAAAAACTGCCATTTTTAAAAATCTGTCCACTATGACAAGGATTGAGTCAAATGAGTTGGACAGTGGCAGTTGAGTGATAAAGTCCAATGAAAGACAAATCAAAGGACCATTTGTAATTGGAAGAGGCTTGAGGAGTCCAAACTTCTTATGATAGATATTCTTGTTTCTTGAACACTTTTGACAGGATGAGACATAATCCTTGATGAATTGAGTCATTCCAGACCGGTGGAAATCCCGCTTGAAAAGCTTGAGAGTTTTCTCTTGGCCAGGGTGTCCAGCTAGAGGAGAATCATGATGCTTTCAAATAATGCTGAGTTGGATTTTGGGGTCATTTGAGCCAACCACCCAATCTTTGAAAAGAAGGAGTTGGGAGGAGGAATCAAGAGAATAATCCTGAATGGATTTACCTTTGCCCAATTCTTCAAGGATACTTCTGTACTGAGAATCTTGCCATAATTGATTCTGAATTGAGTCAATCAAATTTGAAAAATATTCCACCTTGACTGCAAAATACCTTGAGGGTTGAACTTCATCTTGCTTAATGAGTTGTTGAAAATTCATTGGATTCTTGCTGATGAAATCCTCCCCCCTCTCTGGATAGATGTTGTCCCAACGTGATAAGGAATCCGGAAGAGTAGCTAGGCAGCTAGGGCGGTAAGTGATTGAGAAATGGAATTCAGCCCAGCAGGCTTGACAGCGAGTGAGTACTTTGGAGGACATGAAGTATTGGAGGGAAGAGTGATCTGTGAGAACCTCAAAAGGGGAAGAAAGAGACAGGAGAAAAGCCCTCCAGCCCTTGAGAGCCCAGACTATTCCAAGGAGCTCCTTGTCATGAATCTCATAGTTGAGATCTGCTGGGATTAGCTTGTGGCTGTCAAATGCAATGGGATGTTTTCCTGAGTAAGAGACCTGACTCAGTACAGCACCCAAGGCATAATTGGATGCATCGGTCTCTACAATGGTGGGTAGAGTAGGATTGGAGCGGTGGTGAAAGCCTCTTTGAGTTGGTGAAACTGACTAAGAGCTTCCTCATTGAGGGGGAAACGGGAATCTTTCTTGAGGAAACTGGTCAGTAAACTGATCTTCTTTGAATAATTCTTGATGAAACGGCGGTAAAAATTGGCAAAGCCAAGGAAAGATTGAAGAGCTTTGAGGTTTCTTGGAGGTGGCCAATTGAGAATCTGCTGGACTTTTGCTTGGTCCATGTTGAGGCCTTCAGAAGAAACAACATAACCAAGATACTCTACACTAGAAACATAAAATAGGCACTTGGAAGCCTTAGCAAAAAGATTATTGGCTCTAATTCTGGAAAGAACAGTGGACACATGAGTGACATGTTCTTCCTCAGATTTGGAAAAGACCATAATGTAATCCAAATATACCACAGCATAAACATCAAGAAGATCTTGGAAGATATCATTGACAAGATTCTGAAAAGAGGCAGGAGAATTGGTGATCCCAAATGGCATAACCAAGTACTCAAAACTGCCATATTTAGTTCTGAAGCATTTCAAATGTTCATCACCCTCCTTGATTCTTAGCGGGTTATATGCACCACACAAATCAATCTTGTAGAAGATAGAAGAACAATTGAAAACATTGAGAAGATGATCCATAGGAGGAACAGGATACTTATTCTTCCTAGTAACAGCATTGAGTTTGTGGTAATCAACACACAAACAGAGGCCACCATCTTTCTTTTTGACAAAGAGGACAGGTGCTCCTGTTGAAGAGGAGCTTGGCTGGATGAAACCTTTCTCTACATTCTCTGAAATGTAGGCCCTGAGTGTATCTGACTCTTGTTTTGATAAAGAGTAGATCACCCCAACTGGAGGTAGAGACCCCTCCAGCTCAATATGATGATCACAGGTGCGGTGAGCAGGACGTTTTTCTGCTTTCACCTTGGAGAATACATCCAAATATTGGTGATAGACAGAAGGGACAACCTTCAACACGGTTTCTACTTCTTTTGGCTCTTCCTCTTCATCCCACAACTCCTCCAGGGAGTCATGATAAGATGAAGGAGGAAGGTCCATATTCACAAAGAAGAGATGAAGTGAAGATACAGAATAATCTTCTCCAACATCTTTAATCTCTTTGAAGACTTCATCTTCAGATAACTATAATGACTGGGGGAATTTATGGAAGGGATATGGACAGAAGATGAAAATGATGGTGTTCTAGAATCACCAAGTAGAGCTGCACATGATTTGGCAGAAGAAAAGTCATTACGGAAAGAATTAGAAGGATCAGAATAGTCCTTTTGATCAGCATTAAGGGTGATCAGCCCTTGCCTACAATCAATAAAAGGATTAAAGTGATTGAGAAAGTCAAATCCCAATATGAGGTCTTCCCCCTTGGGAGTATCAATGACTAAAAACCCCATTCAAAGCTTGGGAAGGAAGGGAGCTCAACCATATATTTAGTATGGTGGGTCACAAATAAGGAAGGGGACTAAGAGGAGTCCAAAATGATAAGAGGAATCTTCTCTGGAAGTTCTGACGTAGTCAATGAATACTTGTGAAAAAACTGCTTTGCAATAAATGGGTGTGTAGCACCAGAATCAATGAGAATACTGTAAAAGACATCAGAAAGAGAAGAAAAAACAAAAAATTTAAGAGGATTTTTGACACCAGTATTCAGAATTCACAATTGTGTTCTGGAAGGAAAACTATGAAGACCATTGAACAAAACATGGTCTCCACTCAGGCTTTTCCCTGGCTGGGAATTTGGCCTGATGGTTGGGTAATCTTGTTTTGAGGCCTTTTGATACAGGACTCAAGACTATGCTTCCCACCAGAATAGGTACAAAGACCCTTTGTGATTCTTCTTCCTTTTTCAGAGTTCATGAGCTTGAAGTCCTTATTCAAAAAAGAAGAATGGAGCTTGTCCCTCTTCTGAAAATTCTTCTTCTTCTTATGACTTGAACTTGAAGAATTTTGAGGATGAGAAGTACTTGATCTTGGGGCTTCAGGTTTCCTCTCTTGATAGTGATTCTTCTCCTTTTGCCTTCCATGGTACCTGGTATCAAGTTCCAGGGTAACATCCATTAAGTCTTGAAGAGAATCAATTCTGGAAGGATGGGAGGCCAATTGATCCAATATCCTGGATGGAAATCCCTTCCTGAAATGATGAATGAGAGCCCTTTCACCCCAATCTCCAATTCTTGAAACCAAACTCCTGAAATCGGCTATGTATAGTGAAACATGGCCACCTCCCTTCATTCTTAGTGAATCCAATTCTGCTTCAGCTTTTTTGACTTCATTTGGGTCACCAAATAGAGTGAAGAGTTGAGATTAAAATAGAGGCCAAGAATCAAGAAGGTAATTGGAGTCTTTATTGGTGAGATTGGAAAGATAAGGTTCAATCCATTTTTCAGCCCTGCCAATGAGAAATGAAGTGGCATAAAGGACCTTCTATCCGTCTTGAGAGAAGTTTGCCCAATAATTATGAAAGATTGATTGGCATGACTGAAGGAAGCTTCTGACTTTGAAGGGCTGAGTCCTATCAAAGCATTCTGGTGCCTTCATAGATGGAGTCTTGAAGGCGGGTGGTCTTGATGATCCAGAAGAAGAAGCTGCTTGAAGATTTGGACATAATTTGAGTCATCTGCTGCATAATGGCCAATAAAGATGGTTCAGATTTATGAGAGGCAGGCTGATCAGACTGGGCTAGAGTTGGTCCTCCAGTACTTTGGGATGCCCCCACAGGGGCAGGAACACCTTCAGTACCATCAGACCCTTCCTCTTCCACAGAATTATCCTCCTCATCATCATCTTAACCTTGAACCTTGAGACTGGTTCTTGAAAATCCTGGAAAGCCAACAACCAATCCTGATAATGAAATTGATCTTCTTGTCCCTCTTCCTTCCTTCCTGGATGGTGCTGCTCCTTCCATGTGGGGTCCTCTATCCAATTGGGCCCTCAGGTGAGGAACTGCTGGGGTGCCATCAAGAGGAACTCTTGGAGTTGGAGTAAGAGCAGCTTGAGCTCTGACCTGAGATCTGTTTTGTCTTGCAGGAGGTGAATTTTCAATGGGCATGATTTCAGGAATAAAAAATTAAAAGAAATGAATAAAATCAAAATCTTCTTGAAGTACGGAATCAACAATCAAATCTTGAGGAAATCAATGAATCAATTAAAATCTTCCGGTACGTCAATCAACCAAAATCAAATGAGTCTTGATGTCAAAATCAATATCAATAAAAATCTTGAAGTCAATAAAATCAAATCAAAATCAAATCTTTCAGAGAAAATCAATCAGTCAAATGAATTCTAGAGTCAAAATCAATTTATGTCAATTCTGGATGTGAAATTCAGCAAAATCAATGAGAATATTCAAGTCAGTCAATTCTCTTGAATTCAATGTCAATTATATCAAATAAGTCAATAAAATAAATTATCACGTGAATTCTTGCTGAAAATCAAAATTTTTGAAGAATAAAATCAAATTGAATCCTGATATGAAGAACGTGTCTGGATAATCTGATGAGTAATTTGGAAATCAAAATGATAAGACACCTGAATTATAGATAAAATGAGATTGATGATTGAGATTAAGATTGAAAAAGATAAACAAAAAAAATTAAGTCAGCTTTCAATTTTCAGAATGAAGAATGAATGAGAGAAAATTGAGAGGTGACAAAGAATCATAAAATTCTTAAGCGTTAAAGAGTCATAATTTCAATGAATGAAGAATGAATGGTTGAAATGATGAAGAATTAATGAATATAATGAAAGAAATTATGAGTTAATTGATATAATGTCACAGGGGCTCTTATGGAAGCAAGAGGGCCTGGCACTCAGGAATCAAGAGCTCACTTGGAGGGCTCTAAAAGATAAAAGAATAATAGGATTGATTTCTTTAAAGAAGAAGAAAGGGAAGACAAGTATGCAAAAGATAAAGAGAAGAGATAAGAAGCCAAAGGCCAAGATGCCAACCAAGTGAATCCTCAATTCATTGTTTCAACCTGCCAGAAAAGGGAATGGAATTAGTAAAGGATATGACCACCAATATCCACTGACAGGCAAGGAAGAAAAAGAGAAAAGGTGCTGAATGACTGACTTAAGATTATCAGTATTAACTTTAATGAAGTAAAAGAAAATAAAGATAATAACAAATCCACTATATTAATTAACTGGGGAAAAAGTCCCCAGGTGCTGAAAGGTGGCCAGTATATGTGAAAAACTGAAAGACTGATCCTGGAAGGTGGATCACCGTCTGTATTATCTGAATTGGGCCAATACAGTTCTGGCCATCTTGAAAATGAACTGTGTGATTGAATTCCCACAGAGGAAGATTGAATTGGCCCAATTGGGCCAAGGACATACAGGTTGATTGATTGACGCCTGTATGGACCAATTGAGTTGTCCAAGGAGTATTGATATACTTGATTCCTTGAAAACTGATTAAAAGACGGTATAACCTCTGAGAATGCCCTTGGAATAATCCTGAATGAAATTGCCAACCCAACTCCTGCAGGGCCAGGTGGTTGGGATCCTTGAAGGACCTTCTGATTGCCGCCATGGATTGCCAGACTGATGAGCTAAAGAATCCTCCTTTGAAATGGGCATTGATTTTTGGGACCTTGATTTGGAATTGTGAGATTTGGTCCTGAAAGCGTCACCATTGAATTTATGAGCGAAAATGGTGCATAATGGTATATAATACCATACATGCATCACTACTGCAACCTTGAGTATGGGGTGCATGGAGGAATGGAAAGAATTCCCCTTAAGTTGAGGGAAAGGCTGGCTGAACTGGTCTGGTGGCATCTTGTGGTTGCCAGAGGCCATGGCTGGAATAATGGTCCATGGTGGTCTATGGGCAAAATTAGGTCCTACAGGTTCTATGGGCATTTTGGTGTCCAAGGGGTTTTTGGCCAAAATTGGGTCCAAGGGATTGGTGACCCAAATTGGCTTAGGTGGGCCCAATAGTGGTTTCGGACCCACCTAGCCTTTGGGGCTAGATGGTTGCCCCCTTTTGGCCTCATTGGATTAGGCCAAAAGGGGCCTAATTGGCCTACAGACCGTGGACCGTTAATTACGGCCCACGTGCCGTAGAAGCTGTAGGGGGCCTAAATGGCCCAAAACGGCCATTTAGGCTAAACCCCTCTAATGAAAGGGGGTGGCCCAAAACCAAAGATGATGGCTAGGGGGCTTGGAAGCCCCTAGAAGACAAAAGGACCCCCCAGGCCCAAAATCAAAGATAAAGGCCTGGGGGTTGGTGATATGGAAATTGGCCAAGGAGGCCAATGATGGCAGGATATGGCCTGAGGCCATGAATGATGATTGGTGGCCAGAAATGGCCAAATGGCCATGGAGCAACAGAGGGGACCAATTGGCCATAAAAGATATGGTGTGGCCAATTGGCCCCAACTTGGTTCCAGGTTAGAATTGCTGCAACACCCATGGAGGAGGGTCAATCTTCATGGTTGTGACACATATATATTTGAAAAGGCACAATACAAAAATTAAATATTTTATTGATAAATACATTTTTCTCTTATCACTCATTAATACCCCAGATTCACGTTGAAAAAATTCCCTCCACAATTGTTTGAGGTTTAATTTTGAGCCATCCATTTTTTTAAGTCTAGTATTCATCTTTCTTTTGAATATTTTGACTCTTATTTTGAGTCTTGAAAACATCCATCTAGGTATATTATTTCAGCTTCATAAGACGTTTCCGATGTATTTGGAAATGTGCATTAGTAAAGATCTCTTTCAATTTGAATTTCCTAGTGTGTTTAGATTAATCATATTTTAAATAAATCACAATGGTACTTACAAAAACTAACTTGTTTTTTTTTCAAATTGTTATATGCTGTTTTGAATACCTCATAGTTATTCAAATTAAATCCATTTTATCAGAAATTTCCTATATGCAATTTTTCAAAGAATGCAAGTCTTTAATTTTTACAGTTCCTATTTGGGGATCAGCCTTCTTCATCTTGCACATCAGTTACTTACTGCCATAAATGCTGATTTCATCTTTCAAATTTTTCTTTGTAGCTGAAAGATTATTAATTGCAAGACTTCCTTTGAATAAATTTGGAATAATAATCTGGAGGAAGTTTCATTAAAAAGGAATTTTTTTTCCAATTTGAATTTTCTCTATTGATTCCTTTGTGGAATTTGAGTTTCTTATTAAGTTTTGATTTTCGCTTATATGTTTATACTGATTTAATTTTTCACAATTAGAAAAAAAACATTTTCTGTTTTCAATTTTCTTTCAACTTTTTTAATTTTCATAATTTTGTCAAAAGCTTTCCAACTCTTTTTTTGTCCTTTTATATTTTTTTGTTTTTTGATTCTATGTTTTTTTGGTATTTGAAGAAAAAAACTATCTTTAGTTCTTTATTTGTTTCATTTTATGAATTCATGTATTTGTGTATTTTTTCTTTTTTAACTTCTTCTATTGTGAATTTTTTTTAATTTTTCTACTCTTTTTTTTCAATTTTTGACTTTTTTGATCCATAAGTTGATTATTTTTTTGAATTTTGTTGATTGGTTCCAAAACTCAAAATAAGTGTCTCTTCACTGATTTGAAGTGTCTGCACCCACAAAAAAAAATCATAAAATTACAAATGAAAAAATCAAAACCAAAATTGTGCAGAATATTTATCAATATTGAAATTGAAAAAGCTCAAAAAAATAAATGAAAATGGAAATTGCAAATTGTAAAATGAAAAAATTCAAGAAACAATAAAATAGAAATAGAAAAAAATTACTAAAAAAATACTCAAAATCAATAAAATTGAAACAAAATAAAATAAAAATTATGAGACCAAAAATAACAAGCCAGAAATTCAAAAAGGAAGAAAACTATAAGGGAACAAGAGATATATAATTCAAAAAAATAAAGGAACAAAGTGACAAAAACAATAAAAAAATTACAAATATCAATATGATTCCAATTGTAATGATTAAATATGGAAATATTGTAACAGAAATTGAGATCAAAAGATGATGAAAAATTGGAATTAAGATGAAATAGATTAAAAAATGTTTGTAAATAGTGTAGAAGCATGAGATGGAATGTTGATCTAGAAATTATTACATATATAAAAACAATGAACTTCAATTTAATGAATCTCTGTAGTTTGAAATACCTTGAATTAAAAATTGACTTTGAATTTCAGAGTTACATCCCATAATTGTCAAAAGCCATTGAAAATTACTGAAAGGCCAATAATATCAATATTTTTAAGATCATGGGAAATTTGACAGCAGATTTTTATTTAAAATATGAAAACAAATGTTATGTGTCAGGGCTTTAAATTGATAACCTCAAACATACTCTTAGTGCTTTTTGCATTAAGTGATTTATGATAATAGTGCATTTCTACATAATCCCTTATCCAAATTGGGTCCAGTTTGACTAAAACCTGCCCAATGAATGTGGGTTGGACAAAGGTTTGAGCCAAATTTGAATGTAGGTGAAAATTAGTTTCATCCAAAGATTTAAAGAAACCAAACCCCATGACATAAAGCTATGTAGGAACAAAATTCTAATAAGATCACTGTTAGGGGCAAGATTTTTTTGAATAATGAACAGAAAATTTGACTTCTTAGCAGTTTATTCCAGAGTTTCTGTGTAAATTGTAAAGGATACTTGAATATTATTTGACTAAGATAGCTGAATAATTAATACTAGGTGTTTTTATTGACATAGATTATTTTTTTAAGATTAAAAACTCTTACATAGAGACATTTGATACAATATTAACCTCTCAAATTTTTTGCAAATCTTGCACTTCAAAGGTGCCTTCCATCAATTATATTTCAATCTCTCAAGTTAGGTACTAGAGTAATTATACTTCTATAACTAATTCTACTGGGATGGAAAACCCAAAAAAAAGCTTTAAAATTGACTCAAATTTGCTTCAGAACTATTTGTCTCACTAAAGAAAAACAAAAAATGCCATAGAATATTGATTTGAAATTATATTTCCTTTTTCCCCAATTTAGTATAAAAATCTTCCAAATGTGAAATTTGTCTAAAGATGAAGTTAGAATTATTTCTGTATGTGCACACAATTTGTCATGAAATAATTTTAAATGGTGAAAATCCAATTTTTCACCTTCAACTCTTCCATTTTTGGAAAAATGAATAGCAATAATTTTAGAAAAAATGAAGAAAATAATGTGTTTTTGACATTTTGTCACATGGTGGAATGTGATCTACAACTTGCCAGTATTAATCGGTCTTTCAACCGGTTTAATAGCCTTTTTGGCAAGATTTCCCTTTGCTGAGGTCTGGCAGACAGCATGGTGACAAAAAACCGGTTACCAACGTCATGGGTTTGATTCCAGTTGGAGACAAGAGGAGGTCTCAATCAAACAACTTGAAATTGCTGGGTTTTCCGCTCCATTGGCGTACAAGGGTTCCACCCCTTGGGGGTTCCTTGTAGGCTCCTGTTGTGACTAATGTAGCTCCATGAGGATGACATGGGTAATACCATCAGTTACATGCACTTTGGGATGCAGTGCCCTACACCTGGGGTTACTGTCACATGGTGGAATGTGATCTACAACTTGCCAGTACTAATTGGTCTTTCAACCGGTTTAATAGCCTTTTTGGCAAGATTTCCCTTTGCTGAGGTCTGGCAGACAGCATTGTGACACATTTTCAAGTCTTGCATATACATGGGAAGAATCCATAGTTTATTAAACAATTTCAGATAAGAAGCTAGTAAAAGCTTACAATTCAGAAATATAAATGAATGTATATACAGAAGAAGTTTAAAAATTATAAATAGAACTGCTAGATGCAAGGAACAATTCAAAAATTCAAACAGAACTATAAAATTAGTGTGGAACTCCTTTTGGTGTGGGATTGGATAAGGCAGTCCTGGAGGGGGAAATCACAGGTAAACAATTTTGAATTGCTGAAATAATCCTGTAACCAAGGTGCTAATTGTGTTTTAGCTGCCCCTCTGAATATACTAAACAATCTCTCACAGAGCTCACAAATCAATATTTAAGATTGTGGATTTACAACTAGAGAAGACTTTTTAGCAGTCTCTATCAGACCTATTCAATAATCAGACTAATGATAAAATAATAATACTAATTTAGATAAAATAATTTCAAAAGATAAATTTGTAGGTGATTTTTTAGGATAATAAAGCAATAATTGAGTAAAATAAATAATAGATAGAATAGTACTGAGTGGTGATTTTAAGTTCTTTTCTTTGTTGAAGGTATTTTGATTTAATGGATAATAGTTTAAAATGCTAAAATTTAGTAATAGTGATAATATATAATAATATGGTTTTATATTTTAAATAGTTTTAGTTGATAACTAATTTTGATAATATGTTAAATATATTGTGTGATAATAATAATAGTGATATAGATTTTCTTCTAGTGAGAAGAGTATGATATAAATATTTTGTTGAATATGAGTATTTCACTAATAGATGAATTTATAATATAGGCAGACCTACTGTTAACTACAGCTATTTATAAACCACTATTTGGTGTAATTTAATAATAATAATTTCTAGATTAACCTACTAGTAAGGGATGAATCATTATTCTCCTTCTTGGTATGTAATTATTTGCATGAGGAAAGAGGAGAAAATGAGAGAGAGAGGCCTCCTTTTATGTTGTGAGAAGTACCCATGGGGTCTCCATGTAAAGTTTTATTCTTGCCCTTGAGATAATTTTGCTGGTGTAAATTTTTTCAACAAAAGTCAGATGACCTATCTTTTATACAGCATTAGTAATCTTGCACAGCCTTGAGCGATTAATGCTAGTGTGTAAAATTGGGAATGGTATCATATGACTGAGATATTTTCACCATTTGTTTGGTCAAAATGAAGGTTGAGATGTTTTGCTTGGTGGGGATTTTGATAAGAATATCAGGTGACTTCTCTTTTGCACTGCTTTAGTCAGCTTTCATAGCCTGGAGGAATTAATGCTGGTGAGTAAAGGATGAAGGTGGTGTTATGTGAATAAGCCCTTGTATAATTTTCTTTGTAAGATTTATTTAGTTTCAGGCAATAATGCTGTGAAATGTGGGGATATCTTCTTGAGTTTTAATTCTTGATTACTGTAATTTCTGTGTGTTTTACAGTTTAGTGTATCCCCCTTGCATGCAGCTAGTTGAAGTTGAATTGAGTTGTATTTGATGATCCTGAGGCTGTGTAATGTACAGATGTCATGCATGTGGATTGCATAAACCTTCTTTAAGTGCCTTTATTGTTGTTTAATTTCAGGTTTTTAGTGGATTTCCCATGTATTGAGTTGAATTGGATACTGTCATATGATCCTTGTGTCACATGAACTGTATTTTGGTTACTGTAATTCTTGGTAATCTAATCTTCCTGATGGATTTAGAGTGGGTATAATATTACAATGTTACTTTTCCCATGTAATTTTGAGTTTCTGTATGTATTAAGCCTATTGTTGATTCTGTAAGGCTTATATGTAGGTTTTCTTGCATAATTCCATAAGACTGGATTCCCCTATTATTTATTTAATTGTAGAAATATGTTGGTTATTTCTATTCTGAATACTAAATTCTGCCATTCATCCCTACTATTGATGTTGTTCCTGGGTGTGTGTGATTTTTAATCATGTCCTTTGAGTGGCGGTTTCCTGAATTAGTCATTTTGATCTTGATTTTACAACTGTAAATTTTCAAAAAATTTCTTGAAACTGGTAAAAAAGGTATTGAATACCACATTAGAAGATTATCTTCCAGTTCCCTTTTGAGGGGAGTATGAGTTTTGGTATTATCTGCTCTAGATTTTACTCATTCTATAACACTATATTAGTGTCAAAGTAGTTAATTACAGATATATTATTTTTGGTTTGAAGGAAAGGGAAAAATATATCTGAATATGTCCACTCATAAGATACACTTGATTGGTATCAATCCTCCAAAATAGCTGGGAGGTGGATTCTTGGAAGAATAATCTGTTAGAAATCTAAGGTTTAAAATATAAATATCATTTTACAAATATTTGAAAATTAGGAATGAAATGAGCATATGGAAAGATCTCAGTTGAACCACTAACTTGATCTTATTATATTGATCTGAATATAGTCCCTTAAGGGTTTGAAAAATGATTAGCATGAATAGATATTCTATAAAATCCCATTAATTGAAGGAGAACTTTTGAAACTAAGCATATTAATCTGATAGCTGACTGAGAAGTTTCTATTTAATTAGCATGATGAAGCTCTTGATCCAGTCCTAAAAATTTAAACAATTAATTGCATTTGCATAATGGTTAATTCATTTTATCAGGAGAATTCATTTTTTTTCAATTAGATCTTAATATTAATATAAAAGTGGAAATATGTTTCCAAGAAATGTTTGAGCTTGATAATTTTTCTTCAAATATTGAAGATTATAATTGTGCATCATAAAATATCACCAGGGTAATGGATTTATTATTACCACAGAGATAGAAATATAAAATAGATTGCAGATTCAAATTCAACAAGCATGTTGAAACAAATATCTTTCTTGGAAAGAATAAGTATGAGAGGATTTAAAACCGATATAATGAAAGGTAATTTTCAATGAAAAAAAATTACTTCACTCATTTGAGATTTAAGGCTTTACAAAAACTTGGATATTTATTCTTGATTTGTATACGCTGGGAGCTTAGTACATACCTTAAATCCAATGAGAATCATTTTTAATACAAAAAAGTGAAGCATTTCAGTGTAAAACCAATCTTTTAAATTGGTATTTTGACAAAGAATTATTAATTATTTAACATTTTTTTTACTTGGAAAAATTATTATAGGATTGCTGATTTTTCTCTGGAAAATAAGAAAATATTGAGAGCCTTGGTTAAATTTTATTCACCCACCACAGTAGGATATTCTTACTTTAGTTCTCAATAATATCTTTTTTATGAGGTATATAATATTTCATGATATATTTATATCAAGTATTTCATTTTTGAATGCTTGGGTACATTGAATGTTATGAAATATGGAAAGTAATTTTTGAGTTGAAAAGGTCTCAGGTGATTTCTATCATGGGAAAAAGGTGTGACAGTGATAAGATTTTACATTTTGGGAAAATTAGAATTATATTTGGTTTAAAGTTTGAAAAAAGATATTGGTTTTCAAGGATAAGAAAGAGGAAATATCATACTTGGTCAATGTTTTTTGAGAGATATTTCTTTTGAATCTGATATTCACCAGAAATTACCAAAAATAAGTCCTAATGAATAAAAAAGGACATGATATATCTTAATTTGTTTTTGAATTTCAAAAATACATATTAATTGAGCTATTAGGAGAAAATGATAATGAAAAATACACATGTTGGTTTTTCTGAGTGAATTAGTGAAAATTATGATAGGTAATCTTTTAAAGAGATATATTTTGATGTAAAGAGTTTAAAGATGAGAGATATTGAGGTCGGAAAAATTAACTTTCAGAGAAACAAATTACATTAAAGGAAGGATATGATAAGAGATAAGTAAAGAGGGTATTTTGATATTGGGAAATATAAAGAAATATGTAATGACTAATGGAATCATACTCATTTCAAAGTCTTCAATGTTGATTTCAGCAAATTTTGTGGAATAAAGTATTATTCGGAATTTTCAGAAGCTACATGAGCAAATTAATTTTGTGAAGTATTTCTCAATCTTGAAAACCTGGCTTGACCAAATAACAATAGCAAGTTAGAGCCCAGTATGAAGAGATTTGGGAACTGGGTTGGACCTGCTACCCTTGCTAGCAGGGAAAGATTTTCTTCGCGTGGTGAATTACTTTCAAAAGGGAAGTTTGTTTGATCAATGGATTTGAAGTGAGTGAAGCATACATAGTTTGAATTTTAAGTAGGTGAAATGCTTATTAGATAAACGGTGGAAATATGCGAAAATAATGATTAGCTTCAACAGAAATAATAATACCTATGATTCTTATTACTACTTGGACAATGAGATATACCGCTAATGGAAAGGCTTTAAGAATCCATCCCATCAAGCTAAAGAGTGGAAGTACAAGAATTCAAATTTGTAAAACGAGGGTATTCAAAATATATTTAAAGAGAATTTTGTGCTTTACAAGCAAGATGAGGAATACTTTCTCAGCCTTTTTGTTTGTATTATGAAGAGCAAATATCAAGGATTATAATTGCGTGTCATTCTCCACAATATGATTGTGGAGTATAATACTGGAGATGACCTTTATACATCTGGAAAACAAGGGATGAACCTTTGGATTCAAATCAATCAGCCACATAATTATCCAGTAATTTTTAATAATTCCTACAAAAATAAAAGGCAGATTTCCTTACTCAAAGATCCAATTTTCCATTTCAAGCTAGCAGGTGACTTAACAGAAAATTTATCAAGTGAATTGGGCTTTTAATAGATAAATTATATCAACATTCATTTTATTTAGATAAGTCTGTATTGATATTTTTTCTTTCAAATAATCAATACAAATAAATTAGAACCAAACATTTATCACAGAAATAATATTTGACTTTGACAAACCCTTATTTTCAAGGCTTTTATGACCTCCTTCCCAGAACAAGGAATGTTTGTAAGATATTTGCACAATATTCCTATATCATTTAATTTTTATTTGAATCTCAATATCCTGAGCAATTATTTTGTTCATATTTGAGATGAGCATTCAAGCTCTATAATATAATTCTTATTTTCTATCTTCAACTGTTTTTACTTTTTGTTTCTCACTAGTTCTGTATTATTCTAATTTATCAAGTACAATTTCTCTTTCTGAGGACCAGCTTTAGTTTCAGGGAGTTGTTTCCATTTTGGAACAGACGTCAATCTATTATTGGCTGCCTCAGATTTAAACTGATGGCTGCTATTTGAATTTGCATAGATTTGATTTGAAATTTTTAGAAAATAAATTGGGGAAGTACCACTAGGTGATTATTTGTAAGGTGGGGATATGAAAATATGATTAAAAATAAAGTAATATTCCTGTCCTCAAAATTTGTGTAAGGTAAGATTATGTAAAAATAGTAATTTGAAGATTTTTGAAAGAAAACATGCCATATCCTTGCTTTCAACTTTTGAAGTATAAAACAATAATATTACAAACATTTCCTTTTAACAAAAAGTGAAAATTTATGCAAAAATACTGCACAAGAGATATGTATGGCTACAAAAGGAATTTCTTCAAGGGAAATTTCAATTTGAATTAATTGAGAAGGGGGCTTTAGGAAATTAATATTAAAAAAGAGAACACACATGCAAATTTGACTAGAATGAATTCAAAAAAAGTGACAAAGTTGACAGTGATGAAAGATGCCCCAACTCACTTTTGGGGTGGTTCAAGAGTGAAAATGATTATAAATACTTATAAAAAGTAAGTATAATCATTTTTAACATGTCTAATGGGCTTTAAAGTGAATTAGAAATGGTGGGTTGAATATTCTATTGATTTTTTAAAATTTTTTGTATCAATTATACAAGTGACAGATTTTAACATTAAGAGAAAGGTGGGGCACAGAAGACATTATTTTATAGCCCCAAGTTCTCTTCCTCCAAAAGTAAAATCTACTATCATCAATTGTGAGAAATAAAATGAAAAAATAAAAGCCAATTATGGAATAATTGAAACCTTTTTGAGACCAAAAAGGGGCTGGTTTTACCCAATGTTAGTCCTATAAACCAATCATTGCTGTAGGCATAGTTTGTTTAAAGCCTTAAACACATGTCAGAATGTGTGTAAGAGATGTTAAAAATAGTCCAAACTGTTACTATTAAGTGTAGCTTTAACCTCTTGGAAAGAGTTCAAACTGCCCCAGTTGGTATCAAAAGCTCATAATCACTCAGGTCACAGGCCCTGCAGCTCAATTCAAGGCCAAAGCTGATGTACCTTTGCAAGAATTTTGACATACCACCCCTGTCAGAAAGTAATTTGAGGAAATCTTTGAACCTTGGAGCCAAGATTCCTTTCCCCCTCAAAAAGAATCATTCCAAATTTTTCATTTATTTCCGCATCATGTATTATACCTCAAAATTTACATATTTAATTCAATTCAAAAATTACATCACACAGCTTTGATTCTTAATTTCATATATCAAAATTTAAGCGCACTTATGTAATAAATGCACACATTTTGACATTTCAATTGAAAATACTTCAGCTCCTCATACCTTGAAGAATACACACCGCACATCAATTTTAAAACAAAAACTGATGGTTGACACCACATTTGGTGTGAATTGAACTATGGTTTTTTAGGATTTTCAGATTTTCATATGAAAAATATTCAAACCTCAATTTAAGCTTATTTAAAGTTGAGTTAGAAAAATTCCACTCAGAGGTGACCCCACCTAAAGTTTCCTGAGGATTACGATTGTAAAACAGATTTTATATGTTTAACTGTTGGAAAAAAAACTGATGATAAGTTTTATTAAGATTTCCCCCAAAAATATCTTATTTTTGATATTTTTGTAAAAATTTTCTTTCTTACTTCATTATTTGAAGTCAAAATATAATGTTTCATTTTTATTCAGACAGGAATTTATGATTGAAGTTGAATTATGAATTTCATCTTTATATTTAAAAATAAATTCATTATTTTCAATTCTAAATTAATTTTATTTTTGTGGTCTTTTGGGTATATCAAAATATCTCCAAGGCTCACATGATTTCTCCATTGCATTATATATTGCTGAGAGCTTATGTATTTCTGTATTAATGCTGGTGCACGTATGCAGATAACAACAGTCAAAAAATCTAATTTCTTGATTCAATGAGAGACTACCTGGTTTGAATGGAATGTCAATCATGATGAATCACATTTTAAAGTTGATTAAAGATTAATGTGACTCTTTGATAGAATTATTAACCTAATTGATTTATTTTAAATTATGGGAGTTTTGTCACATAAATCCAGCAAATATCCAATTGTGTTGATTTGGTGTGTTCCTTGTACCAGTAGGTGATTATGCACAAATATCAAGATCCCGCAATTATTTATTTTAATTAACTCAAGATAATCTTGGAAAAGGATATGGAGAGGTCTTCTTTGAAATGAATAGGGTTTTTCTGGGAGCTATTAATCGCTGAAAGTCAGGAAGCTACGGATCTCCTGAATTCTTTCTGGATTTACCAATAACATCTCAATATCATATGAATTGGTAATACTCTAAATATACTGAGAAATGATTGCATTTATTCAGGTCTAATTTCTCATGAAGACACCTTATAAAATGGATCCACATCAACATATGCTAATTCTCTTAGGTAATTTGGTATGTTTCAGTAAACCCCTTCTGCAAGGGGTTTTACATATTTTCCTTCAATTTCTCTCAGTCTTCCCCTGTAAAATTCCATAGCTCGAACATAAAGTTAGGTTTTCCTACATAATTATGCAATTTGTTCTACACTTGATATTTTTTGTTTTTAATCCATATCATTCATCCCCCCTCCCAATTTAAATCTTTACCTCTAATCTATGATTCTTTTTCTGGTTAAAATAAATTCTTAGCTTGTTTCTTCAAGCAATGTGATTTCTTTTTTTGGATCTAAAAAATTCCATATTCCAGAACCTCCTTTTTTAAGGATCTTGTTTCTGTAGTAAATTTCTCATTGTCAAGGCTAGTCTGTGGAGTCAATTTCTACAAGTACATAATGAAAATAAATGAATAGTTTTCATGACAGCATTTCTGTCAGTTTTTTTCTTTATATTTATGATACAGAAAATAATTTTCTAGAACATCTTACTGAAATGGTTGAAAATTCCCTTATGAAATGCAAAACCATGTCTGGAACTTTTTCTTTAAATTCATTTGAAACGTTTTCAGTAAAAAGTTTAGTAAATTATTTTCCGTAGCAGAAATATAGAAAAAGAACTTGAAAGAAAGACTTTCAAAAATAAATTTTCATTTATTTTCATTATGTACTTTCAGAATATGAATATTAAGACTGGCATTGACAATGTCAGATTTTTTACAGAAACAAGGGCCTTTGAAAGATATATTTTTTTCATAAAGAATTTATTCAATACAAAACACCCTCAATTTTTTTAAAGGAACAAACTAAAAACTTATTTAAGACAAAAAAAAACATTAATGAGAGTTGAAGACTTACATTGTGAGGGAGGATGAATGATCTGCATTCAGGAAAAAACAATCAGGTGTAGAATGAATTGAAGAATCATTTAGTTAGAAATAAATCCAAATTTGAGCTTAGCCTGTCACCCAAATCCAAAACCTCAAGGATTCACCACAGGGCAGGGTGTTTGGATAGGGGATCAGGGCCATATCAGGACTTATTTCAAACTGGGGATCTGAAATAACTGAGTCATGGTACTTCTTTTCTACCGCAAAGGGGACCGTATTATTTTTCAGAAAGAAATTTATATAAAAAAGAAGGATATATAACCAAGGAACATATCAGAAAGTCAAAAAAAGAAAAATGGCAGGCAAAAACAAAAAAACTATTTATTTTAATAGATGAGACCATAAAGAATCTTCCAGCCTTTCATGAAGGCAATATTCTCAAGATTCATGACTGATAGTTACAACCTCTAATAGATAAGAATTTTACGGCCAAATGAGAGAACGTTCTCCAAGGGAGCCCTTGATTCTGGAATGGATAACAATTTTTGAGCCATTAAAAATCAAGACTTCCAAAAAAGGAGTATGTCAGTTGACTTGGGCTCAGGACGTTCAGCAAGATAACTGCAAAGTTTCGTTCCTAAGGGGTTTGCATAAAGGAAACATAGGAAATACATTTTTTAAAACAAGTCAAAATTGTCAGATGGTATGGAGTCTTGGGATAGGTCTCTATTTTGGAAGTTCTTCTCTGCCTCTTCTTCAAAATTTCTCAGAAAACTACTGGCTGAGGTTCCAAAATTATTCAAGATTGAGGCATGGTTGATAAATTATTGACACATGGATTACTTCTGTCTTGTATCGTAATATCTTGAGTTATTTGGTAGGATTTTTAGTAATTGCGTGAGAAGCAGGTTTGATGTGCCCCATATTGTACTTTACACAAGCCTGAAAAGTGTAAATTTCTTCTAACACAAAATTAATTAGATGAAATACCTCTTGGATGCACTTGATCAAAGAAAGATCAAGTGGGAGGGCTTGGTTTATTGTTGGGTATTCTGACCCCCAAGCAATATGTTTTTCTTTGTATAAATAGTTGAGAAACTTGACATTTACATTGAACTTCTACCAGTAAAGTCTTTTAAGCCAATGAATTTCCAACACACTTGGGCTGCAGTATTGATAACATTTGTCGTTTATTATTAATACCTGCTCAAGCATTTCACAGGTAGAGCTCTAATGCATGAAAAAAACTTATGGAACTCTTTTTAGTGTGGGATTGGATAAGGATGTTCTTGAGGGGGAAATAACAGGTAATAAGTTTAGAACTTCTGAAAGTTCCTGTAACTAAGGGTTCAAATGGTGATTTAACTGCCTTTTTGAGTATATCAAAACAGTCTTCCTACTGAGCTCACTATTTGAAAATGAAGAATGTGGTTTTTAAAATAAAGAAGACTAATTCAGAACTCTATTATCCGCCCTGACCAAGTATCAGATTGAATATGACTGAAACAAGATTCAGGTAATGTATAGGTTTGAGCTATTTTTAGTTTTATAATAAAACTATTTGCTTATTTAAATGATTTTGAAAACTAACTTGAATAAATGAAATTTAAAAAATGAAAGTAATTGAGCTGGGATAATATCTTTTAATTTTTTTGAAGCCTAATATTGTGTAATTTGTAGGTAAAAATAATATATAAGCTATTGTTTGAGGTTTATTGAAGTAACATCAACGGTTAGTATTGACTATAATATAGGGTAATATTATCCTAATAGACTGGGGGGATGACTACTACTATCATTATCTAATAATAGTGATAAGGGAAATAATTCATAATATTAATTTACTTTTCAATTCTTGTTAGCTACTGAGATTTATGATATTTTAGCTTTGAATAGACTACCTTTCACCCTTCAGGAATGATAGAATAGTGACTAGGATACCTGCTAGGCTCAGGGATGGCTCTATCTGGTATCTTCATCTCTTAATAATCACTTAATTATTATTAAATACCATAAACGTTCTTGTTTATTCCAATGTGGTTAGCAAATGAGCATGAAACAATATGATAATTTTTAGAACACCTGCTAGCTTCACATATGATTCTATATGATCTATTTTTATGTAAATAATAATTTAGTAGTATTAGCTACCATGAGAAAGGGGCAAAGAAGTTGGGTGAGAGAGAGGATCTAATTATGTTGTTTGGTGTACCCCTTGTTCTCCATGGGGACCTTATTTTTTGCTTCAAAACTTGATTTTACCCCTTTCAGGGATTTCAAATTGTGTGATTTACCCAAATAGGTAATTTGATTCAGGTTCTGTATGAAATTTGTAAACTTGCACAGCCTTGCGCTATTATTTCTGGTGAGAGCTTTATCTGATCATGTCAGGTGATTTTGTTTTTCAGTTGACTGTTGAGGTAATGAAATGTGGTTAAACTGTAAAGATTATTCCTTATCAGGTAATGTGATATTTTTAGTTGATAGAGTGGCTGTGCTTTTCCAGTATAATTTGTTCAAGGGTGTTTAGATTTTTGCAGGGTGTGATTCAATCTCATGCAGCTGCTTCTGGAGCCTCATGCAGGTGATTTCTTCCTTTGATGTTATTTGTGATTTGTTTTTTATGTTAATGCAGATTTATTTGAGAGTATTTTACTGTTGAGTTGACTGTTGAGCTACTTCAAAGAGTTTGACGAATGTCCTTTCTGCTATCAATTCTGAAATTAGGCCAACTGGTTGACTTATGGGCCCATGCAGGGGTTTTTGAGCTTCATTGAGGATGTGTGGAAGTTGATTTTACTGTTGGAAGAATTTTGTGTTTATGAAAGGGGTATTTCCCTTGCATAAGAAAAGTAATGATTAACATTAATAGTTTAATATGGTTTAGGTTGTTTAAATTAAATTCTCCTTTCTTTTTTGAGTGATTGTTTTTACTTTTATAATGCATTTGAGGCTGTAGTGCTGTTGAGTCATTTAAGATGGAGATAATATTTCTTTTAAGATCTTTCTGGATTTCTTCTTGTATCTTTTTTGTTTTTGAGGAAGATTTGGTGTAGCTTTGGGCTTCAGGATATTATTATGAAACTGTTTTGCAATTAACTGAGCTCAATTAATTGATGATAGTGGCTTTTATGAGGTGCATGATGTTCATTTTGACAATAGTCCCTGATTTCTTTGTTTATTTTGAACATTTGTGACATAAAATGAAGCTTCTGCATTCAATGGTATTGATCCATTGCATATTAAGTTGACCATGTTTCAGAATAACTCACATAATTTGGGGATTTGTAAAAGTTATGAAGCAAAATGAGAAACCTGTGAGATAATTGAGTTTTAGTGCATATTTGTGTCATTGGTTTGATCAATTAGATTGGAGACAGACATTGGTCACAGTTCCTCTTCCCCTTGATGTTTAGATATTGGTGGGGCATGAGCTAGAGAATAAAGCCCATCTTTTTCAGCTATATTGAGTGTATTGAAAATACACCCAATCATTTTTTTTGTGTTTTGAAGCTAGTTTCTGGTACATTTTCTTGTTAAAAGAATGATTATTGTTAGTAAAGGGTGTAGTTTGCTTTCCAAGATCATAATTCCCAGGAAATTTGATGAAATAGTCAATAGAAATAATCCAGAGTGTTCCCCTAGAAGAGAAAATCTAAGTGGATGGTAATGATGGTGAGCTATAAATAATATAGATGAATTGCTTACCTTAAGTTTTGATTAAACCAAGAAAAATGGTTGAAATATTAAAATACTCATCAATAATGTGAACCTTGAGGTATATTTTACATACCCAAATAGGCCGCAATTATCTTAAAAAGAAATTCTGAATTATGCAAAACTCATAAGTCACGCATATATCCAAAATTCATCATTTTTGATTCCAGAAAAGATGAATACGTTTTTATTGAGTAGGTAAATCCATAGATTTAAGGCCAGATTTGAATTCTACACAAAAATTCACCTAGGGTAGCTCCATAGAGTGAATAAGCTCAAATGAACTCTTTGAGGTGGTAATATGGAAAATTCTTCAATACTACATCATCAATACTACGTAAAAGATTTGTGAAAAAAGTTTTTCTTGTTAATTTCATGCCAAAATAATGGGAATGTGAGAAATCCAATGTTACATATACACTAAGAATAGTGTTATGCATGTTTTGGGCATTCAATATCATGGTATTCTGACATGGAATTTTGGTACACCCATAGTGGATATCTCACTTCAAGCTTAATTTTCTATTTTGACGTGAAAAATAGCAAAGGGGGACAAAAGACATCAAAGAGAGCCAGGGTGCCCAACTTCTGGGGCCTCAGAGGCGTGGACAGCTCCAAAGCTTGGATCCATGGCTTATCTTGGCCCAATTAGTAAACTAAAACCCTTTGGGAACTTGGTTACCATGTTACAACTACAGTAAAACTTAAGAAAATAGCAAATAACCTGCTATTTTGATGTGCCAAGGAGGTAAAGAGCTACTTAGACTCCTGTAACCATGTCAATTCTTAATGAATTTCAATGGATAAACCCCAAAAGAGTAATTAAAACCCTTTTTGGACTTGTATCCATTGATTTACCTCATAGCAACCAGTTAAACACTGATATTTGCGATTCTATGTAGAAATGATGTAAAAACTTCAAAAATTCATTCAAAATACAATTCTTGATGAATCTCTCTGAAACCTTCAGGACCAGTGGAGAACTGTATTATCTAAAGTAAAACCAAAAATAATTATGGTTTTACTACTAAAATTAAAAGGTTTACTTACAGTCCACTTTTGGCTATTCTAGTGAAACACTGAATCTTCAAAAATTCACAGTAATTATAACTTGGGATGAAATTGCCAAAAACATTGATAGCTTTGAGAAATCAGTTATTATTTTGGAATAAAAGAAGATTTCAAGATGTTAATCCTTCTATTTTTAACCATATTAGCATTGGTAGTCATGTAAAAGCCTCAATTAAGTAATTATGATCATTCAATGTGACAACACATGATGCAATCAATAATCCAAAAGAGTTTATTGTTTTCTCACTCACTGTTTTTTTGGTTTGCTCTATGGCACACCTCTGTGAGCTGTTGCTGACTTAAAAGAGGCCTCCTCTTGCTGTTTTTTCCATATCAAATCATCTTATTATCCATTAATATCATTGTTACCAACAAGTAAGTATTAGTTAAAGCTATTCTTAAGTGTTTCAATTTTTCAGAATCAATCAGAAAGACGTGAAATCATAGAATCCAACTATATATTGTTGTACTCCTGCTATAAATCATTTTTGATCCCTTAAATCCACAATTGTATGTCAAACTTCTCTACTTATATCTTTCAATAAGTTCTTTGTAGTATAAGTGAGTCATTTATCTTTAATTCTTAAAATTTCTCTCTAAAATCAATTTTCTTCAAGAATTATCTTTATAATTATTCTTTGAAAAGATAATTATATATTAAAATAATTTTATTATTTTAATAAAGAAGTTTTTATTATTAAATTATCCTTGTCATTGATTCTTGTAGACAATTACTGCTCACTGTTAAAATCACTAGTAGTGTTTAACACGTGAAAGAAATAATTCTTGAATTATTTAATTGTGGTCATAATAATATTTTATTATTATATTTCATAAGAACAGACATAGTACTGTTGATTAATAATAATATTTTCATCAGTTTCATAGTCAAATATTACATTTGGGGGCCTGGCCATGTTTTTTTGAACCTTGTACCCTTAATTAATATATTTTTGAGTTCTAAAATATATTAATTTAAAAATAATTTTTTCTTTCATTTTAATGTTGAAATAATTTTTATTTTTGATATTGTTTTGAAAATCTTTTTCAGTGAGGAATTTGGTTTAATTTTATGTTGTTTTTACACGTGGCTTTTTCACATCCAAAAACTTATCAAATTATTCTTTGAGTTACCCTGAATTAATTTTCATTCAAAATCTGAAATTTGAATTTTTTTTTCTTTAAAAAGAATAATTTTTCTCAATATTAAAAAATATAAAACTTATAAAAAATCTTTAAAAATCTTTTAAAAAGTATAAAAAAAAAGAATTTCTTTTATAATTCTTTTCTAGTGTCTTTAATCAAATACTGTGCAGCTGGTAATGGACTCAGTAAGAGATATATCATTAGTCCAGAATCTGAAGGCAGTATTGAGGTCCAAATTGCTAAAAGAGGCACCTTATTTCACTCCAAAAAGGATAAATTACCACCAAAAGGTGTGTGTTTCATGTTATATTTTTCACTTTTTATCTTTAAATTGACGTGAAAATGGTGCATACCAGAAATGGAAGCAACTATTCAGTCCAACCAGATGGATGTGGACAAGGAAGAGGCAAGACAAAATCCAGAAGTGCCAAGTCATCCTCAAGAAAGACCCATTTGGAGGATGAAAGAGTTGCGCCCCATTCCCCAAGGTCTGTACCCACAGATTTTGACGTGAATTCTAAGCCTGAACTGATTCATGATAATATTTCCAGGGCTGAACCATTTTCAAGTGGCAGAAATAGAAATATATCAATGCCAATACAAAAATTGGTTCAGAGCAGCCAAAGAAGAGGAGTGAGAAATATGCCCAAGCCTTTGGCAGGGGGCCATGAACTCTTACTTACACATCAAGAGCTTTCTGGGTCAGGAGAAGAGCATAGAGCTCTTAGGAAGTTGGAGCCCATTGTCTTGCAAAGACAAGGTCAAAAAGATAAAGAATTGGTTGAAGAACCAAAGTTTTTTATCCATAGACCAGAAGAAAGAGTTGTAAATGACTCCAGCTTTGGATACAAAGGCCCCAGTGGCATCTACCGGCTCCAAACCAGCTCCAGAAGTGTCCAAGGACAAGCCCAAAGGACCTCAGCAGAAGAAGAGAGGTCCCAAGAAACATCAAAGCAAGGGAAAAGGCAAAGCCAATTCACACAGACCTTACCCACAAGGGTACAGGATCCTCAAATTGGATCCTTCAGCCGTGGACAGTGTATTCAACATGGCCAGGACTTTGATGGAGCTCACAGCCAAAGAGCAGGAAACAATGAAAATACTTTTCCAAAGAAATAATAGATCAGATACATTTTTTTCAATCTAATATTAATGTAGCCCTTGGTAAATCTGATGCAAAGATAAATAAACTTACATCAGACATAAGTGAATTAAAAAAAATGACAAAACATTTACTGAATGGTATCAATTGGCAAATGCCAGAATTGATTCAATTGTTGATACATGTAACAGAATTGAAAGTACATGTCAGTTTTACAATGATGAAATTGAAGATCTTTCCATTTTTAAAATGAATGATCAACTTAAAATTTTAAAAGATCATGTATTGGAAATAGTTGAAAATACCAATCAGTTTGCTACACATTTAGCAAAAAGTGACAGTGAAAGGCAGAAGTTAAAGAATGAAATCATTGAAAATGTAGAACAAATTCATAAGAATTATGTACCACATATGCCAAGACATTCTACACCTTTTACTGAAGAAAAATGTTCTTTTAAAGGAAGTTTGACCCCATTCTTAGGAGAAAATGTTATCTCTGAAAAAGATATTCACAAGTTGGAAAAATGGCCAACATTCTCTGGTGAAGGAGAATACGACCATATTGAGTTCATCAGGACTATTGATATGTTGCAAGAAGACTTTCATATACCTGATGAAATCATAGAGGGAAAATTACACTCTCTGTTTACCAGAACTGCAAAGAAATGGTATTACAAGATGAGAATGGATCATGGGAAGCATGATTGTTCTTGGTGGAAGTCTGAATTGATTACCAAATGGGCCAACAATTCTTGAAGGTTTAAAATGGAAAATGCTTTTGAAAATGCCATTTTTAACTCAGAGAAAGATAAGCCACTTACTTGGTTCTTCAAGCAGAAAGATAGATTATCTGCCTTACACCCAGATATGTCTGACACTATGATTAATGTGAAAATATTGAGAAAATGTGGAGGAGAACTGGAACATGCTATCAAAAGCAGATGTGTGGAACCCTGTTCAACAGAGGAGTACATTAATGCAATGGAAGCTATCATTACCAGGACAAGAATTGGTAAAACTAGGACTAAAATCCCTATGGAATCCAAGATGGTCTCAAAGACTCCCAGAGATGACAGAAGACCAGAAAAACCTGTCTTGAAGTGTCATGAATGTGGAAGTACTTCACATTTAGCCAAAACCTGAACCAAAAAGACAAAAATCAATTAAGTTCAAGTCATTGAAGAAGTTCATTGTACTGAAGAGAAAGAAGAATCTTATCAAGATTCTGCAATCTCTGAGGACACACCAGTGGAGGACTATCCCATTGAAAAAATTACAGCTTTCTTTGAGGTCACAGAAGTCCATACCCACTTACAACAGTACAGTGAAGATAGCTACAACCTGATCAATATCCAGGATGCCAGGATGTGTAAGACCAAACCTGCTAGAGGAAAATGTTATACTGCTGGAGCATCCCGTATCACATTAGTTTTGATGAATGATATTGAAGCCAAAGTGGATTTAGATACAGGGGCATTTTGCAGTTATGTTGGCAAAGATCATGTCCAAGTTATACTTCTTGAATGGAGAAACCATCTATTACCAATAGAAGGCATGCAATTTAGTAGTGCCAGTAACAATATGTACCCCTTGGGTATATTAGACACTAATATTGTATTCTCACACCCAGAAGGAAGCATAAGAGTGAAAAATGAGATTGTGGTGATGGACAATTGCACATCTCAGAATATCATTTTTAAAAATGATTACTTGAACATTTATGGTATTGATATCAATAACCATAAAGACAGATATTTCACAATTGGAGAGAACAAAAGACAAAAATTTGCTTTCTTTCAATATGCCAAAACAAATATCAATAGTATCTTCTAAAAATGATACTTATAAGGAAGAATTTGTGTCTAATCAGCTTGTTGAAGCATAAATTAATCCATAATTGTCACCAAAGATGAAGAATGAACTTATTAATGTGTTATACACATATAATAATGCATTTGCCTCTGATAATGAGCCATTAGGTTCCATGAGGGGACATGAAGTTGATATTACTCTTAATATTGACAGACCATATCCTCCAGTAGTTAGAAGACCAGCTTATCCAGCCAGTCCCAGAGCTAGAGAAGCCTTGGAGAAAGATATCCAAGAGCTAATTCAACTTGGTGTACTAAGGAAAGTAGGCCATAATGAGGAAGTTGAAGTGACAACACCTGTTAGTATTGCTTGGCATAATGATAAGTCAAGAATGGTTGGAGATTTCAGAACATTGAATACCTACACATTTCCAGATAGGTATCCAATCCCTAGAATTCAAGAAAACTTGACTCAATTGTCCAAAGCCAAGTATATAACATCAATGGATGCATTGAAAGGCTTCCATCAAAATGTTTTGACACTTAAAGCTAAGAGATTACTTAGAATTATCACTCACTGTGGTATTTATGAGTATCTTAGAATGCCATTTGGCATTAAAAATGCTCCATCCCATTATCAAAGAATGATGAATAGCATCGTTCACACAGAATTGTCTGCAGGATGGCTTATCGTTTATATTGATGATATTATCATATGTTCTGATTCATGGTCTTTGCACCTTGAAAGACTTGCAAGAGTACTTCACAAAGCTGCAGAAGTAAATATGAAAATTTCACTCAAGAAATGAAATTTTGGTTTTGAAGAACTTAAGGCATTGGGACATGTTGTTTCTGGTTTAAGCTTGGGTATGAACAAAAACAAAGTAGCAGCAGTGTTACTTAAGCCAATACCCCAGAATAAAAAAGAAATGATGTATTTTCTTGGATTTTCCAGTTATTATAGGCAACACTTGAAAGACTTTGCAATTCTAGCCAAGTGACTATATAGAATCTGTGATCAACAGACTGTCTTTGAGATGACACAGGAGAGAATGAAAGCTTATGAGAAGATAAAGAAATCTCTTACAAAGACACCTTTACTCCTCATGCCTGACTGGAATATTCCTTTTAAATTGTACATTGATGCATGTGGAGATGGATTAGAGGAAGCCCTACACCAAGTTCAAATTATTGATGACAAACCTAAAGAAGGACCAGTTTGTTATATCTCAAGACAAATCAAACCAACAGAGCCCAGATATGGTGCACCCCAAATGGAGTGCTTATGTTTGGTATGGGCACTTGAGAAATTACAGTATTATCTTGATGGAAGTGCTTTTGAGGTAATAACTGACTGTGATGCAGTAAAATAACTTCTTAACATGAAAACTACCAACAGACATATGTTGAGATGGCAAATAGCCATTCAAGAATATAGAGGAAACATGACTATAGTTCAAAAAGCAGGAAAAATTCACAAGAATGCTGATGAACCTAGCAGGTGGGAATTAGCCAACACTCCTGATAACCCACCTTATGTACCTTTGGAACTGAACCACAGATTCCAATTGATGAAATTAACATAACTTATATTGGGACTGAATTCTTTGAAGAGGTCAGAGAATCTTATAAGAAAGACAAGAATTGCCATATCTTGACTTCTTTATTAGATAAAGACTGCAAAGATACATCTTTAGTCAATGCACTGGATGAAGTTTGGAAAAATTGCTATTCTAGGGAAGATTTAACTTGTTTGATGGGATTATTTACCACAGAACCAAAAATTATTGTTTGATGACATTATGCAGCAGATTTCTTATCAATACCATTCTTCATGAATGCCATGATAGGATCTACTCTGGAAAACTGTCAGGGGACAGAACACTTGAAAGGGCAAAAAATTTTTCATGGTGGCCATCTTGGAGAAAAGAAACCATTGAATATTGTCATACCTGTGACAGATGTCAAAAAGCAAACAGGATTACAGGCAAGAAATTTGGACTTATGATCCACATTCAAGAACCAAAATCCCCTTGGGAAGTTGTTCACATGGATTTAGTCACAGCACTTCCTCCAAGTGGTGACAAAGGCTATAATGCTTTTGTAGTAATTGTAGACAGATATATAAAACTCCCATATTCTTACCATTTCATCAAGATGACACTTCTATGGATACAGCTATTCTTCTATGGAGTAGAGTTATTTCTCATACAGAATTGTTTAAGAAGATCATAAGTGATAGAGATCCCAAGTTCACATCTGCACTTTGGACCAATCTTCATAGTATTTTTGGGACTGAGTTATCATTCTCTATGGTGTAAGGTGTGGATATGAAACTTTGATTAAAAATCAAGTACTTTTCCTGTCCTCAAAATTTATATAAGGTAAAAATCAATTAAAAATACTTAGAAATATTATTTTTGAGAGAAAACAAAGCAATTTTATTGTTTATAACTTTATTAGTACAAAACAATAATATTATAAAGATTTATTGTTTTACCAACAATAAAAATTTATCCAAAAATACTCTACAAGAGATATTTAAGGCTACAAAAGAAATTTCTTCAAGAGCAATTTCAATTGGAATTAATTGAGCAAAGAACTGCAAGAAATTAATTAAAGAACAAAATCTTCAAAAAGAATATTAAAGAGAAAAAATGCCCATAAGTGACCAGAGTGAATTTGGAAACAAAGTGACAAAGTTAAAAGTGGTGAAAGATGCTTTAATTCACTTTTGGGGTAGTTCAGGGGTAAAAATGATTATAAGAGTTACAAACGATGATTATAATGATTTTTTCACGTGGTTAAAAGGTTTAAAATGATTTCAAGAAGTTGGTTGGAATCTTTTATTGATTGGCTTAACAGTGTTTAAACTAATTATAAAAGGAAAAGATTCTAACATGAAGAGAGAAGTGGGGCAAAGAAGACATTCTTTTATAGCCATCAATTTTCTTACTCCAAAAGTAAAATTTACCCTTGTCAGTCGTGAAAAACAGTCTGACAACAGAAAATCTAATTATGGCATCATTGAACCCTAGTTTAGACCAAAAAAGGGGCTGGTTTAAGCCATTTTTAGCCATTTCTAGCCATTTTAGACCCTTAAATCAGCCATTGCTATAGCAATAACTGGTCTAGAGCCTTCAAACCACATTATAATGTGTGTAAGAGACGTAGAAATCAGTTAAAACTGTTTTTACTATTATTGTTTTATCTTAAGGGTAGTTTTACCCTCTTGGCAACAGATAAAACTACCCCAGTTGGTATCAAAACCTCATCATCAATTGAGTCCACAGACCCTGGAGCTCAATTCCAGGCCAAAAGTGATGAACTTTTGCGTGAATTTTCACACCACACGCCTGTCACCAAGGATTTTGGGGGTCTAGCTCCCTTAGAGCTGGAGTTCCTTTTCCCCCCCAAATTTAATCTTTCCAATTTATTTTTCCTTTAATTCCTCATCATGTATTATACTTATAATTTACATATGTAATTCAATTGAGTTGTACAGTTCAATACAGTAATAATTGATACCTCATATGTAAATCAAAGTTCATTTATGTAATACACGTGCACATTTCGACATTTCAATTGAATTTAATTGAACATAATTTAATTCCTCATAACTTCTAAAATATACACAACACCTCAATTTTAACACAATTTTTGGTGATTAACACTACATGTGATGTGAATTAAACTAAAGTTTTGAGGATTTTCAATTTTCATACAGAAAATACTAAAAACTTAATTTAAGCTTATTTAGAGTTGAGTTACAAAATTTTCACTCAGAGGTGACCCCACCTGATTTTTTATGAGGAATCCAATGGTGAAATAATTTTTATATGTTTATTTATTGGATAAACAGTTATAATATTTTTTCAAGTATAAATGTAATTTTACAATTTCAAAATTTGATGTAATGTTATTTTTAAATTGTAATTAAATTTTTCATTTGTGAATATAATTTTATATTTATATTTTGATTTTCATTTTAATAATATAAAGAAATTTATTTTCTTTATATTTAGATGTTAATTTTGTATTTGTGGTCTTTTGGGTATATGAAATTACCTCTGGGGATCACATATAGCATATCACCCTCAGACAGATGGGCTAGCAGAGAGAATAATTCAAACTTTGGAAGACATGATCAGGAGAATTTTTGCTTATGGATTAGAATTCAAAGACTCATATGGCTTTACCCATGACTGGTGCACTCTGATACCTGCATTAGAGTTGGAATACAAGACATCAGTCCATTCTTCCACAGGACAAACTCCTGCTATGTTAGAAAAAGGATGGGATCCAAGACTCCCAGCAGACACACTGAGTAAAGACTTGATTGACATTCATCCTACAGCTTCCAGCTTCAACATAATTCTTGATACAGTAAAACATTATGCAAAACAAAGTATGACTGATGCTTTTGATTATGCAAAACAGAAGTGGGACAAGAGTCATAAAGTACCAGACTTCAAAGTAGAGGGCTTAGTTCTAGTTTCAACCTTGAATTTTAATAATATCAAAGGCCCAAAGAAACTTAAAGATTCTCATGTAGGACCTTTTGTTCTTGTTTCCTCACATGGAACCAATGCAGTTCATGTGGAATTGAGTGGTTAATTGGAAAATAAACACCCCACTTTTCCAGTCAGCTTGATAAAGCCTTATCAACCGGCTGACAAAGAATTGTTTGTTTTAAGGAACCCAACTTGTTTAACTGTACCACAAGTGGAGCGAAATGAAGACAGGAAGATAAAGAAAGTCATTAAAGAAAGGAGACTTAGGGGTAAAAATCAGAGAGAATATCTTTTCAGATATAGGAATCCAGTGCATGAAGATGAATGGCTGGCAGAATCAGAAATACCCTACTCAGATAAGCTCTTAAGAAGATTGAGACATGAAAGAAGGCCACAAGACTGAATATGTGTATGAATGTGCGTGAAATTACTTTATCTGTGTGATGTAAAGAGGGTGTAAAGTGGAAATTAACCCCCTTTGGGGCTTTTATTCATACCATTGATAAAATTGTAGTACAATTTTATTTTTTGGTGGGAGGGAATGTGAGCCTTGAGGTATATTTTACATACCCAAATGGGCCACAATTATCTTAAAAATAAATTCTGAATTATGCATAACTCATAAGTAGTGCATATATCCAAAATTCATCATTTTTGATTTCAGAAAAGATGAATAAATTTTCATTAAGTAAGTAAATCAATGGATTTAAGGCCAGATGTGGATTCTACACCAATCCTCACCTAGGGTAGCTCCATAGAGTGAATAAGCTCTAATTAAGTCTTCAAGATGCTAATATGGAAAATACTTCAATACCAAATCATCAATACTACATAAAAGATCTGTGAAAACTTTTGTTTTTCTTAATGTCACACCAAAATAATGGGAATGTGACAAATCCCACGTTAAATATACACTAAGAATAGTGTTATGCATTTTTTGGGCACTTAATATCATGGTATTCTGACATTGAATTTTGGTACACCCATAGTGGATATCTCACTTAAAGCTTAATTTTCTATTTGGACGTGAAAAATAGGGAAGGGGGACAAAAGACATCAAAGAGAGCCAGGGTGCCCAACTTCTGAGGCCTCAGAGGCGTGGACAGCTCCAATGCTTGGATCCATGGCTGATGTTGGCCCAATTAGTAAACTAAAACCCTTTGGGAACTTGGTTACCATGTTACAACTACAGTAAAACTTAAGAAAATAGCAAATAACCTGCTATTTTGATGTGCCAAGGAGGTAAAGAGCTACTTAGACTCCTGTGACCATGTCAATTCTTAATGATTTTCCATGGATAGCCCGCAAAATAGTAATTAAAACCCTTTTTGGACTTTTATCCATTGATTTACCTCATAGCAACCAGTAAAACACTGATATTTGCAATTCTACATAGAAATGATGTAAAAACTTCAAAATTGATTCAAAATACAATTCTTAATTAATTTCTCTGAAAACTTCAGGACTAATGAAGAACTGTATTATCTATAGTACAACCAAAAATAATTATGGTTTTACTAGTAAAATTAAAAGGTTTACTTACAGTCCATTTTTGACTATTCTACGTGAAACACTGAATCTTCAAAAATTCACAGTAATTACAACCTGTGATGAAATTTTCAATAACATTTATAACTTCAAGAAATCAGTTATTTTTTGGAATAAAAGAGGATTTCCAGATGTTACTCCTTCTATTCTTAACCATATTAGGGTTGGTAGTCATGTAAAAGCCTCAATTAAGTAATTATGATAATTTTATGTGACAACAAATGATGCAATAAATAATCCAAAAGGGTTTATTGTTTTCTCACTCACTGGTTGTGAATTTTGCTCCATGGCATGCCTCTGTGAGATGTTGTTGACTTAAAAGAGGCCTCCTCTTGCTGTTTTTTCCATATCAAATCATCTTATTATCCATTTATATCATTGTTACCAACAGGTAAGTATTAGTTAAAGCTATTCTTAAGTGTTTCAATTTTTCAGAATCAATCAGAAAGACGTTAAATCATAGAATCAAACTATATATTGTTGTACTCCTGCTTTAAATCATTTTTGATCCCTTAAATCCACAATTCTACGTCAAATTTCTCTACTTATATCTTTCAATAAGCTCTTTGGAGTATAAGTGAGTCATTTGTCTTTAATTCTTAAAGTTTTTCTCTAAAATTAGTTTTCTTCAAGAATTATATTTATAATTATTCTTGAAAAAAATAATTATATATTAAACTAATTTTATTATTTTAGTAAAGAAGTTTTTATTATTAAATTTGTCTTGTAGACAATTACTGCTCACTGTTAAAATCACTAGTAGTGTTTAATATGTGAAAGGAATAATTCTTTAATTATTTAATTGTGGTTATAATAATACTTTATTATTATATTTAATAAGAACAGACATAGTACTGTTGATTAATCATAATATTATCATCAGTTTAAGAGTCAGATATTAGAAATAAAGTAACAAGTGACCTCCATTTGGGAAGTAATATTTGGACTAGTACCGCTATCTGCTGTGAAGGAAATCTAGTTTCAGTTCTGAATAATAATAGTAAAAATGTGTTATTAATGAAAAAAACATATTTGATAAATGAGAACTAATACATTTTTTGCAGACACCAATTTTTGTAACCAATTGATTATGAATATGAAGCAGAAGCTGGAAATATTATGATTTAGTCAGTCACAAAGGAATTTCACAATCTAACAGAAACCAATTAGTTCTGGATAACAAGCTAAACTTGGTGCAAAATCTTCTTTTTGGGGTTTACAAATTGTCAAAGATAACAAAGGATTCCATGAGCTGATGCCAATTTGGAGTTTGGCTTTATAATGTAGTGAAGATTTGTGAGGTGATAATTCATAGGCTTTATACTTCTGGTGCTATCGCATTTAGGTTTTTTCATTTTTTGCCAGATGAATTGATGTGAATTTCCTTGAACATTCAATTAATGACAATATGTAAGATAAGATGACTCCCATTATATGTTTTCATATGTCATTCCTTGAATGGATGGCTTTGTGACAATTTTTATCTTCCTAAGTGATGGGGGCCATGAGTTGGAGATTGAAGACATCCCATTCGTGTTTGAGTGGAAGGAAAGAGTCATTAAAAAAATGAGAAAGGAGGGATAAATTGAGTAATTTAAATCTTTAAAAGTTAATTAAAGAAATAATTAAGAGGAGGATGGCTTGCACCATTGGTTTTGGAGCCTGTGAGGTATGTATGAAATACCCATAAGGCCACAGAGAGTATTTTGAAGATTTGATTCAGGCAGGAACTGACTTTTAAAGTGGTCTTAAAATATAAAATGATGAAAATGACTATAAATCTATTTTTGATAAGCAAAACTATAGTTATTATCTCATTTGAGGATTCTACACCAAAAATAACCTAGGGTATATGCATAAGGTGTTATATCCAAAAGTGATTATATTGGCTGTTATTGGAAGATTTAAGAATATCACATTGAATTTACACAATTTAAAAATAATTTTTGAATTTTTTAAATTGTAAATTTTAACTTTTATTTAAAGTTTTACTGAATGGGCCAAATATTTGCCATAAAGGCTGTAAATTATGTGTGAGTTTGATTTCAATTAATTTGAAGCTATGGTCTGTTATTTATCCAAATAAATGAATAGCCACAATTCTTGCACAAGGTGGGACAAAGGGAAAAAAAGCAAAACCTTCCAGGGTATGCAGATTTTGGAATCTTAAACAGCCAAAATAATGTTTTAATCCTCTATTGTAGGATTTTAAGATTTAATCAAAATTTAAGATTATAATTCAATTTAAAATTAAAGCTCAAGGAGGTTTATCCCCAATTTTTACAGGAATTACAAGATATCAAAATGTGAATCCCTATATCAAGGCATGTAATCAAGTTTTTAAGAGCTTTCAAAGCTTAATTAAGTTCAAGTGAGTTTTCAATTCAGGTTTAAAGCTTCAAAAGCTTATCAAAAGTTACTTTTTAGTGTATATTGTTATTTTTTGGATGAAAAAGAGCAATCAATCAAAAAATTTATGGAAAGTTCATTTATTAATTAATTCTATTGAATGTTTTACACAGCTTCAAACTTAATCTTATCCGTGAATTAATTTAACTCAAGTAGATTTTATAAGCAGGATTCTTTATATTTATCTTTGGATCTACATCTTTTTATTATTATTAAAGAAAATTAAGAATTATTTCAAAATTAATTGAAAATCTTATTCGAGAGATTTTTACTAAAAATTTTTTCTCAGTATTATTATTATGAGGAATTCTAAGCTAAATATTAATTAATGAAGAATAAAGCTATAATTAATATACATAAATAAGGATACATGTTGCTTGGAGTTAATAATAACATTGGTAACTTTTGAATAAGAACAAAAATAAGTGACTCTATGTTGAGAATCTTAAATTTAAGTATTTTATCTCAGTTTTAATATTATGACACCCTCTAGACCCATTTTTGATATTGAGAATTTCTCTGAAAGCGTGAAAGAAGCCTTTTCATTATTGTTTTTCTCCATCATCATCACAATAAATCAATCAGACTTTTGAAATTAGGTAACATTTGGTTAAATATGAAATCTTATATTGATGAATAATTCTTAAGTTATTTCACTCTTGATAAATTTTACATTACAAATTGGAAGCATAGAGTCTGTATCATAACGCCTTAATAATCAATAATTGATATTATTACATAAAATTGTTTTCTTGAAATTTCTTTTTGAATCCACAAACTTCCTCTAATAAGTTCCTGAATGATATCTTATCATAAAATTTTTGTCTCTAAAGTATTAAATTTTAGGAGTTTTTTAGCTTATAAGAATCATTTAAGACTATAACTGGTGTTGCTTTACTTCTTTCATTAAAGGAATATTCAAAATAAGCTTTTCTTTGAACTTCTATATTTTTGTATCTAGTATTGGTTCCTTTATAGCATTCTTTTCAGCACAGCTTATGTAATAAATTTATTATAAATACTATTTATATTATTATTGAGTTGTTAAATATGATTATTTCCATATATAATTGTCTCATTAGGAGATTTCAACTGATTATTATCATAGCTGTCAGTGACTAAAATAATAATAAAACAATTATAATTTGTTTTATTTTTAAGATTTTTTTATAATTGAATACTTTAATAATAATAGTTATTTTTGAAAATTCATTTTAATTTATTTTCTACAGAGGAAAGTCATAGTGCTGTTGCTTATTATTAATATTATCAAGAGTTTCATAGACAAGACTTATGGAATTTTGGGCAGGGGAGAGGTAATCTTATAAATTAAAGAAACTGGCTAGCATTTTTAACCCCAAAAAGTTCTAGGTCATTTGTTCAGTGAAAAATGGTTTATAATATATTCTTCAGGAAACATGGTGAGGTATGGTATTATCTATGGGGCCCAGTGTACCCTTGGAGGAAAGGCTGAGCTTGAACTACAAAGATTTGCAGAATTCTGTGATTGAATAACACCTTAAAGAGAAAAACTGTGAGGAATTCAAAAACTTATCATTCAGAACCCTTATAGAAGGGGATTAATTGTAAGGTGTGGATATGAAACTTTGATAAAAAATCAAGTACTTTTCCTGTCCTCAAAATTTGTATAAGGTAAAATTCAATTAAAAATAGTAAGAACTATTATTTTTAAGAGAAAACACGCCAATTTTATTGTTTATAACTCTATTAGTATAAAACAATAATATTATAAAAATTTATTGTTTTACCAACAATAAAAATTTATCCGAAAAAATACTCTACAAGAGATATTTTAAGGCTACAAAAGAAATTTCTTCAAGAGCAATTTCAATTGGAATTAATTGAGCAAAGAACTGCAAGCAATTAATTAAAGAAAAAAGTCTTTAAAAAGAATATTAAAGAGAAAACACGCCCAAAAGTGACCAGAGTGAATTTGGAAACAAAGTGACAAAGTTAACAGTGATGAAAGATGCTTTAATTCACTTATGGGGTGGTTCAGGGGTAAAAATGATTATAAGAGTTACAAACAATGATTATAATGATTTTTTCACGTGGTTAAAAGGTTCAAAATGATTTAAAAAGGGTGGTTGGAATCTTTTATTGCTTGGTTTAACAGCTTTAAACTAATTAATAAAAGGAAAAGATTCTAACATGAAGAGAAAAGTGGGGCAAAGAAGACATTCTTTTATAGCCATCAATTCTCTTACTCCAAAAGTAAAATTTACTCTTGTCAGTCGTGAAAAACAATCTGACAACAGAAAAGCCAATTATGGCATCATTGAACCCTGGTTTAGACCAAAAAAGGGCTGGTTTAAGCCATTTTTAGCCATTTTTAGCCATTTTAGACCCTTAAATCAGCCATTACTATAGCAATACCAGGCCTAGAGCCTTCAAAACACGTCAGAATGTGTGTCAGAGGCGTAGAAACCAGTTAAAACTGTTTTTACTATGATTGTTTTATCTTAAGGGTAGTTTTACCCTCTTGGCAACAGCTAAAACTACCCCAGTTGGTATCAAAACCTCATCATCAATTGAGTTCACAGACCCTGTAACTCAATTCCAGGCCAAAAGTGATGAACTTTTGCGTGAATTTTGACATCTCACGCCTGTCAGCAAGGAATTTGGGGGTCTAGCTCCCCCTTAGAGCTGGAGTTCCTTTTCCCCCCCAAATTTAATCTTTCCAATTTATTTTTCCTTTAATTCCTCATCATGTATTATACTTATAATTTATATATGTGATTCAATTCAATTGTACAGTACAATACAGTAATAATTGATACCTCATATGTAAATCAAAGTTCACTTATGTAATACACGCGCACATTTTGACATTTCAATTGAATTCAATTGAAAATACTTCAATTCCTCATAACTTCTAAACTAAACACAACACCTCAATTTTAACACAAAAATTGATGGTTAACACCACATGTGGTGTGAATTAAATTAAGGTTTTGAGGATTTTCAACTTTTGTATTGAAAATACTAAAAACTTAATTTAAGCTTATTTAGAGTTGAGTTACAAGAATTTCACTCAGAGGTGACGCCACCTGATTTTTTATGAGAAATCCAATGGTGAAATAAATTTTATGTGTTTATTTATTGGATAAAAAGTTATGATAATTTTTATATAACTTTTTTCCAAATTTATTTATTTTTTCACAATTTTGTTAAAATTTTATTTTTACTTAATTTTTTCAAGTATAAAAGTAATTTTATACTTACAAAATTTAATGTATTTTTTATTTTTAAATTGTAATTAATTTTTTATTTTTAATATAATTTTATATTTATATTTTGATTTTTTATTTTAATAATATAAATAAATTTATTTTATTTATATTAATATGTTATTTTTTATATTTGTGGTCTTTTGGGTATATGAAATTACCTCTAAGGCTCACATTCCCTCCCCCTAAAAAAGAATATTACTTTGTAATATTGGTGTTTCTAGTGTGTCTGAATCTCCTCAGGAGTTTGGTAGCTTCTGGTATATCTTTTTCTTCTAACCATTCATCTTCACAAGTTGGGTCACTGTACCTAACAAGGTATTCCCTTACTTTCTTGGTTCTTAATTTCCTTTCTTTAAGAACTTTGGTTATTTTCTTAGTACCAGATGTCTCAATAGGAGGTATAACTTGGGGAACCTTATTCCTCAAGGGAAATTTCTCAGCATCACTAGATTTATATGGTTTTATCAAGCTCACTGAAAATGTAGGATGCTTATTGCTAAGCTCTTCAGATAACTCTACTTCAACAGCATTTTCTCCATGGAGGGCTTTAATCACAAAAGGTCCTGCAAAGGAGTCTTTCAACTTTTTACATCCTTTGATGTTATTGAAGTTAGTGGTGGATACAAGAACTAGGTCCCCCACTTTGAAATCTGGAGTTGCATGTGATTTATCCCATTTGTCTTTAGCATATGCAAAAGAGTCCTCCATGCATCTCACTGCATGCCTTCTAGCTTTGTCTAGCATTCCTTTGAAGCTAGCAGCTGTGGGATGTATTTCAATTAAGTCTTTCCTCAAGGAATCTTGGGGTAACTTGGGGTTCCATCCTTTTTCTAGAATAGCAGGAGTCTGATTGGTACTGGCATGGATTGATGTTTTATATGCCAATTCCAGTGCTGGCAACAGAGTACACCAATCATGGGTAAATCCATCACAATCTTTGAATTCAAGGCCATATGCACAAAATCTTCTCACCATGTCCTCTAAGGTTTGGATCATTCTTTCAGCCAAGCCATCAGTTTGTGGGTGGTAGGCTGTAGAGAAAGACAGTTTAGTGCCAAATAATTGGTGAAGATTTGTCCATAGTGCTGAAGTGAATTTGGGATCTCTATCACTGATGATATTGGTAAATATCCCAGTCCATGACACTACTCTATTCCATATCAGAAGAGCTGTATCCATGGCTGTATCATCTTTGTGACATGGTAAAAAGATTGGAGTTTTACTGAATCTGTCCACAATTACTAGGCAAGCATTATAGCTTCTGTCACCTCCTGGTGGTAGGCCAGTTACCCAATCCATATGGATAATTTCCCAAGGTCTGCTTGGTTCTTGGATTTTCATCATATTTCCAAGTCTCTTGCCAGTGGATTTATTTGCCTTTTGGCATCTGTCACAGGTTTTGCAATACTCTGCAACATCCTTTTGCCACATTGGCCACCATATGCAGGTCTTCACTTTCTCTCTTGTTCTGTCTTCAGAAAGATGTCCTGAAAAGGGACTATCATGGCATTCTTTCAGTACAAGATTGATTAGTGACCTGTCCACAACTGTCATAACACATTTGTGTTTTGTTCTGTGGTAGATTATACCATCTAGTAGGTGAAATCTTCCTTCATCATAAGATTTTTTCCATACTTCATCCAAGACATGTGTAAGAGAGTTGTCCTTACAGTCCTTGTTAAGTAATTGGCATAAGATGCTACAATTCTTATCTTGAGTGTAACTGTTTCTGACTTCTTCAAAGAAGGTGGTGTTTAAGTCTGTAACACTTATCCCTTCTATTGGAATTTGTGGGGAGGCTTCTTCTGGTACATAAGCAGGATTATCAATATCATTTGGTAATGGCCATCTGCTTAGTCCATCTGCATTTTTATGAATATTGCCATCTTTGTGAACAATAGTCATATTGCCCCTATATTCTTGTATGGCTATTTGCCATCTAAGCATATGTCTGTTGGGTGTTTTTCATGTTCAGAAGTGATTTAACAGCGGTACAATCTGTTATTACTTCAAAGACACATCCTTCTAGAAAGTAATTTAGCTTTTCTAGAGCCCAAACAATGCATAAACACTCCATCTGACTTGCTCCATATCTGGCTTCAGTTGGTTTGATTTGCCTAGATATGAAACATATGGGTCCTTCTACAGGTTTATCATTTATGATCTGAACTTGGTGAAGTGCAGCACCTAGCCCATCTCCTGATGCATCAATATAAAGTTTAAAGGGCAGCTTAAAGTCTGGCATCAGTAAGAGTGGAGCAGTGGTCAAGGCTTGTCTCAAAGATTCAAAGGCTTTTACTCTGTCAACTGTCATTTCAAAGACTGTGTCTTTGTCACATAGCTTATAAAGAGGTCTTGCTATGGATGCAAAATCTTTAATGTGTTGCCTGTAATACCCTGCAAAACCCAAAAATGATTGAATTTATTTTTTGTTTTGAGGCATGGGTTTAAGCAGTACTGCTGCAACTTTGTTTTTGTCAATTCCAAGAGATAAACCAGATACTACATGCCCTAGTGCTTTAAGCTCTTTAAATCCAAAATGGCATTTCTTCAAAGAAATTTTCATATTGACAGATTGAATTTTTGTCAAAACCCTGGACAATCTGTACATATGTTCTTCCCAAGTTTTGGAGCAGACTATAATGTCATCAATGTAAATGATTAACCATCCTTCTGAAAGTTCTTCAGGGAAGATTTCATTCATCATTCTTTGGAAGTGTGAAGGTGCATTTTTGATACCAAAAGGCATTCTTAAATATTCATAAACTCCACAATGAACAATGATTCTCAAATACTTCCTTGCTCTTGGTGTTACCACATTCTGATGAAATCCCTTAAGAGCATCCATAGTGCTTATATATACTGCTTGAGATATTTGAGTGAGGGCAATCTGGATCTTTGGAATTGGGTATCTGTCTGGAACAGTATAAGTGTTCAGAGCTCTAAAGTCCCCAACCATTCTAGATTTTCCATTATGCCAAGCCACTATGACTGGTGTAGTTATTTCTACTTCTTCATTGTGGCCTACTTTTCTTATTACACCAAGGTCTAAAAGTTCTTTAATATGGCTTTCTAGTGCTTCTCTTGATTTTGGACTTGCTGGATATGCAGGTCTTCTTAAGAGTGGTGGATAAGGTCTCTCAATATTAAGAATAATATCAATTTCATGACCAATGATTGCCCCTAGGGGTTCTTTATCTGAGGCAAATGCTTCTTTATGGTCATATAAAAGAAAAAAGAGTTCATTTTCTTGTTTATCACTCAAATGAAGGCTTATTTCAGCTTCATTTAAGTGTTCAGACTTGAATTTCTCTAACTCTAAGTTGACTGGTGATACTTTGTTTACTGTAATTTGTCTTTTAAATGGTAAAAAGGCAAATTTTTGGCGCTTATTGTCTCCAATAGTAAAGTATCTGTCTTTGTTGTTGTGTAAATCTATGCCATACATGATTAAATAATCATTTCCCAATATGAAATGGGTACTAGAGCAATTTTCCATAACAACAAATTCAACTGTGATCCTTAAATTTCCATTGATATGTGGAAATATGACACTAGCCTCAAATATTCCCAATGCTTTCATTGGGTTACTTGCACTATTGAATTTTATGCCATCAATTGGCAATAATTGATCTTCAAAGTTTGGTACACAAGTTTTAAGAAAAGATTTACCAACACAAGAGCAGAAGGCTCCTGGGTCAAGCAAAAGTTTAGTGGGTTTGTTGTCAATCACCACTTCTGTTATACAGGAGTTACCAGCTGTATAACCTTTTCCTCTGTTTGGTTTGGTTTTCATGAGTTGTGCATCTTGGATTTTTGATAAATCAAGTTGACCATTGCTTAATTGTGGCAAGTGGGAATAAGATTCCATGATGTCAAAAGTGGCATTGATATTTTCTATATCTTTTGAAGATTCAGAAAATATGGATGACTTGTCATCTGAATTTTCTTCAATTATGTCATCTTTTTCAACATCAGGTTCTTTCTCCACATCAATTTCATTGATTTTCCCTCTCTTTGGACATGTATTGGCTAAATGAGTGGTGCTTTGGCAAATATGGCACTTTCTGACTGTATCTGCAGATTTATTTTTAATATTATTAGAGTTTTCTTTGGAGTTTTTGTCCACAGAATCCTTCCAAGGTGTATTAAACCTTGTTTTGAGATTCACCCTACTGGAACCAATTCTGGTTCTTGTGGTTACTTCTTCTAATATATTGATAATGTCTTCTGCTGAAGATTGTTCAGTAGTCCTGCTCTTGACAGCATGCTCTAAGTCACCTCCACATTGTCTTAGAATTTTTCTATGAATCATAAATTCTGACATGTCAGGGTACAATGCTGTTAACCTGTCCTTTTGTTGACAAAACCATGGTAAGGCTTTGTCTTTATCAGCATTAAATTTGGCGGATTCAAAGGCTGTTTCAACTTTAAACCTCCATGCATCATTGGCCCATTTGTTGACTATTTGGGTTTTCCACCAAGTCCAACTCTGGTGTCCATGTGCTTGTCTCAATTTGATATACCATCTGTGAGCTGATTTGGTAAACAAGGTGTTAAACCTGGCTGTCACCAATCTGTCTGGTAATTCAAAATCTTCTTTGATCATGTCAATACCTCTGATAAATTCCATATGGTCATATTCTCCTTCACCACTGAAGTGAGGCCATTCCTTAAGTTTTGGAACTTCTTTTAATAGTGCTTGGCCCATTGATGGTTCCAAGTTATGAAAAGAGGTAGAAAATTCATCTTTTAACTGTGAATTTTCTCCATCCAATACTTGTGGATTGGGAATTCTTGCACCCTCATTCTGGTTCAGAGGTGTAGACATTCTTGGTAAGGTGTTTAGCAGTTGTTCAATATCATTCATTTTACTGTTGTTACACCTTTGAGAATTTTTTAACTCATGTTGTAAGCTTTGAATAGAGTCTATGAAATTCTTTTTATGTTCATCCTCTTTATATGTAAGCTCATTCCATAACTCTGTTTGTCTAGTATTATCAGATATAACTTCATTCAATTTCATTGTTAATTTTGATATTTCCTCTTTTGAGGTATCAAAATCCTTTTTCAAGGCAATTGTATTTGTCTTTACTTCAGCAAATGCTTTTGAAACATAATCCAGAGTCTTTTTATTGTCCTCTTTGATAGTACTAATGGCATGTTTTATTCTTGTCTCAATTATGTCATCAATATTGAGTTTAGAATATTTTTCTGTTAATTCTTTAATAATTGCAGATTGTTCATTTATCTTAATGCCAAAAGAAGTATCATTATTGGAAGTTTTAATTGTTCTTAAAACCTTTTCAAAACACATAAGTGTTTCATTGATTTGGCACAGGCTCAAGTTGTTTGTTTTAATGTTGTTACAAATGGATTCATTTTTATCAGAAAGATGTTTTTTCACGTCCTTTATAGCATCATACAACTCTTGGATGGAATCAAATATATCAGAAATCATTTCTGGAGCTTTAATCTGGCTTCCTCCTTCTTTTGTAATTCCATCATGGTTCTGGCCATCTGAAATACATTTTCCATGGCATCCTGCTGAATCTTTGGGATCCTGTAGCCCTGGCTGTAAGGTTTTGGAGCTTGTGCCTTCCCTTTGCCCTTGTTTGGAGTTTGTGGCTGCTTTCTCACGTTGGAATTGCTGCTGCTGGCCACTGGGGCTGTTTTTGGCACTGGTTTTGGTGGTGGAGGGTTGTTTTTCCTCCATTCCAGTGTCAAAAGCATCATGTTTTTCTTCTCCATCAATGGATGCCATCCATTGAGCAATTTGCAAGTGTTGGGATGGCCCAAGAATTTTCTTACTGTCAGGTAAGAATTCATGCAATTCTTCCACAGGTCTGCAAGGATCTGGTACTCTTTGAATTGAAGTGCATTGTTGTATGCACTGTGGCTGGCTTTGTATATGTCCACAGAGGCTTGTTGTGGCGGTGTCAGCTCTTTTTGAAGGTAAAATGGTATTATCAGCTTCAGAATGACCCAATTTAGTTGTTTGGAAGTCATCAACTGACCCTTTTCCTTCTGTACCTGGTTGGCCTCTGCCATAATCACGTCTATTACCTTTTTGGGAGCTGCTTGAGGGGTTGTAGCTGGCTCCTGACCTGGTTGAAGGCATAATTATGGGTAAAAAGGCTTAAAATAGTATTTTTACGTCAAAAACTTACTATTGGCCAAATTTTTAGCTTTCTGAAGGGTATTACTTATGTCCAAGTTAATTAATTCAGAAGATATTGGTTCAGGTTGGTTATTTTGAGTCACAATAACAGTACTATTATGATCAGAATTAACAGTACTGGCAGGGATAATGCTGGTTACTGTTGAGGCTGTTTCAATGTTTTCTTGTCTTACCACGTTGTCAGACACTAAAATTAATGAAAAAGCCAATTAATTAAGTAAAAAAAAGGTTATTTCAAAAAAGAAATAAAAATATAAGCCTCACTTATAATATGAAAAAAAATTATTTTTTAAGGATTTTTTGGATTATAAGTATTTTTTATATGTTTTTAAATTTTTCAATATAGGAAAAAAGATTTAAAAAGAGTAAAAAAATATGTCACAGGTAAAATATCACGGCTGGGCCCCCAAATGTAAGGTGTGGATATGAAACTTTGATAAAAAATCAAGTACTTTTCCTGTCCTCAAAATTTGTATAAGGTAAAATTCAATTAAAAATAGTAAGAACTGTTATTTTTAAGAGAAAACACGCCAATTTTATTGTTTATAACTCTATTAGTATAAAACAATAATATTATAAAAATTTATCCCAAAAAATACTCTACAAGAGATATTTTAAGGCTACAAAAGAAATTTCTTCAAGAGCAATTTCAATTGGAATTAATTGAGCAAAGAACTGCAAGCAATTAATTAAAGAACAAAGTCTTTAAAAAGAATATTAAAGAGAAAACACGCCCAAAAGTGACCAGAGTGAATTTGGAAACAAAGTGACAAAGTTAACAGTGATGAAAGATGCTTTAATTCACTTATGGGGTGGTTCAGGGGTAAAAATGATTATAAGAGTTACAAACAATGATTATAATGATTTTTTCACGTGGTTAAAAGGTTCAAAATGATTTAAAAAGGGTGGTTGGAATCTTTTATTGATTGGTTTAACAGCTTTAAACAAATTAATAAAAGGAAAAGATTCTAACATGAAGAGAAAAGTGGGGCAAAGAAGACATTCTTTTATAGCCATCAATTCTCTTACTCCAAAAGTAAAATTTACTCTTGTCAGTCGTGAAAAACAGTCTGACAACAGAAAAGCCAATTATGGCATCATTGAACCCTGGTTTAGACCAAAAAAGGGCTGGTTTAAGCCATTTTTAGCCATTTTAGACCCTTAAATCAGCCATTACTATAGCAATACCAGGCCTAGAGCCTTCAAAACACGTCAGAATGTGTGTCAGAGGCGTAGAAACCAGTTAAAACTGTTTTTACTATGATTGTTTTATCTTAAGGGTAGTTTTACCCTCTTGGAAACAGCTAAAACTACCCCAGTTGGTATCAAAACCTCATCATCAATTGAGTTCACAGACCCTGTAACTCAATTCCAGGCCAAAAGTGATGAACTTTTGCGTGAACTTTGACATCTCACGCCTGTCAGCAAGGAATTTGGGGGTCTAGCTCCCCCTTAGAGCTGGAGTTCCTTTTCCCCCCCAAATTTAATCTTTCCAATTTATTTTTCCTTTAATTCCTCATCATGTATTATACTTATAATTTATATATGTGATTCAATTCAATTGTACAGTACAATACAGTAATAATTGATACCTCATATGTAAATCAAAGTTCACTTATGTAATACACGCGCACATTTTGACATTTCAATTGAATTCAATTGAAAATACTTCAATTCCTCATAACTTCTAAATTAAACACAACACCTCAATTTTAACACAAAAATTGATGGTTAACACCACATGTGGTGTGAATTAAATTAAGGTTTTGAGGATTTTCAACTTTTGTATTGAAAATACTAAAAACTTAATTTAAGCTTATTTAGAGTTGAGTTACAAGAATTTCACTCAGAGGTGACGCCACCTGATTTTTTATGAGAAATCCAATGGTGAAATAAATTTTATGTGTTTATTTATTGGATAAAAAGTTATGATAATTTTTATATAACTTTTTTCCAAATTTATTTATTTTTTCACAATTTTGTTAAAATTTTATTTTTACTTAATTTTTTCAAGTATAAAAGTAATTTTATACTTACAAAATTTAATGTATTTTTTATTTTTAAATTGTAATTAATTTTTTATTTTTAATATAATTTTATATTTATATTTATATTTTGATTTTTTCTTTTAATAATATAAATAAATTTATTTTATTTATATTAATATGTTATTTTTTATATTTGTGGTCTTTTGGGTATATGAAATTACCTCTAAGGCTCACATTAATGAAATGATTGAAAATATTCTAAGCTACTTTAGGAAGCTGATTTGTTAGAAAGGAATTCCGTGAAAACATAAAATGGCATTAACATATAAATTATATATCTTTACACTTACTGGAGCCTTGAAGAATTTATAAAGAAGATGAACTTTATTCCACAACTTATCATGAAAAAAAATTCCATTCATCATGATGAGGATTGGGAATTAAGATTTATATTTGGGAATCACACAAAAGAAAAACACATATTTAACAAACCACAAGGGAGAAATTTGTGCCCAGCATTTTTTTGAAGATTATGTAAGATGTGTCCAAGAAAATCTTGATAATATTACTATTTATCAAGAATACTGTAACTGCTCTTATGAGATATAATAAAGGGATTGATTATAACCAAAAATGAAAAAATAATTTATTAATTATTTATTTTACCTTTTTTGAACTACTTGTGATTATAGCAGTACGGAATAATTGTCTACTAGAGTCAATTACAAGGAGTATTAATGAAACTTCTTATTAAAATATTATAAACCTATTTTGATTTATAATTATCTTTTACAGTCACAATTATAATAATAATTCTATAAGAAAACTGCACACTGTCACAACCATGGCAATTCACTTCCTTGGATCCCCATATGGCATATCAAGCCACAGTCCTTTTATGGCCAATTGGCCATATCCATCACCAGTGGCCAATATGGCCACGTCATTATCTTATGGACCATTTATGGCCATTTGTGTTTTGGGGCCTTCATGGCCCTTCACCTCAATCCAGCACCCATAGCGGCAATTTATGCCCAAATGGGTATTTCTGGTCATTTCCCTCAAAACCAGGGGAAATGGCCCAAATGGCTGTTTTTGGCCATTTGGGCTCATAATGCGCATTTGCGCATTTTGTGCATTTTTGCGCATTTGCGCATTTTTGCGCATTTTGCGCACTTTTGCGCATTTGCGCACTTTTTGCGCATTTGCGCACTTTTTGCGCATTTTGCGCACTTTTGCGCATTTTGCGCATTTTTGCGCACTTTGCGCATTTGCGCACTTTTGCGCACTTTGACGCAAAGTGTCCAAAAGACACTTTCCCGCCTTTTGGGCCAGTTTTGGCTCAGAACCCAAAAGTGGCCAAAAACCCCAAAAGGCCCAGAAAACACCATTCCAAGCTCTGAAGCCATTACATCCATCCTTTTCCCTCTGCCTTTCCATCTCAAGACCTTCGGACGTAATCTTCTTGCCAATCAACCAATATGCCATAAATGATGTTATATATCATTGTGCATCATTTTTCAACAGCAATTCAATGGTGGCAATATCAAATGTTCATTTCAACATTCCAACATCTCATCACGTCATCAAGGCACCCAATCATTCAGAGGAATCATCAAGGCTCAAGAGCAAGTGTTTCAGCGTCAAAGACCAATGACGCCATCAAGCAGTCATTGGTTATTCTCACTCCAAGTATTCATTCCAAGGGAATACTTTCAATTCATTCTCAAGTGTATTCAAGAGGCAGTGCCAAAAAGAAGTTGTCAAGTGTCAAAGCTCCACTCAATCCATCTTGGCAACCATATTCATTTCAAATACAGTCTGGATCCATCAAGACCTGTATTTCATTTTCAATCATGGGAAATTCATTCAACCCAATTCAATTTCAATATTAGCCAGCTGTATCAATTCCCAAAAGAATCAATACAGCCTCAAGGATCAATACAGATCAGTTTTCAGCCTGAAGAACTCCAGCTCCCAACTTTTCACATATACCGGCTACCCTTTCCACCCTGGGGGGTTTTCCCCAGTTAATTAATATATTTTGATTTTATTTTATCTCTATTTTCTTTTCACTTTAGTTAAGCAAATACTGATATTATTAAGTCAGTCATTTAGCACCTTTCTCTTTCTCCTTCTTCGCCTGTCAATGGATATTTGGTGGTCATATCCTTACTAATTCCATTATTCATTTTTGGCAGGTTGAAACAGTGATTAAGGACTTACTTGGTTGGCTCTTTGGCCATTTGGCTTCCCCTTCCTCTTTTGCATCTCATCTTGTACCTGCATATCTTTTAGAGGAATTCATTCTTATTATTTTTATTCTTTATCCTTTTGGAGTCTTCCAAGTGAGTTCCCTGATTGCTGAGTGCCAGGCCACTCTTGTATTTCTGTCCAAGAGCCCCTGTGACATTATATTAATTAACTCATAATTTCTTTTTCATTCTGTTCATTCTTTCTTTATAATTTCATTCACTCATTTCATCGAAATTATGATTCTTTTACGCTTATGAACTTAATGATTCACCGTCACCTCTCAATTTTCTTTCACTCATTCTTCATTTTGAAAATTGAAAGCTGACCCATTTTCTTATTTTGTTATTCTTTTTTAAATCTTTTCAAATAATCAAGTTTTCATTCTCATTCATAATTCAGGCGTCATCTTTATTTTCTTTGATTTTCAAATTTTTCATCAAGATATTCAGACACGTTATTCACATCAAGATTCATAATTGATTCATTCTTCAAGAATTTTGGTTTTTAAAGAATAATTCACTTGATTTTGATTGATTGATTGATTTGACATATTTGATTTTTGACCTCAAGAAAATTGATTGGCCTGAAGATTTCATTGATTTTGCTGATTTTTCACATCAAGAATTTTGACCTAAATTGACTTTTCTTCAAGATTTTCATTTGATTGATTGATTTTGCAAGATTTTGATTTTGATTGATTTGATTGATTGAACTATTGACTTGAAGATCTCATTTGACCTTGATTCATTGATTTACTTCAAGACATTGATTTGATTTGACTTCAAGACTTCATTTTATTTTGATTTATTGACGTACTTGAAGATTCTCACTTTTATTCATTGATTTTCCTCAAGATTTGATTGTTGACTCTTTTCACTTCAAGCAAATTTTGATTGTTAATTCATTATTTCATTTTGTTCCTGATATCATGCCTGTTCAACACTCACCTCCAGCAAGACAGACAAGATCTCAGGCCAGAACTCAAGCTGTTCTCACTCCAACTCCAAGAGCTCCTCTAGATGGCACCCCAGCAGTTCCTCAACTGAGGGCCCAATTAGATAGAGGACCCCGCATGGAAGGAGCAGCACCATCCAGGAAGGAAGGAAGAGGGCCAAGAAGATCATGTTCATTCTCAGGAGTAGTTGGCGGATTTCCAGGAACTTCAAGGACTATTTTCAAAGGTCCAGGTGAAGATGGTGAAGAGGAGGAGGAGAATTCTGTGGAAGAGGAAGAGTCTGATGGTACTGAAGGTGTCCCTGCTCCGGTGGAGGCATCCCAAGGTACTGGAGGACCAACTCTAGCCCAGTCTAATCAGCCTGTCTCTCATCAGTCTGAACCATCCCTATTGGCCATCATGCAGCAAATGACTCAGATTATGGCCAATCTTCAAGCAGCTTCATCTTCTGAAGCATCAAGACCACCAGCCTTCAAGACTCCATCTATGAAGGCACCGGAATGCTTTGATGGGACTCAGCCCTTCAAAGTTAGAAGTTTCATTCAGTCTTGTCAATTGATATTTCATAATGATCCGGCAAACTTCGCTCAAGACAGAAAGAAGGTCCTTTATGCCACTTCATTTCTCATTGGCAGGGCTGCAAAATGGATTGAGCCTTATCTTTCCAATCTCACCAATCAAGATTCAAATTATCTTCTCAATTCTTGGCCATTATTTGAATCCCAACTCTTCACTTTATTTGGGGACCCAAATGAAGTTAGAAAAGCTGAAGCAGAGTTGGATGGCCTTAGAATGAAAGAAGGTGGCCATGTTTCACTATACATAGCCGATTTCAGGAGTTTGGTTTCAAGAATCGGGGATTGGGGTGAAAGAGCTCTCATCCATCATTTCAGGAAGGGATTGCCATCCAGGATTTTGGATCAATTGGCCTCCCATCCTTCAAGAATTGACTCTCTTCAAGACTTAATGGACGTTACCCTGGAACTTGATACCAGGTACCATGAGAGGCAAAATGAAAAGAGTCATCATCAAGAGAAGAAGCCAGAAGCCTCAAAGTCAAGTTCTTCTCATCCTCAAAATTCTTCAAGCTCAAGTCATAAGAAGAAGAAGAATTTTCAGAAGAGGGACAAGCCCCATTCTTCTTTGTTGAATAAAGATTTCAAGCTCATGAACTCTGAAAAAGAAAGAAGAATCAAAGAGGGTCTTTGTACCTATTGTGGTGGGAAGCATAGTATTGAGTCCTGTTTCAAAAGGCCTCAAAACAAGCTTACCCAACCGTCAGGCAAATTTCCCAGCCAGGGAAAAGCCTGAGTGAAGATCATGTTGTGTTCAATGGTCTTCACAGTTTTCCATCCAGAGCACAATTGTGCATTCTGAATACTGGTGTCAAAAATTCTCTTAAATTTTTTGTTTTTTCTTCTCTCTCTGATATGTTTTACAGTATTCTCATTGATTCTGGTGCTACCAACTCATTTATTGCAAAGCAGTTTGTTCACAAGTATTCTTTGACCATGTCAGAACTCCCGGAGAAGATTCCCCTTATTATTCTTGACTCCTCTGAGTCTCCTTCTTTATTTGTGACTCACCATACTAAATATATGGTTGAGCTCCCTTCCTTCCCAAGCTTTGAATGGGACTTCTTAGTCATTGATACTGCCAAGGGAGAAGACCTCATATTGGGCTTTGACTTTCTTAATCATTTTAATCCGTTTATTGATTGGAGGCAAGGATTGATCACCTTTAATTCTGATCATAAGGACTATAATGATCCTTCAATTTCTTTCAGTAATGACTTTTCTTCTGCCAAATCATGTGCAGCTCTGGTTGGTGATTCTAGAACACCATCATTTCCGTCTTCTGTCCATATTCCTTCCCTTAATTCCCATCAGTCATTACTATCATCTAGGGATGAAGTCTTCAAAGAGATTCAAGATGTTGGAGAAGATAATTCTGTATCTTCACTTCATCTCTTCTTTGGGAATATGGACCTTCCTCCTTCATCTTATCATGACTCCCTGGAGGAGTTGTGGGATGAAGAGGAAGAGCCAGAAGAAATAGAAACCGTGATGAAGGTTGTTCCTTCTGTTTATCACCAATATTTGGATGTATTTTCCAAGGTAAAAGCAGAGAAACTTCCTCCTCACCGCGCCTGTGATCATCATATCGAGCTGGAGGGGTCTCTACCTCCAGTTGGGGTGATCTACTCTTTATCAAACCAAGAGTCAGATACACTCAGGGCCTACATTTCAGAGAATGTAGAGAAAGGTTTCATCCGGCCAAGCTCCTCTTCTACAGGAGCACCTGTTCTTTTTGTCAAAAAGAAAGACGGTGGCCTCCGTTTGTGTGTTGATTACCGCAAGCTCAATGCTGTTACTAGGAAGAACAAGTATCCTGTTCCTCCTATGAATCAGCTTCTCACTGTTTTCAATGGTTCTTCTATCTTCTCCAAGATTGATTTGCGTGGTGCATATAACCTGCTCAGAATCAAGGAAGGTGATGAACATTTGACTTGTTTTAGAACCAAATATGGTAGTTATGAGTACTTGGTTATGCCATTTGGGCTTACCAATGCTCCTGCTTCTTTTCAAAATCTCGTCAATGATATTTTTTATGATCTTCTTGATGTTTATGTTGTGGTTTATTTGGATAACATTATGGTCTTTTCCAAATCTGAGGAAGAACATGTCACTCATGTGTCCACTGTTCTTTCCAGACTCAGAGCCAATAACCTCTTTGCTAAGGCGTCCAAATGCCTATTTCATGTTTCAAGTGTGGAATATCTTGGTTATGTAGTTTCTTCTGAAGGCCTCAAGATGGACCAAGCAAAAGTCCAGCAAATTCTCAATTGGCCACCTCCAAGAAACCTCAAGGCTCTTCAATCATTCCTTGGCTTTGCCAATTTTTACCGCCGTTTCATCAAGAATTATTCAAAGAAAATTAGTTCACTCACAAGTTTCCTCAAGAAAGATTCCCGTTTTCCCCTCAATGAGGAAGCTCTTAGACAGTTTCATCAACTCAAAGAGGCATTCACCACTGCTCCAATCCTTTCCCATTTCAATCCTTCTCTACCCACCATTGTAGAGACCGATGCATCAGATTATGCCTTGGGTGCTGTACTGAGTCAGGTCTCTGACTCAGGAAAACATCCCATTGCATTTGATAGCCGCAAGCTTCTCCCAGCTGAGCTTAATTATGAGATTCATGACAAGGAACTCCTTGGCATAGTCGGGGCTCTCAAGTGCTGGAGAGCTTTCCTTCTTTCTATTTCTTCCCCTTTTGAAGTTCTCACCGATCATTCATCTCTTCAATATTTTATGTCTTCCAAGATTCTCACTCGCCGTCAAGCCCGCTGGGCTGAATTTTTATCTGAATTTCATTTCTCAATCACTTACCGCCCTGGCCGCTTGGCCACCCTTCCAGATGCCTTGTCACGTCGGGACGACGTTTACCCGGAGAGGGGGGAGGATTTCATCAGCAAGAATCCAATGAACTATCAGAAGATAATCAAGCAAGATGAAATTCAAGCTTCAAAGTTTTTTGCAGTCAAGGTGGATTCATTTTCAAACTTGATTGATTCAATTCAGAAGGCAGTGTGGCAAGATTCTCAATATAGAAGTGTCCTTGAAGATTTGGGTAAAGGTAAATCTGTCCAAGATTATTCTCTTGATTCCTCTTCCAAACTTCTCCTTTTCAAAGATCGGGTGGTGGTCCCAAATGACCCCACAATTCAACTCAATGTACTTCAAAATCGGCATGACTCTCCTCTAGCTGGACACCCTGGCCAAGAGAAGACCCTCAAGCTTGTCAAGCGGGATTTCCACTGGTCCGGCATGACTCAATTTATCAAGGATTATGTATCATCCTGTCAACAGTGTTCAAGAAACAAAAATATTCACCACAAGAAGTTTGGACTCCTCAAGCCTCTTCCAATTCCAAGTGGTCCTTGGATTTGTCTTTCAATGGATTTCATCACTCAATTGCCACTGTCCAATTCCTTTGATTCAATTTTAGTCATAGTGGACAGATTCTCAAAAATGGCGGTTTTTATTCCAACAATAGCTTCAATCACTTCATTAGATTTGGCCCATTTATTCATCAAGAATATTTTCTCAAAGCATGGCCTTCCTTCAAGCATTGTTAGTGATCGAGGTTCACTTTTTGTTTCTTCCTTTTGGACCAACCTTTGTCAGCAGCTCAAGATTTCAAGAGACTTGTCAACTGCTTACCATCCAGAAACTGATGGACAGACAGAGAGGGTAAATCAGATACTAGAACAGTACCTTCGGATGTATGTCAGTTATCATCAAGATGATTGGAACACCTGGCTCCCTCTGGCTGAATTTGCCTACAATAACTCTGACCACTCTTCAACAAAACAATCACCGTTTTTCACTGTTTATGGAAGAGATCCTCATTTTGACTCAGTTCACATCACTCAAGACACTCCGGCTGGAAAGTTATCAACAAAAATCCAATCAGTACAGCAAGATGTCAAGAGAGAACTTGAAGTTGCCATAAACAGGTTTAAGAGGTATGCAGATAAAAGTAGAGCAAGTCCACCTGTTTTCAATCCCGGTGACATGGTATGGCTCTCTTCCAAGAACATCAAATCAACCAGACCCACCAAAAAGCTGTCTGAAAGATGGCTGGGTCCTTTTCCAATCTTGAAGAAAGTCAGCACTCATGCCTACCACCTCAAGCTTCCATCTCAATGGAAATCCATCCACCCAGTTTTCCATATTTCCCTTTTGGAACCAGTCAAGACGTCAACAATCCCAAATAGGCATCAAGAGCCTCCTCCTCCAATCACCATTGAAGAAGAAGAGGAATGGGAAGTCTCTCAAATACTGGACTCAAAGCTCAAGAGAGGAAAATTATGGTATCTGGTGGAATGGAAAGGTTTCAGTCAAGACCCAGAAAGATCCACTTGGGAACCAACCGAAAACCTCAAGAATTGTCCTGAACTTGTCAAAGATTTTCATTCATTATATCCTGACAAGCCTGGGCCGAATTCTTCAAAAGCTTGATTCATTATGGTGCTTGGTGGGGAGAGGAATTACCAAAAGTAAGTCCCACTCCTGGTATGCACCTTTAGGGGTATTCTACTCTTTTTGTTGTAAGCATCACCTTGGCCACTCTGTGAGCACTTTGTAATTTTGGACACAGATCTTTGGCATGGCTTTCAACTTCATTTCCAATCTTATGGCCATTTTCACTTGGGACAATGGGCCATTCACTTTTCAATTCATTTCCAAGATTCCAAATTCAAATTCATTCCTTCAACAGTTTGTTTTATTTTTATGGCACTGGCGGGAGTGGTAATTACCAAAAGTAAGTTCCTCTCCTGGTGTGCACTTCCCTGAGGGGTCTACAATCTTGTCAAAACATCACCTTGGCCACTTTGTGAGCACCTGGCATCAAATTTATCTTTCCAGGTCCTTGGCCAATTTCAAAATCAGTTATCAACCTCCGTGATGAAGATTGAAACCTCCTCAAGATTCAATTCATTTCTCTTTTCTTTTTCCTTTTCTTTTCTTAATTTCATTTTCATTCTTTATTATTATTTTATTTTCATTTTTAAATTTTCTTTTATCACGTCAATTATCACGTCAAAAATTTTCATTCATTTTAAAATTCAATTCCAATCATGAAGCCAATGTCAAAAGAAGATCAAGCAAGTCCCGCGTCAAATGTCAATTTTTAATATCAGTCTTCAAATTTTTATCTTAATCAATCCTCTTGAATCACTCTCTCAAAATCTTTCCAATAGCCTCAACAGGCTTCACCTTGTATTGGTGCTCAGGAGCTCACCATTTCAAGGTGGGGGGTACTGTCACAACCATGGCAATTCACTTCCTTGGATCCCCATATGGCATATCAAGCCACAGTCCTTTTATGGCCAATTGGCCATATCCATCACCAGTGGCCAATATGGCCACGTCATTATCTTATGGACCATTTATGGCCATTTGTGTTTTGGGGCCTTCATGGCCCTTCACCTCAATCCAGCACCCATAGCGGCAATTTATGCCCAAATGGGTATTTCTGGTCATTTCCCTCAAAACCAGGGGAAATGGCCCAAATGGCTGTTTTTGGCCATTTGGGCTCATAATGCGCATTTGCGCATTTTGCGCATTTTTGCGCATTTGCGCATTTTTGCGCATTTTGCGCACTTTTGCGCATTTGCGCACTTTTTGCGCATTTTGCGCACTTTTGCGCATTTGCGCACTTTTTGCGCACTTTGCGCATTTGCGCATATTTGCGCACTTTTGCGCATTTTTGCGCACTTTGCGCATTTGCTCACTTTTGCGCACTTTGACGCAAAGTGTCCAAAAGACACTTTCCCGCCTTTTGGGCCAGTTTTGGCTCAGAACCCAAAAGTGGCCAAAAACCCCAAAAGGCCCAGAAAACACCATTCCAAGCTCTGAAGCCATTACATCCATCCTTTTCCCTCTGCCTTTCCATCTCAAGACCTTCGGACGTAATCTTCTTGCCAATCAACCAATATGCCATAAATGATGTTATATATCATTGTGCATCATTTTTCAACAGCAATTCAATGGTGGCAATATCAAATGTTCATTTCAACATTCCAACATCTCATCACGTCATCAAGGCACCCAATCATTCAGAGGAATCATCAAGGCTCAAGAGCAAGTGTTTCAGCGTCAAAGACCAATGACGCCATCAAGCAGTCATTGGTTATTCTCACTCCAAGTATTCATTCCAAGGGAATACTTTCAATTCATTCTCAAGTGTATTCAAGAGGCAGTGCCAAAAAGAAGTTGTCAAGTGTCAAAGCTCCACTCAATCCATCTTGGCAACCATATTCATTTCAAATACAGTCTGGATCCATCAAGACCTGTATTTCATTTTCAATCATGGGAAATTCATTCAACCCAATTCAATTTCAATATTAGCCAGCTGTATCAATTCCCAAAAGAATCAATACAGCCTCAAGGATCAATACAGATCAGTTTTCAGCCTGAAGAACTCCAGCTCCCAGCTTTTCACATATACCGGCTACCCTTTCCACCCTGGGGGGTTTTCCCCAGTTAATTAATATATTTTGATTTTATTTTATCTCTATTTTCTTTTCACTTTAGTTAAGCAAATACTGATATTATTAAGTCAGTCATTTAGCACCTTTCTCTTTCTCCTTCTTCGCCTGTCAATGGATATTTGGTGGTCATATCCTTACTAATTCCATTATTCATTTTTGGCAGGTTGAAACAGTGATTAAGGACTTACTTGGTTGGCTCTTTGGCCATTTGGCTTCCCCTTCCTCTTTTGCATCTCATCTTGTACCTGCATATCTTTTAGAGGAATTCATTCTTATTATTTTTATTCTTTATCCTTTTGGAGTCTTCCAAGTGAGTTCCCTGATTGCTGAGTGCCAGGCCACTCTTGTATTTCTGTCCAAGAGCCCCTGTGACACACACTGGAGAAAATATTCAAGAATTATGATAAGAAGTAAAAGAGTAAAAACTGTAAATATTCTTTTATTTAAAAATAAGAACTAATTTCTCAAAGTTATTAATGATATTGAAAATTTCAGCATAGGTTTTATTTTCATTAATCTTTGAGGATTAAGTGTTTCACATGAAATCATCAAAAAAAGGACTGTAAGTAATAATTTTAATTTGGATTATGCAGGGAAAATGTTTTTTGGTTTTAGTATGAATTGTTCCTTTTCTACATTGTTCCTTGAAGGTTCGGAGTTCTTAATTAAGAATTGTATTTATAATTCATTTTTTGAACTTTTTACCTCATTTCTATGTAGAAAACAAATGGCACAGTTACAGCTGGTTTCCATGATGTAAATTCATCAATACTAGTCCAAAGGACCCTTTAATCAATATTATTTGGTTTATAAATGGAAAATAATTAATAATTGGCATGGTTACATGGGTCAGAGTAGCTCATTACCTCCTTGTCATGTCAAAATAGCAGCTTATTTACTATTTTCTCATGATTAAATGAGATTTTAACTTGGTAAAAAAGTTCCCAAGAACATTTTAGCAGACCAATTAGGCCAAGATCAGCCATATATCCAAGATTTCAAACTTTCCATGCCTCAGAGACCTCAGAAGATGGGTAACCTGACTCTCTTTCATGTCTTTTGTCCCCCTTTCCTCTTTTCATATCAGAAATAGTAATTCAGGCTTCAACAGTTATATCCACTATGGGTGTACCAAACCCTTAGGTAGTAATACACTAATATTAAGTACCATCAAAATTGATGACACTATTCTTAGTGTATATGTAACATGGGATTTCTCATATTCCCATAATTTTGGTGTGAAAATGCAAAAAACAAAAACTTTTCCAATTCTTTTATGTGGTATTGAAGGATTTTTCATATTGACACCTTATAGAGTTAGTTCAAGCTTATTCACCATATTGAGCTACCCCAGGCAAATTTTTGTTTGGAATCCAAATCTAGCCTTAAATACATGGATTTACAAAAAAAGAGTCATTCATCTTTTCTTAAATGCAAAATGATGAATTTTTGATATATGAATTACTTATAGCTTATGCATATCCCGAAGGTTATTTTTATATTTATTGTGGCCTATGTGGGTAGGTAAAATATACCTCAAGTTTGATAGATTATGCGAAGGATGGATGTACTTACCGTGAGTATACATTCCAACACAGATATTGTAAGCCCAAGTCTCTTTTTCTGGAGTTCATGGAGATACTGGAAGATCATAAAGGTCTTTGGGAAAATGATGGTTGTTGAAAGAGATAAGGTAATTCTTTGGTAATAAGCTCTTTAATATAAATTTTGAATAGGATTGTTTCAAGTAAAATGGACTTTCATCATACCAAAAGATATAATCAGCTCTCAGGAAATTTGATGAGGGAACTTCTGGTGACACAACAGACAAGTATCTTCACCTTCCGGCATAAAAATAAATGAGGTGTTTGAGAATGGTTTCTGAAGACAACATTGATATTTGAAAAGGAATGCTTACAAGAGCCAACTACTGCATAGCTGGTAAAATAACCTAAGAGTATGAAAAGAGAGGCTCCCCAGGATTCCTTGGAATTCTGGCCTGCATGCACCTTTCCCGGAAGAAATCCCCCAAGCGTTTGAAGGAAACTTTGAAGGACAAGAAAAGAACAAACATGATTTTTATGGAGTCATTTTCTTCGTGAATTCTTTAAATCTGGTTTGTTTTTTTCCATACTCCAGGTGCCTTATATTATATCACAATCATAAATAGAAAGCAAAATTTTTGAAAAATTTCTTAAAGGAGTTGAATTTCAAGTAGCACACCATATAAGCATTAATTGGTAAGATCATAGATAATATTTATCTGATAGTATCTACCCTTATTGGCCCTTTTCAATTGAAAATCTTTCCCATGTACAGGTTGAGGCAGGCCAGCAATTTTCAAAAATAAAAGAAAGTTCTCACAAGGATATTAAACAGGAATTTGGTTTATTAAAAACAAAATTGAAAATATCAAGCAAGCAATGTTTCTTGATTTCATACAAAAAAACAAGAAAATAATTTATGGTTGCATTGTTTGGAATAAAATGATGATTGAGCACAAAAACCAACAAAATTATCCTGCCTTAAAGGGTATTGAGATAAACAGAGACTATCACCCAATAGCATCAATATGTAAAAATTACTTATACAATGGCCATACCAATGAAAAACATCACTGACTAATGAAATACCTTAAAATACATAACTGGATACAAAATAGTATTAATATCAGTATTAATCAGACCATTATAAAAAAAGATTTAAAGTTTACCAATATAAAGTCATTTGTTCATAATTCTTATGGATCACATGCTCCATTCTTTGTAATATTCATTTACTATCATAATCACCCATATCATCTTCTTCAAGCATCAGATCTCCAATCTCTTCCTGAAATGATTTAGCTTTCTGAATTTTCAACAGCTCTTCAGTGGCCTTAGCACTGCCCTGCAATGCCTCAAGTTTTTTTTTCAGTAATATCAAGAGCCCGTGATTCAATTTTTGAAAGGTTATCACTTGATTATTGTTCAATCTTCAAATGGTGTTTGGGTATAAGAGTTGAAAGAGCTGATGCGTTGTGTAGGGGCTGTATGTGAGATTCCAGGAAAAGATTAGAATAAATACTTACTGTGAGTTATTCCGCCTTGATCCCATTTATGTGAATGCCGCAGAGTTCCTCAAGATTGTTAAAGATTTAGGCGATACCCCTTGTTATTTTCCTGGTATACTTCTTATTCCATCTTTAAAAAATAAGTATGAGAGGAGCCACTTGTAAGATTAATGCAGAGAAATTATAAACCTCAGCAAACATCAGAGTATCTGTTCATTTCTAACCATCTACTAAAGATAATGTCAAATTTATATTATATTATATGAGGGAATACTTGCTAGATGCCAGTTTGGTAAGCTTCCCTATGATGGACAGTGCTCAGCCACCTTCTCATAGAACCTTTCCCCCGTTTATTCATTTTAGTCACTGAATCTTGTCTTAAATTAAGCGAAGACCTTGAAAGCTTCTCTTCTTCAATTGGTATCCAGTTAGGTGATCCTTTTTGTAATTTTATGCAACAGATTCTAGTGAGCTCATAGCTGATCGACCAGCTTGAGACATTTTAGTTGAAAAAAATTAAGAAGTTAAAAAAATATGAAATTATGAGAAAAATAACAAAAGAATAAGAAGGATGGTGTACAGATTAGTGCTGAAGAAACAAGTGAAGATCTCTTTACCAAAAAATAAATGCATCTTTGGGAAATGAAACTATTGAGCATTATATTGGTACCAAGTAGATAAATAGTAAAATTGATTGAAATTGGTTCTTTCGTTCTGTATAAGATTGCTACAGATGCAATTTACAGAAGAAGTTGTGCATGCTCTTACCAGTAAAAGAGGAAAAAGCCTGATCCATCCAGAAATCAGACTAATAGTTACTAAAGACTGGGTCAGAAGGTCAAAAATAAAAGCGAATTAGCCATTTATTTATTTTTATAAATTCATTTCCACTCATCAATTATTTCAAAATAAGACCTCTCTAATGTCCTTCCGTATAAAAGAAAGAGTTCACCCAATGGCCTACCTTTTTTCTCTTAATTTTATGAGCTCACTAGCTACAGTAATTAATCATCTTGAGGTTTAATTTTTATTTTTAGAAACAAATTAATACATAAATTTGTTCAAATTTAATAAAAATACAGCGCAAGGTTGGATTACATGTACATCATCAGTTTGAAATAGGACTTGCTCATTAATTATATGAGATTGATGCTTTTAATTATCTTCAATATTAAGATTTAACCAAATATTCTTTATGCATTGATTTTGGCCTGAATTACACATTGATATAATTCTGTTTGTATAAATTTTATTACTAAAAAACTACCATTTCTCATCAAAATATAGCAGTCTGTTAAAAGAAAATCTTACAATTTTTCACATGAAATCAATAGAGATTTTTCTTCTCATTGATATTTTCCTTGAGAAAGGTTATATTAGATATTTTGAAACTCCCAAGGGCAGAATGTCGTGGGTATCTAAGCCCCCTAATTTGGGAGGAAAAACACGCAAAACGTTCTTATGAGGCTGGGTCTCTCAAGTATCAAAGGGACGTTTAAAATGATTTGGAAGTTCACAGTGATCATTTGATTCTAAGTAAATAAAAAAACAAACCACTCAAGCCTTGATTCATAAGAAAAAGGAGACCTCGGACATACCTTCCATTATACAATAATATTCTTTACTTTAAGCATTTGGTATAAGATTTTCAAGTAGGAAATTACATTGTCTTTGGGGGAGTTCAGAACATCATTGCTTGTCTAATTAGTAATTTTTTCCAAATGTCTCAGTTGGTCATATTTCTTATCTTGTATCAATTAGTTCCTTGAGCTATGATTTTGATCCCCTCAATCCAAAAAAAACTTTTGTGATATTTTTTTTGAAAACTACTGAATGAGAAAATTGATCACATGTTGAACATTCTCAAGGGGACATTGAGCTTCTTCAAAATTTCTTTGTGGTATTTTAGCCTGAGTAAAGTGGCAATCAGTGTGTCATAATATTTTGGAAGTTTCTCCTGGAATTCTTCAGAAGAATTCATTAATTTCTGCAGGCTAACTCATTCATAAGGAGATAGAAAATTTAGTATTGTTTGGCTGTAAGGCTTGACTTTGAAACAATAAGTAAAAATTACTAATATTTTACTTATTTTACTCTATATGTCCAAATTTAAATGAGTAATAAGATTAAAGATAATTTTAATAATGAAGAATTATTACAATAATGAGATAAAAATATTTTATCATTTAAATAAATACAATAATATACATCATATCATAAGAAATAATAGCATAAAATAAATATATTAGCATTTGATAGTTAACATATTTATGGCAATCAAAAATTGTTACCAACAGATAATAAATGCTTTAAAATTTTGTATTTAATAATAAAAAATAATTTATACCAATAATATTGCTAATATGAAGGCTATATATTAATATGAATACTATTAATATTAATAAAAGGGTTATTAAAAATAATAATAAAGGGGAAAATATTATAATAGGATAAAATAGCCTAATTTTAACACATAATAATTTTGAATAATTTTGAGCCTTAGATAAGAAAGCAGGTGGCTGTAAATGCACATAAGCCCTTACATGTTTTTACCAATTAATGGCCAAAACACAGAATTCTATCATAAAAACACATAATTTACCAAATTTTTTTGAGAAATTCTTCAGGCTTGATTATGAGGATTTTTTCAATTTTTGTTCCATATTTTTCCCAACATGGGATGTCCAGATCCCCAAATTCTTTCAATTCTTTTTGCCAAATATGTCCAATTTGGCCAATTTAGAAAAATGGCCAGTTTGTTTATGAAAATTTATTAGAAATGTTCCCACTTATGGATTTCCAGCTTTTATTAAAATGAAGGGAAGAATCTTGAGGATTAAAATAAAGAAATCCAAAATTTTGGGAATCTTTTAGGGGGGACAATTGTAGGTTCAGAAAGTGAATTTTCTATGTTTCTTGTTCATGGTTTTAAGTCAATTGAAAGTTCCATTTATTAAATCAATGGGATTTAAAATGTATGTTATGGAATTAATGGAATTAAAAGGAAATTTATGACATTAACAGTGACATTTATGCCATTAAAAGTGGAATTCATGGAACTAAAAGTGCCATTTATGGAATTAAAATTTCAATAAATGGAATTCAAAGTGCCATAAATGCCATTGAAAATTCCAAAAATGGAATCAAAAACAGCATAACAATGCCAATTATGGTATCAAAAAGGACATTCAAATGCCATAAATTGTATTAACAGTGCCATTTATGGAATCAACAGTGATGTAAAAATGCCATAAATGGAATGAACAAAGACACATAAATACCATTTATGGCATCAAAAATGCCATAAATGGGGAAAAAAATGGCATTTAGAGAATTAATCATCACATTGATTCCATTTATATATGTAACTTCTTTGTTGTTTTTGTGGGCATTTATGCCATCAACAATGGCATTTATGGCATATATGGAATCAACAAGGGTATTAAAAATTCCATCAATGAGTTTTTTACCAATAAATGTGGTTTTTTTAGCTAAATTGGAATTTAAAACATCCCTTATGTGTTTTTACTAAAAACTTACATGTTTCTACCAGTTTATGGCAAAATCTTGTAAGGGCTCACATGGTTCCACCAATAGCCTCTATATATAGCTTTTTTACATTGTATTTACAATAAAAAATAGAAGAAATTTCAAATTTTACTATTTGTACAGGAAATCAGAGATTTTAAGAGAAAATAACAAATTACAATAAAAATTTGATGTGATTAAAGATAAAATAGTTACTACTACAAAAAAAAGCTTTGGTATTGAAGTTTATAAGATTTTTACATTAAAGAATAAGCAAATTTACCATGTGGTGAATGTTCTATTGTATTTGTATACTGATGGTATCCACTGGAATGTATCAGTACTTAAAGGTTGGATGATTGTTATATAATTATTAATTTTCTTTATCTCATTATTACACCAGCTTTTAGAATTATAACTGCAACTCTCATTTTATTACATCATAAGTTGATAAATGAATTTATTTTTGTTCATTATAATAGTTTTAATCATAAAATACTAATATCCACCAATTTTATCTCTTATTTGACTGTTCAACTTAAATTAAAATTAGAGCTGTTAATCATAAATGATCATTTTTGAGCTGAAATGTTTATCCTTAACAAAATTTGGGTTATTAACACTACAGGAATTCAGAGAGTGAAGTATCATAGATTGGAATTTTTTCACTAAGCTTCCAAGAGTATTTCATTAAATCATTGAAACTCTATTTCTGATAATTTTTCTTTTAGCTCATCTTTTCTGTTGAAATTTACTGTTTTGGAATTCACATGAGGCTTTAATAGGTTTTTGCCTTGAATATAATGATGTAAATGACATATTTATTCATGCATGAGCTAATAAAATTTTAATATCTACTTCTTTTTGCACCTGGACCACTTTTAATTTAAATTTGTCAAGCGCTATTGCTATTTTGCCCAATATCCTCTTGCAATTTTTAACCTGGTTTATAACTTGAAGATAAACTTTATATCTTTATTCTTACAGATACTTTGTGGTAATTTTTTTAATCAACTCTCTATCATGTGGAATTCAAATAGTATGATCCAAAAACCATGAATATATGCACTGATCCTAAAAGCTCCTATCCCCAGGTTATCTTAGTAATTATTGGTTTTACAGATATGGAATGAAAATTTCATATATGTAGTTTTTGGTGGGTGAATCAATTGCGTAATTTATTTGAAATTTTTATTCATTGGTTTCTGAGATAATCAGGAATTTATGTCTTTGGTGGCATTTTACTTATTTTATGATTCTAATTTGAATTCTTATTGTTAAAATAATTTGTCTAAAGTTGTTTTGTGACCTTTTTGGATATTTTTTCATATCCCAAAGGCTCACATTCCCTACCACAAAGAAATATTGTACCACAATCTGATATAGTTAATTAGGGTATCATACAATGTCCTAATGTGGTATAACTGTACCAGTTTGGATTAATGAAAAAAGCAAGAAGGTAATTCTTTCAATTTTCCTTGAGCCTTTACCAATATATAAGAGTATTCATTTTCTTCAAACAAAATTATAAAAAGAACTAAGACCAGTAAAACCCAGCAAATACCCCTTCTTTATGAATGAACTTAACTATTATGATGTGACACCCAAATGCACCACCCAGATGAAGTTAACCTTCAAGGGATTGGTTGACCTAAAAGTATGTTTTTATATATATTTTCAATTCTTAATTATTCTTTTTTAATTAAATTTCTTTAAATATTGTGGGTAGTGACATAAAAAACATATAATACAGCACAGAAGGTCGCAGTTACAATGAGGATGAATGGAATTACATTTCAGGGCAGAGTTGTAGAATAATAGTGGTCGTAAAAAATTAATTGAAAGTTCATTTATATATCAAAAAGGGTAAAATTGGGTATTTAGATGAAAATTAGTGGTTCCAGTAATTTTGAGATGTCAATGAATATTAGATTTAGAGGGTTAGAGCTAGTAGAATGGTTTAATTCTGGCTTAAATGTCAGTTTATGTGAACAGGATGGCTGTATCAGGTCCACCAATCAACCTTCAAGGCCTAAAAAAGGAAGTGAATTGAGGTTGATACAAATTTCAAGAGATTGATGGAAAAATGGTATGAAATGTGAAAGAAAATAGGCTAGGAAGAAGAGATTAGAAATAAGAGATATCAAAGTAGTATTACAGAAGGTTCAGAGAAAGATTACAGAATTTTTGCAAGGGTGTACTTTAATACAGTTACAGTTACAGGACATCTCCCTACAGAGAAAGATAGGATAATACGAGAAATCTATTGTACAGTGGTCAGGGAGATAAGGATTCCGCAGTTTTCAATTGATTATATAAGCAATGATATCATCAACAGGGAATGAACTAGGATAAATAATCATGGAAATAAGGATCCCAGGAAACTCAATTGATTACATAATAAAAAGATATAATTTCCCCACAATTTCCAAGAAATTAACTAAAATACTAGTCATCTGATTCAAGTAAACTGTATTTTCTTGAAAGTTTATAATTAATCCTAGCTGTATTGCACAGCCCCACTCAAAATGAAATACAGACTCAACCTGTACAAAAAAAAGCCTGAAACAACCTGAAAAATTTTAAGTCCCCTGTTTTGACACTTCCATGGAGGCCCCAAAAACTATAAATAGAGGTCTCCTCCCCCCCTTAATTCTTCTTTCCTCATGGCCTAGACAGAGGCTCATCACAAAAACGTAACTTATTAATATTTTTTCTGAGGGAAATCCCCTGCATCCATCAACATTATCCTAATTTTTTTAGGAATATTCAGTAGCTAAGCTCAGAAGTAAAGCTATCCCATCCCCATTGCTAAATTCTGCTCAGTAGCACTGTCTGAGGAATTTCTAAGTAATAGTAGTGAACAGTTGGTCTACTTTAGTTCATAAACTCATCTCATTGACTACCTCCATTCCTAAATTTCTCAGTAGCTATTCTCAGAAGCTATGTCTTAGTCTCCTTTAGATAATTAATAGTAGATAAAAGCTGGTCTACATTGATTTACAAATTAAGCTCATTGACTATCCCATTGATATTGTTATGCCATTACTAAATTTTCTCAGTAGCTAAGCTCAGTAGAACTGTCTGAGTGATTTTTAATTAATATTAGCTGACAGTTAGTCTACTTGAACTCATAAACTCATCTTATTGACTACCTCCATTCCTAAATCTGCTCAGTATCCAAGCTAAGTAGCATTGTCTGGGTCTTTTAAAGATAATAGTAGTTAAAAGTTGGTCTAAATTATTTTAAAAATCCATTGCATTGACAAAGCTCTTTACTAAGTAGCCAAGCTCAGTAGTCAATTGAACAATATTAGTGTCTATTATCCCAAGTTATCATCATAAACCACTATATCTTTAAAAAAACAGTAGTGTTTGGTATCATTAGTTATCATATTATCAGCAGTATTATCATCAAAATTTGTAATACCTCAAGGCATTACTGTTCTCACTAAAAGAATCAACAAAAGTCTTTTTTCCAGTTCTATGTCTTTATTTGCTTTTGTTAAGGTTTGCTGACCATTGTTTCCAGATCCAAAAAAGTCTCATAGAGTCTGTTTAATATACTTTTCTGACTAGCCACCATCAAATAAAATACATTGATTTTGAATTCAAGTTAAGATAATACAGAATTTTCAGGAAGGGATGTTCAGATTATTCTTACACACATGCAGAGCAAGGGTTACAAGCATGAACACCAATTCAAAAACTTTTTATTGTAATTTCCCCTTTCAGGTACTGCCTCATATATCCCACAAAAGATGAGTTCCCACACTACATCTTTGATCCACTTTTTTAGTAGTTAGGCTCAATAATTCTCAATTCTGTTATCACTTGGGTCCTCTTTCATGTCTGAACCTCCTTAATAGCTTATTAGCATTAGCTACATCTTTCTCAAGTAGAAATTCATCTTCTTCAGTTGGGTTTCTGTACCTTACAAGGTAACCCTTTTTTTCTTGTTTCTTTTCCTTCTTTCTTTAAGGACTTTCCCAATTTTCTTTTCTTCTTCTTCTTCTAGAGGGGGAATTTGAATTGGTGGCTTATTTTATAGGGAGAATCATTACTTATTGCTTGAACAGTAAGGCTTTATCATACTTACAGAGAAAACTGGGTGTTTGTTCATTAACTCACCATTTAACTCCAGTTAAACCAATTTTACTATATTTACTTGGAATTAGAGATTTTAGGAGAAATTACCAAATGATAATGAATATTTGATGGAATAAAATATAAAATAGTGATTACTATACAATACAACTTTGTGCTTTCATAATATAATGCTTTTATATTAACTAATAAAGAGATTTAGCTTTTTTTGAATGTTTTATTTTACATGTAGAGTCTGAGGGCAAAATGGAGGAAGGAGAGGTCCTTTTATAGCAAAGATACTTCCTTTTAGTGTCCAGACACCTTCTAGTAGATTTTTACTGATTTTATCCACTGGAACTGATCAGTGTTTTAAGTTTTGGTGATTATTACATAATTATTAAACCTTTTTATCTCATTATTACACCATTCTTTAGATTTGTCATTGTAGCTGTAATTTGATGATATCATAATCTTTTCAAATGATTTCTTTTCTTTCATTATGGTAGTTTTAATCATAAAATCAGAATCTCCACCAGTTTTATTTCATATCTAACTGTTAAGCTTGAATTAAGATTAGGGTTAATGATCATAAGTGATCATTTTTAAGTTTAAACTTTCATCCTTGGTACCTTTACATTTATTCATGCTACAAAGTTTCAGACAGTAAGTTGGGATAGCTTGGAATGTGCTTACTAATCTTTCAAGAGGACTTTATTACATAATCAAAACTCTAGTTTTGATTATCTTTCTTGTAACTGATCCTTTCTGTCAAAATATACTATTTTGCACTTCAAACAATGATTTCATAGGGCTGTACCTTAAAGATAATGATGAAAACTACTTCATTCTTCATGTATAAAAATTAGAATCTGAACGTATAATTTTTTCAGTTGGGTTCATTTGTGATTCAAAGTGGTCAACAGCTATTGCTATTTTTCCCAATATCCCCTTATAAGCTTTAAAATTGTTTATACCTTTCCAAATAAATTTTCTCTCTTTATTCTTACAGTTCTTCTGTGGTAATATTGTTTTAGAACCAACTCTTTATCTTGTGTAATAAAACATTTATGAGCTAAAAACCAAGAATATATGCATTGATCCTAAAAGTGCATATACCCAGGTTATCTCAGTAATTCTTGGTTTTACAGATATTTCATAAAGAGGTCATATATGTAGTTTTCTATGGGGAGTAAAATTGCTTAATTGATTTTACATGTTTACTCATTGATTTCCAAAAAATCAAGAAGTTCTGCCTTTTTATGGGATTTATACATATTTCAAGATTGTTATTTCAATTTGTATTGTTGAAATATTTTTTCTGACATTTTTGGATATGTGGTCATATCTCAAAGGCTCACATTGGTAGTACAGTAGAACAAGGTGTCTGTGTGGCTTCTTTGATTGGAAAACATTTTGGTCATTCTGAAACATCTTCAATATGGGCTTTATGAGCCCAAAGGAACTCTATATTTATTTATTAAGAAGCTAATTCTTTTAATTATAAGTATTCATAGGTTATTTAACTAAACAATTAAGTGTTTGCACCCTCTGGAACTTGTGAAGGAGATAATCTCATTGTATGACCAGAATTTTTCTTGGTAAAAGTATAAGGTCACAAGTATTATTCCTTGATTAAATAAAGGGGCCTTTCTGATATGATTAACTTCTCATGTGAAACAAAAAGGCTCCTTAATAGATCATAAAGTAAGTTAAAAGTACCCGTTAGGTAAGGAATCTGAATGTAAATAGCTGAGCTGGTTCATGTGGATAATGGTATACTAAATTGTTTCTGGTCCTGAGTTTTCAAAGTGAACCCATTTAATTAATGTGTCTTTTTCACTTTAGGCTGTGCCCTTGTTATTGCTTAATGTTTTTATCACTTCCTGAATTATTGAATTAACATCAAATAAGTAATATCATATAAAACTACCCTGTGTCTTGTTAGATGAACCCCATTATTTTTATGCATTTCAATTTTCATTTAGAGCTAAAATAATAATGACTGATGAAATGGGTTGAGATTTCATACACAATTGGTTCACTCAATATAAATTGTGAGTTGATTAAATATAAAACTCAGGTTGATTCAACATTAATAGTATGGATAATTTTTCCACATGATGATGAATCAATTACACATAATGCAGAATTAATTACTATTTATGATTAATTTATTCCCTAAGATATGTAACTGATTCCAAATGAGGAGGAATTCATTCCCCATGATAAGGAACTTATTCAAAATGATTTTGATTTTAATCAACCCATGGTTTATGTTGAAGCAAGTGAGGTGTGATGTTAAATCAACTTAGTCTATCAAGAATATTCCACTTTATTTCATGTAAAGATCTCAACACATAAAAAGTAGTTTTTTTATTTAAAATAAACATGGGTATTATGAGTTGAGATCACATAGCTTATGGGTATAGAATGATAGGAAAATTACCTTTTCACAGGCAAGTATGAATGGGTTAATTGTAAATTGGAACTTTTTGGCGATTAATGTTCCCAATTTCAACAATTGGCACCCACATTATCACTAAGTAACTATAAAGAAAATTGGAAATATTTATTGATTGATTTTCCCATGAAAGACAGAGAATCCTTAGCCACTAAGCGCAAGACATTGCAGGGAGAAAAATGGAGGAAATCATTTTGAAGCAATGGTAATTTTATTTAAAAGTATTTTTTCTTCCGTAAACTAATTATTGATGAGTTTTTTGCAAAATTATCTCCTGTGATAATTCATAGGGATTTGATTGTGTGATCCTCATAGAGGGCTTCCCGCACAGACAAGGCCAAATATCTTCAAGAATGTGAGCCATTTATAATCCACAAAGTAGCATGAAATTAATGGGATATGCATCCTATTAAAAAAAGGTGGAAATAAAGTAACTCACTTCAGATTATAACAATTTCTTCCTAAAAAAAACCAAACTCGATAGACCCATTGTGTGACTGTTTCAATGCAGCTCTGACTTTGATATTTAAGACCCCAAAAATCCATGGCCACACTGAAAATTCTTCTTTCTTTTAGGCTTCCAATATCATCAATGAGATCTTTCTTTCATTTAAAGTACCACTGAATATAAATTCAATCTATTTGATGGTATTGAGGCCTGACAGAACTGGGTGATATGCATGAGAGGACTTATCAGGGCTCATTTCTTTTAAATATTGGAAATAATCCTTGAGTTTTCACCAGGGAATCTACAAGGGATTTCTGAAGGAACTCCTGCTCCTCAGAAGCCAAGCTGTCCTCAAGGTTTGGATAAATGGATATAGGGAATTTGGTGTTCCATGCAGCAAACCAATCACAAAAGCTTGCTAAACATTTATTTAGATCGGAATTTTTATTTCAAGTTATAGAAAATGTAACACTAGGAAGTGAAGAAAAATTAATTTCCTCTCAATTTATCTAGATCACATAAATTATATTACCTTCAATTCCTACATTTGTAGGTACAGAAAAACGCCCCCTTGTTATTAAGCCACTTTCCATTAGTAGTCAGATTATACCAAAAAGATATTATCCAAATTGAATATGAGAGATGAATAAAGCCCTTGCATGCTTTAGTTATCATGAACATTAGATTGAATGAAAACACTCGAAATTAATCGGCTCTCTCTGCTGCTCAGAGAAACAATTGCTCACGAGTTGGTGGTCTTTATATTTCTTTTCATAGGACACATAAGTTCTGATCTCCTTGCATTTAATTGAAATTGGATCTGTCAAAAATAATTCATAAAGATGATTTGAAATAGTAATTTATGAACACTAGGTACTTAATAGGGCCAGGAAAAACTGGAAAGTTGACCCAGAAAAAACAACATTTGGTGAAGATAATGCAGATGGGGTACAGATGAGGACAAGAAAATGATTAAATATTAATTCCAAAATTCTTTTTTGAAAATCTTCTTTATCAAAAAGAGGCAGGAGATCAAGTCAGTAATAGCCAATCTCAAGGGGAACCCAGAAAAATAAACATGTTTCATAATTGATGTAGTAGCTCAAAGGAGATTTTAAATATAAGGGATCCCAGAAATTTGATCAAGTAAGGTATTTGGGATTAAAAAATATATCACCAAAAAACATTCACTAATGAGATCAAAGAGCATAAATTCTTGAGTGATAGAAATTTGGTCCATTTGAGACAAGCGAAAGATCTTGTTTATTGAAAGACAGAAAATATGATATTTTTCAAAAGCTTCAAAGAGACTCAGCTTATGAGCTTTTGTACCAATGGGGTGTACATGAGACCAAACTTGGGGGTTGATTGGTACTGAGCGTACTTCCCATTTGATTGAAATTACCAATTTTTAGCAATGATTTTGAATGGTAAAGTATTCATGATACTCACAAGCTTTCTATTGATTTTGAGAGCTATTAGGGAAGGAGTAATCGAGTTACATTCCAGCTGGTCTATAACAACCATACTTGGTGATGAGCCACCCTTCTTGAAAATTGAATCGCAAAAGTATCCTCTCAAATGCAAGTTGAAGTCCTACTTTTTAATCCAATATGATGGTGATGATAAGTTCCAGTACCTTTTGTGGGAAATGATGTGTTAAGTTCACAATTTTCTACTCTAATTTGAAAGTTTCATAGGATCTTGTAGCTGTGAGAGTAAACAATCATGCCAAAAATCCTAAATAGCAAAATCTAAAGTATATAATGAAACATTAATACACAGTTCAGATTATTAGAAGTTTCATAGATTTTTTTCAGTTTTTGAATAAAAGATAGAGCAAAAGCAATTAATCCAAAAGTACCCCAAACATGGTACAAAAAAGAGTGAAATACACACCCTTAATTTTTAATTAATCTAGATGAAGGTACAATAAGGGCACAAAGAAAACGAAAAAAAACCTAAAAAAAGATATCCTATAAATTTGATCACCTTGAAGAGGGAATTTTCCCGGTTTGAAAAATATAATTGTTATTAAAAAATAATAGGGATTAAACCAGGCTATTAAGGCTATACACTCCTTCTGAGTAAAAACCTTAATATTACCCTCCCATCCAAAAACTAGAAATTGGACCACAGAACCACCAAGTTGGGTCCTTTATTAAAGCTCCCAGTGAGCGCCACTTAATGGTTCCACTTCCAATACCGTAGCACAATTCGGCCAGAAATAACTGTACATATATTATATGAGAGCACTTAAAAGATAATACTATCTTTTCACCTTTCATCTATATTTCATAGTTTTAAGTAGAGACCTTCCAGATAACATTCTTGCTGGAAGAGGTATAGCAGGGCTACATCAAGATTTTTTTTTATCCCTTTATACTGAACAATTCAAAAAAAAATTACATTGCTTTTCTCTCAAACTAATAAAAATTATATTTTACAAAAAAGGTAAAGATACTTTGTGTAAGTTTTGACTTTGATAAAAGAAGTAAGAGTTACTAATATTCTCCTTTTTTTACTATGAATTTCCTAATTTTAATGATTAATAAGGCTTGAAGTAAGTATAATAATAAGGAATTATTATAACTAATACTAAAGATGATTATAATATTAAGAATTGATAAGATAATATATATTATCTTATAAAAATGATATAATTAAATAAATATATTAATATAAGATAAAATCATATATTCATGGCCATGTATTAATGTTATCAAAAATTGATGAATGTGTAAAAGATTGTTCTTTATTTAGAAATAAACATTTATAACAATAATATCACCAATATCAAAGTGTTATATTGATATAAATACTATTTATATTAATAATGGATCTGTTATGAATGATAAGAGAGAAAGATATCATAATGGGAGAAAATACACTATTTTCAACACTTAAAATAATAACTTTGAATACATTTAAGCCTAAGAAACTAGATATAACTTGTTTAAATTGTATTTACAATAGAAAATAGTGAGGATTACAAAATGTTACTATTTTTACATGGATTTAGAGATTTTAAGCGATTTTAACAAATGACAATATAAATTTGATTTAATCAAATATAAATTAGTGATTAATATAAGAAAAAACTTATTTATTCAATAATACAAGAATTTTATATTGAAGAATATAGAAATGTACCTTTTATTTATTGTTTTTATTGTTTTTTTTGCGTCTGAGGGGGAACCAGGGTAATAAGGGCTCCTTTTAAAGTGGAGATCCTTCCTTTCAGTGACCAGATACCCTTTGGTAGACATGTACTGATGGTATTCACTGGAGTTAATATGTAATTTAATTTTTGGTGATTATTACATCATTATTAAACCTTTTTATCTCAGTATTATGCCATTTTTCATATTTATCCTATAACAAGTTGAATCTCTTATTTGACTGTTAAGCTTAAAATAAGATTAGAGTTATTGATCATGAATGATCATTTTTAAGCGTTAACTTGGATCATTAATACCTTTTACGTTTTCAATGTTAAGAGAATTCAGAGAAGAATCTCTTATAGTTTGACAGGTAACTACCTATTTTTCAAGAGGATTTTATTACACTATAAAAACTCTATTTTTGATAATTTTTCTTGTAGCTCATCTTTTCTGTTGAAGTTTACTATTTTGGATGTCAAACCATGATTTAATAGGGTTGTACCTTGAATATAATGATGAAGAAAACATCATTATTCTTGTATAAACTATTAAAATCTGAATATATACTTCATTTAAAGTTTGGACCACTTTTCACTCAAAGCTGTCAACAACTGTTGCTATTTTTCCTAATATCCCCTTATAGGTTTTAACTTTGTTTATAGCTCTCCACATAAAGACTTTATCTTTATCTTTAGAGTTATTTTGTGGTATCTTTTTTCATGAATCAACTCTTTATAATTTTCAATTCAACATTTACAAGTTACAAACCATAAATATATGCACTGAGCATAAAAGTGCATATCTTAAGGTTATCTCAATAAGTATTGGCCTTACAGCTATGAAATAAAATAGTCATATATGTAGTTTTTGATTAAGAATGTAACTGTGTAATTTAGCTCATATTGTTATTAATTTTTTCTGAGATGATCATTAATTTATTACTTTATTGGGAATTTGTGCTTGCTTTGAAATTATTATTTCAATTACAACTTTTGTGCAGTTGTTTTGTGCCCTTTTTAGATATTTGTTCATATCTCAAAGGCTCAACCTTTGAACCTTTATAGATCTGGAATACCCAACAAAAACTGGGTAAAAAATTGTAAACATCTTTTAGATCCCAGATTTGGCTAAAATATGAGCTGATTTTTGAGCCATTTTTCTTGAATCTTCACAAAGGTATAGAAGATTTAAGGATAGAATCTCACACCAAGTGGTACTATGGGATACCAGCCCACATAATTAATTTATGAGGTTTCAAAGCCAAAAAAACGTTCTTTATCCAGTAATTAGTCATAATAAAGGCTTCACCGTTCCATTCCAGACTTTATTGAGTTCCACTGGGGCAATTTATTAAACATAATTGAATTTGAAAGTGTCATCCCTTTCAATTGATGTTTTTATGTTGATTACTCATAGCTTTAGTAATAAGAGTCCCCAGAAACTTTCTTTACCTCATTGTATGAATTCTTGTTGTAGAAAATGTCTGAGCCTTTCATTGTTGAAGTGTTGCACCTTATGTGGTTCCAAAACCACATTTGGACACCCATAAAGGTTTTTTTGGTTGTTTTTAACCATAAAACAACCACCTGAGTGAAAAATTTCACTTTATCAACATGTCAAGTGCTTATCCATCCCTTTTAACCGTCATGATTTCAGATAAAAGGAGGCCTTCCTCCTAGGAAAACCCCCCATTATCTTATTGTCTTATTCTTACATGGTTAAAATTTCCTACACAGTGGTATCCCTTGATTTACCTTGGATATAATGATAATTGTAATTATTTTCTCAATGGAATCTTGGAGGCCAGCAGATGCTAGGAGAAGCCAAAGCTTTCAACAGACTTGTCACCACCATTTTTAACTGTTAGAGCCCTTTTAATTAATCTTAAAATACTATTTTATGTGTCACAGTCATAGTTTAATTTTGTAATTAATATTTCATAGCTTCTTAATAGACTCAAAATGACCAATTTTGTGGTTTATGTCCTCAATATCAAGGTGAAGGGGTATTTTTATCTACCAAATTTCAAGCAAAGGTTAATTTAACAAACTTTTCTGTACCATTTTTCAAGAGGGTCTTGGATCCAAGGATAATACCGTCACTTTTAATGAGAATTGGATGAAGATTTGTTAATATATCAATAAAGAATAGTAAGAAACTAAAAGCCATTCGTGGCTAAAAAATACATCAATATATTATCTTAATATAGAAGTGTATAGGAGGTTAAATGTACCAACAAGTAGGAATTCTGATTGTTAATTCTCACTCTTACAGGAAGAATAAAGCTGATAGGAATTAAAGTTATTTTATTGATCATTCCTTTAAACAGTGGTTAAAAAATTACCTTTATAGTTATTCCAAACTAGAATGCTGTAATAGGAAACAAAGAAAAATAAATATTCAATCACATTACTATAAATACACCAACTGACAAAAGGTAGGAATTGTCAGCCTGTGACTCCAAAATAGAGCACAAGCATGATAGCTAAAATAACAAAAATCAATGGCAGAGTAAAATACCACAAAAACATAGAGATGAGCCAAAACAGCTCCAAATTTATCCAAAAAAAGAGGGAATTCACTTCTCTCTAAATATATGGCCCCCATAATCATAGGAAAAAGAATGACAAATTTATTCAGGCTCAAAGCAGTTGGTGAGAATAAAACTTGCTTTTCAACTCTCATCTAAAATCTGGAGAATAAGGCTTAACCACAAGAAATGGGTGTTCAAATTGAATCTCTCAATCAGGAATATGCAATGGTACTAACTAAGCTTAGCTAGCATCAAAGCTACAGAATTTATGGCCCAATTAGACCAAAGAATTTTGAATAAAATATTCATCTCTAATCTAACCTCTACAGTTTTAGTGTGAGATACTTAAAGTGGGTTAATTTAGGGAGGAGCACAATGAGGGCTATTGGATGGTACAATTAATTTCCCCATAACCCATCTATAGGAAAAGGTATGGGGCAATAAAGGTGAATTCAGGATTTGAGAAAAATCCTTATCTGAATAATGGAAATTGAAATTGGTATAGCTTTTCCATATTCAATTTTAGCCATACCAAATGAGGGATCATTTTTTAGGCCACATCCAGGGATACACAATTAACAACGTTTTAGCTCAATTCTTGAAAACTGACAAAGGTATTGCAGTTTGAAATTTAAAATCCCACAGATGGGAAAATAAATTTTTACTGTGGGATACTTTCCCATATCCTTATATATAAGGGGTGAATTCAACAAAGGAGCTTGTTTATCCTTCAATACCGCATATTTTTTTCAAACATGGGGTCTTATACAGGTTCTTTACAGAATTCTATGTGCCATACACTGCGGAAGAGGGCTGTGTGGTCTACAGATAAACATTTTCACTCTGTATTGGTGAGAAATTCCCAGATGTGGTTTTGAAACCACCTCTGAGCCCAATACAGGTTATACAGGCTTTGTGAAATCCAGGGAATAGTCCTTGGGAGTGAAAACCCTTCACTTCCTCCATTTGAAACTGGCTAGAGGCCCTTTTCACCAATTTTCATGATAAAAATAAATATTTCTCTGCCCAAAAGAGGATGCCTATCTTGCTATTAGATTACTATGTAGTAAAACTGTGAAAAACAGTTATACGCTTGGAAATAATTGTGTTATACTTATATTCTTAGTATTTTACTTCTTTGTTGTAGTCAACAAACTGATAACCAGTGCATCATAGGCTTTCAGAAGTGCTTACCACCACTATTTCTCATAGTAAAGCCCTTAAAACTCTTGTCAGAATTATTTTCTGTTATCATATTATTTGTCATAGTCATAGTTAAAGCTGTAAATAGCCTTATTATAGATTTAACATAGAATCAACCTGACACATAATGAAATTGTTTAAGTAAAAACACCTGTCTTAATCACTTGACGGGATGGAAAATAAAGATTATGTGGAGACTTCAGAGGACTAAACAATACACCAAGGCTGAAAGGTACCCTATACCAAGGATACACCATCCTCTGAATAAGCTTTAAGAAGCCAAATACATTACCAAAGAGGATTTTTTAGAGGCTTTCACCACAATGGAGGTAAACCAAACTCTATGAAGTTAGTCAGAATCATATGCCACATGGGAATATATGAGTACACCAGAATTCTATTTGGCATCATGAATGCACCAGCCCATTTTCAAAAGATGATGGACACAATATTTCAAGATGGAATATTGGAAGGATGGATGGGAATAGATATTTATGATATAAGTATATATTCAGAGACATGGGAACACCATATGCACTAAATAGACAGAGCCTTGAGTAAGTTCACACTCATTAAGCTGAAAATCTCACTCAAAAAGTGTAATTTTGGCCAACAAGAACTATTGGTGCTGGGACATAAGGTCTCAGGCCTTAGCCTGCCTATAGCCCAAAATAAAGTAGCAGCAGTACAGCAGATTTCAGTACCAAGGAACATCAAGTAAATGAAACATTTCCTTTTTTGCCAGATTCTGAAGAAACCACACAAGAGACTTTACTAACATAACTACAGCTTATGCAAATTATGTTCAAAAGATGTAGATTTATGAGATAACCATGGAAAGGAGGTATTAATATGAGAGGAGCAAAAATCAACTCACTAATTCACCTGTACTTATGTTACCTTACTTTGAATTAACATCAAAGCTGTACATAGATGAAGCTTGTATTCAAGGACTAGGAGCAGCCCTTAAACAGAGACAAATAGTAGATGGTGAACCCAGGGAAGGGGTAATATGCAATATTTTCAGCAAACTAAAAGTCTCAGAAGCCAGGTATGGAGCAACTCAGAAAGCATATTTATTTCTGGTATGGTCTCTATAAAAACTCCATTCCCACTTGGAGGGTTCATTATTGAAATTATACACAGACTGCACTGCACTAAATTCTTTTCTCAACATGAGAATACCAATAAGCCCATGTCAAGGTAGAAATTAGCCATCCAAGATTATAGGGGAACTCTGACCATCATATACCAGTATGGAAAGAGCCAGATCAATTCATATATCCTTAGTAAATGGTAACTAGATAATGTCAAGAGAACCCTAGATTATTACCCAGAAGTACCCTCTAGGATCCCTATCCATTTCATCAAAATAGATAGGAAGAGAAACTTTAAATTCTCAGAATGGGCACCAGGAAGTGGTGCCCCAGATACTGACCATATTGGAACAGAAGAGACAGAAACACCAATATCAGGGATAAGATCTTCTGAGCTCCACGATGAACCTTTTGACTTTGTTAACAAATATTATGCAGAACACAAATAGTGTAGCATATTAATTTAACTCCTTGAACAAAACTATAGGATCCCAAAACTGGAATCCCAATTAGAGGAAACTTGGTTATGGGACTATAAGGAAAACAAACTTTCCCTTATAGGTGGAATTCCCTATGACAGAGGAAAACACACTATTGCCCTCACAGTGATAAATAGAGACCAGGTCTCACTGATACTCCAAGAATACAGTGAATTCCTATACATGGGACACATGATTTAAGATAGGACCAAAGAGAGAATAGCAATCACAGCTTGGTGGTGTCAGTAGGAACAGGAGTTGAGTGAATAGACTAAAAGGTGTTAAAGGTTCCAGAAGTAAAACAGAAAGAATGGGAAAGGTTTGTACTATTCCAACATATAGAGGAGCCCAAACACCCATGGGAAATCATTAACTTTGACTGGGTGATGGGACTTCTCCCAGAAGCCAAATAAAATTTAAATGCTTTCCTAGTCATAGCGGACAGGATTAGAAAAAGTGTCAGATGCCTACCATGCCACAAAGCAATACAGCTACTGAGACAGCTTTGTTATTCTGGTATAACATCATACCTACATATGGAGTACCTAGGATTAGAATTAGTTCCAGGGACCTAAAATTCACATCAGAACTTTGAACCCACATCTATGATATGCTTAGGACTAAACTCAAATTTTCTTCATCTTCCCATGCAAAAGCAGATGTACTGGCTGAAAGGATCATTCAGAAAATGGGGGAAATAATTAGAATCTTATTTTCCTATGGCATGGAATACAAAGATCATGAATGGCACACCTATAGCTGGGTTACACTTCTACCAGCTATACAACTGACTTAAAACACCAGCCAACACTCTATCACAGTAAAATCACATTCTATGATAGGGAAAGGGGGTAAACCCATATTTCCTGTGGATAACGTGAAGAAAAATCTTATAAACATCCACCATGCAGCCAAAGATTTCCATGATATGAGTAAAAGAGCATGTGGCACAGCAGCAAGATGCATATATGAGGCAAATTAATATTACAAGCAGAGGTATGACACGATTCACAAGGAACCTGACTTCAGGGAAGGTGACTAAGTGCTTGGGTCTACCTTGAAAGTCAATTATATCAAATTTCCCAAGAAAATGAGAGAAACATTTGTGGGACCATTCACCATCATTATCTTGATAGGGAAAAATGCAGTGGAAGTCAAACTCACAGAAGAGCTCTCTAGGAAACACCTTGTGTAACCAGTGAGCTTAGTCAAACTATACCACAAGACCGGAGAAGATAAATTCACTTCAAGGAAAGGAGTTGCACTCCATAGAAAAGATTGGAAGTGGAAAACTCCCCTGACCAGCTGAAGAAGATAATCAAGGGCAGGGAGATCAGACTCAATGGGAAAGACAAAATAAAGGATCTGGTCATATTTAAGAACTAGACAGCTGAGAAAGACAAATGGTTTGCAGAAGATTCCATACTAGATGGTGACCTTCAAATGCAAAGATGCAGAGCCTCTAGGAGGGCTTAACAGTTTAATCAATAATCAGCCCTTTTTAGGGGGAGGATATGTCAGCCTTTGACTCAAATCCAGAGCACAAACATGAAATTCAAAATACCATAAAGTACTGGTAGAGAAAAAAATCACCAAAAACAGAACTGAGATTAAAGAGGTCATAATTTGTATCAAAAGAAAAAGGAAACCATCTCTTTACAAACATATAAGTCCCATAGCCATAGGACAAAAAACAACAAACTTATTACTTTTCAAAGCAAGAACTGAGCATAAACCTTAATTTTCACCTCTCATCTCAAATACAGATAAAGAAGAAGAATCCCATTAAATGGTTGTTCAAATTCAATTCCTCAGTCAGGACTATCTAATGGCACTAGTCAAATTAAGCTTGCATCAGAAGTACAGAAAATATGGCCCAAATGAAGCCAAATAATGCTGAACAAAATATTCACCTCCCATCTAAATTCTACAATTTTAGTGTGAGATAACCCAAGCGGGGATTTTATTGAAATAGAAAAATATGCACTTTTATATGGTTTCATCTCTTTACTCATAACTCATATAGAAAACAAGTTATGGAGCAAACAAACTCTATACAGTCTTTAAGGAAAATCAATATCTGAATAATGGAATTAAAAAGTGGCAGAAATTTGACATATTTAATGTTCACCATAAAAATATCCAGGGCCACAAATAAACCAAATTATATCTCATTATCTTAAAAACCAACAAAGGTATAACAGCTTTAAGATCAAAATCCCAATACTGTGGGATACTATCTCATACCCTTGATTATGAGGTGTCAATTCTACCAAGGAGCTTTTTAATACTTCAATAACTCATTGTTTGGCTATTATGGGGTCCCCATACAGAATCTGTACATAATTCTATGAAGCATAAACATCAGAAGAGGGTTGTGTTGTCCCCAAATGAAGATTTTCACCCTGTATTGCTGAAAGGTGCCCAGATGTGGTTTCAAAACTACATCCAAATGCAATACAGGTTATATAGGGTTTGTTAGAACCAAAATCCTGTTCTTAGAAGGGAAAAAAATTTATTCCTCCTATGTGGTGAGGATTAATTGTCTTTCCACCCAGTTTCAGGATTAAATGGGACCTTTCTCTGCCCAAAAGGGGAATCCCCATTCTGATCCTGAATTCCTACATAGTTCACATGCTTATCAACCATCATACCCTTGTAAAAAACCAGGTATAGCTAGAATCTCAATTATTTTGGTCTTTATCATAATAAAAGTACTTATAAAGCGTCACCCAGGGCTTTTAATAATGCTTGCCACCACTATTTTTCCATGGTAAAGCTCCTAATACCATTGATAAATATTTCTTTATTAATTTATATCCATATCACTGTCATAGCTAAAGCTTTAAGTACATTTATTATCCCTTTATCATAGAATTAGCCTCACAGGAGTGATCTCCAAACAGTATCAGGATTTTGTGAAACTTCAATGTTGACTTTACAGAGGAGATGTATCATCATTAATCAAATTGGACTTTTGTGTTTTTCCATAATTATAGGTCTCTCTGTACAACAAAGGCTCCATTATGTATGGTATAAAATGATAAGAATCAAGAAAGATAGGTATTTCTCATTCTAAATGATTCTCTAATTGTAAAATTGGGTTTTTAAAACTGTGTTGTTCCTTTATTTAAATAAGATAGATACAAAGAAGAAAGGATTTATTAAAAAAGAATGATGTGCATGTCTGTTTCAGTAACCTTATTTGTCTAAAAATAGGTGTACAATAAATAATATTTATCAATAAAGTCTTGTGTGAGAATGGATAGAGAAGATCTTCGTTTGAATCCATTTCAAACTGTTTGATTGATTAATCTTAAGAAATAAAGCTGTCCCAAATACTGATTGAAATTATTTCAGAAAAATAGTTGTTTTATTACATTGATTAGTCTAAATATAAATTTTTTGCCTTGAGAAAAATTTCTTAATATGCTACATACCTTGCTATATGGATTCCAATTGATTATTTTGGGGTTAGTTCCATTAACAAGGAATTGAGTAACCCTTAGTTTCAGCCTGTGACCAAAACCAGAGCACAAGCATGACAGCCAAATACCATAAACCAATAGTAAAGCCAAGATACCATTAAAACATGGAGCTGAGCCAAATCAGCTCAAAAAATCTCAAAAGAAAGGGAAAACCCACCAATTTCCAAATACACAACTCCCATCATAATAGGAAAAGGAATAACAAATTTATTCCTGCTCAAAGTTGTTGCTGAGCATAAACCTTAATTTTCACCTCTCATCTGAAATCCAGAGGAGGAGCCTTAACCCCATCAAATGGGTATTCAAAATGAACCTCTAAGTCAGGGCTATCCAATGCCATTAGGAAAATTGAACTAGTACCAGAAATACAGGAGTTATGACCAAAATAAGGTCAAATAAGAGTGAATAAAATATTCACCTCCTATCTAGCTTCTATAGTTTTAGTGTGAGATACCAAAAGTGGGGTATTTTTGGAAATTGCACAATCAGGGCTATCCAAAGGTGCCATGAATTTTCCCATATCTCATCTATAAAAAACATTATGGGGAAAACAAGGTCCATACAGATCTTCAGCAGATCATACATATGCTCAAAAAGTCTTGTCCATGGAATAAATTTTCCATATTTAATAATAGCTATTTCAAATGAGGTAACATTTTTTAAACAACATCCAGGGCTACAAAATGAACCAACTGTGCACTTGATATCTCTAAAACCGACAAAGGTATGGCAGTTTTAAGGTCAAACTCCCACAATTAGACCAATAGCTCTTTACTGTGAGATAATATCCAATAGCCATGATTATGAGGTGTCGAATAGACAAAGAAGCATGTTTATACTTCAATAAATCATAGTTCACTAAATACTGGGGACCCATAAGGGTTCTGTACAGCATTCTACATGTCATACATGTCAGAAGATAGCTGTGTGGTCCCCAGATGAAAGTATTCACCCTGTATAGGTGAAAACTGCCCAGATGTGGTTTCAAAACCACATCTGAGCCAATACAGACTATAAAGGCATTGTGAAAAACGCAGGCTAGTCCTTGGAAGTGAAATATCTTCACTTCCTCTACAGTGAAAGGTCTAGAGCACTTTTCCACCCAAGTTTAGGATAAAAAGGGGCCTTTTCTCCACCAGAAAAGGTTTCCTCATTCTTATCTTGAATTCCTATGTAGTAAAACTGTCAAAAATAGTTATACTATTGGAAAATAATCATGTTATACTTTGGACTTTACTATTGTAATTCTTATCATAGTAACCCATATGGTAAGACTGCACCCAGGTCTTTCAACAGTGCTGACTGTCACAGGGACTCTTATGGAAGCAAGAGGGCCTGGCACTAAGGAATCAAGAACTCACTTGGAGGGCTCCAAAGATATAACGAATAATAAAGATTTAATTTCTTCAAAGAAGTAGAAGGGAAAAGAAAAGTATTTCAAAGATAAAAGAAAAGATAAGAAGCCAAAGGCCAAAGATAATAAAAGAAGCCAAAGGCCAAGAAGCCAACCAAGTAAATCCTCAATTCACTGTTTCAACCTGCCAGAAAAGGGAATGGAATTAGTAAAGGATATGACCACCAATATCCACTGACAGGCAAGGAAGAAAAGAGAAAAGGTTCTGAATGACTGACTTAAGATTATCAGTATTAACTTTAATAAAGTAAAAGAAAATAAATATAATAATAAATCCAACTTATTAATTAACTGGGGCCAAAGTCCCCAGGTGCTGCAAGGTAGCCAGTATATGTGAAAAGCTGAAAGACTGATCATGGAAGGTGAATCACCAGCTGTATTGTCTGAATAGGGTCCATACAGATCTGGCCATCTTGAAATTTGAACTGTGTGATCAAATTCCCACAGTGGAATATTAATTGGGCCAACTGGGCCAAGTACATACAGGTTGATTGATTGAAGCCTGTATGGACCAATTGAGTTGTCCAAGGAGTATTGAAATACTTGATGCCTTGAAAACTGAATTGAAATAATGTATAACCTCTGAGAGTGGCCCTTGAAATAATCCTGAATGAAATTTACAACCCAACTCCTGCAGGGCTAGATGGTTGGGATCCTTGAATGGTCTTTGGATTGCCGCCATGGATTGCCATACTGATGAGTTAAGAAATCCTCCTTCGAAATGGTCATTGGATTTTGGCACCTTGATTCAGAAAGATTTAATTGGGTCCTGAAAGTGTCACCATTGAGTTTCCCAGCAAAAAGGGTGCATAATGGTATATAATACCATATATGCACCACTCCTGCAACCTTCAGTATGGGGTGCATGGAGGAGTGAAAGAATTCCCCTTAAGGTGAGGCTAAAGATTGAACTGAGCTGATCTGGTGGCCTCTGGTTGATTCCAGAGGCCATGGGCTGAAAAGTGGTCCAGGGTGGATATTGGCCAAAACTGGGTCCTGAGGGTCTTATGGGCATTTTGGGTTTTGATGGAATTTGGGGCCAAGATTGGCTCAGGTGGGCCCAATGGTTGTTTGAGACCCACCTGGCCTTGGAGGCTGATGGGCTGCCGCCCTTTTGCCCCTTTTGGCCCCATTGGATTAGGCCAAAAGGGGCCTAAATGGCCCACAGACTGTAGAAGCTGTGGGGGGCCTAAATGGCCCAAAAAGGCCATTTAGGCCCTGGACCCCCTAATGAAAAGGGGTGGCCCAGGAACCATGATGATGGCTGGGGGGCCCAGAACCCCCCTAGAAGGCAGAGAGACCCCCCAGGCCCAAAACAAAGATAGAGGCCTGGGGGTTGGGGATCTGAGAATTGGCCAAGGAGGCCAATGATGGCAGGATAAGGCCTGAGGCCATAAAGGGCCAGGGGATAGTGATATGGACAAAATGCCATAGAGCACCAGAAGGGGTCAAATTGGCCATGAAGATATGGTGTGGCCAATTGGCCCCAAATTGGTCCCAGGTTGGAATTGCTGCAACACCAATGGAGAAGGGTCATTCTTCATGGTTGTGACAGTACCCCCCCTACCTAGAATGGTGAGCTCCTGAGCGCAAAGATAAGGTAAAAGCCTGTTGAGGCTGTTGAGACAGATTAGATGTGGGGATTCCAGAGGTTTTTGAATCTTGAAAAGAAAATTTGAACTGATAAAAGTGTTGGCATATGAGTTGAGGTTGACTTGGTCTTCTCTTGACATTTGGCTTCAAAATGTTGAAGATATGATTTTGGAGTAAAGATTTTGGCATTAAGATTTATGAGAAAAGAAATTTAAAAAGATATTAAGAATCAAAAAGTAAAAGAAAGAAAAAGAAAATAAAAAAGGAAAATGAATTTTGAGGGAGAGTCCAATCTTCATCACGTATTTTGACAATTGATTTTGAAAGTGGCCAATGTTCTGGATAACAGAATTTGATGCCAGGTGCTCACAGAGTTGCCTAGGTGATGTTTTGAAAGATTGTAGACCCCTCAGGGAAGTGCACACCAGGAGAGGAACTTACTTTTGGTAGTTACCAATCCTGCCAGTGCCCTAAATAGGAAAAGCTTTGATAAAAGAATGTGTTGAAGGGATAATATCTTGGGAAGGAAAATAAGAAAGGAATGGTCCATTTGCCCAAGTTTAAATGGCCATAAATTGGAATCGATGTTGAAAGGAAGGCCAAAAGATCTGTGTCCAAATTGCAAAGTGCTCACAGAGTAGCCAAGGTGATGCTTACAACAGAAAAGAGTAGAATACCCCTAAAGGTGCATACCAGGAGTGGGACTTCCTTTTTGTAATTCCTCTCCGCACCAAGCACAATAAAAATTCCAGCTTTTGAAGAATTGGATCCTGGCTTGTCAGGATACAAATAATGAAAATATTTGACAAGTTTAGGATAATTCATGAGGTTTTCAGCTGGTTCCCATGTGGATCTTTCTGAGGCTTGACTGAAACCTTTCCATTCCACCAGATACCATAGCTTTGTCCTCTTGAGGTTTGAATCCAGTATTTGAGAGACTTCCCATTCCTCTTCTTTTTCAATGATGACTGGGAGAGGAGGCTCTTGATGCCGATTTGGGATTGTTGATGTCTTGACTGGCTCCAAGAGTGAAATATGGAAGACTGGGTGGATGGATTTCCATTGAGATGGAAGCTTGAGGTGGTAAGCATCAGTACTGAATTTCTTCAAGATTGGAAAAGGACCCAACCATCTTTCAGACAGTCTTTTGGTTGGTCTGGTTGATTTGATGTTCTTGAAAGATAGCCATACCATGTCACCAGGATTGAAAAGAGGCAGACTTGCTCTATTATTATCTGCATACCTCTTAAACTGGTTTATGGCAACTTCAAGTTCTCTCTTGAGATCTTGCTGTAGTGATTGGACCTTTGTGGATAGCTTTCCAGAAGGAGTATCTTGTGTGATGTGAACTGAGTCAAATTGTGGATCTCTTCCATAAACAGTAAAAAACGGGGATTGCTTGGTTGAAGAGTGATCAGAATTATTGTAGGCAAATTCAGCCAGAGTGAGCCAGGTGTTCCAATCATCTTGATTATAACTGACATACATCTGAAGATACTCTTCTAGTGTCTGATTCACCCTCTCTGTCTGTCCATCAGTTTGGATGGTAAGCAGTTGACAAATCTCTTGAAATCTTGAGCTGATGACAAAGATTGGTCCAAAAAGAAGAAACAAAAAGGGGACCTCTATCACTGACAATGCTTGAAGGAAGGCCATGCTTTGAAAAGATATTCTTAATGAATAAATGGGCCAAATCTAGTTAAGTGATTGAAGACATTGTTGTAATAAAAACCGCCATTTTTGAGAATCTGTCCACCATGACAAGGATTGAGTCAAATGTATTGGACAATGGCAGTTGAGTGATAAGTTCCATTGAAAGACAATTCCAAGGACCATTTGGAATTGGAAGAGGTTTGATGAGTCCATCCTTCTTATGATGGATATTCTTTTTTCTTGAACACTATTTACAGGATGAGACATAATCCTTGATGAATTGAGTCATACCAGACCAGTGGAAATCCCGCTTGACAAGCTTGAGAGTCTTCTCTTGGCCAGGGTGTCCAGCTAGAGGAGAATCATTATGCTTTTGAAGAATACTGAGTTGAATTGTGGGGTCATTTGGGACCACCACCCAATATTTGAAGAGAAGACGTTGGGAAGAGCAATCAAGAGAATAATCCTGAATGGATACCTTTTCCCAATTCTTGAAGAATACTTTGGTACAGAGAGTCTTCCCATAGAGCCTTCTGAATTGAATTGTTCAAATTTGAAAAAGATTCCACCTGGACTGCACAATATCTTGAAGGTTGTACTTCATCCTGCTTGATGAGATGTTGAAATTTCATTGGATTCTTGCTAATGATATCCTCCTCCCTCTGCGGATAGACGTCGTCACCACGTGATAAGGCATTTGGAAGAATAGCTAGGAAGCCAGGGTGGTAAGTGATTGAGAAATGGAATTCAGAAAGGAACTCAGCCCAGCGGGCTTGACGGCAAGTAAGCACTTTTGAAGACATAAATTACTGAAGAGAGGAATTATTGGTGAGAACTTCAAAAGGAGAGGACAGAGAAAGAAGAAAAGCCCTCCAGCACTTGAGAGCCCAGACTATGCCAAGGAGTTCCTTGTCATGAATCTCATAGTTGAGCTCTTCTGGGATAATCTTGCAGCTGTCAAATGCAATGGGATGTTTTCCTGAATCAGAGACCTTACTCAGTACAGCACCCAATGCATAATCAGATGCATCAGTCTCTACAATGGTGGGTAGAGAAGGATTGAAGTGGGAAAGGATTGGAGCGGTGGTGAAAGCCTCTTTGAGTTGGTGAAACTAACTGAGAGCTTCCTCATTGAGGGGAAAACAGGAAGCTTTCTTGAGGAAACTGGTGAGTGAACTGATCTTCTTTGAATAATTCTTGATAAAACGGCGGTAGAAGTTGGCGAAGCCAAGGAATGATTGAAGAGACTTGAGGTTTCTTGGAGGTGGCCAATTGAGAATCTGCTGGACTTTTGCTTGGTTGATCTTGAGGCCTTGAGAATAAACAACATAACCAAGGTATTCTAAACTAGAGACATGAAATAGGAATTTTGAAGCCTTAGAAAGAAGGTGATTGGTTCTGAGTCTGGAGAGAACAGTGAACACATGAGTGACATGTTCTTCCTCAGATTTGGAAAAGACCATAATGTCATCCACTAAACCACAAAATAAACATCAAGAAGGTCTTGGAAAATATCATTGACAAGATTCTGAAAAGCGGCAGGTGCATTGGTGAGCCCATATTTAGTTCTGAATCATGTCAAATTTTCATCATCCTCCTTGATTCTGAGCAAGTTATATGCACCACCCAAATCAATCTTGGAGAAGATAGAAGAACCATTAAAGACATCAAGAAGCTGATTCATAGGAGGAATAGGATACTTGTTCTTCCTATTAACAGCATTGAGTTTGCGGTAATCAACACACAAACAAAGGCCACCATCTTTCTTTTTGACAAAGAGGACAGGTGCTCCTGTCAAAGAGGAGCTTGGCCGGATGAAACCTTTCTCTACATTCTTGGAAATTTAGGCCCTGAGTGTATCTGACTCTTGTTTGGATAAAGAGTAGATCACCCCAACTTGAGGTAGAGACCCCTCCAGCTCAATATGATTATCACAGGTGTGGTGAGGAGGAAGTTTCTCTGCTTTCACCTTGGAGAATACATCCAAATATTGGTGATAAGTAGAAGGAAAAACCTTCATCATGGTTTCTACTTCTTCTGGCTATTCCTCTTCATCCCACAACTCTTCCAGGGAGTCATGATAAGATGAAGGAGGGAGGTCCATATTCCCAAAGAAGAGATGAAGTGAAGATAAAGAATTATCTTCTCCAAAATCTTGAATCTCTTTGAAGAATTAATCTGCAGATAATGGTAATGACTGAGAGGAACTTATGGAAGGAATATAGACAGAAGATTGGAATGATGGTGTTCTAGAATCACCAACCAGAGCTGAATATGATTTGGCAGAAGAAAGGTCATTACAGAAGGATTTACAAGGATAAGAATAGTCCTTATGATCAGAATTAAAGGTGATCAGCCCTTCCATCCAATCAATAGAAAGATTAAAAAGATTTAGAAAGTCAAAACCCAATATGAGGTCTTCTCCCTTGGGAGTGTTGATGACTAAAAATTCCCATTCAAAGCTTGGGAAGGAGGGAGCTCAACCATATATTTAGTATGGCGAGTCACAAATAAGGAAGGGGACTCAGAGGAGTCCAAAATGATAAGAGGAATCTTCTCTGGAAGTTCTGACAAGTCAATGAGTGCTTGTGAACAAACTGCTTTGCAATAAATCAGTGTGTAGCACCAGAATCAATGAGAATACTGTAAAAAAGCATCAGAAAGAGAAGAAAAAACAAAACATTTAAGAGAATTCTTGACACCAGTATTCAGAATGCACAATTGTGCTCTGGATGGAAAACAGTGAAGACCATTGAACACAACATGATCTTCACTCAGGCTTTTCCCTGGCTGGGAAAACTGCCTGATGGTTGGGTAAGCTTCTTTTGAGGCCTTTTGATACAGGACTCAAGACTATGCTTCCCAGAACAATAGGTGCACAAGCCCTCCTTGATTCTTCTTTCTTTTTTAGAAACTTTCAACTTGAAGTACCTATTCAACAAGGAAGAATGGGGCTTGTCCCGCTATTGAGCATGAAAATTCTTATTCTTATGACTTGAGCTTGAAGAATTTTGATGATGAGAAGAGTTTGACTTTGAGGCTTCAGGCTTCTTCTCTTGATGATGATTCTTCTCCTTTTGCCTCTCATGGTACCTGGTATCAAGTTCCAGGCTGACGTCCATTAAGTCTTGAAGAGAATCAATATTTGAAGGATGGGAGGCCAATTGATCCAGAATCCTGGAGGCCAAACCCTTCCTGAAATGATGAATAGGAGCCCTTTCACCCCAATCTCCAATTCTTGAAACCAAACTTGTGAAACCAGCAATTTATAAGGCAACATGCCCTCCTTCCTTCATTCTAAGGCCATCCAACTCTGCTTCAGATTTTCTAACTTCATTTGGGTCCCCAAATAAAGTGAAGAGTTGGGATTCAAACAATGGCCAAGAATTGAGGAGATAACTTGAGTCTTGAGTATTGATATTGGAAGAATAAGGCTCAATCCATTTTGCAGCCCTGCCACTTAAAAATGAAGTGGCATAAAGAACTTTCTTTCTGTCTTGAGAGAAATTTTCCGGGTCATTATGAAAGATAAGATGTCAAGACTGAATTAAACTTCCAACTTTGACGGGTTGAGTCCCATAAAAACATTCCAGTGCCTTAATAGATGGAGTCTTGAAGGCTGGTGGTCTGGAAGCATCAGAAGATGCAGCTGCTTGAAGATTGGCCATAATTTGGGTCATTTGCTGCATGATGGCCAATAAGGATGGTTCAGTCTGGTGAGAGACAGGCTGATCAGACTGGGCTAGAGTTTGTCCTCTGATGCTTTCATATGCTCCCACAGGAGCAGGAGCAGCCTCAGTGCCATAAGACTCTCCCTCTTCCACAGAATTCTCCTCCTCCTCTTTACCATCTTCACCTGGACCTCTAAAAGTGGTCCTTGACATTCCTGGAAAACTACCAACCACTCCTGAAAAAGAATTTGATCTTCTTGGTGTGGTATTCCATACCATTTTTTTCACCAGGCTCAAGCTCATAGTACCCTATAACAGCAGGAAATCCAGCCTACAGGCAGACTTGCACTCAAAATTTACACCAAAAGGTCAATTTTACAGCAAGAAGCTGGATTTAACTCATAAAACCATGGCACAGGCACCACAGGGAAGGGTATGTGTTTAAATAAATTATTCAATTTCATTATTCATATGTAAAAATCAAGTTACATATAGTAAACTAGTTACAAGAAATAAGGTACCACCCTTTAAATTACACACCCCACCCAGCTTTACACCCCCTTACAGCCACAGGACTCATGCAGGAAGAAAATGACACATGCATTAGCTACACAGCCAACTTGCATTCAAAATCACATGATGCAAAGCTCAACTCCATGGAATTCCTGCAAGTCATTTATAACACAGCCACAGGAGTACCTTATCTTATATCCTCAGTAACCCCACTTAAAACCTTAAAACAGAATCATAATTATTTACACCACTCATAACCTCATGCAAACCAAAGCTAGTTACAACAGGCTGCATGCAGTACACAATTCTAATTAAATCTCAACCATATGACTATGCACAGCATGTGTCAAACTCAAAAATCACATCATCTCATACATCACAGTAAATTCATCAGTGCAAGAAATTATCACCTGACCTCATTTTAAAGTTCAAAAAGAAGAAAAACAACCATGACACCTGCATAAATTACACAGCCATTTCTACCCAACCTAAAATAGGACATATGCAAAGGAATTACAAGGTAATCATGTGATACTGCATCCACCAACAGAATATCATGTGACAGAAGAAAGGCTGTGCACAAGAAAACTCCTCAGCCAAAATTGAATCACCTCATGTATGCAAGGAAAATTTAAGAATATCACATCATAATTAGTTCACCAAAAGACAATCATGTGATAAATGGAGGCTGTGCAGAAAGAAAATTATCACCAAACCTTAAATCACCTGACCCATGCAAGAAAGGTCCTCACCAAAAATGGAGTCACATGATGAAATCAAGAGGAATTAAAGTGGAAAAAGACAGCTCCCATGGAGGGCCCTCTAGGCTCCCAAAAGGTATAAATAGAGGGGCTCTCTCCCCCCAAATTTCAAAATCCCCCCCATGAAAATTATATCCCATGCACAATATATCCTCTGCACATTACAAGCACAGGAATAAGTCATCCCTCATCTGGGAGGTAGTCCAGCAAATTATAGTGAACTTACTTGCCCAGTAGCTGAAGCTCAGTGGAAGTATAGTGTTCAAGATTGCCCAGTAGCTAAGCTCAGTGGAATCTTAGTATTAAAAAAAAATAATTAAAAATTATTATTAAAAATTACCCAGTACCCAAGATTAGGGTTACTACTTTATTAAAATATTTTATCCAGTAAAATTAACACCATTAACAAGACTTAAAAAAAACAAAAATAGCTTACCCCTTTAAAAATTCAATATCAAAGAACCTTACCTCTTAAATTCAACAAATAAAATTTTATCTTATTATTAAACACTCTTAAAAAAATAACAAACCTTTAAAAAATCATTTTACTCTATTATAACTATACCTTAACAAAATTACCTTTATCAACACCAATCAAATTTTCCAGAAAACCTTAAATAACCCATCCTACCAAGGAATTATAACCAAGAAGAAACAACTCACCTCAATTTCACCAAAAACTATTAAAATCAAAACAGACAAGTATTTCATTAAATCTAAAAATTAACCAAATTACTGACATTATTTTTCATATTATTTATTGAATAGGTCTGATCTGAGACTGCTGAATTTTGTCTTCTGCAGTTGTAAAGCCACTTACTAATTTTATTTTGGTTTGTGAGCTCCAAGGAAGATTTTGTTCAGTATTTTAGGAGGGGCAGGCAATACACCCTTGCCACCCTTGGTTACAGGAGTTATTAGCAATTCAAAACTAGTTACCTGTGATTTCCCCCTCCAGGTACTGCCTCATTTTAATCCCACACAAGAGGAGTTCCCACATCTGGTGTCCCAACAGTGGCTAGATAACCTCAACTTCAATAAAAATTAAATTGAAATAAATAAAAAAAACTTAACTACTCCAGAATATCTTTTACAACAAAAACTGGAGTCAAATAATCAAAATCAGCAAAAACCATCATCTCAAGAATCTGAATCATCAACTCACTCTGACCATTACTATTATCCACCAAAGCAAGAAACAGAACTAGGGGAGGAATAAAATAAATATTCCAATTTCCCTATTGCAACACCAAGAACCAATAAAAGGGACTTGAAGGTTGTGGAGAAATTTTTCCTTGATCTCCTTGAAAGAAATAAAATCAATAACTCAATACCAGAATCAAAGGAAGAAATAAATCAATCAAAAATGGATAAACCTTCATCATCAAAATTACCTGGTAGTATTGAAGAAATCCAGGAAGAAAACTTTAATGAAGAAACTGTTGAAGGACAGGAAGAAATGTCTTCAACAGAGAGACTCCAACAGAAGATGCTAGAAATGCAAGCAGAATTACTAGCACTAATCAAAAAGAAAGGCAAAAATAAACCATCAAGTTATACTCCACAAAATAGTCCACTTGAAGAACAGAACACCCTTCCAAGATCATTCAGGCCACATGGATCACCTTCACCTTATCCTAGACCCATGGCCACATCAACACCTTATACAGAACAAAGACAAAGTACCTTACCAAGAAGATTAAACATTTCTGCCCAAATGCCAACTCCATTACATCAAGAAATTCCAAGAAACACTACTCCAATAGTGAAAATCAGAGCCAAGGACTATAACTTGTGGTTTGATGGAAAGGATGTTGAAAGATTCATCAAGAAAGTTGAGAATATTGCAGAAATTGAAGGAGCAAGTGGAAGAGACATTGCAAGACAAATAGCATTTTGGACAAAAGATGAAGAAATCAGTTATCATATTGAAGGAATGCCGGGATATGAAACAGCTGATTGGGATCAATTGAAAGTGGATATGAAAAGAAGATGGGGAACAGTCTCACCTGAAAGAAGATACAGATTATCCTCAATCACTGAATTATTCACAAAAACTCAACAAGAAGGTGGAATAAGAAACATGACTCAATACAGAAAATTCATTGGGGAATATGAAGCAATCATCACTTACCTCAAAAGATACCAATATATCCAAGGTGATATCAATCATAACCAGGAAATATTGGCCAGCCTTTCCACTAGTGTTCAAGAATCAATTTACAAAGAAATGATTAAAGACAGAGCTATGGTTCAAGCCTTGGATGGAGGTTATATCATTCCAAGATTGGATATTTTGAAATTATACATTGAACAAGACTTGGAGGCCAAGGTACTTATTCAACAAAAAGAATTCTCTAAACCAAAACCTCCAGAAAAGAAAACAAGATTTGAGGATGAAAGCTGGGATGAAGTTTTAAAACAAGTAAAAGAACTCACCCAAAAGATCAAAAATCCTCCACAACCAGAACCTCAGCCAAGAAATGAGGGAAAAGAATCAGTTAAAGAAGTTTTAAATCAGCTTAAAAGCCTTTCAGAAGCAGTGAATCCACCAAGAAGGAATTGGAACAACAATCAAGAGCAAAGATTACCTCAAAATAATCAGCCATATAGGCCAAGGAATCCTTTACCACCATTTTCATCCAGTTATCAACCATACATACCAGCTCAAATGGCTCCAAGACCACCAATGAAATGTGCTTACTGCAAGGAAGAAGGACATTCAGCAACTAGATGCACTCACCTTGCTGAAGATTTAGACAGAAGAATTGTCAGAACCCAAGGAGCATCTTACCTCTTCCCCAACTATCAGAGAGTACCTATGGAAGGAAATGAAAGTGCCAAAGACATAGTCAGGGCCTTTGCAAAAGAACAAGCAGAACTCAACAAGAAATTTATGGAAAAACCTATTGTCAAAGAAAAACCAGCAGAAGAGGTTAAGCCCACTGAAAAGAAATCAGAGGATAAATCAACCTCAATTGCACATGTTGAAGATTGGTCAAACTGGAAACCACCTACCATTTCCTCAGCCAATGACCCTTTTGAATCACACATTGGATTAAGACAGACAAAACAAAGGTTGGAAAGACAATCCCAAAATCAAGAGCCAAAGAAGAAAGCAGAAATTCCAGGAACTTACATTGAAGAAGAAAAAGAGGAAGAAAGAGTAATAATTCCCACCAAATTCCAAAATTCAAATATTCCAAAACCAGACCAACCTGAGGAGGAAATTGAAAATATTGCCAATAAGAATGAAGATGATGAGATTCCCAAAGAAGAAAAGAAGTTTAGAAAACCTCAAAAGAAACAAGTTGAAACTAAATTGGAAATTGACAAAATTATTAAGAAAATTATGCAACAAAAAATCAACCTTACCATTGAAGAAATCTTGAGGATGTCACCAAATTTTGTTCATAAATTACAAGAATTATCAGAAAAAGACAAAGAAAATATTAAGTCACTCAACTCAATGGATCTTCAAGAAAGATTATTATCATTTGGATTCAAAGAAATACCCAAGCCCAAGATTCATTATGCCTGTCCTTTGGGATTTATGGAAATCTTTATTGGAAAGGAAGAATATCCTATCAGAGCATTAGTGGACACTGGGGCAGAACTCAACATCATACCAGAAGAAATAGCAATCAAAGCCTCACTGACAACAAGAAATCTTAACATGAACCTTAGGGGAATTGGAGGCCATACCACTTCATTGGTTGCACTTTCAGAATTTACTCCAATCATTTTGGCTTCAGGTGAAGAAACTCTAATTCACTTTTTTATTGCAAAAGGATCTGTTCATACAGTACTTGGAAGACCTTTCTTGGCAGACAACAATATCAGACTAGAATTCTCCCATAAACAAGGTGAAATACTAAGCTATCAAGAACCTGATGGAAGAAGATTATGCATGCCAATATGCAAACCTCAAGCACTTGGATGGCAAACTGGTCCACCTAGAGGAATGGATTTATGCAATATGGCAACATTGGTCAGAAATAACCCAGGAAAGAAGTTTCAAAATGCAAAAAGAGACAATACCATAATCAATTTAACCCAGAAGACTCAAGAGTTATCCATATCTCCAAAAAGTGATGAATTTGGTCAAGATTTACAAAATACCCAATGGCCAAACAACCTCAAAAGACAACTTGAAGACTCAACCTCTGAAGATGAATTACCCAATATAAGTTACAAAGCAATTAACAATAATGAAGAAACATTCCAAATTCTGGTGGATGGAAATGAGAAAATAAATGGAAATCCTTTCAAAACTAAACCCAAAAGAAAGAAAGTCAGATTTAGTGAACATCATGAGCTCTCAGATGAAGAAATTATAAATGAAATTGAAAAAGACTTCAAAATTATGGAAGAAAGAGACAAAAATACATACCATATCAACTTCTTGGACAGATCATTGAACAACCAAGAAGAACCTTATGAATGGCAACTGGAAAACCCTGAATTCATCCAACAACCTCCCAATGAAGATGATGAAACAGAATCCATCTTAGAAAATGAATACAACTACATTTACCTTCCATACATTACCTTTGAAGACCTTTATGGAGATGAAGCTCAAGAAATTTTATGTGAAGATAAATATTTAAGTCAACTTCCAGGAGCAAACTTTAACAAAATCCAATTCCTAGAACTGTTAACTGAAGAGGGAATTAAAGGCAACCTTGAAAATCAATTATGGGATGAAATATTTGAAATGGCCACACTACCAAGAAGAGGTCTCTACTTCAATCAAATATGGGCACAGTGGTACCTTGGATTAAATGGATCAACATACCAAACTGGAAGGATAAAATGGATTGGAGATGGATATATATTCATTGATGAAGACTTATGGTGGTCAGAATTTCCATCAGAGCCAGAAATTGAAGAAAGAAATGCCTTTATGGAAGCCCTCAAAGACCTGATTTTGGCCAGGTTACTCAACAGACACTCACCTTTCCCACTTGGGGGAGCTCAACTTTGAATAAAACCAACAAAATCAAGATTTTTTTCTCTAAAAATGTATCAGTATCATTCATCAAATGTATCAATAGTTTCTCTTTTATTTCATTTTTTCTCTCATATGGCAGTGACCTCCTGCCTTAACAAAGAAGAAATTCATCAACAAAGTATTCCTTAAAAATTAAAAAAAAAAAAAACTTACATTAAAAATATATATATATCAATCACCTCCACCATGGCCAATTCACCAGCTTTTTGGATCCTATGGGGAAGAATTAATAAAAGAAGACCAAATTATCAATGAAGAACTTCATTGGTCACCAGTAGATGAATATTTCAATAAAGAGAACCTTTGGCACTTTAAGGATACTTCATCAATATCAAGAAACCAAGAAATTGAAGAAATCAAGGATTTGCTGAAATTTTTGGAGGTTTCTGACAAAACCAATGATCAAATTACTCAAGAATTAATGGACCAATTCAATTTCAAACCATCAAGGCCCATCTTGAAGACACATAACAGCTCTAAAATTCACAAATCAAACAAAAAAGTCAGATTTAAACTCAATTAATCACTAGGCAGTGACCTCCTGCCTTATCAAAGAGGAATATCAATTCTCATCAACTAAAATCAATAATTTTAATAACCAAGAAAAAGAAAAAAAAACAACTAACCATAAGGTCACAAGGCAGTGACCTCCTGCCTTATCAAAGAGGAAATTCAACTTCATCAACCAAAATCACCAATTTTCTTCACCAAAACCCAATGATCACTAGGCAGTGACCTCCTGCCTTATCAAAGAGGAATATCAACTCTCACCAAATCAAATCAATCATCCCACTCACCAATAAAAAAAACACAATAACTAATCATAAGATCACTAGGCAGTGCCCTCCTGCCTTATCAAAGAGGAATTTCCAAATTCTTACCCAATAAACTTACCCTCAAGCTATTTTGATAAATAAATCTGATCAAATTCTCAAATATTATTACCTTTTGATACTTCCAAACCCACCAAATCCTACAAAATGCAATCATGGCCATTACTTGAAGAAAATACCTGATTAATGGCTACATACATTAGCTGGTATGAGGAAGGATTCTGGATGAATAAATAATTATCAAACAAGAATTGATGAAGAGAATACTTGCTCAAATGAATGAATTTAAAGGAAATCTCACCTGCTAAGTCCTTCATTCTGTATTTTTTTCTGAAACTTCTTGAATTATTTTCTAAATCTAATATTTCATCTATAATCAATGAAAAAATCAATAATAAATATAAAAAATAAAATAAAATCAATTAACAAAGATGATTAATCAGGTTCAAGCATGATAAAGGTAAAAGTGACAACTTACATTATAAGTTGATCCCTTTTATAAGAAGCGATGAAGCATATATTCAAAAGAGCTTCAATAAAATGTTTAAATTGATCAGACAATATTTTTGTTTAATTTCTTGAGCAACATAATATTGAGATCTTTAAGATATAATATATAGTTTCATGACAATTATTAACATTCAAATTACAGGATGTAATTTATTATTATGAGTAGATTAGCTCCTTTTATTTTGATTTTATTTTATTTTATTTTATTTTAAAATTCTTTAATAAAAATTAAACTGAAAAAACTTTTTATTTGATTGGAGTTTTCTTGAAAACACCTTTTTTACCTTTTACACTCCCATTAAAGTTTCTTTTCTTTCTAAAAATAAACAAACCCAAATTGGCTTCAACAGAGCTTATATTGGCTATATCATAAATCTAAAATTAAATCTCAAGTTATTTTTTTAAATAGTTTGTTTTTCAAAAAAAAAGGGGATTGATAGTGTTCGATTCTATAATAGATTGGATGAATCACAGTGAAAATATATCAACCAGAAAATCTACCACCTCTAATATTCAAGAATTTCAGATGGAAATTATAAAAGAACCAATAGAGAATTGGTTTATTCAATACAAATTACTTACCGGGACTCGAAAGCCATAATGGATCTAGGGATACACCTCTGGCTCTGCTTCAAGTGGAAGGTGGAATGAATAAAAAATCAGAATATAATTCACAATTCACTTCCAGGAAGCCAATAATGATACTATAACACAATAGAATATGCTCGATCAAGATATCAGACCAGTAGCATTGAATTAATACAGCACCAAACTCTAAACACAAATGAATGACCATATAGTACAGTCATAAAAATAGTATATCAATGCTTGAAGAAAGCAAAGGAAGTCATAAAGTAATGGAATCAAACAGTAATTATCAAACCAACACACTCAGGTGTGATAGACATCATCAAAAATATGTATAGTACTACATTAATGCATGAAAACAGGAACACGATTCAGCAACATAATGATCGGCAAAGCATTTCGATATTAAAAAGGGTACAAAAAAAACCCTACAGACTTGTGTCAAAGACAAAACAAAAACAACGTTTCATTTTTCTGCAGTCCAAATGCTGAATTCCTTGCAAGTTTTATCATTGGAAATACTAAAAAAAAAAAAAAAAATAAAAAAGAAAAAAAAAAAAAGAAACATGACATACGGGGCACGATGGCAAAGTTCTAGGCTATTTATACCTGTATCACTACCTCACTAACACCTTTTGCCTCACATGATCAATAAACAAACCAAGAAATATACAAAACTACAACTCATGGCGGCCAAATCAAAACAAAAAAAACAAACAAAAAAAACAACTCCTCCGACGCCATTTGTGGAAGCCTCTGCTAAAATACACCGCTACTGACGTGACAACACTAATTTAGCTGATCATGATATGTTTGAAAGAGACGTTCAAAACCCCAAAGCCGTATTAATTACCATAAACAGAATCTACAATTCTGAACCCTGGAAGATGGAAACAGACCAGCCTAGTACAATCAGTATAGGCCATGAATCACATGATACTATCTTAGCCGAGGAAACACAATCAATCGGAGGAGATCATGGCTTCTAGGGCGGAGAAACATGCTAAATTCGTCCCACTGAAGCTACAGTTTACCTGAGAGGATATTTAGTTCCTCCTTAGTTCTAGTACATGACACCGGCATAATCAATATAGTCAGATCACTGACTCACTACTCTAAATTAATCTGACAGTAAAAATCAGCACCTGCCACCAGAAAGCGCAGTGCTGATAGACCTTGATGACAAGATCTAACATGTAGTGGTGCACCACCTTAAGAGGCAGGGTGGAAGAATTTTTCGATTAATAGAAATACACTCAGAATTATGATTCCAAGCCAAAAACTCTGCCGAGACCATACCTAAAGCCCCTGCTCAAGACACGACAAGACTATTTTTTTAGCCGCTCTCAACAAGAACTACTCATGTGATCTTGCATCTGCACTACAATACCAAGCCATGGAAGACGAAAGCAGCACAGCATGTCATTTTAAGCCAAACAGGCCAGAAATACCAAAGGATTTCACCCATCAATGACAGGTGTTATCCTGGTACTGGATTTAGCTCGGGATGGTATTCAGTAGCCGCCATCACCAATCATTCAGACACCTTCCGTATAACAAAGCACCAAAACTGTCAACTTGATACTGTTCCAGTTCTGCACTGCATTCAGACAATCCAATCAAGAAGAATAATTACGATGACATCAGAAAGACAACTTAACTCTATCACCGAAACGCAACAGTACCATGTACAATGCTTTAGATAGCACTTCTACATTGGCTTTGTAGAAGAACAACAAAAATAAAACATAACGACACAACTGACTGAAGGCTAGCTGTACAGTACTGTACTATCATAACAAGGATCTTACTCACTAACACCTCACTAGCACCTGGTAGCGGATTTAGATAGGAGAAAATTCAAACACCAACCGCTTCCAGTCGAAGTTGGTTATGATCACATCCAAAGACCTCTTGAAGGTCAGGAAGTGATGGAACCCTCTTCAAAAGACATTTGGACGGTTGCCAAGTCAAACGATTATCTTCACAAATCTAGGAGCCAAACCCGACTCAATTACAAGTACCCAGATCATGTACAACACCATTCCGCTATCAAAGCACCCAATAAGATTCAATTACAAGTACTGCATAGGAATGGTTGGCCTCTGAATCAGTCTAGCTGATTAACAATACCCCAGGAAACCTTTAAATTACACATGCGAAGCATCTTTGCTGAATTACATGGTGTCCTGACAGCTTTTGATACAAAATCTGTGGACCCGAAGCTTATTAAAGGGTTCAAAAGTCTGATCAACCAAGGAAATAAACCACCCGAAGCTGATGAGAGCACAATAAAAGTGCTTTTAAAATGAATTAGAGAAAAAAAAAAGAAAAGAAAAAAAAAAAAAAAAAAAAGCTCACCCGATTCTATTCTACACAAGGTAGGGGGTGGGTAGTATAACCATTCTAAATGTCTCTGCAACCACCCGAATGGCTTTTAACCTAGTACCACTAGAAAAGAAGCCAGCCAATTGAATTTTGGAGGCCAGAAAGGCCCCCCCTTAACCAACCCGAATCAATTTTTAAGCACTCTAAAGTGCTTTGAAACAGTCCTTAAAAGGAATTTCAATTTTTTTTTATTCAATAATTTATCCTTTTATTAGCTTCTTGTTTAGAAAAAAATAAAAAATAAAAAGAATATATTAAAGAAAATCACAATTAAACAAATATATATATATATATATATATAAGGGTTTTAAAATAAAGAAAATAAGAGGCTTAAAAAAAACAAACAAACAATAAAGGACAAAATAAATGCCCTGAGCAAGGCATTGAACTGCTCAATTTTATTGTTGATGATATTTTTTTTAATTACTGATTCTTTACTTTACTGAAATTTCACTAATTTTTTTTTATTTCAATGACATAATTAAAGGAAATAATAAATAAAATTAGCCCTCATTAAGGCTTTAAACTGATGGTTTCCTTTATTTTTCACTTGTTATAATTACATTGGACTGACATTTCATATTCTCAAATTCTACAGGGCTTAAAAAAAAAAAACAATAAAACAAATAACAAAAAAGCCCTTAGCATGGCTTAAAACTGCTTAGTTCTTTTATGAATTATAATTCTGATTTTTTAATTTGCTAATTGATTTTTCATTTTGAAATTTTACAGGGCTATAAGTTAAAAAAAACAAGCCCTCAGCAAGGCTTTAAACTGCTTGTTTTGTCTTTTTGTTGAGAGTCTTGGCTAATTTTCATTTATTGGCCTTTGAATTACTAACAATGTCTTTTATTTTCAGTTATTAAATTAATATAAGCCCTAATCAAGGCTTAAAAATGATGGTTTATTTTTTAAAAACTATATTGGGCTGACATTAAGAGCCCTCAGCATGGCTTTAAACTGCTGGTTTTCTCTTATTTATTTGACTTCATTTATTTTATTTATTTTTTATGCTACAGGGCTACAAATAAAAGATGTCCTCAGCAAGACATTAAACTGCTGGTTTCTGCTTTCATTTTTTATCTTCTGGCTGTTTATTTTACTTAAAATGATTTTCTATTTTTTTTACAGGGCTTTACAATAATTTAAAAAAAAATAAAAAAAAATGCCCTCAGCATGGCTAAAAACTGCTTAATTCATTTATGAATTGTAATTTTAATGATTTAAGTGGCTAATTCATTTTTTTTCTTTTTTATTTTTGATATCCTGCAGGGCTAAAAATTTGAACAAATAAAAAGGCCCTGGAATGAGGGTTTAAACAACAAAAAAAAAGAGCCCTCAGCGTGGCTTTAAACTGCTGGTTTTAAGTTTTCTATCTTGCATTTTTTATGCTGATTTTATTTTTATTTTTTTTTCAGTAAGACTTATAAAGGAAATGCCCTTATCAAGGCTTAAAACTGATGTTTTGTCTTTATTCTTTCTTATAAATTATGAATTTATCTGACATTTCTTATCTTGGATTGCTACAGGTCTGAGAAAGAAAAACAACAAAGATTACAAAAGGACTATAAAATAGGCTATAAAGAACAATAAAATGTCCTCAGCAAGACCTTAAACTGCTGGAATTTTTTCATTTTCTTTTTAATATTGAATTAAACTGACATATTTAAATTTGGATATGGCTACAGGGCTATAAAGGACAATGCAAAGCCCTGGGCAAGGCTTTAAACTGCTCAATTTAATTTTTATTATTTATTATCACTCTACTTATGATTTATTATTTTTACATCTTTTATGATATATTATACTGACATATTTGATTTTGAATGCTACAGGTGTTCATCAGGAAAATATCTCCCTTATTTTATAAGGTTAAAATTACTTTTACAGTGAAAATAAGTCCTCAATAAGACTATAAACTGTTTAATATGGTTTACAACTTGGCTTTGAAGATAAATCAAATGTCATAAAAACCAAAAGTATCAAACAGAAGTTCCTGGACACAACATGTGGTCCTTGGAAAGACCATAAACTTCCCACCATTAGAATTATCAACAAGGACTTAAAGCTAAAACACAATAAACCAATGGTCCTTAGCAAGACCATAAACTGCCTATTTAAAGTATTCAAAAAGATTTGACAAGGACTATCAAAGGAGGATAAGTCCTAGGCAAGACTATAAACTACCTGAGGTTTTATTTTACTTTATTTTTCTACTTCCTAATTTTATGTAATTATAAAAGAGAATTGGAAAGATGTACTGACTTAAGCTTTTGAACATATTTTTATTTTATTTTATTTTTTATCCCAAAATTCAGCTATTTATTTTCCCTAAGAATTAGGGGCATATCCCATTCATCATCTCAAGAATATACTATTTTTTCTATTATAATTTTCCTACTATTACAATAAGAGCCATTAAGTTGGCTCAATGTTTCCACTCAAAAATAATAATAATTAAAAAAAAAAAAAAAAAAAACAAAAACAAACTCTAAATCAAGTCATTTTTTTTAAAAAAATGATCAATTTGTTTGAAATATTTCTTCAAATACAAGAAAGTGATTGGAACTTGTTTGAAAAGAAGAAGTATTTGTGCCATGAAGGCATTAATTGAACTCTGAAGGAGTTATTTATATTAAAAACTCATAAATTGATGACATAATTTGGGGAATTTGCATATTAATAACACCTCAATGTGCTGTTTATTCCAAATGGAATTGAAAAAGCCCCCCAAAAAGCAAACAAGAGTTTTTTTAAATTGTACAAATCTTCAATTTCACTGTTTATATTTCTTAACAACTCAAATGCATTTATGGGTAACAGAAAATCTGAACCATAAAGGGGATGGACTTTAAATAAAGTCTGAGTCACAATGATGATTCCAAAAGGAAGAGTTGTGGCATCATAAGGGTCATTATATGAATGAAGGACTCAAATTATGATCATTCAATTATGTAATATTAATCATAAATACTCTCCAGAGCACCAATTTTTTTACTGATTGGCACAAATTACCACCTTCAACCAAACAGTTCCATGATCTTAATTGTGATTCAGGCTTATTTCTCTTAAATTGTGATTTTTACTCAGATATCTCAGTTAATGGGTATTTTATACTTACAGTAAAAGAATAAAAAAATAAAAAAAAATAAAAAAAATTTATTGAATAATCATTAAAATAAAATTATGTATATTTACTGTATCATTATTTATCCTCATCAAAAAAAAAAAAAAAAAAAAACTATAAAAAATAAGGGGTGGGTAAACTTATTTCTTACACTATCCCTTATAGTGGAAGTTTTGGGGGAATGAGGATATATCCTCTTCAAAATTTGAAAACCAACTCAAGATTTTTAAATGGAGAGGGGGGCCCTCATCCAAACAAATATTATTAAACAATATTTATCAATAAATTAATATTAAAATCAATTTTCAAATCACCTTATTATTACAATTTTTTATTTTTTTCATTTCTTTATAACAGGTGTAATTCAGGAATACAAAAGAACAAAAGGACATACATTATTTTTTAAGAAATAGCAAGAGAATTTGGAAACAATTTATCATAGGGAAATTATTCACAATACTGAAAATGAAGAAGATTATTTATGAAGAAAAACAGGAGTTCCTTATGGATTGACCTCTGGACAACACAAGACCTTGGACACTTCTTTGATTCTGGATTGAAACTCATTTGGAATTCAAGAATAAGTGGTCAGGATTTATGGACTGAAGGTTGACTCACTGGATTAATTATGGACTCAGGACTCACTCAACATGAAGGACCAACAAGATGATGTAAAACACTCAACTCAAATTGCCCTTGGGATTTTAAAGAAGATTGAAGACTCAAGAGGTCCTCAGCATGACACTAAACTGCTTCCCCTGTAGACTTGGGCAGGGAAATTATAAAACAAATAACAGCCAAGCAGCTGGAGGGGATTGTCCTAGTCAGGAGAAGTGCTGAAGGACCATTTTTGTCCTTAGCATGACAATAAACTGCTCCCTTTGTGTAACAGGAACAAGGGGTTTTACAGGTGTTTAGCATTATCAAATTGGCCAAAATGAACAAAGTGAAGTCTCAAGCCATTAATCAAGACAAGAAAATTCCTTATCAAGAAATAAAACAACCAGAAGAATCTTACATCAAGTGGGAATCATGAAGATTGAAGAATAAAACAAGAGTCAAGTGGAATCCAAAATAAAGCCCAAAAGAGCTCAAGAATCAAGATAAGCCCTTGGATTAGACCAGGAGGTCCTTGCATGACTTAAACTGCAGGACTTGTATACCTAATATACAGGGGTTACACACCTAGTTGTAGGTCCTGTATGACCTTAAACTACATTTTTTATGGAAGAAAGAAGAAAGAAGAACTGTGAAGACCTCAAGATTTCAGTACACTAGCAAATTATTAGAAATCATTAAAAAAAAGAAAGAAGAAAAAAAGTGAAGAAGATGAATCAATAAATGAGGAAGAGGTATTTGAGGAGACCACAGAATCAGATGAAGAATAGGGAGCTCTCACCTGGAATGCTGGGGACAGCATTAAATGGAGAGGGGGATGTGGTATTCCATACCATTTTTTTCACCAGGCTCAAGCTCATAGTACCCTATAACAGCAGGAAATCCAGCCTACAGGCAGACTTGCACTCAAAATTTACACCAAAAGGTCAATTTTACAGCAAGAAGCTGGATTTAACTCATAAAACCATGGCACAGGCACCACAGGGAAGTGTATGTGTTTAAATAAATTATTCAATTTCATTATTCATATGTAAAAATCAAGTTACATATAGTAAACTAGTTACAAGAAATAAGGTACCACCCTTTAAATTACACACCCCACCCAGCTTTACACCCCCTTACAGCCACAGGACTCATGCAGGAAGAAAATGACACATGCATTAGCTACACAGCCAACTTGCATTCAAAATCACATGATGCAAAGCTCAACTCCATGGAATTCCTGCAAGTCATTTATAACACAGCCACAGGAGTACCTTATCTTATATCCTCAGTAACCCCACTTAAAACCTTAAAACAGAATCATAATTATTTACACCACTCATAACCTCATGCAAACCAAAGCTAGTTACAACAGGCTGCATGCAGTACACAATTCTAATTAAATCTCAACCATATGACTATGCACAGCATGTGTCAAACTCAAAAATCACATCATCTCATACATCACAGTAAATTCATCAGTGCAAGAAATTATCACCTGACCTCATTTTAAAGTTCAAAAAGAAGAAAAACAACCATGACACCTGCATAAATTACACAGCCATTTCTACCCAACCTAAAATAGGACATATGCAAAGGAATTACAAGGTAATCATGTGATACTGCATCCACCAACAGAATATCATGTGACAGAAGAAAGGCTGTGCACAAGAAAACTCCTCAGCCAAAATTGAATCACCTCATGTATGCAAGGAAAATTTAAGAATATCACATCATAATTAGTTCACCAAAAGACAATCATGTGATAAATGGAGGCTGTGCAGAAAGAAAATTATCACCAAACCTTAAATCACCTGACCCATGCAAGAAAGGTCCTCACCAAAAATGGAGTCACATGATGAAATCAAGAGGAATTAAAGTGGAAAAAGACAGCTCCCATGGAGGGCCCTCTAGGCTCCCAAAAGGTATAAATAGAGGGGCTCTCTCCCCCCAAATTTCAAAATCCCCCCCATGAAAATTATATCCCATGCACAATATATCCTCTGCACATTACAAGCACAGGAATAAGTCATCCCTCATCTGGGAGGTAGTCCAGCAAATTATAGTGAACTTACTTGCCCAGTAGCTGAAGCTCAGTGGAAGTATAGTGTTCAAGATTGCCCAGTAGCTAAGCTCAGTGGAATCTTAGTATTAAAAAAAAATAATTAAAAATTATTATTAAAAATTACCCAGTACCCAAGATTAGGGTTACTACTTTATTAAAATATTTTATCCAGTAAAATTAACACCATTAACAAGACTTAAAAAAAACAAAAATAGCTTACCCCTTTAAAAATTCAATATCAAAGAACCTTACCTCTTAAATTCAACAAATAAAATTTTATCTTATTATTAAACACTCTTAAAAAAATAACAAACCTTTAAAAAATCATTTTACTCTATTATAACTATACCTTAACAAAATTACCTTTATCAACACCAATCAAATTTTCCAGAAAACCTTAAATAACCCATCCTACCAAGGAATTATAACCAAGAAGAAACAACTCACCTCAATTTCACCAAAAACTATTAAAATCAAAACAGACAAGTATTTCATTAAATCTAAAAATTAACCAAATTACTGACATTATTTTTCATATTATTTATTGAATAGGTCTGATCTGAGACTGCTGAATTTTGTCTTCTGCAGTTGTAAAGCCACTTACTAATTTTATTTTGGTTTGTGAGCTCCAAGGAAGATTTTGTTCAGTATTTTAGGAGGGGCAGGCAATACACCCTTGCCACCCTTGGTTACAGGAGTTATTAGCAATTCAAAACTAGTTACCTGTGATTTCCCCCTCCAGGTACTGCCTCATTTTAATCCCACACAAGAGGAGTTCCCACATTGGCACTCTTTCTTCCTTCCTGCATGGTGCTGCTCCTTCCAAAATAGGTCCTCTGTCCAATTTGGCCCTCGGTTGAGAAACTGCTGGGGTACCATCAAGAGGAGCCCTTGGAGTTGGAGTGACAACAGCTTGAGTTTGGTCCTGAGATCTTGTCTGTCTTGCAGGAGGTGAATGTTGGAGTGGCATGATTGAATAAAATTGAAATTAAATGAGAATAATCAAAATTTGAATAAAAAAATTGAGGCAAAACCAAAATAGTCTTGAAGGTCAAATCAAAATCAAATATTAAGGAAGAATCAATGAATCAATGAATCAAATGAGATCTTCAGGTAAATCAATCAATTAAATATCAAATAAAAACTTGAAGTCAATGAATAAAATAGGTCAAATAAATCAAAATCAAATGTCAAATGAATTCAAAGTCAAAATCTTGCAGAATATCAATCAATCCAAATGAAGTCTTGAGGAAAATCAATTTATGTCAGAAATTTTGATGTGAAAAATCAGAAAAGTCCATAAAATCTTCAGGGCCATTCATTATCTTGAAGTCAATAGCAATTTATGTCAAATCAATCAGTCAAAATCAAAATCAAGTGAAATCTTCTTGAAAAATCAAAATTATTGAAGAACAGATCAAATATGAATATTGATGTGAAGATGTGTCTGAATGATAATAAAGATCAATTTGGATTTCAATAATGAGGCCTGAATACAAAGGATTTGATGAATTGAATGAAGATGAAAATGAGATAAGATTTGGAAAAAGAGAAACAAACGATAAAATTGGGGTCAGCTTTCAATTTTCAGAATGAAGAAATGAATGAGAGAAAATTGAGAGGTGATGATGAATCATAAGATCATAAAATGTTAAAGAGTCATAATTTTGATGAAGTGAAATGAATGAATTAAAAATATAAGAATTAATGAACAGAAGAAAAATTATGAGTTAATTAATATAATGTCACAGGGGCCTTTATGGAAGCAAGAGGGCCTGGCACTGAGGAATCAAGAACTCACTTGGAGGGCTCCAAAGATATAAGAAATAATAAAGATTTAATTTCTTTGAAGAAGAAGAAGGGAAACAACAAGTATGCCAAAGATAAAAGAAAATATAAGAAGCCAAAGGCCAAAGATAATAAACAAAGCCAAAGGCCAAGAAGCCAACCGAGTGAATCCTCAATTCACTGTTTCAACCTGCCAGAAAAGGGAATGGAATTAGTAAAGGATATGACCACCAATATCCACTGACAGGCAAGGAAGAAAAGAGAAAAGGTTCTGAATGACTGACTTAAGATTATCAGTATTAACTTTAATAAAGTAAAAGAAAATAAATATAATAATAAATCCAACTTATTAATTAACTGGGGCCAAAGTCCCCAGGTGCTGAAAGGTGGCAGGTATATGTGAATAGCTGAAAGACTGATCATGGAAGGTGAATCACCGGCTGTATTGTCTGAATAGGGTCCATACAGATCTGGCCATCTTGAAATTTGAACTGTGTGATCAAATTCCCACAGTGGAATATTCATTGGGCCAATTGGGCCAAGTACATACATGTTGATTTATTGAAGCCTGTATGGACCAATTGAGTTGTCCAAGGAGTATTGAAATACTTGATGCCTTAAAAACTAAATTGAAAGAATGTATAACCTCTGAGAGTGGCCCTTGGAATAATCCTGAATGAAATTGCCAACCCAACTCCTGCAGGGCTAGGTGGTTGGGATCCTTGAATGGTTAGGATTGCCACCATGGATTGCCAGACTGATGAGTTAATAAATCCTCCTTTGAAATGGGCATTGGATTTTGGGACCTTGATTTGGAAAGGTTGAACTGGGTCCTGAAAACGTCACCATTGAATTGCTGAGCAAAAATGGTGCATAATGGTATATAATACCATATATGCACCACTCCTGCAACCTTGAGTACAGGTTGCATGTAGGAGTGAAACAATTCCCCTTAAGGTGAGGGTAAAGATTGAACTGAGCTGATCTGGTGGCCTCTGAGGGATGCCAGAGGCCATGGGCTGAAAAGTGGTCCAAGGTGGTTATTGGCCAAAACTGGGTCCTGAGGGTCTTATGGCCATTTTTGGGGTTTGAAAGAATTTGGGGCCAAGATAAGCTCAGGTGGGCCCAATTGTGGTTTGGGACACACCTGGCCTTGGGGGCTGATGGGCGGCTGCCCTTTGGCCCCTTTTGGCCTCATTGGATTAGGCCAAAAGGGGCCTAAATGGCCCACAGACCGTGTGTGAGCCTTGAGGTATATTTTCCATACCCAAATAGGCCACAATTATCTTAAAAATAGATTTTGAATTATGCATAACTCATAAGCCATGCATATATCCAAAATTCATCATTTTTGATTTCAGAAAAGATGAATAAGTTTTTATTGAGTAAGTAAATACATGAATGTATGGCCAGATTTGGATTCTACACAAAAATTCACCTAGGGTAGCTCCATAGAGTGAATAAGCTCAAATTGACTCCTTGAGGTGGTAATATTAAAATATTTCAATTCCACATAAAAGATCTGTGAAAACGTTTGTTTTTCTTAATGTCATGCCAAAATAATGGGAATGTGAGAAATCCCATGTTACATTTACACTAAGAATAGTGTTATGCATGTTTTGGGCATTCAATATCATGGTATTTTGACATGGACTTTTGGTACACCCATAGTGGATATCTCACTTGAAGCTTAATTTTCTATTTTGACGTGAAAAATAGGCAAGGGGGACAAAAGACATCAAAGAGAGCCAGGGTGCCCAACTTCTGAGGCCTCAGAGGCGTGGACAGCTCCAAACCTTGGATCCATGGCTGATCTTTGCTCAATTAGTCAACTAAAACACTTTTGGAACTTGGTTACCATGTTACAACTACAGTATATCTTAAGAAAATAGCAAATAACCTGCTATCTTGACGTGCCAAGGAGGTAAAGACCTAATTACATGTCAATTCTTAATCATTTTCTATGGATAAACCCCAAAAGAGTAATTTAGACCCTTTTTGGACTTTTATCCATTGAATTACCTCATAGAAACCAGTAAAACACTGATATTTGCAATTCTATGTAGAAATGAGGTAAAAACTTCAAAACTTCATTGAAAATACAATTCTTGATGAATCTCTCTGATATTTCAGGACTAATGGAAACCTTTATTGTCTATGGCACAACCAAAAAGAATTATGGTTTTACTATCAAAATTAAAAGGTTTACTTACAGTCCATTTTTGGCTATTCTACGTGAAACACTGAATTTTCAAAATTCCCAGTAATTACAACCTGTGATGAAATTGCCAATAACATTGATAAATTTGAGAAATCAATGATTATTTTAGAATAAAAGAGGATTCACAGATGTTACTCCTTTTATTCTTGACCAGAGTAGGGTTGCTAGTCACTTAAAAGCATTAATTAAGTAATTATGATAATCTTACGTGACAACAGATGATGCAATCAATAATCCAAAAGGGTTTATTGTTTTCTCACTCACTGGTTTTGCAGTTTGCTCCATGGCACGCCCCTGTGAGCTGTTGTGGAATTAAGAGAGGCCTCCCCTTTCTGTTTTTTCCAAATCATCATCTTATTATCATTTATATCATTGTTACCAACAAGTAAGTATTATTAAAAGCTATTCTTAAGTGCTTTAATTCTTTCAGAATCAATGAGAAAGACGTGAAATCATAGAATCCAACTAAATATTGTTGTAATACTCTTATAAATTTATTTTGATCCTTTAAATCCACAATTCCATATCAAATCTCTCACCAGGGCGAATCTTGTGTCAATCGTCGGCGATTGACTTCATGTCAAGCAGGATAAAAGTCAAGCTCACGTCAAGCAAAAATCAAGCAAACGTTGAGCACACGTCCTACTCTTGTCTTACACCAAATCCTGTGACATCCACCAATATTGGTTCCACTGTGCCTTCAACTCAGATTCCTCACCACCTGATCATCCCGCAACCGTCCGATGGTTGGTAAAAATTACACAAGACCCGCCTGTTTGCACAAACACACATCAAAGAGGTCCTTCAGCCAGTCTTGATGTAGGCAGGGGGTTTGACTTCACCAGGTTATCCATGAAAGGACTCCGCCTGAGCGGGATTGTTGTTTTGCAGGTGACACTGGTAGAGTCCGCCGCACAATACCGTGGGTGCAGGTGCGCATGTGGGTGGGCATGCGTGTGCATTGGCGTGTGCGGGTGCGCATGCGTGTGATTGGCGTGTGTGCAAGGGCCGATTCCCCTTCCGACATGATGATGGCGCAGTTAGAAATTTTGGATGCCGTGAAAGGTGCCCAGGGTGCACAGGTGTGATCAACTTGGTCAAACGCAAATTATATAATATCAGTAAGGCTCACGCAGTTAATGATTTTTTCTTTTCTTGGACCTATTGGTGTTTGGAAAAGGGCATTTCCATAAGGAAGGATTTGAGAATAGCAATACAATTAGGGTCAAAGATGATCTTGAAAGGTACCTTCCGCATGTTGACCTCAACTGAATGAGGAGTGATATAGTGGATGACCTTTACAGGTTGTTGTTGGCCAATACGATGGAGTCAATCAAAAGCCTGAGCCTCAATGGCTGGGTTCCAATTGGGCTCCTGGAAATGTGGATGTCAGGGGCCACAAATCAGGGCAGAATTTTGGGGGTCCCCTCACCATTAAATAGACCGTATTAGCACAAGCTATATTGAGGCCAGTTCCAGCTGCGGCAATGGATGCAATCAGTACTTCACATTCAGGATTATTGAAGAAATTCTCCAGTGCCTTCTCCTGTGCTTGTGCTGTAATTGTTCCATCAATTTGTGCTTAAAGGATAGAGTGATGGGAAAGTGCAATACCAATTCTAAAATATAAAAAAGTCAGATGGATTCAATTGGTAATGGATGCATATTAGAATTGACGCACAAATCTAGAAATTGGGTCCATTGGGTATAAACCACTGATTTGGTTGGACCACACCTTGTTTGTTTGTTCTTCATTAAGCTTTGCAGGAGGTGTGCAATTTTACTACTCATCATGCATGTTTCCACATCCACAATAGTTCGTGTGATTGTTGGGGAGTTATCCTGAGTGCTCCTGCCCTCGGGGTCTTCCAAATCTGCCTCCGCAATTGTGTTAAGCATGATGTGATGGTTTCAACATATTTGCAGCTTATTAATATTTCTGAAAAATTCTCCTGGTCCTTTGCTTTTGGATGATCGGAATTCTTCATATAATGTGGAATATTCTTGCTGCATGGTCGGGTTGGGTGGGAGCAGCTCATAATGATGGCTAATAGTGGGGAGGGATTTGAGATGTGTGGTTTTGGTGCGGTGCAAACTTAAATGCCGCAATGCCAAATGCAAGATATCATTGCAACCTTTGGAAAGACTACTCAGGATGAATGGTGACCAGTTATCTTGATTGGCGTTCTGGGGTTGAGTGATGAATGATATTATGCCCAAAAGGTCATAAATGGTGTTGTGAATAGGTGTGCCCGTTAAAAATATTCGACGGGATGAAAGGAGGCTATTAATGGCACGGTGAGTGGCAGTGTATTGAGAGCAAATATAGCTATAAAATGGGGAAAGGTTTATTGGATATAAAAGGTAATTTGAATCATTTAAGATCAGACACTCACTGTGCTTCATCCAAAATTATACGATGCCAATTGATTTGAAAAATGAATGATGTAGAGGTATTGGTTTGCTTAAATTCTTGGGTGATAGTATTGTAAGAAGTGATGATGATATCATATTTTAAGATGTTGGCTTTGGATAATGAGTGATGAGTGGGACCATGGTAGATTTTGGAATGCAGCGCTCCAGCCTGAGCATGCTTGGATATTTTGGATTGCCAGTTGGTAATTAAGCGAGGGGGGAAGATGATCATGGTGGGCATGGAGCAATGGGGGTTTGCAATCATCCGCTCCTTGGAGGTACCAATTAGAGCAATGGCCTGAATGGTCTTACCTAATCCCATATCATCCGCAAGCAGTCCTCCAAGAGGGGTATTGGTTGAAAGGGATTCAAATGAGCTAACGACCTTGTTTGTAATGATGTGCCTGGCATTGAAAGTGGATCCTGGGGGTGAGGTGGCCCAAAGGTTATGGGCTGATTGGCCATTGGGGATTTCTCAATCCCAGAGAAAAGCTAGTCTGGTCTTTTGATGAGGGAGGAGGGGGGTTTGAATAATGGCATGGGGCGGGGTCATCATGAGGAGGTCTGATCCACTGGGTAATTGTATCAGTTTTTGCTTGGAAATCAATGATGAAACAGCAGGATATGAAGCTGGCATTGAGTTTGAAGCAGGAAATGTCGGAGTAAAGAGTTGACATTGACAATGAGTATTACAGTCATATTCTTTGGGAAATTTAAGCTTGAAATCTTATGTTCGAAAGCTTTCCATTATAAATAAAATGTTTGGATACCATGTGAAGAACATCAATGCTAGATTGGGTTTCTGAGATGAGGAGGGATCATTTGCATCAGTCATAAATACTCCCTCAACAAAATATATTTGAGTAGGATTGGATTGGCAATTTTCAATCCATGCTCCACCAGGACCACAGTGCATGAAAGCTTTTGGTGCCCCAAGGAATGGTATCAACGTTTTGGAAAGGGTTGCAGGTAGAGAGCCAATAGCACGCTGGTGATTGGGGAGATAAACGAATATGTTGTGTTGATTGTGCCATATGATAATCCAAGAAGCTAAGTGGGAATTCTCAGGATTTAAGGTTATATCACTATTTATTTGAATACGAATATTAATCATCCCAATGCAAAGTGGTTGTGAAGGGGTTGACATGATTGCTATTTTAAATTATTTGGGGACAGTTGGAAATTATATGATTGGGAAGGGTTAGCTAAACGCTTTGAAGACAAATGAACGCAGGTGTGGAACTTATATGAGAGGCAGCAATGGGGTCAAGGGGGGACAGCCTGTGGTTACGTGCATGGTCTTTAGGAAGATGGGCCTCTTGGGCTCATGATTTTCATATCCAATTTGGGGCATATATCAAGGCAAGGTGGCCAAAATGTGGGTGCACCGATATGACTGCTGGATCTGCAGCAAGTTACGAAACCTTTGGTGGAACAAGGTGGACCTTAGCATATCCAAAATTGGGTGGGTTGTAGCAACTTATTGTGGAGGGCATATTAGAGGCATGCAGTCATGTTTGCTGGTGTGACAGCAAACAATGAGCATATCCTCCCCAGGTTAATTGTTCACAGGGACCTACTGGGCAATGTTGGCAGTTTCAAAGGGCAATCTCACTTTGGGGATGTTTGTGTGTGGGCGGGTGAGATATGTTCAGTGGCATGCCACCAAACATGACTTTGGTTTTTCCTGAAGTTTTTTTCTGACTGATGCCTACTGGGATTCCAGGGGGGAATGTGTGACATGATCAAAGGGGGCGCCAGCCGTGAGGCGTGATCCACATATACATTCACCCCTATTGCATTTGAGACGGGTACTAATCCACCGAGATTGGTATCCGGGTCTTTGCCTCACGCGCGTACAAAACTCCGGCGAAAGAGGCCACCCACCCAAGGGAATTTTTGGCTGCAAGCCAGGTGCCACAACCTGCGCGGGGCGTGAGAGAACGTGAAGAAAATGACCTGCGGTGGGAGATACCCACGCAAACATGACCAGCCTCAGCAATCATAGGCTGGGATTATTCTAATGTGGATGAGGCTGAAGCAAATCCACACTGATTGGCCTCAGGTTTCCACGCGCAAGCAGGTGAGCGTCTGCAGTCAAGCAGACCACCTGGCCAAGAAAATAGCCGGTCGGAAGACTAGCAGTAAAATGTCTTCCAGGAGTGTGAAAGTTGCCTGTGTATGACCTGTCCGGGGGTGTGTATGAAAGCATGTGGCTGCCTGACAATGAGCACGCGCAATGATCAAGCAGCGCCAGTCATTGTTTGCCCCGACAATGGCACCGGATGGAATCCAATGTTTGTGTATGACCCAAATGAACAGTCATCCCACTATGACCCACTTACATTAAGTTGGATTACATGCGCATCTGTGCCGTAGTTAGGCAGAGCTGTCCAGCAAGGTGCATCAAAGGGATGCAGGTGAGAGATATGACTCGATGGCTTGACGTGATTGCATGTTACATTCATGAACAGCTTTTTCTCTGCCCCGCAGCATACATTTACAAAGGTGTACTGCATACTACAGTGTTGGCTGTACAGATCAGGAAGGTGTAATACTACTTGAGCCTGCATGCACCTTGCAATTGTTTGCATATACGTAGCTCATGTGCCACATGCTCAGCATTGCGTTTCACCCGATTTGCACACGCAAGCTGAGCATGTCATGGTCAAAAGCACCGTGTGGAAGTGCTCAGTAAAGCCATGGAATGAACTATTTTTGCAATAGTTCATTGGAAGGCTCAGTTTGGAGCACTTCACCAAAGCGTGTGAAATGCTGCACCTGGCCAAAATGTCATCCAATGCTCTTCCAAATGCTCAGGTTGTGTGCATACAAAAATGACGGAGCAATGGCTCACCATGGTGCATTTGATATTGTCATATCAATACCTCAATAAATGTGCAATTAAAATTTTGAGCCACTGAGCATTTCAATTATGACCAGAAAGCAAACCTGAGCAATGGGTTGAGGCAAGCTCACGCTGTATTCACTTGTGTTACAGCCCCCCCCTTTGTTCACATACTATTACCAGGCCATACGGCTGGTAATCCCGCCGCAGACACATGTGACCAATTGCACCGGGTGCATTTCTGCATTGCACCCACAATGCACATTCAATGAGGGCCTCAAAACCACCCTCCTGGGTGATCGGGTGGCTATTTAAGGAAACAAAGGGGCTTTGACTGAGCTTGACAATTCAATCAATAGCAATACTCAGCCAGAACCCCATTGTTCTTCTGCCTCCCGCTAGCATTTCCCTTCTCAGTTGCAGCATTCGCTGCGACTGAGCTTCAATTTTGCCCACACGCCTTGAAGCTGAGCCTTTTGCGGGTGCTGCAACTGCTGAGATCGTCTCAGCTTCCCAATGGTATAAAAGACCATCTTCACACAACACGCCCTTCGATTTCTTTCTCACCCGCTCCACTCCGTTCAACCTCACTCGCATTTGTCCTTCTTGTACCTATTCCCCTTGGTCTTCCTGCCTTCCTACTTTTGTCTTTTGCACTCCACTAAGCCCACTCCCCTTCCTTTTTCCTGTTTGTTTCTTCTGCTGATTGTTTCAGAACCTCCCTTCTATCCACCTTGTGCGTTACCTCTTTTTTTAACTTTTGTCAACATTATGTACTGTTATTAATACTTATTTTTCTTCACGACTCTCTTCCAGACTTTTAAAAACTTCAGACTAGAGCCTTCTTATTTTGTTTCCGTTTTAAATTTATAATTCATTGTACGTATTCATTTTCTTTCTTGATTGTATACTTTCTATGCAGTTACTAACCTCAATTGTTTTGTTGTTAGATGTTGTGCACTTTATGCACCAAGCGGGGTGTCCCCTGAATTTGTTCCTCAACGACGACCGACGCTTGTGATGCTTGCCAACAAGCACACAAGAAATGTTCATTTGTTCTCCGCCCCTTCAGACCATGAGGCCAGAGGAGTTCTCGCCCAAGACGCCCTTGCAAGGACTCCTTTGTGGTCAACAATGATGAAACAATATCCAAGCGCAAATGGACATTGGGACCTCAAGCAGGCCAACGGGAACAATTCCGGACTATTAGCCCTGTCCCCTCAAGCATTGATTTGTCCACCCCCCTTCCTAGGCCACCATCCGATGGTCACTTCACTCCTTGACCTGAGCAAAGTGATCATCCGGCTGATGAACGATGGCGATGGAAAGAGGACATTTGAGCTTGGGCTGATCGTCACCATGTCTTGTCACTGATGGGATTCAAACGCCAAAGTAAGTTTTCTTTCTCCTCCTTATCTCATTTCTCTTCATGCAATAATACTGACTTCTTTCCATTACTCATAGAACAAAACCCCCCGAATCCCCCCAACAAGACTCTCCCGTTCCTAGTTTGCCTCGCAAGCAAACCCCGTGGCAACCCACTCCAGGCCCAAGTGGCACCTGATGGTCTGAGGAATTATTATGCGGTAAGCAACTGACTCTTACTCCTTTTTTAGAACCCTCCCAAACCAAAGAGCCACCTATTCCTGGCCCGAGTCCATCCTCCCAACCACCTGAGGACGATACGACTTGTGAGCCAGAACCTGAGGTGGCTCCTACGCAATCCACAGAGGAACCTTTTGGTAAGTCCCAATTTCACTTTTTTAACTCTACTCAAGTTTTCCTCACCCCCCCTTCAACCATCTCCAGCTTGTCCCGCCACTCCCCGCTCCATAATCATCATCGAGGATACGCCCGTTGGATCCCCCCCTCCCCCTTCTTCTTACCCGACTTGCCCACCTTCCCCTTCTGTTCCCCCGCCTCCACTCCAACCCCGGTTCCCTCCCCAGAGATCCCTTCCAGTGCCCCCAAGAACCCCAACGCCTCCTCCCCCCCGGTGCAAAGCCCCTCTCATTCCCATGATGACGCTTGCCAGGAATTCACTGACTTACAACCAACTTTAATGATTCCTTGAGCCATCGTCCACAAATCAATCAACCAAATCTTGTTGGAGCATTGCCGCTTGCTCCACATGATTCCTTTCGTGGATGCAACTCATCAAAATGAGATGCACCGGGAATTCCGGGAGGAACTAAACACCCTCCTTGCCCAGGCACTGGAGGCTTATCCAAAGGAGGACATCACCGGGATAGTATCAAAATACTTAGAAAAATAAATTTAAAAAAAATCTCATCATTTCCTCTTTTTATTATTTTGTAATACTTTCTTTTAAATAAATTAGCCATATCAATTCTTAACTGTAAAAAAGCGGGAGCTTCCCGCATGTGAGCAATCCACTCCAGATTTGTGAAACATTGCCTTTCCTATGGTCACACGCTATTAATCGTAATCATGTATTGATTTGTTTAAATTGTCGGAAGCCTTCACAAGCGTAAGGATTGGCGTGTGAGCTGTCGGGAGCGTGCACAGGCGTAAGGATTGACGTGTGAATTGTTAAGCACCTGCACAGGCATGAGGATTGGCGTGTGAATTGTCGGGAGCCTGCACAGGCGTAAGAATTTGTCAGCATTGTTGGCAACCTTCACAAGCGTAAGGATTGGCGTGTGAATTGTCAGGAGCCTGCACAGGCGTAAGGATTGGCGTGTGAGCTGTTGGGAACCTGCACAGGCGTAAGGAGTGGCGTGTGAAGCATTGGCAGCCCGCATAGGCGTCAGAATTTGTCAGCATTTTTGGAAACCTTCACAAGCGTAAGGATTGGCATGTGAATCCTTGGAAGCCTGTACAGGCGTAAGGAATTTTTAGCATTTTTGGGAGCCTTCACCAGTGCAGCGATTGGCGTGTGAATTGTTGGGAGCCTGCACAGGCGTAAGGATTGGCGTGTGAGCTGTTGGGAACCCACACAGGCGTAAGGATTGGCGTGTGAAGCGTTGGAAACATTCAGCATTGTCCAAAACTGCACAGGCATAAGGATTTGCGTGTGAAGCATTGGCATCCTGGACAAGAGCAACAAACCTGGACATATGTACAATGGCATGCCACCGTACATAATCCACTTCACCCCTTTTCGGTGTGAGCCACCCCATCTCCTGCACTCCAAACCACCCAATCCTGGTGTATATTGTCCTTTTCCTTACCCCACCATTATTCACCCATCACACTGCAATTCCAGAAACACAGGCAAATCTCCTCATTCTTTGAATTGGCATGAGATTGTATTACCATCCCTGATTTGATAGCCCACTCTCTCGCCAATCTCATAATAGCCATGGCTTTTTTGGCACATTGTTTTTGCTCACCTGCTTGAGCATTGTGCGGACATACCCACTAGTGTCATGCTTTCATTTTCCTGTGCTGGATCAGTATAATGAACAAATGTACTACTGGCCCACACTACCTGAATGAGCCCATGACAATTGGATAGATCAATCCAAAAATGCTCATTTGGGAAAATCAATTTTCCCCCTGTACACCGCTTTGACGCATCTCTTTGAATTTGGCTGGTCCACTTATCAGCTTGAAACCACCATGCTGAAGCATACTGCGATGCATCCTTATCAACATGAGGTGCGTTTTTGAATCCATTCATGGTGAAAGTGAGTGCGGAAGCAAACTTGCATGCACCCTTATTTGCCAGAATATTGCCTTCATAGTTGACTTGATCAAAAGACGGAACCCCCAATGAGTTGTAGCAATTTTGAATCTTCTGAAATGTATTATCCCCAACATATCGTAAGGATTGACCTAGAATGCAACCCACAGAGCTAAGATTGGCAACTCGGTTCCGCCATTCATCTTTTGCATTTTCAATTTTCCTGACACTTCCATACAGACCAAATTGTTCATTCTTTGTGCTGCATTTGCGCCACCCAATTGCAAACATAAATTTCTCCAGTAATGCTCCATTTGTTGAAATCCGGTCGGTGAATCTCTTTTTGCAAAATAAGAATTGTGATAACTCATCCCATTGATTGACCTCGACTTCACTCATTGTTGTGAATGGTCGGAATTCGACAAGGGCAATGAGTAATCCGGTTGAAGAGAAAATTGCCACACGACCAAAGTGAATGCGTTTGATCTGATTGACATCCACAACCCTCCAAATTTCACTTGGGGTGATATTTGCTGATACTGGCATTGATATTTGTGCTGTTGGTCGAGAGTAGGAAAAAAACCTATTCCTTCGGGTTGTTTTCCCCTCATTTTTCTTTTGGGATCTTCCACTATTCCCGAGTGGTTGAGCAATCACTATGTGTTGAAGCAGACAAGATATCAGATACTGCTTCCTGCCATTTGAAGCTAAGGAGTTTTGAGTCCAGAATGGTTCCCAATGCCCAAGGAGCTTCCTTTGGCACACATCCTTTGACTTCCCTGTTGGAGCCCACCTGACATTGGCACAATATGAACCGACTAAAGCCAATGAGGGTGCCATATCAATGTGAAAGCATATATATATATCTATATATATACACTGAGATTAAGGGAGCAACTCACACTTTCCTTCCTCAGCCCAACGCGTTCTTGCAAGTTCCCTTTTACGCTCTTTTCCTTTTTTCGTGAATGGCATGCTCGCAGGAGAAAATGAAATTACACCAAATGATTACTGATTTATTAATATCACCTATATTGAATTGCGGTCGATGAATCTTTTTTAATTGCGGCTAAAAAGAAAGATCACACCTGACCTTTGCTAATTTGTGATCTCAAATACCTGAACCTGAAAATTGCAGTGGATAGTGCATTATTCAGTTTGACATTGATGTTACCATGCAATCACTTTCCAATCCAACCATCTGGAATATCGCAACCACACGCAAATGCAATATGCATCCTGCTGCGGATCCCTCATTATCCTAGTCCTCTTGAAAGACACAGGAACATTTGGCCTATTATGGGCTGGCGGGAAGTGATAAACGCGACCTCCCGCAATGCCCCCGCATGTGCTACTTGCGCGCTCAACTGCCTGACTCAGCTTGCGTCTTGTCGGAGTCTTTTCAATGATGTACGGAGGCATGCCGCCATACAATTACTATTGGTATTCATACCGTGGCCTCCAGGCAGTAGTAGGATAGGAAGTCATAATTATTAAATTCATAAATAACTTTGCAAAATTCAATTACAATCCATCTAGTACACAGCTAATCTAAAACGGGTCAATCCTGGTTGTGAGCTTAGCTGACCTGGGTACAGTCAAGGTGACCTCATCACTTGAACCAAGACCACGCTTCGCCACCCAGGCATCACCAAAGTCTAATACTAGCATTGTGCAAATTCAAATCTAAGAGGTACAGTGGGGTTAAAAGACTCTGATGAGAAGAAACTTTTATTCAGTAAATTACATATATACTTATTAGTACGTTGCCACACTGGCTCCACTAGATTTTTACCCTCTGAAAGTTTTGCGGAAATGTCCATTAGTGATAAAGCCCCTTTAACTGAGCTTGTTCTCCAGTCATCTGAGCATATCATCAAACCACAAATCCCCGCCGCGCAGAATGCCGCTAATATACCATAGCAAATTTGATTTATTCCGAGATTCTTGTGACATGTCAAAAGATCTTTGATGGCCTCATTTTTTTTGAGTTTGTGAATTTGCCTTTGATGCCATTAACTTTGACCTTTGTATGTGCACGTACCATGTTTTACGCAATCATCAAATGGATAACTGTATCCATTAGATCCTCCAGGTTCTTGTGTGGCTTTGTGGATATCTCATTGTCAGCCCCACCACCTTCAATGCTGAGTTTGGTTGCACGTTGCTTTGATTTACTCAAGCAGGAGGCAAGGTATTCAACTGCTCCCCGTTCGAGTCCAAGAGGATCGGTCGAATTTGATGTTGGTGCAACATATGGTTTGGGTGCAACCACATTGTATGAGACTAAACTAATGGATCAAACATAACATTTGCCCAAAAATGTTTAACTGGATTGGCGGGGTAAGGAAGGCTCTGAACCATTTTGAAGAAGGAGTGTTCAGATTTTGGGAGATTTTCTGGAGGTTTAGCTGATTCCTTCATCAATTTGAGATTCCAAATGTTGTGATCAAAAACGCTTCTGTTTTGGTTGGCTTAAAAAAATCTAACCCTGTATATTGCAATTTATATCACCAGTCAACAGCCAATAAACATGTATCATGCACAAAGATAAAACTCACCTGCCATCTCAAGGACCTCCAGCCAGGCCAACATTTTAAGCTCTTGGTTACTGATCACCTTAATACCAACGGGCAGGAATGTATGAGCATCTTTTGCTGGTAAATTGTCCCATCAATTTTTGTAAATACTATTGATATTATCAAGCCCCCTTTTCCATGATTGTTGAGTAATATTGGAATGATAATTCAAAATGTCTGCAAAATCTTCCATGTGGGATAAATATATTCCTTGAAAATTAGCAGACGATGACACTTTGGGCTCAGGGTCAGGAACTAGATCAGTCATATCTCGTCCCATTGTATCATGTTTAATTGTTTCCCTTTCTTGAAAGGCTTGAATATTCCGAGGAGAGGCGGGAGGGTTTGCATCATGCATTGTTTCATTGGGTATCGGGGGGCTTTCAGTATGTGGAGCTTCATAATCGATTGTTTCATTGAGTATTGGGGGGGTTCAGTATGGGGAGGTTGATTATCAATATGGTCCCCTTCAACATTGATCATTTTGTCACCTTGATCCCGAGAATCCTTTGCGGCCTCAAAGGCACGTCGTTTTTTGTTTGTTTTTTTGGTCGCATGTATATTTGGTCTTTTTCCTAATCCTTTGCCTGGAAATCCAATTACGACTCGAGATCCTTCAGGTAGAGATTCTCCCACCTCCACACCTGCCCATATATTGTAAGCAGCTTTTTTTATCTATTTTGTTTTGAATTAGTAATGGACTTACGGTTCAAATCCATTTTGAGGAGGCTCATGGCTTCAGCAATCTTTTGACGCACATAATCAGGAATTTTACTATCATTTTGAATTTTTTCAAGCCTTGGGATTGTTTGAGCAATGTTGGAGACAAAGTGTTCCTTGGATATAAGTTCCACCTCCTCACTGAAAATTACATCATCTTGCCCATCATCTTCTGTCGGTGCACGAGGTTCAACAGTCTTTTCCTTCTCACAACTTTTAAAATTTGATTTCTGAGAGCTTGGAGGCTGACCTGAAATAAAGGCTATGACACAATATCAGGTTTTGGGAGATTAGAGATATTCAAGATGGATGCATACTCACATTCTGGAAGAACTGGTGGATCTTGATTATCTTCATGTGACTGGCTCTCTACTTCAATGCCTAATTCACGACTAGTGGCGATATCAGAGATTTCACTTCCACTCTCTGGGGCTGAAGTTGGTTGTTCATTGAATTCAGTTGAATTTCCCGGGGTTTGGGCCATAGCAGAGGTAGTTTATTAAGCAAATAGATGGTGACGAGTTGATTGATAACTTGTTTGAAAATTTTTGAATAAAAAGATCCAAATTGAAGAAAAAAGGTGCAAGTAAAATAATTGCATTTGCAAAATGGGATTTGTTGAGAAATTGAAGGAGGCAATGTTTTGCAAATTATTTCATATCATGCAAATGAAATCACTTCCCTGTGAGACATTGAATAAAGTTGACTAGTGAGAAGCCTACTAAAGTCAACTTTTGAACTATTCAACGCTCAGGAGGTAAGGACTAAGCAAAGTGTTCCATTTGAATGATATGAAATAAAATGGTTTTGTCGGCGAAACAGGAGACACAATTCTTGTCTTAAATAGTCCACTTATTAGGTTTTAATTTGTGAGTCTCATGATTTAAACCCTAACCACAACATTGTGAATATACTGACCAATTTCCCCTTAGGTCCTGTTGGCAGAGAATGCCACTTAGCATATTTGGGCAATTGCGTTCATCGTGTACACCAACAAGCCACTGTACACTATGGATGTAGTATGGAAGCGTAAGGATAAGTCATGTCGGGAGGATGTTGGGAGGCACTCCGCAAGCGTAAGGATAAGTGGTGTCGGGAGCATGTCAGGAGGCACTTCGTGAGCGTAAGGATAAGTGGTGTTGGGAGCATGTCGGGAGGGCACTGCACAAGCATAAGTGGTGTCGGGAGCATGTTGGGAGGCACTCCGCAAGCGTAAGGATAAGTGGTGTCGGGAGCATGTTGGGAGGCACTCCGCAAGCGTAAGGATAAGTGGTGTCGGGAGCATGTCGGGAGGCACTCCGCAAGCGTAAGGATAAGTGGTGTCGGGAGCATGTTGGGAGGCACTCCGCAAGCGTAAGGATAAGTGGTGTCGGGAGCATGTCGGGAGGCACTCCGCGAGCGTAAGGATAAGTGGTGTCGGGAGGGCACTGCACAAGCGTAAGTGGTGTCGGGAGCATGTTGGGAGGCACTCCGCGAGCATAAGTGGTGTCGGGAGCATGTTGGGAGGCACTCCGCGAGCATAAGTGGTGTTGGGAGCATGTCGGGAGGGCACTACACAAGCATCAGTGGTGTCGGGAGCATGTTGGGAGTGCACCCTGTGAGCATAAAGATGGTAAGGGCGGGGGTGTGAAAGCGTAAGGAGTGGTGAGGACGGAGATGAGGGGGCAGTGTCGGAGTCTCATCTGGAGGGTGGTGCGGGCGTGTAAGCATGCGAAGCGTTGGGGCTGATTAGGTGGGGATGCGGAAGCCAATGAGGTGAATTTACCCAAACATTGGGAATAGTGTTGAAATGGGTTTGGGCTTTGAGTGACATTCTCATGTGACACATGTGACAATTGACGTTGTCTTGACGCTGATGTGATGTGACCCACTAAATCCAGTGACTATAAAGTGACACTAACGCAACTGAAGCAAGATTTTCTACTTACCGTGGTGCAACGTGAAGTTAATCGCCAACGATTGACGCGAGATTTGCCCTGGTGTCTCTATGTTATCTTTCAATAAGTTCTTTGGAATATTAGTGAGTGATTTATATTTAATTCTTAAGGTTTTTCTCTAAAATTAGTTTTCTTCAAGAATTACCATTATTTTTATCCTTGCAAAAGATAATTATATATTAAAATCATTTTATTATTTTAATAAAAAGAAGTTTTATTATTAAAATCTTCTGGTAATTGATTCTTGTAGACAATTATTTGCTCACTGTTAAAATCACTAGTAGTGTTTAACACGTGAAAGAAAGAATTCTTTGATTATTTAATTGTGGTTATAATCACACTTTGTTATTATATTTCATGAGAACAGTCATAGTACTGTTGATTAATAGTAATATTATCATCAGTTTCATAGCCACATCTTACATTTGGGGGCCTGGCCCTGTTTTTTGAACCTTGTACCCTTGATTAATATATTTTCAAGCTCTAAAATATATTAATTTAACAATTTTTTTTTCTTTCATTTTAAAGCTAAAATAATTTTTATTTTTGAAATTGCTTTGGAAATCTTTTTCATTGAGGAATTTGGTTTAATTTCATACTGTTTTTACACGTGGCTTTTTCACATCCAAAAAAACTTATAGAATTATTCTGTAAGGTGTGGATATGAAACTTTGATTAAAAATCAAGTACTTTTCCTGTCCTCAAAATTTGTATAAGGTAAAATTCAGTTAAAAATAGTATGAAATATTATTTTTAAGAGAAAACACGCCAATTTTATTTTTTATAACTTTATTAGTATAAAACAATAATATAAAAATTTATTGTTTTACCAACAATAAAGATTTATCCAAAAAATACTCTACAAGAGATATTTTAAGGCTACAAAAGAAATTTCTTCAAGAGCAATTTCAATTGGAATTAATTGAGCAAAGAACTGCAAGCAATTAATTAAAGAACAAAGTCTTTAAAAAGAATATTAAAGAGAAAACACGCCCAAAAGTGACCAGAGTGAATTTGGAAACAAAGTGACAAAGTTAACAGTGATGAAAGATGCTTTAATTCACTTTTGGGGTGGTTCAGGGGTAAAAATGATTATAAGAGTTACAAACAATGATTATAATGATTTTTTCACGTGGTTAAAAGGATTAAAATGATTTAAAAGTGGTGGTTGGAATCTTTGATTGATTGGTTTAACAGTTTTAAACTAATTAATAAAAGGAAAAGATTCTAACATGAAGAGAAAAGTGGGGCAAAGAAGACATTCTTTTATAGCCATCAATTCTCTTACTCCAAAAGTAAAATTTACTCTTGTCAGTCGTGAAAAACAGTCTGACAACAGAAAAGCCAATTATGGCATCATTGAACCCTGGTTTAGACCAAAAAGGGCTGGTTTAAGCCATTTTTAGCCATTTTTAGCCATTTTAGACCCTTAAATCAGCCATTACTATAGCAATACCAGGCCTAGAGCCTTCAAAACACGTCAGAATGTGTGTCAGAGGCGTAGAAACCAGTTAAAACTGTTTTTATTATGATTGTTTTATCTTAAGGGTAGTTTTACCTTCTTGGCAACAGCTAAAACTACCCCAGTTGGTATCAAAACCTCATCATCAATTGAGTCCACAGACCCTGTAACTCAATTCCAGGCCAAAAGTGATGAACTTTTGCGTGAATTTTGACATCTCACGCCTGTCAGCAAGGATTTTGGGGGTCTAGCTCCCCCTTAGAGCTGGAGTTCCTTTTCCCCCCCAAATTTAATCTTTCCAATTTATTTTTCCTTTAATTCCTCATCATGTATTATACTTATAATTTACACATGTAATTCAATTCAATTGTACAGTACAATACAGTAATAATTGACACCTCATATGTAAATCAAAGTTCACTTATGTAATACACGCGCACATTTTGACATTTCAATTGAATTCAATTGAAAATACTTTAATTCCTCATAACTTCTAAACTAAACACAACACCTCAATTTTAACACAAAAATTGATGGTTAACACCACATGTGGTGTGAATTAAATTAAGGTTTTGAGGATTTTCAAATTTTGTATTGAAAATACTAAAAACTTAATTTAAGCTTATTTAGAGTTGAGTTACAAGAATTTCACTCAGAGGTGACCCCACCTGATTTTTTATGAGGAATCCAATGGTGAAATAAAATTTATATGTTTATTTATTTGATAAAAAGTTATAATAAATTTTATTTAACTTTTTTCCAAATTTATTTATTTTTTCACAATTTTGTTGGAATTTCATTTTTACTTAAATTTTTCAAGTATAAATGTAATTTTATATTTACAAAATTTAAAGTAATTTTATTTTTAAATTATAATTAATTTTTTATTTTTAATATAATTTTATATTTATATTTTTTATTTTTATTTTAATAATATAAATACATTTATTTTATTTATATTAATATGTTATTTTTTATATTTGTGGTCTTTTGGGTATATGAAATTACCTCTAAGGCTCACATATTCTTTGAGTTACTGTGAATTAATTTTCATTCAAAATATTAACTTTTAATTTTTTTTCTTTGAAAAGAATAATTTGTTTCAATATTAAAAAAGATGAAACTTATGAAAAATCTTTAAAAATATTCTAAAAGGTAAAAAAAATATTTTTTTTCTTTTATAGTTTTTCTAGTGTCTTTAATCAAATACTTTGCAGCTGCCAACAGACTCAGTAAAAGATATATCACTAGTCTAGAATCTTTGAAGCAAAATCTGAAGTCAGTATTGAGGTGCAAATTACTAAAAGAGGCACCTTATTTAACTCAGGGAAGAATAAATTCCCACCAAAAGGTGTGTGTTTATCTTATATTTTCACTTCTTTATCTTTAAATTGATGGGAAAATGGTACATACCAGAAATGGAAGCAACTATTCAGTCCAACTAGATGGATATGGACAAGGAAGAGGCAAGACCAAATCCAGAAGTGCCAAGTCTTCCTCAAGAAAGACACATTTGGAGGATGCCAGAGTTGCCCCCAATTCCCCAAGGTCTGTACCCACAGATTTTGATGTGAATTCTGAGCCTGAACTGATTCATGATAATATTTCCAGGGCTGAACCATTTTCAAGTGGCAGCAATAGAAATATATCAATTCCAATACAAAAATTGGTTCAGAGCAGCCAAAAAAGAGGAGTGGGAAATATGGTCAAGCCTTTGGCAGGGGGCCATGAACTCCTACTTACACATCAAGAGCTTTCTGGATCAGGAAAAGACCATAGAACTCTTAGGAGGTTGGAGCCCATTGTCTTGCAAAGACAAAGTCAAAAAGATAAAGAATTGGTTGAAGAACAAAAGCCTTTTATCCATAGACCAGAAGAAGGAACTGGAAATGACTCCAGCTATGGAGACAGAGGCCCCAGTGGCGTCTACCAGCTCCAAACCAGCTCCAGAAGTATCCAAAGACAAGCCCAAATGACCTTAGAGAGAAGCAGAAAGGTCGAAAGAACCATAAAGGCAAGGGCAAATGCAAAGGCAATTGGCACAGACCTTACCCACAGGGGTACAGGATCCCCAAATTGGACCTTCAGCCGTGGACAGTGTGTTCAATATGGCCAGAACTCTAATGGAATTCACAGGCAAGGAGCAGGAAAGGATGAACAGGACTTTTCCACACAAATAAATCATGTACAAACTAGTATTAATTTAGAAATTGGTAAACTTGATGAAAAGTGAACTAAAATAACATTGGATATCAGTGATTTGAAAAGACATGGCAAAAAATATACTGAATGGTATAAATTGACAAATTCCAGATCTGATTCAATTATCAATGAATGTAGCAGAATTGAAAGTACATGTAAAGTTCAGAATGATGAAATGGAAGATCTTTCTATTTCTAAAATGAATGATCAACGTAAGATTCTACAAGATCATGTCTTAAAGATAGTTGAAAATACCAATCAGTTTGCTACACATCTAGCAAAAAGTGACAGTGAAAGGCAGAAGTTTAAAGATGAAATCATTGAAAATGTAGAACAAATTCATAAGAATTATGAACCGAATATGCCAAGAAATTCTACACCTTTGACTTAAGAAAAGCTTTCTGTTAAAGGAAGTTTTACCCCACTTTTAGGAGAAAATGTTGTCTCTGTTAAAGATATTCCCAAATCAGAAGAATGGCCAACATTCTCTTGTGAAGGAGAATAAAAACATATTGAGTACATAAGGACTATTGATATGTTACAAGAAGACTTTAATATACCTGACGAAATCATAGTGGGTAAATTACACTTTCTGTTTATAAGGACTGCAAAAAAATGGTATTACAAGATGAGAATAGATCATGGGAAACATGATTGGTCTTGGTGGAAATCTGAATTGATCACCAAATGGGCCAACAATTCTTGGAGGTTTAAAATGGAAAATGCTTTTGAAAGTGCCATTTTTAACTCAGAGAAAGATAAACCACTTACTTGGTTCTTCAAGCAGAAAGACAGATTATCTGCTTTACACCCATATATGTGTGACACTATGATTAATATGAAAATATTAAGAAAGTGTGGAGGAGAGCTGGAACATGCTATCAACAGCAGATATGTAGAGCCTTGTTCCACAAATGACTATATTAATGCAATGGAAGATACCATTACCAGAACAAGAATTGTTAAAACTTGGACTAGAATCCCTATGGAATCAAAAATGGTCCCAAAGATTCCCACAGAGGATAAAAGACCAGGAAGACCTGTCTTGAAGTGTTGTAAATGTGGAAGCACTTCAAATCTAGCCAATACTTTTACCAAAAAGACAAAAATCAATGAAATTCAGGTCATTGAAGGAATTCAGTGTACTGAAGAGAAAGAGGAATCCGATGAAGATTCTGAAGTCTCTGAGGATACACCAGTGGAGAACTATCCCATTGAAAACATTACAGCTTTCTTTGATGTCACAGAAGTCCATACCCACTTGCCACATTACAGTTAGGATTGCTGCAACCTGATTAATATCCAGGATGCCAGAATGTGTAAAACAAAACCTGCTAGAGGTAAAGGCTACACTGCTGGAGCATCCTGTATCACATCAGTTTTGATGAGTGATATTGAAGCCAAAGTAAATGTGGATACAGGGGCATTTTGCACTTGTGTGGCCAAAAGCTATTTACAAATTATACTTCCTGAATGGAAAAACCATCTATTACCAATAGAAGGTGTGCAACTTAGTCGTGCCAGTAACAATATGTACCCCTTGGGTATATTGGACACTAATCTTGTATTTCCGCACCCAGAAGGAAGTATAAGAATGAAAAATGAGATTGTGGTAATGGATAATTGCACATCTCAGCACATCATTCTTGGAAATGATTACTTAAATATTTATGGTATTGACATCAATAAGCATAAAGACAGATAAATCACGATTGGTGATAACAAAAGACAAAAATTTGCTTTTTCCAATATGCCAAAACAAATATCTGTGGTATCTTCTGTTAAATATACTTATAAAGATGAATCTGTGTCTAATCAACTTGTTGAAGCACAAATTAATCCATCATTGTCACCAAAGATGAGGAATGAACTTATTGACGTGTTATATACATAAAATAATGCATTTGCCTGTGATAATGAACCATTAGGTGCTATAAGTGGACCTGAAGTTGATATTACTCTTAATATTGACAGACCATATCCTCCAGTACTTGGAAGACCAGCTAATCCAGCCAGTCCCAGAGCTAGAGAAGTATTGGTGAAGCATGTGTACTAAGGAAAGTGGGCCATAATGAGGAAGTTTCAGTGACAACCCCTGTTATTATTGCTTGGCATAATGGTAAGTAAAGAATGGTTGGAGATTTCAGAGAATTGAATACCTACACAGTTCCAGATAGGTATCCAATCCCTAGAATTCAAGAAACCTTGACTCAATTCTCTAAAGCTAAGTATATAAAATCAATGGATGCATTGAAAGGTTTTCATCAAAATGTTTTTATGCCTAAAGCTAAGAAATTACTTAGAATTATCACTCACTGTGGTATTTGTGAGTATCTTAGAGTGCCATTTGGCATTAAAAATGCTCCATCCTATTATCAAAGAATGATGAATACCATCTTTCCCAGAGAATTGTCTGAAGGATGACTCATCATCTGTATTGATGATATTATCATATGTTCTGATTCACCGTCTTTGCACATTGAAAGACTTGCAAAAGTAATTCACAAGGTTGCAGAAGTGAACATGAAAATTTCACTTAAGAAATGCAATTTTGGTTTTGAAGAACTCAAAGCCTTAGGACATGTTGTTTCTGGTTTGATCTTCGGTGTGGACAAGAAAAAAGTTGCAGCAGTGTTACTTAAGCCAATACCCCAGAATAAGAAAGAAATGATGGCTTTTCTTGGGGTTGCCAGTTATTATAGGCAACCCTTGAAAGACTTTGCAATTCTAGCCAAGTTACTCTATAGAATCTGTGATCAAAAGACTATATTTGAGATGACACAAGAGAGAATTAAAGCTTATGAGAAGATAAAGAAAGCTTGTACAGAAGTGCCTTTACTCCTCATTCCTGACCAAAATATTCCTTTTAAATTGTACATTGATGCATTTGGAGATGGATTAGGGGTCGCCCTACATCAAGTCCAAATTATTGATGACAAACCCACAGAAGGACCAATTTGTTATATCTCAAGACAAATCAAACCAACAGAGGCCAGATATGGTGCAAGCCAGATGGAGTGCTTATGTTTGGTATGGGCACTTGAGAAATTACACTATTATCTTGATGGCAGTGTTTTTGAATTGATAACTGCCTGTAATGCAGTAAAATCACTTCTTAACATGAAACCTCCCAACAGCCATATGTTGAGATGGCAAATAGCCATTCAAGAATATTGAGTAAACATGACTATAGTTCACAAAGCAGGGAACATTCACAAGAATGCTGATGGACTTAGTAGGTGGGCATTGGCCAACACTCCTGATAACCCAGCTTATGTACGTTTAGAAGCTGAACCACAGATTCCAATTGAAGGGATTAACATAACTGATATTGGGACTGGATTCTTTGAAGAGGTCAGAGAATTTTTTAAGCAAGACATGAATTTCCATATCTTGACTTCTTTATTAGATAAAGACTGCAACAATACATCTTTAGTCAATGCACTGGATGAAGTTTTGAAAAATTGCTATTCTGAAGGAAGATTTCACTTGTTTGATGGGATTATTTACCACAGAACCAAATATTCTTGTATAATGACATTATGCAGCAGATTTCTTATCAATACCATTCTTCATGAATTCCATGATAGCATCTACTCTGGACAACTTTCAGAGTACAGAACACTTGAAAAAGTAAAGAACTGTGCATGGTGGCCATCTTGGAGAAAAGAAACCATTGAATATTGCCATACCTGTGACAGATGTCAAAAAGTAAACAGGAGTACAGGCAAGAAATTTGGACTTATGATGCATATTCAAGAACCAAAACCCCCTTGGGAAGCCTCTTTTAAGTCAACAATAGCTCACAGAGGCATGCCATTGTCAGCCTATGACTCAAACCAGAGCACAAGCATGACAGCCAATATACCATAAACCAATGGTATAGCCAAGATACAACTAAAACATTGAACTAAGCCAAATAAGCTCAAAAGGTATCAAAAAAAAGAGAAAACTCACCTCTTCCTGAAAATACAAGTCCCATCACCATAAGACAAGAAATAACAAAGTTATTCCTGCTCAAAGTTGTTGCTGAGCATAAACCTTAGTTTTCACCTCTCATCTAAAATCAAGAAGAAGAGGCTTAACCCCATCAAAAAGGTATTCAAATTAAAGCTCTAAGTCAGGGCTATTCAATGGTACTAGCCAAACTGAGCTAGCACCAATATTACTGAGGTTAGGGTCAAATTCAGACCAAACAAGGGTGAACAAAACATTCACCTCTCATCCAACTTCTACAGTTTTAGTGTGAGATACTTAAAGTGGGGTCTTTTTGGAAATAGCACAACCAGCGCTATCTGATGGTGCCATCCACTTCTTCATATCTTAACTATAACAGAAGGTACGAGGCAAACAAGCTCAATACAGCTTTTTGCCCAAACCACGCCTATGTACAAAAACCTTGTACATGGGATAACTTTGTCATATTTAATGAAAACCATACCAAATTGGGTATCATTGTGTAGAGGTCATACAGGGCTATCCAATGAGCCAACCTTGAGCATGATATCTCAAAAACTGACGGAGGTATGGCCATTTGAAAGTTATAATCCCACAATATGGCCAATACAGATGTATTATGACAGGATACAGTTGTAATCTGATTATGAGGTGTCAAACAGACAAAGAAGCATGTTAATACTTAAATACCTCATAAGTCAGTCAATACTGGGGTGCCATACAGTTTCTGTACAGCCTTCTATGTGTCATACACGTCTGAATCAGGCTGTGAGGTCCCCAGATGAAAGGTTTCACCCTGTATTGGTGAAAAATGCCCAGATGTGGTTTCAAAGCCATATCTGGCCCCAATACAGGCTATAAAGGCTGTTTGCAAACCACAAGCCAGTCCTAGAGAGTGAAGAATCTTCACTTCCTCTACGTGGAAAGGTCTAGCACCCTTTCCACCCCATTTCAGGATAAAAGGAGGCTTTTTCACAGCCAGAATTGTCTCCTCATCCTGCTCTTAAATAACCTACGTAGTAAACTGTCAAAAACAGTTTTACTATTGGTTAAATAATCATTTATTTTTATAATCTTTAATTATTGTAACCCAACAGATAAAGCTACACCCAGGGCTTTCAATAGCGCTCACCACCACTATACCCAGTATAGTAAAGCCCTTCAATTTCATTTTAAACCATCTTAAACCTTTATAAATCTTTTAAAAAATCATTTTTTACCGTGTCACAAACATAGTCAAAATTTTATTTAGCCTATTTACATCTTTTTCATAGTTTCATCCTGAAATTTTGGGGGCCTGGCCGTGTTTTAAAACCTTTTGGACTTATTATAAGTAAGTTTTTCTCTTTTTATCATTTATTGACACTTGTTTTACCTTTTTAGGCGTCATTTCTTCTTAAAAATATTATATATATATATTTTTTTACCTTTTATTTAAAGTACTCATATTTTCATAAGAGTATCTGTCAGGTGTTGCCCTGTAATACACCATCTTTGACGGATGATACTTGCTAACTACAAGTATTCTGTAAGATATTGGTATACAAACAGTATACCACATATCAATAAGCTGTATTTTTGACGGGGAATTGTTAATTCAATTACACTGTCATCATACAACAGCATATTGTAGTAATATACAAGCCCAGAGGCCATTCTTAGACATGCAAAACCAGCCTTCTAAGAAGTCTTAACTGCCATAAGCCCTCTTGTCCTGCTTGATTCAGTGGAAGAAAATTTCATACCACTTGAGACCCAGTCACAGGCCAACACACCAGTGACACCCTCAGAACCAGAGGGCAGCAAGGGCAAAGGAAAAAGACTTAGTGAAGGCCCAATAGCCACTCAGAGGAGTAGAAAACCACAAAACTCTGCTTCAATACAAGGTAAACCAACCTTAACCACTTGTACAGGAAAGATTACAATTATTAACCCAGTTGTAACCTCCAAAGGGAAACTGCCCAAATCAGCAGATAACAAATTTGTACAAGGCACAGTCAAAGGTAAATACCCTAAGAACATAAATTTTTGACTGCTTGCAAACACTGATATGTCCCCTGCATACCTCAGAGACCTTGGCTTCCAAAGGAACCAGCCAGAGGACAGAGAAGGCTTGTCCAGAACCAGAAGACCTGGAAGAAGACACCTTGGACACAGTGGTGGATGCCAAAACAATGAGGGGGATAATATCAACCCTGCGATTCACAATTCAATTCAACAGAAAAATCAAAACAGAGGACTGGAAATAAATGGATCAAGTTCTTCAGCTCCACCAACCCCTCAAAGATTTATTTCAATGGAGCATGGACAACAAGAGGTTCAACCTGGCAAGTCACTGGGCAGAACTTGGAGCAAGTTGCCAGAAGATCTGTCTCAAAGAGATAGACTTCAAAGGCCTGATGGTAATCACCAAAGGTTGGAATCCTACCAGGCAGTTCAGACTCCTGGAGGCAAGGGCACAGAGGATAAGTGAGAACCAAGCCACTATCCAAGCTATAGAAGAACAGTTAACCCAGACAGGGCCTACTCAGATTCCTTCAGGCTCACAAGGAGCAGGCCAAATCAGCTCTCCAGTGGCTTCAAACTATTCAGAAACCAGCAGATCAGAGGCCAAGAGTCACCATTCTTCACAATTCCAGGAAGTTTCCAGGAGAAGACAAGGAAACAAGGGCAAGAACAAAGCCTCCTTCAACCAGAGGAGGAAAGAGTCAGACCCCATGATCCAGAAGCTGCTATATTTGGTAAAAGAAGTACACAAGAACCAGAAGTAGTTGTAAACCACTCTAGAATCAGTAGTCCTAGTAATAGAAACATTACCCCCACTCAGACTGAACATAACATTGTCACATCTGAGAGTAACATTAACAGTGATACACTGTGGTTACAAATGTCCCAATATGGTGAGCACTCTGAAAAACAGTTTGCAGAAATTGAAGCTGGCCAATAGAGGATGAGAAAGACTCAAGGCTCCTTGGAACAGATAGTTAAGAACCTTCAGGAAGGATATGCTCAACGGAGTAAAGCCTCTGAAGAAACCAACAAAAGACTGAATCAAGTCTTTGAAGAACAACACCACAGCAAAAGGGAAAGGGAGTGTCTGGATAAAGACATTAACAAATTGTTTAATTCCTACCATAGCTTGAAGCCCCAACCAAAAGGCCAAGCTATGGATAATTCATATCAACCAGATGACATCAAACCAGATGCCATATTGATGAATAAGGCAAGATCCCCATCACAATACCAGGATGGAGATGGCATTTCCTATTCAGAGAAGGAAGCCGTGAAACAGCTTCCTGAGGCCTCAAGCTGGCCCAAATTCTCTGGATCAGGAGAATATGATCATATAGAACTAATAGATTATATTGATAGACTCTTCATTGATGTACCAAGCATACCAGATTACTGGATTACTGCTAGATTGAATACATAATTCAAAGATCATGCTAGTATATAGTACACAGAAATGAAAGAAATCCATGGCAGAAGGAACTGGCCATGGTGGAAGAGTCAAATCATCCAAAAGTACAGTAATGGAACTTGGATATGGCAAAAGACCATGTCATTTGAAAATGACAAATACTCCGCAGACAAAGATCCATATGATTGGTGTCTTAGACAGTCCAAGAGACTGAAAGCTATTGATCCTCAGATGAACATCCAAATGAGGAACCATAAGCTTCTGACACAACTGCCAGGAGAGCTAGAGCATGCAGTAAAGTGCAGATGCAACCAAAATTGCACTCTAGATGACATTGCCAACACCTTACAAGACATAAGGAAGGGGAGTAATATAGGGAAATTCACCCCATATGGGAGCAGTAGTTTCAAAGAGAAACAACCTCTCAGGGTAGAGTTTAAAGACAAACCTAGAGAGAGAGTGGCAGCAGTGGCAAAGAAGAAATATTCTTTTCACAATTGTGGTTCAACAGACCACTATGCCAACAACTGTCCAAAGGCAAAGAAAAAATTCTATGCCATAGAGAAAGTCCCTGAAGAAAAACCTCCAACAGAGGATTCTGAATCAGACTCCATGGGTGATGCCATCAGAGAACCATCTGATAATGACCAAGACCCAAGAGAGGAATTTTTAGTGGAATACCAAGAGGAAAACCCACTAGAAAGTCAGGACATACAGTTGGAAGCAGGCATGCCACAGGAGACTGCCAACAAGAACTTGTGCAAACACACACAAGATGCATAAACATTCCTGGTTACACCAACCAAAGGAATGGCATACATACATGGATCAGCCACAAAGATGACTGTATGTATTGACAATGCTCAACATCCATTGATCATTGACAGTGGAGCACACTGCTCCATAGTGGCCAGAGAATATCTGGATAACCACTTCCCAAACTGGGAAAAACAGCTATTGCCCACTAAGGCAAAGAACTCTAAAAGTGCATCAGGGAAGATGACTTCCATTGGGTTGATTATGAAAGAGATAATTATACCCCACAGGAAGGGTAATATCAGACTCAACCCAGAGTTTGTAGTGCTTAATGTTGCCCACATCCAAGGGCTTTTACTGGGAACAGATTACCAGAGGATGTATGGCATAGAAATTTACAACAGTAAAAATAGGCACATCACCATTGGTACTAACAAGGAAAAGAAATTTTCACTTGATATATAACAGATATCTTCTCAAGATCCACTAGAAGAACATCTGAAGGAATTCAGAGAGGAACAGTTTAGCACTACCCTCACCAGTAAACAAAAACAAAGTTTATTGAAGATGCTGAGAAAGAACAGACCAGCATTTGCCATTGGTGAAGACCCATTAGGCAAGATCAAACGCCATAATATAGAACTATATCTGGATGTGGAAAGGCCTTATCCACCCATGCTTAGGAGACCTCCTTATTCAGCAAGGCTGGAAACCAGGAAAGAAATTGAGAAACATATCAATGAACTCCTGGATATGGATGTCATTAGGAAGATTGGACATAATGAAATAGTGGAAATCACCACCCCTGTCCTAATCACCTGGCATGATGGAAAGTCTAGACTGTGTGGAGATTTCAGAGCTCTGAATAACTACACCAAAGCAGACAGGTACCCTATACCCAGGATACCTCATGCCTTGGATAAACTGGCAAAAGCCAAATACATAACCGAAATGGATTGTATGAAAGGCTTCCACCAAAATGGAGTTAAACCAAACTCCATGAAATTACTCAGAATAATATGCCATATGGGCATATATGAGTATACCAGGATGCCATTTGGTATCAAAATGCACCAGCCCATTTCCAAAGGGTGATGGACACAATATTTCAAGAAGAAATACTGGAAGGGTGGATGGTAGTATATATTGATGATATCATTATATACTCAGAGACATGGGAAGACCAAGTGCAATACATAGACAAAGTAATAAGTAAATGCACACCCATGAATCTAAATATTTCACTTAAAAAGTGCAATTTTGGCCAACAAGAGTTCCTGGCTCTAGGACATAAAGTCTCAGGTCTTAGTCTGGCAATTGACCAGAATAAAGTAGCAGCAGTACTGCGAAAGCCAGTACCAAAGAGCATCAAAGAGATGCAATCTTTACTTGGGTTTGCTAGCTACTATAGAAACCACATCAAAAACTTTGCACATATAACTAGTAGTTTATACAAGTTATTCTCAAAAGATGTAGTTTTTGAAATAACTAAGGAAAGGAGGGATGCCTATGCAAGAATCAAATATGAACTCACAAATGCACCTGTGCTCATTTTACCAGACTTTGAACTACCATTCAAGTTATATATAGATGCAGCATGCAGCCAAGGCTTAGGAGCAGCCCTTCACCAAAGACAAATTGTGGATGGTGAACCAAGAGAAGGTGTAATATGTTACATCTCTAGGCAACTGAAAGATCCAGAAGCCATGTATGGGTCCACCCAGACTGAATGTCTATGTCTAGTCTGGGCTCTAGAAAAACTCCACTATTATTTGGAGGGTGAAGTCTTTGAAATATACACAGACTGCACAGCCTTGAAGTCTTTACTAAACATGAAGCCTACAAACAGACATATCCTGAGATGGCAGATAGCCATCCAGGAGTATAGAGGGAACATGACAATCATATACAAGGAATGTAAAAGTCATACCAATGCAGATGGCCTCAGCAGATGGCCACTGGATAATGTCAAGAGCAATCCAGTTTATGACCCTGAATTTGCAGCCAAAATTCCTATCCATTTCATGGAAATAGATAGGAGGAAGAACTTCAGATTTTCTCAATGGGAACCAGAGAGTGATACCCTTGACAGTGGGAACACTGATTCAGAGGGGACAGAAACTCTCATATTAGGAATAAGTTCCTCAGAACTGCACAATGAATTTTTTAGTGCAGTACTGAAGTCTTATGCCAAACACAAACAGTGTGGCATACTACCACAACCCCTTCAAAAAAAGTACAGGAGCCCAGAACTGGAATCCTAGCTGGAAGAGCCCTGGTTGAGGGCCTATAAGAATAACAAGTTTTTCCTTATAGATAGCCTGCTCTACCACAGAGCAAAGCACACAAGTGCACTCACAGTGGTAGACAGAGACCACATTTCATTGATCCTGCAAGAATGCCATGACTGCCCCTATATGAAACACATGAGGGAGGACAGGACCAAAGAGAGGGTAGCAAGCACAGCTTGGTGGTCAAAGTGGGAACAAGAGTTGGGGAAATACATCAACACTTGTGAAAGATGCCAAAAAGCAAATAGGAAACATGGGAAGAAGTATGGGTTACTTCAACATATAGAAGAACCCAAGCACCCATGGGAAACCATCAACATGGACTGGGTTACAGGACTTGTCCCAGGACGCAAAGAAAACTACAATGACTGTTTGATCATAGTAGATAGGTTCAGCAAGAGCATGAGGTCTCTTCCATTCCCTAAAGAGGACACAGCAATGGATACTGCCCTGTTATTTTGGAATAACATCATATCTACCTGTGGAGTCCCTAAGATCATCATTAGTGATAGGAAGCCAAAATTCACATCTGAATTTTGGACCAACTTATATGACATGTTTGGTACCAAGCTTGCTTTTTCCACACCTTACCATCCACAATTAGATGGCCTAGCTGGGAGGATGATTGAAACAATGGAGGACATCCTCAGGAGATTCTGTGCTTATGGCATGGAATACAAGGACCATGAAGGATACAACCATCATTGGGTTACCCTCTTACCAGCAGTCCAACTGGCTTATAATACAAGCCAGCACTCAACCACAGGAAAAGCACCTGAACTGGTAGAGAAAGGGTCAAATCCCTTGTTGTCTGTGGATCATTTGAAGAAGAATCTTCTAACCATCCAACCCACAGCCAAAGACTTCCGTGATATGATGAAGAGCGCTTGTGATACAGCTGCTAAATGCATAGCTGAAGAAAAAGATTATAATAAGCAGAGGTGGGACAAGACACACATGGAACCTGACTTTAAGGACGGGGACCAGGTGCTAGTGTCTACACTGAACTTGAATAATCTTAAAGGACCCAAGAAGATGAGGGACTCATTTGTAGGGCTTTTCACTATCATTAAGTTGATAGGAAAGAATGCAGTGGAAGTCAAACTTACAGAGGAATTTTCCAGGAAGCACCCAGTCTTCCCAGTAAGTTTGGTCAAACCATACTTCCAAACAGAGGAGGACAAATTCCCCTCCAGGAAAAAGAACCCCACACTACCTGATATAGTGGAAGTGGAGGTTTCCCCAGGACCTGTGAGTAAAATCATCAGGGCCTGGAAGATCAGACTTAATGGAAATGATCAAAGACGATACTTAGTCAGATTCAAACACTAAACACCTGATAAAGACAAATGGTTGGCAGAAGATGCCATACCAGATGGGAACCTTCATCTAAGGAGATTCAGTGCCTCTAGGAGGACTGAACAGTCTCATCAATGATGAGCCTTTTTTAGAGGGAGGGTATGTCAGCCTGTGACTCAAAACCAGGGCACAAGCATGACAGCCAAAATACCATAAACCAATGGTATAGCCAAGATACCACCAAAACATGGGACTGAGCCAAATCAGCTCAAAAGGTATCAAAAGAAAGACGAAACTCACCTCTTCCTGAAAATACAAGTCCCATCACCATAAGACAAGAAATAACAAAGTTATTCCTGCTCAAAGTTGTTGCTGAGCATAAAACTTAATTTTCACCTCTCATCTAAAATCTAGAAGAAGAGGCTTAACCCCATCAAGTAGGTATTCAAATTGAAGCTCTAAGTCAGGGCTATCCAATGGTGATAGCCGAACTGAGCTAGCATCAATATTACTGAGGTTATGGTCAAATTCAGACCAAACAAGGGTGAACAAAACATTCACCTCTCAACCAACTTCTACAGTTTTAGTGTGAGATACTTAAAGTGAGGTCTTTTTGGAAATAGCACAACCAGCGCTATCTGATGGTGCCATCCACTTCTTCATATCTCAACTATAACAGAAGCTATGAGGAAAACAAGCTCAATACAGCTTTTTGCCCAAACCACGCCTATGTACAAAAACCTTGTACATGGGATAGCTTTGTCATATTTAATGATAACCATACCAAATTGGGTAGCATTGTGTAGAGCTCATACAGGGCTATCCAATGAACCAACTGTGAGCATGATATCTCAAAGACAACAGATTTATGGCCGTTTGAAAGTTATAATCCCACAATATGGCCAATACGGCTGTATTATGACAGGATACAGTTGAACTCTGATTATGAGGTGTCAAACAGACAAAGAATCATTTTAATACGTCAATACCTCATAAGTCAGTCAATACTGGGGTCCCATACAGTTTCTGTACAGCCTTCTACACATCATACATGTCAGAATCAGTCTGTGAGGTCCCCAGATGAAAATCTTTACCCTTCATTGGTGAAAACTGCCCAGATGTGGTTACAGAACCACATCTGGGCCCAATACAGGGTATACAGGCTGTTTGCAAACCACAAGCAAGTCCCAGAGAGTGAAAAATCTTCACTTCCTCTACGTGAAAAGGTCTAGCACCCTTTCCACCCAGATTCAAGATAAAAGGAGGCTTTTTCACAGCCAGAATTGTCTCCTCATCCTGCTCTTAAATAACCTATGTAGTAAACGGTCAAAAACAGTTTTACTCTTGGTTAAATAATCAGGTATAATTATAATCTTTTATTATTGTAACCCAACAGATAAAGCTGCACCCAGGGCTTTCAATAGCGCTCACCACCACTATACCAGTATAGTAAAGCCCTTTAATTTCATTTTAAACCATGTTAAACCTCTATAAATCTTTTAAAAAATCATTTTTTAGTGTGTCAAAAACATAGTCAAAGTTGTAATTAGCCTATTTACATCTTTTTCATAGTTTCATCCTGACAGCCATTCAGCAAACTGGAAAACCAGTGAGTGAGAAAACAATAAACCCTTTTGGATTATTGATTGCATCATCTGTTGTCATGTAAGATTATCTTAATTACTTAATTGATGCTTTTATGTGACTACCAACCCCAATATGGTTAAGAATGAAAGGAGTAACATCTATAGATCTTCTTTTATTCCAAAATAATAATTGATTTCTCCAAGTTATCAATGTTATTCAAAATTTCATCTCAGGTTGTAATTACTGTGAATTTTTGAAGATTCAGTGTTTCATGTAGAATAGTCAAAAATGGACTGTAAGTAAAACTTTAATTCTTTTCGGCTGTACCATAGATAATACAGTTCTCCATTGGTCCTGAGGGCTTCAGAGAGATTCATTAAGAATTGTATTTTTAATGAATTTCTGAAGTTTTTACCTCATTTCTATCTAGAATTGCAAATATCAGTGTTCAACTGGTTGCTATGAGGTAAATCAATGGATACAAGTCCAAAAAGGGTTTTAATTACTCTATTGGGTTTTATCCATGGAAGACCATTAAGAATTGACATGGTTACAGGAGTCTAAGTAGCTTTTTACCTCCTTGGCATGTCAAAATAGCAGGTTATTTGCTATTTTCTGAAGATTTACTGTACTTGTAACATGGTAACCAAGTTCCCAAAAGGTTTTAGTTTACCAATTAGGCCAAGATCAGCCATGGATCCAAGATTTGGAGCTTTCCATGCCTCTGTGGCCTCAGAAGTTGGGTACTGTGACTCTCTTTGATGTCTTTTGTGCCCCTTGCTTATTTTCCATGTCAAAATGAAAAATTGAACTTAGAGATATCCACTATGGGTGTACCAAAAGTCCATGTAAGAATACCACAATATTAAGTGCCCAAAACATGAATAACACTATTCTTAGTGTATATGTAACATGGTATTTCTCACATTCCCATTATTTTGGCATGAAATTAAGAAGAACAAAGGTTTTCATGGATCTTTTATGTGGTATTGATGATGTGGTATTGAAGTATTTTCCATATTAACACCTCAAAGAGTTAATTTGAGCTTCTTCACTCTATGGAGCTACCCTAGGTGAATTTTTGTGTAGAATCTAAATCTGGCCTCAAATCCATGGATTTATGTACTCCATAAAAAGTTATTCATCCTTTCTGAAATCAAAAATGGTGAATTTTGGATATATGCTTGACTTATGCATTATGCATAATTCAAAATTTATTTTTAAGATAATTGTGGCCTATTTGGGTATGTAAAATATACCTCAAGGCTCACAATTCTTTTAGAATAAAAGAATATTTACAGATGTTACTCCTTTTATTCTTAACCATATTGGGGTTGGTAGTCATGTAAAAGCATCAATTAAGTAATTATAATAATTGTATGTGACAACAGATGATGAAATCAATAATCCAAAAGGGTTTATTGTTTTCTCACTCACTGGTTTTGCAGTTTGCTCCAAGGCACACCTCTGTGAGCTGTTGTCTACTTAAAAGAGGCCTCCTCTTGCTGTTTTTTTGAAATCATCATCTTATTATCATTTATATCATTGTTACCAACAAGTAAGTATTACTTAAAGGTATTCTTAAGTGTTTTAATTCTTTCGGAATCAATCAGAAAGATGTGAAATCATAGAATCCAACTATATATTGTTTTAATACTCTTATACATTCATTTTGATCCTTTAAATCCACGATTCTACGTCAAATCTCTCTATCTTATCTTTCAATAAGGTCTTTGGAATATTAGTGAGTGATTTATCTTTACATCTTCAAGTTTTCCCTAAAATTAGTTTTCTTTAAGAATTACCATTATAATTATTCTTGCAAAAGATAATTATATATTTAAATAATTTTATTATTTTGATAAAAAGAAGTTTTATTATGAAAATCTTCTTGTAATTGATTCTTGTAGACCATTACTTGCTCACTGTCAAAATCACTAGTAGTGTTTAACACATGAAAGAAAGAATTCTTTAATTATTTAATTGTGGTTATAATAACACTTTGCTATTATATTTCATAAGAACAGACATAGTACTGTTGATTAATAGTAATATTATCATCAGTTTCATAGACACATCTTACACCGCGTACCGCGGCCTACGGACCTTGCACTGTGATCACGGCCCACAGACCGTAGAAGCTGTAGTGGGCCTAAATGGCCCAAAAAGGCCATTTAGGCCCTGGACCTCCTAATGAACAGGGGTGTCCCAGGAACCTTTATGATGGCTTGGGGGCCCAGAACCTCCCTAGAAGACAGAGAGACCCCCCAGGCCCAAAACAAAGATAGAGGCCTAGGGGTTGGGGATCTGAGAATTGGCCAAGGAGACCAATGATGGGGGATATGGCCTGGGGCCATAAAAGGCCAGGGGATAGTGATATGGCCACAATGCCATACACCACCAGAAGGGGTCAAATTGGCCATGAAGGTATGGTGTGGTCAATTGGCCCCAACTTGGTCCCAGGTTGGAATTGCCGCAACATCAATGGAGGAGGGTCATTCTTTGTGGTTGTGACACTGACCTGCACTTTTTTATAATATTAAAGCCCTTATCACTCTATTTTAAACATTCAGTATCTATAATCCAACTATTTTAAGTTTATTTTACCATGTCATAGTTGAAGCTGTAAATAGCTTTATAACGCTTTATTATAGACTCAACCTGACATTTTGGGGGCCTGGGCATGTTTCTTTTTGATTTTTGGACCATTTTTACGCCAAAAGTGACTATTTTCTTTCATTTTCTTAATTCTGAAACTGTAGTTTCTTTTTTTAGGCATAAAAATTCCCTCAAAAGGAATCCAAAACATATCTTATATTTGTTTTTTGAGTGGTATATGACCATATACCACTGTGTTTTTCTATTTTAATTTCCTTTTTGCGTGGTTGATTATAATTAAATCACCACAGAAACTTTTTTTTTTGGGGCATTTTACATATAAAAACACGTTAAGCAATCAATACTGTCCTTTTTTTAATTAAAAAGGACACCTCTCCTACTGTAAACCAACACTAGTAGTGGGGTGGTTGGGCATATTGATGGTTTCCATTTCCCTTTACATAACCACTTTCAAATTACACTTGTTAATCACAAGTTAATCTGTGAGATACTGGTATACAAACAGTGTACCAGAAATTTTCAAGCTGTAATTTTTTACATATAATTGATAATTTCAACTTCACTGTCATAATAAAATGGTATAATATAGAAATATATTTCACAGAGGCCTTTTTAGATGTGGAAACAGCATTTTATGAAGTCTTAACTGACAATAAGGCCTCTTTTTCTTTGTGATTTGGTGGAAAAAAAATTTAATACCACTTGAAACCCAGTCCCAGGCCAACATTTCAGTGAAACCCTCAGAACCAGAGGGAAGCAAGGGCAAAGGAAAGAGGCACAGCTAAGAAGTGGACACCAATTGCCACTCAGAGTAGTAGAAAACCAGGAAACTCTGCATCAATACAAGGTCAACCAACCTTAATCACTTGTACAGGGAATATTACAATAATTAACCCAGTTGTAGCCTCTAAAAGCAAATTGCCATAAGCATCAGACAAAAAATTTGTACAGGGCACAGTAAATGGTAAATACCCTAAGAACATAAAGCTGTTGACTGCTTGAAAACAGTGATATGTAATCTGTACACCTCAGGAACCTTGTAATCATAATTACCAGGCAGAGGATAGAGAAGGCTTGTACAGAACCAGAAGACCTGGAAGAGGATACCTTGGACCCATTGGTGGATGGTAAAACATTGAGGGAAATCATACTCACTCTGTAATTCACTTTAGAATTAAGCAGAAACATAAAACCAGAGGAGTGGAAGGATATGGATCAAGTTTGTCAGCTCCACCAACTCCTCAAAGACCTTTTTCAATGGAGCATGCAAAAAATGTGGTTCAACCTAGCATCCCACTGGGAAGAACTTGCAGCAAGTTTCCAGAAGATATGTTTCAAAGAGATACATTTCAGGGACCTTATGGTAATTACCAAAGGTTGGAATCCCACCAAGAAGTTCAGACTTCTGGAGGAGAGGGCAACCAGCATATGGGAGAATCAAGCCACTATCCAAGCTATAGAAGAACAGCTCACCCAGACAGGCACCACAGAAAAAAGCTGGGGACTTGCATACAGGTCCTTTACAGTATCTTCAGCTTATTTCTGAGTGTATCTCTGGAAGTATCCCTAGCCTAACTCACATTCATTGTATTCTGACATTTTGACTCCCCCTTTAATTTCTATTAATATTTTCTCAACTCAATATATACACTGGCAACAAACATAGGTAATGAATCTTATTAAATTTTTGGATTGTGAGAACATTTAAATTCCCTCATGATGCTTATAGTTAGTAGAATAATATTCAAATTCTCTTATCAATCGAGTCCCTTACAATTCACTTACTGCATGCTTGTGATTTTGAAAGTTCATCCAGCTATATTGGGAGCCTTGAAAAGGAATTCTTTGATACTTGTAACATTAATTGCTTCTTTGATCTTATTGTCATTCCACTGCCTTGATTCTTGAATTTCTTTGATTTTGATTTATCTTTCATGTTGGCTTAACAAATGAGGGTAACTTAAGAATTAAGAAATTCTATTTACCAGAATGCTTGTTTCAAGATTAATCAAAAAGTAAGCTTGAATTGATTTCCCACAATGATAATAATAAGTAATTATGAATTTGAAAATTATAATGGCAATCATTTTGAGGCAATCCTGTCCAAATCTAAATTCAAAATGGGTGTTCCTCCTTAAAATTATTAATATTTTGTAAAAATAAGATCCAAGAATTTTATAATAAGTAAAATACCTCTCCTTAAGTGATTATTATCATCATAAAAATTGGGAAAAATTATTGGAAAGGATGTTTCCATACAAATTAATCTTAATTTATTAAAATAATGTTTCAAAATAAAATTGAATAAATAAAGAGAATAAAATAAACTTGAACCTCTTCAAATAGTGAGTCAATGGCCTTCAACATGATTTAATGAATACTTTTGAAATTAGATTCTTGAGAATTTCTGCAAAGGAAGAATAAACAAAGTATAGGAATACTTTGATGAATTAAAAAGAAAGTGGGAAAGGGGTTGCATGGGCCACAACTGAAAGATTTTGTTCAGTGCTGGATATATCTTGGAGGGAACTCCACATTTGGAAAGGAACTTGTTTCCTCATAGTGTGGGAACTCCTCTTGTGTGGGATTAAAATGAGGCAGTACCTGGAGGGGGAAATCACAGGTAAATAGTTTTGAATTGCTAATAACTCCTGTAACCAAGGGTGGAAAGGGTGTATTGCCTGCCCCTCCTAAAATACTGAACAAAATCTTCCTTGGAGCTCACAAACCAAAATAAAATTAGTAAGTTGCTTTAAAACTGCAGAAGACAAAATTCAGCAGTCTCAGATCAGACCTATTCAATAAATAATATGAAAAATAATGTCAGTAATTTTGGTTAAATTTTGGTTTTTAATGAAATACTTGTCTGTTCAATTTTAATGTTTTTGGTTAAATTGAGGTGAGTTGTTTCTTCTTGGTGATAAATCCTTGGTAGGATGGGTTATTTAAGGTTTTAGGTTTTTTATTTTTTTTAAGAGTTGTTGATAATAAGATAAAATTGTATTTGTTAAATTGAAGAGGTAAGGTTCTTTCATATTGGATTTTTAAAGGGGTAAGTTATTTTTAAGTCTTGATAATGGTGTTAATTTTACTGGATAAAGTATTTTAATAGAGTAGTAACCCTAATTTTGGGTACTGGATAATTTTTATTTTTATTTTAATAATAATAAGATTTCACTGAGCTTAGCTACTGGGCAATCTTTAACACTATACTTCCACTGAGCTTAGCTACTGGGCAAGTAAAATTCACTATAATTTTCTGGACTACCTCCCAGGTGAGGGATGAATTATTCCTGTGCTTGCAATGTGCAGGGGATATAATTTGCATGGGGGGGATGTTGAAATTTGGGGGGAGAGAGCCCCTCTATTTATACCTTTTGGGAGCCCAGGGCGCCCTCCATGGGAGCAGTCTTTTTCCACCTTAATTCCTCTTGATTTCATCATGTGACTCCATTTTTGGTGAGGACCTTTCTTGCATGGGTCAGGTGATTTAAGGTTGGGTGATGATTTTTTCTCTGCACAGCCTCCATTCATCACATGATGGTCTTTTGGTGAACTAATTATGATGTGATATTCTTGAATTTTCCTTGCATACATGAGGTGATTCAATTTTGGCTGGGGATTTTTGTTGTGCACAGCCTCTTTCCTGTCACATGATATTCTGTTGGTGGATGCAGTATCACATGATGACCTTGCAATTCCTTTGCATATGTCCTATTTTAGGTTTGGTAGAAGTGGCTGTGTAATTTATGCAGGTGTCATGGATTTTTTTTCTTCTTTTTGAACTTTAAAATTAAGTCAGGTGATAATTTCTTGCACTTGTGAATTTACTGTTTTTATGAGATGATGTGATTTTTGATATTGACACATGCTGTGCATAGTCATGTGGTTGAGATTTAATTGAAGGTGTGTACTGCATGCAGCTTGCTGTAACTAGTTTAGGTTTGCATGAGGTGATGAGTGGTGTAAAGAAATTTGATTCTGTTTTAAGGTTTCAAGTGGGGTTACTTTGGATATAAGATAAGGTACTCCTGTGGCTGTGTTGTAAATGAATTGCAGGAATTCCATGGGGTTTAGCTTTGCATCATGTGACCTTTCTATGTTGAGTGATAGGTTGCTGTGTAATTCATGCAGGTGCACCTTTCTTGCTGCATGAGTCCTGTGGCTATAAGGGGGTGTAAAGCTGGGGGGTGTGTAATTTAAAGTGTGGTACCTTATTTGTTGTAACTAGTTTACTATATGTAACTTGATTTTTACATATGCATAATGAAATTGAATAATTTATTTAAACACATACTCTTCCATTTGGTGCCTGTGCCATGGTTTTAAGAGTTAAATCCAGTTTCTTGCTGTAAAATTGACCTTTTGGTGTAAAATTTGAGTGTAAGTCTGTCTGTAGGCTAGATTTACTGCTGTTTTGGGGTACTATGAGCTTGAGCCTGGTGAAAAAAAATGGTATGGAATACCACAATAGATAATTTCTTTTAAAAGAAAAATCCAAGGATTTGGGACAACAGTAATATGAAATTTGATTGATCTGCAGATTTGGAATATATTTATGTCCATTAATAAACTAAGTTCAAAGTATAATTCATTTTTTACACTATTAAGAAAAATTCACGGGCTAAATCTTTAGCTTATCAAAAACACTTACAAAATACCTGGGGGTCTTTCCACTATATAACCCATTCAATCCTATCAAGTATTGTGTGAGGGTGATTTTTTGACATAAAAATATATAATTCAAGCTCAACATGGCTTATTATTCCGTGGTATGTCCCAAAATGTATGGTTCATTCTTTCATATGCCCACACAGCTAATCTTATTGGTGGCCCTAGCTCCTTGATAACCTTTGGTAAATTTTGTGTTAGGTGTAGATTAGGTTTGGGGTTTATTGTGGACCAACCCAAACAAAGTGTTTGAAAATAGATCTTTGTAGTACTTTCAATCTTATCTAGTGCTTAGTGATTTGAGTAGAAGTTCCTTATGGAGGTAGTTCCCAGGGAATTTTACCCTTTCCTCCCTGTGAGGTATTTTTGAGCTCCATAGTGGTACAAGTGCCAAAGGTAAATACAATTTCATCAAGATTTGTCACTCTGCTTCTTTGAGTGTCTAAAAGCTTTTGAAACCAAATTTTCTGGGTAGATGAGCAAAACATGACAGGACTTTTGTTTGATTGATGACTTGTTGAAGTAACTCTAATTTGTATTTTTTTAATATTGGAGTTTCATCCCCCATTGGATTTAAAAACTGATTATCATCAGAAGATAAATCAGAAGGAACCAATGAATCACTACCATGTGTAAAGGGTAATGAGTTGAGTACTGTATAAGTGGTTGTCTGGGATCTAAGGGAATTCCTGGAGTTTGAAGTTCTGTTGCTTTTTGCAGTTTGATCAATTTTGGTCCTGGAGGCTTCACTAGAGCCTTTGTGCCTTTGGGATGTAGGAGGTCAAATGCGGGCAAGGTTAGCTTTTGTAAGGTTTTGTTTCTTGGGCCTACTTAATTTTGTCAGAATCATTGTCATCTTCATTTTTCCTTTTTCTTGGATGGCCCAATGAACAAAAATGATATTTGGAGGGATTTGAGTCTGCCAAAAAACTTTGCTTTTTCCTTTTAAGCTCTAACTCGTGACAAGCAAACCCCACCTTGAGGAATGATATGCAATTGTCTTTTATATCCCCTCAAATCAAAGAAAGCATTATATCTATGCCACAAAAGTCAATTGGTCTCCAGTAATCTAGCTTATTTAGAATACTCCACCGGACACCATGTGATTTTACAAATTCATCTTGTTCCTTTTTGGTTTGAAGTTTTGCCATTCATTTGCCTTGGAGATATGATTTTCATGTGTCCTTGTTTCAAATTTTGTAATATCTATTTCATTCATGTCCATCCTTGTAATATTAAAAAAGGCGCAAAATTGATTGGCCAAATGAGAGGCAAATCCAGCCACTTTACATAGAGCAGTAAGTACTGCTATCAAAGGTAATAAAGCCACCCTAATAAGTCTACCCTGTGGAAAGTCATGGGTATTAGAAAACCAAATACCATGCCATAACATTTGAAGCTCAATCACAAGAGGCTCCAAGATTGAATTCATTTGTCAAGAGATGGCTCTTTGGGACCGGGAATTATTCCATACAAAAACATGTTCTCCTCTTTGTGACATTCACCTGAAGGAAGATTCAAACAAGTGAGACGAATTGACCCAATTGAAATGTATTTTGCAGCCCCTTTGTTACTGAATGGATTTAACCAATCTAAATATAAGCTAAATATCAAATTACCTGTTCTATTTGTAAATGCTTGTTTAATGCATGGGGAAGATTTGAATGTGTGCCAAATTTTGCTATGCCAAATATCAGAAATAAATTTAGGGTCTTTTTGAGAATTATGGGTATTTTGAGCATTTAATAGCTTTTCAAAGCCAAGAATCCACATATGGGAGGCCAACCATTTTTGCAAGGATTGGTATGTAAAGGTACAGATTGGTTTTTGAAGTGAAAAATCATTCTTGTCATCAGTTTTTAAAAAAAAAACCACATTCTTTTCTTGCAAGAGATCCTAATTTGACAATGGAGGAAGGAAAAGGTTGAATAAATTTGGATATACACTGTTTGTTAATGTACCCCATTGCAGTCAGATAATACAAGCTGAAGCATTCTGGACAGAAAATCTTTTTTTCAAAGTCCATGGATATGCCCAGCTGAACCAAAATAGTTTCAATGGAAAGTGGAATTTCTTTAGCAATGGATAATCCATCAAAATGGAATTTCTCTCCAAGGCTAGTTATCTTTTCCCTTTCTGATGGAAGAAGTTCTTTGATACTATCTCTGGACATTCCATTTTTGAGGTATAGGCTGGAAGCTTGAACCAAACCTTTAAGAGCATGAGAGTCAATGAATTTAAAGGTCTTGTTTTCATATATTTTGGTATCAAAAAGTCAATTTCTTTCATTATTCTGACAACATATCTGTTCAATTTGAGAGAATCCAGGGGTTTTCTGTGTTGGCTGCACCAAACAATTGTGGAAAATTATATTTAAGTAATGATGAGTAATTGAAATGAATTAGGGAAAGAGTCCTTACATTTTCACTATTTTGGGCTAAAAACATCTGATAGACCAAAGGCTGGGGTCTCCTGAGTTTTAGTAGTTCCAATTGATGTTTCTTCCAAGCTGGGTCAAACATAGGTCTTCCATGCTGAACAATATTGTTCAAATCTTCATAATATTGCTTGTAACAAGTGCAAATCTTTTGAGGGTGGCCCATTGTTTGCACCATGAAATTTGTGGGGGATGAACAAAAAGGGCCCAAGAAATTGAAATGGATTAGTGTGGTTATGAGGAAGGTTTTGGGGGGCAAAGTGAACTCAAAAGAGCTTTCAAGTGGACACAAACATAGCTTCATTTATATTTGAGCATCTTTGATTTTGCAAAGATAGAAGCCAATTATGCCCCTATATGGTTTGCATGCAGTACAGATTTTATACAGCAGTCATAGTTTGACCACTTTTAAGATTACAGCACCTGTAAAAAAAACGTGTTTACAGCCAAGATGTATGGTGTCTAAGCCTCATTCAGATACAGGTTTTTCTGTATCTGAGTGGGTGTAACAACCATCCATCAGGGGTAAGGGTATTCATTCATACACCCACTCAAGCATCTCAAATCAGCAGATCCAGCACTTGTATCAGCATTCAGTTTCAGCAATCTTCATTCTGAAACAGTTATACAGCTTGGTACCTCAATACAGCCTGTCAATACCTGTACAGGTTGGACTCACCCAATACAGTTCCAATACACCAGTATAAACTGTATGATCACTCAAATACACCACACCTCTTGTACAGGTTCTGTACAGCTGTACAGGACCTGTATTGGCCAGACTCAATTCAATCATCAATTATTCTCATGAAAATTCTTCCTCTGGATCAGGGCTGGTGGTTCTCACATATACCAGCCCCTCTTTCTCCCCCCTGGGGACTTTTCCCCAGTTAATTCATTTAGTTTATTTATTATTTTATAATTATTCTTATCCTTATTTTTGGGTATTATAACTATTTAATTTTAAGTTAGTCTTTGCATTTCTTTCTTTGCCTGTACAGTATGAGTTGGGTGGCCATATCCTTATTAGCCCTTCTCTTTCCATTCTGACAGGTTGAAACAGTGGACTTGGACTTGTTTGTGGTTGGCTCTTCTATTCTTTTATTCTTATTCTTTTGTTGCTGCTTTCTTATATTCATTCTTTTAGTAATTCATCTTTAACACTCTTAAGTGTATCCTTTCTTACCATATCCTTGAGCCCTCCATAAGTGAGTCCCAGTTTACTGAGTTCCAGGCCCTCTTCACTTCAAAGAGCCCCTGTGACAGTGGGTCTGATTACATTTCCAGGAGATAACCCAATTATGGCTGTAATTGGTTTGCATATGGTACAAATTATGACCTGAGGTCATAATTTGACCACCTGTGTACAATTACAGACCAGCTGTATTGTGGCTGGACCTCATTCAGATACAGTTTTTTCTGTATCTGAGTGGATCTGATTGGATTTCAAGGAGACAAACCAATTATGGCTGTAATTGGTTTGCAAGTGGTGTACAATTACAGACAAACTGTATTGTGGCTGGACCTCATTCAGATACAGTTCTTTCTTTATCTGAGTGGGTCTGATTACATTTCCAGGAGAGAAACCAATTATGGCCGTAATTGGTTTGCAAGTGGTATAAATTATGATTGGCGGTCATAATTTGACCACCTGTGTATGATTACAGCCAAATCTGTATTGTCTCTGGGCCTTATTCAGATACAGTTTTTTCTGTATCTGAGTGGGTCTGATTGGATTTCAAGGAGAAAAACCAATTATGGCCATAATTGGTTTGCCAGTGGTACAAATTGTGACGGGTGGTCATACTTTGACCACCTGTGTATGATTACAGCCAAAGCTGTATTTTCTCTGGGCCTCATTCAGATACAGTTTTTTCTGTATCTGAGTGGGTCTGATTGGGTTCTCTTTCTTATAATCCAAATTTCATTTTTCCTCAAACCTAACTTCATTGTTTCTCAATTATTAAATATCATAACCCCCCAAATTTTTTTATCACCTCAATTGTTTTTTACTTTTTGTATTCTCACCCTTAATTTAACCTACTCTTTTGCACCCTCAGCTCTTTTGCACTCTCCAATGCTATGGAAACAATCAGGGTCATTTACGTTCCAGCGTTGGTTCCATTAATCCTGGTTGTTGGTTAGCACCTCAACCTTTGATAAATGTGATTGATTATCTTAGAAGACCTCATTGTCATTCAATTGCTTTGAATTCAATTCATCCTAATCTCTTGGGTGCCATAAAATTTAGAGACATTGTTAGCTCTTTAACTCGGGAATCATCTTATAATCCTAATCCCATTTCAGCTGATTCAACCCCTTCAGCAATTCATTTACCTTCTCAAGATAGATGTCAAAGATGAGGAAGTTTAGGTCTTACACTCAGGAGATTTAATCATATTCCCAACTTCAATAATTCCACCTCACTATCAAATCCATCAACTGATTTGAAAAGATTTCAAAGGAAAAGCAAATTCTCAATACATAACCTCAATATAAAACCTTTCAATTAAATCAGGTAGATTAAATATTCAAAACATCAAAGTAGCAATCTCCCATTTAGTTCAGCCATTGGAATACAGAAGGGTTGAACAATTATTAATTAGAAGTATCACACAACCAGTTGTATCTTGGTGTGGCTTGATCTGTTGGAGCTCCAGTCATTCTCAAACACAGTGAGTATTCCCTCAGTAAAATGAAGCCCAATGCATAGGTTGATGATTTGCATTTTAAGACTGAATCATTTTGGAAAATATCAAAATTGTTGATAAATAGTTGCTAGGATGGGATTTCCAGTGATAGCGATTTCAGCATGTTTTGGAGGGTAAGACTCTTTTTTTTGTTATTAAGATTCATTCAAAAAGATAAAAAATCTTATAAATGAAGGTATTGAATTTTATTCTTTGGATTCTAGAATCTAATAATCTTGGTAAATTTCAATCTTTCTGTAATATCGGGTACCATTGAAATAAATGGAAGCAAATTGACTTGTCAAGATACTCTTTCACCCTTAAAAATCTTTGCTCCTGCAAGTCATCCTTTACCTGTCATCACTTCAATTGATTCCAATCAAAGCATATCATCTTTGCAAGCAAATTCAACCTTAAAAACAAAACAATTCTCGGCCATTATACAAATTAAAGACTCGCATTCTAATATTCAATCCTTAGATCAAATTTGGTCATCTTCCTATCATCCAAAACCTTCAATTTGGACATCATCTTTCAATGTTCAAAATTCATTTCATTCCAAAACTTAGTCTTCGATTCTAGAGTTTAAACCTAATCTAGTAGCTTTACAATTACCAAAATCTTGGTCTAATGCTTCATCTTGTTTATTGTCTTCAAAGTCAAGTTCTTCATCTCACTGAATTTAAGGATTGAAATCAGTAGGAAAATGTATCATGGCTTGCCTTCTCATCAACCCATCATTAAATACTTTTGATCATGTAGCTATTTTGGATCTTGATCCTGGCCAACCTTTATTAAATCCACCTTCTCTCATCTCACTTCATCTTCTTGAATCACCAATTATTGGTCCCTAATTATGTAAACTCATCTCACCTTATCATCTTAACTCACATTTGATCTATTTAGGTCATATCACACCAATAAATTGTTCTTCGCATTATTTAGATGCAACCAATCAACTCCTAAATATTTACTTCTTGTTTCAACCCTCCCATCAAAATTCTTCATCTATTCATTGTCAAAGGTATCGCAGGCATCTTAATCAACTCAATCAAACAAAAATATGTAAACAAATCCCACTAGTAATTAATACAATGGGTTGGACAAAAGGAATAGGAAGAGAATTACTTGATAAATTAATTAAATCCATTAAACCTACAAGAATCATTTCCTTTAACAAGGATGAGTCATGTAATCCCATCCATTCAAATGACCTTGAAATCACCAAATTGCAACCAATTGGTCCCACACCATTATCATCACGTTTGACTCCTGCTGATCATTGTACTTTAAGTCTTCTTTCACATCTTTACTCAAACCATGCCCTTCGTCAGGTCAATTTGTCAATCTTTGGGAATTCAATGAGCCTTTGTGGTATTGTAGGCCTTTTGAAGTTAAACCTCAAATCATTCAATTACCTGATCATCCGGATTTCAATCGAGATCATTTAGGTTACATCTTAAATGGTTCTATGATAGGATTGGTTGATCAAAATGAAAAATGGTGTCTCGAATTTGGTTTAATATGCGCCATAAATCCAATCCAGAAAACTATTCATCTCTTGACGCCAGCTTGTCCAAATATTGAACAAGAAAGTCTAGAAATTGAATTCATCAAATATTCTGAACCACAAGTTCCATTAATTTGCTATTTTAAAGAAAATATAGACTGTATACTTTATCTTGATCAAAAGTTTATTCGTCATTGTTGTAAACGGAGTAATGATAATAAAGCTCCGGGGATTGGTTTTGAAAAGAAAAGAATTCGGAGAAATCTTCAAAGAAGATCTCAAATAGTTAGATAATCAATTAGTTTTTAGTATACGTTTTCTAAGTTTTTGTGGACTAAATGAAAAGCAATGGCATTTGCTTTATTTTGAAACAGCTTATGCCAAAAACATGAACCAGTAGGAAGCAATACAAAATAAAATTAGAAAGAAAAAAGAAGACATCAAACAGATATCCATGTTTTATGAATCCCATGGAGCAACATACTGGAATTTCTCTTTGAACAAACAATTGTTGATGAGCCGTCCTACTATAAGTTGGTGTCAAAAAAGTATGTCCATGAATGTATCTTTTGAAAAGAAAGAATCTTTTTAGGCAAGACACTGTCAAGTTGACCTACAAAGGGGACAGATAACACAGGAGTTATCTATGGATGGACAATGATTCTCTACGGGTAGAGAGTCGATCCTCCCCCTTCCCCTGGTATTTTTTCTGACTCAGTAAACTCCATCTGACCATTGTATGTTTCCTAGCTCAGTAACCAATCAAGGAGGAACATAATCCTGAATTAGATGTCAAGGATGAAAGGAACTCATCTGTGTGCAAGGATGAGGCTGGATGAAATAAGCCTATTGTAGTCTTTACTATTGATATTCTTCTCCTCTGTCCTATTGAGTATTTCTTATTTGAACTATTAATTGCAAGTCTTGCTTCTACCCACGGTTTAGGAGCAGTAATAAGGTATTTTTGTGAGATTGTTGATCACCCGTTGAGTAGTCTGTTCATTTGTTTATTTTTTATAGCAGTAGGATTTATAGTCTTAATATACAACCTCTCTGATAGAACTACAAGTTTTATTAGGTCTTTCCACGTAAGAGTTAGTGCTATGTTGAGACTCCTACCATAATGCTTACAATAGTTACTGTTTCTCACTACAGACCCAACCTCAACTGTGGTTTTTAACAATAGGATATTGTCCCTAGATTAATAATTATTACCACAGGTATATCCATATATCTATTACAATTAGCTTACTGTGTCAAGCCTATGTTTTCTGGTTAAGCTACTATTTCTGCTACTGATTTTTTTGAGTACCAAAGGCAATAATCTTCTAAATAAATACAGACCAGTTCATAGCCATTTGGAATCATTGCTTATGTATACAATTGTTAGCCAAGAAATGCACTTAATACACTCAAGCATCTAACAAGACTTGACATCACAAGAATCCTATCCATAAATGTTCCCACCAATGATGTGTCAGAATTGCTTTACTATAACAAGTTTAACAATTAAAACTCTTCATCTGATTACTTACTAACACTAGGGTCCAGGGCTTGAAAAGCAGCTAGCTATACTTATGAGTATGGAAGGAATGATTACAACCTAATACGTTTGGATATATGATGTGCAATAGTAACATTGTTTTTTAGATCAGACCTCATTTACTCAAGGTCTCAACCAAAATAAACCCCATGAGGCAATGTTGAAGGTAATGATGAGTACTTTATTTATACCCAGAATTACTTTACTACTTCATTCATACTTCATATTTTCAACAGAGAAAACTAAATATCAATAACATTTCTCAAAGCAGAAGCCACTGGACCAATCTCTCAGCTGAAGTTTAAGCGTTCAGTTAGTCAATACCAGAATAACCAGAAGACAGAAATAATACATGTCATGCAAAACTCCATGTTCGAGTTTAAGAATATAGTTGTATTTGGAATTCTTTGAATGCTGGAGATTTTAGCCAAACCCAAACCATTACTATTAAAAAACTAATTTTCTTTTGTTATTAAATTATAGGACAAAGGCTTCAAAGTTTTGTTTTCTCAGTAAATTTGAATTGTGTATCACTGAATAAGGACCATTGTCCATTGGTATTTTCCCATAGTTTAATGGGGCTTAAGAGAAGAAAAAATAAAAATGAAAAAAAGGCTGAAATTTGATTTCAGTTTACTCAAAAAAGAAAACCCTTAATAAAATGATTCCATTTCAGTTTAAATATATATTCTTAATGAAATTAATTGATCTTTTAGTCCATGAAAGAAATTTCCTTTGTAAAAATTGAAAATCTCAAAAAAAAAGTAGAATGTTTGAGTAGAAAATCATTATTTTTGAAACAATTTATATCATGCTAAACTTCATAATTATGTAAAATGATTTAAATTTCCAAAAGAAACCAGTATTTAAATTTAAAGAATCAGAACTTAAGAGAAAAATTGCATTTTGATGAATATTTAATACTTTGATGAAGAAAAGGAGCTCAGTTCCCTTGGAAATAACACTAGTGTGAAGAAAATTATCACTCAGTTTTGTATTGAATAATTGAATTTAATGTTTGAAGTGAAGAAAAAACCAATGATTTTTTTATTTGAATTTTGGGATGTGAAACAATTGATTCTTGAAATTCAGATTAAAGTTTTAATATTGTAATGAATTTTATGTCTTTTTGTCCATGGTGTAAGAAGCTTATTTGTTTTCATAAAAAATATTTCAAATATTCAAAAGAAATATTTGTAGCACAAAGAGAGATGTTAAAACTGAACAATGAAGAATGGATTTATCTTTATATCAGTTTCCAAAAATATGTTTTTGGCTCCATAATAAACTCCATGAGGCTTTTTCAATAATTCACTAGATGTAGTAGCTTTTCTTTCTTGTGAAAAAAATAAGAAATGGGTTTTTGAGGCTAAGATATAGCTATATAATAATGTTTATCTGTTAGTGTCAAAAAGAGTATCTGCAGCATTTAGTTTAAGCCTAGGAAAAAGGAGGCCAAATACCCCTGTTTCATTTTGGAAGTGCTTCTTTTAGTAATGTGAAGCTCAAGAGAAACTTCATTTATAGACCCATCTCTATATATATTTGAATAGTAACATAGATCAAGTATATCACAACATACCAAAGCTGATACTGAGCCTATATGGAGGTACACTTAAAGGCCTTTTTTGACATGCTGCTCAGGTAAATGGGAGAGACAGATTCAGATAGAATTGTACCTAATTCTGAGTTAAATTTGAGATATTAATGCAGATAAATATGAATTTAATCCTGTGTTAACTTGAAGACACAATTTAAGATATGGCTTGAGTTAAGGCTGAGTTGACTGGGAGATCAAAATCAAGGTGGTTGTAAGGGACTTGTAGGCAAGTCCTACCTCAGTATCTCCAGTGAGGGAATACTCAGATTCCTTCATGCTCACAAGGAGTAGGCCAGACCATCTCTCCAGCAGCTTCACAAAACTCAGGAAGCAACAGATCAGTGGCCAAAAGTCACCATTCTTCACAATACCCGGTAGTTTCCAGGAGAAGACAAGGATACACAGAAAAAAAGAAGACCTCTTTCAACCAAAGGCAGAGAAATTCAGACCCAATGATCCAGAAGCTGTCGGACTTGGTGAAAGAAGTACACAAGAGCCAGAAATAGTTGTACATACTTCTAGAATCAGTAGCCCCATTAATAGAAATACTACCCCCACTCAGACAGAACATGATGTTGTTACATCTGATAGTAACCTAAACAGTGATAAACTGTGGTTACAAACTTTCCAATTTGCAGTGCAAACTCAATAATGACTTGATGATTTCAAGAGGATAAATGAAAGGTTGCAAATAAATACAATCTTACAAGAAGCTGGAATTGAAGCCATCCATGAGGGCTGTGCTCAATTGAGCAAAGCCTCTGAAGAAACCAACAAAAGACTGAATCAAGTCTTTGAAGAGCAATACCCCTGCAAAATGGACAGGTATTTTCTGGATCAAGACTTAAACAAATTGTTCAATGTCTACCAAAACATGAAGCCCAAACCAGAAGGCTATGCTTTGGAGAGTTTGTACCACCAAGAAGACATCAAACCAGATTCCCTATTCGTGAATAAGGCAAGCTCTGCATCTCAATACCAAGATAGAGGTAATATGTCTTATTCTGAGAAAGAAGCCTTGAAACAGCTTCCAGAGGACTCAAGCTGGCCAAACTCTCTGGAACAGGAAAATAAGACCATATGAAACTCATTTATTATATTGATTGACTCTTCATTTGTAAGGTTTGACTATGAAACAAAAATTAAAAATTACTAATATCTTACTTATTGTACTCTGAATGTCCTAATAAATAGAATAAATAAGAGAAAAATAATTATAATAGTAAAGAATTATTATATTGTGGCATAAGAATAATTTTATGATTAAATAAATATAATAATATAATTTATATTATGAAAAAATAATATAATAAATAAATATATTAATATTTAATCATTAATATATCTCAGAGCTCTTTATTATTGTTACAAACAAAGAATAAAGGCGTTCAAAATCTCTATCTATTAATAAAAAACAATTAATGACTAAAGTACTACTAATATCAAAGTTATATATTAATATAAATACTTTTAATATTAATGAAAGAATTTTTAAAAATAATAATAGAAAGAAATTATTATATAAGAAAAAATAACCTACTTTCGACACTTAATATAATAATTTTGGAAGAAATTTACACCAAAATAATGTGAATACAACTTATTTAAATTTTCTTTACAAATAAAACTAAAAGAAATTACAAATTTTCTTTCTTTTATGTGGAAATAAGATTTTTAAGAGATTTGTAACAAAACAAGAGTACAATTGAAGTAATCATGTCAAAAATGATGATTATAATAAAGATAGATTTTTTTACTTTATAACATAAGATATTCATATATAAAGAATAAAAGATTTTACCTTTTGATTTAATTTTTTAATTGTTTTGATGCATCTGAGGGGGAAATAGAGAAAAAAGAGCTCTATTTATAGTAAATAACTCCCTTCTAAAGTCCAGTAGACTTCTAGTAGATGTTTACTGATGGTATCCACTGTAAATAATTGGTAGTTGAAGGTTTAGTGATGATTATGTCATGATCAAACCACCTTATCTGATTATTACGCCATCATTTACATTTATCACTATAACTCTAAGTTTGATGACATCATAGACTTTGAAGAAGCCTAAAATTTGTGGATTTTATTATTATTAATCATAGTCTAATAGTATTTTCCTGTTTTATTACTTTTATAACTGTTAAACTTAAAATAAGATTACAGTGAGTGATAATAAATGATCAATTTTAAACTCAAATTTGATCATTTATAACTTTCAAGGTATACAGCCAACAGCTATTCTGAGGGTTAATTCTAATAGCTTGGAATGTCATTCTTAAACTGCCAAGAGCATTTCATTAAATAATCAAAACTCTATTTTTGATTATTTTTGTTGTAACTCATCTTTTCTGTTAAAATTCAACATTTTAAACTTCAAACCTTGATTTCAAGGGGTTATACATTGAATATTATGTTAAAAATACATCACTCCTCATGTATGAGTTAGTAGAACCTGAATATCTCCTTTTTTTTAAGTTTGGACCACTTTCACAACAAAGTGGTCAACAACTCCAGTGATTTTGTTCAATAAACCTTTACAGGCTATAACAATGTTTATAACTTGTATAATAAAGCTTATATCTGTGTTCCTACAGTAATTACGTGATGAAAGTATTTTTGGCTTAACTCTCTATCATTCATATTTCAAGAGATATCATCTAAAAACCATGAATATATGCATTGACCAAAAAGGCTCATATATTCCGCTTAATTCCTCAAGTATTGACGTTAGAGAATTGCCATAAAATTGCTTTATGTGAAGTTTTTTATGGGGAATCAAATGATAAAATTTATTTCTCATTTAATCTTATTGGTTTCTGCGTTAAATAAGTTTTTATGTCTTTTTTAGGGTATTATTATGTATTCTTCAGTAATCATTGACTTTTCAGATATGCCATAAAAATGACTTATGTGTATTTTACCATGGGGAATCAAATGGTGTAATTCATTCTAAATTTTTACTCATTAAATTCTGAGTTAATTCAGATTTTGTACCTATTTATGTTATTTCCACTAGTTTTAAGATAATTATTATAAGTATAACTATTATAGAATTTTTCTGGTGACCTTTTTGCATATGTGGTCATATCCCAAAGGCTCAAATTCCCTACCATAAAAAAAGATTGTACCACAATGTGATATAGTTAATTAGGGTATCATCCACTTTCCTACCTCTTCAATAGACTTTGTTAGTCTTGAAGCTCAAAAATGCTTAAGGTTTCTATTCTTTAGGCTTTCTTTCATGTCTGGACTGTCTTAATAGTTTCTCAGAATTTGTTATATCCTTCTCAAGTAGCCATTCATCTTGTTGAGTTAGATTTCTGACCCTTACAACATATTCCCTATATTTTTTGTTTCTTGTCTTTCTTTCTTTAAGGACTTTCACAATTTTCTTTTCTTCTCCTTCTTCTAAAGGGGTGTTTCAAGTGGGAGTTTATTTCCTAGTGGAAATAATTCCTTGTAAATTGAACTGGAAGTTTCAATCAGACTTATGCGGAATGTTGGGTGTTTGTTCATTAGTTCACCTGTGAGCTCTAATTGCACAGAATTAGGTCCATGAAGTGCTTTTATCATAAATGGTCCTGCAAAGGAATCTTTCAATTTCTTTTGTCCTTTTATTTTATGGAAATTTAGAGTTGAAACTAGGACCAAGTCTCCTATTTTGAAGCCAGGTGGCTTATGACTTTTATCCCTTCTTTCTTGTTCATACTTGAAATAATCTTGCATAAATCTGTTTGAATTGTGTCTTGCTTTGTTAAGCATTAACTTGAAGCTACTTGCTGTTGGGTGTATATCCACTCAGTCCTTTTTGAGGGTATCATAAGGGAGTCTTGGATTGCAGCCTTTTTATAGCATTGTTGGTGTTTTTCCAGTTGAAGAATGGATTGATGTTTTCTATGCCAGTTCAAGAGCTGGTATTAATGTACACCAATCATTGGTAAAACCATCAGAATCTTTTAATTCTAGGCCATAAGCACAGAATCTCCTCATTATGTCTTCTAAGGTCTGTTTTATTCTTTCTGCTAGACCATCAGCTTGGAGGTGGTAAGCTGTTGAGAATGATAATTTTGTTCCAAACAGGTTATGGAGGTTTTTCCATAATTCTGAAGTGAATTTTGGGTCTCTATCACTTATGATATTTATGGCTGTGTCCATAGCTGTGTCCTCCTTGTGACATGGTAAGAACATTGGAGTTTTGCTGTATCTGTCAACTAATACTAGGCATGCATTATAAATTCTGTCTCCTCCTGGAGGTAAGGCTGTTACCCAATCCATGTGAACAATTTCCCAAGGGGATTTTGGTTTCTGGATTTGGATCATCATTCCAGATTTCTTTCCTGTGGTTCTGTCTGCACTCTGTCATCTGTCACAGGTTTGGCAATATTCTGAAACATCTTTCTTCCAATTTGGACACAAAGAGCAGGTTTTACTCTCTCTAGTGTTCTTTCTTCTGAGAACTGTCCAGCTTAAACACTATCATGAAATTCATGTAGTATAGTTTTTGTCAGAGTTTTATCTGTTAAAGCCATAACACATGTATCTTTAGTTCAATGGTAGAGGATTCCATCAAGGAGGTGGAATCTTCCTTCATCATATGCTTTTTTCCATATTTCATCTAGTTTTGATGAAAGTGATGGGTCTATACAGTATTTCATTATACGTTGGCATAGGATATGGCAGTTTTTGTCCATTTTATAACTTTCTTTAACTTAGCTAGAGCATTCTGTGCCGATATCTGTAACACATATGCCTTCTATATGGTGCTCTTCCTGTGGTACCCATGCTGTATTTTTCAGTGTATATGCCAGAGCCCATCTGGTAAGACCATCTGCATTTTTATGAATATTACCAGATTTATGAACTATAGTCATATTTCCTCTGTATTTTTTCATGGAGATTTGCCATCTTAGCGTATGCCTATTTGGAGTTTCCATGTTTAAACAAGATTTTAAAGGATTTCAGTCTGTAATTACATCAAACACTGTTCCATCCAAAAAATAGTGTAATTTTTCTAAAGCCCACACTAAGCAGAGGCATTCCATTTGGCTTGCCTCATAGCTTGCTTCTGTTGGCTTCATTTGTCTTGAAATGAAGCAAATTTCCCCTTCAACAGGTTTTTCATTGATGATTTGTGTCTGGTGTAATGCAGGACCTAGTCAGTCCTTCTCCATAAGAATCAATGTATAGTTTAAAGGGCAATTTTGAATCTGGTATTAGAAGAAATGGGGCATTTGTTAAGGAATTTTTCAATTCTTCATATGCCTTGAGTATTTCTTCAGTCATTTCATAGACTGTCTGTTGGTCACAGTGCTTATACAAGGACTTAAAAATTATTGCAAAATCTTTTATATGCTGTCTGTAATAACCAGAAAATCCTAGAAATAATTGCATTTCTTTTTTGGTTTGGGGAATTGGCTTCAATAGTACTGCCGCTACTTTTTTTATCTATTCCCAAAGGTAGTCCAGATACAACATGTCCTAGTGCTTTCAGTTCACTGTATTCAAAATGACACTTTTTCAAGGAGATCTTCATGTTTACCTGTACTATTTTTTGCAAGACTCTTTCTAGTCTTGATAAGTGACTATTGCAAGTTTCTGAGCAAATTATGATATAATCAATATAGATAATCAACCATCCTTCTGACAATTCTTCATGAAATATGGTATTCATCATCCTTTGGTAATGGTATTGTGCATTTATTATACCAACTGGCATTCTCAGATATTCTAAAATTCCACAGTGGATCCTCAGTAGTTTCTTGGCATTGTCCTTTAAGACATTTTTATGAAATCCCTTTAGAGCATCCATGGCTGTGATGAACTTAGCCTGAGATAACTGTGTCAATGTCTCACGGATTCTGGGAATTGGATATCTGTCAGGAATATTATAGGTGTTTAGAGCTCTAAAGTACCCTACCATCCTTGACTTTCCATTATTCCAGGTTATAATGACAGGTGTAGTGACCTCTACCTGTTGATTATGTCCTACTTTCCTTAATACTCCAAGGTCTATTAATTCTTTAATGTGTACCTCTAATGCTTCTCTGGCTGTTGGGCTAGCCGGGTAAGCTGGTCTTATTAATAGAGGTGGATAAGGTTTTTCCACATTAAGGATTATATCTACCCCATGTTCAATTATGGCACCTAGTGCTTCTTTGTCAGTGGCAAAGGCATTTTTATATTTAAATAAGAGGTCAATTAGTTTTTCTTTCATTTTTTCTGTTGATTCATGATTGAATTCTGCCTCCTTCAGCTGTTCTGCTATGAAGAAATCCTTTTCTGGGCTTTTTTATTCATTTTTAATAACTTTAATTTGTTCTTTGGCATTGAGGAAGCCAAATGTTTGTCTTTTATTGTCCCCTATGGTAAAATATCTATCTTTTTTGGCTAGAGATATCAATGCCATAAGCTGAAGAGTAGTCATTTACAAGTATAAAATTGTTACTAGTGCAGTTGTCCATTACCACAAACTCTCCTTTCAATCTGATACATTGTGAAGGATGAGGAAAAATGAGTGTCAAGTCAATTATTACAAGGGGCTTCATGTTTTCACTTGCACTACTAAATTTCACTCCTTTTATTGGTATAAGTCTTTCTTCCAAATATGGTACAATTGTTTTCAAATAACTCTTACCAACACAGGTACAATCTGCTCCTGTATCTAAGTTAACTTTTGCCTCTTGGTTTTCCACCATGACAATACTTATACTTGATTTCCCATGTGTATATCCAATTCCTTTTGCTGGTTTGGTTCTATAAAATTTGGCATCTTGTATGTTCGTCAGGCTTCTATCATATATTCCAACTTGTGGTAAGTTTGAATTGACATCTAGTCCTTCATATATTAGATCAATATTATGAATTTGTGCATTAATTCTGGTAATTTCATCACTCTCAGAAGTTTCTGATTCTTCAGTGTCCTGTTCAGAATCAGATTCTTCTTCTCTATCATTGTGGTCCTCTGTTTCCACAACTTCATTGATCTTTTCTTTTTTAAGGCATTTTTGGCTAAGTTTCCAATACCTCCACATTTGTGGCACTTTCCTTTCTCATTACTGTTGGATGTATTGGCCTTTAAATTTTCTCTGGGTTTATCTTTCTTGATAAATGGCTTCTTTGCACTTTTAATTTCCAATATCTTCCAAGTTCTGCCAGCTTTTGTCCTTGTCACTATGTCTTCTAGTGCATTGATATACTCTTCTGTGGAGAATGGTTCTATACACCTGCTTCTTATGGAATGTTCCAGTTCTCCTTCACATTTCTATAGTATTTTAATATGTACCATTTTCTGTGACATTTTGGGGTACAGTGTATTTAATCTTTCAGCTTTTTTTAAGAACCAAGTCAAAGGTTTATCCTTGTCTGGGTCAAAGAAGGAATTTTCAAATGCATTTTCTATTTTGTACCTTCAGGAATCATTAGCCCACTTGGTTATTATTTCTTGTTTCCACCAAGACCAGGAATTTTTGCCATTTGTTTGCCTTATGCAATAATAACATGTTTTTGCAGATTTCTCAAACTGTGAGCCTTGAGGTATATTTTACATACCCAAATAGGCCACAATTATCTTAAAAAGAAATTTTGAAGTATGCACAACTCATAAGTAATGCATATATCCAAAATTCATCATTTCCAATTTCAGAAAAGATGAATAACTTTTTATTGAGTAAGTAAATCCATGGATTTAAGACCAGATTTGGATTCTACACAAAAATTCACCTAGGGTAGCTCCATAGAGTGAATAAGCTCAATTTAAGTATTTGGGGTGGTAAAATGGAAAATACTTCAATACCACATCATTAATACCACATAAAAGATCCGTGAAAATTTTTGTTTTTCTTGATTTTTAGCCAAAATAATGGGAAAGCGAGAAATCCCATGTTACATATACACTAAGAATAGTGTTATGCATGTTTTTAGCACTTAATATCATGGTATTCTTACATGGACTTTTGGTACACCCATAGTGGATATCTCACTTTAAGCTTAAATTACTATTTTGACGTAAAAAATAGGCAAGGGGGGCAAAAGACATCAAAGAGAGCCAGGGTACCCAACTTCTGAGGCCTCAGAGGCGTGGATAGCTCCAGAGCATGGATCCATGGCTCATCTTGGCCCAATTGGTAAACTAAAACTCTTTGGGAACTTGGTTACCAAGTTACAACTACTGTAAAACACCAGAAAACAGCAAATAACCTGCTATTTTGACATGCCAAGGAGGTAATGAGCTACTTACACTCCTGTAACCATGTCAATTACTAATGACTTTCCATGGATAAACCCCAAAAGAGTAATTAAAACCCTTTTAGGACCCATATTCATTGATTTACCTCATAGCAACCAGCAAAACACTGCTATTTGCAATTCTATGTAGAAATGAGGTAAAAACTTCAAAAATTCATTAAAAATACAATTCTTAATGAATCTTTCTGAAACTTTCAGGACTAAAGGAGAACTGTATTATCTATGGTACAACCACAAGGAATTACAGTTTTACTAGTAAAATTAAAAGTTTTACTTACAGTCCATTTTTGGTTATTCTATGTGAAACACTGACTCTTCAAAAATTCACAGTAATTACAACCTGTGATGAAATTGGCAATAAAATTGATAACTTTGAGAAATCAATGATTATTTTAGAATAAAAGAAGATTTACAAGTGTTACTCCTTTTATTCTTAACCATATTGGGGTTGGTAGTCATGTAAAAGCATCAATTAAGTAATTATGATAATCTTACGTGACAACTGATGATGCAATCAATAATCCAAAAAGGTTTATTGTTTTCTCACTCACTGGTTTTTCAGTTTGCTCCATGGCACGCCTCTGTGAGCTGTTGTTGACTTAAAAGAGGCCTCCTCTTGCTGTTTTTTCCTAGAATCATCTTATCAATTTATTAAATCATTATTACCAACAAGTAAGTATTAGTTACAGCTATTATTAAGTGTTTTAAATCTTTCAGAATCAATCAGAAAGACGTGAAATCATAGAATCCAACTATATATTGTTGTAATACTGTTATAAATCCTTTTGATCCCTTAAATCCACAATTCCATGTCAAATTTCTCTACTTTTATTATCAATAAGTTCTTTGGAGTATTAGTGAGTCTTTTATCTTTAATTCTTAAATTTTTTCTCTAGTAATAGGTTCTTCAAGAATTATCTTTATAATTATTCTTGTAAAAGATAATTATATATTAAAATAATTTTATTATTTTAATAAAAGAAGTTTTTTATTATTAAATTCTTCTTGTAATTGATTCTTGTAGACAATTACTGCTCACTGTTATAATCACTAGTAGTGTATAACACGTGAAAGAAAAATTTTATAATTATTTAATTGTGGTTATAATAATTTTTATTACTATATTTCATAAGAACAGACATAGTACTGTTGATTAATAGTAATATTATCATCAGTTTCATAGTCACATCTTACACAAACAGCGAGTGTAATCTGGCAGTGATCAATTCATCTGGTATGGCATAATATTCTTATAACATGTCAATTCTTTCAGTAAATTATATATGGTCATATTCACCTTCTCCTGTGAAAGTTGGACATTTGTTTAATTGAGGTGCTTCTTTCATTAGGACTTGGTTATTGTCTTGATTACTCAATTCTGTTATGAATGGATTTGTTATTTCCTCTTTTTCTTTAACAGGACTTCTTATGTGAGAAAATGGAGTTGATAACTTTGGCATATTTAAGTTAGCCTCATTTATTTTATCCATTTTCTCAGTAATAAGTCTTATTTCACTGTAAATGTCATCTTTTAGATAATTTTTGTTTAATCGCTTTTTTCCACATGGTCTAGAAGTAACCTTTGGTGTGATGAAGTCTTTTCTACAAATCTTTCTACAGAAATACTTAATTTGATCAATTTTTTTGTAAGATTGTCAATACTCATGTCATAATTGATTGTAAAAGTTTTATCTTTGATATCTTTTATATACTTATACAATTCTTGTTGTCCTTGTATTAATTTTTGAGTATTGTCAATTAAAATGTTTGGTTTATTATTTTCAATAATAAATTGAATGTTATCAATTTCTTTGTTGTTTTGTACAACAACTTTTGTTAGAGATGATAAGTTGTTATTTATTTCTTGTAAGGATAATAAACTAAATTTAAATTCTTTAAAAGGTAAGATACTATTTTAAATTTCTGTTAACATATTTAAAACATCTGGAGACAAGGTTATTTATTTGAGAAATGAGGTTGTCACATTCTTTGCTCCTCCTTCTCCTTGAATTCCATCAGGGTTCTGGCCATGTTGAAGACATTGTTGATGCCATATTTTGGGATTTTGGCAATGATGTAGCTTCTTTTTCTTGTTCTTATTCCATTCTTGGGGAAGTGGGTTGGCTTGGGGCTTCTTCCTTGGTTTCCTCCCTCTCTTTGGCATAGTACTCCTTGATATTTTTGATTTGAGGTTTAGATTATATGGATTCCATCCATTGGAGTATCTCACTATTGCCTCCTCTTTGGGAACCTTTTGAGGATGTTCCAGGAGTTCATCACTCCTTGGTGTATTTGTGGCGAATTTCCCAGCCGTTGTCCTTGTGCACTGTATAGAACTGCTTGCACTGGCTCATGTAAAATCCTATCTGAGCCCTCTGAATGTGATTTATACCTATTTGAGTTACTGATACTTAGTTTTAACTATGATTCAGATATCATGGGCATTTCTACAACTTGCCTTTAGGATAGGGCACTTCCTTGTGTGGATTCTGTTCTACTGGGGATTTTTCCCTCTCTTTTCCCTTTTGAGAGATGAATTCTACCTCTGAGTCCAGCTTCATCTGATTGGATGGAGTATTGGCAACCTCTTCTGGTAGTCATAATTGAGGCAAATAAAAAATCAAAAGATTTCAGGACAATAATTCCTTTTTATGGCAGCTTATAAAGGAGGTACTCACTTTCAACCTGTGACTCAAAACCAGAGCACAAGCATGACAGCCAAATACCATAAATCAATGGTATAGCCAAGATACCATCAAAACATGGAGCTAAGCCAAATCTTCTCAAAAGATATCAAAAGAAAGAGGAAACTGACCCCTTTCCACACATACAAGTCCCATCATCATAGGACAAAGAATAACAACGTTATTCTTGCTCAAAGTTGTTGCTGACCTTAAACCTTAATTTTCACCTCTCATCTGAAATACAGAGTAAGAGGCCTAACCTCATTAGAATGGTATTAAAAATGAATCTCTAAGTCAGGGCTATCCAATGGTACCAGCCAAACTGAGCTAGAAACAGTATTACAGAAGCTATGGCCAAATTCAGGAAGAATAAGGGTGAATAAAATAGTCACCTGTCATCTAATGTCTACAGTTTTAGTGTGAGATACCTAAAGTGGGGTCTTAATGGAAAGGGAAAAATCAGGGCTATCTAATGGTTCCATTCATTTCCCCATATCCCATCTAGAACAAAAGGTATAAGGCAAACAAACCCAATACAGCTTTTTGCCTAAAACACACATATGTACAAAAATCTTGTACATGACATAACCTTGCCATATTTAATGATAACCATACCAAATGAGGTACAATTGTGTTAAACACAACCAGGGATACTCAAAGAACTAACGTTGAGCTTTATATCTCAAAAATTAACAAAGTTATGGCAGTTTTAAGCTCAAAATACCACAATTAGATGAATACAGTCTTATTGTGGGATAATCTCCCATAAGTATGATTATGAGCTTTCACACAGACAAAGGAGATCTTTCATATGTCAATACCTCATAATTCATTCAATACTGGGGTCCCATACAGGTTCTGTACAGCATTCTACATGTCATACATGTCAGAAGAGGGCTATGTGGTCCCCAGCCAAGAATATTCACATGAAAACTTCCCAGATGTAGTTTCAAAACCACATCTGAGCCCAATAAAGACGATACAGGCACTGTGAAAGCCACAAGCCAGTACTCCCAAGTGAAAAATTCTTCACTTCCTCTACATGGATGGTTTAGAGGGCCTTCCACCGCATTTTAGGATAAAAAGAGGCCTTTTCTCCACCAGAAAAGGTTTCCTCATTCTTCTCTTGACTTCCTACATAGTACAACTTTCAAGAAACAGCCAAACTCTTGGAAAATAATAAGGTATACTTCTATTTGAATTATTGTAGTATTTTTTATAATAATCCAATTGGTAAAACTGCACCCAGGGCTTTCAACAGCGCTCACCATCACGGAAATTCTTTTAGGAAAGCCTTTCTATTTTGAATAAAATGTTTTTTATACTTATTTTCCATGTCACAGTCATAGTTTAGGTTTTAAATACTATTATTATCACCTCTTCATATACTCAGCGTGACATTTTGGGGGCCTGGCTATGGTTTGAAACTTTTTTGGACCTTATAAGTAAGTTTTTTCTCTTATTTTATTAATTCTGACGCTTTTTTTTCTTTTTTCAGGTGTGAATTTTATTGAAAAATAAATTGAATATATATCTTTTCTTTATTTTTTGAGTGGTATATGCTGTATAGCACTGTGTTTTCCTATATTTTTGTGCTTTTGTTGCATGGTTGATTATAGGATAATCACCACAAAACCCTTATTTTTTGTGTGTTTTCCATACTCAAACAGTTTGAGCTATTAATATAGTCCTTTTTAATTAAATAAGGACACCTCTTACTGTAAAGCCAACAAGGGCGGCATGGTTTGGTACATTTTTAATTTCAATTGCACTCTCACATAACCACTTTATCAGATTATACTTGCTAATCACAAGGTAATCTGTGAGATACTGGTATACAAACAGCGTACCAGATATCTGTAAGCTGTATTTCTGATAGGGAATTGTTAATTCAATTACACTGTCATTATACAAGGGCATATTGTAGTAACATGGAGCCCAGTGGCCATTCTTAGATGTGAAAACACCATTTTAAGAAGTCTTAACTGACATTAAGCCCTATTTTCCTGTCTTATTTCAGTCAAAGACAACTACATCCCAGTAGAACCCAGTCACAGGCCAGCACACCAATGAGACCCTCAGAGACAGAGGGCAGCAAGGGCAAAGGAAAGAGGCACAGTGAAGGCCTTATAACAGCTAAAAAGTGGACACCAATTGCCACTCAGAGGAATAGAAAACCACAAAACCTTGCAACAATACAAGGTAAACCAACGTTAACAACTTGTACACGGAAGATTACAGTCATTAACCCAGTTGTAACCTCTGAAGGTGAATTTCCAAAAGCAGCAGACAAAACATTTGTACAAGGAACAGTCAAAGCTAAACACCCTAAGAAAATTAAGTTGTTGACTGCTTGCAAACACTGATATTTCACCTGTAAACCTCAGAAGCTTTGGTTTCCAAAGGCACCAGCCTGAGGACAGAGAAGGCTTTTCCAGAACCAGAAGATCTGGAAGAGGACACCTTGGACACAGTTATGGATGGCAAGACATTGAGGGAAATCCTACCGACTCTGCCATTCACATTTCAATTCAACAGAAACCTCAAACCAGAGGACTGGAAGGATATGGACCAAGTTCTTCAGCTCCACCAACTCCTCAAAGACCTTTTTCAATGGAGCATGGACAACAATAGGTTAAACCTGGCATCCCACTGGGCAGAATCTGGAGAAAGGTTCCAGAAGACTTGTCTCAAAGAGATAGACTTCAGAGCCCTTATGGTAATCACAAAAGGTTGGAATCCCACTAGGCAGTTCACACTCCTGGAGGTGAGGGCAAAATGGATAAGGGAGAATCAAGCAACTATACAGGGCATACTCAGATTCCTTCAGGCTCACAAGGTGTAGGCAAAACCAGCTCTCCAGTGGCTTTAAATCATTCAGGAATCAGCAGATCAGTGGCAAAGAGTCACCATTCTTCACAATCCCTGGAAGTTTCCAGGAGAAGACAAGGACACAAGGGTAAAAACAAGACCTGTTTTAACCAAAGGCAGAGAGAGTCAGACCCAATGATTTAGATGCTGTTGGATTTGGTTAAAGAAGTGCACAAGCACCAGAAGTCGTTGTATATAACTGTAGAATCAGCAGTCCTATTAATAGAAATATTACCCCCACTAAGATTGAACATAATTTTGTCACAACTGAGAGTAACTTAAACAGTGATGTACTGTGGTTACAATTTTCCCAATTTGCTGAGCAAACTCAAAAGGTGTTTTCAGAACTTGAAGCAAGCCATGAGGAAATGAAAAAATTAACAGCCTCCATGAACAAAATTGTTGAAACTCTTCAAGAAGGACATGCTCAATTGAGAAAAGCCTCTGAAGAAACCAAAAAAAGACTGAATCTAGTCTTTGAAGAACAATACCACAGCAAATGCAACAGGGATTGTCTGGATCAAGACATACATAAACTGTTTAATGTCTACCATAACTTTAAGACCCAACCACAAGGCCATGTTGTGGATAATCCACATCACCAAGAGGACATCAAACCAGATGCCATGTTGGTGAATAAGAAAAGATCTCCATCTCAATACAAGGATGGAGATAACATGTCTTATTCTGAAAAGGGAGCCTTAAAACATCTCCCTGAGGCCTCAAGCTGGCCCAAATTCTCTGGTACAGGGGAATATGATCATATTGAGTTCATAGACTATATTGATGAGCTCTTCATTGATGTACCAAGCATACCAGACTACTGGATTACTGCTAGACTTAATAAAGCATTTAATGGGCATTCTAGTATTTGGTACACAGAAATGGAGGAAATCCATGGCAGGAGAAACTGCCCATGGTGGAAGAGTCAAATTATCTAAAAGTACAGCAATGGTACTTGGATATGGCAAAATAACGTGTCATTTGAAAACAAGAGTTATTCAGTGGCCAAAGATCTATTTGAATGGTGTCTTAGACAGTCTAAAAGACTTAAAGCCATTGATCCTCAAATGAACATTCAGATGAAAAATCCCAAACTCCTCACACAAATGCCAGGAGAACTACAACATTCAGTAAAATGCAGATTCAAACAAAATTGCACTCTTGATGAAATTTCAAATACCTTACAAGATTTAAGGAAAAGAACTAATATAGAGAAATACTCCCCATACAAAAGCAGTGGTTCCAAAGAGAAACAGCCTTTCAGGGTGGAGCTCAAAGACACACCCAAAGAAAGATTGGAAGAAGTGACTAAGAAGAAAAATTCTTGTCACAATTGTGGTTGAAAAGACCACTATTCCAACACTGTTCCAAAGGTTAAGAAAAACGTCTATTCCATTGAGAAAGTCCCAGAGGAGGAATCCCTCACAGAGGATTTTGAATCATAATCCATGGGAGATGCCAACAGAGAACAATCTGATGAAGAACAAGACCCAAGAGGAGAATTTCTAGTGGAATACCAAGAGGAAGCACCACATGAAGTCCGGGACACAAACTTGGAAGCAGGCATGCCACAAGACACTGCCAATAGAAACTTGTGCAAACATACACAAGATGCACAAACGTTCCTTGTCACACCATCCAAAGGAATGGCATACATACATGGAACAGCCACAAAAATGACTTTTTGTATTGACAATGCTCAACACTCATTGATCATTGAAAGTGGGGCAGACTGCTCCATAGTGGCCAGAATGTTTCTGAACAACCACTTCACAAATTGGGAAAAGCAATTCTTTCCAACCAAGGCAAAGAACTTCAAAGGTTCTTCAGGGAAGATGACTTCCATTGGGAAAATTATCAAAAAGATAGTTATACCCTGATATCCACATACAAGGGCTCTTACTGGGGACAGATTACCATAGGATGTATGGTATTGATATTTACAATAGTAAACACAACCACATTACCATTGGTACCAACAAGGAAAGGAAATTTTCACTTGATATATACCAAATATCTTCCCAGGATCCACTAGATGAACTTCTAAGTGAATTTAGAGATGGCCAGATCAGCACTACCCTCACCAGTGAACAGAAACTAAGTATGCTGAAGATGATGAGGAAAAATAGACCAGCATTTGCCAATGGTGAAGAGCCATTAGGCAAAATTAAAGTACATGATATAGACCTATATCCAGATGTAGAAAGACCATATCCACCCATACTCAGGAAGCCTCCATACCCAGAAGGACTGGAGACTAGGAAAGAAATTGAAAAACACATCAATGAGCTCCTAGGCATGGATTTCATCATAAAGATTGGACACAATGAAATAGTGGACATCACCACTCCTTGCCTAATCACCTGGCATGATGGCAAAGCTAGGCTGTGTGGAGATTTCACAGCTCTGAACAACTACACAAAAGCTGTCAGGTAACCTATACCACGAATACCTCATGCCCTAGAAAAACTGGCAAAATCCAAATACATAACCAAGATGGATTGTATGAAAGGCTTCCAACAGAATGGAGTTAAGCCAAACTCCATGAAACTACTCAGAATCATATGTCATATGGGCATATATGAGTATACCAGAATGCCATTTGGCATCAAAAATGAACCAGCCCACTTCCAAAGGATGATGGACACAATATTTCAAGAAGAAACATTGGGAGGCTGGATGGTTTTATGTATTGATGACATCATTATATACTCAGAGACATGGGAGGACAATGTGCAGTACATAGACAGAGTGCTAAGTAAATGCACACCCATTGAGCTGAAAATTTCACTTAAAAAGTGCAATTTTGCCCAACAAGAGCTACTAGCTCTAGAAAATAAAGTCTCACATCTTAGTCTGGAAATACACCAGCATAACAAAGAAGCAGTTCTGCTAAAACCAGTACCAAATAAAATCAAAGAGATGAAGTCTTTCCTTGGGTTTTCTAACTACTATGGAAACCACATCAGAAATTTTGCGCACATAACTAGTAGTCTGTACAAGTTATGTTCCAAAGATGTAGTTTTTGAAATTAACAATGAAAGGAGAGATGCATATGAGAGGATCAAACATCAACTCCCAAATGCACCGGTGCTCATCTTACCTGAATTTGAACTACAATTCAAGTTATAAATAGATGCAGCATGCAGCCACGGCTTGGGGGCAGCCCTTCATCAGAGACAAATTGTGGATGGTGAACCAAGAGAGGGAGTAATATGCTACATATCTAGGAAAATGAATGATTGGGAAGCCAGGTACAGGGCCACCAAGACTGAATTTCTATTCTTAGTCTGCACTCTAGAGAAACTCCACTACTATTTGGGGGGTGCAGTCTTTGAATTCTACACAGACTGCACAGCCTTGAAGTCATTACTTAACATGAAGACTACCAATAGACACCTGTTGAGGTGGCAAATAGCCATCCAATAGTATAGAGGCAATATGAACATCCTATAAAAGGAAGGTAAAGGTCATACCAAAGCAGATGGCCTGAGTAGATACCCACTGGAAAATTTCAAAAGCAATCCAGTTTATGACCCTGGAGGAGCAGCTAAGACCCCTATCCATTTCATGGAAATAGATAGGAGGAAAAACTTCATATTTTCTGAATGCCACCAGAAAGTGGAGCCCCAGGCAGTGGAAACACTGATTCAGAAGGAACAGAAACTCCCATATTTGGAATAAGTTCTTCACCCTGAATAATGAATTTTTCAGTACAGTAATTAAGACATATGCCAAACACAAATAGTGTGGCATATTGTTGCAACTCCTTCAACAAAAGTACAAGATCCCAGGGCTGGAATCCCAGTTTGAGGAACCCTGGTTGAGGGAGTATAAGGACAACAAGTTTTTCCTTTTAGATTCCCTCCTCTACCATAATGGAAAGCACACAAGTGCTCTCACCATGGTAGACAGGGACCATATATCCATGAATGCCCCTATATGGGAGACATTAGTAAGGACAGAACCTAGGAGAGGGTGGCAAGCGCAGCTTGGTGGCCAAAATGGGCACAAGAGTTGAGCAAATACTTCAACACTTGTGAAAGATGACAAAAGGCAAAAAGAAAACATTGGAAGAAGTATGGGTTACTTCAACACATAGAAAAACCAAGAACCCATGGGAAACCATCAACATGGACTGGTTTACAAGACTTGTACCCAGAGGAAAACTGAACTTCAATACCTCCTTGATCATAGTTGATAGGCTCAGCAAGAGTGTAAGGTGCCTACCATGTCACAAGGAGGATACAGAAATGGATACTGCACTGCTCTTTTGGAAAAAGATAATATCCACCTGTGGAGTCCCTAAGATTATCATTAGTGATAGGGACCCAAAATTCACATCAAAATTTTGGACCAACCTCTATGACATTCTGGGTACTAAAATTCCTTTTTCTACAGCTTACCATCCACACACAGATGGATTATCTGAAAGGATGATCCAAAAAATGGAAGACATCATTATAAGATTCTGTTCCTATAGCATGGAATATAAGGAACATGAAGGTTACACCCATGACTGGGTTATCCTTCTATCAGCAGTTCAGCTGGCTTATAGGACAATTGAGAATTCTACCACCGGAAAAACACCTTCACTGGTAGAGAAAGGGTGGAATTTGCTATTGCCTGTGGATCACTTGAAGAAGAATCTTCTAGCTATCCACCCCACAGCCAAGGACTTCCATAATATGTGTAAGAAAGCTTGTGACACAGCTTCCAAATGCATAGCTGAGGAAAAGGAATAAAACAAACAGAGGTGGGACAAATCAGAGATGGAACCTGACTTTAAAGAAGGGGATCAAGTGTTAGTGTCTACACTGAACTTTAATAATCTCAAAGGACCTAGGAAAATGAGAGACTCATTTTTAGGGCCCTTCACCATCATTGGATTGATAGGAAAAAATGCAGTGGGAGTCAAACTTACAGAAGGATTTTCTAGGAAACACCCAGTCTTTCCAGTGAGTTTGGTCAAGCCATACTTCCAGACAGAGGAGGGTAAATTCACCTCCAGAAATAGACACCCCACCCCATCAGAGATAGTGGAAGTGGAAGACTCCCCTGGACCAGTGAGGAAAATCATCAAGGCCAGGATGATCTGACTTAATTGTAAATACCAAAGACCATACTTGATCAGTGTGAGCCTTTAGGTATATTTTAGGTACCCAAAGAGGCCACAATTATCTTAAAAATAAATTCTGAACTATGCATTACCCATAAGTCATGCATAGATTCAAAGTTCATCATTTTTGATTTTAAAAAAGATGAATAACTTTCTGTTGAGTAACTAGATCCATGGATTTAAGCCCAGATTTGGATGTTACACAAAATTTCACCTAGGTTAGCTCCATAGACTGAATAATCTGAAATCAACTCTTTGAGGTGGTAATATGGAAAATACCTCAATACCACATTAAAGGTCCGTGAAAATTTTTGTTGTTTTCAATTTCATACCAAAATAATGGGAATGTGAGAAATACTATGTTATATATACACTAAGAATAGTGTTATGCATGTTTTCAGCACTTAATATTATGGTATTCCTATATGCACTTTTGGTACACCCATAGTGGATACCAGTCGTGAAGCCTGAATTTCTATTTTTGATGCGAAAATAGCTAGAGGGGACGAAAGACATCAAAGAGAGCCAGGGTACCCAACCTCTGAGGCCTCTGAGGTGTTGATAGCTCCAAAGCTTGAATACATGGCTGAGCGTGACCCAATTAGTAAACTAAAAACTTTTGGGAGCTTGGTTACCAAGTTGAAATTTCATTATATCATAAGAAAATAGCAAATAAGCCGCTATGTTGACATGCCAAGGAGGTCAAGAGTAACTTAAACTCCTGTAACCATGTCAATTTTTAAGAACTCTCCATGGATAAACCCCAGAAGAAAAATCAAAACCCTTTTTGGACTAGTATCCATTGATTTACCTCATAGCAACCAGCCATATACTGCTATTTGCAATTCTACATAGAAATGAGGGAAAACCTTCAAAAATTCATTCAAGCTACAATTATTGATGGATCTTTCTGAAACTTTCAGGACCAATTAGGACCCGTATTATTCATATAAAAACCAAAAATAATGACACTTTTATTTGCAAAATTGAAAGATTTATTTACAACCCATTTTTGATTATTCCACATGAAACAAAGAATCTTTAAAAATTTACAGAAAATACATTCTGTGATGGAATTTCCAATAACATTTATAGCTTTGAGAAATCAATGATTATTTTGGAATAAAAGAAGATTTATATCTGTTACTCCTTTTATTCTTAACCATAAATGGGTTGGTAGTCACATAAAACCTCAATTAAGTAATTATGAGAATCTTATGTGAGAACAGATGATGCAATCAACAATGCAAAAGGCTTATTGTTTTCTCATTAAATTGTTTTTCAGTTTGCTCTATGGCACACCTCTGTGAGCTGTCTTAGATTTAAAAGAGGCTTCCTCTTGCTTTTGTTTTCAAAGCATCACATTATTCAATTATACCTTTAGTACCAACAAGTACGTATTAGTTAAGTCTTTTCTTAAGTGTTTTATTATTTCAGAAATCATCAGAAATCAACTATATATTGTTGTGATATTGTTATAAATCAATTTTGATGCGTTAAATCCACAATTCTACGTCACATCTCTCTACTATTATCTTCAAAAAGGTTCATTGGATTAATAGTGAGTGATTTATCTTAATTCTCAAATTTTTTTTCTAGTAAGAGTTTTCATCAAGAGTTATCTTTATAATAATTCTTGTAAAAGATAATTATATATTAAAATAATATTATTATTTCAATAAAAGAAGTTTTTATTATCAAATTCTTCTTTTAATTGATTCTTGTAGACAATTACTGATTACCATCATAATCACTAGTAGTGTATAACACATAAAAAAAATTCTTTAATCATTGAATTGTGGTTATCTTAATTTTTATTTTCATATTTCATAAGAACAATCATAGTACTGTTGATTAATAGTAATATTATCAACAGTTTCATAGACACATCTTACAGCAGATTCAAGAACCAGACAGCTGATAAAGACAAATGGTTGGCAGAGGATGCCATACCAGATGGGAAACTTCACCTGAGGGGATTCAGGGCCTCTAGGAGGACTGAAAAGTCTCATCAATGATGAGCCTTTTTTAGAGGAAGGGTATGTCAGCCTATGACTCAAGACCAGAGCACAAGCATGACAGCCAAATAAAATAAATCAATGGTATAGCCAAGATACCACCAAAACATAAAGCTGAGCCAAATCATCTCAAAAGTCATCAAAAGAAGGAGGAAACTAACACCTTTCCAAATATACAAGTCCCATCATCATAGGAAAAAGAATAACAAAGTTATTCCTGCTCAAAGTTGTTGCTGATCATAAACCTTAATTTTCACCTGTCATCTAAAATACAGAGGAAGACAATTCACCTTATCAAATGGGTATTCAAAATAGTACTAGCCAATCTGAGCTAGCACCAGAATTGCAGAGGTTATGACCCAAATAAGGTCAAATAAGCCTGATTGAAATATTCACCTCTAATCTAACTTCTACCGTTTTAGTGTGAGATACCTAAATTGGGGTCTTTTTGGAAAGAGAAAAGTCAGGGCTATCTCATGTTGCCATCCATTTCCCCATATCTCATATAGAACAGGGGATATGGAGAAAAGAAGCTCCATACAGGTTTTGGGCAAATAATAAATTTGTATAAGAAAGCTTGTACACTTAATAACTTTGCCATAACAAATGAGGTACCATTGTGTAGAAAACATCCAGGGCTACTCAATGAACCAACTTCGAGCTTGATATCTCAAAAACTGACAAATTTATGGCAGTTTTAAGCTCAAAATCCAGCAATTAGACCAATACAGTCTTACTGTGGGATATTCTCCCATAAGGTTGATTATGAGGTGTCAAACAGCTGAAGGAGCTTGTTTATACTTCAATACCTCATAGTTAATTCAATACTGGGGTCCCATATGGGTTCTGTACAGCATTCTACATGTCATACATGTTTAAAGAGGGATATGTGGTCCTCAGGTGAGAATTTTCACCCTGTATTGGTGAAAACTGCCCAAATGAGTTTTCAAAACCACATCTGAGCCCAATACAGAGAATAAAGGCACTATGAAAACCACAAGCCAATACTCTGAAATGAAAAACTCTTCACTTCCTCTATGTGGATGATCTAGAGGGCCATTCCACCCCATTGCAGGATAAAAGGAGGCCTTTTCTCCACCAGAAAAGGCTTCCTAATCCTGCTCTTCAATTCCTAAATAGTACAAATGTCAAAAACAGTTATACCCTTGGAAAATAATCAGGTATACTTCCAATTCTAAGTATTGTAGTCTTTATTATAATAATCCAATTTGAAAAGCTGCACCCAGGGCTTTCAAAAGCACTCACCACCAATAAAACTCTTATAGTAAATCCCTTATATTTTAAATAAAACCTTTTTTATCCTTATTATCCGCGTCACAGTCATAGTCTAGTTTGTAAATACTATTATTATCACCTGTTCATAGATTCAGCTTGACACTCACCTTCACAGAACTGAATAGTGGGTCCTGAAAAGTCTAATTTCTTAGCTTTCTTTTTCTTAATGATGATTGGTGTTGGAGAACTTAGGAAAGTTTCTTCCACCAATCTTTCAACAGTGGTTTGATTGTCCTCTGTTTGATTGTCTTCAAACACTAAAAAAGACAAATAAATAAAAGTCTTTTATATAATAAGTGTTATTTTTGGTAAGATATGGCAATTTTTCCAACAAAAAAATTGCTTTTATATCTCATAACAAGTGAAAGTAATAAAGAAAAGAATAGAAATTAAATAAAAATAACTTTTTGATTTTATTTTTATATTTTTTGAATGTTTCTATATTTGTATTTTAAATGAATAAAATAAAAAATGAAGATGATTCTTTTCTAAAATTAATTTATATTATAAAACTATTTTTAACTTAAAAATATCTCCTCTAATCACTAGAGTCACTCAAAGAAAGTTCTTGAAATTCTAAGTATGTGAAAAACCATGTGTAAGACAGTAAAATGGCTTTCCAAATGCCTCCATAGTTTTAAAATGAATAAATATGAATTTATTATATAATCTTATGGTTATGAATATAATTTATTATTGGAAAAACCCAATTAGAATCTTTTTAAAGCCCTTTTTAAGTAAAAATCCCAGACAGGCCCCTAAATGTAAGGTTTTACTATGAAACAATATGTGAAAATTACTCATATTTTACTTATTGTACTCTGAATGTCTTTATAAATAGGATAAATCAGAAAAAAATAATTATAATAATAAAGAATTATTATAATTATGGCATAAAAATAATTATATTATTAAATAAATATGATAATATAATTTATATTGTGAAAAAATAATATAATACATAAGTATATAAATATTTGATAATTAATATATTTAAAAGCTCATTATTATTGTTGCAAACAAATAATAAAGGCGTAAAAAATTGGTTTTTATTAATAAAAAACAATTAATAGCTAAAATATTACTAATATTAAATTTGTATATTATTATGAATACTATTTATATTAATGGAAGAATTCTTAATAGTAATAATAGAGAAAAATTATTATATAAGGTAAAATAACCTACTTTTCATGCTTAATATAATAATTTTTCAAGGATTTTATGCCAAATAATGTAGATGAAACTTATTTCAATTGTATTTACAAATAAAAATAAAAGAAATTACAAGTTTTCTTGTTTTATGTGCAAATAAGATTTTCAAGACATTTGTAACAAAACAAGAGTACAATTCAAGTGATAACGTCAAAAATTATGATTATAATAAAGATAGCTTTTGGTCTTTTATAATATAAGAGATTTATATATAAAGAATAAAAGATTTTACCTTTTGATTCAATTGTTTGATTGTTTTGATTCATACAAGGGGGAAATAGAGTAAAAAGAGCTTCATTTATAGTAAATACCTCCCTTCTAGTAGATGTGTACTGATGGTATCCACTGGAAATGATCAATATTTTATGGTTTAGTGACTATTACATCATTATCAAACCATCTTATCTCATTACTATGCCATTATTTAGAGTTATCACTATAACTCTAAGTTTGATGAGATCATGGACTTGGAAGAAGGCTAACATTTGTGGATTTTATTATTGTTAATCTTAATCTAATGGTGTTTCCAAGCTTTCTCACTTTTATAACTCTCAAACTTAAAATAAGATTACAGTGAGTGATCATAAATCATCAACTTTAAGCTTAGACTTTGATCATTAGTAACTTTGAATTTATAAATGCTAAAGGTATTCTGAGAGTGAATTCTGATAGCTTGACATGTCATTATAAAACTGAAAAGGAAATTTCATTACATCATCAAAACTCTATTTTTGATTATTTTTCTTGTAATTCATTTTTTCTGTCAAAATTCAATATTTTAAACTTCAAACTTTGATTTTGATGGGTTATACCTTGAATATTATGATGAAAATTACATAATTCTTCACTTATGAACTATTAGAATCTGACTATCCACTTTTTTTTAAGTTCAGATCACTTCCACAGCAAAGTGGTCAACAGATCCAGTGATCTTGCTCAATAAACCTTTACAAGTTATAACCTTGTTTATAGCTTGTAAAATGAAATTCATATCTGTGTTCTTACAGTAAGTACATGGTGAATTTCCTTTTGGTTTAACCCTCTATCTTGTATATTTCAAGCAATATTAGCTAAAAAAGATGAATATATACGTTGACCAAAAAAATGCATATATTGAGCTTAATTCCTTAAGTATTGACTTGAGAATTTTTATGTGAAGTATTTTATGGGGAATCTAATGGTACAATTTATTTCAGATGTTGTTCAATTTCTTTCTGAGTTAAATAAGATTTCAGGTCTTTTTTGGGGTATTATTACTTATTCTTCAGTAATGATTGACTTTTCAGATATGCCATAAAAATGACATATGTGTATTTTACCATGAGGGATCTAATGGTTTAATTCATTCTAAATTTTTACTCATTATAGTATGAGTTACTTCAGATTTTGTACCTATTTATGGTATTTTCACTAGCTTTAAGATAATTACTATAAGTATAATTATTGCAAGTATAATTATTATAGAATTTTTCTTGTTACCTTTTTAAATATGTTGTCTTATCTTAAAGGCTCACATTAATCATTTAACAAGCATACCAGACTACTGGGTTACTGCTAGAACCAATACAGAATTCAAAGGACGTGCTAGTATTTGGTATAAAGAAATGAAAGAACTCCATGGCAGAAGAAGCAAGCCATGGTGGAAGAGTCAAATTCTTCTAAGGTACAACAAGGGTACTTGGATATGGCAAAATACCATGTCATTTTGAAATGACAAGTACTATGCGGACAAAGATCCAAATGAGTGGTGTCTTAGACGGTGTAAAAGACTTAAATCCATTAATCCTCAAATGCAAATTCAGATGATGAATCAAAAACTCTTAACACAAATGCCAGGAGAAACAGAGAATGCCGTAAAATTCTGATGCAACCAAAGTTCCACTCTAGATAAAATTGCAAATACCTTACAAGATGTAAGGAAAATAACAAATAAAGTGAAATATTCCCCATATAAAGATAATGGTTTCAAATAGAAACAACCTTTCAGGGTAGAGATCAAAGACAACCCCAGAGAAAGGGAGGCAGAAGTGGCTAAGAGGAAAAATTCTTGTCACAATTGTGGTTCAACAGACAATTATACCAACAACTGTCCAAAGGCAAAGAAGAGAGTCTATCCCATTGAGAAAGTCCCAGAGGAAGAATCCCACACAGAGGATTCTTAATCAGACTCTATGGGTGATGCCCTCAGGGAATAATCTGATGATGACCAAGACCCAAGAGAAGAACTTCTAAGGCTATACCAAGAGGAAACACCACTGGAAATTTAGGACATACAGTTATAAGAAGGAATGCCACAGGACACTGCAAATAACAACTTGTGTAAACACAAACAAGATGCACAGACATTTGTAGTTACACCAACTAAAGTAATGGCATATATAAATGGGACAGCCACAAACATGACATTTTGTATAACCAATGCTCAACACCCAGTTATCATTGACAATGGAGCACACTGCTCAAGAGTGGTCAGTGATGATCTGGATAGCCACTTCCCACATTGGGAAAGAAAGCTCTTGCCAACCAATGCAAAAAAATTTAAAAGTGCATTAGGGAAGATTAAATTCATTGGAATAATTATAAAATAGATAATTATACCCCACAGGAAAGGTAATATAAGACTCAAGCCAGATTTTGTTGTGCTTGAAGAGGCCCACATCCAAGGATTTTACTGGGAACAGACTACCAGAGGATGTATGGCATTGATAATTACAATAGTTAAAACAGGAATATTACTATTGTTACAAAAAAGGAAAAAAAAAATTTACTTTGCATATACCAAATATCTATCCATGACCCTCTATCAGAATTGGAGAATGAATTCAAGGAGGGCAACTTCATCACCAACCTGACCAGTAAACAAATACTTAGTCTACTGAAGATGCCAAGGAAAAATAGACCAGAATTTTCCATTGGTGAAGAGCTCTTAGGCAAAATCATAGGCAATGATATAGAATTATATCTGGATTTGGAAGAACCCCATCCACCCATGCTGAGAAGACCTCCATACCCCGAAAGTCTGGAAACAAGGAATAAAATTGAAAAACATGTCAATAAAAACCTGGACATGGATTTCATCAGGCAGATAGGACAGAATGAAATAGTGGAAATCACCACTCCTGTCAATATCACCTGGCATGATGGAAAATCTAGGCTGTGTGGAGATTTCAGAGATCTGCGCAACTACACAAAAGCTGACATGTACCCTATACCTAGCATTCCTCCTGCCCTAGAAAAACTGGCAAAGCCAAATACATAACCAAGATGGATTGTATGAAAGGCTTTCACCAGAATTGATTTAAACCAAACTCCATAAAATTACTCAGAATAATATTTCATATGGGTAACATGAGTACACCAGGATGCCATTTGGCATCAAGAATGCACCAGCCCACTGCCAGAGGATGTTGGACACAATATTTCAAGAAGAAATATTGGAAGGCCGGATGGTACTCTATATTGATGACATCATTATATACTCAGAGACATTGGAAGAGCATGTGCAGTACATAGACATAGTCCTAAGTAAATGCACACCCATCAGTCTGAAAATTTCACTTAAAAAGTGCAATTTTGGCCAACAAGAATTACTGGCACTGGGACACAAAGTCTCAGATGTTAGTCCGGCCATAGACCAAAATAAATTGGAAGCAGTACTGCTAAAGCTGGTACCAAAGAACATCAAAAAGATGCAATATTTCCTTCTGTTTGCTAGCTACCACAGAAACCACATCAGAAATCTTGCCCACATAACTAGTAGTATATACAAGCTATGTTTAAAAGATGTAGTTTTTGAAATTACCAAGGAAAGAAGGGAAGCATATGAGTGGATCAAACATGAACTCACAAATGCACCTTTTCTCATCTTAACTGGAGTTAAACTACCATTCAAGTTCTACATAGATGCAGCATGTAGCTGGGGCTTAGGAGCAGCCCTTCACCAGAGACAAATTGTATATGGTGAGCCAAGAGAGGGAGTAATATGCCACATCTCTAGGCAACTGAAAGTTTCAGAATCCAGGTATGGGACCAATCAGACTGAATTACTGTGCTTATTCTATGCTCTAAAGAAACTCCACTATTATTTGGAGGGTGCAGTCTTTGAAGTCTACACATACTGAACAGCCTTGAAGTCTTTATTAAATAAGAAGACTACCAAAAGACACATGTTGAGGTGGCAAATAGAAATTCAAGAGTATAGAGGCAATATTACCATGATATTCCAAGGAAGTCAAAAGCCACACCAATGCATATGGCCTCAGCAGATGGCCACTAGACAATGTCCAGAGCAAACCAGCCAAGGACCCTGAAGTAGCAGCCAAAATTCCTATTCATTTCATAGAAGTAGATAGGAGGAAAAACTTCAGATTTTCTGAATGGGCACCCAAAAGTGGTACCCCAGACAGTGGAGACACTCATTTAGAAGGAACAGAAACTCCCACATTGGGAATACATTCCTCAAAACTGCATAATGAATTTTTCAGTGCAGTAATGAAGACATATGCCATACACAAACAGTGTGGCATACTGTTTCAACTCCTCCAACAGAAGTACAGGAGCCCAGAACTGGAATCCCAGCTAGAGGATCCATGGTTGAGGGACTATAAGAACAACAAGTTTTTCCTTATAGATGGCCTGCTCTACAATAAAGAGAAAAACACAAGTGCACTAACAGTAGTAGACAGAGACCATATATCCCTTATCCTGCAGGAATGCCATGACTGCCCCTATATGGGACACACAGAAACTCCCATATTGGGAATACATTCCTCAAAACTGCATAATGAATTTTTCAGTGCAGTAATGAAGACATATGCCATACACAAACAGTGTGGCATACTGTTTCAACTCCTCCAACAGAAGTACAGGAGCCCAGAGCTGGAATCCCAGCTAGAGGATCCATGGTTGAGGGACTATAAGGACAACAAGTTTTTCCTTATAGATGGCCTGCTCTACAATAAAGAGAAAAACACAAGTGCACTAACAGTAGTAGACAGAGACCATATATCCCTTATCCTGAAGGAATGCCATGACTGCCCCTATATGGGACACATTGGTGAATGGGAGCAATAGTTGAGTGAACACATAAACCCCTTTGAAAGATGCCAAAAGGCAAACAGAAATCATACAAAGAAATATGGGCTACTTCAGCACAAAGAAGAAACCAAACACCCATGGGAAACCATCAATATGTACTGTGTTGCAGGACGTGTTGCAGGAGGCAAAGAAAATTTAAATGCCTGCCTAGTCATAGTTGATAGGTATAGCAAAATTGTGAGGTTCCTACAATATCACAAGGAGGACACAGCCATGGATACTGCACTGTTATTTTGGAATAACATAATATCCACCTGTGGAATCCCCAAAATTATCATTGGTGATAGGGACCCAAAATTCACATCAGAGCTTTGGACCAACCTATATGACATGCTTGGTACTAAACTTGCTTTCTCCAAAGCTTACCACCCACAGACAGATGGTTTAGTTGAAAGGATGATCCAAACAATGGAGGAGATCCTCTGGAGATTCTGTCCATATGGCATGCAATACAAAGACTATGAATGATACACCCATTAATGGGTTAAGCTTCTACCTGCAGTCCAGCTGGCTTACAACACAAGCCAGCACTACACCGCAGGGAAATCACCCTTACTAGTAGAAAAAGGGCCCAAGAGCCAAATACTTCCATGATAGGTGGAAGAGGGCTTGCGATACAGCTTCTAGATGCATAGCTGAGGCAAAAGAATAGAATAAACAGAGGTGAGACAAATCTCACATGGAACCTGACTTCAAAGAAGGGGACCAGGCGTTAGTGTCTGCACTCAACTTCAACAATCTTAAGGGACCAAAGAAGATGAGATACTCATTTTTAGGGCCCTTCACTATCATTAAACCAATAGGGAAAAATGAAGTGAAGGTCAAACTCATGGAGGAATTTTCTAGGAAACACCCAGTATTCCAAGTGAGTTTGGTTAAGCCATACTTCCAAGCAGAGGAGGATAAGTTCCCCTCCAGGAAGAACAATCCCATTCCACCAGAAATAGTGGAAGTGGAAGACACCCTGGCCCTGTGAATAAAATCATCAATGCCAGGAAGATTAGACTGAATAGTAAAGACCAAAGGCAATACTTGGTCAGATTTAAAAACCAGACAGCAGATAAACCCAAATGGTTTGCACCAGATGCCATACAAGATTGGAACCTTCACCTAAGGAGATTTAGGGCCTCTAGGAAGATTGAACAGTCTCATAAATGATGAGCCTTTTTTGGAGGGAGGGTATGTCAGCCTGTGACTCAAAACCAGAGCATAAGCATGACAGTCAAATACCATAAACCAATGGGAAAGCCAAGATACCACCAAAACATGGATCTGAGCCAAATCTGCTCAAAAGTTATGAAAATAATGGGACACCTACCAATTCCCAAATACACAAGTCCCATAATCATAAGAAAATGAATAACAAAGTTATTCCTGCTCAAAGTCGTTGCTGAGCTCAAACCTTATTTTTCCCCTCTCATCTCAATTTCAGAGGAAGAGGCTTAACCCCATAAAATGGGGATTCAAATTAAAACTCTAAGCCAGCGCTATCCAACAATACTAGCCACATTGAGCTAGCAGAAGAACTACAGGATTAATGACCAAAATAAGGTCAAATAAGGGTGAATAAAATATTCACCTCCCATCTAGCTTCTGCAATTTTAGTGTGAGAGACCTAAAGTGTGGTATTTTTGGAAATAGTAAAATCAAGGCTAGCTGATAGCTTTTTTCATTTTCCCATATATAATCTGGAACAAAGTTTATGGGTAAAACAAGCTGCATACAGATCTTAAGCAAATCATACATATGTACAAAACGTCTTGTACATGGCATAACTTTGCCATATTTATTGATAGCCATGTCAAATGAGGTACCATTGTGTAGAAAGCCTCCAGGGCTACACAATAAACCAATTTTGTGCTTGATATATCAAAAACAAACAAAGTTATGGCGGTTTTAAGGTCAAACTCCCACAGTGAGACACATATATCTTTAGTGTGAGATAATATCCCATAAAAATGATTATGCAGTGTCAAATAGACAAAGACACATTTTTATACTTCAATAGCTAATAGTTCATTCAATACTGGGGTCCCACACAGTTTCTGTACAGAATTCTATGTGTCATACATGTCAGGAGAGGGCTGTGTGGTCCCCAAATGAAAATATTCACCCTGTATAGGTGAAGACTTCCCATATGTGGTTTGAAAACCACATGTGAGCCCAATACAGGTATACAGGGATTTTGAAAGCCACAGGCCAGTCCTTGGAAGTTAAAAATATTCACTTCCTCTACATGGAAAGGTCTAGAAGACTTTTTCACCCAATTTTAGGATAAAAATGGGCCTTTTGTGTACCAGAAAGGGTTTCCTAATCCTGCTCTTGAATTCCTACATAGTACAACTTTCAAAAACAGTTATACCCTTGGAAAATAAAAAGGTTATACTTGAAGCTTTAGTATTGTAGCTCTTGTTATAGTAACCCAATTGGTAAGTCTGCACGCAGTGCTCTCAACACTACCCACCACCACTATTTTATAATATTAAAGCCCTTATCACTCTATTATAAACCTTCAGTATCTATAATACAACCACTTTAAATTAATTTTACTGTGTCACAGTAATAGTTAAAGTTGTAAATATCCTTATTACACCTTTATTATAGATTGAACCTGACACTTAGTATATTACAAGAACACCTTATTCTATTTATATTTCTAAATACAAATTATTGACAAGGTTTTCTTTTAGAAGATATAAGAAATTTAGTATTTTCACTTCATATTATTCATACACATTAATAATAGAATAAAATCTTACTTATTTCTTGGAAAAAAAATACCAATATATCTCCTTTGCCCCATAATTGTAAGATGTGTCAACAAAACCTTTGACAATATAACTATTAATCAAGGTTACTATGACTTTTCTTATAAAATATAATAAATTTCTTTATTATAACCACAAACAAATAAATAATTTCTTATTTATTTCTGTACTTGTTATGTACTACAAGTGATTGTAACAGTAAGTAGTAGTTTTTTACTAGAATCAATTACAACAATTATTAATAATAAAACTTGTTATTCAAAAAATATAAAATTATTCCCATTTGTAATTATCCTTTTCAATAACAATTATAATAGATTCTTTAAGAACCTACAGAGTTAGAGAAAAATATTTAATAATCTAACAAGACACTGACTAATACTCCAATAATACTGTGAACCTTAGAGCTATTTTCCTGTACCCAACAGACCACAAATAATAAAATAATCTATAATTAAAAAAATGAATTTATTTTTTATATAAAAACAAAATTTGAATATAAAAATAAAATTGATATTTGAAATTAAATAATAAATTTATGTTAAACCTTGAAAATGTAAAAATATATTTTCATCAAAAATATTAAAATTAGAATATTTTTTGAAAAAAAATGAATAAATATTATTATCAATTTTTTTACAGAATATGAAAATATGAAAATCAAATCAACATTGTATTCCTCACAAAAAAGCAGGTGGAGTCAGCTCTGAGTGAAAACTCTGTAACTCCATTCTAAATGAGCTTAACTTAGGTTTTTAGTATTCTTGGTATTAAAATCTGAAAGTCCTCAAGACTTAACTTAATTCACACCACATGTGGTGTTAACAATCAATTTTTGTCTTGAAACTAAGGTGTGGTGTGTAGCTTAGAAGGTATGAGGACTTGAGTATTTGCAATTGAAATGTCAAAATGTGAAATTCTATTACATAAGTAAACTTGCATTGAAATATGTGGAATCAATAATTAAAGTTGTGTACTGTAAAGGCTCAATTTAATTAAATCTCTAAATCTTGAGTATAATACATGATGAGGAATTAAAGAAACAATAAATTGGAAAGATTGATTCTGAGGGGGACAAGGAATATTGGGTACGAGGATTCCAGAGTCCCCAAATTCCTTTCCAAAAGGTGTGGGATGTCAAAAATCACACAAATTCTCATCACTATTGGCCTGTAATGGAGTCACAGGGTCTGCAAGTCAATAAATGATTAGGTTTGAATTCCAAGATGGGTTGTTTTAACTGTTTCCCAGGGGTTAAAACCACCATTAAGCTGAAAAAACGTATCAAAAAGATTTATAAAAGGTTTTAAGGTCTCTTATACACATTTTGTTGTGTTTTGAAAGCTATCAACACAATATTAATGAAGAAATGGCTAGTCTAAGGGACTGGAATGGCTAAAACCAGCCCTTCCTTTGTCCAAAACAGGTTTGAATGATTTCATAATTGGTATATCTGTTTTCAGCATTTTCTCGCGACTAATTAGAGTAAATTTTACTTTTTTATTGAGAAAATTGGTGGCTATAAAAGAATATCTTCTTTTTCCCACTTTTATCTTCATGTTTGAATCTTTTCCTTTTAAAATGAGTTCAAACACTGTTAAATGAAACATGAAATTATTCTAACCAACATTTTTAACTCATTTAAAACGCTTGAACAACATTCAAAATAATCAAAATCATTTTTAACCTTTAACCACCCCAAAAGTGAATTAAAGCATGTTCCACCACTGTTAACTTTTTCACTTTATCTCAACATTCACTTTGGTTAATTTTGAGTGTAGTTTCTCATTAATAATCTGTTTAGAGACTCTTTTATCATAGTGATTGTCTGCAGTTCTTTCCTAAATTAATTGTAATTGATATTTCTCTTGAAGGAATGTCTGTTGTGGCCATAAATTATCACAACCATGGCAACTCACTCTCTTGGACCTTAATAGGGAATATCTATGCCAAACCCAATATATGGCAATTTGGCCATATCCATAATCATTTCCCAAATTGGCCTTTATGGTCAATTCATCATCTGGGGCTACCCTGGCCCTTTCACCATGACCAGGCCTTTCCTGGCCAGTTTCTGCTTTTGTGCAATCTTGGGTATTTTGTATTTAACAGGGAAAATACACCCCAAAATCCTGTATTTGGGTTTTCAAGATCTAAATACAGTTTTGCACATGTTGCGCATTTTTTCTGTATTCAGATTTATATGCCATTTTCCCATGTATTATGGGAAATATGCCCAAAAGGCATTATCAGGCGTTTTGGGGCTTAATTGCTATTTTTGCTCATGTTGCGCAATTTTTCACATTTTGCACATTTTTGCGCACTTTGCGCAACTACAGTTTTAAAGCTGTATAAGCTGTATTTTTCAAAACCCCAAAAGACCCTTTCTCACCTTTGAACCCACTCAAACCTAATTTTCACTTATATCCTCTTGGAATCACTCCATAAGACCTTTGGCGACTTTCAACCTCCAATACCCAAAAGTGCCAAAAATGGTGTTATACACCATTATGCTTCTTTTTTCAGCAGCAATCCAATGGAGCCAATATTAAATGGTTATTTTCACTTTCAATTAGGGCATCAAGGCACGTCATCCAGAGTATTAATCAAGGCTCAAGGGCAAATGTCAAAACCAAGTACCAACAACACCATCAAGCAATCATTGTTGATTCTCATTCACAGTATTTCCCTAAGGGAATACTGGCAGTTTATTATTAAGGGATATTCAAGAGGCAATTCCAAAATAACCTGTCAAGGGTTAATGCTCCATTAATCCACCTTGGAAACCACATTCATTCAATACAATCTGAATTCAACAAGACCTATATTTCATGCATACAACATGGGAAGACCATCTATTTGCCAAGGTATACATTCCATCAGAAAATCAATACACCTTCCAGTACTCAATACAGGTCAGCTACCAGCCTGAAGGAATCAAGCTCTCGATGTTTCACATATACCAGCCTCCTTTGTGTCAGCCTGTGACTCAAAACAGAGCACTAGCATGACATCCAACATACCATAAATAATGGTATGAAAAGTATTGAACAAACATAGTCAATACAGGTAATAATTAAGAGAAAAAAATCCTCTTAAATTAAACACCAACCTTATCCAAACAGAATAAGGAAACCTAGAGGAGAATAAACAAGTCAAAACCCTTATTTTCACCTCTCATCTAACTTATGCATATTTAAGTTATTCTATATCAAAATGGTATTTTTCTTAAAGCTCACATAGAGAGCTACACAATGATATCATCCATGCTGTTGTAACTCCACTACAACTAGAGATACCATATAACCTTATTTTCAAAACCAAGTCCCCCTGAAAGTCAAAGAGGGCTTGTACAAAACTGTACAAAAGTATAACCAAATTAAAGATCTCAAAAAGAGCTTTAATTTGAGACACCTTAGACCTCTGTATCTCTTAAATTGACTGAGGGATCTTGGTTCAAAGGTTTAATAACCAAAATACAGATATTCTGAAAACAAGAAAATAAACAAACCCCTGTATCTTTGGCATACACTCATACAACTGTACAGTGTAATATACCAAACTGTAGAGCTAATCAAGCCCTACAAAACTGTATCATCAGAATACAGATATCTTCCAAATTGAAGAAGATATCTAGCATGGAAGTTTTTGAAGCCTCATACTGATGTACAAAATTACATCCAAAAACTTAAAACCCTTATAACTTTTTCTATTTGCAAGAAGGGTAAACATGAAGCATACCAAATTGAAGAGCTCATTAAGCCCTTCAATTCTGTGCTCTTGGTTTCTTGATATCTCAAAAACTGACTGGGATATCTTGGTTGGAAGTATTTTGACCAATACTGGCCTGTACCAAACCTGTACCAACCAGTACAGTCTTAATACTCAAAATAATGGTTGTTTAAAGCTTAAACCCGCCCAGAATGACTAATATTGATCATACAGACACCAGAACAACGTCATCCAAGTGCTGACATGGCAGGTGAAAAGTTTTTTCACCCTGTATTGATCCAGAATGATCATTTGTGGTTCCAAAACCACAATTCTGTCTATATTGATGTCAGAATTGAGGATCCAGAACCACAGACTGACCACTGGAGTGAAAATTTTCACTCCTCTGACGTGTGAAGAGTTAATAACTCTTGAAAGTCTTGAAAGATATAAAAAGAAGGCTTTTTTCCTTGAAAACCCATCATCTTATCTTATTACCATTATTCTTATGTGACAAAACTGTTATCAATCAGTAGTGTCCTTAGAATTCTTATTAAAGATATAATTAGAAAATAATTATTGTAGTGTTTCTTTACAGTCAAAGATATTAGAGCATTGCAACCCAGGTCCTCAATAGACTCATCACCACTGTTACCATGTAGCAGTAGGACCTGAAGACTTCATTTTTATTTATTTTGACGTGTCACAGTCATAGTACTAGCTTGTATTTACTATTTTTAAGCTACTACATAGACTCACCCTGACATTTTGGGGGCCTGGCCGTGGTTTTTCAACCTTATTGGACGTGTTTTGAACTGAATTAGGCGTAAAAATTCGGCTATTTCAAAGGTATTTTACTAAAAGTGAGTAAAATTTCTAATTTATTTTATTTTATATTATTATTATTATTATTATTTTATCATATATTATATATACAAAATTTTTTTTTCTCCAAAAATATATATTACAAAATATTTTTGTTGAGAGTAAGAGTATAAATCCTCTTTTTTATTATATTGCAATAATTTCCACGAAATTTAATAATCATAAAACAGTATTATTTAAATTTCAATATAAATAATAATATACAAACAGTATATTATTCATTTTACTATTATTTTTCACCAAAGTGCGTGAAAATTAATATAGAAACATTTATTAATAAATAATTAATAAATATTAAATAATAAAATAATTTTTTATTATTTATAAGGAATATTTTAATTAAATATTTCCTTTAAAACAAGATATCACTCAAATTGACGTGAAAACTTGTAATTAATTGATATTTTTAATCAATATCAAGTGTTATAATAAATATTATTTATAATATTTATAATAACAAATCAAATTTATTATAATTTAATAAATTTGACGTGTTTATATAAAAACACAATAATATCCAAGTGAATCATTCACAAAACACTTGGATATTACAGTTTTCACTTATAAAACATAAGTTAAAAACTCAAAAACTGTTATTTTTCAATAAAAAACACATAAAAATAATAAAAAAACATAAAAAACCTCAAAAATTTCGAAAAATAACAGTAGAATTGAATATAATCATTTTGTTTTATCATAAAATACTGATATACAATCTGAAATATCTTTTCTGAATAGTGGAAAAAGACTATATTCCACTAGAAACCCAGTCACAAGGAAATCCATCTGTGACAGCCTCAGAAGACAGAGAGGTGCTGCCAAAAACCAAGGGCAAGCAGAAAAGACACAGTGAAGTGACAATCAACTCTAAAGATTGGACACCAATAGCTGTGCCAAGGGCCAAAAAACCCAGAAAAGCTCCAACAAAACCAGTTGGATCACCAAAACAAATTGAAAAACAGAAAATAACTGTTATCAACCCAGTTGTAAACTCTAAAGGCAAATTGCCAAAGAGTATAGACCATAAATTTGTACAAGGGCCTGCTAAAGGTAAATAAACCTTGAAACATACAACATTTTTTATTGTCTGTCATTTTTTAACATTGTTAACATGACACCTCCACTTCCTAGAGATCTTGGATTCCCAAGAAATCAACCAGAACACTGGCCAAGAAGACACAGAGGAAGAAGAACTGGAGCAAATGACCAGCAAAGGACTTACCATCAGGGAACTCCTACCCAAGGTCTTGTTCCAAATCAAATTCAACCCAGAAGTCCAACCAGGAGATTGGACAGATGAAGAACAGGTCCTCCAAATACACAAACTCCTGAGAGACCTCTTCACATGGAGCATGGACAACAAAATGTTCACTATGGCAGCATCATGGGCAGAAGTGGGGATAACAACCCAGAAGATCTGTCTCAAGCAAATGGCTTGGATGGAACTTATGACAGAAATGCAAGGTTGGAATCCCAACAAGAATTTCAAACTCTTAGAAGAAAGAGCAACCAGAATCAAAGAGAACCAGGCAGCCATACAAGCCATAGAGAGATATTGGCACAAGGAAGAGCCCAGTCAGATTCAGGTACCCCCAGAAATGGAAGGAGAAGTCCCATCTTCCCCACAACAATCCAGCAGTTCCAGGCCCTACAAGCCAAAGGAAACTTCATCCAAGGCTCCTCAACCCTTCCAGGTAGTTTCCAACAGGAGAAAAGGAGCCCAAGGGAAAAACAAAACTTCTTTCAACCAGAGGAAGAAGGAAGCAGACCCATTGATGAAAAAGCTGATGGACTTAGTCCAAGAAGTACACAAAAGCAAGAAATAGTTGTACCTACAAATAGTTTTGATAGTTCTGACTCAATAGACCCAGAATTAATGACTGAAACTACAATCCACACTCATGAGTTTGAAAACAAATTCACATGGACCAAATTGGCCCAATTCATGGATTGGACATATGAAACCTCAGGAAAAATGAGGACAGAAGTGGAAACATTGAAAGAAGAAAATGCTTTCCAAGCAACAGTCATAAAAGACTTAAATACAAATCTGGCCAAAATTTGGACAGAATTTGAAAAAACTAACAGACAGTTGAAATCAATTCTGGAAGAACAACAAACTGTGAGGAGGGATCTGAGGAGTATCCAGCAGCAACAGTATAACTTTGACAAAGAAATTGATTACCTCTATGACAGGGAAGACAATCAATACCCTCCAACACAAGGTCAACCTACTACCTCTACAAAATTGAAAGAAGAGGATAAAGACTATGACCAGGAACCTGAATATCAGATTCCAAAGATAAGATCAGAGTCAGTGTACCAAGATGGGGAAAATCTCAACTATTCAGAGAAACAGGCACTAAAACAGTTACCAGAAGTAACAAACTGGCCAAAGATCTCAGGAATTGGGGAATATGACCATATGGAGATCATTGACTATATTGATGGACTCTTTGTTGATGTCCCAGAGATACCAGACTACTGGATCACAACAAGACTTAACACAGCATTCAGAGGCCATGCAAACATATGGTATACTGAGATGAAAGAAATACATGGCAGGAAAAGCTGGCCATGGTGGAGGAACCAGATTATACAAAAGTATAGCAATGGTAGTTGGATCTGGCAAAAGACCATGTCCTTTGAAAGTGATAGATACTCCACAGAAAAAGACCCTTATGAATGGTGCCTCAAACAAACAAAGAGGCTAAAAGCTATTGATCCCAATATGACAATAGAAATGAGAAACCATAAACTCCTAACAAAATTGCCAGGAGATCTAGAACATGCAGTCAAATGCAGATGCAACAACATCAGCAGCATTCATGACATAGCAAATGTCATACAAGATGTGAGAAAAAAAACCTCCATAGGAAGGTACACATCCTATAAACCAAACTTCAAAGACAAGAGGTCTGAAGTTAAAGAGACAAACAAAGAAAAAGGGAAAGAAACCCTAAAAAAGAAATATGTGTGCCACAACTGTGGATCACCAGACCACTATGCCAACAATTGCACAAAACCAAAAAAGAAAATATATGCAATTGATGAAGAATCAGAAGAAGAACAAACAGGTGAAAAATCTGATTCTGACAGCATGGGAAATGGTATGAGAGCAGAATCACAAAGTGAACCTGATACCATAGAAGAATACATAGTGGAATGCAATGAAGAAAGTTCACTTGACATACAAGACATTGAATTGGATTCAGGAATACCACAAATAACAACAGACAAAGAGCTCTGTAAGCACACACAGAATGCACAAACATTCCTGGTAACCCCAAATAGAGGGATGGGATTCATTCATGGAACACCTACAAAATTGACAGTTTATATTGATAACTGTAAACACCCAATGATCATTGACACAGGAGCAAGTTGCTCCATAGTGGCAAAAGAATACTTGAAACAACACTTTCCCAAATGGGAAGAAGATATAATCCCAACAAAAGCTAGAAACTTTAAAAGTGCATCAGGCAAAATGCACTCACTGGGGACAATAATCAAAGAGATAATTATCCCACACCAAAAAGGAAATATCAGACTGGAACCTGAATTTGTAGTTCTAGAGAATGCACATGTACAAGGATTCTTACTAGGTACAGAGTACCAAAGAATGTATGGTATGGATATTTGCAATAGTAAAAACAGATATCTTACCATAGGTACAAACAAAGACAAAAAATTTTCCTTTGACATAAATCATGTAACAAATGATAACACCTTGAAAGAACTAGTGGAAGAATTCAAAGAAGCCCAATATGGCACTCAACTCACCAGTATAATGAAACTCAACCTACTGAAAGTATTGAGAAAGCATAGAGGAGCTTTTGCAATAGGAGATGAACCACTAGGAAAAATCAAAGGACATGATATAGAATTATATCTAGATGTAGAAAGACCATATCCACCTATGCTTAGGAGACCACCATACCCAGCCAGCATGGAAACTAGGAAAGAAATTGAGAAACATATCAATGAACTCCTAGAAATGGGGGTAATAAGAGAAATAGGACATAATGAGATAGTAGAGGTCACTACACCAGTCCTTATAACTTGGCATGATGGTAAATCCAGACTATGTGGTGACTTCAGGGCTTTGAATAATTACACCAAAGCAGATAGGTACCCCATCCCAAGGATACCACATGCACTAGATAAACTAGCAAAAGCCAAGTTCATTACAAAAATGGATTGCATGAAAGGCTTTCACCAGAATGGGGTGAAACCAGATTCCATCAAATTGCTAAGAATTATATGCCATATGGGCATATATGAATATACTAGAATGCCATTTGGCATTAAGAATGCACCAGCCCATTTTCAGAGGATGATGGATACCATATTTCAAGATGAAATAATGGAAGGGTGGATGGTAGTGTACATTGATGATATCATAATATACTCAGAAACATGGGAAGACCATGTGAAGAAAATTGATAAAATATTGGGAAAATGCACACCAATCAACATGAAGATATCTCTTAAAAAATGTAACTTTGGACAGCAGGAACTGCTAGCCCTAGGACACAAAGTTTCAGGTTTGAGCCTAGCTATAGACCAAAATAAATTTGCTGCAGTACTGAAAAAACCAGTACCAAAGAACATCAAGGAAATGCATTTTTTTTGGGGCTTTGCTAGCTACTACAGAAGCCACATTAAAAACTTTGCACACATCACTAGTAGCCTATACAAACTGTGCTCAAAAGATGTAGTCTTTGAAATTACCAAGGAAAGAAGAGATGCATTTGAAAAGATCAAATATGAACTGACCAATGCCCCTGTCCTAATGATGCCTGATTTTGAACTACCATTCAAACTATATATAGATGCAGCATGTAGCCAAGGGCTAGGAGCAGCACTACACCAGAGGCAACTAGTGGATGGAATACCCAAAGAAGGAGTAATTTGCTATATATCAAGACAACTGAAAGACTCAGAAGCCAGATATGGAGCTACTCAGACAGAATGTCTATGCTTGGTATGGGAACTAGAAAAACTCCATTACTACTTAGAAGGAGCAGTATTTGAAGTTTTTACTGACTGCACAGCCCTCAAATCACTGTTGAACATGAAGACAACAAACAGACACATGCTTAGGTGGCAAATAGCCATACAAGAATACAGAGGGAATATGACTATCATCTATAAAGAAGGGAAAAGTCATACTAATGCAGATGGTCTCAGCAGGTGGCCACTGAAGAATGACCAAGAGAATCCAGCATATGACCCAGAAAATGGGACCAAAATACCTATACAATGCATGGAGATAGACAGGAGAAAGAACTTCAAACTATCAAACTGGGCATTAGGGAATGACCCTTCAAACCCAGCACAGAGCTATGGGGAGAGTAAAGAGATACCCATACTGGGAATCAGCTCCTCTAATCTGAATACAGAATTCTTTAGCATAGTACAATCAGCATACAATAAACACAAACAGTGTAGTATATTGATACAACTATTAAAACAAAAGTACAGGAGCCCTGAACTAGAGAGCCAATTGGAAGAGCCATGGCTCAAAAACTTCAAAGAAAATAGATTTTTTCTGATAGATGATCTACTGTACCATAGGGAAAAACATACAAGTGCCCTGGTAATAATAAATAGAGAACATATTTCCCTGATACTACAGGAATGCCATGACTGCCCATACATGGGACATATGAGTGAAGAAAGAACTAAAGAAAGAGTCTTTAGCACAGCTTGGTGGCCAAAGTGGGAACAAGACTTGAGTGAATACATCAACACTTGTACCAGATGCCAAAAAGCCAACAGAAGCCATGGCAAAAGATATGGATTACTCCAGAGTATAGAAGAGGCCAAACACCCCTGGGAAATAATAAACATGGATTGGGTAACAGGCCTGGTCCCTGGAGGGAAGGACAGCTTTAATGCATGCCTAGTAGTAGTAGACAGGTACAGCAAGAGTGTCAGATGTCTCCCCTGTCACAAAGAGGACACAGCAATGGACACAGCCATATTGTTCTGGAACAATGTGATAGCTAACTGTGGAGTTCCAAGAATTATAATTAGTGACAGAGACCCTAAATTCACATCAGAATTTTGGACTAATCTATATGAGATGCTGGGAACCAAACTAGCATTCTCCACAGCTTACCATCCACAAACAGATGGTCTAGCAGAAAGAATGATCCAAACATTAGAAGACATCATTAGAAGGTTTTGTGCATATGGCATGGAATATAAAGACAATGAGGGATATACCCATGACTGGGTAACCCTCCTACCAGCTGTACAATTGGCATACAACACAAGTATATACTCAGTGACAGGAAAAACCCCTGCCACATTTGAGAAAGGATGGAACCCACTACTTCCAGTAGACTACTTGAAGAAGAACCTCCTCTCAGTACACCCCACAGCTAAGGACTTCCACACAATGTGGAAGACTGCCTGTGAAAAAGCAGAGCAATGTGTGGCTGAAGCCAAATTATATATCAAACAGAGATATGATAAAAGTCACCAAGAACCTGATTTCAAAGAAGGAGACCAAGTTCTAATCTCAACTCTTAACTTCAACAACCTAAGAGGACCCAAGAAGATGAGAGACTCATTCATAGGACCATTCACCATTATTAGATTAATAGGAAAGAATGCAGTAGAAGTCAACCTGACCAAAGAGTTCTCTAGGAAACACCCAGTTTTCCCTGTGAGCCTGGTCAAACCTTATCACCAGACAGATGAGGAGAAATTCCCTGACAGGAAGAAGACAGTCACCCATGAAAGATTGGTAGAGGAAGATGACTCACCTGGACCAGTGAAAAAGATCATTAAAGCCAGGAAAATAAGAATTAATGGGAAAGACAACAGGCAATACCTGGTTAGATTTAAGGATCAACCAGCAGATAAAGACAAATGGTTAACTGAGAAAGAAATCCCAGATGGACAAATACACCTCAGAAGATTCAGAGCCTCCAGGAGGGCTGAAGAGTCTCATCAATGATGAGCCTTCTTTTGAGGGAGGGTATGTCAGCCTGTGACTCAAAACAGAGCACTAGCATGACATCCAACATACCATAAATAATGGTATGACAAGTATTGAACAAACATAGTCAATACAGGTAATAATTAAGAGAAAGCAATCCTCTTAAATTAAACACCAACCTTATCCAAACAGAATAAGGAAACCTAGAGGAGAATAAACAAGTCAAAACCCTTATTTTCACCTCTCATCTAACTTATGCATATTTAAGTTATTCTATATCAAAATTGTATTTTTCTTAAAGCTCACATAGAGAGCTACACAATGATATCATCCATGTTGTTGTAACTCCACTACAACTAGAGATACCATATAACCTTATTTTCAAAACCAAGTCCCCCTGAAAGTCAAAGAGGGCTTGTACAAAGCTGTACAAAAGTATAACCAAATTAAAGATCTCAACAAGAGCTTTAATTTGAGACACCTTAGACCTCTGTATCTCTTAAATTGACTGAGGGATCTTGGTTCAAAGGTTTAATAACCAAAATACAGATATTCTGAAAACAAGAAAATAAACAAACCCCTGTATCTTTGGCATACACTCATACAACTGTAAAGTGTAATATACCAAACTGTAGAGCTAATCAAGCCCTACAAAACTGTATCATCAGAATACAGATATCTTCCAAATTGAAGAAGATATCTAGCATGGAAGTTTTTGAAGCCTCATACTGATGTACAAAATTACATCCAAAAACTTAAAACCCTTATAACTTTTGCTATTTGCAAGAAGGGTAAACATGAAGCATACCAAGTTGAAGAGCCCATTAAGCCCTTCAATTCTGTGCTCTTGGTTTCTTGATATCTCAAAAACTGACTGAGATATCTTGGTTGGAAGTATTTTGACTAATACTGGCCTGTACCAAACCTGTACCAACCAGTACAGTCTTAATACTTAAAATAATGGTTCTTTAAAGCTTAAACCCGCCTAGAATGACTAATATTGATCATACAGACACCAGAACAACGTCATCCAAGTGCTGACATGGCAGGTGAAAAGTTTTTTCACCCTGTATTGATCCAGAATGATCATTTGTGGTTCCAAAACCACAATTCTGTCTATATTGATGTCAGAATTGAGGATCCAGAACCACAGACTGACCACTGGAGTGAAAATTTTCACTCCTCTGACGTGTGAAGAGTTAATAACTCTTGAAAGTCTTGAAATATATAAAAAGAAGGGTTTTTTCCTTGAAAACCCATCATCTTATCTTATTACCATTATTCTTACGTGACAAAACTGTTATCAATCAGTAGTGTCCTTAGAATTCTTATTAAAGATATAATTAGAAAATAATTATTGTAGTGTTTCTTTACAGTCAAAGATATTAGAGCATTGCAGCCCAGGTCCTCAATAGACTCATCACCACTGTTACCACGTAGCAGTAGGACCCCAAGACTTCATTTTTATTTATTTTGACGTGTCACAGTCATAGTACTAGCTTGTATTTACTATTTTTAAGCTACTACATAGACTCACCCTGACACTTTGACCCTGGGGAGTTTTTCCCCCAGTTAATTAATACATTTTATTTTATTTTATATTTATTTATCTTCTCATTCTTGTTAAATGAATACTGATAATGTCAATTCAGTCTTTTAGGTATTTTTCTCTTTTCATTGTTTTCCTGTCAATGTATATTTGGTGGTCATATCCTTACTAATTGCATTGTTCCTTTTAAAAGGTTGAAACAGCCATTAAGGACTTACTTGGTTGGCTCTTTGACCATTTGGCTTCTCATTTTGCTTATTGCATCTCATCTTTGTACTTGCATTCTTCTTAGAGAGATTCAACTCTTTAGTTTTTTATTTTCTTTATTATTTTGTAGTCTTCCAAGTGAGCTGCATGATTCATGAGTGCCAGGCCACTCTTATTTTGTGTCCAAGAGCCCCTGTGAAATTATATTAATTAACTCATAATTTCTTTTCATTCTGTTCATTCTTTATCCAAAATTTCACTCATGTATTTCATCCAAATTATGAATCTTTAATGCTTATGAGCTTTCCTATTTATTGTCACCTCTCAATTTTCCCTCATTCATTCTTCATTCTTGAAAATTGAAAGCTGACACTTTTTTTTTATTTCTGTTTTCTCCTTTAAATTTTATCTCAAACAATCAATTTCATTTCATTCATAATCCAGTCGTCATCTTAATTTTCATTTGATTTTCCAATTTTTCATCAAGTTATTTGGACACATTCTTCACATCAAAATTCATATTTGATTTATTGTTCAAGAATTTTGTTTTTAAAGAAGAACACACTTGATTTTGATTTGATTGATTGATTTGACATAAATTGATATTGACGTCAAGAAAATTGATTGACCTGAAGATTTCATTGATTTTGCTTATTTTTCACATCAAGACTTTAAACATAAATTGGTTTTGCCTGAAGAATTCATTTTATTGATTGATTGATTTTGCAACATTTTAATTTTGATTGATTTGACTCATTGATTTATTGACTTGAAGATTTCACTTAGATATTGATTGATTTATTTACTTCAAGAGTCTATTTTTGATTCATTGATTTTTTCTTCAAGACATTGATTTTGATTTTGATTTTGACTTCAAGCATTCTGTTGATTTGCCTCAAGTTTCAGGTTTTCAAAATTTTTATTTTTTGTTGATTTTATTTCATTTGATTCCTTAAATTATGCCTATTCAACATTCACCTCCTGAAAGACAGACAATATCTCAGGCCAGAGCTCAAGCTGTTCTCACTCCAACTCCAAGGGCTCCTCTTGATTTCACCCCATCAGTTCCTCAACTGAAGGCCAAATTGGACAGAGGACCCATTTTGGAAGGAGCAGCACCATCCAGGAAGGAAGTAAAAGGGCAGAGAATATTGATTTCATTTTGAAGAGTAGTTGGCGGATTTCCAGGGACTCCAAGGACCATTTTGAGAGGTCCTGGGAAAGATGGTGAAGAGGAGGAGGAGAAGTCCGTGGAAGAGGAAGAGTCTGATGGTACTTGTCAGGCTGACTCTATGATGAAGCTGTAAGTAGGCTGACTACAACTTTAAATATGACTGTCACACAGTTATAAATATTAAAAATGTAGGTATTAAAGTATAATAATGGTGTATTATTAAACTAAAAGGGTTTTACTATTGAAGAATAGTGGTGGTGAGCACTGTTGAAAACCCTGGGTGCAGATTTACCTGTTGGATTACAATAATAAAGTGTACAATACTTAAAATTAGAAGTATACCTGTTTATTTTCCAACAGTAGAACTGTTTTTGAAAGCTATACTACATAGGAATTCAAGAGCAGGATGAGGAAACCTTTTCTGGCTGTGAAAAGGCCCCTTTTTATCCTGAAATGGGGTGGAAAGGCTTCTAGACCTTTCCATGTAGAGGAAGTGAAGATTGTTCACTCTATAAGACAGGCTTGTGGTTTGCAAAAGGCCTTTATAGCCTGTATTGGGCTCAGATGTGGTTTTGAAATTGTATCTGGGCAGTTTTCACCGATGCAGGGTGAAAACCTTCATCTGGGGACCACACAGCTTGATTCTGACGTGTATGATGTGTAGAATGCTGTACAGAACCTGTATGGGACCCCATTAGTGAATAAACTATGCGTTATTGAAGTAAGACAAGTTTCCTTGTCAGTTTGACACCTCATAATCATGGTTATGGGATATTATCGCATGGTAAGGCTGTATTGGCAAAATTGTGGGATTTTGACCTTAAATCAGCCATACCTTTGTCAGTTCTTGAGATATCAACCTCAAAATGGGTTCAGTGTGTAGCTCTTCATATGATATACACAATGGTACCTTATTTGGTATGGTTATCATTACATATGGCAAAGCTATCTCATGTACAAGAGTTTTGTAAATATGTGTGTTTTTGGGAAAAAAGCTGTATTGGGCTTGTTTGCCTCATAACTTTATTTCTAGGTGGGATATGGGGAAATGAATGGCACCGTCACATAGCCCTGATTGTGATATTTCCAAAAGGACCCCACTTCAAGTATCTCACACTAAAACTGTAGAAGTTAGATGAGAGGTGAATATTTTAATCACCCTTATTTGGCCTGAATTTGACCATAACTTCTGTAATACTGGTGCTAGCTCAGTTTGGTTGGTACTATTGGATAGCCGTGACTTAGAGCTTCACTTTTCATACCCATTTGATGGGGTTAGGCCTTTTACTCTGTATTTCAGATTAGAGGTGAAAATTAAGGTTTCTACTCAGCAACAACTTTGAGCAAGAATAACTTTGTTATTCTTTGTCCTATGATGATGGGACTTGTATATTTGGAAAGGGGTGAGCTTCCTCTTTCGTTTGATAACTTTTGAGCAGATTTGGCTCAGCTCCATGTTTTGGTGGTATCTTGGCTATACCATTGGTTTATGGTATTTGGCTGTCATGCTTGTGCTCTGGTTTTGAGTCACAGGCATGACATACCCTCCCTCTAAAAAAGGCTTATCATTTATGAGACTTTTCAGGCCTCCTAGAGGCTCTGAATCTTCTCAAATGAAGGTTCCCATCTGATATGGCAACCTCTGCCAACCATTTGTCTTTATCATCTGTTTGGTTCTTGAATCTGACTAAATATTGTCTCTGATCTTCCTGGCCCTGATGATTTTCTTCACTGGTCCAGGGGAGTATTCCACCTCCACTATTCCTTGTGGTGTGAGGTTCTTCTTCCTGGAGGGAAATTTTATCTCCTCTGTTTGGAAGTATGGTTTGATCAAACTCACTGGGCACATTGTGTGTTTCCTGGAGAACTCCTCTGTGAGTTTGACCTCCACTGCATTCTTCCCTACCAAATAAGTGATAGTAAAGGGCCCTACAAATGAGTCTCTCATCTTCTGAGGTGCTTTGAGATTATTAGGGTTCAGTGTAGACACCAGCACCTGGTCCCCTAATTTGAAGTCAGGTTCCATGTGTGACTTATCCCACCTGTCCTTATTATCCTCCTTTTCCTCAGCTATACATTGACACTGTGTCACAAGCCCTTCTCCACATTTCATGGAAGTCTTTGGCTGTGGGGTGGATGGTTAGAAGATATTTCTTCAAGTGGTCCACAGGTAAAAGGGGATTCCACCCTTTTTCTACCAGTGCAGGTGTTTTTCCTGTGGTAGAGTGCTGACTTGTATTATAAGGCAGCTAGACTGCTGGTAGAAGGGTAACCCAGTCATGGGTGTATCCTTCATGGTCCTTATATTCCATGCCGTAGGCACAGACCCTTCTAAAGATGTCCTCCATTGCCTGTATCATCCTTCAAACCAGCCCATCTGTTTGTGGATGGTATTCTGTGGAAAATGCAAGCTTGGTTACAAGCATTTCATACAAGTTGGTCTAAAATTCAGATGTGAATTTTGGGTCTCTATCACTAATGATGATATTAGGGACTCCACAGGTAGATATGATGTTATTCCAGAATAACACAGCAGTATCCATAGCTGTGTCCTCTTTATGGCATGTTAGACACCTCATACTCTTGCTGAGCCTATCAACTATGATTAGACAGGCATTGTTGTTTTCTTTGCCTCCTGGGACAAGTTCTGTAACCCAGTCCATATTGCTATTTTCCCATGGGTGTTTGGGTTCTTCTGTATGTTGAAGTAATCCATACTACTTCCCATGTTTCCTATTTTCCTTATGGCATCTTTCACAAGGGTTGATTTATTCCCCCAACTCTTGTTCCCACTTGGGCCACCAAGCTGTGCTTGCTACCCTCTCTTTGGTCCTGTCTTCACTCATGTGTCCCATGTAGGGGCAGTCATGGCATTCTTGCAGGATCCAAGAGATGTGGTCCCTGTCTACCACTGTGAGTGCACTTGTGTGTTTTTTTCTGTGGTAGAGCAGGCCATCTATAAGGAAGAACTCTTTATGCTTATAGGCCCTCAACCAGGGTTTTTCCAGCTGCGATTCCAGTTCTGGACTCCTGTATTTTTTTTGGAGGAGTTTCAGTAATATGCTACACTGTTGGTGTTTGGAATAAGACTCTAGTACTGCACTAAAAAATTTATTGTGCAGTTCTGAGGAACTTATTCCCAGTATGAGAGTTTCTGTCCATTATGAATTAGTGTTTCCACTGTCCAGGGTACCACTCTCTGGTGCCCATTCACAGAATCTGGAGTTCTTCTTCCTATCTATCTCCATGAAATGGATAGGGGTATTGGCTGAAACTTTAGGGTCATAAGCTGGGTTTCTTTTGACATTATCCAATGCCAATCCGCTGAGCCCATCTGCATTGGTATGGCTTTTACCTTCTTTTTATATGATGTTCATGTTCCCTCTATACTCCTGGATAGCTATTTTCCATCTCCGCATGTGTCTATTTGTAGTCTCCATATTTAGTAAAGACTTCAAGGCTGTGCAGTCTGTGTATACTTCAAAGACTGCACCCTCCAAATAATAATGGAGTTTTGCTAGAGCCCAGACTAGGCATAGACATTCTGTCTGGGTGGCCCCAAACCTGGCTTCTTAATGTTTCAGCTGCCTAGATATATAACATATTACTCCCTCTCTTGGTGCACCATCTATAATTTTTCTCTGGTGAAGGGCTTCTCCTAAGCCTTGGCTACATGCTGTATCTATGTATAACTTGAAAGGTAGTTCAAAGTCAGGCAAGACAAGCACAAGTTCATTTGTGAGTTCATATTTGATCTTCTCATATTTATCCCTTCTTTCCTTGGTTATTTCAAAGACTACATCTTTTGAACATAACTTGTATAAACTACTAGTTATGTGGGCAAAATCTTTGATGGGGTTTCTATAGTAGCTAGCAAACCCAAGGAAAGATTCCATCTCTTTGTTATTTCTTGATACTGGCTTTTGCAATACTACTGCTACTTTATTCTGGTCAATTGCCAGACTAAGACCTGAGACTTTATGTCCTAGAGCTAGTACCTCTTGTTGGACAAAATTACACTTTTCAAGTGAAATTTTCAGATTGATGGGTGTACATTTACTTAGCACTCTGTCTATGTATTGTAAATGGTCTTCCCATGTCTCTGAGTATATAATTATGTCATCAATATATACTACCATCCAGCCTTCCAATATGTCTTCTTGAAATATTGTGTCCATCATCCTTTGGAAGTGGGCTGGTGCATTCTTGATGCCAAATGGCATCCTGGTGTACTCATATATACCCATATGTAATATGATTCTGAGCAACTTCATGGAGTTTGGTTTGACTCCATTCTGGTGAAAGCCTTTCATACAATCTATTTTTGTTATGTATTTGGCTTTGGCAAGTTTCTCCAGTGCATGAGGTATCCTGGGTATAGCGTACCTGTCTGCTTTTGTGTAGTTGTTCAGGGCTCTGAAGTCTCCACACAATCTAGACTTGCAATCATTCCAGGTGATTAGGACAGGAGTGGTGATTTCCATTATTTCATTGTTTCCAATCTTTCTGATGACATCCATGTCCAGGAGTTCATTGATGTGTTTCTCAATTTTCTTCCTGGTTTCCAGACTTGTTTTTGCTTACTGGTGAGGGTAATGCAAAACTGGCCCTCTCTGAAGTCATTCAGTAGTTCTTCCAGTGAGACATGGGTGGAAACGTGGTATATATCAAGTGAAAATTTCTTTTTCTTGTTGGTACCAATTGTAATATGCCTGTTTTTACTGTTGTAAATATCAATGCCATACATCCTCTGGTAATCTGTTCCCAGTAGGAACCCTTGGATGTGGGCATCATCAAGCACTAAAAACTCTGTGTTATGTCTGATGTTACCCTTCCCATGTGGTAAAATTATCTCTTTCATAATTGTCACAATGAAAGTCATCTTCCCTGATGCACTTTTAAAGTTCTTTGCCTTGGTGGGCAAGAGCTGTTTTTCTGAGTTTGGGAAGTGGTTGTCCAGATAATTTCTGGCCACTATGGAGCAGTGTGCTCCACTATCAATGATCAATGGATGTTGAGCATTGTCAATACAGATAGTCATCTTTGTGGCTGTTCCATGTATATCTGCCATTCCTTTGGTTGGTTTGACTAGGAATGTATGTGCATCTTGTGTGTCTATGCACAAGTTCTTGTTGGCAGTGTCTTGTGGCATGTCTTCTTCCAACTGTATGTCCTGGATTTCTAGTTGGGTTTCCTCTTGGTATTCCACTAGGAATTGCTCACTTGGGTCTTGTTCTTTATCTGATTGTTCTCTGATGCCATCCCCCATAGAGTCTGATTCAGAATCCTCTGTTGGGGATTCCTCCTCTGGGACTTTCTCAACGGCATAGATTTTTCTCTTTGCCTTTGGACAGTTGTTGGCATAGTGGTCTGTTGAACCACAGTTGTGACAAGAATTTTTCTTCTTTACCATTTCTGTCACTCTTTCTTTGTGTTTGTCTTTAAGCTCTACCCTGAAAGGTTGCTTCTCTTTAAAACCACTGCTTTTATATGGGGTGGATTTCCCTATATTAGTTCTTTTCCTTACCTTTTGTAAGGGATTGGCAATGCTATCTAAAGTGCAATTGTGTTTTCATATGCACTTTACTGCATGCTCTATTTCTCCTGGCATTTGTGTCAGGAGTTTGCAATTACTCATTTGGTTGTTCATTTGAGGATCAATGGCTTTGAGTCTCTTAGACTTTCTGAGACACAACTGATATGGATCTTTGTCCACAGAGTATTTGTCACTTTCAAATGACATGGTCTTCTGCCATATCCAAATACCATTGCTGTATTTTTGGATCATTTGACTCTTCCACCATAGCCCGCTTCTTCTGCCATGGATTTCTTTCATTTCTGTGTACCATATACTAGCATTTTCTTCAATTGCTGTATTGAGTCTAGCAGTAATCCAGTAGTCTGTTATGCTTGGTACATCAATGAAGAGTCCATCAATATAATCTATGAGCTCCATATGATCATACTCTCCAGTTCCAGAGAATTTGGGCCAGCTTGGGGCCTCAGAAGGATGTTTCAAGGCTTTCTTTTCAGTATAAGACATATTATCTCCATCCCGTATTGTAATGGAGATCTTGCTTTACTAACCAACATGCCATCTGGTTTGAGTTCATCTTGGTAATATGGCTTATCCATAACATGTCCTTGTGGTTGGGGCTTCATGTTATGGTAGACATTAAGCAGTTTGTTTATGTCCTGATCCAGACAATCCCGGTCCCTTTTTCTCTGGTGTTCTTCAAAGACTAGATTCAGTCTTCTGTTGGTTTCTTCAGAGGCTTTGCTCAATTGAGCATGTCCTTCTTGAAGAGTTTTGACAATCTTATCCATGTAGGCTGTTAAAGCTTCAATCCTCTCATGGCTGGCTTCTAATTCTGAAAACTGTTTTTGAGTTTGCTCAGAAAATTGGGACATTTGTAACCACAGTGCATCACTGTTTAGGTTACTCTCAGGTGAGACAGTGTTATGTTCAATCTGAGTGGGGGTAATATTTCTATTAAGGGGACTACTGATTCTAGAGTGGTTTACAACTACTTCTGGTTCTTGTTTACTTCCTTCACCAAGTCCATCAGTTTCTTAATCATTGGGTCTGACTCTCTCTGCCTTTGGGGAAAAGAGGTCTTTTTTTTCCCTTGTGTCCTTGTCTTCTGGAAGCTTCCTGGGAGTGTGAAGAATGGTGAGTCTTGGCCACTTCCCTGTTGGTTTCTGAACAGTGGGAAGCCACTGGAGAGCTGATTTGGCCTGCTCCTTGTGAGCCTGAAGGAAACCTCAGTGTGCCCTGTCTGGGTCAGTTGTTCTTCTATAGCTTGGATAGTGCCTTGATTCTCCCTTATCCTGTTTGCCCTCACCTCCAGGAGTCTGAACTGCCTGGTGGGATTCCAACCTTTGGTGATTATCATAAGGTCTTTGAAGTCTATCTCTTTGAGACAGATCTTCTGGCAACTTGCTTCAAGTTCTTCCCAGTGAGATGCCAGGTTGAACCTCTTGTTGTCCATGCTCCATTGAAATAAATCTTTGAGGAGTTGGTGGAGCTGAAGAACTTGATCCATTTATTTCCAGTCCTCTGTTTTGATTTTTCTGTTGAATTGAAGTTTGAATCGCACGGTTGAAGTTATCTCCCTCATTGTCTTGCAATCCATCACTGTGTCCAAGGTGTCCTCTTGCAGGTCTTCTGGTTGTGGACAAGCCTTCTCTGTCCTCTGGTTGGTTCCTTTGGAAGCCAAGGTCTCTGAGTAATGCAAGTAACATATTGGTTTTTGCAAGCAGTCAAAAACTTTATGTTCTTAGGGTATTTATCTTTGACTGTGACTTGTACAAATTTGTTGTCTGCTGATTTGGGCAATTTACCTTTAGAGGTTACACCTGGGTTAATTATGGTAATCTTCCCTGCACAAGCTTTTAAGGTTGGTTTACCTTGTATTTAATCAGAGTTTTGTGGTTTTCTACTCCTCTGGGTGGCTATTGGTGTTGACTTGTTTGCTGTGATAAGGCCTTCACTGTGCCTCTTTCCTTTCCCTTTTCTGCCCTCTGCTTCTGAGGGTGTCACTGGTGTGTTTGCCTGTGGCTGGGTTTCTAGTGGGATGTAGTTTTTTTCCACTGAATCAAATAGGAAAAGAGGGCTTATAGTCAGTTAAGACTTCTTAAAATGCTGTTTGCACATCTAAGAATGGCTTCTGGGCTTCTATGTTACTACAATATGCCCTGTATAATGACAGTGTGATTGAATTAACAATTTCACATAAGAATTACAGCTTACAGATGCCTGGTGTACTGTTTGTATACCAGTATCCCACAGATTCACTTGTAGTGAGCAAGTATATTCTGTATGAAAGTGGTTGTATAAGAGGGTAATTGAGTCAGCAATACACCTCACCACCCCTCAACTGTTGGTTTTACAGTAAGAGGTGTCCTTGTTTAATTGAAAAATTGGACTGTATTAACAGCTATAATATGTTTTTATATGCAAAACAAGGCAAAAATGTGCTTAAAGTGGTTATTGTCCACAAATTATTATCAATAATAATTTTGAAAGAGGTTGGTATAAAACATCTACAAAAAGAAAAAATAAATATAAGATATGTTTTATATATATTTTGATGATTTTTATGCCTAAAAAGATGAGACAAAATGTCAGAAGTAAAGAAAATAAGTAAAAATACCCACTTTTAAGGTCCAAAAGATCAAAAAAGCATGGCCAGGCTGCCAAAATGTAAGGCTGAGTCTATGATGAAGCTGTAAGAAGGCTGATTGAAACTTTAAATATGACTGTGACACGGTTATAAATATTAAAAATGGAGGTATTAAAGTATAATATTGGTTTATTATTACATTAAAAGGGTTTTACCATTGAAGAATAGTGGTGTTGAGCGCTGTTGAAAACCCTGGGTGCAGATTTACTTGCTGGATTAAAATAATAAAGTCTACAATACTACAAATTAGAAGTATACCTGTTTTTTTTCCAAGAGTAGAACTGTTTTTGACAGTTATACTACATAGGAATTCAAGAGAAGGATGAGGAAACCTTTTCTGGCTGTGTAAAGGACCCTTTTTATGCTGAAATGAGGTGGAAAGGCTGCTAGACCTTTCCACATAGAGGAAGTGAAGATTTTTCACTCTCTAAGACAGGCTGGTGGTTTGCAAAAGGCTGGTATAGCCTGTATTGGGCTCAGATGTTGTTTTGAAACTACATCTGGGCAGCTTTCACCAATACAGGGTGAAGATTTTCATCTGGGGACCACACAGCTTAATTCTGACGTGCATGACGCGTAGAATTCTGTACAGAACCTGTATGGGACTCTGGTATTGAAGTAAGAACAAGCTTCTTTATCGGTTTGACACCTCATAATCATTTTGAGTCTTAGAGGTTTTTTTATATACCCAAAAGACCACAAATGATAAATTAAAATATAAATATAAATATAATAAATTTATTTATATTATAAAAATGAAAATTGAAATATAAATACAAATTTATATGCAAAAATCAAAATTTAATTAAAATTTAAAAATACAATTACAATAAAATATAAAATTATGAAAATTCATTATTACTTGTAAAAATTAAGTAAAAATGAATTTTTAATGGAAATTATGACATTAAAATATTTTTGTTAAAAATTTATATAAAATATATTATAACTTTTTATCCAATAAATAAGCATATAATTTTTTTTTCACTATTTGAGTCCTTATAAAAAATTAGGTGGGGTCACCTCTGAGTGAAATGTTTGTAACTCAACTCTGAATGAGCTTAAATTAAGTTTTCAGTATTTTCAATACAAAAATTGAAAATCCTCAAAACTTTAATTTAATTCGCACCACATGTGGTGTTAACCATCAATTTTTGTGTTAAAATTGAGCTGTTGTGTTTATTTTAGAAGTTATGATGAGTTGAAGTATTTTCAATTGAATTCAATTGAAATGTCAAAATGTGCGCGTGTATTACATAAGTGAACTTTGATTTACATATGAGGTATCAATTATTACTATATTGTACTGTGCAATTCAATTGAATTACATAGGTAAATTACAATTATAATACATGATGAGGAATTAAAGGAAAAAATAAATTGGAAAGATTAAAATTGGGGGGGAAAGGAACTCTAGCTCTAAGGGGGAGCCAGACCCCCAAAATCCTTTCTGACACGCGTGAGATGTCAAAATTCACGCAAAGGTTCATCACTTTTGGCCTGGAATTGAGTCACAGACCCTGTGACTCAAGTGATGATGAGGTTTTGATACCAACAAGGGCAGTTTTAACTGTTGCAAAGAGGGTAAAACTACCCTTAAGTCAAAACAATGTTAGTTAAAACGGTTTTAACTGATTTCTAAGCCTCTTACACACATTATGACGTGTTTTGAAGGCTCTAGACCAGGTATTGCTATAGTGATGGCTGATTTAAGGGTCTAAAATGGCTAAAATGGCAAAAAATGGCTCAAGCCATCCCCTTTTTGGTCTAAACCAGGGTTCAATGATACCATAATTGGCTTTTCTGTTGTCAGACTGTTTTTCAGGACTGACAAGAGTAAATTTTACTTTTGGAGTAAGAAAATTAATGGCTATAAAAGAATGTCTTCTTTGCCCCACTTCTCTCTTCATGTTAGAATCTTTTCCTTTTATAATTAGTTTAAACACTGTTAAGCCAATCAATAAAAGATTCCAACCACCTTTTTTAAATCATTTTAATCCCTTTAGCCACGTGAAAAAATTTTTATAATCATTGTTTGTAACTCTTATAATCATTTTTACCCCTGAACCACCCCAAAAGTGAATTAAAGCATCTTTCACCACTTTTAACTTTGTCACTTTGTTTCCAAATTCACTCTGGTCACTTTTGGGCTTTTTTTTCTTTAATATTCTTTTTAAAGACTTTGTTCTTTAATTAATTGCTTGCAGTTCTTTTCTCAATCAATTCCAATTGGAGTGGCTCTTGAAGAAATTGCTTTTGTAGCCTTAAGTATCACTTATAGAATATTTTTGGATAAATTTTTATTGTTGGTAAAACAATAACCCTTTATAATATTATTGTTTTATACTAATAAAGTTATAAACAATAAAATTGGCGTTTTTCCTCTCAAAAATAATATTTCTTACTATTTTTAATTGATTTTTACATTATACAAATTTTGAGGACAGGAAAAGTACTTGATTTTTAATCAAAGTTTCATATCCACACCTTCCATTTGAGGGCCCAGCCGTGATATTTTACCTGTGACATATTTTTTTACTCTTTTTGAAACCTTTTTTTTATATTGAAAAATTTAAAAAACATATAAAAAATACTTATAATTCAAAAAACACATAAAAAGATTTTTTTCATATTATAGGTGAGGCTTATATTTTTACTTCTTTTTTTGAAATAACCCTTTTTTACTTAATCAATTGGCTTTTTCATTAATTTTAGTGTCTGACAACGTGGTAAGACAAGAAAACATTGAAACAGCCTCAAAAGTCACCAGCATTTTTCCTGCCAGTACTGTTAATTCAGACCATAATGGCACTGTTATTATGACTCATAATAACCAACCTGAACCAATATCTTCTGAATTGATTAACTTGGATATAAGTAATACTCTTCAGAAAGCTAAGAATCTGGCCAATAGTAAGTTTTTGACGTAAAAATACTATTTTAAGCCTTTTAAATCATAAAATATGCCTTCAAATAGATCAGGAGCCAGCTATAACCCCTCAAGCAGCTCCCAGAAAGGTAATAGACTTTATTATGGCAGAAGCCAACCAGGTACAGAAGGAAAAGGGTCAGTTGATGACTTCCAAACAACTAAAATAGGTCATTCTGATTCTTATAATACCATTTTACCTTCACAAAGAGCTGAAACCACCACAAGAAGCCTCAGTGGACATATACAAAGCCAGCCACAAAGCTTAAAACAATGCCCTGCAGTACAAGGAGTGCCAGATCCTTGCAGATCTGTGGAAAAACTGCATGATTTCTTACCTGACTGTGAGAAAATTCCTTGGCAATTACAATACTTGCAAATTGCTCAATGGATGGCATCCATTGATGGAGCAGAAAAACATGATGCTCTTGACACTAGAATGGAGGAGAAACAACCCTCCACCACCCAAGCAAGTACCAAAAACAGCCCCAGTGGCCAGCAGCAGCAATTCCAACGTAAAAAAAAAGCAGCCAAAAGCTCTAAACAAGGGAAAAGGAAAGGCACCAGCCACCAAGCCTTACAGCCAGGGCTACAGGTTTCAAAAATTCAACAGGATGCCATGGAAAATGTGTTCCAGATGGCCAGAACAATGATGAAATTACAGAAGAAAGAGGAGGCCAGATTAAAATATAAGAAATTATTTCTGATATTTTTGATTCTATTCCAGAGTTGTATTAAGCTATAACTGATGTAAAAAGTCATCTTTCTGATAAAAATACATCAATTTGTGACAATTCTAAAACACATAACTTTAGTCTGAGCCAAATCAATGAAGAATTGAATTGTTTTTAAAAAGTTTTCAGAACAATCAAAAATTCTAATAATGATAATTCTTTTGGCAATAAGATAAATGAACAATCTGCCATTATTAAGGAATTGACAGACAAATATTCTAAATTAAATATTGATGACATTATTGAAACATGAATAAAACAAGCCATAAATACTATCAAAGAGGATAATAAGAAAGCCCTTGATGATACCTCAAAATCATTTACTGAAGTAAAGACACATATTACTGCCTTGAAAAAGTGGTTTGATACATCAAAAGAGGAAATATCAAAATTAACAATAAAGTTAAATGAGGCTATCTCTGATAATACTAAACAAACAGAATTAGGGAATGAGCTGACATATAAAGAGGATGATCGTGAAAAGAATTTAATAGCCTCTATACAAAGCTTACAACATTAATTAAGAAATTCACAAATGTGTAACAACAGTAAAATGAATGATATTGAACAACTACTAAACACCTTACCAAGAATGTCCACACCTCTGAATCAAAATGAGGGTACAGGGATACCCAATCCACAAGTATTGGATATTGAAAATTCTCAATTAAAAAATGAATTATCTACTTCTTTTCATAACTTGGAACAATCAATTGGTCAAGCACTCTTGAAAGAAGTTCCAAAACTTAAGGAATGGCCTCACTTAAGTAGTGAAGGAGAATATGACCATATGGAATTCATAAGAGGTATTGACATGATCAAAGAAGACTTTGAATTACCAGACGGATTGGTAACAGCCAGTTTTAACACCTTATTTACCAAATCAGCTCACAAATGGTATCTCAAATTGAGACAAGCACATGGACACCAAAGTTGGACTTGGTGGAAAACCCAAATTGTCAACAAATGGGCCAATGATGCTTGGAGGTTTAAAGTGGAAACAGCCTTCAAATCTTCCAAATTTAATGCTGATAAAGACAAAGCTTTACCATAGTTTTTCCAACAAAAAGACAGATTAACAGCATTATATCCTGACATGTCAGAATTTATGATCCATAGAAAGATTCTGAGAAAATGTGGAGGTGACTTAGAGAATGCTGTCAAAAGCAGGACTACTGCCAAAATTGATTCTAGTAGGGTGAATCTCAAAACAAGGTTTAATACACCTTGGAAAGATTCTGTGGACAAAAACCCCAAACAAAATTCTAATAATGTTAAGTATAAATCTGCCAATACAGTCAGAAAGTGCCATATTTTCCAAAGAACCACCCACTTAGCCAATACATGTCCAAAAAGAGGGAAAATCAATGAAATTGATATTGAAAAGGAACCTGATGTTGAGAAAGATGACATAATTGAACACATTTCAGATGATAAGTCATCCATATTTTCTGAATCTTAAAAAGATATAGAAAATATCAATGCCACTTTCAACATCATGGAATCTCATTCCCACTTGCCACAATTGAGCAATGGTCAACTTGATTTATCAAAAGTTCAAGATGCACAACTTATCAAAACCAAACCAAACAGAGGGAAAGTTTATACAGCTGGTAACTCCTGTATAACAGAAGTGCTGATTACCAACAAGCCCATCAAACTTTTTCTTGCCCCAGGAGCCTTCTGCTCTTGTGTTGGAAAATCTTTTCTTAAAACTTGTGTACCAAATTTTGAAGACCAATGGTTGCCAGTTGATGGTATAGAATTCAATAGTGCAAGTAATCCAATGTAAGCATTAGGAATTTTTGAGACCTAATGCTTACATTGGGTCTCAACACACATTAATGGGAATTTAAGAATCACAGTTGAATTTGTTTTTATGGAAAACTGCTCTAGTACCCATTTTATATTGGTAAATGACTATTTAATCATGTATGGGATAGATTTACATAACAAAAAAGACAGATACTTTACTATTAGAGACAATAAGCGTCAGAAATTTGCCTTTTTACCATTCAAAAGACAAATTACAGAAAATAAAGTATCACCAGTCAACTTACAATTGGGAAAATTCAAGTCTGAACAGTTGAAGGAGGCTGAAATAAGCCTTCATCTGACTGATAAACAAGAAAATGAACTTTCTTCCCTTTTGTATGACCACAGAGGAGAATTTGCTTCAGACAAAGAACCTCTTGGAGCAATTATTGGTCATGAAGGTGATATCATTCTTAATATTGAAAGACCTTATCCACCACTCTTGAGAAGACCTACATACCCAGCAAGTCCCAAGTCAAGAGAAGCTCTGGAAACCCATATCAAAGAACTTCTAGACCTTGGTGTAATAAGAAAAGTTGGCCATAATGAAGAAATAGAAATAACTACACAAGGCATAGTGGCATGGCATAATGCAAAATCCAGAATGGTTGGAGACTTTAGATCTCTGAACACTTACACTGTTCCAGATAGGTACCCAATATCAAAAATCCAAATTTCCCTTACTCCAATATCTCAAGCAGTTTATATAGCCATTATGGATGCCTTTGAAGGATTCCATCAAAATGTGGTGACACCAAGAGCAAGAAAATATTTGAGATTTATTGTTCATTTTGGAGTGTATCAATATTTAAGAATGCCCTTTGGTATCAAAAATGCACCTTCACACTTCCAAAGAATGATGAATGAAATCTTCCCTGAAGAACTTTCAGAGGGATTATTAATCATTTACATTGATTATCTTATTTTCTGTTCCAAGACTTGGGAAGATCACATGTACAGATTGTCCAGAGTTTTGACAAAAATTCAATCAGTAAACATGAAAATCTCCTTGAAGAAATTCCATTTTGGATTTAAAGAGCTTAAAGCACTAGGACATTTTGTATCTGGTTTGTCCCTTGGAATTGACAAAAACAAATTTGCAGCAGTATTGCTAAGACCCATGCCTCAGAACAAAAAGGAAATTCAGTCATTTTTAGGTTTTGCAGGATATTTCAGGCAATACATTGAAGATTTTGCATCCATAGCAAGACCAATTTATAAATTGTGTGACAAAGACAAGGTATTTGAAATGACTGTTGACAGAGTCAAAGATTTTGAGTCTCTAAGAGAAGCCTTGACCACTACTCCACTCTTACTGATGCCAGACTTTAAATTGCCTTTTAAATTGTATATTGATTCATCATGGGATGGAATGGGTGCTGCCCTTCACCAAGTTCAGATCATAAATGATAAACCTGTAGAAGGACCCATATGTTTCATATCCAGGCAAAGAAAACCAACTGAAGCCAGATATAAACCAAGTCAAATGGAATGTCTATGCCTTGTCTGGGCCTTGGAAAAATTGAACTACTTGTTAGAGGGATGTGCATTTGAGGTGATAACAGATTTTAGAGCTGTCAAATCACTTTTAAACCTTAAAACACCCAACAGATATATTCTCAGATGGCAAATAGCCATACAAGAATACAGAGGCAATATGACTATTTTTCATAAGGGTGGGAATATTCATAAGAATGCAGATGAACTAAGCAGATGGCCAGTACCAAATCATATTGATAATCCTGCTTATGTTCCAGCTGAAGCTTCACCACAGATCCCAATAGAAGGAATAAGTGTTACAGACTTGAACACCACCTTCTTTGAAGAATTAAGACACAGTTACACCCAAGATAAGAATTGTAGCATCTTGTGCCAATTACTTAACAAATACTGTAATGACAACTCTCTCATACATGCCTTGGATGAAGTATGGAAGAAGTCTTATGATGAAGGAAGATTTCACCTACTGGATGGTATAATTTACCACAGGACCAAGCACACATGTGTCATGACAGTTGTAGGTAGGTCATTAATCAATCTTGTCCTAAAAGAATTCCATGACAGCCCCTTTTCAGGACATCTGTCTGAAGACAGAACAATATGATAAAAATCCAAGAACCAAGCAGACCTTGGGAAATTGTCCATAGGGATTGGGTAACTGGCTTACCACCAGGAGGTGACAGAAGTTATAATGCTTTCCTAGTGATTGTGGACAGATTCAGTAAAACTTCAATCTTTTTACTATGTCACAAGGATGATACAGCCATGGATAAAGCTCTTCTGATATGGAATAGAGTAGCTTCATGGACTAGAATATTTACAAATATCATTAGTGATAGGGATCCCAAATTTACTTCAGCACTATGGACCAATCTTCACCAATTATTTGGCACTAAGCTGTCTTTCTCTACAGCCTACCACCCACAAACTGATGGTCTGGCTGAAAGGATGATCCAAACCTTAGAGGACATGGTAAGAAGATTTTGTGCATATGGCCTTGAATTCAAAGATTGTGATGTATTTACCCATGATTGGTGTACTCTGTTGCCAGCACTGGAATTAGCATATAAAGCATCAATACATGCCAGTACCAATCAAACTCCTGCTATCCTAGAAAAAGGATGGAACCCCAAATTACCCCAAGATTCCTTGAGGAAAGATTTGATTGAAATACATCCCACAGCTGCTAGCTTCAAGGGAATACTATAAAAAGCTAGAAAGCATGAAGTAAGGTGCATGGAGGACTCTTTGGCATATGCTAAGGACAAATGGTATAAATCACATGCAACTCCAGATTTCAAAGTGGGGGACTTAGTTCTTGTATCCACCACTAACTTCAATAACATCAAAGGATGTAAAAAGCTGAAAGACTCCTTTGCACGACCTTTTTTTATTAAGGCCCTCCATGGAGAAAATGCTGTTGAAGTAGAGGTATCTGAAGAACTTAGCAATAAGCATCCTACATTTCCAGTGAGCTTGATAAAGCCATATAAATTTTGTGATGCTGAAAAATTCCCCAAGCTATACCTTCTGTTGAGCCATCTGGTAGTAAGAAAATCACCAAAGGACTCAAAGAAAGAAAGTTGAGAACCAACAAAGTAAGGGAATACCTTGTTAGGTACAGTGACCCAACTTGTGAATATGAATGATTTCCAGAAAAGGACATACCTGAAGCTACTAAACTCCTCAGAAGGTTCAGGCACACTAGAAATAAGAATATTACAAAGTAATATTCTTTTTTTAGGGGGAGGGAATGTGAGCCTTAGAGGTATTTTTATATACCCAAAACACCACAAAAGATAAATTAAAATACAAATATAAATAAAAATAAATTTATTTATATTATAAGAATAAAAATTGAAATATAAATACAAATTTATATTTAAAAATCAAAATTTAATTATAATTTAAAAACAAAATTACAATAAAATTTAAAATTATGAAAATTCATTTTTACTTGTAAAAATTAAGTAAAAATGAATTTCTAATAAGAATTATGACATTAAAATATTTTTGGTAAAAATTTATAAAAAATATATTTTAACTTTTTATCCAATAAATAAGCATATAAAGTTTTTTCACTATTTGAGTCCTTATAAAAAATTAGGTGGGGTCACCTCTGAGTGAAATGTTTGTAACTCAACTCTGAATAAGCTTAAATTAAGTTTTCAGTATTTTCAATACAGAAATTGAAAATCCTCAAAACTTTAATTTAATTCACACCACATGTGGTGTTAACCATCAATTTTTGTGTTAAAACTGAGCTGTTGTGTTTATTTTAGAAGTTATGAGGAATTGAAGTATTTTCAATTGAACTCAATTGAAATGTCAGAATGTGTGCGCATATTACATAAGTGAACTGTGATTTACATATGAGGTATCAATTATTACTATATTGTACTGTACAATTCAATTGAATTACATATGTAAATTACAAGTATAATACATGATGAGGAATTAAAGGAAAAAATAAATTGGGGGGGAAAGGAACTCTAGCTCTAAGGGGGAGCCATACCCCCAAAATCCTTTCTGACACGCGTGAGATGTCAAAATTCATGCAAACGTTCATCACCTTTGGCCTGGAATTGAGTGACAGGGTCTGTGACTCAATTGATGATGAGGTTTTGATACCAACCAGGGCAGTTTTAACTGTTGCCAAGAGGGTAAAACTACCCTTAAGTTAAAGCAATGTTAGTGAAAACGGTTTTAACTGATTTCTAAACCTCCTACACACATTCTGACGTGTTTTGAAGGGTCTAAACCAGGTATTGCTATAGTAATGGCTGATTTAAGGATCTGAAATGGCTAAAATGGCAAAAAATGGCTTAAACCATCCCCTTTTTGGTCTAAACCAGAGTTCAATGATGCAATAATTGGCTTTTCTGTTGTAAGACTGTTTTTCACGACTGACAAGAGGAAATTTTACTTTTGGAGTAAGAAAATTAATGGCTATAAAAGAATGTCTTCTTTGCCCCACTTCTCTCTTCATGTTAGAATCTTTTCCTTTTATAATTGGTTTAAACACTGTTAAGCCAATCAATAAAAGATTCCAACCACCTTTTTTAAATCATTTTAAACCTTTTAACCACGTGAAAAAAACATTATACTCATTGTTTGTAACTCTCATAATCATTTTTACCCCGGAACCACCCTAAAAGTGAATTAAAGCATCTTTCACCACTGTTAACTTTGTCACTTTGTTTAAAAATTCACTTGGGTCACTTTTGGGTGTGTTTTCTCTTCAATATTCTTTTTAAAGACTTTGTTCTTTAATTTATTGCTTGCAGCTCTTTTCTCAATTAATTCCAATTGAAATTGCTCTTGAAGAAATTCCTTTTGTAGCCTTAAATATCTCTTGTAGAGTATTTTTGGATATTTTTTTTATTTTTGGTAATCAATAATCTTTATAATATTATTGTTTTATACTAATAAAATTGGCGTGGTTTCAATTAAAAATAATATTTCTTACACTTTTTAATTGATTTTTACCTTATACAAATTTTGAGGACAGGAAAAGTACTTGATTTTTAATCAAAGTTTCATATCCACACCTTAAAATCATTGTTATGGGGTATTCTCCCATGGTAACGCTTTATTTGCCAAACTGTGGGATTTTTTTTCAGTTCTACAATGGTACCTTATTTGGTATGGTTATCATTACATATGGCAAAGCTATGCCATGTACAAGACTTTTGTACATATGCGTGTGTTTGGGCAAAAAGCTGTATTGGGCTTGTTTGCCTCACCCCCACTTTAAGTATCTCACACTAAAACTGTAGAAGTTAGATGAGAGTTGAATCATTTATTCACCCTAATTTGGCCTGGATTTGACCATAACTTCTGTAATACTGGTGTTAGCTCAGTTTGGCTTGTACCATTGGATAGCCTTGGCTGAGAGAGTCATTTGGCATACCCATTTGATGGGGTTAGGCCTCTTACTCTGAATTTCAGATGAGAGGTTAAAATTAAGGTTTATGCTCAGCAAAAACGTTTAGCAGGTGTCAGCCTGTGACTCAAAACCAGAGCACAAGCATGACAGCCAAATACCATAAACCAATGGTAAACCAGGATACCACCAAAGCATGGAGCTGACCCAAATTAACCCAAAAGGTATCAAAAAAAAGAGGAAAAACACATCTTTATACAAGTCCCATTATCATAGGACAAAGAATAACAAAGTTATTCCTGCTCAAAGCTACTGCTGAGCATAAACCTTAATCTTAACCTCTCATCTGAAATCCAGAAGCAGAGGCTTAACCCCATCAAATGGGTATTCAAATTGAAGCTCTAAGTCAGGGCTATCTAATGGTACTAGTTGAACTGAGCTAGCACCAGAATTCTAGAAGTTATGACCAAAATAAGGTCAAATCAGGGTGATTAAAATATTCACCTCTCATCTAACTTCTACAGTTTTAGTGTGAGATACCTAAAGTGGGGTCTCTTTGGAAAGATAACAATCAGGGCTATCTAATGGTGCCATCCATTTCCTCATATCCTATCTAGAACAAAAGATATGGAGCAAACAAATTTCGTACAGTTTTTGAGCAAATCATAAATGTGTACAAGAGAACTTGTACATGGCATAACTTTGCCATATTTAATGATGACAATAGCAAGCAAGGTACCATTGTGTAGATCACATCTAGGGCTACACAATGAACTAATTCTGAGCTCAATATTACAAAAACTCACAAAGCTATAGCAGATTTAAGGTTAAAATTCCTCAGTTTGGCCAATACAGCTTTGCAGTGGGATACTATCCCATAAGTATGATTATGAGGTGTAAAAAAACAAAGAAGCTTGATTATGCTTCAATACCTCATAGTTAAGTCAAATACAGAGGTATATACAGGTTCTGTACAGCTTCTGACGTGTCAGAAGCACCAAAACACACCTGTAAACTCCATTGGTAAAAAAAATTACCCTGTATAGGGTAAAGATTACTACTTGTGGTTCTAAAACCACATTTATACCCAATACCAGTCTGTATTGAGTGTATAAAACCACAAACCAGCCCACAGTAGTGAAAACTTTCACTCTGTGGGCGTGTTCAGAGGTAAACCACCTCCCACTACCCCAGAACAAGATGAAAGGAGGCTTTGCCTCACCATTAAGCAAATATAGCATCCTGTTCTTGATATTCTTATGTGGTGTAACTTCTTAAAAGAAGCTGTACCCTTAGAATTTAATAGGTTCTAATTACAAGTTTTAATTATTGTAGCGTTTGTTATTGTAAACCAACAGGCAAACACTGCACCCAGGGCTATCAACAGCATCCACCATCACTAAATTATTTTAGTATAGCCCTTTTACTCATATTCTCACTTTGATATCATCATTATTTTTGTGTCACACTCAGAGTTGTAGCTTGTATTATCATCTTGAGGCTATATCATAGAGTCACCCTGACAGCAGGAATAACTTTTTTATTCTTTGTTCTATGATGATGGGACTTGTATATTTAGAATAGGGTTAGTTTCCTCTTTCTTTTGATACCTTTTGAGCTGATTTGGCTCAGCTCCATGTTTCGGTGGTATCTTGGCTATACCATTGGTTTATGGTATATGGCTGTCATGCTTGTGCTCTGGCTTTGAGTCACAGGCTGACAGTACTGAAGGTGGTCCTGTTCCTGTGGGGGCATCCCAAGGTACTGGAGTACCAACTCTAGCCCAGTCTAATCAGCCTGTCTCTCATCAGTCTGAATGAAGGCACCAGAATGCTTTGATGGGGCTCAACCCTTCAAAGTTAGAAGTTCCATTCAGTCTTGTCAATTGATATTTCATAATGATGTGGCAAATTTCTCTCAAGACAGAGCAAAAGGTCTCTATGCCACCTCATTTCTCAATGGCAGGGCTGGAAAATGTATTGATCCTTATATTTCCAACCTCACCAATCAAGATCCAAATTACCTTCTCAATTAATTGAAATTATTTGAATCTCAACTCTTCACTTTATTTGGGGACCCAAATGAAGTCAGAAAAAAGGTTGGCATGTATCATGATACATTGCTGATCTCAGAAGTTTGGTCTCAAGAATCAGGAATTGGGTTGAAAGAGCTCTCATTCATCATTTCTGTGAGGGATTTCCATCCAGGATTTGGTATCAATTGGCCTTCCATTCTTCAAGAATTGACTCTCTTTAAGACTTAATGGAAATTACCCTGGAGCTTGATACCAGGTACCATGAGAGGCAAAATGAAAAGAGTCATCATCAAGAGAAGAAGCCAGAAGCCTCAAAGTCAAATTATTCTCATCCTCAATATTCTTCAAGCTCAAGTCAAAAGAAAAAGAAGAATTTTCAAAAGAGGGACAAGCCCAATTATTATTTGTTGAAGAAAGATTTCAAATTGAGGAATTCTGAAAAAGAAAGAGGAATTAAGGAGGGTTTATGTACCTATTGTGGTGGGAAGCATATTCTTGAGTCCTGTTTCAAAAGGCCTTGGAACAAGATTACCCAACCATCAGGCAAATTTCACAGCCAGGGAAAAGCCTGAGTGAGGATCATGTTGTGTTCAATGGTCTTCAATGTTTTTCATCCAGAGCATAATTTTGCATTCTGGATACTGGTGTCAAGAATTCTCTTAAATTCTTTGTTTTTTCTTCTCTTTCTGATGTTTCTTACAATATTCCCATTGATTCTGGTGCTACCAACTCATTTATTGCAAAGCAGTTTGTTCACAAGTATTCTTTGACCATTTCAGAACTTCCAGAGATGATTCCCCTTGCCATTCTGGAATCCTCTGAGTCCCCTTCCTTATTTGTGACTCACCATGCCAAATATATGGTTGAGCTTCCTTCATTCCCAAGCTTTGAATGGGACTTTTTAGTCATTGATACTCCCAAGGGAGAAGTCCTCATATTGGCATTTGGCTTTCTCAATCATTTTCATCAATCTATTAATTTGAGGAAAGGGCTGATCATCTTTAATGCTGGTCATAAGGACTATTATTATCCTTCAAAATCTCTCAGTAATGACCTTTCTTCTACCAAATCATGTGCAGATCTGGTTGGTGATTCTAGAACACCATCATTTCCATCTTCTGTCCATATTCCCTGATTTTATTCCCATCAGTCATTACTATCATCTAGAGATAAAGTATTCAAAGAGATTCAAGATGTTGGAGAAGATAATTCTGTATCTTCACTTCATCTCTTCTTTGGTAATATGGACCTTCCTCCTTCATCTTATCATGACTTCCTTGAGGAGTTTTGGGATTAAGAGGAAGAGCCAGAAGAAACAGAAATCATGATGAATGTTGTCCCTTCTGTTTATCACTAGTATTTGGATGTATTCTCCAAGGTGAAAGCAGAGAAACTTCCTCCTCACCACACCTGTGATCATCATATCAAGCTGGAGGGGTCTCTACATCCCGTTGGGGTGATCTACTCTTTATCAAACCAAGAGTATTATACACTCAGGGCCTACATTTCAGGGAATGTAGAGGAAGTTTTCATCTGGTCAAGCTCCTCTTCAACAGGAGCACTTGTCCTCTTTGTCAAAAAGACAGATGGTGGCCTCTGTTTTTTTGTTGATTACTGCAAACTCAATGCTGTTACTAGGAAGAACAAGGATCCTGTTCCCCCTATGAATCAGCTTCTTACTTTCTTTAATGTCTATTTTATCTTATCCAAGATTGATTTGCGTGGTGCATATAACCTGCTCAGGATCAAGGAAGGTGATGAACATTTGACATGTTTTAGAGCAAAATATGGCAGCTATGAGTATTTTTTGATGCCATTTGGACTCACCAATGCTCCTGCCTCTTTTCAAAACCTTGTCAATGACTTTCTTTATGATCTTCTCAAAATTTATGTTGTGGTTTATTTGGATGACCTTATGGTCTTTTCCAAATCTGAAGAATAACATGTCACTCATGTGTGCACTGTTCTTGCCAGGCTCAGAGCCAATAACCTCTTTGCTAGGGCCTCCAAGTGCCTATTTCATGTTTCTAGTGTAGAGTATTTAGGTTATGTTTTTTCTTCTGAAGGCCTCAAGATGGACCAAGCAAGAGTCCAGAAAATTCTCAATTGGCTACCTCCAAGAAACCTCAAGGCTCTCGAATCATTCCTTGGCTTTGCCAACTTTTACCACCATTTTTTCAAGAATTATTCTAAGAAAATTAGTTCACTCACAAGTTTCCTCAAGAAAGATTCCCATTTTCCCCTTGATGAGGAAGCTCTTAGACAGTTTCATCAACTCAAAGAGGCATTCACCATTTCTCAAATCCTTTCTCACTTTAATCCCTGTCTACCCACCATTGTAAAGACTGATGCTTCTGATTATGCCTTGGTTGCTGTACTGAGTCAGGTCTATGACTTGGGCAAACATCCCATTGCATTTGATAGTTGTAACCTCCTTCCATCAGAGCCCAACCATGACATTCATTACAACAAACTCCTTGGCATACTCTGGGCTCTCAACTGCTGGAGAGCTTTTCTATGTTCTCTTTCTTCCTCCTTTAAAGTTCTCACTAATTATTCTTCACTTCAATACTTTATTTCATCAAATATTCTCACTTGCCATCAAGCCTGCTGGGCTGAGTTTTTATCTGAATTTCATTTTTAAATCACTTACCACCCTAGCGGCTTGGCCACCCTTCCAGATGCATTGTCACATTGGGACAACATTTACCCAGAGAGGGGGGAAGATTTCATCAGCAAGAACCCAACAAATTATCAAAAAATAATCAAGAAAGATAAAATTCAAGCCTCAAAGTTCTTTGCAGTCAAGGTGGATTCATTTAAAAATGTGATTGATTCAATCCAGAAGGAATTATGGCAAGATTCTCAATATAGAAGTATTCTTCAAGATTTGCGTAAAGGCGAATCTGTTCAAGATTTTTCTCTTCATTCCTCTTCCCAACTTCTCTCTTTTAAAGATTGGGTGGTGGTTTCAAATGACCCCACAATTCAACTCAGCATAATTCAAAAGAGGAATGACTCTCCTCTAGCTGGACACCCTGGCCAAGAAAAGACTCTCAAACTTCTCAAGCGGGATTTTCACTTGTCTGGAATGACCCAATTTTTCAAGGATTATGTATCATCCTTTCAACAGTGTTCAAGAAACAAAAATATTCATCACAAGAAGTTTGGACTCCTCAAACCTCTTCCAATTCCAAATTGTCCTTGGGTTTGTCTTTCAATGGATTTCATCACTCAATTGCCACTGTCCAATTTTTTTGACTCAATCCTTGTCATAGTGGATAGATTCTTAAAAATTGCAGCTTTCATTCCAATAATGTCTTCAATAACTTCAATGGATTTGCCCAATTTATTCATCAAGAATATTTTCTCAAAGCATGGCCTTCCTTCAAGCATTTTTAGTGATAGAGGTTCTCTTTTTGTTTCTTCATTTTGGACCAATCTTTATCAGCAGCTCAAGATTTTAAGAGATCTGTAAACTGCTTACCATGCAGAAACTGATGGACAGACAGAGAGAGTAAATCAGATACTAGAACAATAAATTTGGATGTATGTCAGTTATCATCAAGATGATTGAAACACCTGGCTCCCTGTGGCTAGATCGTCCTACAATAACTCTGACTACTCTTCAACACAACAATCACCATTTTTCACTGCCTATGGAAGAGATCTACAATTTGAATCAGTTCACATTACTCAAGATACTCCTGCTAGAAGTTTATCAACAAAAATCCAATCAGTACAGCAAGATGTCAAGGGAGAACTTGAAGTTGCCATAAACCGGTTTAAGAGGTATGCAGATAAAAGTAGAGCAAGTCCACCTGTTTTCAATCCTGGTGACATGGTATGGCTATCTTCCAAGAACATCAAATCAACAAGACCCATCAAAAAACTGTCTGAAAGATGGTTGGGTCCCTTTCCAATCTTGAAGAAAGTCAGTACTCATGCTTACCACCTCAAGCTTCTATCTCAATGGAAATCCATCCACCCAGTCTTCCATATTTCACTCTTGGAACCAGTCAAGACATCAAAAATCCCAAATCGGAATCAAGAGCCTCCTCCTCCAATCATCATTGAAGAAGAAGAGGAATGGGAAACCTCTCAAATACTGGATTCAAAGCTCAAGAGAAGAAATTTATGGTATCTGGTGCAGTGGAAAGGTTTCAGTCAAGACTCAGAAAGATCCACATGGGAACCAGCTGAAAACCTCAAGACTTGTCCTGAACTTGTCAAATATTTTCATTCTTTATATCCTAACAAGCCAGGACCCAATTCTTCAAGAGCTTGAATTTTCATGGTGCTTGGTGGGGAGAGGAATTACCAAAAGTAAGTCCCACTCCTGGTATGCACCTTTAGAGGTATTATACCCTTTCTTGTTGTAAGCATCACCTTGGCCACTCTGTGAGCACTGCAATTTTTGGACACAGACCTTTGGCCTAGCTTTTAACATCACTTCCAAAAATCATGGCCATTTTCACTTGGGCAACTGGCCCATTCCTTTCCTTAATTTCTTTCCAAATATTTCCAATTCCAATTCATTCCTTCAGAAAATTTATTTTCTTTTATGGCACTGGCGGGAGTGGTAATTACCAAAAGTAAGTTCCTCTCCTGCTGTGCACTACCCTGAGGGGTCTACAATCTTTCAAAGCATCACCTTGGCCACTTTGTGAGCACCCAACATCAAATTTCTCAATCCAGGTCCTTGGCCAATTTCAAAATCCATTATCAACCTCTGTGATGAAGATTGGAAATCCCTCAAGATTCATTTCTCTTCATTCCTTTATTTTCTTTTTTATTTTCATTTCCAATTTTTCTTTGTTTATGTCAAAATAAATTTATGAACAACCATCATTCATTTTCAAAATTACATCAATAATGAATCCAATGTCAAAATAAGATCAAGCAAGTCCTGCATTATATGTCAAATTCTTAATATCAGTTTTCAAATTTCTATCTTAATCACACCTCTTGAATCCCCTTCTCAGAATCTTTCCAATAGTCTCAACAGGCTTCACCTTGTATTGGTGCTCACAGGCTCACCATTTCAAGGTGGGAGTACAGTCACAACCATGGCAATTCACTCTCTTGGACCTCAATAGGACATATCCATTCCAAACCAAATATATGGCAATTTGGCCATATCCATAATCATTTTCCCAATGGGCCATTGTCAGTTGTTATGGCCTTTATGGTAAATTCATCATCTGGGGCCACCCTGGCCCTTTCAATATAACAAGGTCTTTCCTGGTCAGTTCCGGCTTTTGGGAAATCTTGGGTATTTTCCAGTCAACAGGGAAAATTCAGCCCAAAAGCCTGTATTTGAATTTTTAAGCTCTAAATACAGTTTTGCGCATTTTTCTGTATTCAGCTGTCTATGCCATTTTCCCATGTATCAGGGGAAATATTACCAAAAGTTTATATCAAGACTTTTGGGGCTTAATTGCTAGTTTTTCTCATTTTGCGCACTTTTGCGCATTTTTTTCATTTTTGCACACTTTGCGCAAATATAGTTTTAAATATGTATAAGATGTATTTGGCCAAATCACCCAAAAGACAGTTTCTGACCTTTGAAGCCACTCAAACCCAATTTTCACTTATTTCCTCCTGGCATCACTCCAGAAGAACTTTGACCACTTTAAACCTCCAATAACCAAAATGCCATAAATGGTGTTATACACCATTATGCATCTTTTTTCAGCAGCAATCCAATGGTGCCAATATCAAATGCTTATTTGCACTTTTAATCAGGTCATCAATGCATGTCATCCACAGTATTAATCAACACTCAAGGGCAAGTGTCAAAAATCAGATACCAATGGGGCCATCAAGCAATCATTGGTGATTCTCATTCACAGTATGTCCCCAAGGGAATACTAGCAGTTCATTCTCAAGGGATATTCAAGAGGAAGTTCCAAAACAACCTGTCAAGGGTCAATTCTCCATCAATCCACCTTGGCAACCACATTCATTCAATACAGTCTGGACTCACCAACACCTGGATTTCATTCATACAACATGTGAATATCATTCAACCCAGTTCATTTCTCAATTTGCCAAGGTATACATTCCATCATAAAATCAATACAGCTTCCAGTACTCAATAAAGGTCAGCTTCCAGCCTGAAGGAATCAAGCTCTCAATGTTTCACATATACCAGCCTCCTTTGACCCTAGGGGTTTTTCCCCCAGTAAATTAATATATTTTTATTCTCTTTTATCTTTATTTATCTTATCATTTTTGTTAAGTGAATACTGATATCATCAAGTCAGTCATTTTGCACTTTTCTCTTTTCTTTGTTTCCCTGTCAAGGGATACTTCATGGTCATATCCTTACTAATTCCATTGTTCCTTTTGGCAGGTTTAAACAGTGATTAAGGACTTACTTGGTTGTCCGTTTGGCCATTTGGCTTCTCATTTCTCTTATTGCATCTCATCTTTGTACTTCCATTCTTCTTAGAGAAATTAAACTCTTTATTTTCTCACTTTCTTTATTCTTTTCAAGTCTTCCAACTGAGTTCCCTGATTACTGAGTACCAGACCACTCTTGTCTTCTGTCCAAGAGCCCCTGTGACATAAATATCTCTTGTGGAGTTCTTTTGGATAGAATTTACTTTTTGGTCTAATAATAAATGTTTATTTTTTTTTATACTAAAAGTCTAAAAACAATAAATCTGGCATGTTTTCTCTTAAAAGCCTTAAAATTACCATTTTGAATTGAATTTTATATTATACAAAGTTTTAGGATAGGAGGAGTACTTGATTTTTAATCAAAGCTTCATGTCCACACTTTAAAAAAAACTTTGAAAAGGATTGGAAAGCTATTTGACAGATTATGGGTTAATTAAGGGATCAATAATTGATTTCTAACAGTAATATTACAATTAATACTTAAGGACTATTGGAAATAGTATTATTCCTTTATTTAATTTCTGCTTCATTGATTTGGAAAGTTTTAAAAATGTTAGGAATGATTATAACCAATATTCACTCATAATTGATTATAAAACTGAATAATTGCATGATTTTGCAAAAAAGAGCAAGAGTAGGCCTCTTTGAAGTATAAAGCCGACCACAAAGGCATTGAATGCAGACAAAGGAAAAAACAGTGGGCAGGAAATCTTTTACCTCAAATGATTTAGTGATTACATCATTGCAATCTTGTAGGTTTATCATATTTACTCAATTAACTAGATTTACATGACTACAAAACCATTTTTTGTTAAGAAAAAAAAGGAGTAAGAGCTCTAAGACTACTGTTATTTATAAATAGAAATTATTTTATCAAAGCTATCAGTGCTATTGGAAATTGAATCACAGGTTTTATCTTCTGTGAATTTTTGAAGATTCAGTGTTTCCTGTCAAATCATCAAAAATAGACTATAAGTAAAGCTTGTAATTTTAATTGTTAAGTCAAAATTTGTTTTGGTTTTGTTTTTGAGTAGCTATTGTTCCATTTGTCTTGTAATATTCATAATTATTAATTAAGAATTGTATTTCTCATGCATTTTGTAAGTTTTTACGTCATTTATATCTAGAACAGCAAATAGTATAGTTACAGCTGGTTTCCATGATGTGAGCTCAGAGATGCTAGTCCAGAGGAGGTTTTGATTTATTTTTTGGGATTATGTATGGAAAATACTAAATAATAGACATTTTTAAAGGATCCAGAGTTGCTCATCACCTATTTTTCATGTAAAAATAACAGCTTATTTTCTATTTTCCCATAATGAAACAAGATTTTAACTTTGTAACTGTCACAACCGTGGCAATTACCCTCCTGGACTCCATATGGCATATCAGTGCCATATCAATCTTATGGAAATCTGGCCATATCCATAATCACTGGCCAAATTGGCCCTCTCATCTTTCCTTCCCTTTTATGAATTTTTCACTCCTGGGGCCAACCTGGCCCCTTCACTATCATCAGGCCTTTCCAGGCCATTCTCTGCTTTTGGGCACTTTCAGGTATTTTCCATTCAACGGGGAAAATACATCCCAAAATCCTGTATTTGAATTTCAAGCTTTGAATACAGTTTTGCTCATTTTGCGCACTTTTGGCCATTTTGTGCATTTTTGTGCATTTTTGCTGTATTCAGCTGTATATGCTATTTTATCATGTATTATGGGAAATATGTCTAAAATGACATATCAGGCCTTTTGGGGCTTAATTGCCATTTTTGTGAATTTTGCACACTTTTCCACATTTTGTGAATTTCTGCCCCTTTTGCACATTTTTGCGCACTTTACACAAATGCAGTTTTAAATCTGTATAAGCTGTCTTTTTCTAAAACACCCAAAAAAAACCTTGTCACCTTTGAAGTCACCCACAACCTAATCTTCACTCTCATCCTCCTGACTTCACTCACAAAGACCTTTGGCCACTTTCACCCTTAAGCGACTCAAGTTGTCATAAATGGTGTTATACACCATTCTGCACCTTTTTTCACCAGCAAATCAATGGTGTCAATATCAGTGGGTTAATTCAACAATCAATAAGTCAGCAAAGTATCATGTCATCCAGAGGACCCATCAAGGCTCAAGTGCAGCTGTAATTTCTCAAAGAGCAATGATGCCATTGGAAATTCATTTGTTATTCTCACTTCAAGTATTCCCTCCAAGGAAATACTGTCAATTCATTCCCAAGGTGAATTCAAGAGGCAGTTCCAAACAATTTATCAAGTGTCAATGCTTCATCAATCCAACTTCAAAACCACATTCATTTCAATACATTCTGGATTCCTCAAGACCTGTATTTCAATCATACATCATGGGAAAATCATTCAACACAGTTAATTTCCCAATCTGGCAAGGTATACACTTCATCAAGCTGTCAATACAGCTTCAAGGATTCAATAAAGACCAGCTCTCAGCCTGAATGAGTCAAGCTCTCAACTTTTCACATATACCAGCCTCCTTTGATTTCACACCAAAATATTTACAATGTGAGAAAACGCATGTTACATATACACTAAGAATAGGGTTATGCATGTTTTTGGAACTTAAAACTTTTGTATTCTCAAATAAAGCTTTGATACACCCATAGTGGATATCAGTATCAAAGCCTAAACTACTATTTTTGGCATGAAACTAGCTGAGGGGGACAAAGGACATCAAGGAGAGCCAGGGCACCCACCTTCTGAGGCCTCTGAGGCATGGCCAGCGCTAAATCTTGGATCCATGGATGATAATGGCTCAATTAATCTATGAAACTCTTCTGGGAACCTTGTTACTGTCACATGGGCTCTTGGAAAAAATAACAAGAGTGGCCTGGCGCTCAGAAATCGGGAAACTCACTTGGAAGACTCCAAAATAATAAAGAAAATGAAACATAAAGAGTTGAATTTCTCTAAGAAAAATGCAAGTACAAAGATGAGATGCAATAGGAGAAATGAGAAGCCAAATGGCCAAAGAGCCAACCAAGTAAGTCCTTAATCACTGTTTCAACCTTCCAAAAGGAACAATGGAACTAGTAAGGATATGACCAGCAAATATCCATTGACAGGAAAACAATGAAAAGAGAAAAAGCAATCAATTACTGACTTTATAATATCAGTATTCACTTTACAAAAATGATAAGATAAATAAAGATAAAATAAAATAAAAAAATATTAATTAACTGGTGGAAAAACCCCCCCGGGTCAAAGAAGGCTGGTATATGTGAAACGTTGAGAGCTTGATTCCTTCAGGCTGGCAGCTGACCTGTATTGATTGTCTGATGGAATTTATACGGCAAGTGTCAAAACTCAAATACCAATGGGGCCATCAAGCAATCATTGGTGATTTTCATTCACAGTATTTCCCCAGGGGAATACTGGCAGTTCATTCTCAAGGGATATTCAAGAGGCAGTTCCAAAACAACCTTTTAAGGGTCAATGCTCCACCAATCCACCTTGGCAACCACATTCATTCAATACAGTCTGTATTCACCAAGACCTGTATATCATTCATACAACATGGGAAGATCATTCAACCCAGTTCATTTCTTAATTTGCCAAGGTATACATTCCATCAGACAATCAATACAGCTTCCAGTACTCAATACAGGTCAGCTGCTAGCCTGAATGAATCAAGCTCTCAATGTTTCACATATATTAGCCTCCTTTGACCCTGGGGGGTTTTTCCCCCAGTTAATTAATATATTTTTATTTTATTTTATCTTTATTTATCTCATAATTTTTGTTAAGTAAATACTGGTATTATCAAGTCAGTCATTCAGAACTTTTTCTGTTTTCTTTGTTTGCCTGTCAATGGATATTTGGTGGTCATATCCTTACTAACTCCATTTTTCCTTTTGGCAGGTTTAAACAGTGATTAAGGACTTACTTGGTTGGCTCTTTGGCCATTTGACTTCTCATTTCTCTTATTTCATCTCATTGTTGTACTTTCATTCTTCTTAGAGAAATTCAATTCTTTATTCTTTTATTTTCTTTACTCTTCTGGAGTCTTCCAAGTAAGTTTCCTTATTGCTGAGTGCCAGGACACTCTTGTTTTTCTGCCTAAGATCCCCTGTGACAGTGACAAGGTTCCAAGAAGAGTTTCATAGATTAATTAAGCCATTATCAGCCATGGATCCAAGATTTAGGGCTGGCCATGCCTCAGAGGCCTCAGAAGGTGGGTTCCCTGGCTCTCCTTGATGTCTTTTGTCCCCCTTAGCTATTTTCATGTCAAAAATAGTAATTTAGGCTTCAATACTGATATCCACTATGTGTGTATCAAAGCTTTATTTGAGAATACAGAAGTTTCAAGCTCCACAAACATGCATAAACCTACTCTTAGTGTATATGTAATATGCGTTTTCTCACAATAAATATTATTTTGGTGTGAAATTGAGAAAAATGAAAAATTTCACAATTCATCTATGTGGTGTTGAAGAATTTGCCATATCACCACCTAATAGAGTTAGTTTCAGATTATTCAACCTATGGAGTTACCCTTGGGAAATTATTGTGTAGAATCCAAATATGGCCTTGAATCCATGGATTTACTTCCCAAAAAACCATTATTCCTTCTTTATGAAATGGAAAATGATGGATTTTGGATATATGCATGACTTATGGGCTATTAATAGTTTAAAAGGTATTTTTATCTTAATTGCAGCCAGTTTGGATATGTAAAATATACCTCAAGACTCACAATAATTTATTACTGAAAGCCTTTAATGCATGCTTCAAATCCCCAACCCCCCCCCCAAAAAAAATCTCTCAAAAATACTAATTAAACGTTTAAAATGTAACTTAATCAGTTTTAATGAAGAAAATTATGGCTAATTCTTTTAGTAACTAATTCTATAGATTTGCGCTTGGATTTTGTTTTTAGAACAAAACACCCCTCACCTGAATGAATAGGCTGTCATTGTAAGTTGTGCCTATAAAACTGTTGATAATATTACTGTTAATCAACAATACTATGACCATTCTTATTAAATATAATAATAAAAATTATTATAGCCAAAATTGAATAATTAATTACGTAATTATTTCTTCTAATTGTTATACACTACGAGTGATTATAACAGTAAGAAGTAATTTTCTACAAGAATCAATTACAAGAAGAATTTAATAATAAAAACTTTGTTATTAAAATAATAAAATGATTTTAATATATAATTATTTTTTACAAGAATAATTCTAAAGATAACTCTTGAATAAAACTATTACTAGAGAAAAACTTGAATAATTAAGACAAAACACTCACTAATACTCCAAAGAATTTATTGAAAGATAATAGTAGAGAAATTTGATGGATAATTGTAGATTTTAAGGATCAAAATTTATTCATAACAGGATTACAACAATATATATCCTACTTCTATTATTTTGAGTCTTTCTGATTGTTTCTGAAATAACAAAACACTTTACAAAAGATTAACTAATACTTACTTTCTGGTAATAATGTGATGATTTTGGAAGAAAAGAGCAAGAGGAGGCCTCTTTTAAGTCTAAGAAAACTCACAGAGGCATTCCATGGAGCAAACTGAAAAATCAGAGAGTGAGAAAACAGTAATTCTTTTTAGATTAATGATGGGATCATGCGTTGTCATGTAAGATTATCCTAATTACTTAATTGATGCTTTTACGTGACTACCAACGCAAATATGGTTAATAATAAAAGGAGTAACAACTGTAAAGCTTCTTTATTTAGAAATAAACATGAATTTATGAAATTTATCAATTTTATTGGAGTTTTTGTCACAGGCTTTATTTTCTGTGAATTTTTGAAGATTCAGTATTACACGTAGAATTATCAAAAATGTACTGTAAGTAAGACTTTTAATTTTACTTATAAAAGTATGATTATTTTTTGTTTTTGTATGAATTATACTGTTCTGAATTGTTCCGGAGGGTTTCAAAAAGATTCATTAAGAACTGTATTCTTAATGAATTTTTGAAGTTTTTACCACATTTCTATGTAGAATTGCAAATAATACTATATTTCTGGTTGCTATGAAGTAAATAAATGATTACTAGTCCAAAAAGGGTTTCAATTAGTCTGTTAGGGTTTATCCATGGAAGATAATTAAGAATTGACATGGCTACAGCAGTCTAAGTTGCTCTTTACCTCCTGGCATGTCAAAATAGCAGCTTATTTGCTACTTTCTTATGATTTAATAAGATTGTAACTTACTAACCAAGTTCCCAAAAGGTCTTAGTATACCAATTGGGCTAACATCAGCCATGGATCCAAGATTTGGCTCTTTCCACACCTCAGAGGCCTCAGAAGCTGGGTACCCTGGCTCTCTTTGATGTCTTTTGTCCCCATTTACTATTGTAAGATTTGACTATGAGACTGATGAAATATAATAATAAAATATTATTAGAACCACAATTAAATAATTAAAGAATCATTCCTTTCATGTGTTAAACACTACTAGTTATTTTAACAGTGAGCAGTAATTGTCTACAAGAATCAATTACAAGAAGAATTTCATAATAAAAACATCTTTATTAAAAGAATAAAATTATTTTAATATATAATTATCTTTTTCAAGAATAAGTATAAAGATAGCTCTTGAAGAAAACTAACTTTAGAGAAAAACTGTAAGAATTAAAGATAAATGACTCACTTATACTCCAAAGAGCTTATTGAAAGATATAAGTAGAGAAATTTGACGTAGAATTGTGTATTTAAGGGCACAAAATGGTTTATAGCAGGATTACAACAATATAGAGCTGGATTTTATTATTTAAAGTCTTTCTGATTGGTTCTGAAAGAATTAAAACACTTAAAAGTAGCTTTAACTAATACTTACTTGTTGGTAGCAATGATATAAATGGATAATAAGATTATTTGATATGGAAAAAACAGCAAGAGGAGGCCTTATTTAAGTCAACAACAGCTCATAGAGGTGTGCCATAGAGAAGACTGAAAACCAAGTGAGTGAGGAAACAATGAACCCTTTTGCATTATTGATTGCATCATCTGTTGTCATGTAAGATTATCATAATTATTAATTAATGTTTTTTACGTGATTACCAACCCCAATATGGTTAAGAAGAAAAGGAGTAACATCTGTAACTCTTCTTGTATTCCAAAAGAATAATTGATTTCTGGAAGTTATCAACTTTATTGGCAATTTCATCACAGGTTGTAATTACTGTGAATTTTTGAAGATTCAGTGTTTCACGCAGAATAGTCAAAAATGGACTGTAGGTAGAACCTTTAATTTTACTAGTAAAACTATTATTCTTTTTGGTTGTACCATAGGTTATACAGTTCTCTATTGGTCCCAAAGGTTTCAGAGATATTCATTAAGAATTGTATTTTTAATGAATTTTTGAAGTTTTTACCTCATTTCTATGTAGAATTGCAAATATCAGTGTTTAACTGGTTACTATGAGGTAAATCAATGGATACAAGTCAAAAAAGGGTTTTCATTACTCTTTTGGGGCTTACCCATGGAAATTCATTAATAATTGACATGTTTACAGGAGTCTAAGTACCTCTTTACCTCCTTGGCACGTCAAAATAGCAGGTTATTTGCTATTTTCTTAAGATTTAATGTAGTTGTAACATGGTAACCAAGTTCCCAAAGTGTTTGAGTTTACTAATTGGGCCAAGATAAGCCATGGATCCAAGCTTTGGAGCTTTCCAGGTCTCTGAGGCCTCAGAAGTTGGGTACCCTGGCTCTCTTTGATGTATTTTGTCCCCCTTGCCTATTTTTCACGTCAAAATAGAAAATTAAGCTTAAAGTGAGATATCCACTATGGGTGTACCAAAATTCCATGTAAGAATACCATGATATTAAGTGCCCAAAACATGCATAACACTATTCTTAGTGTATATGTAACATTGGATTTCTCACATTCACATTATTTTGGTGTGAAATTAACAAAAACAAAAAATTTCATGGATCTTTTATGTGATATTAAAATATTTTCCATATTACCACCTCAAAGAGTTAATTTGAGCTTATTCACTACATGGAGCTACCCTAGGTAAATTTGTGTGTAGAATCCAAATATGGCCTTAAATATATGGATTTACTTACTTGATGAAAAGTTATCCATCTTTTCTGAAATCAAAAATGATGAATTTTGGATATATGCATGAATTATGAGTTATGCATAATTCAGAATTTATTTTTAGATAATTGTGGCCTTTTTGGGTATGTAAAATATACCTCAAGTCTCATATTCCCTCCCACCAAAAAATAAAATTGTACTACAATTTTCTCAATGGTATGAACAATAAAAGCCCTAAAGGGGGTTAATTTCCACTGTTCAACCTCTTTAAATCACTCAGATCAAGTAATTTAAAGCACATTTATAGACATATTCAGGCTTGTGGCCTTCTTTCATATCTAAACCTTCTTAAGAGTTTATCTGAGTCAGGTATTTCTGATTCTGCCATCCATTCATCTTCATGCACTGGATTTCTATATCTGACAAGATATTCTCTCTGATTGTTACCCCTAAGTCTCCTTTCTTTAATGACTTTCTTTATCTTTTTTTCTTCATTCTGTTCCACTGGTGGTACAGTTAAAGGAGTTGGGTTCCTTAAATAAAACAATTCAATGTCATCTGGTTGATAAGGCTTTATCAAGCTGACTGGAAAAGTGGCATGTTTATTTTCCAATTCACCACTCAAACTCACTTGAATTGCATTGGTTCCATGTAAGGCAAAAATAAAAAAAGGTTCTTCATAAGAATCTTCAAGTCTCTTTGGGCCTTTGATATTATTAAAAGTCAAGGTTGAAACTAGAACTAAGTCCCCTACTTTGAAGTCTGGTACTTTATGACTCTTGTCCCACTTCTGCTTTGCATAATCAAAAGCATCAGTCATACTGTTTTTGGCATGATATTTTACTTTATCAAGCATTATCTTGAAGCTGGAAGCTGTAGGATGAATGTAAATCAAGTCTTTCCTCAGTGTGTCTGCTGGGAGTCTTGGATTCCATCCTTTTTCTAACATAGCAGGAGTTTGTCTTGTGGAAGAATGGACTGATGTCTTATATGCCAATTCTAATGCAGGTATCAGAGTGCACCAGTCATGGGTAAAGCCATCTGAGTCTTTTAATTCCAACCCATAAGCACAGAATCTGCTGATCATGTCTTCCAAAGTTTGAATCATTCTCTCTGCTAGCCCATCTGTCTGAGGGTGATATGCTGTAGAGAATGATAACTTAGTCCCAAACAATGTATGAAGATTGGTCCAAAGTGCAAATGTGATCTTGGGATCTCTGTCACTTATGATATTCTTAAATAATCCTGTCTGATAAATAACTCTACTCCATAGAGGAAGAGCTATATCCATAGCAGTGTCATCTTTATGACATGGTAAGAATATGGGAGTCTTGCTATTTCTCTCTACAATGACTAAACAAGCATTATATCTTTTGTCACCAATTGGAGGAAGTGCTGTGACCCAATCCATGTGAACAGCTTCACAAGGGGATTTTGGTTCTTGAATATGGATCATAAGTCCAAAGTTCTTGCCTGTACTCCTGTTTGCTTTTTGACATCTGTCACAGGTATGGCAATATTCAATGGTTTCTTTTCTCCAAGATGGCCACCATGCACAGTTTTTCAATTTTTCAAGTGTTCTGTCCCCTGACAGGTGTCCAGAGTAGATGCTATCATGGCATTAATGAAGAATGGTATTGATAAGCAATCTGCTGCATAATGTCATTACACAAGAATGTTTGGTTCTGTGGTAAATAATCCCATCAAACAAGTGAAATCTTCCTTCAGAATAGCAATTTTTCCAAACTTCATCCAGTGCATTGACTAAAGATGTATCTTTGCAGTCTTTATCTAATAAAGAAGTCAAGATATGGCAATTCTTGTATTGCTTATAAGATTCTCTGACCTCTTCAAAGAATTCAGTCGCAATATCAGTTATGTTGATCGCTTAAATTGGAATCTGTGGTTCAGCTTTCAAAGGTACATAAGCTGAGTTATCAGGAGTGATGGCTAATTCCCACCTGCTAAGTCCATCAGCATTCTTGTGAATGTTTCCTTCTTTGTGAACTATAGTCATGTTTCCTCTATATCCTTGAATGGCTATTTGCCATCTCAACATATGTCTGTTGGGAGTTTTCATGTTAGAAATGATTTCATGGCATTACAGTCAGTTATCACTTCAGAAGCACTGCCATCAAGATAATAGTCTAATTTCTCAAGTGCCCATACCAAACATAAGCACTCCATTTGGCTTGCACCATATCTGGCCTCTGTTGGTTTGATTTTTCTTGAGATATAACAAACTGGTCCCTCTGTAGGTTTGTCATCAATAATTTGGACTTGATGTAGGGCTGCCCCTAATCCATCTCCACATGCATCAATGTAAAATTTAAAAGGAATGTTCCAGTCAGGCATGAGGAGTAAAGGTGCTTCTGTAAGAGCTTTGTTTATATTCTCATAAGCTTTAATTCTGTCCTGTGTCATCTCAAATACAGTCTGTTGATCACAGATTCTATATAGTAACTTGGCTACAATTGCAAAGTCTTTCAAGTGTTGCCTATAATAGCTGGAAAATGCAAGAAAAGACATCATTTCTTTTTTATTCTGGGGTATTGGCTTGAGTAACACTGCTGCTACTTTGTTTTTGTCAATACCCAAGCTTAAACCTGAAACAACATGTCCTAATGCTTTGAGTCCTTCAAAACCAAAATTTCATTTCTTGAGTGAAACTTTCATATTCACTTCTGCAACTTTGTGAATTACTCTTGCAAGTCTTTCAAGGTGCAAATACCATGAATCAGAACATATGATAATATCATTGATATAAATGATAAGCCATCCTTCAGACAATTATGTGGGAAAGATGGTATGCATTATTCTTTGATAATGGGATGGAGCATTTTTAATGCCAAATGGCATTCTAAGATACTCATAAATACCACAGTGAGTGATAATTCTAAGTAATTTATTAGCTTTAGGGGTCAAAACATTTTGATGGAAGCCTCTCAATGCATCCATTGATGTTATATACTTGGCTTTAGACAATTGAGTTAGGGTTTCTTGAATTCTAGGGATTGGATACCTATCTGGAGCTGTGTAGGTATTCAATGCTCTGAAATCTCTAACCATTCTTGACTTATCATTATGCCAGGCAATAATAACAGGTGTTGTCACTTCAACTTCCTCATTATGGCCTACTTTCCTTAGTACACCAAGCTGGATTAACTCTTGGATATGTGTCTCCAAGGATTCTCTAGCTCTGGGACTGGCTGGATAAGCTGGTCTTCTAAGTACTGGAGGATATGGTCTGTCAATATTAAGAGTAATATCAACTTCATGTCCCCTTATAGCACCTAATGGTTCATTATCAGAGGAAAATGAATTATTGTATGTGTATCACACATTAATAAGTTCATTCTTCATCTTTGGTGACAATGATGGATTAATTTGTGCTTCAACAAGTTGATTAGACACAAATTCCTCCCTATAAGTGTCATTTTTAGAAGATACTATTGATATTTGTTTTGGCATATTGGAAAAAGAAAATGTTTGTCTTTTGTTCTCTCTAATTGTGTGATATCTGTCTTTATGATTATTGATGTCAATACCAAAAATATTCAAGTAATCATTTCCAAAAATGATATGCTGAGATGTGAAATTGTCCAGCACCACAATCTCAGTTTTCACTCTTATGCTTCCTGCTGGGTGTGAAAATACAAGATTAGTGTCTAATATACCCAAGGGGTACATATTGTTACTGGCACTACCAAATTTCACACCTTCTATTGGTAATGGATGGTTTGTCCATTTAGGAAGTATAACTTGGAGATTATCTTTGCCCACACAAGTGCAAAATGCCCCTGTATCCAAATTTACTTTGGCCCCAATATCATTCATCAAAACTGATGTGATACAGGATGCTCCAGCAGTATATCCTTTTCCTCTAGCAGGTTTGGTCTTACACATTCTGGCATCTTGGATATTGATCAGGTTGCAGCAATCTTCACTGTATTGTGGTAAGTGGGTGTGGACTTCTGTGACTTCAAAGAAAGCTGTAATTTTTTCAATGGGATAGTCCTCCACTGGTGTGTCCTCAGAGATTTCAGAATCTTGATCAGATTCTTCTTTCTCTTCAGTACAATGAACTTCATTGATTTTTGTCTCTTTGGTGCAAGTGTTGGTTAAATGTAAAGTACTTCCACATTTATGACACTTCAAGACAGGTTTTCTGGTCTTCTGTTCTCCCTGAGAATCTTTGAAACTATCCTAGATTCTATAGGGATTTTAGTCCAAGTTTTACCAATTCTTGTTCTGATAATGATATCTTCCATTGCATTAATGTAGTCTTCTTTTGAAAAAGGTTCCACACATCTGCTTTTGATAGAATTTTCCAGTTCTCCTCCACACTCCCTTAATATCTTCATATTAATCATAGTGTCAGACATATCTGGGTGTAAAGCAGATAATCTGTCTTTCTGCTTGAAGAACCAAGTAAGTGGCTTATTTTTTTCTGAGTTAAAAATGGAATTTTCAAAAGCATTTTCCATTTTAAACCTCCAAGAATTGTTTTGCCATTTGTTAATCACTTCAGACTTCCACCAAGACCAATCATGTTTCCCATGATCCATTCTCATCTTGTAATACCATTTCTTTGCAGTTCTGGTAAACAGAGAGTGTAATTTTCCCACCATTATTTCATCAGGTATATGAAAGTCTTCTTTCCACATATCAATAGTCCTGATGAACTGAATATGGTAGTATTCTCCTTCACCAGAGAATGTTGGCCATTCTTCCAACTTGGTAATATCTTTTGCAGAGATAACATTTTCTCCTAAGAATGGGGTCAAACTTCCTTTAACAGAACGTTTTTCTTCAGTCAAAGGTGTAGAATGTCTTGGCATATGTGGTACATAATTCTTATTAATTTGTTCTATATTTTCAATGATTTCATTCTTTAACTTCTGCCTTTTACTGTCCCTTTTTGCTAAATGTGTAGCAAACTGATTGGTATTTTCAGCTATTTCTAAGACATGATATTTTAGAATTTTCAGTTGATCATTCATTTTAACAATGGAGAGATCTTCCATTTCACCATTCTGAACCTGACATGTACTTTCAATTCTGTTACATGTATTTATAATTGAATCAATTCTGGCATTTGCCAATTGATACCATTCAGTATATTTTTTGTCATTTATTTTTAATTCACTTATGTCTGATGTAAGTTTATTTATCTTTTCATCAAATTTACCAAGGGTTAGATGAATATCAGATTGAACAAAATGTATCTGATCTATTATTTCTTTGGAAAAGTTCTGTTCATCCTTGCCTGTTCTTTGGCTGTGAATTCCATCAAAGTCCTTTCCATTTTGAATACACTGTCCACAGCTGAAGGCTCTAATTTTGGGATCCTGTACCCTTGTGGGTAAGGTCTGTGCCAATTGGCTTTGCCTTTTCCCTTGCTTTGATGTTTCTTGGGACCTCTCTGCTTTGTCTGAGGTCCTTTGGGCTTGTCCTTGGACACTTCTGGAGCTGGTTTGGAGCTTGTAGACGCCACTGGCACCTCTGTCTCCAAAGCTGGAGTCATTTACAACTCTTGCTTCTGGTCTATGGATAAAAGACTTTGGTTCTTCAACCAATTCTTTATCTTTTTGACCTTGTCTTTGCAATACAATGGGCTCCGACCTCCTAAGAGCTCTATGGTCTTCTCCTGACCCAGAATGCTCTTGATGTGTAAGTAAGAGTTCATGGCCCCCTGCCAATGGCTTGGGCATATTTCCCACTCCTCTTCTTTGGCTGCTCTGAACCAATTTTTGTATTGGCATTGATATATTTCTATTGCTTCCACTTGAAAATGGTTCAGCCCTGGAAATATTATCATGAATCAGTTCAGGCTCAGAATTCACGTCAAAATCTGTGGGTACAGACCTTGGGGAATGGGGGGAAACTCTGGCATCCTCCAAATGTGTCTTTCTTGAGGAAGACTTGGCACTTCTGGATTTGGTCTTGCCTCTTCCTTGTCCACATCTATCTTGTTGGACTGAATAGTTTCTTCCATTTCTGGTATGCACCATTTTCATGTCAATTTAAAGATAAAAAGTGAAAAATATAAGATAAAACACACACCTTTTGGTGGTAATTTGTTCTTTTCTGAGTTAAATAAGGTGCCTCTTTTAGCAATTTGCACCTCAATACTGTCTTCAGATTCTGCTTCTGAAGATTCTGGAGCAGTGATATATCTTTTACTGAGTCTTTTGCCAGCTGCACAGTATTTGATTAAAGACACTAAAAAAATGATAAAAGAGAAAAATCATTTTTTATACTTTTTAAGACATTTTTTAAAGATTTTTTATAAGTTTTATACTTTTCAATATTAATAAATTTTTCTTTTTAAAGAAAAAAAATAAAATTTAATATTTTGAATTAAAATTAATTCAGAGTAACTCAAAGAATAATTTTATAAGTTTTTGGATGTGAAAAAGCCACGTGTAAAAACAGTATAAAATTAAACCAAATTCCTCAATGAAAAAGATTTTCAAAACAATTTCAAAAACAAAAATTATTTTAACTTGAAGATAAAAGAAAAAATCATTAAATTAATATATTATAGAACTTAAAAATATATCATTGAAGTCAAGAATATGATTAAAGCCAGGTCTATGGATAAAATCACAGCCAGGCCGCCAAATGTAAGATTTGACTATTAAACTGATGATAATGTTACTATTAATCAACAGTACTATGTCTGTTCTTATGAAATATAAGAATAAAATATTATTATAGCCACAGTCAACAAATTAAAGATTTATTTCTTTCATGTGTTAAACACTACTAGTTATTTTAACGTTGAGCAGAAATTGTCTACAAGAATCAATTACAAGAAGAATTTAATATTAAAACTTCCTTATTAAAATAATAAAATTATTTTAATATATGATTATCTTTTTCAAGAATGATTATAAAGAGCACTTTTGAAGAAAACTAATTTTAGAGAAAAACTTTAAGAATTAAAGATAAATGACTCACTTATACTCTGAAGAACTTATTGAAAGATATAAGTAGAGAAATTTGATGTAGAATTGTGGATTTAAGGGATCAAAATGATTTATAGCAGGATTACAACATTATATAGTTGGATTCTATGATTTCACGTCTTTCTGATTGATTATGAAAGAATTAAAACACTTAATAATAGCTTTAACTAATACTTACTTGTTGGTAACAATGATATAAATGGATGATAAGATGATTTGATATGGAAAAAACAGAAAGAGGAGGCCTCTTTTAAGTCAACAACAGCTCACAGAGGTGTGCCATGGAGAAGAATTAATAAACCGTGAGTGAGAAAACAATAAACCCTTTTGTATTATTGATTGCATCATCTGTTGTCACGTAAGATTATCATAATTACTTAATTAATGCTTTTTACGTGACTACCAACCCCAATATGGTTAAGAATAAAAGGAGTAACATCTGTAACTCTTCTTCTATTCCAAGCAAATCATTGATTTCTCAAATTTATCAATGTTATTGGAAATTTCATCACAGGTTGTAATTACTGTGAATTTTTGAAGATTCAGTGTCTCATGTAGAATAGTCAAAAATGGACTGTAAGTAAAACCTTTAATTTTACTAGTAAAACTATAATTATTTTTGATTGTACCATAGGTAATACAGTTCTCTATTGGTCCTGAATTATTCAGAGAGATTTATTAAGAATTGTATTTTTAATGAATTTTTGAAGTTTTTACCTCATTTCAACGTAGAATTGCAAATATCAGTGTTTAACTGGTTACTATGAGGTAAATCAATGGATACAAGTCTAAAAATGGTTTTAATTACTCTTTTGGGGTCTATCCATGGGAATTCATTGAGAATTGACATGGTTACAGGAGTCTAAGTAGCTCTTTACTTCCTTGGCACGTCAAAAGAGCAGGTTATTTGCTATTTTCTTAAGATTTACTGTAGTTGTAACATGGTAATCAAGTTCCCAAAGTTTTTTTAGTTTAATAATTGGGCCAAGATCATTCATGGATACAAGCTTTGGAGCTGTCCATGCCTCTGAGGCCTCAGAAGTTGGGTACCCTGGCTCTCTTTGATGTCTTTTGTCCCCCTTGCCTATTTTTCACGTCAAAATAGAAAATTAAGCTTCAAGTGAGATATCCACTATGGGTGTACCAAATGTCCATGTAATAATACCATGATATTAAGTGCCGAAAACATGCATAACACTGTTCTTAGTGTATATTTAACATTGGATTTCTCACATTCCCATTATTTTGGCGTGAAATCAAGAAAAACAAAACTTTTCACAAATCTTTTATGTGGTATTGAAGTATTTTCCATATTACCACCTCCTAGAGTTGATTTAAGCTTATTCACTCTAGGGAGTTACCCTAGGTGAATTTATGTGTAGAATTTAAATCTGGCCTTAAATCCATTGATTTACTTACTCACAAAAACGTGAACCATCTTTTCTGAAATAAAAAAATATGAATTTTGAATATATTCATGACTTATGGGTTATGAATAGTTCAAAATTTATTTTTGAAGATGTTTGTGGCCTATTTGGGTATATAAAATATACCTAAAGGGTCACAGTCATTCTGAAATACCAATTAAATTTGAAAGTTTCAAGCTAACTGGACTTCAAAAGATGTAATAGAGAGCCTTAAAATAATACTTTTTTTCTCCTTATGTGAAAGAAATTGAAAGATCTTATTTTATGAAAAAACAGATTAATATGTGATAAAATTGATTCTCCAATTGTATTGAAAAATATGAAATGAGCTATCTTAAGAGTTGATGAACCTTTTGCGTTTGGCTTAATAATAAAGCTATAATATAAGACAAAAAATGGGAAAGGGTATGGAGGAGATATAAGCACTGTTTCCCCTTAAACCTGGAATTTTTAATTGCATAAAGAGGCAAATAATAATGAATGAAAAAGATATGGTTAATATTTATCAATTTCAAATCATTGAAGCCCAAAAGAATATCAAGAAATGTCTGGTTTTAACTTTTGAAGAAAAATGAATCACTTGGATACCTTTCAAAATTATGGATATTGATGTATTTACATGCAATACCTAAAAAAGTGGGAAAAAAATGTGAACTATGATCTATGGATTTCCTATCTCCCAGATATCCCATATCTTAGAAATGTTAGAAATAAGTAATTATTCAGTCATTAAACAACAGAATAAGGCAATAATTTAGCTGAACTTACTGATTTCCATTTTCATTTATCATATGAAAACTCATATCAAAGGTTTAGAAGTTGGAGTTTTTCCAATTTCAGCTTTAAAAGACTTAAAAGTCAAAAATACACAAATCTTCACTGCATATTTTTTTTTGAAAACAGTTGATTTCAAATGAGAAGTATTTTAAAATAGCTGATAAAAGAGTATTATACTTATATTTATCATTTGAAATTGATTTTCAATGGCTTATTAGTCATATAAAATAACATCCTTTGGTCGGGATGTGATATGGTATCATAACAGGTGATGAAGTAGTAAATGAAAAGTAAAAATTTTATGAACCGATGATATTAATTTTGAAATTTATAAAACAGATATGAAGATTTTATTTATTTTTGGACATTAAAAAGGCTTCATAACCTTCTT